>CM026077.1:17081662-18346662 GCA_014839685.1 Anableps anableps
ACACGTTACAAAGTGCCGTAAAATGTTGTAAACGTATTAAGTGCCGTAAAGCCGGCGTTTTTAGCAGCATGAAGCTAACATGCATGCAATAGATGCAGATTAAACTAAGTAAACTGACTGAAAATATTAAGTGACTATTTATTTATACCTTTATTTTTCTTATGTTCAGAACATAAAAAAATGATTTTTTTTTTCAAAATAAGCCTAAAAGTATGAGTGTATTTTTATAAAACATAAAAGTATAATGAACATTAAATAACATGTAGATTAATTACAATTGTAATGTAGGAATTTTAATAATTAAAATGACAGTGAATTATTACATGGGCTTATGCACATTTTTACACTATTATTTTAGTTACTATGGTTACTAAAATAATAATTACCTGGTTTAAATCTTTAATTTGGTTGTAATACAGTCGTGTGCAAAGTACAATGACAACAACATTATCAAACTATTGAAATAAAATGTAAATTAAATAAGCTTACCTATAGCTGTTATAATGTTTTATAACATGAATTACACAAAAAATCACTTCCTGAAACTTTAGGAAATAACGTATTGTCAGAAGGGGCCCTGATTGGTTAAATGAAACACACTTCCTGTACTGTGTATAGTTGCAGTACCACCACCCACAGACAAGGGGTCTCTACTGAGCACGCACACTTCACACACACTTTTCCAATCATTGCTACCGAGTGGGCCAAGTGAAAAAAAAGCACGAGGCATGTTAGGAGAGCATCCTAAGCCGCTTTAGAGTGGTTTCCCATGCGGGGTCCACGATTTTGGGCCCCGAAAAGACACAGGGCCCCTCTGTGTTGGTGGGCTCCCTTCGTTCGGACCCTCTGTGGTAACAAAAACAAGTACACACACACACACACACACACACACACACACTTGGCTTCACTTTGATGTGGAAAAATTGAATCTGTCCTCATCAGTTTTCTAGCCGCCATATGAAACCTTTGGGTCAAAACTGACTTGTAGTTAAATTTTTTTTATCTGCCTTGAGAAGAACCTCTGAAGGTAAAAAAACAAAACAAAAAAAACAAAACAAAAACAAACAAACAAAAAAAAAAAACCAAAAAACTAATCCCATATTATGATGCTGCCACCACCATAGTTCACTGTACACTGTAAAAACATAGCTTTTGGAGTTTTGGCTTAAAAATTAAAGTTTCTTTTCACAGAAGTATACTTCATTATTTCACTTGGCTTTGGGGGATTTTAGTGAACAATGGAGGTTTTCCTGCCTCCTTAGTCTAGCCATTTGGTGAATACAGCAGACAGTTGTAACACGTAAGCATTTCCCTTACATCACACAACACATGAGACACTACATGTAGAACTCAAAACTGACTAATTAGACATTCCCGCAGCTCCCTCGGTGTTGCTTTCAGCATCTTGGCAGCCTCCGTGATCAGTTTAATTCTTATGTTTTCATCAGTTTCCTGAATATCCAGTTTTTGTTGAATCACTGGGTTTGAGTCTATTTTACATTGCCTGTTTTCATCAAGTATCTGGCATGACAGACAGACAGACAGACAGAGATAGACAGACAGGCGTCCCTGATGTTTCTTCAGGTAACTGTTGGAGCCCCCTCTCCAGAGTGGGGGGTCTCTGCCCTGAGAGCTCCAATGACCATGGGCACCACTATTGCCTTCCATGCACTCTCTTGCTCTTCCTTGAGCCCTTGGCATTTCTCCACTTTCTTGTGTTTTCCCTTCTCCTGATATTTACCTCCTCTAACCGACATATTTTTTAAATGAGATCTCTGCAAAGTACGGTTTTCGCAAAATGATCCAGAAGAGCAAATATCTGAAAAGTCCAGATTGGACAGACTTTCTTTTCTTAGACAACTGATTCAAACAGGACCTTTCTACTTTAAATTTGTAAGTGAGATTTTTTTTCCCCCCAGTCATTACTACCATATCCCTGGCTCCTCAATGCAGCCAACTCAGCTCTATCTGGAGTCAGTGACTTTTCTGGGAACATGCATTGTACTCAGTGACATGGAAGACTGGGTCTGGATGAGGTTCTTCACTCCCCTCTCTTCAGCTTTGTTTTGACTAGTGTGGCAACTCTGTGACATCCAAGGAGTGGATACTGAGCATACCAAGCAGATGATGCCTTTGAAAGGACAGATGTTCCTTAGCTTAACCTGCCTCTTGCCTAAACTGCTACTCTCCTTCTCTGTTGTATATTTGCTTTAGCTCTATAAATAACCAACTGGTGTAAGTCACATAAAAATGTAACTGATGTTCTGCTGACCTCCGAGCTCCTTGTCTTCTGGAGCAAAAGAGGAAACTTAGTCTGTGGAAAGGTTGGCTGACTTGGTCATGGTAAATGAATTTGGGCAAAAGGGCGCATGTGGTGAAAATGCCTGTTTTCTCTACATAACGACTAATATAGATGGCTGAACTGGCTCAGCTGTCCTTAAAGGAAGTGTGCATTTTGGGCTATGATGAAGCATGATTGGCTCAGAGCCAATCAGTTAGCCTAAAAATATACCAGCCTTGACAGGAAGATTTGGTATACTTTTATAAAATTAAAAAGAATTATTTTGTCAAATGTGTTGCTTATAAAAATAAGAAAAACTGCAACTCTTTAAGTATCAGAAAAACACCATGAATATTAGATTCCAATTAAAAAGTCTTTTTGCAAGATTTGTGAGGCTGCAGAGCGTTTGCCCTCTTGCTGTGGCTGCAGGGATGAATGGGTGATTGTTCGTTGGCCCTTATGACAGCTCTCCTGGGGCCCATCAATTCACTGAGGCTCCTGAAACATCAGGTCATGGCTAACCCATGCTTTGAGGCTGCAACTTGGCCACACCGGGCTGATTTTGCCCCAGTTGTAGCTCAGGACCTCCAGGTTGCACAGCTGGGTTCCTTTAAAAAAGCCCAGCTGAATGGTTTTAGAAACACTCTAGCTCCTCTTACCATGCACTCACTCTCCGCTGAGAGCACTCAGAACATTGTAGATATCAAATATTGTTTTTTTGTCTTTATATTCGTTTTTACCTGCCAAAGCTGCTGGAAACCGTATTAAAGTATGTGTCCCATATTCTGAACCAACAGACCTATTCTGCTGAAGAATTTTTCCAAAATTTCCATCTTCTCTTTCCTTTCCTCCTCATGGGTTTTTCTTTCTCCACAGCTCCATGTTTCCCTTTCTCTTCCCAACTTTGCTCACACACATCTTAATTTTCTTTTTTCCCTCCCGCAGCACTGCTATCGTGTTGTATCAATTACAGCTGACCGCCAGTCAGGTGGGTCTGCGGGAGATTTCAGATCGCAGAGAAGCGAACGGATGCTGCTCCAAAGACTCCAACCCCAGGCCCCGCTGAGGCCTTGTCCTGGGCAGCACAGAGAGACACCTGGCCAAACCACAGAAACTCTTCCAGCTGCAGACTGCCTGATGCTCACTGCTGAGAGAATTCAGGTCAAAGGTGGAGGAATTCACCAGGCACTACTGCACTATCATTGACATTTCTCTGGGTTTGAGTCTATTTTACATTGCCTGAAAAAAAGTTTTTAGAAACCTTCAAAACATTTCAATATTTTGTTGTGATACAGCTACAAACTTTAAGGAATTCTACTGTGATTTTATGTGATACAGCAACACAAAGTAGAACATAATTTTTAAGTTACAAGGAAAATGATTTTCAGAGTATTTTATTTTTACCAATAAAAATCTGACTGGATGGACATTCTTGTTTCTTCTCAAGAAAAACTGCCCAAAAGCATTACACTGCCACCACATTGTACCTATGTTATGTACAGTATTAGTTTTTCAACAGTGACTTTCTTCTTGTCACTCCTTCATAAAGTCTTGATCTGTAGTGCAACTAAATAGAAATATTTTAAACAGTTTTTCCCAACTGCAGATTTCTGCAGAGTTGCCATGTTCTTCGATCAGTCATCTCCTTGCCTGATGTTTCAGTTTAGGCATATTTGGTAGGCTTACAGCTGTGCCACACTTTTTCTGTTTTCAGATGATGGATTAAACAGTACTGTGTCACATGTTCAAAATTTAGCACATTGTTTTATAACCTAATCTTGTTTGAATTTATCTCCAACTTTGTCCCTGACAAGTCTTGTGTGTTCCTTGGTCTCCTTAATGCAGTTTGCTTACTAATGTTCTCTAACAAACCTTCACAGAACAGAAACTTACAACTGGACTATACAGAATTTTATTTAGGCACAACAGAAAAAAGACTAAATACATATGCAGGCTATGCTTTCTAGATTTTTATGTTTATTTTTTTGAAAACTGCTTCATTTTCCTTCATCACATAAAATCCTGATACTGTACTTTGCAGTTTTTGGTTGTAATGTGACAGAATGTGAAAAACCTGTATATTTCTAAAACCCAACCAAGAATCTGTTAAATTTTGTCTCAATTAAGCCCACCTACTCACACAAAATTGGAGTAAATGTATTTTTGCAGGCATCTCTTCAAAAAGTGCAAGTGGGATAGGACACGGTTCGGGGGGAAAAAAGGCAGAGAGAACAACTGCTCTTTTCTGTCCGACCGGTTGACATGAAAGGGCACATTATGTCTGAGATTAGAGGCAATTACACTCGGAGTGCGCTTTAAGACCTTTGTTTGCCAACATGACAGGAGGGAGCAGAGGTGTAATTTGATGAGGCGACTGCGCGAGTGAGAAACTCTGCATTGCAGGCTCCCGGTGGACAGAGGCAAAGAGAAGCCTTTGTTCACTCTGCTGACATGTTAGCTGGCAGAAATGTGAACATTTAGAGGAAGACTTATCACTTTGCAATTCATTTATTAGAAGAGACCTGTTTGACTTTTGCTACTTCAACTGATTAAATCAAAATGTGAAATTAAAGAGCCTTTACAGTTTTAGAGAAAACACTTTCATCTTTGCCTTTTGGTCCAGACAATAGATCAAAAACTGATATCTATTGTTCCACAATTTACATTGATTATAATGTCACAGTTGGGCAGGTTCATTCACATGTCATGAATACTGTCAACATGTGACTCAGCTTTAACCTGCGGTCGCACAAGAGCAACACACCAGATCTTCAAGACGTGACATCTCCTTTACTCTGGCCCAGAGCATTGTTTTAGTGAACCGAAGGTTTTCAGGACAGGAAACATGCAGCTTGTTCCAGACCGGGCAGCAGAATGGAGCACGTCTTTATTTGAGGGAAGTCATTCCGTTAATATATAAAACACCAAAGCAGCATTTCCTTCCCCCTTACTTTCCTGGTGCTGTCCCCTTCAAAAGGACTTAGTCCTTTATACTGGGCTCACATACACACACAGGAGCAAAAGAAAAACAAACAGAGACCATTGAAATATCAACCAACGGGCCTTCTGTCTGAACCAAGGGGCTGCTGCACAACTTGGTCTGAACACGTCCAGTGTGCAGATGTGAAGCCTTCTTAGACAAACAACTTGAGATGACAAGAAAAGTAAGCAATCCAATTGATATTTCTTTAAATATCATCTAAAATTAACAGAATACAGTCAACCTTGTAGCAGTTTTGGTCTTAAACAAAAAGAAATACAAATCCAATTCACTGATCTAAGGCAGTAAAGATCAATGCTTAGGTAACTTTCTTTGATTCATATATTTTCAATTAGCCACATGCCAATTCTGACAATATGAAAATTCTTGATTTAAAATACCACAAATTTACAGTATTAGGATTAGGACACAACAATCTAAAAGAAAAATATGACATGATGTAACTGCTCTGATTTACTAACTATTCTAATGCTCCTAAAATACTTTAAGATATTTATTAGTTATATGAATGTTATCAAAACTAACTTCTTAAGGATGTTTTCATACATAGACTTAAGTGAAAATCTAGAACACTCAAAATTTTCTATTTCAAAGTGTTCATTGTGCAGAATATTATCCCGTTTTGCAGTCCAGCTATTTGTAAGGTAGCACAAGTTGAGCAAGCTAATATTAGTTGGGTATTTAATTTGGGTTTTTTGTTTGGTTAGCTAGCCTACAGCCAACTGTTTAACAGAAATGCAACTCTTAGCTTGCCATCCGTAGTTTCGAAGCATTCCTCCAATATCAGCTTATTAAGGTAGGGCCTACCATTTAACTGTTTGTCTATACTGTTTTGTAATCTCGAAGAACTGTGTTGCACCCACAGCCATATCAGTAGCAAATGTCACATCCAGATTCTTTGATACTGTAAGCTTCTTAAGTGGGCATGCAGTTGTGTATTTATGCAAATGTTCACAGAAGTGGAGATAGAGGTTGTCTGTGGTTAAATTGCTGGTGAAGCCAAAGAGACCAAGTAAGGGAGCAGCCCCCCCAATGTCGTGGGTGTAGACAAAAACGGAGGGTAAATGCACTGGCAGCGTACAGCAACAGGTGAAGGAAGGGCAGCACTGCATAACTCTGTGGCATATATCAATACTTACCAAAGCTGGGATTGAGAATGAACAAGAGAGGGCGTCTTGAGATACTTCTATGAAATCAAGCTAAATAACAAAAATAATAATGGTAAAGGCATATTTATGCTAAAAAAGGTTACAACTGTTAAAACTGTGGACACTCCGCCACCATTTCTGGTATTTTTTAAAGGAGTATAAATGTTTGAATGATGTCATAGAAAATTTTGGTGCTTTTCAAAAAAATAACTTTTTAGATCTTTGTAAACCTTTACAGTAGTAACCAGATAATGCCTAATTTCACTATTATTATTCTAGACTACCCTGTTTGATAGTAGCATAGTATTCAAGAGTAATCCATCCAGAGTTTATAAAACAACATAAGTGTTAAAGTCAAATCATCCTTTCTCTCTTCATGTTCTAAAGTTCAATATAGTATAATGCAGAGCTGTAATTTAAAAACTAACATGCAAAATGGAGCTAACGTTAATGATTCTCTACACATTTTATAGAAATAAATCTCTAGCAAAAAAAGAACATTCTCACAGTGTTATGAAAATATGTAAAAAATGTAATTTGAAACCGGTTGTTCCTGAAACATAACAAAACACCAACTTTTCAATCACTGCTATGTCCTGTGCTTTTCACATTACTTGTTCTTTTTTTGGCCCAAATTTCCCATAAGGGTGTGTGTGCAAGAGGAGGAAGAGGACCACCTATTAAAGTGAAATCTTAGGAGTGATGGATGGGAGCCTGTTGAGGGGGGAGCAGAGTGGCCTGCTTTCACCCCAGGGGAGGTGCATGATGAACAAGGAGGGAAGAGGAGGGGAGCAGAGGGGGGAGTAGGGAAGGGAGAGTTCACAAAATTTAAACTCGCTCCTCTCACTCTGGGTGAAAGGGATGGAGACCTCCCATGCTGTCTGACTTAGAAATTATACTGATTCAACCTCAGAACGACTTTCAGCTTTTGCGTGTTTTGTTTCAAATATTTTACTTTCATCTCAAATATTGGATAGAAAATATGTTCCCTAACAGCATTCATGATATATAAGAATGACTCACACTTGTTCGGGTGTGTAGCTGTAACTATTTTAGCCATGCTTTTTGTAATAATTCTTAGATGAAAGAAGGCAAGACTGAAGGATATATGGTGCTGAGTAAATCACTCAGCACTTATGTGATCTATATACCTTTGTTAAAGTTGTTGGAAGAAAGATGAAGCTTTTGAAATTCCCCATATCATTATTAATTTTTTTTGGAAAATGACTTGCACCTTTATTTTCAAGAAACACTTCAAGCATCTTGTTTTGTTGTTGTTTTGCAAGTGCTCTGTAACAAAACACAAAAGAAAAGCATCCTCACAGCGTGATACTGCAACCACCTTATTTCACCACGGGGCTGGTGTTTACAGGCCAATGGGGAGAGTTAGATTTCTGTTCCATGTAGGTCCAAGAACTGGTATCTGGTATCATCTGATCTGAGAATCTTCTACACATTTGCTGTGTCCTCTGCATGACAAACTGCAAAGAGGACTTCTTATTGCATGTTTCTTGGTGTTTGTGATGTTGTTTGTTCTCCAGCAAAACTCTGAGGCCCTCACTGTACAACTATGTTCATACTGAGATTAAATTACACATAGATGGACTCTCTTTTTCTAATCGGGTGAATTTGGAGGGCAGTCGAGGCCTTTTTGGACTGCAGGGCTAGCCTGGCCCAGGTTCGACATCTTTGCATTAGCCCTTATAGCCCAGTTCGAGCCCACTCCTGAGAGCTGTGATTCCATTGATTGGTTCATTGGCTGCAGGGGCGGGTACATTAGTTTACCATCCTATGTTGTCTTGCCCTCGCATCTTCAGTGTCTTACTGCTGAATAGTCCAGTAGAATTTTTGGTACTTTCCTGTTGTATTTCACCTGGCAATATGTACCATTTGTTTGGCATTCTGCCTTCTATTGTTCACTTACCTGTATGATGATGACGAATAGTAACACAAGCTCAGTATTGTCCATTCTTGTGTCGCAAACTAAATTACGTTACATACAGATTTGCGTGTTTTTGAGATATGACAATGCTTTCCCTCCCCACTTTTGAGGCGGCACTCTGCCCAATGCAAACACAGCCAGGACCGAGGTACAATAAGACTGGGCCTACTGTGGCTGAACGGGCCCAGACTGGGTCCTGCAGTGGAAAAAAAGGCCTCTGGTAGCTCTGAATTCTATTTAGGGGCACCAGAGTAAAGAGGGCTGAATACAAATTCACACCAGATTTGAATTTGAAAAAATGAAATCCATATATCATTTTCCTTCCACTTCCACTGTTATATAGTACTTTGTGTTGTTCTGTAAAGGGTTATTAATTGATTTTAGTAAATTAATTGATTAATTCTGTATGTTTGTTGTTAATTTATGTGCTTGGTTATTATTTTCTTTTCTTCTTCTTTTATTATTGTCTTTCTTACTGTGTCATGTTTCCAGCAGCTTGCAAGGCGCTAACACCAGGTTTGACTCTGTTGTTGCTAATTTTTTTAAGTTCAAACATTTTATTTACAGCATTGGCCTACTACTGCTGAGTACATGCAGTAGATACTGTCAAGCATTACTGATACAGTCCAAATACTGCATAAGGTTGTAGGTGATCGCTATAGATTATACCAAACTAAAAATTATTTATACATCAACCCCCGATCAGCCTGATGAAATTAACTGCTGTTCTCAAAGTCACATTTTCTGACATCAAATTAGTAGAGAGGCAAAAGGAGAGGCTGCAGGCTTTGGTGTTTAAGAATTACTGGTGTAGTAGGTTGCCTTTAACTGTCAGGAAATGACCCATAATCTGCAAGCGTTTGACTGCTGTAGCATTCCTGTGAAATGACACAAGTTGAGGTAGATTAGGGGCTGGGTAATTAGCTCATTAGTCAACATAAACACATGGCAGGGCTCCCCCGTTTCAACACACCCTGCCAGTCCCCTCCCCTGCCCACAGCTGGTGGCAAAAGTGAGTCCCCCACACACACGCACAGTATGTCTTTCTTTCTTCACAAGGACTTTGCATTGATTTCCAGTCATTTCTATAGCCTAACCCTGAGCCCTACCCTAAACCTAACCCTAACCATTACCAATGCATGCCTAACCCCAACCTAAACTCAGTTTACATCTTTGTCCTAAACCTAACCTAGAACCCAAAAACAGCACTTCTTCTTATGGATCCCGGGCTTTGGGCCCCATAAGGAGAAGTTGGTCCCCACAACGTAGTAAGTTAGGAAATGGACCTTACAATGTATCAAACACAAGACCACACACACACACACACACACACACACACACACACACACACACACACACACACACACACACACACACACACACACACACGCATACCTGCACAAGCTCATGCAGACACACATCCTGCTCTCAGACTACATCATTATTCCTTCACATTTCTTCTGAAGTTCTCCATACTTTTCGGGGTTTTTTCTTTTCCATCCTCATCACCTTCCCTGTTCTGTTTTGCGCCAGACAAGCCACTCTTTCATATTGTAGCCGTGGGGGCTGAGGGCCAACCACTTTTCACCAGCACTTCCCTGCTTATCTGAGCACTTTATCAGCCTGAGGGGAAGACATGTGGGTTGAAGCTCTTCACTCCTCTGCTCTATAGCTCAGAGGAGTGAAGAAGCAGCAGGCTGTCAGCAAACAAATATGTGTAAGCTCAGGCTCAGAAACATGTCACTCCCGATGAAGAGAAAAGCGTTACGGCTCTTGTGTTTCAGTGTCCAGTATCCTTTCTCTTTTTCTGTACATTAATAACAAGCTACATCCTTTTCCTGCTTTTCCTCAGAGGAAAACTACTGCGATTTCAGAAAGTTCTTAACAAGCCCTTCTCCCAAGTCCTTTGACTTTAGTTTACTCCAATTTTTTTTCTCTCCTCTCTCTGCATAAAACATACTTTCATCAATCCTTTGACGATTACGTTTCCAATAAGCCACACAGATAAAAATCTTCAGAGAGAATCTCAGCCCAAAGGAATGCTGGTTTAGCACCTTAACTTTTGCTCACAAGTAAAATTTCAGTGCAGAACAGAACTGGCTGTGTTTGCCCTAACACTAGTAGATTTTAGTGTCATGTATGAATGAACATTTGTGTTACTTTCCACTGTGCAGGGCTTGTTGGGAGGCATGCCACTCAGGGAGCAGTGCACTTGAAGCTCTGGAAGGTGGCGCAAGCTAATAAAATAGATTGAAAGGAATGAATAAAGTGAAAGACAGATGAACTGTTCAGAACGCTAATCAGCTGAAGCAACTGGAAGTTAAGAGACAGCCACCGCATAAGGAGACAACACAGCTGATGAAACCATCCATCATCAGCTTGGCAGACAGTTTTCACAGTGATGCACATAATTTTCTGGGTAATTTAAAGAAAAAACACTCAGTTGTTTCTATTCAGCATATGTTATATCCCTTTAAATGAAGAACTTAAGAGTTTTACTAATTAGTTTTTTTGAGGTTTTGCCTTTGAGCTTCCAAGTACTTAGATTATTTTGGGGTATTCCTTTCTCTGGTGCCACTTCTACTTTTGTTTTTGAGTCTCAGACCATCTCCTCCACCTCAGAGGTTATATGACAAGGAAAGAAAGCTCATCTGAGGCTCTCATCCTTTTTTATTGATAGCTAAACATTTCTAGATTGACATTTTCAGAATTGATAAATGTTTTTTTTTTTTTTTTTTTTTTTTTAAATTTTTTTTTTTTTATGAACTGATATGCATACATAGCATACCAACAACAAATTGCAACAAATTGTACAAATAGAAGCAAACCCACTATATTTACCTTTTTATCTGTCTTTCATTTTTAAGTGCTCGTCCTGTATATTTTGTGTTACTTTGAATCCGTCATTATGAATGAACATTTAAGACATCAGTCAAAAAATGTGTCATGAAGAGGAAAAAATTTAAATAAGTCGTCCTAGACTATATGTCGCAGGACCAGCGACTTACAGTCTAGGACGATGAAAAAAACTGTGACTTATAGTCTGGAAAAAAATTTGCCAATATGCCTAAAGTCATTGTCCACATAATGTTCTTTCCACATGATGCCATCTGTTTTGGAAGTTCAGTCCCTCTAGCAGAAAATAAAAGTTAAAACAATGTAAATACAGCAAGAAAAATAAAGTTGTTATTTTTCATGTATTAATGTTATCTACAATTTTATTCAAGGAATTTGAGATCTGTACATCAGCAATCAACTAGTAAGCCTATTCTAGGATTGAATGGTAGTGGCTCCATCCAGCACTAGGGGGGTTTCACGCTTTTTCTTCATTGTATGAGAGAAGTAATGAAAATCACTGTCCTTTTTCTGTCTTCCCTATTTTCGAGGATGTGACAACAGCACTTTGTCTCCATCACAGAGGAAACAGCGAACCTTGATATTGTCATCTTTGACGACAAAAACTTTAAATAATGTTTTTATTTCCAGCTAGGAAACACGTATGTCTCTCCTCCCTCCATTGTTTACATATCTGTTGTTGCCTGGTATTACCCGTGAGGCGTCTCTCCCCATGATGCAAGAGGAAAGTCAAAATATATGTTTTTACTAAGTAAAATGACAAAAATAGTAACGCACAGTGATTTTGAGAAAGAAACTTTAATCTGGGTTGAAGTAAAGTAACTGACATAACTGTATGTCAGTTTATATCTATATATATATATATATATATATATATATATATATATATATATATATATATATATATATATATAAAATCTCAAGTACAGTTTCAAAAAACTGTACTTGAAATCATTACAGATACTTAGAAAACAAAACTCAGAAGGAAAAACATGTATTTACACCACAAGGTTAAAAAAGATCAATTAGCCAGTGTTTTACATTTTAGGCTTTTTGTTTTTTTTTTTTCTTATTTATATATACACACACACACAGTGGGAAAAAAATTATTTAGTCAGCCTCTGATTGTGCAAATTCTCCTACTTAGAAAGATGAGAGAGCCCTGTAATTCTCATCATAGGTATACTTCAACTATGAGAGGCAAAATGAGAAAAAAAATCCAGGAAATCACATTGTAGGATTTTTTTAAAGAATTTATTTGTTTATTTATTTGGAAAAAAAAAGTATTTGGTCGCCCACAGACAAGCAAGATTTCTGGCTCTCACAGACCTGGAACTTCTTTAAGAAGTTCTCCCGTCCTCCACTCGTTACCTGTGTTAATGGGAGCTGTTTGACCTTGTTATCTGTATAAAAGACACCTGCCCACAGACTCAAACAGTTAGACTCCAAACTCAACCATGGCCAAGACCAAAGAGCTGTCGAAGGACACCAGGAAGAAAATTGTAGACCAGCATCAGGCTGGGAAGAGTGACTCTACAACAGGCAAGCAGGTTGGTGTAAATAAATCAACTGTGGGAGCAATTGTAAGAAAATGGAAGACATACAAGACCACTGATTGTCTCCCTTGATCTGGGGCCCCACGCAAGAGCTCATCCCGTGGGGTCAAAATGATCATAAGAATGGTGAGCAAAAATCCCAGAACTACATGGTGGGACCTGATAAATGACCTGTAGAGAGCTGGGACCAAAGTAACAAAGGTTACCATCAGTAACACACTACGCCAAGAGGGACTCAAATCCTGCAGTGCCAGGCGTGTCCCCCTGCTTAAGCCAGTACATGTCCAGGCCCATCTGAAGTTTGCCAGAGAGCATATGGATGATCCAGAAGATTGGAAGAATATCATGTGGTCAGATGAAACCAAAATAGAACTTTTTGGTAGAAACTCAACTCTTCATGTTTGGAGGAAGACGAATGCTGAGTTGCATCCCAAGAACACCATACCTACTGTGAAACATGGGGGTGGAAACATCATGCTTTGGGGCTGTTTTTCTGCAGAGGGACAGGACATCTGATCTGTGTTAAGGGAAGAATGAACGGGGCCATGGATAATGAGATTTTAGGTCAAAATATCCTTCCACCAGTGAGAGCATTGAAGATGGAACATGGCTTGGTCTTCTAGCATGACAATGATCCCGAACACACCACTCGGGTATCAAAGGAGCGGCTCCATAAAAAGCATTTCAAGGTCCTGGAGTGGCCTAGCCAATCTCCAGACCTCAACCCTATAGAAAATTTGTGGATGGAGTTGAAAGTCCGTGTTGCCCAGTGACAGCCCCAAACATCACTGCTCTGCAGGAGATCTGCTTGGAGGAATGGGCAAAAATACCAGCTACAGTGTCTGCAAACCTGGTGAAGACTTACAGGAAACGTCTGACCTCTCATTGCTAACAAAGGTTATGTTACAGTGTTGCGTTGAACTTTTGTTATTGATCAATACTTATTTTCCACCATAGTTTACAAAAAAATTCCTTAAAAATCCTACAATGTGATTTCCCAGATTTTTTTTTTCTTCTCATTTTGCCTCTCATAGTTGAAGTGTAGCTATGATGAGAATTACAGATCTCTCTCATCTTTCTAAGAAGGAAAACTTGCACAATCAGTGGCTGACTAAATACTTTTTTACCCCACTGTATATATATATATATCCCTCCAAGCATTGTTCAAATGGTGCTATTTGGAGTCTCCAAATTTGGAGTCTCCAGATGGCGCCATTTGGAAAACACCTGACATCCAAACTTCAAATGGTTGTAACTCATCAATGCTTCAACATACAGTTATCATTGAGGGCTCTACTGAAAGGTAATACGTAGAGGAGTACTCTGCTACACATGAAATCACTGATAGTATGACAAAAGTATAATTAAAAACAAAATAAAATAGTTATTGTGGGCTGGGGTGGCATTAAATCAGGCTTCTCAACACCATGCCATCTGTCTGCAGCTGGAGTTGATGTTTCCTTCCTCCTGTGCTCCTCTTGTTCCTGCCTTGGCCTCTATCTCTGCTCCCAAGATCCTCCTTCTTTTATTGCCTGTAATTGCCACTTTGCTGCTGTTGTACAGAATTATGGTTGGACAATAAAGGATATTTCTATTCTTCTATTCTTTTCTCCTACCCTGTGCACTTACAGGTGTCTAATCCTCTTCATCTGATGAAAAACCCTTCTCCACCCTCTGTTTGGCTGGATCCCACTTATGATCAGAAATTGTTCTATAATTTGTAAAAGAAGTAAAATGTTAGGCCTTTATTTCCAAAAATCATCATTTCAGTGATTGCCTCAACACCCAAAACAAATAAATGGTATTTCTAAAATAGGGCTACAGTAAATGTATATACACATGGAATAAAAACAGTGTCGTCCAAATAGTTCTTTTCTCATACCCAACTTACAACCTCCTCCCAAACAATTACCGCCACCCTCCACACACACAAAACAACCTACACAAAGCAAAGTATTTCTATTTTTCAATAGCAAATAATAAACACTTTTTGTAAAACTTCAGACACTTACTGGTCATCTCCATCAAAAAACAGGTCATCTTCAGATGTTGGCTCATCAAGTGAGCAAATCCACAACCTCCTCTATGGGCCTGCAGTGCCGTTTTTCCTCTCCAAAACATTGATGACGCAATTGCACTGAATAATAGTAAACAAAACTCAGCTGCTCTAAGCTGTTGTCCTCCTCATCTTGTGCTTTCACAGGTCAGGTGGACAATGGACCGCTATGAAAGCCCCATCTTGACCTACAACACACCTTCCCTTCCCCCAAACACCGAAACGCTTTCAAATTAAAACACACAGTCACACACATACAATCTCTCTCTCACACACACACACACACACACACACACACACACACACACACATACACACACAATATATAAGCAGCGTAACACCGGCGCACTCTGATATTTTTTGTGTAGTTGTGCATGTGAAGCACACCATTAAATACATATTTACATCAAAATGGCATTTTATACAAACACTTTCTGTAACCTCCTGAAAGTAGCAGTTGTCTAGATTGCTGTTAATTTGTCACACATGCATAGAGACTCACTTGCCTACTTTCCTACTTTACTTTATGATCCAAACTTACTCCTAAGAGTTTTGGCAAAAATGGCAAAAACTAACATTGCAGGTTAGTTGTGTTTTATGCTGGCCATGCAATCTTATTTGAAAGTTACACTTTTCAAAAATAAAGCTAGACATTCAAAAATTCAGTTTGCATGATTTTCAATCTGCACAATATTTGATTGTTTCAGGAACACAAGTGTTTGTGTTTGTGTGTATGTGGAATGCCCTAACAGCAATATTAATATTGGATATCGATATCAACTCAAATTACACACACACACACACACACACACACACACACACACACATATATATATATATATATATATATATATATATATATATATATATATATATATATATATATATATATATATATATATATACAATCCATGACTCCTTGTTTCCTTGGGATATGAATTTAAAGGCCAATTTCTGAAGCCTTGCTTCAAAATGGACAAGAGAACATGCCATTCAAATAACAAAGATATATGTGTTTTCTTTTGATAAATTATGTAAGGACTCTGTATCAGGTGTTGAATTTACAGCTTTAATTAAAATTATTTATTGAAAGTGTAAGAACAACAAACTTAATGAGAGGGATGCTTCTATTGACAGTGATTGGTTAGGGAAAGTGCCACACCTTGCTCTTTGACAGAAGGCCACGGCCTTATCAGGCTTGATGAACAACATTGTCACCCAACTATCTTAATGAGTCTGTCTATCTACCCATCTCCCTTTTCCCTCCTGTCCTGTTCCCAGCCCTTGGCCTTGCTCCTCCAACCTCCCAATATTTGAACATTCAGTGCTGGTTTTAACTGTGAAATGTGGGTAATTGTGTATGTGTGTGCAAAACCAAATGGAAGTACTGAGTCGTTTTACAATTTGCAGTGATGTGTGACTGAAGAGCATGGCAGTTATTTTTATTGACAGCTTCTGTTAGCGGTGCTTGATGACTCATGAGGAAAGTGGCTGCTTGAGAAAAACAAAAAAATATTCCTGTACCTTGAACAACCCTGTGATGTGAATAGACAAGAAACAATGCTGCCTGTTTAAAAAAAAAAAAAGGCATTTTTTAATTAATACATTTTGCAACTGTATAACCCATCTTTAAATTACTGAGTTGTTATGACAGAAGGTCAAATAAACCCTGGAGAATGAACAAGGATTGCTGGTGAGCAACTGGCATCCTGAAATCTCATTTCCTGGTCTTTAAGGACCATCCTTCCTTTTTCTGGCTGCAGCTTCCTCTCCTCTAACACCATTGTTGCTACACAGACTCCGTAAATGTATATTAGTAGGTGGTTCTTGTATCCCTTGCAGTTTAATATGTGGACAAATGGTATATAACATTGGTTGTCCTCACCAGCTGGCTTGAGTACCAGGGTTAGCACCAAGGTGATAAATGTCAGTGACCATGGCTTTAAAGACAGGGTTGGAAAAATGTTGCCTTGTTGAGAAAGTTTGTTGATGTTTACTCCTCTTCTGCTAAATAAGGCAAAATGGACGTTCTGTTGCTGATATAGAAGCAAGGCTATTGAATGTTGCTTTTCTAGTGATTGCAAATATTATTTTATAGATTGTTGGAATGTGACTTGTGTGGAAATCACATAATTGACTTTCATATGGGGGAAGAGGAGCCAATAAAATGTCTTTTATAACATTTATGTATAAAGTGAGAAAGTGATGTTTTGCTTAACTTCTAGGAATATGTTTGAACTAAAAAGGTGACATAAAGTGCAAAAAATTGGATGCTAAATTTACTGTGGGTGTTACAATCTACTTATCTTATATTTCATTTTGTTAGTTAAACTTAAAATATTCAGCAGTAGTTTTACATTCTTTTTTTATATTTTCAGACTTTTTAAACATTTCCACAGAAGATAGCAGTTTTCTGGAGGATCTTAGTTTTACTCTTTAAGTCAATTGTTGCTACAAAAATGTTTTCTAAAGTTGAAATTTGAAGAAATTTGCAAGAAACATGGTGCACAGTAGAGCTAATGGTTAGCATTATTCATTCACAGCTAGAAGTTCACCTGTTTTTACCTCCTTCATATGTAATTTACATGTTCCATTCTTGCATGCATGAAAATTATACCTGTTAACCTGATTGGTAATTAGGGACTCTAATATTCTTTTAGGTGTGAAATTATGAGTGAATGGTTTTGGTCCTGTTTTGGCCTTGTGATTATTGTCTTTTGCATGAATGGCACTATTTGTGTACCCTTCCTTCTGTCACCACATACACAATCAAACACACACTTGCTCCTCTGCCGAAACACAACCTACAAAAACTCAAAATTCTTAGACACATTTTAAACTCTAAAATTATTTGTGTGTGTGTGGATGTATGGATGGACACTAGCAGATTATGGGTCTTTTCATTAAAGTTTTTCCACACTTGTCTAAATCTAAGGTGGTTCTATGGCAAAGAAAGCATTGAAAGTGTTTATTATTTTATGTTTTTTACAAAATGAATAGAAATGTAGTTGATGTAAAATTATGTTTTAATTAATCTGTTTTCCATGAAGAATTATTCAAGTCAGGTTGGACCACTCTCAACATATAAGATCTTGAACTACATACGGTCAAATGTAGTCCAAGCTCCTTAAAAACAGTACAACAGTCTATCATTTTGTCACTGAAGCATAAGTAGCAATCAGACCCCACCTTCAGCACCATTAGTCATATGTTCAACATAGAAATATTTATCCACGGTGCCTACACTGTCCACACCACAAGGGGGTGCTTATTCCTATTCCATAGCTTTTTAAGGTGCAACTGGCTGACTTTTCTTTAATTTTGCCATGGTGCCCGCAAGGCCATGCTTCCCTGGGTGAAAAGCCATATAAGCATGCCAAAAACCACAATTTTTGATGGACTTGTGACCAGATTGCATTCTACCTCCTGCTGACTGACTGCTTGAATATAGCTGCTCCCTGGCCCTTTCCCAGGATTAAGGGAGTACAGAAGATGAATGGATGGAAGGATATAACGGACATATGTCCAGAAAAAAAGAAAATAGCTATTCTTGCTAATATATCTGAATGATTAGGTTATTAGGAGTTAAAGTTTAATATTAAATATACTAGCAATGTGTAGTTATAAAACAGTCATCTCATTGTCATTGACCCAACGTCACTGTTCGGTCACTGACTTTTCCACACGGTTTAAATATTCCTAGCCACAGCTTGGCTACCATTGGCTGTCTTATTTAAACATAAATTTAGCATGATTCAGCACAGCAATGAAGGTAGATGCACTTTGCAGCAAGGAGCATTTTTTTCTTTCCTAGTGTCAGGATGGCTAGCCTGAGTGTGGTCCAAGTAGTCTGGTTATAATAGTAGCTCAGTGTTCCGGGAACTCTGGGATAAAAAGCGAAAGAAAAAAACATGGGGGTGAGGTTTTCTGGATAATACCTCTATCTTTCTGTGTTGCAGTGCAGCATAGAGGAGGAGTGATTTTTTTTTTTTTTTTTTTTTTTTTTTTTTTTTTCCTTCTCTGGCAGGTTTCATAGCCTGTCCATGGAAAGCATACTCTGCACATTCTGCAGACATGGGTCTTCAGGGAGGAAATACAGAGGAAATTGTGCAGAAAGTGTAAAAAAATCAGCCTCTCTTTCTCTTGTTCTGCGCCTTGCTCTGAGTTACTTTAAAGAAAGAAAGACCCCCTGTTTTCAAATCACTTCCAATTACTTTTATTTGTCTCTCAAAGGATAAGTTAAGGAAGGAGCTTTAGGAACAACCTGAAAAATTAACATATGATGCCATACGATTAATTAAACTGTTTGCAAGCAAGTTTCATTACACACCATAACCTTTCCAACAAGATAAACATTACGCTAATGCACAATCTGATAATACTATACATATCTGTTGAGGTCAGATCTCTGCCAATCTGCCAAGTGTTAGAAAACCATGTTGATTGTCTTCCTAATCCCAGGCTTTGACAAGAATGTCATGAACAAACATGATGAAGAGGATCAGGAAATATTTGCAGCTTTGCAAGATGCTGGCAGGTTTAATCCTCTACCACACTGGACAAATATTAGCTAAACTCAACTTTCACACCAAGTTTGTCACTTTTACACTCACATGTTGGCAATACAGTGTGCTTCTTTTTAATTTGTAGAATCAGTCATGTGGAGATTTAAAAGATGGGAACTGTTGCAGAAGGAGACTTGGACAAAGAGTGTAGTTTGAGAGTTGAACTCTAAAATGAGGGGTTAGTAAATCTCAGAGGAGCTCATTTGTACCAACTCACTTTCCGAACTGGAAACTAACCTGTCCTAGATGCTGTTACTTATATGTAAATCTACAGCTCGTCACACATGCTCCTCCAATGCACAACTGGTGGTGCTGCTTTATAGAGAAATGAGACCCAAGTAGCTTGGGACTGTACTTTTTTCCATGAAAAAGGTGTTAACTATATAGTTGGAATTATATCTCCCACTCCAAAAACAAACAAACAAGAAAAATATATACATATATAACAGTGAGAAAAGCAAACACATGTTAATGAAGTACTGCTATTGGGGTTAGTTTGTAAAAGTTTAATTTTGGTCTCATACGTGCAGAGCACATTTTCCACATTAGCTGTGCCCTTTGTGCTTGTGGCAAACTGAAGGCAGAAATCCTTATAGCTTGTTCCTTGGTCTTCAAGATGATGTGTGTTCATGAACACTCTCTAAAACTCCAGAGGGCTTCATAGAACAGCTGTTCTTACTGAGATTAAATTGCACATGGATGCATCGATAATTTCCATTTCTCTTCACAATTTTGCAATACTTTGTATAGGACTATTACATATTTAAAAAAAATACATCAAAGTTTATGGTTATTACATGACAAAATGTGAAGATGTTCAAAGAATATGACTACTTTTGTAATACACTGTGTACAACTATCACAATATTAAGACTAAACAGGATGGATGGGTTCCCATTGTCCCAGTTAGTCACCCATAAAGATGACTTTAAGTCAGTGGCTTTGGAAATTTGTGGGACGGATAGAGGGTTAAAAAAGTCATCACCCTTGATCCAGGGTTAATAAAGCAAAGAAAGAGAGGAACAACTTCAAAGACACTTCTAAGTCGATCTGGCAGCAGGGTGCCTTGCCACAAAAGACCATGTTTGGGAATGAATTTAAAGAGGCATGTCACCGGAGGGAAACGTGGTTAGGAATTTTCTATGTATCAAAAGAACATAACTGATAAATAAAAGGAGGATGGAAAGGTTGTAAACTTCACAGCCTCAGTAAAGGAGGGAAGAAACCCCTGTGGTCTCTGATTATTTAAACACAAGTCCAGTTTCTGTCGACTGCATCTGAATAAGGAAAGAGTCCAAACACATTCACACAGGAACACACGCACTGATATATCCAATATGAGTCACAATGTGGGAATGCTTTCTGATTACAGTTAGGAACATTGTGTTTCGGAATAAATACTGTAATTGAATAGGTAACCAAGTGAATTATTTATTTTGTTTTCAGTTTCACACCTTAAGACATGATGAAATTCACACAAATTCACAAGCAGGAAATAAATACCTCTTGACAATCCTTTAGATAAATTATAGTCTAAAACACAACTAAAGTTTCAGATCTCTGGGTGAAGACACATAAATATACAAAAAGCTAATGAGCTGTTCAAGCTGCAAAAGTTAGACTTTTAAAGATTTTGTTTAATCAACCAGCCAAACAAAAACTAATGAAGATTATGAGGAAAAAATGGGAATGTGACTGGATTCCCCAATCTGCTCTTAAAGTCCAACATGAGAGGAGTACCTAATGCCCAGACATAGGAACCTTTCATAATGCACTATATAACTCCAACAGCTTGCCAGTCATTTTTAGAGTCAGTTTGTCAGCCAGTTACATTCTTGGCAAACATTCACCACATAACAGAATTTATTTGAAAGCCATTTGGCTTGGGTTTGTATTTAGCTTGATACCTTATTGGCTAAACTACTGTTTCCTCCCATGCATTAGCTAGCAACAACAAGCAGCGCAGAAGACCAGATGTAAACAAATATTGTGTGGCTTATCAGGCAGAATGCAGCTTGGTTATTAAATAGTTTATGCATTGTAGCAGAGTATGGATATGATTAAACAACTGTAAGTTGAAAGCTTTGGTCTTGAAACCAAAGTGTAATCAGACAAGATAAAGCAAATCATTACTTTTTCACCTTGGAGAAATTGTTCAGATTTTTAAAAAATTAGGTCATATGGTTTTACTGCCAGAAATACCATTACGATGAGTTTTTAAGAAAGTAGACTAATTCTCAGAGGCATGTAAGGTGAACAGCTAGTCAGAGTGACTCCGTTTTATCCACTGTGAGATGAGGATGAGTCTTATTTACAGTTTTTCCAGGTTTATTTGATAACTTCGACATGTTAACAAATATCTTCTGTATTGTTCTAAAATCACAAGGACTGTATTTTGAATAAAAGAAACTGCAACAGGAGGAAGTAAATGCATGATTTCATGAATTTACTTGAAAGTTACAGAAACTATTTTTTTCAACATAATTCACACATTTAAAGAAGCGATAATATATTATGTGATATTCCCACAAGGAAGTGCTGCACAAGGTTGATTTTTTTTTCTCTATTTTTCTTGTTCTGTTTGAAAAAAATCTCACCTGCTTTCACAAAGTATATTTATGTAATTTTTTTTTACCCAATCAGCGTGTCACAAACAGCAATAGTCCTCAAATATAAAATGCACCTTACTTTGATTGCCATGTTCATAAAACAAATAAATGTTTACAGGTTTTTCTTCTATTTCAATCTGGGCTGTTAGTTTTTTAAATGAATAATAAGTAAAACTGTAGAAGAAGGACTCCTTCTAAAATGTTTTGGATGAATGGTTTAGTTTTAAAAATACATCATTGAAGATTCCAGTTCATTTGCTTTGAGTTTAAATGAAACAATCTGTCTGTACATTGATTAGTTTGTGGGACTATCCCATTTCTGATTTTGCAACTATTCTCACCACACGAACATGTCTACACCATATGTCCTGCAACAGCAGCCCAAGATTAATTTGAGTGTTGTACATTGACTTTGTTCAGCCTAACAGTCCTGTTAATGAAGCATATGAATGGTCCAGATTCCATCACAGGTTCAGAACCTGAGGCCAGGAACCTTTCAGAAACTCAGCTGATTACAAAAAAAGAGAACATTTCCACTCCTTGGCTTGGTAAAACAAACAAATATGGCATGGAAACCTATCAAAGACGCAAAGGAGAAGCACAGTCTCTAGTTGGTTAGAGAGACGGCATGATTTTCCATGTCAACAACTGGCTTATTCATTGCTCAGAAGGTGAGCAGATCTGGGAGCTGTGGTTGAGTATTAAGTATAAGACTCGTGCCAGAATTTGAGAAGTGTTAATCAAGAAGAGGATGTGTGGCTTCTGGCCTGTACCTGATTACCACCAAATGAGCCAGCAACAGTTGGGCCTTACAAGAGAGTGGGGGAAGGAGGTGGAAGGTCATCATTTGAAGACACCCTGGAAAGGATTAAAGGACAATGAAGGCATTTATAAAGGGGGACTTTTTATAGTTTTTGAGATATTACAAACAGACCAGAGGATTTTATTCCAACTATTCAATAGAAATATCACTGCTTACCTCTATCAACATTTGTTAGTTCATTCGTCCCAGCCACATTGAGAAATACAGATTTTCTCCCCTTGGAGGATTCGTCCTGACAGTGAGAGTGAGCCAGTGACTGTTAACAGACAATCTCTCCTTTTTTTTCTCTGACCTACCCTATTTGAACTCAGCACATCACTCACCTCATGCTGCCAAGTTTAGGTACATGACTCAACATTATGATATCTGTGATGAAGTATGACTTTTTCTATGTGTTCCTCTTTTTCTTTTTATCTTTGTCTCTCTTACTCTTGTCAGCTTTAGCTCCCTCGGGTCTTCAGATTTATTTTACACAGTCTTTCACCACAGCAGTTTAAAAGGCCAGTGGTTTTTACAAGACAATAAAAAGGTGAAAACACATTCTGTTTAGTTGCTCTCATGGGTTTTCATTTACTTAATTGAGAACTGCAATGTGCTAGATGACTGTCATTACCACTTTAGAAGTACTATGGTCACTAATTGGCTTTTTAGCAAGCAGGGGTGTTTTCACATTGAGTGGCTCCTTCCAAAAGCAATATAAGTGCAACCAAACAGAAAGTTTCTAATGACTTGTAACATTTAGAGAATTCATGACATTATTTTTGTGTATTCACCAATACAAATTACTGGCAATTACTTTTGCCCGCTTACATCTTTACGTAGATGTTTCAGACAATCAAAAAAAAAAAAAAAAAAAAAAAAAAGTCAGACAAATCTAATCAGAATAAAGATATAATCAATCAATCGATTTTTCAAAAGATCGTTTTTAGGCCCGAATTGGCTAATCGGGAGGTTCTGGACAACTGCCGGCAGGCCGGTCTGATGCTTGGGCCAAACTGTCTGGTGTACAGTCATAGCACTGGGTCGATCATGCACGCTGCTACCACTGTCCCTTGGGCCGCGTCTGATTTATTTGCGGTGTATTGTGTTGAAAATCAGTACATGTTGTAGTGACTGCAGTGATGGCATAGTTACCTTGAAAAAGTAACTTGATTACTAATTACTCCTTGAAAAAGTAACTTTGTTACTTAACTGATTACTAGATTTTAAAAGTCACTTAGTAACTTAGATGACAAGTTACTTTATTAGTTTCTTTTCAGCAGCTGCTGACAACAGCCCCCGCTGCCTCAACATAAAAATGCCAACCAGGGCGAGTCAGTTGTGTTTAAGGGTAGCATATCCTCTACTACTTCCTGTCTGACCAACTTCTTCAACTCTTCCCCACTTACTGATTTTACACAGGTTTTGCTGTTTGGGTGGGTGGTGGGGGACCTCCTGCATTTTAGTTGCAGCTCTCTGCTTCACACCACCTGGTGGGACTTGCTCTGTCAGTTTGACTGTGCCGTACTGCGACTCCAAATGTTTTTTCAAATCTGATGTAGCATTTTCGAAGCTATATAGTTTGATATGTTGGAAGACTATTTTTAAACCCCTAGTGCAGTACTAAAAGATTCTATGCAGTTGTTATAAGTTGATTTCATACAAAAGTCGACAGTAAAAAAAAAACCCCAAAGATTTACAATTTACTGTAAAAAGGTTTACAATAAATATTAATCCATATTAGTTGACATAAACCTAAAAACAGTGTAAATACAGCAAGAAAATTTGCTTAAAAGTTGTTATTTTTCATGTATTAATGTCATTTGCGATTTTATTCAAGGAATTTGAGATCTGTACATCAGCAATCAGCTAGTAAACCTATTCTGGGACTGAATGGTAGTGGCTCCATCCTCCACTAGGGGGCTTTTGTTTCTCTCCTCATTGCATTTAACTGCAGCGTGAGGGAAGTACTGAAAATCACTCGTTTTTCTGTCTCCCTTATTTTCAAGGACGTTACAGTAGCACTTGGTCTCCATTACAGAGAAAACAACAAACCTTGATATTGTCATCTTTGGCGACACAAACTCTAAATAGTGTTTTTATTTCCAGCTAGGAAATACGTATCTCTCTCCTCCTTCCATTGTTTACATTTGTGTCGTTGCCTGGTATTACACATGAGGCATCTCTCCCCGAGACGCAAGAGGAAAGGCAAAATATATGTTTTTACTAATTAAAATTATAAAAATAGTAACGCACAGTGATTTTGAATAAGTAACTTTAATCTGATTACTGGATAGGAAATGGTAACGCGTTAGATTACTCGTTACTGAAAAAAAGGGTCGAATTAGAGTAACGCAATAATGCGTTACTGACATCACTGAGTGACTGTGACCACTAGGTGGCCGTTGCTTGAACACTTACTGTGCTGCAAGTTAGAAACTAAGTAAATGCTACTGGACCCGAACTACATCATCTCAGTCTCTTGTTATAAGCTTCATAAATATAGATTACGCTCCATACTACAGCCGCATAGAACATAAAGTCACAACACGCCTTCACCGGCAGCTTTCCTTTTTTATTTTTTTTTCCAGAGATGCAACCTGACATAACATGTGAGTGCTCTTAGTCAGTGGGGTTTAAAAGATGGAAAGTAAAAGGAGCAAGAATGGCATGTCGAAGGAAAAGAGGAACTTTCTGGAAACAGATGCAGCTAAACCTGCAAAAAACTATTTCACAAAAACAAGCTTGTGGTTAGTAAAGTCACATAAGCACAGATAAGGCAAACCACTGTTCAATTATGTCAATGAATTGTGTAGCACTGTGGCATGTAACATAACGTTGCGTAATTTAAATATTTTTATGATGCCACGCCCCATAACTGTCTAATAGTCTGAAGAAAGATACAGCATAAAGCAGCAGCCATGAGCCATAAGTCCAGAGTGGACAGGTAGGATTACTCATTGAGTAGATATTGTTAGAATTAATACAAAGAGTGGGTGTAGAACTGCTTTTTGTGAAAAGTGGCCTGTGTTGCTTGATGATTCAGCTCATTACAATTGACCTGAATTGATCAGAGGACTTTGTAAAAACGGGAGATTTCTGCTGAGCATTATGACCATTATGACCATTCTTAAAATGTGATTTAGTGTCAGAAGCTGAGCCAGGAGCTGAGAAATTCTCATGTCTTTAGACAATGAGCCTGTAGTAAACAAAGCTGAAGAGACCAGTTCACTGCTTAGGTGTATATTAATGTTTTAGGGTTGTTTCTAAAACTACTTATGCAGAGGAAAAAAGTTAATAGGATCATTATAAAGTTATACTGTGAATAACAAAATTGCAGAGGACAGTGCAATTTTTTTTATTGTTTAATCATAAGGGTCAGACATCCAAGAACACTAATTTGCTTGATATTTCATTTCATGTAAAGAATCGTGTTGGAGATTTGCCCTTTAACTCATGTTCTCATATTTGTGAAATCTTAGTTGTGATGGAACCATATCCTTGAAAGAGAGATGACACTGGTGTAAGAAAGTGAAACACTTTTTATTTTATTTTTTTATTTCGTTTCATTTCATTTTCAAGGTTTGGATATCTCTGAAATCTCATTTGAACAAAATATAGATTCTGATATTCATGAAAAGGATGTTTTTTGACATAAATATTATGAATTGATCCTTAATATAAATAATTATGGAAGTTTTTAACTAAGGGAAATAACTTGGTTAACCTCCACAAGCTCTTGTTTTGGTTCATTCATAATAGACCATAGTGGTTAAGGATTACATTTATATAAACAGAACAGTAAAACTACAGAACAGGGATCCAGTCCTCAGGTGCATGTTGTCTTTGTTGCTAATGGTAAAAGCTGAACACTGTGCCACTGCCAAAACTAAGGTAATCATTATTGATTGTGCTGTGTTAACAACATGATATTGTTTGACTTCCAATTTGCTGGTAGCTGATCAAACTGCATCTCCCAGTATTTACTGAGCTGCAGACATCACTGGCAAAACTCAGCCCCGCAGTAAAACTCAGAATTGTACAGATGAGAGTTGTCTTTGCAGTTAAGCCTTTTTTAAACCTTTGAAGTGTTAACTGGATAACTTCTAAACAAGCAGTTTCTAGAATTACCTTCAGACATGCAAAAATCGTTTGCAGTCTGCCTCCAGAAGCCCGCTGAAGCTGTTTCTGCAGTGTCGACGAGGCAGTTTTTCCCTTTGGTTTTGGAATCAATGGTGCTGCCAGTTCTACCAGAAACTGCCAGCTGCGCATGCTGCTTGCCTGCCAGACCAGAACTAGTTTTTAATTCACCGTTTTGCCGGACCCCGGATATCATTTCAGAGCTGAGTTAGCCTGATCATCTCACAAGTAGGAAATACAGTTTCTTTTAAGGTCTGTTTGGGCTGGAACAGGTAGTTAAATAAAACAATTTAGTCATCTTTCTTTTACATATTTTGTTTAATGCTTCTCGCTGAAGAGTTGCTGATTGTATCAGCAACTCATGATTCTTTGCTGCTGTCCCGGTTTAAAACTGCCACGCGTTGAGAGGTTTGGATTCAGGATAAAGCTTTGAATCTGTCTCTGCGAGCACCCATTGGCTTTCTCTCTCTTCCTCTCTCTCTATCTTTTTTTCTTTCCTCGTACACATTCACTCATTTGTTGTACAGAGCCCACGCCATGCTTTTTTTTTGTCTGGTTCGAAAACTAGGCCTGAGCACATGTTTAAGGTTTTATGATTCTTTGTCCCAAAGTGGCAGACAGGTCTGAATCTGGACAGTCTCTTAGATCTGACATCAGCCCATTTGTGACATGTGTCGGCCAAAATTGTCCTTAACCTTAATAGTTTTTTTTCAAGACTCAGTTTAAATAGGTCTTAACTCCATTCAGTCTGCCACTGTGGTGGGTAGTTCATACAATGCGAATCAATTGTCCAAAAAGTTATTGATTTCTAACTCAGCAAATTACTAAATAAAAAATTACTTTTTAAAATACTGTTTTATTTTTAATTATTTCTTATCTTTACTTATACTTTTCCTTGTGGATCAAATTCCTCAAAATAAATCCTGGTTTTAAACATACATATTCGTACTGAATATGCATGTTTGGGGTTGCTTTTAACTGAACTCAACAGTAAGTGATTTTGTTTTGTTGTATATTTACCTATCAACATTGGATTCTTATTTTGTCCTTTATATTGATTTTTCTGTGGTATGTGTGCCTCTAAATGGGGTTAAATTGTTCAAAAATACATTAGACAAACTGAACCTATTTTAAAATTTTGTTTAAATAGAATCTACGGGGAGCCAAAAAACGTGTCTGTGCCCTCATAAAGATCAATGTGAGACTTTCAAAGCGACAAAAGGAAATGTAACAATGTAACAATATGATTGTTTTGCACTTCCTCTGACATGAAAGACACGCGGAAAGAGACAAGTCTATTCTGAGCCATTAAAGGCTCATTTTTTTGTTGTATTTTAAGCCTGTTTATTTCTGAGCGGAGTATTTTGAATATTTTTAGACTAAATGAAAAGTGTGAACTTCAAACGGAGGAATTGCCTTCAGTGGCTGCAAATGTTTTGAACACACAGACTCAAGCACCAACAAACATTTATTCACTGTGTACCATGCTGTGATATCACAACTTCCAACATTGTGTTTTGCAACCATAACAACACCTTCACATGTGAGTTGACAACAGGTGATAACAGATAGTTTGATGGTTCAATCTGTCAAGACTGCCTGAGGCCAGGTAAATGTTTCTGCTCATCCCTCAATTCCTCTTCTTCTTAAAACGCAGGCAGGTGAGACAGATAAAGCCTTTAAGAAAACTGGATTACATAGTCCTGTACCAGCCATATCAATCTTCAGCACAGATACACTGAGCATATTATTAATATCTTAATATTAATTGTGTTATACAGAGAACTAATTTTTTTTTCTTTTTTTGGTTCCTAAAACATAGGATATTACCATGTTACTACCAAACCCAAATAAATATTGTTGTCAGATTAAAAAAAAAAATAGCTCACCCACATTTACAATTCAATCTAATAAAAAGACAATTTAAGAACAAAAACCTGGATACTGGCTTTGCATTTTGATGTGCTTTAGAGTCAATATTAATCTAAATCCTTTTTTTCCCTCTGCAAGTTATGCAGAAATAATGTTCAATATACATCTGTCTCATAAATTATCTATAAACACTGTATGAGCTATATCGGCTTGGATGAAAACAAACCTGTGGTTGTATAACAGAGCTGTAACCGAAAAAACTGAGTGAGATGGGAACGCAGAGTTCTTTTGGGAAAGTTGACTTCTTTAAGATCTCTGTCCAGAATAATCACTTTCAATGCTGCAATACTATTTGTGTGAAATGCAAAAAAAATCTGTGTAGCATTGTGCCTTTGATATCTTGGATTATCTGATGACTGGGACAACATAGTTTGTGAGTAAAACACGTTTGCTTAAGTCTATATATGCTTAAGTAAAACATGTAGTGAGAGACTATAACATGTAATGAGACACCACTTAAAATAAAAAATACATTTTGAAAGGACAAATAACTGAGGTTTGACACAGATACTATGTTGATGGTTTTTTTTTTTTGCAGGTTTTAGCAACTGACTTCTGAAAGTTTCTCCATTAAGGTTTAAAACTTTTCGAAGTCAGTTTAATTGGCTTAAACTGTATTGGTAATCAAAAGTTCTTCACCTTTTGAAAATAGGAAGACAATTGCTTCAGTAGGTATTAAGAGTACAATGTCTTTATTATATATGGATCTCAGAGAGAAATCATTTAAAAATAATATCCTCTTACTCATAGCTTGGGAATTTGCACCAAGTCACAAGGCAGGACCACTTGGACTGACACATGAGAGAACTTACATTCTTAATCTTATTTTTCCCTCACAACAATATTTTTCAGCAGTATTTTGCAAGTACTTCAAAATGCTCTAGTGTTAAATTTACAACAGTCACAACATCTTAGCATTAAACTTCAGAAAAGATCAACATTTTTGTATAAAAAATAGAATTTCTTAAGTCTCCATAGTGCTCTCACTGTTCACAGCTTTTATTTTTAGGGCTTACTATAGTGAGAGGAATTATTTTATGTTCCTTACTTGTAAACATGTAATGAGAAATGAGTGACAAACTCAAATCTTTTGGGTATCAACTTTATATTTCTTTAACACAACCTCCCAGGAATCTCAAAGTTACTGTAAAATCTGATGTTTCAATTTTAAAGGGGTCATGGCAACAAATTTAATCTTTCTGTGGTTTTGGGGGTATATTATGATCTGTTGTGCACTGATGAGGCTGTGTCAATGTCAAGAGTTGGTATCAAAAGCCCTGTTCATAAGCAGTCAGCTTTGTTTCTTTGTTCAAAAATGAACGAATAAATGAACAGTTTACCTTTCTACATAGGTCATCTTTCTACGTAATTCATATTCTCCAATTAGAGAACACCATAAAGGAAATAGCCCTCCCTCTTCCCTTCTTTCCTCCCTCCAGATGATACACCGGCTAATTTAAGGGCTAAGTTGCCCTAGCATGTCTGACTGCTCCACTTGAGAAGAGGATGGCTACTAAAAACCAGAGCTGTTATGTCCGAGGGTGCTCAAAAATGGATAGAAGTTTCCACTTACTCCCAAAGGATGGGAGAAAAAGAGAAAAGTGGCTGAAGTTCATTTATGAGGAAGTACTACATAATTATAGCCCCAATCTGAGACTATGTTCAATGCATTTTACTTAAGAGTTTCTCAAATATGGTTGTTGCCAATCAAAATGAAGTCAACGAGGTAGAGGTACATATCATTACTGTACCCAACCCTTTTACCAAGGAGGGAAATCTGGCCTGCCAAAACAGCCCCCTACAAAATGGTGATGTTATGTTTTTTTTTTTTTTTTTTTTAATGAAATTCTTTGGAGAACTGATATATGCAGCAATATCAACTACGTGAAATAGTTTATACAGTGATGTCATCACCCCTTTAGATATTGATCAAGGAACAGGCTTAATATTTTGTGAGGTAAAGCTATTTTATCAAAATTAATTATATTATCTTGATTAAAAATATTGAGTAATACAGTTTTTTGTTTGTTTATTTGATTTTTGGTTGTTTGAGCCAGCCTAACCTTTTTACTTTGGGAAGAAAATGGTAGGTTCTGTAAATATTTTATTTCAAGCTGCAGTATGTAACTTTTACAAAAATATATTTTTTGCATATTTGTTAAAATTGTCACCATGTCGTGACATTATGGTATGAAACAGATAATCTGTGAAAAGATTGAGCTTATCCACCTCCCTGAGCTACTATTGCCGTCTAAAGAAATGCACCGCTCCCGACCTAAAACAACCAATCAGAGCCGGGAGGAATGTCTTAGTGCTGTCAATCAACCTCATTTACACACCGCTAAATATGCTAATGGTGAAGAAATAATTTACCGTTCCTGGAAAACCGTTTCTCTGCCATCATTGGTGGCCATGCTAACTAGTCTTCGCATTCATGACAGGCGATGTTATGACCCACGTTATCAATGAGCTTTTGTGGCTCCTTGTGGAGGGTATCACTGATTGTCTTCAGGACATCTGTCAAGTCAGCAGTCTTCCCCATGATTGTGTAGACTACTAATGCCAACTGAGAGACCATTTAGAGGCTCAGAAACTATTGTGTTGGTGTTTTGAGTTAATTAATTTAACAGGGTGTGACAGCATGAGTTCCCAATATTGGACTTTTTGACAATGTTGTAGCTTACTGAGACACTGAATTTTGGGTTTTCATTATCTGTAAGCCATAATCATCAAAACTACAAGAAATAAAGGCTTGAAATATTTAATTTCTTAGAATGAATCTATATTATATATCAGTTTTGACATTCTGAACTGAGTGACCAATACTATTGAACCTTTTTATAACATTCTAATTTTTATTTTCATTCTAATATTCTACTTTTCTACTCATCAAAGAATATTAATCAAAATAATGAAACAGTTTCTGGAACAGAAACTCCAACCCATCTCACTATCAGATATATTTCTTTCAGTAAAAGCACTTTATTTAGACTTAAAATCCCAGCATTTCTTATATGCTTTAAATAGCTTCCCTTCCCTAAACAAATTTGTCAGCAAGACACTGAAAAACATGTACCACACTTTCCTTTTGTAATGGAAGAAATATGAAAGGCATCCGTGCTGCCTCCCACATTCTATTTGTTGTTTTTTATTCCCATGACGCATATAAAAATGGGGGGAAAAAATTAATGTGATGTATTTTTACATCTCAGTCCTCAATGCTCTCTGGTGGCCGAGAAACTCCCTTATTTTTCTGTTGCCCCCCACAGAAAGTTTAAAGCTTCGCGCTCAGCTGGGTTCTCCCTTTGTAAAGAGAATGTTCAAAGTATTACACTGTCACTAATCATCCATGTTATAACATCTTGAGCAGTGAGGGCTCTCACTCTGACTCCACAAAACCATTATGGTGCCATGGAGTTGAAGGAATGGTCCACTTTGATCTCCTCAGAGGAGAGCTATGGAGACATCTTTCGGCCTCTTACTGCTCCTCTCCTCCCCCTTGCTGCCTCTGGTGAGAGACTTTAAACAGTAGGCAGGAGGCTGTTATTTTGAGAGGATTGAGGGGCGAGGGGGCGAATGAAGAATAATATCTTGTTCTCTGGGGCCTGGACAGCTCCCCCAGTCCATCAAACGAGTAACAAATGTAGTAACAGACCCATAAAAATACAGGGAAGGGAGAGAAGAAGAACGAGAAGGCAACATTATTCTGACATGGTTTTATGGCTTTGCTTATTACCCAGGGCAGTTTAGGTTCTCCTCCTTGGTGTGCTCATCTTACCTCCTTTTTCAGTCGAATCTAAGCCTTCCTGAAGCAGAGTGGTGGAAGATGGAAGGCTGAGCTTGTAGAAAAAGATGGCTAGAAATTGATGACTTTGGTATTTATTTATGGTTTGGCAGTTTTTCTAGTGTTTAATCGCCCCTAAAAACACGATTACCCTCTGTAGTCAGACAAATTTTATAAAATCTTTGGTAATTCTCATTTTACTATTTTAATCTAGCAAGCGAAAAATCAAGTTGATTTGTTTGCTTCCAACTTACCTCATGTGCCACAGTCTGATTAGGAAATTAAAGCTGTTTCATCTTAATGAGATCTCTTCATTCAGACAGTGAACAGTCATGGGCAAGAAAGATAAAATGAACCGAACCTGAAACAGTTTTCACAGCTTTCATAAAGTTGCATTTCTTTTTCTCACTGTAAATTAGATTAAAAATGCAAAAGAAAACTGCATGGAATTGCACCATCGTTGTACAACAGCAGCGACATGGTAACACACTCAGAACTATCCTCCAGTTCTCTATTTGAATAAGATTTCTCCTCAGTCATAGAGATCATGCCACTGACTATTTTCGAACTAAATCTAGCCACGAACTCTTTAAATGGGATTTTTAAATTGGCATATAGCTGAGAAAGCAAAAAGTGACTTCAGAAAGAAGTCTTTCCCCTGAGTTTTCACCTGTACTATTTTAAGATTTCAAACCACCAATGCCGAGCTGTTAGAAAGAAGATTTAAATCCATGGCTCACATCAAATAGGTGTGGGGTGTGAATCACACACTTTTAAAGTGGGTAGAGAGGGTTTTAGTGTATTATATTTTTCTAAATTTTCTCTGCCAATTTTATAATATAATCAGGCACACATAATTACCAACTTCATAATAGCTTTGCAGAAAACACACCTGGTTGTTGCAGACATAAGACACAAGTGATCCTGCTCCAGTTCTTCAGAGTCTCCCTGTATCTCTGTCTTGAGTGTACTTGTTCTGCCTGCTGTGCTCAAGCATACACAGACTCATCCGGTGTTTTTAGGGTACTATGATTTTAAAAACACAGTGATCCATTTCTATAGGAGCATAGCTTTTTTTTTTTTTTTTTTTTTTTTTTTTTTAACCAGTTTTGTCATGATTAACAAAAAAGCATTAGAATATGGCATGAGATAATTGAGAAATTATCAGTGTTTCATCAAAATAGAGAGTAAACATGCTAATGTTTCCCTCGCACTTCAGTAAATTGTTCCAGATAGGCGATGAGGGAAAAATCCTCCTTAGAAATCCACAATTAATATAAAAACAAGTAACACATTGGATACGATTTGGAAATCTGATTTTGAAACATATTGAATGGATGAGTAATTTTTTTTTTTCCATTGAATCCCCAGGTACTTTATTTGTAGCAGTTAGAGCTGTTATTAAACCCAGCCTCCGCATGTCAGTTACAGTATATGAATTATCTACCATTTGAATTGTGAATGGTTAACGTGCTCGCATGCCTGGAGCATTAAAACTTCACTGAACAGCTCATGATTCATGAGGAGCAGTTTTTGTAGTGATTCATCTTACAGAGAGATTTGAGAACAGATTTATTCAAGGTTGCCGAAGGTGTTTTATGTGCTAACAGCTTGTTTCGTGATCCTAGTCAGACCAGACACAGTTTAAGAAAACAAACAAGTAAAACTGTTTTGTCTATGACTGCAGTTTTTGTCATGTGACTGCTAATTTGCTCACTGAGAAGAAGTATAGCATATTTACTGCTAAGCTAACATTAAAAAAAAAGATTTGCATAAGTATATTTGGCTCAAAACTTGGTTTGCATTGTAGTTAAGAATATTTTTTTTTCTGTGTCAGTCCTCACAAATTTTATGTACAGGTGTGGTCAGATGCTGATATTCATGCTTCTTGGTTATGATAAATAAATAAGAATTGGGTACACAAGTTTGAATTTATTCTGATTTTTCTCAAATCCACACAAGAATTTTTTCTTAGGTGGTGCTTAATGTTCTCAGATCACTATCCTCTTTCAGATCACACCTTTAATCCTTGATCTATGATTGTTCATTATCCCCCAAGATCAGCTGAAAGATGTCAGCCCTGAGTGGTGGGGGAGCAGGAAACCCATCATGCCTCTAATCCACAGTCTGCAGAGGAGCAGAAAATTATGATTCTTCAGTGTCCATCAAATCTGTGAAAATGTGATCACTAGAACCTGTTGCAGATAACATATTGAGGATCACATACCACAACTTTGCAAATATTTGAAGTCTTGAATGAATTTGGACAGCCAACTTGATGATTTTGACATAAAGCCAGATATCAACAATAGGGGAAAAGGTCAATACAGTTTTACTGCTGAGACATTGCTGAGTTATACTCCAAACCTGTTTAGTTCCACGATTGTGGCTGCAAGTTAAAGCATGCACAGCCTCATGATCTTGGCAGATCAACTTGTATGGTGTGAATGACTGGAAAAGTAATAATTCACATTATACAAGGAGGGTTCCTGGTGTTTGTTGCTAAATTATGAAGGAAGCTCTTGTTAAGTTGACATGGCCAGGTAACTTCTTCTTGGTAATCATATTTGACTACAAGTGTTAGTTACTCTTTGGCAACATAAAAAAGGATTCTACATTTTATTTCACTGGTGCAATAAGACATGATGCCATAGGAAAATAACGTACTGGCTGGTGCTATAGTCAAGAGCACTGAACCTGAAACTGAATCAAAAGCAAGTACATATCATGTGAGCAGTGCATACACGAGTGTGATTGACAATGATAAGACACTGGCTCTGATTGGTTGTTTCTTACCGGGAACAGTGTATTTCTGGAGATGGCAGAAGGACCACAGGGAGGAGCTCAATTTTTTCACATATTATCTGTCTCATATTATACTGATAGGACATAGTGACAGTTTTAACAAATGTGTAAAACAAATAATTTGATAAAAATGACCTACTGCAGCTTTAAAGCTGCAGTATGTAACTTTTATAAAAATATTTTTTTTATATTGTTTTTGTTTTAACATATATTATTATATTTAACATACTATTGTTTTAATATATATATATATATATATATATATATATATATATATATATATATATATATATATATATATATATATATATATATATATTTTTTTTTTTAAATCCTTCATTCTGAAGGTGTGGCGGCTTTTATTTTTACGTGTAGAGGAAGCGCTGATCATATAATTGATCATATATTAAGTAGCTCTAATATCTAGTACAATATCCACTACCTTAATAAAAGGGGCTCAGGTTCAGTTGCTATATGTTGTGCAAGACAGTCACAAAACAGTGACATCTATAGCACAGCTAGGTGTTTAATACTGTATTATATTATAGCAGTTGTTCAATATTTCTCAGAAAATTTAATCAGTGAGCCACATTATAGCTAGTCCTGCACACTGGAAACATATACTACAGACTTCACTCTTCATTCATTTCTGAGATCAACAGGTTGTGAAAAAAATAGCAGTATGTGACAATGATGAGGCTGGAATAAATGGTCTGAAAAAAAGTATACTTTTAGCAACCTCAGCTCAACATTTAGTCAACATTTTTCTGGATAGCTTAACAAATGACTATGGGTAGTTTGATGCACATGCAACACAAAGTTTTGATGGTATGCTTGGGTTCACAGAGTTCACACTCTCACTTTCTTAATATGCATCTAGGCTTACTAAATAAATCTAACCTGGCCCCACTGGTGACAAATGAACAATATTAGGGAGTTTTGGGCATTAGTTACACTCAACTGGAGTTAAAGCCGAGAGAATAGGCATGATAAGAATCTGCCGGTGAAGGATTTAAAATAACAACCTCCCTGCTGTGGTATCTCTTTTTGGTCATTAGTGGGAGGACAAGATCAGGGACAGTCCAAAAAGAATCTGCTTCTTCTCACTCATCATGTAGACTACAGGAAATTATCATGGTGTGTACATCTGTCTATCTGCAGAATGTTATAGCTGTGCTTGTGGTTAAATAACTTGTATTATGTAAAAGTGTGACTGCTGTTTTGTTTCACTGGACTTAAATTTTATAGCAATGTCATTTTGTCTGGACAACATGCACATTTGTTATTTTTTTTAATGTCGAGCTTACCTTAATACCAAATACCTAGATGTAGCTGTTGCATCAGGAAACGAGATTTAACGTTTAGTCTGTTGCTGCTCTGTAAAGAGGCTGCCAAGCAGTGAGGAGGAGAAGAAACCCTAAACCATTTATTAGAAGCACTTTGCACCCTTCAAGCAGAGTGGTGCCATTGTAAATGATGGCAATAACAGACTAGGCTGTATCAGGCCAGTCTGACGACCTAACTCAGTGAGGGATTATGAAAGGAGTTACTACAAGCATTCTATTTCTAATACATGCCTTTCATAGTAATTCCAGATCAGCACTACTTGGGTCATATTTATGGTGATTTTGACTATATGTCTATGAAGCTATAATAGTGACATACTGTTTTGTTAGTTGAACATATGATTTGATTATAACAAGCAAGCAAGTCTCACATTTAAAAGCAAAAAATTAAATTTACAAGTCTATATCAATTTTAATACATTCCAAATAGTTTTATTTACAAGTGCATACAAACTGAAATGTTTGTTTCTTCAATTTTTGTGCTCACATTACAACCAAATTAGAATGCATGTTTGACTTGTTAGTCTGATTTATTGAATGAATAATCATATGAAGGGAAGATGGATGTGAATAACTAAATGATATGAGGTCGTTAACTGTGCATTTTTTAAGATCTTGTAGGACTTACCATTTGGAACCAGCAATGTTTCATTTGGCAGCAACACAAATTAATCACTTGAGCTACTGTATATAATGATGTAAAACTCTGAGAAAAAGAACAAATGTTGACATAGTTTGTTTGCACAGTAAGCAGGAACTTGAAGTTAATAAAATTGTTTAGTTTGCAACCTAGATGCAAATGTTGCATCTGTCATCCAAAATAATAGGTGTCAAAGTTTGTAGTCACCAAAGCCTAAACAATAGGTTTAAAAATAGTTGGTTTCCAACTCCTAAAAAAAAGGAAAAAATGAATGGCAAAGATCTTTTGTAAAATATGTCTCTATTTAGCCCTTATGGTTCTTATGTTGTTTTATTTTTTTAGAATTAGCAGTGAAAAACAAAAATGTAATAACTCTTCAAAGGTTTTCTGCAGTGTTGTACAGCTTATTTTATTGCATCAACCTTAATTATTCAGTCATTTCCAAAGACCCAGAAATATCCTATCAAGTTTTAGACAGGTATAGATCATACAGTAATACGGTTCACGATCCCAAACTCTTTTCAGTATCCCCAATTAGCAAGCTACTTCTGTGCTGCATTCTCCACAAGGAAGAATTTGAAAGCTCTGTTTTAAAGATGTAGTTTTAGTGATCTGATAATTTATTGTTTAAGAGGTTTACTTCGAGATATATTCAGACTATTAAAATGATTGCACTTGCACTTGTTTTTACACATGGAAAAATTGTAACACACATAAATATAAAGCTTCATGTTTAAGATATAGGTAAAACTTCACTTCCATTTAAACTTTCTAATTTACACCTCTTTCAGAATTAGATGCAGTATTACAGTGCCAGGCAATGACAAACAAAATGTGAATTTTAATGAAGAGAACACATACGAAACAGCATTGACCTAAAGCACATAACTGTCTCAATTGAAGTAATATAAGTCTTGAGAGAAAGTATTTGTGAAAGTCAGGATATCATTACAGCCCATCTGGACCTACCACTGATGCTAAGTCACCTGCATTTGTTCACATCAGGGATTTACAGGACTGGGGCTGAGGTAACAGCTATGACATCACTCTCCAGAAATACGGTGGGGGTACCATACCACACACTTGTCAGCCTTCATAGGTCGCTTGAGCAGGTAATGACCTCATCTTCTTAGTTTTGCACAGAGCTTGTTTACCAGTTTTATCCATGGGTGGTGGTCAGCATGAGGTTGAATTTGTTGCACTCCCTCAGGTCTTTTCACTTGTATTTTTACACAACATCTGGTTTCTATAGAAATTGTAATGGAGGCTGTATAATCAACATTTATTTCAAATGCATGATTCTCAATAGTGTTGCAAAAAATAGAATAAAAAAGCTTATTGATTGGATCTAAACCAATGATCTATGTATACATTATCCCTCTACAGTGGACCACAGGAAATGTATGTAGCTCAGATGCTCTATGTGCATGCCATGAAACACGATCTGAACATCTAGAACACCAAAATGATACAGATAAACTTCAAAGAAAGAAATGAAACTCAAATACACATTGATGGTCAAAATTAAATTGTACTTTAAAAATAAACAGCAAAAACACTTCTCATGTCTCATCCTATGACTGCATTAATTTGATAGGAATCCCAAGATCCAGGTTTTTTTTTTTTTTTTTTTTTTTTTGTTTGTTACATAAGAACGTCAAAATGTGATTTCAATTCTGCTGCAACTTTTATTGTTACATGTTATTTTTCAATGAATAATTGTTTTCATTTAGATAACGGTAGAATTTAATAAGATTGTAGTATAATACATAAAATATAAAATAATTATGATAGTAAAAATTATTCAGGAGAAAATAATAGCTGGAATAAAAGCTTTTAAGTCCATTTGTTCTGTATCTTGGCACACTATACTCACTGCATGATGTGAGGAGCTGAGTCTGAAAATAGGACATGACTTAGATCCTACAGAATTTTCTGCAACATTTATAAAGACCTATTGTACTTTTGTGCTGTTCTCAGGTCTGTTAGTGTTGTTCCTAATATTTTATTGCATGTTTTGGGAAAACTATGCAGTCTGTTTCTATGTCTTTAAGGTGATAAATCCAAGTTAACACACCAAAGAGAAGGTCAGGGATGATTTGCAATCATTTTATGTTTTATGCAATGTCAACCTTAAAATAACTAAGTTTCCATTATAAACACAGTCTTTAATGGGACTTCCTAACAATGAGGTTTAACTGGTATTCAAAGCTAAACCTACTACTACTTGTCCTACCTATAATAATCTATCATATCTACAACTAGATCATTGATCCATTCTGGGGAGAAGTATAATTGATTCTTCCAGAAATCATTGCTCATCTCTGTAATTTTGGACACATATAGATTTAAATAAGGAACTCTACACATTCAATAAAATTAGTCACCATCAGCCTGTGGTCTATTCAATAACCCCTCAACAATGATGTAGCATCCCTCATCATTCTTTTTTGAGTTGCTGAGTAACAAACTTTTGTATGCATGTGTACTAGAATACTAGTTAGAATAATATCAAATTTCTGTTAATCATAAATGAGTGTGGTAAATGTCATGCATTTTTGCTGTGGAGGACCCAAATGCAACCAAGAGTGTGTTAAAGGTTTTTAGAGTTGTCAAAGGATAAACTAAACTTACAGGAACAGAAGACCCAAAAGGGAATGGCAACAAAGAACTTACAAACACAGCAACATTGGGTCATGTGATGAACACAACAGGTAAACTGCAGAAGGAATTGACAAATAGTTGACTGAAGAGAGATGTACTATGCTGATTGATTGGTAAATGCCTGCAGCTGTGGGAGAAGCCAATAAGCTAAAGGTAATTTGAGGAAATGGGAGAAAATGACTTTCTTGAGCTAACACAGACAAGCACCAAACCCAGAAATGTGTACAAACCCAAAATAGCAAAAACTCAACAGGAAACTGACATAAAATGACAAAGAAACACAGAAACAGGAGTGACAGGAAAACATGAAATAAATAGAACACAGTTCACAAATGGAGCCAGACTACCAGACATCTCCATCAAACACTATACAAAGAACACTGTATTCAGTGTGAAACATGGTAGTGGCAGCATCATGCTCTGGGGTTGCTCTTTTCAGATCAAAGTGAGGTTTTTGTCTAGGTGGATGAAGTTATGAATAGTTCCAAATACCAGTATGTTTTGACCTAAACCTCGCAGGTATCTACAAGCAAGCCAAAGATGAAGAAGGATTTTATTTTTCAGCATCTCACTGAGTTTAAACATACTTGAATGACTTCACAAGAAGGATATGTGTCACATAGAACGTGGAAAAAGTTTATCATTCTTTATATTACAATAATCATGCATTTTAAATGGGGTGTGTACAATTCTGAAAGCCACTGTTTTATTTTAATTGTTTCTTAAGATCCCCATTAGGTACAGTAGAACTACAGCTATTCTTACTGGGGTCCAACAGAATTATATTTACATAAAAGAAAACAAAGCTTGATGTTTACCTTAAACAAAACAAAAAGTAGAAATATTTTTACACTTCCCCTTTACACAGCCTATTGCAATTTTTCTTTCTACATTTTATAAAGATATATATATATATATATATATATATATATATATATATATATATATATATATATATATATATATATATATATATATATCTTACTGAATTATCTACATGGGATGTATACACATCAGTACTGTTCTAATAATGTTTAAATTTGTTTATGGTCAAAAAATAACAAACGTTTTTAGGGTTAATGATTGGATTGCTTTGGGTGATATAACATACTAAAACATAAAAGTCTGAAATATAAAAATAAAAAAAATATTTATTTATGTATTATTTCTTTTTGAGAGAAGTTTCTTATTCACCATCGTGGGATTTGGGATATTGCTGTCTGTGGTGTAGGGCTTACAACTGTTAAAAAGAGGGTGTTCTTGACAGACCTATAACAATTATTGCTTGATTTACAAAGCCCCAGCTAAATGCAACTTACCATTTGTGTAATTTTATACATTATGCAGATAAACATGAGATAAACTAGATTTTCTTTGGCCATGAGCACAAGTGATGATTAAAACTTCACAATCTTTGAATGTGTGATGTTTTTGGATGAAAATCATCGAAAATAGAATGTTTGTTCATGCCGAGGCTTCTGGACTTTCTCTCAGAAAGCCCCAGTAAAAATTCTTGCATGTCTGCAGTGGATTTTTAATCTTTTTGCCCAGGTTTTAACTCTGTATGAGATATATTTTCATTTTCATCTGCAGAGTAACACATTGTTTGGGTTCAGTTAATCAGGAAAATAATCACAGCGTAAGAGATAAATCCTTTGGAATGAATGCTGAAATTGGCGGGTTCTTAGTTTCTCTTAGACATCACAAGTTATAGAAAAATAAAGTCTTACACAGAACAGCTCATAAACACTTAACACACACCCATATCTTTCACAAGTATACTCAAATACTATACACGCCTACATTTAACCACCCAGTGGGGATGTGTTTTTCTAGATCATTTGAAGTTGAAATATTTGAGCTGCATGAGTCCTCTTATGAAGTTCTGCCAAGAGGGAGTTCAGAACTGCTGAGACTTTCAGACAACATAAAAATTCCCAGAATTCAGCAGGGCCAAAAACACCCTCTTTTGTTCCAGATAGTAGTGTTGAACAGGAAACAAAAAAGGCATTTATATCGAACAAATAGATTTTTTTCATTAGAAAATGTCACATGGAACACAACTATTGTACTATATAGCTAAAACAATTTTGATTGCTGTTGATCTTGAATTGTATTATCTCTTTCAATGTCTTTGTTTCTTTTTTTTCTGTTTCTTTCTTTCTCTCTTTCTTTCTTTCTTTCTTTCTTTCTTTCTTTCTTTCTTCATAGTGAACATTTAACCTGAGATATTTCAAAGCTTTAAAAGCTATTCATGTTAAAAGCCTGATTGTTTTTTAAACCCACATCTTTAATATGGATAAAGTGCATTAGGTGTAGAAGCACACAACATACTGTATGCAAGGTTAGACTAAAACATTTGAAGATATGAACTTTTTAACATTTTGTGTAAAAAATATTTGTTTTACATTATTCTCAAAGTCTAGACTCCAATCCAGATCGGAATCTAAAGGCACGTTAGTGAAGGCCCTGTCTAAACCTTATTTTTAAGGCATGCTAATCTGAAGTTCCTCCAAAAGCTGTGGGGGTTGAGGGTCAAAAATTGAAGGCGTTAGTGTTCGTTTTGTGGTTTTGTTCTGTTCTTTAGGTTTTTCATATGTAAGTTTGGGTTGTTTTGAGTAGTAGGTTCTGATGTATTTGGTAATATAGTTGCTCTTTTGTGCTATGTTTTCTTTACTTCCTGTTTTTCAACTGTAAGACCAGAGTGCTGTCTCATAAAAGCAGGATTCTGAAATCTGGGATAAGAGACAAAAGCCTGGCTTGATCTAGTGTGATCAGTTTATCCTGGGTCTATCCGCTTCACGAAGGCCAAACCAGGCTCAGGAGGTGCGGCTATATCAAGCCAGGTTTAGTTAATTCAGTTACGTGCATATCCACAGCTTTCTTTAATAGACCATGGGTTCGATCACAGATTCACTGATGCTACACTGGATAAATTGGGCACGCCATTGTAAAGGATGACACGTGTTTGGAGATACTTATGTAAACAACCCGAAATACATTTCTCTATTTGCTTGCATCCCTTTTTGCACTTATCTTGCTTATTTCGTGTTAAATATAGTTAACTTGCTGTTTCAGCTCTGATGCTATTATTTCAAAGGGAAACTTCCTGTTTAACTGTTACCACTAAGGACGCTTAACGACAAAAGACATGTTATAGAGCTTATAAAATGTATGTTGTTATTAGCAGCCACCTTGATAGAGGTACAAGGTATGTTTATGATGTAAATAAGTACTTGTTTTTTATATTGTGTCTTTAACTGTGCATTTGTTTAATTATATACCAAAACTAAATTTATTTTAAGTTGTAAACATTGTTTTAAGTTAAGAGGGTTTATTGCCATTAAACCTAAATACTTATCAGTAAAATGTCATCCTTCATTTGGGAGGGTATGCTACAACTCATATTGCCTGACTTGATTCCAACACCTTTGCTTCTTTAACAGCAATTTTTTTTTCCTAATCCCCTCAACACATGCAATAGTCTATTCAAGGCCTTTATGTCAAACTTAAAACAATAGCGATGTTCAGGAACACAACTGAACAGTAACAATGCCCACATGGATAATTATAAAATTGACAATGTTATATTCTAACATAATGTTTTTTTGTTTTTGTGCTTTTTTTTTTTTTTTTTTTTTACATCATAATGTTAAAATAATAATAATATTGACTGAAACCCAAAATGAATCAGTGTTATTTTAATGCAGGCTGATAAAAAAAAAAGACCAACATGGACAGATAAGGAAATGGAATCACTGACAAAACACATTGGTTTCTGATTGGCATGGCCACTGACTGAACAGATAAGGCACCAGGATTAACTAAGCCTGGTTGTTAGCCTGGCCTGGAGCAGGCTAGATACACAGGATACATCGTCATGGTAACTCATGTGGTGCTGCTTGTGTGAAACTGAGTCCAGGCTTAATTCAGTCAGGACATCCAGAAAATCCCAGCTTAATCCGCTATCCTGGTTTTGTGAAACAGTCCTCAGGTCTTCTGGTTCTTGTCTACTCTCCATCCCCAGAACCCGCACCAAACATGTTGAAGCAGCATTCAGTTTTCATGCTCCACTAATCTGGAACAAACTTCCAGAAAACTGCAACACAGCCGAAACACTGAGTTCCTTGAAATTAAGGCTAAAAATCCACCTGTTTAGAGTTGCCTTTGATAATTGGAGCATTGATCAGTATATTAGATGTATATTTTCTTGATGCTTTTGATGATGGCATTTGACAAAATGTAATGTTTATTACTATTTCATAATTGGTTAATGTGTTTTTTTATGGTGTAAAGCACTTTAAACTGCCTTGTTGATGAAATATGCTATACAAATAAACTTGACTTGACTTAATAGGACTTAAGAGCAGTAAATGTGGGTTACAATTAAATCAAGTTTAATTTAATGGTTCTTACAAAATCAGTGTGCTTAATACATCCAAATTTGGACCAAAAAACAAACAACCATAAGCATAAAGTGCCATTTTATGTGCTTTTAAGCTATAGTCATTTTAAATCAATCAATTTAAATAATAATAACTAATAAATTTAGATCAGTAGTTGTTCTTTGATGTCATATAGAAATCCTATTCTAACCTTTGAACATGAAGTTTAGAGACTCCCTCTATCGAAGGCTGGAAGGATGAACTCAAAGCTGTTTTTGTGGTGATATAACAAAGTCACACACTTTTATCCCAAACTGCACAGTTTATAATAAAACAAGATATCTAACCCACACTTTCTCTGTGATTACTGCTCCAAATGTTAAAATGACAAACATTGATTCAGAAGTTAATAAATATGTAAAAAAAACCTAAAAAATCAAATCAAATGAAAGTTACTCAATGTTCTTGCTATCTGCTGCATCTCTGTCTCATAGGTTTCATGGTAAATAAAGTAGTGTTTTCATTGTAAATGATCATTGTGGTCAGTATTCTGGCTACAGATTGAGATCTTTGTCTGGACAAGCATCATTTCATTTCATTTTTCCTCAGTTTCTCGACATCAGGCCAATGAGCTCCCCAGATATCAAAAACAGTTTAAGCATTACCCTCAAACCAGAACTGTTTCTTAGTGACTAGGTATAAAAAAAATAGGGTTATTTGAAATGCAGAACTTTTACTGTCTTCTGTAATAGTAATTCCTTACCATTATTTGATATTTACGATCAATAAATGTAGAGTATGCTGTCATGTTGCAAATGAATACAGCTTTGTTCAACATGACAACTTGGAATTGCTGTGTGTCCCTTAGTAGTTCAGGGTATCACATTGCTACCTTTTACTTTCTGTGTATTTACACTGCTCACAGTTTCTGAAAAACAGTTGTATAAAGTCTCATCTTTCAAGGGTGTTTCAATATTGGGCCTGTATTTGCTCCATTTAACCAGAGAAAGAGTTATTTCAGATATCACAAAAGTCTAATGTCAAAACCATTAATGATTGGTTACTTGCTGTGGGTTCAGGTGGGTATGAGTAGAACTAAACTGGTTAATGTGCCTGCAAAATAGAAACAATTATAACCTGGGGTTGGCTGAACATATTAGTTCTTTAAAACTGACCTTTGAGTTTTTGCAAGGTGCACGCAACTCAATTTAAATACAGTAAAACATTTTATTGTCTGGAGTTAGTCTCTACTGTTTTGCTTTTGATGTTGACTGATGTTGATGATAACTACTTATTTCTCATTTGTTTTGCAGGGATTTCATTATGCAATGCTTTACATGAATTTAAAGCTGCAAATATAGCCAAAATAGCTGTACAACCCTTGAATTTTTTATTGGTTTATTGTTTTCAGGTAAATGTTTCATAATCAGTGCTCTTTGACAAAGTTGATCATAATATACTAAATGAAAGAAATAACAACTAAATGGGGTTATCTGGTACTGTGCTAAATTCCTTCAGATCTCTCAGACTTTGCAGACCAGGTTTATTTTGTGTCATTTGGCAAACAAAGGCCGCATGTGGGGTTCCTCATGCCTCCATTGTTGAGAAACTTCTGTTTTAGATATACATGCTCCATTTATTGAATAATAGAACATCTCTTGCCATACGTATGTTGATGACACACAACTTTATACTTTTCTGTTACCACAGGACCACGGTTCCTTACAGTCACTAAGTAAGCTGGTCCATAATCAGAGGTTGGGACCTAACTATATTTAATGAGGCCAAAAACCATGAAGCTTGCCAGAAAGCTAGGTGCTTGAAAGTCAATTATAATGTCATTCTGCTACCTTTTGTAAAGCAATGCCTGAATAATTTGTTTTTCCTGACAAAACAGGCCCAAGAAAAATTACAGTGAAAGATTCATTTGTGAAACCTGAGCTGCGTTTAGGCTGTCATCCAAAAAAATTCTTAGCCTAGTAAGAACTAACCCCTTGTTCTATGCTTTGCCTAGTACAGAGGGTCTGGACCCTTGGCTGTTGAGAAATGAATGCCTGCTGGAGGTGTGGACTCAATTCAGTTCAATTCAAAAATAATTTATTTATCCCAAAGGGAAATTAAATGTTGATGTAACTCATTTAATTAAGGAGTTATTATAGACTGTGATGGCTGTGGGCAAGAAAAATCTCCTGTAGCGCTTCGTTTTACAACCAGTTTGAAGAAGCCTTTGACTGAAGAGACTCTGTTTTCCAGTGACAGTCTCATGCAGAGGATGGTCAGGGTTGTCCATAATTTTCTTAATTTTATGCAAAATCCTTCTTTGCATAATCATCTCCAGATTATTATTCAACAGATCTCTGTTGAAGTTTTAAATTTTATCCAATTGGGTAACTACAACTACAAATCAAACAGCGCAGAAAATTGACATCATCATTAACAACTCCTCCTTCTGTTCGCTGATTGGCCAGGTTGAAATGCTACTGGAGAAATCCAGGTCAGTGGAAGAAAGCCCAGACGCAGCTCTGAAGGGAGATGAGAATCGAGCAGAATTGCACAGGAAGGCAATGGCCAGGCCAATAATTCTGGGCTGTAAAGCAAAAGCTTTCCATGTGGATTCAAATGTGGGATATCAAATCTTTACTGTCAGATGATTGCAACCACAGACTTTGGTTATGAGTTAGTTTAATCGATAAAGTCACATAAGTGTGGTTTTGTTTAGTTGCATGAGATGTAAATTTTTAAATACTTTTTTCTCTGTTTTCCTCAAAAAATGGTTAGTTTCTTTGCAAACACAGTGAGTGATCTTTTGTCATCAGGAGGTCAGCCATAAGAATTTTGGACTTAAATAAAGCTTGTCATCATTTTTTCCAAGGGGCCTCCCCCTCTGAAGATCACTTTTCTCAGCACTGACCTGTCTTGCTGTACTTCCTGTCCCTCAGTTCTCCCATTTATGTAGTTATTAGGCTAGCCAAATGGCCCTGGTTCACTGGTGGTCTCCCGCCAATAACTGCCATTGATTGACAGGTCTCGCTGCTTGTGGCCTTGGGCTTCACTCGAGCTCAAGCAAACAGGCCAAATCCACTTTACTGTAAATACTCAGGAAAATACTTAACTGCTGTAACATGAGCACAGAAAGAAATAGATTGTAATGAGTTAAAACACATCTAATTAAGAGAAAATATAGTAGGGCCACTAGTTGCTTTGGGACACTGGGGTTGGTTTCCTTAACTACACTGTTGAGGGACACTAGGGAAGAGGGGGTAATCTGATCCGCTGAGTTAATCTGGATAAGTAAGGACATGTTTACACCATAAATGAGGCCTGAATATTCTCCAGTGCACTTTGCTGAATTGGAGGTTCAGTGGTATAATGAGGTATACATGCTTTTTAAATGTGATTTACACGATTCCTCAGGCATGTAAAAATGACCTAAACAGAAACACGATCCATTTAATGTTGGAGGAAGCAGACCATGTATTTGTGCCATCTGTTACCTAACAAACACCAGAGACTGTGAGTTGGCTAATTACAATGGGGGTGACAGCCTGAATTATGTTGCCAATGGAAGTGATGATTACAATGAATCAAATGATGTTTTGCAACTATCAGTTTATTTATAAAATCCTTGAGACACTGATGTGGTACATCTCACAGTATTTAAATCTAGCAATATTCTCCTGTCTGCTTACATTCTGGTAAAATATAGATATATCTAGTGATATGCAAACTTCCATTTTTTAAATTTTGTTTCAGACCATCATGTAATCTAGAGAGCTGCTTATGAATATTAGTTTACATTTTGTACCTTTTCTTTGGACACTGGCTGCTTGTCATGGATCTTCAACCAGTCTCACAAATCAGTGTTCATATATATATATATATATATATATATATATATATATATATATATATATATATGGTTTTTTTTAATTTATTTATTTATTTTTTTATTTTTATTTATTTATTTATTTATTTTTTAAAATATTTAATAGCGGCTGGGTAGCTCAATGGGTAAGTCACCCGACCTTCACCCGGGAGACCGGGGTTCGAATCCAGGCCGGGTCGCTTTGTTGAGATATCCAGTGTGGGTCCTTAGGCAAGATCCTTTGCACTACTGCCTACCTCATGATGAGAGACAAAGGAATACACGCCATGCCAGCTCAGACGTCGCCCGGTCAAACAAGGTCTGCGTCAGGTGCTGGGGAACCAGGGGACCTTCACGAAAAATGGGTTACTGGAACAAGACGGAATTGGGCGAGAGGTGAAAACTTGGATCTGTTGGAATGCTACTACTCAAGTAACCCTAGTCAGGGGGTTACATGCAAAGAATGTGGGAGGAATGGTTACGTCGACATCCCCATTCAACACTAACTGCCAAACAACTAGTAACTCAGTGTTCCAACATCCGCAAACGACAAATGCTGTCACAACTTGAGATAGACGAGGTACAACACAAATGCTACGGCAAGGGGGAGCCAGGACGCCAGGTCAGAGGGGAGTTAGCTTCAACTCCCCACCCGGAGATTGGGTATGCAGCCCCAATAATGAACGAACCATCAAAGCTGAACGAGGCAGCAACTGACCTGAGAGGTAAGATCGTGGCCCGAATGAACACCAGGCAATCCTGATGCCAATTACAACGGCTGAGTGAAGTACCATCAGAAAGTCTCATTGAAGATGTGAATGCAGCATTGAGAACGATCCCTACCAACACCATAACGGAAACCAATGAGCTGGTGTACAACTCAGCATCAGTGATCCTTGAGATGCTCGGGTATAGGAGCAACCATGAGATTCAATACCCACCATGGAAAAGACGGTTAGAGGCTAAAATCAAGGTAACAAGGAGGGAAGTGAGCCAATTGTCAAAAGACCAGTACCCAAGCGGTACAGCCAGATGCCCATACCTGAAGCGCTCGAAACTCCCAAACAAAGGCTCCAAGCTTAACCGGCTCTTCTCCACCCAACCAGCTAAAGTGTACTCTCAATGGCAGGGTGGAGACCCAACAGTACTGGAAAGGCATATGGGAAAGGGAGGCGACCCACAACAGCAATGCACAGTGGCTAATCTCTCTACGAGATGACCACAGCAACCTCCCTGAGCAAGCCCCAGTAACTATCACAGTGGCAGATGTCCAAGAAAGAGTCTCAGGTATGAAAAACTGGACAGCATCCTGACATGATCCATGCCTACTGGCTAAAGAAACTCACTGCCCTCCATGAGCGACTGGCAGCTCAAATGAACCAGCTGCTACAAAGTGAATGGTTAACTGAATGGTTAACTGAAGGGCGCACAATCCTGATCCAGAAGGATCCCTCAAAGGGTTCGGTCCCATCCAACTATCGGCCAATAACCTGTCTCTCTACAACATGGAAGCTCATGTCAGGCATCATAGCAGCTAAGATAGGTGGGCACATGGATAAATACATGAGTACAGCACAGAAGGGCATCGGCATAAATACCAGAGGAGCCAAACACCAACTCCTGGTAGACCAAACAGTCGCCCGAGACTGCAAAACCCGACACACCAACCTGTGCACGGCTTGGATTGATTACAATAGGACTATGCCTATGACTCAATGCCACACACTTGGATCATTGAATGCTTAGAGATGTACAACATCAACAGGACTCTAAGAGCCTTCATTGCAGCCTCGATGGGGATGTGGAAAACCACCCTTGAAGCCAACTGCAAGCCAATTGCACAAGTGTCCATCAAATGTGGCATATACCAAGGAGACGCTCTGTCCCCACTGCTGTTCTGCATAGGTCTGAACCCCCTCAGCCAAGTCATCAACAAGACTGGCTACGGATACCGACTCAAGAACGGAGCCACCATCAGTCACCTCCTCTACATGGATGACATCAAGCTGTACGCTATGAGCAAACGAGACATCGACTCACTGATCCACACCACCAGGATCTACAGCACTGACATTGGGATGTCATTCGGACTAGAGAAGTGTGGTCGGATGGTTACACAGAGAGGGAAGGTCATCCACACAGAAGGGGTCTCACTCCCAGAGGGAACAATAGCAGACATTGAGGACAGTTACAAGTACCTGGGAATACCACAAGCAAATGGCAGCCTCGATGAGGTCACAAGGAAAGGAGCCACAGCCAAATACCTCCAACGAGTAAGGCAAGTCCTGAGAAGCCAGCTCAATGGCAAGAACAAGATCCGTGCGATAAACAGCTATGCCTTGCCAGTAATCAGATACCCTGCAGGAATAATAAGCTGGCCAAAGGAAGAGATAAAGACCATGGATGTTAAAACTCGGAAACTACTAACCATGCATGGAGGGTTCCACCCTAAATCCAGCATCCTGAGACTATACGCGAGCCGTAAGGACGGAGGCAGAGGACTAGAGAATGTGAGAGCCACTGTCCAGGATGAAACATCCAAGATCCATAAATACATCAAGGTCAAAGCCTCAACCGACGATGTGCTCAGCGAATGTCTCAAACAATGGGGACCAGAGGATGAGGTGCTGGAGGAACCATCATGGGAGGATAAGCCCCTACATGGGATGTACCACTGACAAATAACTGAAGTGGCTGATATCAGGAAATCCTACCAATGGCTGGAAAAAGCTGGACTCAAGGACAGCACAGAGGCACTCATCCTGGCTGCACAGGAACAGGCCCTAAACACCAGAGCAATAGAGGCTCAGATCTACCACACCAGACAAGATCCAAGGTGTAGATTGTGCAAGGAGGCCCCTGAGACAGTCCAACACATAACAGCAGGGTGCAAGATGCTGGCAGGGAAAGCGTACATGGAACGTCATAACCAAGTGGCGGGCATAGTGTACAGAAACATCTGTGCAGGATATGGACTGGAAGCCCCGAGATCAAAGTGGGGCACACCCCCAAAGGTGGTGGAGAATGACCGAGCTAAGATCCTGTGGGACTTCCAGATCCAGACAGACAAAATGGTAATGGCGAACCAACCGGACATCGTGGTGGTGGATAAACAACAGAGGAAAGCCGTTGTGGTGGATGTAGCAATACCAAGCGATTGCAACATCAGGAAAAAGGAACACGAGAAACTGGAGAAATACCAGGGCCTCAGAGAGGAACTGGAGAAGGCCTGGAAGGTGAAGACCACAGTGGTGCCTGTGGTCATCGGGGCCCTCGGGGCAGTCACCCCCAAACTGGAGCAGTGGCTAAAACAGATCCCAGGAACAACATCAGACATCTCAGTCCAGAAATACGCAGTTCTCGGCACAGCCAAGATACTACGCAGAACCCTCAAGCTCCCAGGCCTCTGGTAGAGGACCCGAGCTCAGAGGTTGAGAAAGACCACCTGTGGAGGGTGAGAAGGGAATTTTTTTTTTTTATATAAATAAAATGACATTTTATTTAACAGTTTCTTAAATTCTGAAAAAAAAGCTATGACAAAATTTTAACATCAACACTGGTTCAATGAAGGTGTGTTTCCTGGTCAAGAACCTTTTCCAGAAACCAGGTTAGTTTTCTTTGGCTATTTTTTTTTTTTTACACCTGTTGATTCTGCTGCAGGAACATGGGCCAAATTAGACTATCAGGGTAGAAATCTACCCCAGAAATCTTGCTCAGTCTCATGCTTGCTCATCTGAAATATGTAGCCACAGCATGGTAACTATATAAAAAAAGGTAATGTTTTCTTTTCAGATTTTTTTGCTCAGGAAGAACTGGTCTGACAATGTTGCAAAAAACTATCTGGATTTTTATTCCTGTTTCTTGTGAAAATCAACTCTTGGTTACCTTTCACATATGTCTCTGGCTTTATTGAAAATAAAATGGTATCTGACTTTGACTAAACGCTATGAATTTACATTTCAAAGAAATCCCTTTTTTCATTTCCATGAAAATGTTTTTGGTGATACAAGGCTTTTTGTCCAGCAGCAATGATATTGACTAGTCTGATCATTTTTGTCTTTTAAGATTGAACCTTCAGAACTCAGGTAAATTCCTGGTCCACATGTTGAGTCACCAACAGGACAAATGAATATGTAAAAGGAGTTTATTTGCAATGATTAGAAATGTGCACAATTGAAGGGAGGCTTAGCTGTAGGTTCCACAAGGAACTGGGCAGCTGATGTGAGAGATCCAGTTGGTTCCTGAATAGAGTGTGTTGTAGGACAGGCAGTCAAAGACTGAGGATGATGGAACTGCAGTAGATGACCGTGTAGTGTGTGGAAATCTGGAGGAAATCAGGAAATGAAATGGTGATGGGATTCAGTGTTGGCAAGGAAGCCAACCAAGCAACTTCAACTTGGGAGGCACAGAGAGCATGAAGAGTAAACATGGAGTAGGGTAAGCACACACCATAAACTCATTTTATAGCAAGAAAGTGAGACATTCAAAGAGGTAACTCTTAGGCCCCATACACACAGGAACATTTTTTCCTAAGACAAGTTGTCAGTTAAAAAAATATCTGTATCAACACAGGATCATTTTCAGAAATGTTTTGACCTACACAGAAACACTGAAAATGGCCCAAAACACTAATTTTTACTTCCTCAAACCTGTAAGTGGCACTAAACATGGAGTATGGAACTTGCCCATAAGAAAAATTCATGGAGTACACTAATATTGCACATGATGTCAGCAATAAACACAACACAAAAACAAGAACAATGAAAAACAAAAGTGGAGTCTATTGTAGAACTTTTTGCAGCTGGTGCAGCACCACTATGAATACGTAATCTGCCATTGTTGTTGTTATGTATGATGCGTATGGGGTTATAGGTCAGGCTAGAGGTTGGGCTAATGTGTCAGTGTTTTTACAAAAGATGTTTTTCACTGTCCACATGAATACCCGAGGGTAAAATTTTCACTCTGGAGCCTAAAAATAAAAACCCTTTTTAGGCCCCCTAAAACACAGTTTCCATGTGGATGCAGGGCAAAAACAGTTTTAAAAAATTCCTTTTTTAGAAACAAGCTTTCATGTGTGGACCAGGCTTGACTCTACCTGGAAAGGCTGATCATCAGATGAAGACAGATCATCCAACAGCTCCCTAAAACCCCAGCAGATGATGGGATATTTGCAGACAGATGTGGAGTCTGAAGTAGAATGCCCATCCCCTCCTGCAAAGATCCCCTGTTTAGTAAAAAAATGCACACACACAAAACACATCCACACCCCAGGATCCTGACATCAGATTATTGCACTGCATTTAGAACCTTGCGATACTGCTTTAAAATTTCCACATAATGTATTTTTTTAACATATTAATTAAACTGTCGTGATGGGTAGGTTCAGTCCCTGTTTCCATGTATAATGTAATTACAAATCACATGATTAACCCATAAAAGTATTGGCTCTCTGAGTGATTGAGTAATGTAAGGCCTCAAGGCCAAAGATAGGCACTGATCTTTTCTGCTTTATTTTTACAACTTGGGCAGCAGCCATGGCGATAAGAGTATCGTTTTCCTTTACACAGGCATACCTCCAGTAAAACCGTGATTAAATCAAACTGTGATTTCTTATTTGTTTGGTCAGGCATATGAAATGAATTAATATTAAATGAAATTAGTTAGTTTAGTCAAGTTTATTTGTATAGCACATTTTTAGCAACAAGGCAGTTAAAAATGTTTTACACCATAAAGACATAGTGCAGTAACCAGTTATGAAACAAGCAATAAACATTACATTTTGTCAAAAGCATCAAGAAAATATACATATAATATATTGGTCAATGTTCTGGTTATTATGAATCAAAGGCAGCTCTAAACAGTTGGGTTTTTACCCTTGATTTAAAGGAACTCAGTGTTTCAGCTGTTTTGCAGTTTTCTGAAAGTTTGTTCCAGATTAGTGGAGCACTGAATGCTATTTCTCCATATTTGGTTCTGGTTCTGGTTCTGGGGATGTAGAGCAGACTCGAACCAGAAGACCTGAGTGGTCTGCTAAGCCATTCAGGGATTTATAAACTAACAAAAGTATTTCAAAGTCTGTTCTCTCAGCTACAGAGAGCCAATGTAAGGACTTTAGAACTGGAGTGATGTGCTCTATCTTACTGGTTTTAGTTAGAACGCGAGCACCACTGTTTTGAATCATCTGTAGCTGTCTGACTTTTTAGGGAGACCTGTGAAGACACTAGCAGTAATCAATGCAACTAAAGATAAACACATGGATGCGTTTCTCTAGATCTTGCTGTGACATTAGTCCTTTAATGTTAGAAATGTTCTTTAGGTGACAGTTAAATGAATTATGACATCTGTCATGTTTCAGGCAGAAGTTAAAGGACCTTAAGATGATCTGAACAAACTAATCTGAAGGCTGAGAATAAGGCCTGTGGTTGGCTTTGCTGTGCTAATTATCCTTTCACAATAAGTAATTCAAGCTTAAGCATTAAAAATCTGAAGATTAAGAATATGCAATGATTTTTCTATCTGTAATAGACATAAATCTGTGATGATTGAAAATGTTTGATGTATGGGTCTACATTGTAACTTTAAGAGATCAGGGTGACCTTGGAGGTGGAAAGCTAAGATAGGGATAGAAGCAAACACAGGTGCCACAAGTGTGGAATCCTCCAGGGACACCTAAGGCCAAGCTCCAAGATGGAAAGAAGATCTTTACTGCAGGAGAAGAGAAGTGTCACAGCCCGCCCAAGAATTAAGCGTCCTTTGTTTATGGGGTTCCACCACAATTCCTCAAGGCTGTGAACCAAGATCTGACCCCTCTCCTTGCTAAGTCTGAAATCCCAAGGAAAAACAACAGAAGAACCGAATCTACAGCAGTTCGTATTCAGTTCAAAAAGTTTATAAGCCCTCCATCAAGAAAGGGATGAAGAAACTTCTGAAGCTGTTGCTCCTTCCATCCAAGAAAGTTTTCAAGACCTCATCAACCAGGGGAGGTGCAGTTCGCCTTCAGTTCAGAAAGTTTCTAACTCTTCCATCAAGCCAGAGGTGAAGATATAACTAAGCTGCAGAACTCCTGTTCCATCAGAAAACTTTCCAAGTCCTTAAGCCAGAGGTGAAGAATTGTCTGAATTGCTGAATTCCTTGCCCCCCAGGGAGTCTCCAAGTTTCTAATCAAAACAGCAAGGGAGAAAGATCTGATCTGCAGTTCCAAGTTCTTCAAGCTCTTTGCTTCCAGAAGATATGCTCTGACTTGGGTATGAAAAGCCTGATCCATTTTTTAAAATCCTTCACTTTGAATCCTTCAGCTGCAGCATTAGGAATAGGTTGGATAGATTAGTTAGATTTTTATTATTTTTCTATGCTATTGAATCAAGCTGCACTGACCTCTTCTAAACTTTACTAATTAAAGAAGCATTTAAAATTTTAGAGAACTATGGACATTCAATTACTTTGTCACTGTAATCTCCAGTTTTTCAGTAGGAGTACATTAGTCTTAGCACATAGTTTGCAAATTTATGAAAAGTATCAATCGGCTGCCTTAGCACAAAATAATTAAAACAACATCCCTGGAACTCCATACGAGTCACTAAGTCATAACCTGGATCAGTTTTAAGAGCCAGTTGTAATTGGAGGAGAGCAGCCGTTTAATAAGTTTGATCTGTGGAACCTAGCTGACTGCTGGCTACTCAGTCTGGTTAATCCATATAAGGAAGAGGGATGAGACATTCAGATGTGGACAGTTAGAAGTCCAGGTGAGTCTTCTCCGATAAACCAGCTAAATGGATTCGCCATGAATTCTGAGATGGGTTGTACACTGCAGACTTAGAGATCTAAGTACCAAAGAGGTAGAAAGCTAGTTAGGTGTTAACCTCTCAAAGTAGGAAGTGAGTCGGGGGGGGTAGGCTCTCAATAAAGGAGTTAGAGGGGAGGATTGCTGCACTTTGCATAACAACAAAACCCAGGTAATTAGGAGAAAGTCAATATGGGTGACCCACCTACTTGACAGGAAGGGGAGGAGAGGATATTGAAACAGACTTTTTGTTTTGTTTTATTATTCTTAATATTATTTTAAGAACGGAATATTTTAAAGAAGATATCACAATGGTAAATAGTAAATGGCCCGCATTTGTATTGCACTTTGCCAAGTCCAAGGACTCCAAAGCACTTTACAATCAGTCATTCACTCATTCATGCACACAGTTAAGCACTGAAGGTGGTAAGCTATATTGCAGCCACAGTTCTTCTGGGGCAGACTGACAGAAGCGAGGCTGCAATATGATCTGTGCCACTATGCCCTCTGACCACCACCAGAGGGCCCACCAAAAGCTCTCTGTCTTGGGGTATTTAGTGCTGAGTTTATCACTCAATGAAATAGCCATGCATTTATGGCAGTTTTCACATTATGTACCTTTGAGCTAAACAGCTGCTGGCAGCACTTGTGTCACCGTCTCCAGGCTTGCAATTAAGAATCAGAGACACTCAGTTTAAAAGGTTGCTGAAAGTGCCAGAATATGATGGTACAGAGTTATGCTGCATAATAGCCTATCTGTTGTTTGGGTGGTGCCACGTGCAGTTTTTTCCCTCCCCTCAGGTTTGCACACACCTTTTTCATAGTGCTTGAGTGACAAATCCTCTTTACCATCATCCTGCTGTCATTGTAGGATGCAAAAGATCTATCCATCCATTTTCTTCCGCTTAACTGAGGTCGGGTTGCGGGGGCAGCAGCCTAAGCAGGGAGACCCAGAATTCCCTCTCTCCAGTCACTTGGGCCAGGTCCTCTAAGGGTATCGCAAAGCTTTCCCTGGCCAGCCCTGTGGGACGTGCCCGGAACACCTCACCAAGGTAGGCATCCGTGAGGCATCCTAACCAGATGCCCGAGCCACCTCAACTGGCTCCTCTCAATGTGGAAAAGCAGCGGCTCTACTCTGAGTCTCTCCTGGATGATAGAGCTTCTCACCCTATCTCTACTGGAGAGCCCAGACACTCTGCGGAGGAAACTCATTTTGGCCACTTGCATCTGTGATTTTGTTCTTTTGGTCACGACCCAAAGCTCATGACCATAAATGGGAGTAGGAACATAGATCGACCGGTAAGTTGAGATCTTTGCCTTTTGACTCAGCTTTCTCTTTACCATAACAAACTGGTACTACACCTGCATCATTGCAGACACTGCACCAATCTGCCCATCAATCTTCCACTCCATTTTTCACTCATTTGTGAAGACCTTGAGATACTTGAACTCCTCCACTTGGGGCAGGACCCTTTCCCCAACATGGAGAAGGCACTCTACCCTTCTACTGATCTTCATCCTGGCCTCTTCACACTCAGCTGTGAACTGCTCCAGCAAAAGTTGTAGATCATGACCAGATGAGGCCAACAGGACCACATCATCTGCAAAAAGCACAGACACAATCCTAAGGCCACCAAAACTGATCCCCCTCAACACCTTGGCTATGCATAGAATGTCTGTCCATAACAGTTATGAACAGAATTGGTGACAAAGGACAACCTTGGTGGAGTTCAACTTTCACATGAAATGAGCCGGACTTACTGCTGGCAATGCGGATCAAGCTCTGACACCGGTCATACGGGGGCTTATGAAAAAAAAGAAAATCAAGTAAATGGCATGGTAGAGGCAGCGTGCTTGTTGCAACCTCTTCTGGCTGAATCACACACCTGGCATCATTCCAAAAACCTCATGACACTTTTACTTTGTAACACACTTTGTTTGGTGTACAATATTGTCGTTTAAAGTCAAAGAGGTCAAGTCAAAGTGAAGTCATGAGTCATTGTTGTGAGAGTTAAAGTCAACTCCAAAGTCTTTTATGATTTCATCAAGTTTAGTCTAAAGTCATTATATTAGTGACCCAAGTCTACACCCCTGGAGTTTTCCTTGTTGAAAATGACCGTCAAGCAACCAGAACACAAAGGCCTGTCTCACCTTTTCCAAAAAAAGTATTACATCTGGTGTAAAACTAAAAACATAAAAAAACCATCACACTATCAGCCAAACATTTCTGTTTCAGAACCTGAATGACTTACCAGAGTTGCTGGAGCCATAAATTTTCCCCTCTACCAGAAATCCTAAAACATCTAGCCAACAGTTTTTGACCTGACGCTTAAGTACAGTTGGGCTATGCAGCAGGACTATGATCCAAAGCATACCTGCAAGTCCATCTCTGAACTTGTTGAAACATTTAACCAAATCACAAGAAAACTGTGTGTGTGTGTGGGGGGGGTACTTTTCCCCAGTAATGTATTTATAAAATGCTCAAAACACTAGAATTTAAAGTTGTCTTGTTTTGAGAAAACATATCTTTCTTTATGTGCTCTTGTTTTACAGTCTGTGATTATGTTAGGCATACTTTGAGTGATATGTGCAGATGCATTTTTTTTTTTTTTTTTTTTTTTTTTAACAATCATGGCTTGTTTATGTGTCCTGCTTGCAAAACTGTTATAGTTCATCCATAATTCTGTTGATCAAATTTGGGTTGTCTACTTAGAATCTAAGCCTATTCAAGCTTTTAAAATTAGGTTCATAATGTAGGTGACAATGCTGTGTTTCATACAAAGCGTTAAGATTCTAAGGCAGCTAACTACATTTTCTGTAAATTTTATCATCAATTAATCAACTGTAATCATACTGAAGAATGTTACTAGCTGAATTATCAACAAGGCAGTTGAAATAGGCTAAGAAAAATATGAAGTGTCCAGACTTTAATTGGTAAGCGGCTTAAGTGTAATACTGATGAAATGTCGTATAATGTTGTCCTAAGTTTTGAAGTTACACATTTTTCAAGCATATGCATGTCATTTATTTTAATAATTTTAATCCAGTTTCAGACTTGGAAATGGTATCGGCTGAGGCCTATTCTTAAAAGACTCTTAAATGACTTTGTTGGGAAAAAAGCCTGTCCTGGACATCCTGGAACAATACTAACACAATATAAGCACTTTAATTGTAGATATCCAGGCATATCCTAATGAGCTATATTAGTTCCATTCTATGTGCTTGTTATTACAAAACCACAGTTTAAAAGAGGGATTTTACTGAAAAAGTGATTTTGAGAGCAGTTGTTTTCACTGTATTTGTACAAACACAGTTGGGGTGTCAAAAGTGTGTTTTATTGACAGTCTTTAGAATGGTTCCCTTAAACTGTTCCCACGTTTCAGCTTGCTGCCAACATTGATGGTACTCCTGTTGAGATATGACAAGTGCCAACAAGAATATCCGTTGAAAGATTAACCATAAAAAAGAGACCCTTCTTCCCCTATTTATAAAACCGACATTCCATGCAATATTAAAGACTATAAGACTATGTAAAGAAGCATTGGTTAAGAATATGCTCCAAAGGGGTGACAGGGTGAATTCCCCATTCCCCATGGGTGCACTGAAAGTGGCTTTCTTTTGCCATATATGAGGGAGGGGGTTAGGGAGGGAGATATGAATCTGTATTACACAGACGCCCCAGTCTCGACCTCACAAACAGACGGGGCTCATTCCACACTTGGCAAAAGCTGAAACTTTGTTGCTCAGTTTCCACTCTGGTGACTGAGAAGTACTGGCATAAAAACTGAGAATAAACATGAACCCTGTTGGTGACTAGGGAGTATTTATAATACAAGAATTTGAAAGGTGATCAAATGGCGTGTTGTACTTTATTCTTTCACCTATAACTTACTCAGATTCTATTTTTGAAGGTTTATTACTAGTTTCCAGCTTGATATGCAGCTGCAGAAACTGAACAATGCTGGCAGTAACATCCTTTGTCTATATCAGCTTGTCCATGCTGGGTCAAGGGTGGGTTGCTAGTGCCTATCTCACCTGGTCATTAGGTGAGAGACAGGGTACACCCTGAACAGGTCATCAGTCCATCATATGGTATCATTGTGACAAACAACCATACATGGCCACACTCATACCTCAGGGCAGTTTATGTCATGTCTTTGAACTGTGGGAGGAAGCTGGAGTACCCAAAGAGAGCCCTCAAGATGGAGCATCTTGTTCATTTTAAAATAAAAAAATTAAACTGAAATGCAAATAGGTTTTGCTAAATTAATCTGCTAGATTCATTTATAATTTACTTTGTTACTGTTTTGTCTATCTAATGGATAGATCTTGTAGATCACAGGCAGAAAGTATGAGCTGAAAGAGGCCATGATGTATCAGTCACTTTCTAAATTATTTCTGTGTTGATTCTGGGCTTATGTCTACTTGTCTAAAAGGCAAAAAAGAAAAAGTTCACACATCACAGTTTAGAACAAGTAAAAATATACCTAAGACATTAAAACCTATTAAAATCACATTGGTCATTAATTAATGTAGTTAATTATGATCTATGACATAACTGAAAATATATATAAATATAGGAGCAACCTTTCCTGTAAAACCTAGCTTTAATTCATTCAAATAGCACCAGTGAGGTCAGATAACTGGTTTGCTCCAGTGTACCTGCCATTAAAGCCCCACAATTCTTCAGTGACACTGAACTTTTATGTGTTGGGTAAAATTATGTAGTTGTAAATTTTTGTTTAGATCACCAAAGACACTTGGTATAAACTATGATACTGACTTTGGAATTTGCTGACTTTAGTATGTATAATGGTAGGTTGATAAATCAGTGAATCATTTTATGATAGAGTTTTGGAAAGTGATCAATAAAAAAAATAATTTACAGTCGTTTTTTATCTTTACTTGCACACAAGCAGAGAGATTGACACTTCACAATTTCATTGGACAACATTGCTTCTCATCAAGGCCATGTAATGCATGTGTGAAATAATAAAAACAACATCCTTTTGCACTCCTACTGTTCTGAAAAGCAGTCTTGTGGGAAATAAGGATAAGAAGGAGTTTGCTTCCCTGTGTTATTCTGAGTTCAGATAACTGTGGTGATTAAGTCAAATGAGCAGAGGAGGATTTACGGTCCCCTGATGTAGGGAGATAAGGCAAGAGGAGTTACTCTGACTGACAGCCCAGGCTTGGGACGGAACATAATCCAGCTGATGGAGAGAAGTTTTCAGCGTTCATAATTTCTCCCACTAGGTCCATTACATTCATCATCCCCTCCTTCACACTCTCTGTCCTGCTCTATCCTCAACTGCTTACCAATAACACAAAGAAATAAACCTCTCGGCTTACACAAAACCTGCCTTAAAATTAATTTATCATCACAAAACCACATCCCTTGTCTTTTGTCTTGCCCTGTTAGTTTGTTGCTGAACTTTCTCATTCATTCTTGAACTCAACTTGTCCTGCCTTGTTGCCTCTGTCCACTCCCCCTGTCCCTTTAAACACACCCACTGGACTCTCCTCTTTCCTCAGACTGAAATAAATCAATGCTGGTCGAAGCTCAGTTGTAATAAATCAGACCCTGTCCTGGACTGGAGCCTGCCCAGTCAGCCTGTCACTGCCTGGCCTTCACTCAGGATTAATTAAAGGCCTGATATAAAGCCCAGATGTGCTGGAGCAAGGGAGCCCTGAACCCTTTTGAGCAGCTTTAGGCTCTTTCTGTGCACACACACACACACACACACACACACACACACACACACACACACACACACACACACACACACACACACTCTATCAAATACACTTGAAGTGTGCACAAGAAGAGCTCACACGAGGTAACTTAAGAGAACTTGTGTGCATATTTCACGGCACACCTCCTATGCACACTTAAAGGCCAACAAGAGTCTCAACATGTCTTGTAATTTCAATATATTGTGTTTAATCCTCCCCTTTATCCTTGTGGTGTCCTCACTGCAAGAAAGCCTCAGCAATTGTCTGAGCAGACACAGAGCTTAAGATAGGGACAAAGTTAGAAGTTCAGCACATTTTTCTCTACTGAAGGATGCATTCCAATCTGTATAAAATTAATCCCAAATCATGTATAAAATTAAAAAAAAAACACAATAGATATTCTAATTACACTGGATAAATTACTCTTTATAAAAATCATGCATAACCTTTTTTTTTTTTTTATTTATTTCACTGACACTAAATCAGACTATGTGTTTTCTGTTTTATAAATAATTTTGTGGATAACAGTATCTTTTTCTACAGTATGTAGTATGTATCAACAGTATGTGCAGTATTAATGCACCAGGTGAACTTCATGTGGTAAGTCCTCATATTGAAGGTTTTGAGGACTTTCATTAGAATTTATCCAAAAGTTTCTTATAAGGTGTTCCCAATTAAGGTATGTGCTATTACAGTCATCACAAGAAAGCTTTCTTAAAGTTCTTGCATGAAAATGACATAATTAAGTCATGTATCTCACCTGACAACGTTTATAGTCATGGCTGTAGATAGACTATCATACGAGCAGTTTATTACAGTGAATAAACTTTTAGCTGTAGCTTCAAATTCCACCTTGGCTTTGACAATGGCTCCGAATGCTGTCAAGTGTCACTTTAGCTTCTCTCATTTTTTTCTTTTGTGTCTGTCCCCTGGTTGGAGTTTACAGGGTGGTGTTGCTGGCGGGTGGGTTCATTTTGGCTTGCAAGGTCAAGGGTTACAAGGCATACCTTATTGCATGATGACTGAAGGGGGGATTAGATGAATAAGATATCACTCTGTTTTCTGGTCATGACGGAGCAAGGTTAACCCACAGCGGCCCTGGGGCCTGAGTTGAGAGGAAGGGACGGGAGGCGGGGGTTAGAGAGGGTATCACAAGGGCAGGGGTGGTTTGGGGGACTATTGGGTTGATTCCTGATGGCCACAGAGCAGTATGACCTTCCCGTTCTACAGCAAATGCTCACTCAGGAAATTAGAGGTCTGGGCTGCCTCTCTTCTTCACACAAAACACAAAACATTGCTTTGAGAGAATTGACATAAGCTTTCTCCACAGAAAAACAGACCTCAGAATATCGACTTAAATATAAATTGCTGCTGATTTATTTTTCAGCATTGCTAACATGAGTTCTTTCAAAAGCTTTGATCCCCCAATCATTTCAACCAACAGCAGAGCTAATCTATGTGTCTTGGGTGTGGGATGTCTGCTCCCATAACTCATTTGTTGTTTAAAGCTCAGTGCATATAAATGACTATCATCCCTCTTCATATCTCTGTGTGCAGAGGCCAGTGTGAGGATCTGGGGCTTGTACAGTCAGGGATCATAGCTTAAACAGATTGAGGCCATTTTCTTGTGTCTAATATGATATAGCCGCTTGGTGCCTAATGGGCCTGGAAAAAGAGGTAAACATGTCCTCGACCATGTGAATTCCATTACATAAAGAGGTTGATTTGCAACTCGTGGTATGCTAACTGCAAAGATGGAAGATAAACACTTAAACCTAAAATACCAAGCTCATAGAATTTGCTGAAGAAATGCTTTCTGACAAATAAACAAGCAATATGTCCTTTTAATGGTTACTTTAACATTAATATGCTTCAGTGTTTTATCAGATAATCGACAAATGACTCAATGAAGCGATCTCTCTTAGAGATTAAGATACAATCAACACCCGGGATGAATGTAACTTGGTATCCAGGTGTTAAAGCAGGAAGAAAAATAAACCCAGAGAGTAATTGCTGATATGTTCCTAATGTGCCCCCTCACCCTTACCTCCCCTGCCCTGTGCCTCCTGCTGATAGGCCACCCCTGATGGCTGTCACACCTGGTGTTGAAGACGGTAGGGTGTATTTTATCTGCTCAGGGCCCATTGGGGGGCTATTCGTCTTCCTCCAGACTAGTGTTGGGAGGTCAGGGACAATCCCTCTGTTTATCCCCCTGTCCGTCAACGCTGCACACATCCCTGGAGTTTCGTTTGCATCTCCCCCATGAAAGTGAGGCACACTTGCACTGCCAGTCTGGAATGTCCTTAAGAAGGATTAAAAGTGCATGATACTAATTTTAAGAAATAATAAAAGAAGAGCCAAAGTGCATTTTCTTTTCAATAACTACAGTTATAATAAAAACACAGTGGGATTAAAAATTGGTATTTCCAATGAAGAACTTTACGGAAATACAAATATTTTAAAATATTTCTACTCAGTTAATATACATGGCACTGATTTCTGAAGGGTCTTTGGATTTGCTTTAGACAGTGAGAATATCAGTAAACAACTGGGATTGACACAAGGAAGTGAGTTTCAGTGTGATTTGTTGTCTAAGTAAATGTCATGCTGAATTCAAATGTTGATTCTGAGCATTTTTATCTAGTATGACTGACTTTTTCCCTGAGGAGTTTAACTCACATGAAGTAAAATATGGCAAAGATCAAATGGTGGGAGTGTTCCAACTACACAGGGTTCAACTTCAAGCCTTAACATACCTCTATGTATCTGTGAGCATGAGCTGTTTGGACCTAAATTCATTTTTGGGTCAGCTGAAGCAAAAAAGTCCACTTAGTTATTATTCCCTGCTTGGACACACAGTCAATGTGGTCATATAATCTGGAATGAGTCTTAGAGGATAGCCCTAATGGACGGACTGGGAGGTATGAATTATGTTGTATATGTTTGACTCAGAATTTGACTCTGACGATCTACAAAACATGATGGATGCCAAAATGGATGCAGAGGGTGAAGCACACGGTGTTGTACTTTATGATCATACTCAGAATTTAAATGGTAGTAAACTACTTATACTTTTGTTTGGAATTGTTAATTTTTTTTTCTCCTGTATGTTTGCCACTTGTTAACACCACTGGTTTGTTCTCAACTACTTATGTAGCAGACCAGCATAACAGTACAGTTCACGTACAAATCCAGTGTAATATTCATTAAGTTTATACACTGAGGACTTAATTTTTAACCAGCTTAAACAAATAATGTGTTCTACATGTTCGCTCCTCGTGTCACTATAACATCTCGCGCTATGCAATGTCAATAAAAAAAATAACCTTAGACTTGAAACTAAATATTTTTTATTACTTCTACCAATATGTTTAGACTGGAATGAAGTTGATTTTATAAGTTGTACTGCACATGGGGCTGACTGGTGAGATTGGTTTCATAAGATCTATCATAAGTCTGTGTGCATGGATGTTTTGGTGGATGATTCAGTAATTTTGTCAGTTCCAGCAAAATATATAGTTCATGCTTTAAAAAAAATGTGTTCATGCCAGTCCTGCTTGATCCACTCATGGACCACTTCTATCCAGTTTTTATAGCCAAAATATCTAGAAACCATTTCACCATTCTACTCAGGCATTATACTGCAGCTTGCAGAGTACAACTGCAAGGAGAACATGTGAATATTGTGAGTGCATTAACCATACTTAGCAACACTCCATTATAACACCCTCTGTGCAGAAGTTGTTTGGGCATATTTTATTCAATCAAATAATGATTCATAAGACAAAGGAAAAAATTGACTATGGCATTTCATTTTATAGAGTCACATAAATGTAATGTGTTTGATTGATTTTAAGATAACTCGGGACAGTAAGTTTACATAGTTTTTAAATGCAGTGCTATCCGCTTAAATAGAATGTCACTCATATGATTTTCTTTGTTCATTTAAAGTTTCATACCTTTAAGAAGAAAATTTTTTCACTTGCTTTTCACTTTTACAGGCCAGCCCTGTATTTAGCAACATATTATTTTCTAATTCTTTAAAGTGATCTCAAAGGGTTCACAAGGTTATCTGAAGGTGGGATCCCCATCTCCAGTCAGAATCCAAAGATAAACTTTCAAAGGTCTTCAGAAGACCTGAAGGACTAATCAAGACCCCCTTAAAAGACAATGAATGTCTTGTTCCTGGAAAGTAATGCACAAATAAATCATAGATGGTTTAAAACTTCTGCACAGGACTGTGTACTTTGTAAAACAGTTACTTTAGCATTGTTAAGGTTTGGAGTGTGCCCAGTGGCCAGCAAAAGCACTGTTTATCTACTTTGCATTGCACTACTGCTTCTGCCTGCACACGTGTGTCTGGGATTCTGGGATGAGTCCCTTGGGCCAACGGACCACACATGTAGAGAATGTGAACTTAGAATACAAACTAGTTCTCTAATGGCAAAAAAGAAGAAATTATGCAGAGCATGGTATACTGAAATGAGTTATTTTCACAGAATTGTGAGCACAATTCTGCTAAAATTTGGATGCACAAACTCACCTTAGGTATTTTTTATGGAAACACAAACCAGTGAGGTAATGTCTTGATTTAGCAGTTTTCGGCTGCATATCAGGTTATCTCCAGCCCCCTGTTTCATCCCATGTGAGTCATTTTCAGTTATATGACATAAATCTACCAAGAACAGGTTTTGCTGGATATTAATTACAAAACACTTTACTTTTTTTGTTTTTTGGCAGAAAAAAAACGGCTTCTTTGCATATTCAAAGTGAGCGCAACAGAGAGGGAGCAAGAGAGAAAGAGAAAATGAGTGAAATGGGGAAAGGGAGGAAGGAGTGTGTGAGAGTAGAGAAGTTGAAATTTGACTCACAAGCTTGCACTCTTGCCTCTCTCTCTGGGACTCCTCTACTTGGCTTCGACTTAATTGCATCCCCGATATAAACAAGAGGGTTAGTGTGAGAGCAGACCAGCAGCTGAGGGGCTCAAGCAGAGGGCCAGTCTGGGGATTGAGTTCAGAGGGGAAGGACTTAACACAGAAACTGACTGAAAATGCATAACTACATGAAGCACAGAGTGAGACATGAACAAAGGATTAAGTATATAAAGAAGCAATAGGTCCTATATTTGGCAGTGATAGCAAAATTAGAAGTCAAGATACGACTGTGCTGGCTCTACCATTTTAAATCTCTAAATATTTTGTGTGAAGGGGTTGCTTCCCTGTCATATTAAGTAGTAAATCTGCTGTGTAATGCCAGAACTGGGGCATCAGGCAGTAGCCCTTCTGGCTCCAGCACAGTTGACGCTACGCCTCAGAACATCTCTCTCACAGATACTCCCTAGTGATCGATTAGTTCCAGTGTTCTCACAAAGACAGCATGGGATTGGATTCCATTATGAGTGATCCCTGCTCAAACTTGAAAGCCCATCATTCACAAGCAGATGCTCCTGAGGTGCACCTCTGGATAAAACTTCTAAACTAACACAATAACAGCAGCAATGGCCACATACAACATGCTTTCCTAAAGATCCCTGTGTTTCAGAAATGTGTGGTATTTATAACTTGGCTATACTAGGTGAAATGAAATTTAAGGTTTGTAAAAGAACAAACCTGTTCTCTTACAAAATTATAACTGAAAAGTTTAGATTAATATCTGTAAAAGAATTCACTTGTATGAATCTGTGCATTAAATTTAGCCCAAAAGCAAATAAGTTAACTCACATTTGCTTTTTCTGTTATATATTGAGTAAATTTAATGATACTACTAAAACATTTTCTATATACACAAAATACTCACTTCTCTCAAATATTGTTCACAAATCTGTCCAAATGTGTGACAGTGAGCACTTCTCCTTCACATGGATAATCCATCCCAACTCGTAGGTGTGGCATATCAAGGTGCTGATTAGACAGCATGATTATTGCACAGGTGTGCCTTAGACTGGCTACAATAAAAGACCTCTCAGAAACCTATGGTTTTGATAGGCACTGTTATAATTTATCACAATTTATTCCATTTTGTTTTCTTTTTATTGCAACGGAATAAAGGTTAGTTCCTGAGCTGAACGAGATTTAGAATAGAATGAATTAATCCTGCATCTGAGAAAGAAATCTATCGGCAATTCTACATGGAGAGATTCTGTAGTGACTGACTTTTGTTCAGATAAGGACAAGGATAAGGAAAATAAAGGTAAAGAAAATGAAAGCTAAACATATTGAAAAATTATATAAATAATCACAATGCCATTTACAGTGCCAGGAAGCGTGATTTATCACAACTCATCTGGTGTAATTTTCTGATGTACTCTGTATTTTCTTACCCATGATTCTATACCATGTGGGATATGAGATTTCCCAGGAAAGTGGTATTTGACGTGCCATGCTCCATGCTGTCATACACTCTGGGACAAATTGCGCCTTGGGCAGTTGCCAGCTTGCAAAAGACCCTGTTTCAACCTCAGCTATTTAAACAGTAATCATGTGCAAGGTCAGGAAAGTCTCAGCACTTCATTTTTCATCTATTTTATTTTCACCTCTGACAACTAAATGAAGGCTGATGTTGCATCACTTTTTGTCCATTGATTAAAAAGACCTAAAAGGGTGTCCCAATTGCTTGCATTTTGCCCGGAATAAAGGAGAGTGCCAAAGACCTGTGACGTCATTCTGAAGTCATGGAATGCTCATCAAGACATGACTGGTGAGAGTCTGTATGTGTGCAGTTAAGACCATTTAAAAAAGATGTAGGGTATTAGGAATATGTCATTGTTTGCTTACATGATCTCTTTTTGACAGGTGTTATATGACATTTTTTTTTTTTTATTTTGCAGCTCCGTTTAGGGGTCACTGCAGTGAATCATCTGCATCTGCACATCCTTTACATCCACGAACTGTCTTTGAGCTTCCTCTTTATCTCCATGTTCAGCATCCTTTGTCCAATATATCCACTACTTTCCTCTGCAATGTTTGAAGTTGTCTAAACCTTTCTATTTAAAATATATATATATATATATATATATATATATATATATATATATATATATATATATATATATATATATATATATATATATATATATATATATATATTAAATAGAATATATCTTTGCATTGTGCCTTTGTTTGAATGTTGAAGTGAGTTTGGTCTTCTTGCCACTGATGCAGCTCATTCCAAGTAATTATTCCTTCAGAGATTTTGATTTTATTGAGGGGAAAATATTTATCATCTTTTACAGTGCACACCTGCACTGAAGTGTTCATTTGAACAGTGTACATAAATAGATGTGGTGTTGGACGAGCTTTATAATGAAAGACTAAAGTGGTGCCGTTTAAATGTCAACTTTATGATTTTCAAGCCTTTACCAGCTATTAAAGCTAATCGTAATTAGGATGAAGTAGAAAATAAAATTCTCAGGTGGTGACTGAAAACAAACTTGTCACTTGCGTACTATTTTTCTGGTGCCATTAATTAAGAGCTTTTTGGTCTCATGAGGTTTTTCATAGTTGTATAGGAGTGAGTTCCTCTTCTCTTGCATTGCAGAAGCTATTGGCAAATATTCATATATCTTTTAAAGTGAACAATGTAAATACTGTTGAGTGTTGTAATTGGTTGAGATTATGATTAAACACATAAAAAGGTTAGTTTTATAAACATTCCTTTATATTTTGAAATGTGGAAAAAAAAAAAAAAAAAAAAAAAAAAAAAAAAAGAAAGAAAAAAGAGATCATTTGATGCTATGGTTGTAATATCTGGTGAAAATCCATGTCCCTGTACTTAGAGCCTTTTCTTTCCTGATTTAAATTTTTTTTTTTTTTTTTTTTTTCTACATTATAAGTCTGTTTTACCTCAAAAGCTATACCTTTACGAGGAACTGTAGGACAGCAAAGTGCAAAGAAAACTCATATTGTGACCATCCCTCAGTTAACCTTATGTAGGGGCAAACCCCCTGAATGGAGAACAGAAAGTTTGGTATGTTATGTCTAATATTTCCAGGTATAATGTATTTATCCACTGGTCATAAAAAGCTTTGCTCTGAGATGTGACAGTGTTTTATCCAGTATCACATTGACTGAGAAGAGAATAAGGTTATGAAAACTATTAAAATATGTAAACTTAGCACAAAGAGTAAGAAAATCTGTGTATGGTTGATATTGTTTTGATATAACAGGATGCTAGTGGATATTTTCAATGACCAGTAGATAAGACAGGAGCCAAACCTTGGACAGGTTGTCTGTCCATCACTGAAGACAATCTAAAATTCAGCAATAGTCAGACAATAATTTTAGATAATTTGTTTACATTTTCCAGATAATCAGGGTTGTAAATGAAAAGCCAAATGTTTCAATGTAGTGAGCACTGAAGCATATGTCTGCATGGGGTAGCTCATTGTAAGACAGCAGCAATTTAAATACATCGACTCTTCTTCCAAAGGTACTTTAACGGGTGATGCGATCTTGAGTTTTCACCAGCCAGAAAGAGGGATTTAAAAGTGCTGAGTGTTTCTCTGTATTGATCATACAACTGTATAAACATCTCCAGGTGCTATAGAAGTGCTATTTAGAGCTGTTGGACAGTAAAAAAAAAAAAAGGTCTGTGCTCTTAAGTATGACATTATTTTGAGTTTTTAATGATTAATTTGGAACAGAGGAATCAAACATTTATTTTGAAAAAATGTCTTAGTAAGGTAGTAAAATACTGGAACAAATATAAGCATGACAGCTGTTTAAGTAAATTAAGCATTAATATCAGAAAGTATTCATGCTGAATTGGGACTGAAAGTTCATATGAGAATTTTAGAGTCTCTTAACCCCCCCATGCCCCCTCCCCCTTCTGTAATGGATTACCCAGAGATTCTCTCGGGTACATTGAGCTGAACACTGAGCAGGCTGCTACTCATTGGCCATCACATTCAGACAGTAGCATAAAGTCACCCCATTAGAAGAAAGCTAAATATTGACAGAGGGTTAAGGCTTGCTGACTGAGTGAAAGTCACAATTTAACGTGTATGAGCTGCATCTGGGGTTCACACTTTTAAAGAAGTTTTTTAAACATTAAGAGGTTAAATAGCAGGTTTGTTAGTTTCCAATCAGCTTGCATTTAAAATGTTTTGTTTTCTTATGCTTTTCAGCACCTTTTTACCCACAGAGATGTCGAGAGAACATCTGACCCCCAACCATAAGTTTATTTTTTTTTTTTTTTTTTTTTTTTTTTTTTTTTTCCCTTAGCACCACACCTTGCTGCCTTCATTGACCATCTTCTTCACCAGACCAATGTTCTCTGGTCAGATTTATCACAGAATGTGTGTGTTCCTCCATATTTGTGAAAATCCCTGATATGTCAAGACCCATTTCCCCTTAGCAGGGGGTTGAACCTGCCTCCTAGCCTATGAGTGCACATAAATCCAGCACCTTTTGATGCAGAGGAGGAGAACTTCTTTACATAGGAGTTTAATTGCTGAACTTTGCCACAGTCGAGTTTGCAGAGCTAAATGATTTCTCAAAATTCCTGTCTTTTGGTAATAAATTACCCAGCCAGCTTGGCCATTTAAAATTTGGATTCTCTTGGTTAGTAACAGGACTCTGTTTTGAAGGTGAACAAGGGGAGAGTTTGCTTGACAACAGTGGAGGAATTTTACATTTTCACCTTTCAAGAAAATGTTATGAAGAATTAAAAGACAACATTAAATAACATTAAATATATAAATGTCATTCCTTAAAAATAGGTTTCAAAAGGTATCACTTTTACCTGGTAAAACAAAACATTTTCACAAAAAATTACATGTTAAACATTTCATCTTGAATATCATGACCACCTAGTTGGAATGACAGCGAGTTAAGCTGTTCTGGAAAATTGTGGGGAAAAGTGAGCACACAGTTCCATCAGAAGCCAAGGAGAATGTTTGTTTTGTCTTGGAGTTCTCCCTGCACTCGGATTGACCCAATACTAAACTGTCATAGCACACTGGTTGACAATAACTAACATTTTGCTCTTTTTGTTTTTTCCCCTATATTATGATACTCATAAAACTCCTGTAGTCATTTAGTTTAATAGCTTGGCAAAATCTATTTAGAAAATTTGCAATGAAGTAGGTTCCCTAACTTGTAAATAATAAAAATAAGTTGTGTTTAAATGTGACACTTACACTTTATAGACCTGTGAATAGTAGATTGTTTGCATGTGATACTTTTAAGTTTTGTAACTTTAACCTTTAGCTGGAGTACTTCTGTTTTCCTTCGTATGTAAATTTGCATGCTATTTTAAGAATGTTAACAAACATCCATAATCCTGAAAGATAGGAAGAATAAATGCCCATTAATGTATATCTTACTTTAATGTATATCAGGAATGAAAAAAAGAAAAACAAAGAACCTCTTTTATTATCACCACTAGTTAAGGCTTCTCATTATGATATTACATTTATTAATTTATATCATTTGTGTCACTTGTAAATCAACACTTCTAATACATGAGGTGTACTGAAGTCAGCAGCAGGGCATTTTGGAGACCCAAAAAGAGGATAGTTTTCTGTTTTATATCCATCTCATCCTGATCATCTCTAGTACAAGCTTTTCTTCCCTTAGTTTTGAGCTACACTTTTTCTTAGAGAAATAAATAAACTTAAATGAACTGGAAACATGGGAAAATGAACTGGTTAAAATGTGGCATCAAACTAGAGTTTTCCAACTGCTCCAGGTGGTGGAGCAGAAAATTGCTCACCAACACCAAAATAAATCCCTGTAATGATACATTTTAATTGTGACATTGGGAAAAATCAGGTTTTTGTTCTTTGTAACAACTGTTTGTTAGAGAGGATTATTAGACAAACAGCATTATGAAGACCAAGGAACATGACAGACAGGTCATGGATGAAGTTGTGGAAAAGTTTAAGGCAATATTGGGTTATAAAAGAATATCCTAAATTTTGAACAACTGACAGAACACTGTTTAATCCTGATCTGAAAACAGAAACAGTATTGCTCAAATGCAAACCTACAAAGAGATTATTATACCTGAACTGACAGACCTGCAAAGAAAGCAATGATTAGAGATGGAGCCAAGAGGCCAATGGTAACTTTGGAGGAGCTCCAGTAAGCCATAGCTTGAATGGGAGAACCGGTTGGTAGGACATCAATTTTCTGTCCACTATAAAACTTTGGCCTTTATAGAAAGGGAAAACCATTTTTTAATCAAAACCATAGAAAGTCCAGTTTTCAGTTTTCCACAAGCCACGTGAGACAGAACAAAACATGTGGAAGAAAGTGCTCTGGTCATATGAGAACAAAATAGAATTCTGAAAATTCTTTGTATTCAGGATAAGTAACACTGCACAGCATCCTGAATACACCATCCCTGTGGTGAAACAGAATGGTGGCAGCATCATTTTTAGAGATGCTCTTTTTCAGCAGGGACAGGGAAGTTTATCATAGTACATGGGATGTGAATAGAGCTAAATGCAGGGGGCAAACCTTTTAGGGGAAAGATTTGAGTAGCTATTCACCTTACGATAGGTCAACCACCTTAAACATACAGCCAAAACTTAATTTGAATGGTATAGCTCAGTGTATACTCACATGTTAGAATGGCTCAGTCAAAGCTCAGACCTAAATCCAGTTGACAGTCTGAAGCAATACTTGAAAATTGCTGTTCTTGCAAGATTAAATCTGGCTGAGGTTCTTTGTAAAGAACAATGTGCAAAAAATGTTTTGACTCCAACCGAAAGGCTAGCAACTATCATTACCATAAAAGGTGGTTAACAAAGTACTTTAATGAGGACAAGAATGCAAATTCACATCACACTTTTCAGATTTTTCATTTTTAAAAAGTTTGAAAATCAAGAAGCAGTTTCCTTTCATTTCTTTGTTGTGTGCTACTTTATGTCAGACAATCATAAAATATGTAGAAATGTGTTATGTTAAAAAAATGTGAAAAGTTTAAGGGGTATAAAAAGCCCTGCAAAGCACTGTGTTAACTAACTTTTCTTATATTTAAGCTGTCTTGTATGTCAACATTTATTTTATTACAATGGGGAAACTATATTTTAAGTATATTTCAGCAGAATGTACAGTAGATTCTCAATTTTCAATCTCTCCATCTGTTAGCTTCACATGGTCTAGGGTGTATCTGCACCCTGCAGGGCTAATCCACAGTCCTTCAGATTTTCCACCCACAACAAACTAGGAGCCAGAATTCCTCACCCTGAGTACCTCATGAGTGAGCCACTTTGTACTCCAGGCTCAAAATAGTACGCAGCTCCCAATTATGGGAGAAGAAGCAAACACAGGTGTGGAATCCCCACCGCCACCAGCACCAGTGCCCCCGATGCAGAATAAAGACACTTTTGTCCCAGAGAAGCTTGACTAGGAAGGCCAGAGCCATGCTAGGCTTTGAACTGCAGAGACCACTCAGCCTGGTTGGTTGCGGGGGAAAAATTGAGCTTTTAAAGGTGTGGAAATGAATCAAACCACATCAATCATGTGTTTCCACTTCTGAATAATTCAGCAGTCATTGGTGCCTGTGTATTAATGTGCATCTCCTACAGTGCATGAAGATGTGTCATTGTGTCTTTATCCAATGTATGGGAGTTTGTGCAGAGACATTCTGAGTAGTTTTTAAATGAAGAAAGCCTTGATTAGACAAGGAGTTCTGTTTTTTTTTACTGTCAAAATATTTTTTTTGCTTATTGTTCTTTGGAAAGAACCTCAGTCAAATTTAATCTTCTGAGAAAAGCAGTTTTCAAGTATTGCTTCAGATTGTTAAATGGATTTTGCAGAAATTATACTTAAATTATGTATGTTTAGGAAATACATGATTTTTATATGTACTATACTTGCTAGTTGAGTTTGGTGGGGGCGACAAAGAGTCAGGCAAAGAGGTGTACACCACAGACAATGAATGCTCTGTTTGACTGTATGTGATTCTGCTGGTTTGGATCAGGTTTTTAGGCCGTCTCCTGCTGCTATGTGTTTCCCAGCTCTGTCGTCCCTTATATAATGGCAAAACAGAGTAGGTGTTTTGTGGGTTGACCAGGACTGTTTTCTGACATTGTGTTAATACCAGGTAATTTCTCTACACCGAAAAATCTGCACATTTTCACAGAATGCAACAACCTGATTATTTACATTTCCAGACAATCTGAGATGAGAACAGAAGTTGTTGCATGAATGGCACCTTGGGTGAATACTTTCTTCTACAACCCCTCACTAAATGCTCCATGTTTATAAGATGAAGCCAAAATAATAATAATAATAATAATAATAATAATAATAATAATAATAATAATAATAATTATTATTATTATTATTATTATTATTATTATTATTATTATTATCATCAAAAAGAGAGATTGATAAAACAGATGATGAATATAGATACTGAAAAAGCTGGGTTTTTGTTTTCATAGAGTAAAAATGTCTTAATTTTGGAGAATCATAAGACTCAAATCAAATACCAACTTCAGTGTCAGTGAAAAACAATATTTTCTCACTGTGCACACCACAAGTGAAGTATTTATTTTTATTGACTATGCAAGAAGACAGTGAAAAAGTCATTCAGATGACTTTTCAGACTGTTTTATTTTGTTTTATTTTTTTGCCTTGTTCCATCCCATAGGCCCTGCGACCCTTTCCAGAAAGCCATGCAATTTCAAGAAAAACCAACAACCTCTGGATGAGGAAATTAAAATTAACAAAAATCACTGTCATGTCTCTCTGCTTTACCGTTCAAGTATGATAGTAAGATCACTCATCGGGTTCTCTTGACTAAGGTGCAATGGATAACAAATGCAAATAAAGATGTATCCTAATATAAGTGTATTCATTTTCTTTTTGTTTTTATATGCAAAAACATGGCTTTTGGTTTTCCGTCTGAGGAAGAATAAAAATATGTGTACATCAGAAAAGTTTTTACCGCAAAGGATCAAGTTATGACTTCATTATTTGGTTAAGTTTTCATTGGTGGAAGACAGAACCCCTCACCCGTATCTATTTTTACTGTAAAACAGTAGAGCAGGCTGTGTATCACAGACTCTGAGCACAGTCTGTATTCAGAGGGATCTGTGTGGTGGTGTGTGGCCCACACAGGAAATTAAGAAACCTCTGCAGCTTTAAGCATATTTGTGTCTGAATTATCTTGGAACACAGGATTTAAACAAAAGTGAAACAAGGTTCAGTTTGGGCTCACTCTGGGTCCAGTAGTGACTCTCAGTTAATTTTAGTGCCTTATTTGGAGTAAAAGTTCAGATTTTGATAATCCTCAGTGACTTTCCAAATGTAAAATATTCTTAGTAAAACTTCATATGGATACAGTTTCATTTTTTGAATATCAACACATTTAATGTTTGTCCATAACCATCAATTCTAATACTAATGTAACACAACTGGAACCACTGTTTTTTGTAATAAAATAGCTTTTGTAATTGTGTGCATGACGAACAGCTAACGGTGAACAGTCAGGATAAAACATCTAACTCCCTCTATGTCCACATATGAGAATAACCCTGTTATGTCAGTGAGAACGTGTGTGGGCAACAGTAGACCCAACAGAAACAAGACTTATTTACTTTTGAGAGGAATACTAGACGAAGAATGATGATAAGAGAGATCCCCTATTTTAAATGTTATAGGCCACAGGGTTCACCACAATCCTCTCACCACTGTTCACAGCAAACACAATGTACCGCTGCAAACAAAGAGCTTCCATCCTCTGTGGGCATAAATTTACACAGATGGTTCTTGTATCATTGGATTAGAGAGCACATTTCCTCAATAAGTGAAAAAAAAACAAAAGCTTTACTAAATTTATTATGTCTTAATTAAAGAGACCTACATCACTGTATATTTGCATGTGACCAAAGCTGTTTCTTTTTCTTACAGAAAGAGGTCAGATATTTGGAATAAAATGTTCCCAGGTAAAAGGCAAATTCAGCAACATTTGTTTCACAAAACTGTTTGTTTGTTTTCTGATAACATGAAAACACACACACACAAGAACAACAACAATAATAATAATAATAATTATAATCTACTGAATATTTTACATGACTATTAGTATATTTTATATTTCCCTTTTTATTCTTAAGGGTTTTTTTTAAGTTTACTTACTACATTGCTCATTTGTACTTTGGTAAGCAGCAAAGAACAACTTTCTGAAAGCTGCTAATGTAATTAAGTAATTTGATGTCCTGTATTGGAATATCCTTAGTTTATGAATGAAAATAAAAATATATGAAAGTTGGGGGCGTATTCTCATATTTAAGGAAAATGTTCAAAACCAGCCCATATATAAGCAAATCCAAATAACGGCAAATAGGAGCAAAGTGAACTGTATACAAGTCCTTCTTACATGTGGCAGTCTGTTAACAGCAGCAGAGTAGCAACGAGGGCTCCTTGTGCCCTCCAAGGTGAGCTCTGTCTCCAGCAGGCGAAGGGGACCATGGGAAAGCTCACATACCGATTAATCACAGCTAATGAGCTGGAACAGAGTTGCTCGAGCTGCCTTCCATGACCATCTAACCTCACACATGCACATGCACGCAAACACACATATAATGTCAGACACAGAAAGAGTGTGAAGGGCAGAATAACAAAGATTTTGAACTTGTAATGCTTGAGTTCCTTTTTCGTTGGAAGATATTAAAGTCTTATATGTATATATATATATATATATATATATATATATATATATATATATATATATATATATATATATATATATATATATATATATATATATATATATATATAGATTTTGTGTGTGCATGTGTATGTTATTTTTATTTTTGTTTTTACTGTGCTAGCATTTAAGTGACCCTTGCAATCATCACTGTGTTGTAAATAATAAAGTTTAAACAAACACAAAAGCAGAGTGATGAATGAGCGAAGGAGCAATACAGAAATAGGTGAAGTCATGCAAAAAGTGAGGAACAAGAATATTTTGGGGTTCTGAAAATCGTTCACCAAATAATAAAAATAACAGAAAAACTTTGTCATTATACATACTACAATGAAATTGCAAAGGTTCTTTTCAGGTGCACAGTCATACATACATCAATAAAGATGACACAAACACAAGACAAAGTCACACCAAATTTTTTCATAAATATAAGATTGAAAGGAATTTATGTATGTCCCATGTAGAGAGATCTGAGCTTATTGAAAATACTGCTCACGATTACGTGCAATATTGCAATTTTTTGCATAATGTTCATAGGTTTTCAGATGCTATTAATGCAGGTTCTGTATAAAATTTACTGAAGGGCAAGAACTGAATAAAGGACCATCATATTCTCTTTGTTTTCTCCTATTTAATTAATATATTTTTTACTAAATATCCATTTAGCTCTTAAAATGTGATATGACCTAAAGTGCTACAAGTACACACACAAAAGTAATAAAACCATCATCTCTGTATGGTTCTTCACTGTGCAGCTGTTATTATTTTATCTTGAATTTGGCCAACTATGCAAAATGTGGTTTCTCAACCTCGTTCTGGCTACTGAAGAAGCTACAGCTGTGGGCTTCTTACTGTAACCGTAATCCTTGTAGCACATATATCTTCACTGTCCCTTGTGAGTACACATTTCAGTTATCATTCCTGGAGCCACCTATCTTTAGACCAGCTTTTCTTGTAGCCTAGTCTGTCCTTGTACACTGGCAGGTGATGCAACTGAAATATGGCAGTCATTTGAATTCTTGTTGTACAGGAAATAGATCCATTTGTTGTGCAATTAGGGACTCTGTGAGTAAAAAGTAAGAGAATCTGGCTGCTCATGTGTTACATGGAGCTAAACTATAGGCTATAAATTATCTTGGGCCATGCTTTCTGTTGATGAGAGGCTACAGCAGAGGAAGTAAGCTTATGCCACAAAAATATTTTTAACCATTTGCCTCACTAGGATTGCATGTTGTAGCCAAATGTTTGAATGCAGAAGAAGAAATATAAACCTGGAGACAGTAACATGGCATGTATAGTGTTGTTCGGATGCACCTTCCTGCTGATACACACATGTTGGCAGCTTAAGAGGCATAGAATGACAACTTTAGCAGTTGTTATCCATCAGAAATGTATGATATAGGTGTTCATGTATCAGTATCTTCCAAATAAAAGGTTTAGACTAATCTATCAGATTCTTATGGCATTTATCCAACCTGAAGGCTTCTAAGCCACAGGAAACATCTTACCAGTACACTATATTGTGAAGATGCTGTACACAGTATTGATAGCTTTGATATGGTTTTGGTGAAACTTTAATATTAGGGTAAATACAAAGCCTTTGTCCTCCAAATTGTTTAAGCAGGATGTTTTGACTCTAACAAAAGCAAATGAGTGCCTAGAACATCTTCCATATTAGTTTGTCTCTCTCAATTTGTCGCATTCTGTTTGTTCCATCAGTGTGGGAAGAAAGGAGGGTAGGGCGACCTCCTTGGTGTGTTTCTAATATCTCTCTAAAAATCCCTGTGGGCAGGATCATCTTGGGTGTTCCAGGATGGGCTTTAGTGTTGTTGTACTCAATGGCTCTGCAGCACAGAAAGCATGAAGAATAGAAGGAGAGAGTGAAAAAGAGAGCTGTGTGATTTGCAGCTGAGTGCAGAGTATAAGCTTGACCTGAGGGGGAAAACGCACCCTCTGTGCATGGCTTGAGGTAAGATCTAAGTTGCCCTTTCTCTTCCCCACACTCACTCTCCCGTTTCTCTTCCTTGGTGGGGAGGAGGGATGAAGGTAATGAAGCTTAAGTGAGCCTGGTGTCTGGTAATGTAATATACACAAAGCCCTTGTCAGGTCTGGATCCAATAATGTGTCATTTACCACGTCTGGAACAGATTGGCCCAGATGATCGGAATGAACCCTTGCCCGGGTGAGTAGTACACAGCATCCCTCGGCCTTGAGGCTTTACAAGCCGACCCTCACCTCACCCAGACTCCCTTGTACCTTTCACGCACCTCTTCATCCCCTGTAAATGCTACTGCATGCTTCAGATTAGTCAGTGACCATGTCATTTGCACCTCTGTTCCCTTTCGAAGATAGGAACTCTTAATAGGTTGATCTGTAAGTGTAATGTTTAGATATTAAGTGTGATATGTAAGTGTGTAAATGTGATATTTATATTTTAGAACTTACTTTAGATTTTAAAATTCCTCAGTCCAACAGTATATATTCTAGGGGTTTCAGAAAGCGTTGAAACTGGTTAGAACAAAGTCTAAAAACCATAGTTTGGATATAACAAATTCATAAATGTCATCCTTGTTAAAAAAAAAATGTACAGCTCTCCTCCAAAGATTGTACATTAATAACAACACATCTGATAAACTACCTTTGTGTTAAAAGGCAAATAAAGAGGTTCAACAACCATCAGAAGTGCTAATAAAATAGGGCTTGTGATAAAACCCCATGGAGCTCCATAACTGAGAGCAATTGAGAGTCATTAAAAGTTTGATTACCAGGAATACTTCCAAATGACAAATAACCCCAATCAATCCAGGGCTTTACCTAAAAAATAAATGAAGAAGTTCGACAGGCCAAGTCTGATGATATACATAAAGTACCATTTAATTTTTAGACAGGTTTTCCCAAAAGACAACTAGCACAAGGAGCACCCGCTCCTTCCTAAAAAACATAATCTGCTTACTTGAAGGACTTGGGGCGAAGTGAACATGAATAGTGGCTAAAATTTTTTGATCTTTCAGCTACTGTCAAAATTATAGGAGGAGAAAAACAGAAAACAATTAAGTACATAATCAAAATCAAAGGTATAGAATAAAAACAAAAACAGCCAACAAGGAACTCTTGCTACACTTAACATTTGGTGCTGCCATTTTGGATAATGAACCCAAGGTTACTTGACAATCTCGGTCTTTCACAGTCAGAATTCTGACAACAGGGAACCTTTTTTTCAATCTCACTTCTAAGTATAAAGCACCATCAGCTTGGTGCATAACCATCAGCTTCTTTCATTGATCTTTAAAAGGGATAAAAGGGATGAGTAACATCTCACTAACTGGTCAAAAGTGATTTTAAGATATTGTAGAATCATCATTAAACAAAGAAGTATAAATAACACATACATGTGTTAGTAAAGTACCTTCACTACAACGAAGCACTAACATAACTGACATCATTTGCAAACCCAGATTTCTGAACACCTTAAGCCAACATTCATTATGTCTTCAATTGTGAATCTTGTTTCAAAGCATCTAAGGGGTCATTTATTGTAAGATAGGGTGTGCCAAAAAATTGATTCACATCAGAAACACATCATTTACTACAATTCAGAATCGATTTAAGATGTCCCAAAATCGATTTTAAAAAATTAAAAAATAAAACAAAGCCGCTGTCTATCAGCCTCCATTTTGTAACCACGCAGAATGTTCTGATGTTACCACGCAGCTGGTACTGGAATATATGCATGCGTGGAAAGCACCACAAAAGAGAGGAAGCTACAAAGATGAAAGACAGAGATTCAACCGGCCCCATCTTCGTTGAAGGCAAATATTTGGGCTTGTTTTGTTTTTTACCAAATACCCAGGAAAACTGAGCTTCACATGAGGTTTACTGTGTGCAAGGTTCGCAAAATGAAGATTAAGCACTTTTGGAACACAGTAAAGCAGAGCCAAGTTACAGTTGAGCCAAGGTACCCCATACCCTCCTATACAGAGCTCTGTGCGGTGTGTTGTGTGATCAGTCAGAAGTTTGTGGCTATATTTTATGCACAAATGCACTGGAACAACAATGCTGATATTTAGCTTCAATTAGTCCAATTTCACTACCCATTTTTTGTATCCACAGATGTCATGATTACAGAACGTTTATCAGATGTGTTTATCCGGTGCATTTTTCTGATGCGGCATTTTTTATGATTCTTCACTAAATAACGACAAAGACTGTCAAATGACTAAAAACTTCTGGATGGAAACTGCGATGTCATTATCCACGGAGGAGACTGTCAGCAGAAAGGTGTGACACTCTTTCCATGACCATTTCATAAAAGCAAAACGGAGGATGCAGGGAGGGAGTAATTCCATCTAAGCTCTGATTAATATTTAAAACTTAATAATTGAGAAAAAGACACTTTAATATCTCCATTTGTCATTCTGCCTTGCAAAGCAGACTAGAGTAGGTCATAAGGATCTGTTACACACCTACAGATTAAAGCAAAAATCATTATGAATAATCATTATGAATCGAAAATCGAATTTGAATTGAACTGTGGCCCCAAAAATTTGGGAATTGGTTCAAGCCATAAGATACTGAATGATTTCAACCCTTAATAATAGGTGTGGACTATGTTTTAGGATCTTATCGGCAGTTTTTCCTTGAGAGAGATCACATATCCACACAGCAGTATTACAAACATAGCCAAAGTTGTTATAGAAAAAAAGGCACTAAATGCTATGTGTATAAATATACCATGAGCTTAGGCCCACACAGAGAGTCCCTAGAGTATTGTGACAGAAGAGCAATAGATAGTATGCATGTAAAAAGTACCTGAAAAGTACAGTTATAGTAAATTGATTATATTTGTCACAGAGCAAGTTTTTGGAACTTTATTTCCTGTACTGGCTTCAGTCTTACATACAAACTGGCTGTGGGTTATACACTGCACGACGGCAGAATAAGAAAAGGAAAGGCCATGGTTATTTCAAGCTTTAGAGGAAATTAATAAAAAAAATTCCTCCTTCAATAGAAGAACATGAAAAAAAAGTTTGCAGGAGAAAATCCAAAAACCTACTTTAAACTCTTATTTCTCTTATTACTAAATGTACAATGGTGCCTCACCCAGGGAAAGTTGGTCTACAGCCTCCTCAGGAGTATTGTAGCTCCCCTCCCGAGCAGACACTGATTTAGTACTGTTAATAAACATGATGTAGTGCTTACAGTGATTGCTAAGACAGAAATGTTTCTTTTTTTACCTCTCTTTTTCATACTTACACACAGTATCACATGTTTGCATGTGGCGTTGAGGGGGGAAAAAAGAAGGAAATGTGGTCCCACATGCTTTATTTTAGACTCCTTCTGGTGTAATTATTTAAGCAGAGGACACAGACAAATTCCTCCAGAGCAGCTTTAGCTCTGTAAAATGCCACCCAACCTTATAGAATTATTACAGTGGCTGTGATCCTGACCTGTTGTTTTATGAAGCAAATCCAACAACATGTTGAATCAGAATACCAAGTGCTTACATGGCAGGTATATTTCAAGCAGAGCAGGTTCATTCCAAGGATTTTTAGTCTTTCCATCTGTAGAACTTTGGGACACGTATTAATAAACTAAATGATGAAAATGTTACATTTAATACCTGAATTGCGAAACAAGAAGTATGAGATGAAAGAAAACTTGTCCATAAATATATGTACTTGTAGGACTGCAGATTAGTATTGGTCTGGACAAATGCTGTACAAACTATGGCAGGCTTCTGCTCTCACCAAACCAGCTCTACCCAACAAGTTCGATTTATGATCCATTTTTCCAGCTTCTCTTTGACACAAATCTTTCCAGCAATACATTGCCGGTGCACGGCCCACATGGCCATCAACAGCTGGCTCTTGTTACAAACTCATACAGTAGCCATTCTTTTCTCTCCCCTGCCCGCTCTGCTTGGTGACGCTTATTAAAGGGTAACGTACTGGTCTGGGAGTTGGTTATAGATTTATGCACTGCAGGTGTTACTTTTAAAAGGCATGCAATAACTAAGAATTGCAGAAGTATGGAAATGACTGACATGGAAGTGTGGCAAACCTTGCTTTAAAGTAGAAAGTGCTCATCACATTTATTGGCACTCTCTGTAAATAAGTGTAATTTAAAAATATGCTTGAAATAAAACAATCTTTTATCACAATCATATAACTTCAGACCGACAATTTTAGAAAAATCAAACATTTTAACGAATCCAAATTATTGAGGGGGGAAAAACACCTCGAAAAATAATTGTTTGCATTGAAACACCATAATTAGTGGACCACCTATAAATTATTAAAAGAAATGTTTCTGGAACATTTGTTTTTACATCAATATTTTCTCCTTTACTTTAAATTAGAAATAAGTTACTCCCTGTTTACTTGGGATGTAAATGACATAACCTAGAAGCCTCAGTAGCACTACTTCAACATATTTTTCCTCAAGTAAAAGTAAAAAGTAGTCATCCAAGAAATTACTCAAGAAAGAGTAAAAATATATTTTGTAAATAAATGTAAATCAAATACTGGGTAACTGATCATAACATCTGCTTTAATATATTAAAATATCAGACACACAAAAATATAAAGTTATGTGCAAAATTTGGTATTTTAAAGGCTAAAATGTAAAAAGAAATAATACAAATAGTTAACATATTGAGTCACAAGAAACATTTTTTCCAAATCAAACTTTAATATTGTCCAGTGACAATATCTACTGTTTGCTGTATCTTCACTTGACTTCCAAATAGCAAAACAGGCTCAACAGATAGAAAATAACATTAAAACAACAAATCTTGTATACAAACAAGAAGTCTCACTTTAACATGAACTGTAGGTATAGGTTTATGTTTTGTGCATTTTTGGGTTAAAAGATGCTTTTTCTTCATTCAGTTAGTTGCAGTGGATAGAGTAGCCAGAAATTGTACTCAAATATGAGTAGCGATACTTCATTATATTACTCAAGTAAAAGTAAATAACACGGTGTAGCAAAACTACTCCTAAAAGTACTTTTTTTTCCCAAAACATTACTCTTGTAAATGTGAGTGAATAGAATTAGTTATTACCTATCTCTGATCAGGGAGTGCTGAAAATAGTTACCCACCTAGAAATACCAGTAAGTTAAGCCACCACACACAGTGGGGAGGATGGTAGGAGAGATAAAATCTCTAATGTTCACTGTTAGGGAACTGTAACGTTTTCTTTTTAGTACCTGGATGCACAGCTACAATAAAAATGAATTTAGTTTAAGGCTTTCTTCTCTTCTTTATCAGGGATGTTATTAAATGTGAAGGCCCCGTCATGTACTGGAATTTTAAAAATAATATTTGGCCATTCATACCAAATTACTGATAAAGTAAGTTTCTTTGTTCTTTTTAGCCATGTAATATTTTTGTATTTCATTTTATGGCTTTGGCTATTTAAATGGTTTAAAGTAAAAAAAAAAAATCAGATCAGTTTCACTCCTCAGATTTACCTCCTGGGGCCAAATTTTTATTATTCATATATATGAAAGGCAGTTTTTTGTGTTTGTTTCTTAGTGAAATGTTTTTAGAACTCTACCATAGTAACAGTACAGTTAGATGAGGATTGTATGACTTTGAACGAGTTTCCAGAACTGCCTGCTGATGGACTTTGACTGGTACCTGGTATTTCTGCAGCCTGTCTGTCAACACCAGATACCCTAAGTGTGAGGCCGTGTGCCTGCAGACTGTTTTACCCAGAGTCTGTAGTTGCTGCCAGCACACAGGGGTGGATCACACTACTCCCCAGAACATAAGAGGCACAACACCAACCTGACAATCAGTGCTTCGGATTAATTCCTGGCTAAAAGTAGGCATGGACACATGTACAGAAAAAGGTATATTATTTTCAAGTAATATAACATGTGACCAAAGGTGACAAGTTCAAAGACCGAACTTTCAGAAATTTGCTGGGGGTTCTAACACAATCTCTTTTGGTCCTCTTCAAGTTTCATAGCTGTTTTTTCTCTGATCTGTTCCTCCCCTGCCCGCGTGTTGACTCTTCATTTTGTCTCCATGCTTAGCTACACCTCTCTGGTTATGTGGCACCACACCTCTTGGTTGTTATCCTCTCAGCCTTTCTCCTGACTCCATCTACAACTTCTCATGCTGAGGGGTGACACCTAATGCTTTTAATGTGGCCTTGGCCCATGTTCCATCAGTTTGCTGGACTCATCCAGGAGCAGCGGGTCCCAGCTCCGCCCTGCGTGATTGATGGCAAGTATGCTCTCTCCTATCACCCTCCACACCCCACCCCCAGTTAGGCAGACAGCATAGCATTTCATGAGCTCATCTGTGTGGCGCCCACGAGCTGCACCTCAAATGCAAGCACCACTCTCATCTTGCCATGAAGGACTCCCAGGGGGACACAAAGCACATGTGACCTCTATTTACCCAGTTGGAAAGCTAATGTACATGGGATTCCATCAGTATCATCACTGGCTTTGTGCTCAGTCTCACTGACAGGCAGAATTTACTGTTTTTACTTATCTATTTTAAATTGTAATCCAAACATGGTGAAAATGGTTGAAATGAAGCGACTTTGATGCAGGTTTCTGTTCTACTGATGATTTTGAAAAAAAAAAAAAAAAAAAAAAAAAAAAAAAAAAAAAAAAAAAAAAAGTTTGACTGCATCAAGAAAGTTTACTTATTTCTACTTTAAACTAAATCTATTTTGTTCTGGTTGCATTTTTCATCCAGCACAACTGTTAAGTACCCAAACAAGTGTAGGTCTTGTGTGACCTTTAAACACTGATTATGTCTATCATAAGACAGACACTGGAGAAGGCATTGCAAACCATTTTGTACGGCTGCAGTTCCTGCAAAAGTACTCATAACCCTTAAGCTTTTCTACATTTTGTCACTTTCCAAGAATAAACTTTTATTTGTTTTATAGTGATTTTAAGTGATGGACAAAGTTACACATTATTGATGTGAAGATAATAAAAAAGAAAACAAGATTTTTAAAAGGGGCATGGGGATTATTACATAAAATCGTCTTTTTTGAGCTTTATATCCTGTTATAATGTCATTCCCTCATCAAACACATACCTGGAGTGTTGCCTTGATTCTTTCATGCATGTTTGAGAAATCCTTGAATCACTGGTGGCAGCCATGCGGGGATGGCTAAACGCCAGCTTTCACAAGACACCGCATATTTACACAAAGCTCCTCCTCGGATCTGCAGTCTACAGGCTAGCTCCCACTTCATAGCGCACCCCCAATCTCCCACCTGTACCCCTCCCCCACGCCTTCCCCACTCAGCTCCTTTGGAATAGCAGCAGCAGCAATTAGCAAACACCTGGTATAACTGTGCAGCTGATAAGCTTATCATACAAACTACTTCTCAGTCCAGCGCTCCTAAGAATGGTTGTAAATGGTATAATAAAGGAGCATTATTGTGATAACAGGCTGAAGGCGGAGTGTCAGAAAGAGTAGAAGCTTTTAGAAGGAACAGAGGTCAATTTCAAGGCATTAAATTGCAAAGTCAAATTTCTTTTAAGTTATGTTTGATATATACAGCATTTTTATAACAACTGAAGGTAACATATTTACTTGATTGTACTGTCTAATGGTGCTATGTGCCTTGAAAATACATAGTACTGCCCCTGCAACATTTCTCCTCAGATCAGCAAAACATGGTATTAGTCAGGGTTCATTCCCTTTACATTGGTACCCCTAAATAAAATCCAGCTCAACCAATGGCCTTAAAAAGTCACGAAATAGCATATTGAGTGTAATTGTGTAACTCTGTGTAATTTAATTTTAGTATGCATACAGCTGTTCTCCAAAGGTCCTGGAGGTATGTTGGAGAACATTACTGAGCAAACAGCACTCCAGATGAAGGCCATTGTTGAAAGAGCCATTAAAAAAAATCACAAAAAAAGTCACAAGCAAGGAAGGGACACAGAAAACACATGGAAAAAATGTGTTCTAGTCAGATGAGACTCCACAATGCACTGCAAAAAACAAAAACTTCATATTGCCCTGAACACACCATCCCTAGAGTAAAACATGGTAACAGCAGCATCATGCTATGAAAATGCTAACCTATCCAGCAGAGATGGGGCAAATGGTCAAAGTTGAAGGAGCCACAAACAGGGTGGTACTGGAGGAAAAGCTGTTAGAGGTCGTGGCAAAGGTTCACCTTCAAGGATAACATTTCTGACATGCTACTCAGTGGGGCAAAATCCAAATGACACCATCTTTTCAGATTTTTGCTAAAAATAATTTAAAACATTGTATTCTTTTCTCTTTACTTTACAATCATGAACTATATTGTAACAGCTATAAAGTCCCATGAAACACATTGAGATCTGTGGCTATAAAGTGACAGAATATGAAAAACTTCAATTGTTATGAATACCTTTGCAAGACTCTGAATTTCCTCACATGTTCAGTGAGTAAATGCATACTGTAAATATGATTTGGACATTTGAATCACATAGAAAACAAGCTTTTATTTAACATAACCTGAGTAAATTGGGGAAACAAGTGTTCCACTTTCTCAGAAAAAAAAACACTTTCAAATTCTTATTGCAGAAATTTAATTTTCAGTGTGAAAAAACAATAAAAGACATTCATCTATTTTTATGATATTGGCCAGGGGTTTTCAAAGTGTTGGAGCCCCCCTTCTTATTTTGCTTGGCCCATACTCTGTCTCCTTATTCACTGTAGCTTTAGGTACTAAAAGTCTATGCATTTTGTCTCTGGCATGTGTAACACTAAAATTAAAAATAATTACATTAGGACTAAGTTATTGCAATGAGATGTTTGATGCCTGAAGAGAAAACTAGATTCATTCTCGGAGTTTGTGCTGAATGAACAGGTGAAACAATAAACTTGATCTAAATTGTAAAAATGTATTTGAAGAAATAAATTAATAAAAGGACATCAAATAACTACAAAGACAAAATTATACCAATAACACCAACAATAAACAATCACGGTTTGCCTCCCGCACCCCTCCCAAAGTCCTTAAAAAGGCTTAGTCCTTGCCTCACCCTTTGAAAAGCCCTGATATGGCCAATGAAAACTAAAACAAATCTAAGACCTGGTAAGTTTTAACTATGAATAAGGAAGCAATATTGGGGAATTATTACTATTGGGGAATTAACCAGGACGTATTGTTCTTATAGCATGTAATGTCTTTACCATCACGTTATTCCCACATGGATGTATGTTGTACCCTAAGAAATCACTTTCAGTCACATATAGAACCTCCTGCCCTACCTACACACTCTTCAAAAGGCCAAGAGAGGCCTGTCTTCCTCTGCATGTAGGACATTCCAAGGAGGACAGGATCTGAGGACACTGACCACCTAATCTCTCCAACTAGGGCAGCACCTGTTCGGACATCACAGCACCAGAAGGAATTATCCAAATCAGTAGCTGTTCTTTGAAAATTTGATAGAATCTCTGCATTTTAAGTTGATGGTAACTCGATAGCCTCTCTTAGTCATGAAGGCAAGATGAATTACAGCATTCATTAAGATTTTTTTTCATCAGTATGCTCAGGATTTTACTTTAGTCATATTTACTTTTGAATTTGGAAAAGAAAAGAACAGTAGTTAAGGGTAGAACTATTCCAGCTTCATTCTAAATGCATCTACTCCATCGACCTTATGCTTAGGTATTTAGAGGATATTTCTGTGACAATCTTAAAATTAAATGGAGATTTCACTGCAGACCTAGTGTGATGCTTTGGGTTCCAGCTGATGCAAATGATACCAGATCATTCATGTAAGAACAGGACACATAATACAGTCTTAGGGGTCGGACTGACGCCCAGCTGTTCAAGAGGTGATCATATACTGAGAAGGGCCCTGAAAGATGGTGAGCAGGGACATAAATCACCAGGAAGGTCATTACAGTTGGTGTTTGTGTCATGCTGTGAAGAAGACATTCAGATTTTTGCCATAGCTGCTATGGAGAACTTGTTCTTAGACATGTTAGTATTATTTAGTTTACACTCACATCTTCAATCTGTCTATCTCTGATAACTTGCATTCTGCCCATAAACACTTCTGTGTATTAAAATCAATCCAACAGCAAGTTAAATTATAGATGACTAAAAAGTAGTTCTGTAAAGGGTTTTAACAAGCTTTGTTATTTCTAAAAATGCAAGCTATGATTAATGTTCACGTCTTTGCTTTTGAAAATTGACTGTGCAATAGAAGTAAAATGTAACATTGGCGTTTGCTTGAATATCCACGTGTTCTTTGTGTAGAGTACAATTTGAGTGGATCCGTGCCTTGGTCCATTTTGATGAATGATCTGGATTGCTCTTGAAGTGATATTGTAAATGTGGCTAGAGTAGGTCTACTTTTTCCCCTTGTCCAAGGTTATTTAAACTAAACCAACCATTTCTATAAATGTCTCAAATCCCTTACAGCGTGGACCACAGTCTTAATGCCTGACACAGGAACCCTGCTTTGCATGTAGCCTGATTATTATCTGCTACACAAATTGCTAGCAGCTGGGTCATTCATGGCTGATGGTCCCCGTAGTTTAGGTATTGCAAATGTTGGAATGTGGACAATTACCACTTTCATTTTCTCACAAAAAAACCTAATATGGTTTACATAAACTATTTTCCTGAAAATCCTGCTTAAAATGGCCTTATGAGCCTCTGGGGTCAGTTCAAGCAGATAAGGAATCTACTTCCCTCTATGAGTAGTTCTCTGGTAGAGAGGACTAACAAATGTTTCACTTTACCAGGTTGGTCTTTTACAGGAATGAGTTTTTTTTAAGGCTGTGTGTAAGGAAAAAAAGATGAAAACACCCGATTTTCTTCCTCCTGCTAAAGTCTGCTCAAAGTTAAATTTCATCAAATTCTATAAACGAATCCCTATCTTGACCATTTAGCTAACATTTCTAAGGAGTAGGTTGTCCCACTTGTTTTTGTTGAGCTGAATGAGGAAAAAGGAGCCTCTGAAATTGGAGTTTTCTGCTGCACACAAAGCGACAGGAGGTATGCTAAGAAACATATTCACCAATGTAAATATTTTCTTATTTGACATATGCTGACTGTCACAATAAACTCTCACAATGTAACTATAGCTTAAAGTTTCTTGAAATAGTGCATTTAGTCACTGTTAATTGTTAATCAGCTTAAAAATATATGCAAAGATTAAATATTACTCAATTGAAATATTTTTTGCTATATTATGAAGTATTTCCCTTATGTAAAACACAGACTTAAAACTTTGAAATCTTGCTCTCAGACTAATCAGAAGTACACATTTAAGTATATACTCTACAATCTGAGGTTGTAAAGCTGAAGTGAATGGAAAAAATGCTCCAAGCTTCTGGAGAGTAGCATCACAGGCTTTGTACAGTTAAATACAAGTAAGACTACGTAAAAGGTATATCATTTTATTTAAAATAAAAATTCAGTTTATTTGCATTCAACAAAATTGGCATGTTATTTTTACTAGCCTTGCAGCTGTCAAATACTTCTTAGAGCTGCCGAAAGGTGTCTTGCACATTTCTACTGGCATTTTTGTTGACTGGTAAACCAGGCTTTTGAGGTTGGAAGGCCTCCTTGCCACCAATCTTGAGCTCCCTGCACAGGTTTTCTATCAGATTAAAGCCAGCCTTTGCCTGGGGCACCCTAAAATTTTAATATTACTTCCAGTCAAAAGAAACATGTTGGAAAATTTGAAAGATTAACTTGAACATCAAAACACTGCAAGGAATTTTCTTCCTAAAACTTTAAAATGCCTTTTTTAATCAAAGCAATGGTCATAAAAAAAAGCCATATCTTGGCATAAGCCTTCTTCAGGGAGTTAAACAGATCACAATGAATAAGTAGTTCCTTTAAAAAGACAGTCCATTACTGTGAGTACCTCACCTGGAGTGAATGTTTCATCAACTGGACTCTGATTTCTGATTCTGCTGGTGGATGCTCACCATTAATATATAGGCCTATTACTGGATTGAACGTCACGTGATTATCATGTGTCACATGTGGCATTACAATGCATTGAGTCAGGAATATCTGTGATCAGGAAAAAAAAACACAATCATACAAAGAATCTGAGAAAGGGATGCAATGTTTTACTATTAACTGTCAACACTAGAGAGCAACAAGATAAGATAGCAACAACTAGATAACAAAGTCACATTTCATGGGTCTGTAAAAAGTTTTAATTAAAAAAAAATAGCAAGGAATTTGGAAGTAGGTCAGTTATGCTAGCTTGACTTTGACAAACTTAACATGTACTTGTGCTGCGTAATTTGTTGTGTTTCGGTTCAGTTAACAAAAAAATAAGGTGATTCACATACCCACCCTCTGACAGTTCATCAATAGAGCAGGTGTTTAAATCAGCTAATCAACCACGGCTCAGCTTCAGGTGACCATTTATTAATAATTGCAAAATAAACATCAAACCTAGAAACAAAACTGTAACAGACTAAATTTTTTGTTCTTTGTGTGAGAAATGTTGCTGTGTTTTTTGGTGTTGAATCCCGATATACTTGAACGTAGTCTCTGCTCTGTCAGTTAGTGGAGCTATTGTCAGTCAGTTAACATGGCAACAGATGTGTGTGTCTCTGTGTGTGTGTGGAGTAAAGCCAACATGGAGAGCAAGAAAAAATTAAGACACAAGGGGTTTTGTTTTTCTTCACCTATTTTTCATCATTATTTTCCCTTTGCTGTAGTGCACTGCAGCCGCTGTAATTTCTTAAGTTCAATAAACGATAAAACTTGAACTAACTGCCTCGTTCATTTGTAGATATTTGTAAGTCATCAAATAGGATGAAATATTTCATAAAGTATTAAAAAAACTATCTCTCCTACAGTGGCAGTTATGTAGAATTAATTTGATTATCCAATATAAAATGTAAATTTGTTTAGTCCTCTCTTGCATATTGACAGAACTGACAGAAACCAAACTGTTTATAGATTTATATCTATGGAGAATACATATGTTACATATCAAAGCATCAGTAATTTTCTCAGCTTTGATTTAAGCCATATTTGATAGAAGGGCGGTACAAACTTTGTGACAGATTAATGCCCATCCCGCACTGGAACAGTATGGTTTTGTGTACATTACCCAATGCATAGTACTGCCGCCAGTAGGTGCATGTCACTAGCTTTAGCTGCTAATAGGTGCTGTCCAATCCAGTAAAATATGCTGATGGTGCTTACCATGCTTGCATGACTTGTTGCTCTGGTCATTGGCAAATCAATGACAAGTGTAGGCTGTCTGGCACACGTGGATGCTTGGGCGTATACGTGGGTGCTTTGACCCCGAAGCACCCACAGAATTGGTGCCTGTGACTCCACCCCTAAACATTTATGACCTTAGAGCAGGGATATTAAACTCTTGTCCTCGAGGGCCTGTATCCTGAAGCATTTAGATATATCTCTGCTGCAACACACCTGAATCAAATAATCAGGTCACTAGAAGTCCTCTGGAGAACTTGACTGCCTACTGAGGAGGTAATTCATCCATTTAATTCAGGTCTGCTGGACCAGGGACAGATCTAAAAGCTGCAGGACACCGGCCCTTGAGGACTAGAGTTGAATACCCCTTCCTTAGAGCCTTATTTAAAGGAACAGCAGAAGACATCTCTTACAGTCCAAAGCCAATGCCAAGTCATAGAGTGAACAGAACAGCCAAAAAAAAGACAACATAATAGCAAAACATTTACAAAAGAAACACTTAAATCCAAATCTTCATTGAGACCTAAGAAGTATGTGGCTTGTGGTATATGAATATAGAAAGCTTCCCTTTTGTTTAATTTTCTCTGTCTATCTCCTCTTCTAATGCACACAGGAATATGGTCAATGTCAAATGCTTTTTAGAGAAGAACGGCTTGGAGCTTTTTTGATGTTCAGGATCATGCCTGTCCTATCCAAAGAGCACATTATCTTCCAAAAATCAAGTCTGAGGTCCTGGAAGGGCTGCTCTTGCTCAGATATAGGTGAAGCAATTACCTAAATTACCTCAAATCTAAATTTGCAAGGGGTATGGATAATTTTGGGCTTAACTGAAGTATTTGCCTATTGTTAGTAAATTGGAAATTCATGTTAAAAATCTAAATCCGTTTTAAATTGATTAAAGTAGATTTATTTCTTGCTTGGGCACATTTCGTAATATGTTTTTGTTTTTTTCTTAACAATCACAAAAATGTTTGCAGCAGCACTTACAAATGTTTACATGACACTTACACTTAAATTAAGTAACTTATGTTTATGTAGTTGGAACCAGTGCGGGTTGATGATGTTTCAGTATCTTAAAGAAGTGTCCCCATTTTTCAGTGGGATATTTTATGTACTACCTGAATTAAGTGCCAAAGGTTTCAAGACATTCATGTGTAGAGACTCCAGAGTTATGTATTTGAGATACTGTTCTAATTTTCTCTATGGGTATAGCTGTAGGAAAAGTACAGAGAGGTGAATTGGACAGCAGAGTAAAAGTCAAGTTGTCCATTTGTCAAAGGCTGCTGAGCACCTTGTGAGTGGTCTAACAGTTTAACCTGTAATTACGACAATTAAAATAATACTCATATTAACAAAGAAAAATTGCTTCCACATGGTCTTTCACATGTGCAAGAAGGGAAAAACAAAAGCATGGCACAATCTGGCCTCAGATTTTTGGCACCAGAGCATGGCATGTCAAATCTGAATTAATCTTACGCTGAAATGAGCACCTGTAGCTGCTTTTATAAAAATACACACCAGAAATGAAGTGTTTTAACTGCATATACAATTGCACATTTTACCATCTGACTCGCGAATGTGATTTCCAACATAAAACTTGTACATTTTTCTTGATTTGCGGACAGATTTTGTCCTGCTGTACTCACTTGATACATTACGAGTATCTCCCATGTGTCATTGTTTGGCACAACAACAAACTAGAGAGCAAAAAAGCCTAACAGGTCCTACATGAGAGAGAGGTCTGGTTTGTGCTCAATCACAGAACTATAAGATCAAGAATGGGAGTGAAAGGCAAGTTAGGGTGTGAAAATATTATAAAATTTATGTAAATGGAGTTACAGTGATTGATTGTTTCTGCTTTCACTCTGAAGTGGTCTCTCAGGACAAAGAGTGTAGTGCATAAGGTAAATACAGTAAATATTGCACATACCACCCTGACATCTCAAAATGTCTCTTGCAAAGAAAATCACAGGACTTGACATCAAAGTCAAAAGAACACTGCTAAAATCAAAATGTCAACCGTATGGCCCATAAAAATTACTGGACCCCTCACTCCTGGGATGAAGGGAAACAAAAGAGACTCCAAAGTCAACACAATTTTCTCCCCTTTTGAGAAAAAAAAGGCTCGCTTGCAAGTTTTGTCCTCTTCCTGCTCATAGACTGAAGAACACTGTTAAAGAGATCGCTGTGGGGTTTGTTCAACTCCTGGCAATAACAGTCTCATGTCCAGTAAGTGCCCTCCCAGTGAAGCAGTGATGTAGAGGCCTGTTTTGCTGAGGTGTGTGAGGGAATGATCTGAGGAGTCCTGTGGATAGAATCGCAATGCTGACCCCGGACATCAGTGATTGATGTCAAATGTGACCATGAAACTCAAAAGGGGATGTTGTACTTTTGATTTTATTGGCCACCATGTCAGTCTGCAGGCTCTTTGTGGTAGGAAGACCAGTGTTCTCTTTCTATATGGCTTTGTACATGTGTGCTGCTGTGAAACAGTTTAATGAGATGTTAGGGTTTGATAAATGAAATTCAAACCTTTTTGCAGGGACAACAAAGTACAGCCTCAGCCCCCTGGTGCTGTCATTTGACTAATATGTTACAGAATTTTATACTGTGGCTGCCAACACACTATGTGTTAGTAATGTCATTATAAAATGATGAAAACTAAATTTCATTTTCCGTTCAGTATGTAATTATTCACAGTTTGATTATATTCTGAAATAGATTCTATGCAGTCTAGCATATATTTTACAGCACAAAAGACAGAAAATGTTAATGTAAAATATCAAATTGTCTTTCAGTTACAAGCTGATTAAGAATCCTGCTCAATAACAGTAAACTGAGCTGTCCATGAAACAGGGGTGTCTTACAGAGGATAGGTTAATCTCTAAACTCCACATGATATATTTATTTGTTTATGATTATTTTTTACATTATAGTACATCACAATGCATTACACCACACTATTTAGCCATAGTTTAAAATATTTGAATGCCAATTCATATCTTCATGTATCTTAGCTTATATGCTGGTTTACTTAAATAAATAGCTGCTTATGAATTAAATAGAGGAAATTTTAAGTAAAAAATGTTTGTGTACCACCTTTAAAAGATAATTTAAAGTGCTCCAGACCAAAAAGGGACAAAAAACCTTGAAGGAGAATTACAATAAAGATAAGTAGTAGATTAAAAGGACAATACCAAATCTTAAAAAATATATAAAAACAATAAACAAGATTAAATGATATTAAAAAACTAATAAATAGCTAAGAGAAAACTGAAAACCCTAGACAAAATAATTTTTTGTGTCAACTGTTTCTGCAGATCCTCCTTTTAGAACCTTAGTTTCAGAGCTCAGGAGCAAATAAAAGTTTACTGTTGTGCTTAGATTGGATAACAGACCACTACTGTCTTTTGTATGCCGACTTTGTCAGATCCTATCATAGCATCCACGTATGATCCTTCATAGTTCGACAGACCAGCAAGGGCCACACGAGATGTGTGACGAGGTGTCCTTGGAGAAATCCTTTAAAGGAACTGGCAGAACATAAAAACTCAACACAGAAAGGCTTACACCACTAGCTATTCCCTTTTGTTATTTGGCCTTGCTTTCAAGTCCTAAGAAAATTTTGTAGAGTTGAAATAATTTTTAAGAGGGACTCTTACTGACCATACTTTGCATTTTTTCTTTTTTTATTTTGTAATGCGCAATGTATTAACTTGTGGTATGATACTAAGTATATTAACTGTCAGCTGTGATGAGATTAGGAAGTATTTTATTGTTCAGATGATTATATATGGCTAATAAACGTTGCATTATCTGGGAATTTGAAATACACAAAAAAAAATCACACACACAATAGAGGATCACAAGAAGATGCAACATAAAGCTTTTCAAATACAGTAATTTACTGTTTTCACAGTAAATATATGAATGCTGTAAACAAGAATTGCATTTTTCTGTAACTGCTTTTTCCAATTATTCTGTAGCTCCTCACATCCATAAAAGGTTAGCAAAAAATATTTTTTTTTTTTATTGAAACATTTGGTAGCACTACATAAAATAGTTTGTGCTTTCCAGAATTCTGAACTTACTTTCCAGAACCTACTGAATATGCCGTTGTACTCACCAGGTACTTTGTTGGAACTTTTATGTGGAACTCACAGGTTTCCTCCCAGGAGCTTTAAACTTTTCTGGAAGTACCTGGAAAGGCACTTTTCCACTAGCCGCGCAGCTCGACTCGGCTCAACTCTACCCTACTCTACACAGTTTGGGTAGTTTTCCATTACACTGAGTAACAGCTCTGGTGGGTGGGGTGGCCATATAGCTTGGTGGTCCCGTAGTCCGAAAAGTAGCGCGAGGTGAACTGTACACAACACTAACACCTTTTTCCTTTTTTTATACAGAGACAATGTGCAGCAATTCATTGACCTTTTCTAAAGGAAAGGTGCATGGTACCAGACTGTAGCAAAAAATGCTAATTACCACCTGTAGTTCCCAGATAGGTTGATAGTAATCAAGTATAATTTAAATAAATAAATAAATAAACTAGTATGAAAACCAATTACATGTGATTGCATCTTTGCACAAAACACAACAAAACAGTGGAGGACATGGAAGCTATGTTGAACATTCTACTCAGTCTACCATTGTCCTTAAAAACTCCAAATATGCTCAGTCGCTGTTGTGAGTTTTACAGATGGTCAGATAATTGTAAGGGAGTTGTTCTTGTGATTCAACCGGTGACTCCACCCTCTAGCCAGTCAGTTCTATAAAAGGGGCTGGTACCACGTAGGTGTTACTAGTGGCAAACCCTTAGAACTACATAGGGCTGAGTCGAGCCGCACTGAGTCGATGCTAATGGAAAAGGACCATAAGTTAAGGAAAAGGCCCCTGTGTAAGTTCCAGGAACACAAGTTCTGTGAAAGTTTCAGGAAAGTATCTGTGAAGTTCTCAAAAGTAATCTCTAAGTTCTGAAAAGTACATGGTGGGCTCTATTAAAGAGCCTAGTAAGTTCCAGAAAAACAACCAGTACATTTCATTAAAATGTCAAGAGAGACTAATAAAGATCCAGGAACATCCCTGCTAAGTTCTGTGGAAGATTCTGGGAAGTTCCAGGAAGATAACCTTGATATATTATACATGTTTCAGCAAAGTACCTGTTAGGTTTCGGAAATTAATCTTAAAATTCTGAAAAGTACTTAGTAAGTTCTGTAAAAGTTCCTTGAAAGATCTTGGAAATCAACCACTATGTTCCATAAGGGTTCCAGGAAAGTACTTGGGATGTTTCAAAAGAGTAAACAGAAAGTTTTATTAAAGTTCCAGGAAATGTTCTTATAAGTTATAGAAAGTATCTATTAAACTGTAGAGAGTACGCTTAAAGTTTTGGTAAGAAAGCCTCTGGATTTCAGGAAATTCTTTGAAAGTATATGCTGTATTCTGTACTGCTACTAAAACATTTCCCACAATGTTTAGGATATTGACACCTTAAACTCAAGTTCTCACAGTGACCCCCAAGCTTGCTTGTGTGGCAAAGGTAATATGACAGGAAACAAGTGACTGTGTTGTGTGTCTAACCAGTGAGTGAACCAAAGTCAGTAGGTGGTTGTGGAACAGAATGAACAATCTTTGGCTTTACCAAGGTGGGTTCCTGACAAATATAGAGGGAACATTGCCTGTCCTCTTATGTGACTCATATTTTGGTTAATTTTAACGGTTGACATAAATAAGATTCCCACACATCATCATCCATCTTAAACTCCACATGAATTTGCGTTGAGTCTATAAGACATGTAGAACTGTCTCTGGAGTCACATGTATATATGCACACACACATAAATCTAAACTGAATATACCTATTAGACAAAATATCATGACATTCAGACACAAACCTCTCATGGTTACAACTACAAATTATGATAATTGTACATGGTTTAGCAAGTCTGAAGAAGAAGCTCTGTAGTCTTGAGACTAAAATAGTTGTTATCAGGCAAAATATGTCTATATGTGAACATGTGTGGGATTCCTGCAGATGTGTGGCACCATGCAGCAATGTGGAAGACACAGAACACAGCCATTGCAAGAGGGGAGATAAACTTAATTTTTCACATTAATTGAGATTTATGGTAACAGAAACATGGGCACATGGTTTATAAAAATTCCACACCAATGCACAGTGAAATGTAAACAAGCACAATGAATTGTCAATCTAATTGTCTCACTAGAATTCAACCACAAAGCCTGAAACCTTCTTAAAAGTTCTGTCCTGATTTGTTAAAGTAAGAATGTCTATCTAAGTGTGTGCATATTTGCAGTGAAACTGTGTGACAATAGAGAAGCTGTTTAAAATGTGGAAGTCATGAGTTTGTTGGGTTTTCGACACTCTTTTCACCCTTACCAAAACTGCACTTTTTTGCAACACAGTTCAACATTTTTCATATGGTTCTCTTTTTTTAACGCAGTGTTGTTTATCCTCTGGGTATATTTAGTGCAAAATGATGACAATGCTTATGCTGTTCAGAAGTCTACAGTAATAACATTTTTATTTGCTCTTAGGGGAAGGATAGCAGAAGCAAGTCAGACAAAGGTAAGGATCTGAACATATGAATCAAGCTATAATTAAATTTAATTATAAAACAGTATATTTTATTTGAAGGACAGTAGAAATAGCAGTGAGGGTTAAGACAAGGTAACTTAGTACAGTGAGAGGTGATTTTGAAACACTGAAGATCACTGATCAATAAGAGGGGAAAACTAGCTTTGCGTGAGTACACACTGAAACAAATCTGTATGCACAGCAGCATTTTCTTGTGCTCTAAAGAAACATATAATTCTACACTCTATACAGAAGCATACTTTGCCTCAAGAATAAAGTCTTTTGGAAGTGTCTTGAACTTGCATCCAGCATAATTTCGAGCAAAGGCAAAGCTTGAGGATTACATGGTGATTTTTTTCCCTTTAAAATGATCAGATCACAGAAAATGATGTAATAAACCACTAAGCTGAACACCAAAGAATGCCTTTGGGAGACTAATTTCTGACTAGGAGTTTCAACTTTCCAAAATCCAAGATGAGAGCTTCATGTTAAACAATGACATTTTTGTTCATGACAAACTTGAAGTAAGTGCAGCTCATTCTACTCATAAATAAAGAAAAGATGTATTCTACATTTTTCAGGGGCAAAGTTTTGATAGTTTATGCAGAGAAAATTGCAGTATTTTCCCTCCAAAGCAACAAATAAGTTGAACACAATCCCAAAATTATTTATACACCTTATAGATTTTGGTTTACGATTCAAAATTCTAGGGTGATTCTGAGGATTAGAGTGATGGCAAGGAGGCCATTCAACCTCAAAAACTTGGTGATCATCACCAAATATAGAAGATAAATCATTAGAATATCAGTGGCAACATGCCTTTAATCATTAGAAGTGTTTATTTGCTGTAATGCCAACAATTTGTTCTATTAAAATAAAAATAATATTAAATTAATATTTTCCAGACATATGGATAATTGTCAGCTGAATTTTTAACTGCGACGGGCACATAATATTGATATCTGTTGTAAGTATATTTTCTTTCCATATAAACATAACTCTTTAAAGAGAATTAGAGACAGAGAGAAAGAAGAAAGACATGAAATTTTAACTATGTGTATGGAAACCGGGGAGGCATAATTTGAACAGGAGACGCCTGTTGCACTGACAGGAAATGAGAGGAAGGCTAGTTCCTGAATTGGAAGTTTAAGACTCAGACTGGTATCAGAAATAGGGGAGACCTATGCAGCATTTGTAAGGGTAACAGTAAGGTCATTGAGAGCAGCATTTCCTTTTCTGATCATTGGGCGAGCTTGTCAGCACAAGTATCTCAATTCCCACATCCCTCCTGAAATCATTTCAATGGGTTGGATTCAAACTCTGAAATTCAGGCCGGAGCTGAATAAGACCTCCTGTTGCTGCGCCTGTTTATAAGCTCGGCTCCACTCTTATATACTGACGGCTTTGATTTTAGGTTTTTGGGCAGTTTCATCCGATGGAAGGAAGTCTAGTTGAAAAGGCGCAATATTACATCAAAACACAGGATAAAAATATGCTGAAGAATGGTCTGTGAAAGCCCCATGCACTCATACGACTGGTTCTTTTTGAGTCTGCGGTTTTGATTTAAAACAGACACACAATGCTGTAGTCATAACCCTGCTCGACCAAACCATTCTCATGTCAATGCACTGGACATGCAGGCTAGCGTAAGTTGTTCTGGACTGTGTAACCTCCAACCATCTTGTGAGTTCTCACTGCTCAGCCTCATGGAATATAAAGTCCAGTTTCAGAGTACCAGATTACTGACCCTAATCAATCTGATTAGCCTGAGAGGATGGACACCTAGACTCACATCTGGTCTGCATGCTCTAAATTTACACAGTTTTGTTTGACAGCAACAGAGGTAAAGCTTTCAGGTCTACAGGAAATTGATTGCTCCATTGCATTGGTGGCAATTTTGGTGAGATGTGCTCAGATCTCCAAGACGAAGAATTAATGTAGTGTGCAGCTGAGTAAAGTCTACCAAGAGAGGTCAAAGTAAGTGAAGCACATGAAATACCACTAATAGAAAACTTTTTGCATGTTTTCTATTGCAATAATTTAATAAGGTATTTTAATGACTAATGATTATTTAAAGAATAAGGGGAAAGTAAGGAATCTAGTTCAAAGATATTAACTGCGATCCAGTTTAGTTGTATCAATGTGTTCATTTCCAAGGTAACATGGATATGGACCTGCTTTTAAAGTAATTTACCCATCAACTAAATACTTGGCCAAATATAATAGCCAAGCAGTTCCCATTACTTTCTCTGTTAACATTCCAGATTAATAGGCACATAAGTCATCCCATGTCTTCTATTTTAAACAGGTGTTACTTTGCTGATAAAAAAAAAAAAATGACATCTTGATTTGGAGGTGAGATACTTTGTCAAAGCTGATTAACACATCATAAGAAGTGATTTATTTTTACAGTGCCAACATCATCTGGGTGAAGGTCAGGCATGTCAACAGTTCTGATACAAAGAACAGACTCACACAAGGAATATAAAATATATATAAAACCATACCATACCAATTTTATTTATAAAATACATTAAACACCCACAGGGCCAAAGTGCTGTACACAATCATAAGATAAAAATGATCAATCATAAAACAATAAACAAAATAAAATAGTATATAAAAGTAGTAATAAAATAATGAAATAAAACAGCATGACCAAGTCACCATCTCAGATTGTGTCAAAAGCCAAGGAAAAGAGATGGGTCTTAAGAAGGAATTTAAAATCAGAAAGTGAAGAGGCCAGTCTAATGCCCAAGGGAAGGTCATTCCACAGCTTGAGAGCTGCTACAGAAAATGTACGGTCCCCTCTGAGCTTATGCTTCATCTTTGGCACCCTCAGTAGCAATTGGTTAACTGAGCTAAGGGAACGGGAGGGTGTGTAGGGATGTAGCAGCTCGGACAGGGCAAGGCCATTAAAAAGCAAATAAAAGGATTTTAAAATGAATCCTAAAACATTCTGGCAGCCAGTACAAAGAGGCTAAAATAGGGGAAATATGTTCAAATTTTCTTATACCTGTTAAGATACATGCAGCAGCATTCTGCATCCTCTGAAACTGGGAGATGCGTGAATCACTTATTCCTTTATAGAGTGCATTACACTAATCTAGCCAAGTGATTACAAAGGCATGGATTAATGTTTCAAAATGCTGATTAGAAAGAATAGGCTTTACTTTCGCTCGCTGCCTAACGTGGAAAAAGCTGGATTTTACAACAGCTCTAATGTGGGTTTCCAACTTAAGTCCAGCATCCATTTTAACCCCTAAATTTGTAACAATAGGCCTAATGTACTGGGCCAAGGAGCCAACATCAGTCAGGGAGCCAGCATGGTTCCCTGAGGGACCCCATACTGCAGACCAGCCTGTTGGAGACACAGCCTTGTGTCCTCACATAATGTGGGTGGTCAGTGAGGTAGTCCAGTGTCCACTGGGACAAGCTGAAGGTGTCAGGAGTGGACCACCACATGGGTGGTCCACTCCTGACACCTTCAGCTTGTCCCTCACAAGTTCTAGCTGGATGATGTTGAAAGCTTTGGAGAAGTCAAAGAACATAATCCTCACAGTGCTTCCAGGTTTCTCCAAGTGGGTCAGAGCTTGGTGCAGGAGGTAGATGAGGGCATCATCCATCCAGATAGCCTACAGGCTAGTAGGCGAACTGCAGTAGATCCAATGAAGACGTCACCAGGGGGTGTATATGTTTGAGGACCAGCCTCTCGAGGGTCTTCTTCAGATGTGACATCAGGGCTATCGGCCTGTAACTGCTGAGGTCCTTTGGATGTTTGGTCTTTGGTACAGGTACCAAACAGGAGGTCTTCCACAGTTGTGGTACTTTCCCCAGCTTCAGGCTCAGGTTGAACATGTATCCCATGATGCCACACAGTTGATTTGCGCAGCACCTCAGGAACCTGGAGAAGATGCCATCTGGACCTGCAGCCTTTCGCACCTTGATCTTTCACAGCTCATTCCCCACCTGAAGTGATGAAAGGGACAAGATGGAGGTGGGGGAGGGGGACTGTGAGCTGGAGTCCTCTGAAATGAAGGGGATTGATGATGGCTGAGAGCTGAGAGGTGTGAAGTCCTGAGAAGAAAAGCTGGCAGTCATTACAGATTAGGGGGTAACAGCAGGGGTGACTGAGCTGGGGGAGGGGTGGGTGACTGGTCAAACCTGTTAAAGAACTGGTTCAAGTCATTCACCCACCCTAAGTCTCCTACAACCTGAGGGTTTGGTACAACCTGAGGGTTTGGTAGGGTTTAGTTAGTTAGCTCGTTTAGTTCTATTTTAGTTAAAATAGAAGCTTTGCTAAATTTGAAGATGATTGTACTAAGGTAAGGCCCCTCTTCACACTGGATTAAGACCACCCTATGATCTCCAGATCTATCAAGACCATATTAACATCACTGTAAAAAATTTGGAAAAGCTCATTTCTGTGTGAAGAGAAAAGTAACCCTATGGCACTTTTAGTGCTTAGCACATGCAGTTTTCCTGCTACTTCTCCATCCACATGTAACACAGTTATATTCAACAAATCAGAAAATGTAACTTTTTTGTATTAAAATATTGTATTATTATTCTGATGTAATATGCTAATCTTAAATGCCATGCTTTCATTAAGTGAAAATTCATCAAAGTTAACATAAATAAAAGCTTGAACACATCAGTCTATTTGTAATTAATCTATGTAAATGTGAGTGAACTGAGCTACTAAAATAAATGAACTTTTCAATAATATTCTAATTTATTGAATATGACTATCTGCACAGGACAATTTACAAATAATCTGCAGTATGTCATTATACAATATGGGAAGTATCTACAAACCCACCATCAGTTTCAGCCTTAGTGTAAAAAAGCAAACATCATCAGTATTTTAAGCAGGTTGTCACCAGCAAGACAGTATGCAGCTAAGAGAAATTACGAGCCAAACTCCAGCACAACACAGAGTGTAATTTAGTACAATAATTTTAACCAAGCACAGCTCTCTGTCTCTAGCAGAACTAGCTAGTGAAAAGAAATCAAGAACAAAAAAATCATAAATCTGTAGATCACATCAAGGTCTTGAAGCCTGAAGTTCAGTTCTAGTATTAGTCTGTGACAAATGAGTTGTTGGATTAGAAATGAGCAACTGCACACACTTTTACTTCCTACCTCTATATTTTTAAATATGACGCAAAGGCTTCTGTTTGACAACATGACAAATACACTTTGCATTTGAATCCCAGTCTAAATAACTCACTACTTCCTTCTGTTACTCAACACCAAGCCTTTGTGAAACTTTAAGGTTTGTAGACTTCTCATCTAAGCCTAGGCCTAGAATATTTATATATTAGCGGTCTGGACTCAAGTCATGTGTCTAAGAATCAAGTCAGACTCCAGTCACAAATTTAATGATTTTAGACTCAACCAGAAGAAATCATAGAAGATTTTGGACTTGATTTGGACTTTCACACCAATGACTTATGACTTCACTTTGAATTGACCTCTTTGACTTGAAAATACTAGCTATCTTACACCAAACATAAAGTGTGTTACAAAGGAAAATCGCTGGGCACAATATGATGGAACCATGTCATTTGTGCATTGCATCCTGTTGCATATCCCTCCGCCATTTGCCAATATTTCCTCCTTTTGTTACTACAACAAGCACACTGCATCTACCGTGCTTTGTACCTGCTTTTATTTTGCATCCTACATTGACAGCAAAGACTTCAATGTTGGTAGAGAGGATCTGTCATCCAGTCCAGTGTGTGCAAAGTTGGAAAAAGAAAAAAAAGAGCTACATAGAGCCTCACCCAAGCAATGGGTAGGCTACTATACAGCATGACTCTGCACCATAATATTATGGCACTTTCAGTAAGATTGTAAATCCAGACAGAAACAAGTGTCTCAGACTGATTCTTAATTGCAAGTCTGGACGTAGAAACACAAGTGGTGCCAGCACATGTATTGACAAAAGATACAGGATGTCAGAACTACCATAAATGTGTGGCCAGCATGTTGGGTGACTGATTCAGTATGAAAGGGCCCAGCATGGTCGACTCGAATAGTCCTTGCGTGGTCATATGGTTGTTGGACGTTTATCATACACCCTTCCAAGTCCACAAGACACACTGAGCCAAGCTCCCGTCAAAGCCCTCCCACTACAATATATGTCGTGGTATTTTGTCATATATGTGGTTTACAATAGTATAGTAAACAGAGCGATCATGGCTGAGAGGAACGACTTTTATGAGTTCACAAGTTTGGAGGAGGAGGAAATGATTGATGAGCTGGAAAATCTCATTTTATTTTCCATGTTATTGGAAGCCCCCCCCCACCCAAAAAAAAAAAAAAAAAAAAAAAAAAAAAAAAAAGAACAGATGGTGTCAGTAGGAGGTTTACAGTTTTGTAGGAGGTTTACAGTTTTGGTCCAACAGTACGTACTTCCTCATGACCTCAAACGATTGTTCCTCAAAACTATCCATCCCGCTTACTGGCCAAAAAATCGGCTTCTGGAAGTTGAGTAGGCAAACACACCAATGAAATTCTGACCAATCACACAATAGTTTCACATAGGGGGACTTAGCCAGTGAGGTTGTGACAAGAAGGGGTGGGCAACATGATCCTGAAAACAAAATTATGTGATTTTTGTCACACAACTGCGAATGAGAACCAATTTCGGGATGTCAGCATGACCATGCAGGGATTTAAGGGATCTTAAATGCTCTAAGATGGAATGACCAGGATGCCTTCCCTGAAGTCATAATGGAAGATTTGGTCACCCACAGAAAATATGTTTTCTATCTTTTTTTATGTAGGTTTAATTAATATGTCGAAAAGCAACGCTTGCAATCCTCCTGTTTTGTAGTTTAGGTTTAATTACACTATTTTGCTAAAAAGTACTTGGAAAAGGTGCCTGTTAAAATAAAATACATTATTATTCAGTTGAGCTTTTGTATTTTACTGGCACCCATACATTTCTTGAATTAGTCACATAGACTTAATCATTTCCAGCCAGTCATTCCTCACAATCCCCACAAGTAATACAGCAGAAAAAAACGTATTTAGTTCAGTTTGCTTGCACATAACACAAGGTGATGAAAAAGAACTAAAATGGAGATCAAGTGGGCTGAAAACCTAAAGCAGAGAGGCAGCAACATTGGACTTCCTTACTACATTTAAATGTACACAGAGAACGATTAATCAAAGCAAATAAAGGAACTAGTACATGCCTAATGTTAGCTTAACAACTAAACCTTGTTTATTCTTGCTAATACTTTGTATAGAAATTATTTTTTTTCATTATGGATCAAGTTTTCTCATTATTTTCAAAATTTCTGGATGTTTTGTTTGTTTTGGTTTATATTTGGTTTGCCTCTTGCTAGTTGTTCTGGCAAACAAAAACACCTTTTGAAATAATCTGGAAAATATCTGAAAATAATCATTACTAGGATTAAATTACATGTTCAGTTTAGCACTCAAAATCAAAAGTTTAGGACTTTGACTTGGCTCAAGATTTGCATTCGACTTTGGTTTCGATTTCAGTCTGTCATGCCTTTACTTGGAACATAACTTGAGACTTGGGTGAAAAGACTTGGGACTTACATGTGACTTGAAATACACAGACTTGATCCCATCTCTGGTATATATACTTTTTGCTATGGGGAGTATGGACTCTTTTAATTGCATAAGATCCTCTCTAATTCTTATGTTTATGTCTCATTTTTATATTGCTTACCTTTGTGTGAATATGCACATTCCCACTTACTTTAACTGGCTGCTATCACACCTGAATTTCCCCACTGTAGGATAATAATGGATATTTATACTCTTCTATTCTCTTTATTGGACCTAGGCATTTGCAGAAACTTTGCTTCTCCTCTAACAGAGTAAATTAGTCTCGGTGCAATAGCAAAAGGTTCTCATTTAAACTTTATCTTATCTTGGTCCAATGTGCACGGAAGTGATATGAAACACTTGCCAGTAAATCTGCAGTTATAGTCACCACAATCTTAAAAGCTTGTAAGGCTTTCTGTAACACTCTGAGATTATACCTCACTTGATGAAATGCCCAGTCCAGTGACTAATGATAAATACTGCAAACTGTACCTTAGTTCTAATGGAGAATACATCAGAACTATATATATATATATATATATATATATATATATATATATATATATATATATATATATATATATATATATATAGATAGATAGATAGATAGATAGATAGACCACTGATGCTCAAGATATTGGTGAATGATGTCATATTAGCCGGTGCATTTGCTGCCAAACTTCACACACATGGTATCAGATTCTAGGCAACATGCGATCCATTTCACTGCCTTTAGCATTTGAAGATGAAAACTATGTATTTACCATCCACATGAGCTACTCTGGAAGTCTGTCCAACAAAAGTAATCATGAAGTGGGTAAGCGATGCTTCAGCATGCTCAGTTCCTTCTGGATGTCAAACACTATCTACATTCTTGATAGATTCTTGCTATCTCTCTGAACTACTTGTAACAATTTGACTTTTTTTTGTTATTTCTTCACCTTGCATCAAAGTTTAAAATGACTACACAGATATTCAGCTTGTAGAAAGGCCAGTGGTGGGAACACAAAGTTATATGTCCAACAAATTCCCTCGTTCTGCATCAAACTGTTGATACCTCTGCACTTTCATTCAATGCATCATCCTTACTGACATCATTACCACAGCGGTCATGCAAAATGCTGTTATGCAAATACTCAAAACAGAAGTCTATCCCAAGAGAAACAACATATGCTGTTTCAAATTAGGCTAACCAAAATTTTCTAGTGGCAGATGATTCTGCCTGAAGGATAGTATTTGTTAACTGAGCTTTTTCTGCCTTTTTAAATCACATACTGGATGATCTCTTCACACCACTAACATATCTCTGTTTATTATCACATACAGTACATACTCACTGTACATTTCCTCATGTGTACACAATCAGATAAAACATTCACGACTGCTGCTATTCATTCCTCCTCCCTCCTCCTCTTTCTTCCTCTCATCTGACCCTTAAATAATGAAAACAAGATGTTTCTATTCTCTTAGCACAGAGGGTAGAAGCAGTTCAACTAGAGTCATGAGTCACTCTCTTCTCATTGGCCTTAAGTCTCACAATTTTCTTGAATAAGCGATTAAAAGAATTAATTGAGAGAGAGAGTGTGAATGTACACACACATTATCCTCTCTGAAAGAAGAAGGGGAAGTGGCATTTGAGTTTGTGGTCCTCTGATGGACCAAGATGGCCCCCTGAATGGAACATGAGAAAACAAGGAGTTTCTGTGCCTGTGGCCATGTGTGTGTGTACATACTGTAAGCATCTGAGTATGGAGTTTCCACTGGTAGAGGTGAATATTACTACCAGACTCTGCACCTGACCTTCATTTTTCAATTTGTAAACCAATCTCCTTACAATTGGGCACCAAATTTGAGCATAAACACACAAGATATTCATCTTGTTTACATCAAAGGCCCTAAACATCAGTATGCCTGCCTTGCTTTGCCTTCCCTACTTAAGCCCCCATCAGCTGTATCCCACCCAGGCAAAAAATCTGCCTCAGTAACTGCTACTGCTTCTTTTCCTGCCAGACATTAGTCCTAATCAAGGTCAATTCCTCTCTTTTTTAACTTTATTTAGATTGAAGCCAGTCATTGCTTGTCTCTGTAGTAAGGGTGTAATGACGATAAATAGCACACATTTGAGGATGTGGCGAACGTCCCAGACACAACAGTCTGTACATGCCAAAGCCAGAGTGGTATGTTTTAGATGACTGGTTTTCTGTTTGGGCCTGTCTGTCTTGAACACAAAAGTACAGTTTAAAAAGATATGTAGCTTTGAAATGAAAACAATTAAATACAAAACAAAGTCTAACATTATTTTATAGTTCTTATTTACTAAGTAACCTTACTGGCTCTCAATTAAATAAATCAATGAAAATAGCTGCATAAACATCAACAGAGGACATCTCACTTTTAATATTCTTCTTACATTGTACAGAACAAAGAGCACTGTTCCTTTCATATAATTTGCTTTACCAGGGGTTCCCTCAAGAGAAAACCTACCACCACGTGAGAACACTCTGTGCCTTATGTAGCAAGCCTGGGTTAGTAATTAAAGCCAAAATCCCTGAGTGACAGGCATGTGTAGCTGCAACCACAGTCACACTTAACACTGCTGCCCAGAGATGTTGGGTAGAGAGGAAATACTGTGTTCTCCTTCCATGTGTGATTACCATGAGGTTTTATTTATGGTAGCTTGAGCCTTTGCTATTCTTTGAGAAGAATTCCCCTTGTTATAGCACCATTTTTGCAAATCTATTATTCAAAACTTGTGCTCTTTAAATATTAGATCAGCTTAAATAATTTAGTCATCCACAAATCTACATTTTAAAAAATGAAGATATTAAACCATCACTGCCAGAAAGTGTAGACATATCACATGCACTAACAGAACACCACAACAGCAGAAATGGTGCAAAATAAAAACACCCACAGCACACGATTACAGAAAGAAATCATTTTACTGCTTCCATTAATGAGCTTAGCTTATTACTGAAGAAACATAAACCCATTTTTGTGGATTATTTAAGTTTACAGTTAACAACCAAAACCTAACCATTTCTTCTGTTGTACAAGGTTCATGATATGTAGTTTTCAAACTTTTTTATAAATAAAAATCTTCAGACCAAAAAACATGCCAAACTTATCAGGCATAAAGTTATGGTTTAAAGCAGAGTTATGTTGTAAAACATCCCAGGCATTTAACATATCACTGAAAACTGTTCAGTCCATAATCAGAAAATGGAAAGAGTATGTCACAACTGCAAACCCACCAAGACATGGCTGTCCACCTAAACACACAACTCAGGTAAGGAGAGCATGAATCAGTGATGAAGCTAAGAGGCTCTGGATAACTCTGGAGGACCTGCAGGGATCCATAGTTCAGTTGGAAAATCTGTTCACAGGAAACCATTACTTGTGCTCTCTAGAAAATCCTAGCTGTATTAAAGAGTGGTCTGAAGAGGTCACAAAGAGTTCCCTTTGGAGTTTTCCACAAACAATGAAGGCAATATAGCAAACATGAATGAATGTGCATGAGTTGGAAGAGACTAAAACTTAACTTTTTGGTCTACATTGAAAACACCATGGGTGGCTGAAAACAATACATCACCCAAATCACACAATTCCTAAATTGGTCACAAAAGACTTGCTTCACAGCACAAAACTTACTGTCAGTACAGCAATGAAATGATTTAGATCGAGCATATTGTGGTAGAATTACCCAGTCAAAGTACCTAAATCCATATGAGAATTTGTGGCAGGACTTAGTTTGCAAAGACGAATGGGCTAAAATTCTAGTCCCCCAGATGAATGAAGACTTGCAGCTATAATTACAGCTGCAAGTCTGTATCTTATACAGAGTATCTGTATAAGATAAGATTTTTTAAACATGCGTAAAATTATACATAGAACACAAAATCACAGCAATCATAAGAGAATTATTGCTTGATCCATTTTCAGCAATTAATACAAATATGCATGTCTGTGCATTCCTTTTTCCCTTTTGTAAGCCTTCAAACGTTCAAATGCAAATGTGCAGTGACTGTTTCTAAACATATTGGGCTAACTGGTACTGGTCCTTTGTATAATTCCTGATCTCTTAAATGTATTTAGTATTAGTTTACATCCCTTCTGTGTTTTGGAAAATCATGTATCTCAATCAGCAGCCCATTAATCTTACCAAGCACTCATCCACATAGCTACATTTGCGTTTAGGCTTGTGACTATAAAGCCACAGGGGTCCAGTGTAACTCAAGTCACTTGTATGAGCCTTGAGGATAAAGCAGACTCATGGAGCCTACTTTCATAAACACAGAAGAGCCCATTTGCACAGGCCAGGTCACTTAGCAGCATTCTAAATACTGAAAGGTGAAACTTCCCTAAAATGTTGTTCTCTAAAACACATTTATGCTTCAGAGTAGGATAATTTTGTGCTTAAGCTTTTGATTAGTATAAGCAGCAGTAGGATTTACAATGAGCAGTGGTTGAGTGCAATCACCTGGTTAAGTGATTAGAGTGAAAACTCACAGCCTTCTGTTCTTAAGATCTCATTCACATGCATAGAACGTTTCTCCTAAAATACATTGTATCCCATATGTTTTGTCTTTCCACACAAGAAACAATTTTGAGTAACTGAAAACTGACATCTTTAAAACATACCAGAATGAATATATTCAGAAACTCAAGTTATAAGGAGACATGCTTCCAGTAAATTTGTTTATTCACTATTTTTTCTTTTAACTTTAGCTTCTTCTAGTTTTTTTTTTTTTTTTTTTTAAATAAGAAAGCCATTTGGAGTTTTTATTTTGGGAGCAAAGAAAAGCAAAGTTTGGATGCCTCAAAATAAAAGGAAAAGTCCTAAAGAGGGAAGACGAGCATTTAGGCATTTTGACATAGAACATACATAACACATCACCTTTTGTACAGACAAAAGATGCTATCCCACTTTGAGGTTTTGTTCAGTATTTTTACATTTTGCAAGTGATCTATTGCTTTAAAATTGTGTCCTGATATTTTACACCTAATCAAAATTAGAATAAAAATATTTCTAAAATATGTTAAGAAACAATGCTATATAACAATGTTAGAAATGGATTTTATCAAGGGAAATAAAACAAGGTTTAAGAAGCTGTCCATTGGCTGCTATACAAGTGTGTAATCAGGTACATCTGATCTGGTCACAAGCACATACTGTCTAAGCGTTGTTCTAACTGTAAAATTGATAATTTCAAATAAATAATTCCAAGTTGTCTTAGAGGTTCTTCCAAAAAGATTCAGTTTGAAAATAGTTTTCTTTGCAGGCAGGTACTGCCTCTGAAGTAGGGTAGGTATAAGATTTTCATGATATGATTTATTTCAATCTAATTCAAAAATATTTAATTACTCCCAAAGGGAAATTAAAGGTTGTTGTAAATAATGTTAAACAACTTTCTTCCAAGAGTTGTAGTTACTGATGAAGGAAGGATCTCCTTAACAGTCTGTATTAGAGTGGTTCTTAAGAAACCTCTGACTGAAGACACTTTGTTGTTGTACAACAGTCTCATAAAGATGATGCTCAGGGTTGTTCTTAATGTTCATTTTATAAAGACAGTCCCCAGAACAGAACCAGCCTTTATTATCAGCTTATTTAGCCTTTGTAACTAAACTGTCACTTCGATACCTCTGCTTCAACAGATAATGGCAGAAGAGATTGGACTTTCCATACTGATTTATAGAAGATATACAGCAGCTTGCTGCAAACACTGAAGAACCTAATATTCATCAAGAAATACACTGCTTTGTTCTTTCTTGTAGATGGCTTTACTGTTACCATCTGCCATCTCCAGTCCAGACTGTTGTCCAGGTAAACACCAAGGTATTTCTACTCCTCTACCACCTCCACTTCTTCTCCCATGATGGAAATAGTGTTTGGCCTTACCAGGTTTCTCTTGAAATCTGCAATCATCTCCTTTGTTTTATTCATATTCAAGTTAAGATGATTGTTTCCACACCATGCCACAAAGCAGTCAACCAGCTCTTTTTTTGTCCATCTGTGATATACCGGATGACTGCTGAGTCATCTTAGTATTTCTACAGATGACAGGACTCTGACTTGTATGGTAACCTTCAGCAAAAATATCACAGTTTCATGGTATCACTATAATAAAACACAAAATTAACAAATGCATAACACACTCAAACTTTTTATTTAAAACAGAATGAAAATTACTCCTATTTCTGCAAAAATAATATACTCTAACAGTTTTAATAATGTTATCTATAACTTGTATACCTATGACTTAGGGTGAAAAATATAATCAAAACCAATAGAAAATTAATAGTTTTCACATGCTTATTGAGCAGAATGGCACAATTTTTTGCCTTTCCACTCTGTCTGGTTAGCCAGTGAATTGTAGCCTTCTTAAAGCTTCCAGTGTGCAGCAACAGGTGGAGGAAGGGTATCCCTGTGTTTATGCTCAATACAGTTGAAGAAAACTGGTCACTCCCACAATTTCTCTGGCCTCTCACTGAGAGGTTTTAAAAGGTTTTGAAATACCTTGATACCAGCAATTAGCCCATGCCTGGTGTTAAAAAATATGTTTTATTCTTTGACTGAGCACAAGTTAATTAGAAATAACTAATTGCGATCATACTTTCTCTCTAAACGTGGTGACAGATGCACACTCTTTTCATGTTTTGTAGGATTTTATTCGTTAATTTTACAGATTGGCCATACGTGAACTTTGCAAAAATCACTGCTTTAACTCTTTCAAAAGTTTGAAAAGTAGGTTATGTTAGCAATAAAATTTACGGTGGCTATATAATATGTAAGGTGCTGAATGGTGCCTGGTGATGTTGGACTGTACACCAAAATGCAGAGAACTCTCAGAAAATTGCTGCTGTGGTATTTCATAAATAAAAAATCAAGGTCATATTTAAAATAGAGAACAGCAATCCAGAACAAATATGAATGGTGGACTTTAAGTTCTCTAATGGCCCTCATACTAAGACTTGGCAGCAACTGGAGTTATGAGTAATATTGTCTGCAGGCACCTAGTTCATTTAAGAGACGAGCAATAAATGGCTCAGGGGAAGGGGGGTTTGGGGGGTTGCCGTTAAGTTTTAACAGGGTACACACTTATGCGTTTTTTTGTTCTCAGGTTCCTGAATGGAAATCGTAAATAATAAAAAATAGCCATTATTTTGTGGTTTCATATTGAGCATGAACACCCCCCTTTTTTTAAGAAAAAAAAAAGCCTGCAGCATGTAACCAAACCCAGATTTTGGGTTAAAAGTCTATAGACACCAAAAAGTTAAAGCTATGCATTCTAGCTTTGACTTTCAAATTGACCATTTGTTCTTTTAAACAATTGAAACCACCTACCACATTTTTAGCAGGTTCTTAGCAGAGACACTTTTTAAAACAGCATTTCTCTTCTTCCCCTCTCATATAACCCCATCTCCCTGTTTCCGTTTTCAAAGGCCGTCCTCATGTTTATTCCAGTAGTGCCTGTCCTAACCTTGGGAAACAGTCCATTTCCTCTAGGTTCCAAGTTCTCCCGCTGAGGGACAAAGTGTGTCCCTAAGTTCAAGCAGCACCCTAGGCAATGTGAACTGGTGAGTACAACATGAGGTGGACCAGAGCTAGAGCCAGGCAATACTAACCAGTGTGTGGGAGAAAATTGCGGGGTGACTGACCTCACAGAGAAATAAGGAAGGCTTGAGAAAATACACAACAAACAAGAGGCAGATCACAATCGTCTTCAAGTCATGGTCCTGATAAAAATTGTCTGCATAACATGGAAAGGGCACATCATGGGTCAATCGTCCAGCTTTAGGGGCTAGAGGCTGTTTTTTGTTTAAGCTTTCTGTTTTAGTTTAAAAGAAAAGAAAATTGCAGTTCATACTGTCATTGATAATGCTAACATAAAAAGAGTTAATAGTTTCTAGTTATTAGGGGTAAACAATCTTATAAGAATGTTTTGCTTTCAAAAATGTAAAGATAATTTTGTTCTAGTTTGCCAAATAGTTTGGTATTTCTGATAACAGTGTTAAAACTTGGGAGAATGACCAATCGTCTGTCAAGAAATTAGGCTGAACTTAATCACAATAATTTTCTGCACATTCTCACCATCTATACTGTCATTGTGTCTAACTACATTCTTTTGAAAAGCTCAGATATTTGGTAAAATGAATGTTACAGTCAAGTCCAACAACAGCCAAAACAAAGAAATACTGAACTTTCCTATGTCTTCTTCTGATATTTCAATCTCCTGATCGCAAACTTTTTGGGTTTTTTTTGACTAGTGCAATATATTATAAATATTTTTTAATTGTTGTTTTTAATTGTTGATTGAATATTGATGTATAATGGGAGATTCATCTGTGACTTCATTATATGCCATATAATGACAGTAAAGCTAGTCATTCATTCATAATCCTCTGGCCAGTTGCTACTAACAAAGGTTTTAAACATTTTGTTTGGTATACTATCTGATTTACTGTTTTGTTGTTATTAACATATCAAACTATTCCACATACTAACCAAGCTTTATAAAGCATTAATTTTTCTGGGAGACAAACAGAGCAATAGAATATCATGGTGGTAAATCATATATGGTTGCCTAGTGATCTTTCATCATAACGCTGCATAGATTTGTGTTCACACAGATAAACAAATATTGAACGTACATCTTTGGCCTTTTCTAAATCTGATCTAACTGATTGTCTCTGAATACTTTCTCAGTCCTTACTGAGTGTACTCACACCTGTATTTAGTTCAGTTCAAATTTGATCTCCTAGAATGCATTTTAGCAAGTCTGAACAAGGCTAAAGAAAAACATGTTTCTTTCAGGAATATGTTGCTTCTTGCATTCATTCCTAACAAAGACCAACTAGACAATGTATGACTTGTTTGTTAAGATGCACCAGGAAACCGATTGGTCCCCAGAATTTGCCTTTATTCAGCTTGAGTAGCCCTGGGAACAGTGACCAGTCACTCAGAAACTACCATCTTTTTCCCATCAGTGAAAACACTATACTCAAGAGCTTCAGAGTCACAGTAGCAACAACACTCCTCAGTGTGAAAGTTGTTATTGAGGAAAAAATGTTTTCAATGAAGTCAGAGGAACCACAGAAGTGTAAGAAGCATTTTACAATTAAAGAGCATTTCTATAAAAAGTCAAGATGTCTGCAATTCATTCAGATGGTGAGAGAGAGAGCAAGAGTGACACTTTTTTAGCAGGTAATGGGAAGGCTAATTGCAGGACAACATAGTTTCTAATCAAATCAAAATATTTGAGCTATCAACCTCTGGCTCAAATATTTTGATTGTTGTTCTTGTTTTCTTATATCAATGATTTTTGACATGCCATTTTTAATAAAATATCAATAAACACAGATATTGTTTCTTTAAAACTGATAGTCTTTTTGCTTTGTTTTATCATTTTTGAAGAGACACCTGTCTCATTACCTATCAGAAACAAACATCTTAGTCAAATAAAAATTATTTTAAATACAAATCTGCCAGGGGCATGAATAATTTTTGCCTCACCTTTAGAATCGTTTTTTAGACATATTTTACACAATACAAACTCATAACCCAGACAAAACAGGACACTCTCTGGACAATTGGGAGGAAGGAAATGAGTTGTGAGTTCATTTTATTATAAACTAGCAATGCAAATTTTATCTAATATTGTAAATATGTAGTCAGATGTTGTAGATGTTGCATGAAGTAGATGTTGTAGGAAGGCCACACCTTTTTTTTTTTTTTTTATTTATCAATAAGAAGGCACTACTTCTGACAAACTTATTAGGAAAGGAGATTCCAACAGTCTCAGGACACAGAATTATGAGGAGAACAGGGACTTAAAGACAATTTCTGCCTCAGGACAAGATTAAACGGTAGTGAAATGGTTGTTCCACTGCTTCTAATGAAGCTCCTGCCTTGTATTAGCCTTGGGTGAAGGAAACAAAAAGGGAGGGAAGGGCAGGAGGCTGCAACATTGGGCCAGGAGGAGAGAGTTATCTCATGCTAACTTAGTTAGCTGATAGACTCCAGGGATACAGGAGGAGAGGGGTCAAGACCCCTACCAACATCCCCCAAGGGACCAAAGCACATAGAAGTCAGCATTCCTGAGAAACTCTGAAACCCTCTTCCCCTGGAGAGATGAGAGAAAAGCTGACCGAATGAGGAGTCAGAGAGCCTAAGAGAGAAAAGGAATGACACAACTTTGCATGTTCTTTCCTTTGTCTCCTTATACAAAGCACAAAAAGACAGATTTTTAAATGAATCCCACAGATTTTTCAGCCTTTGTACATTTTTAGGCATTTTCAGTGACATATAAAGTCACACTGACCTTTGTACTCCCATTTCTATTATTTTTTTAATGAAATATTTTTAGAGAAATCCCCAAAATAGTCTCACTTCCCTCCTTTTCCCACTTTCATTTTGATCAGTCATTTCCAGCTCACTGGTCGCTGGCGCCTGCAGAAGTCTGAGGTGCAAGAGGAATTCTTACAAGCTGTTTGGCAGTGAGCCGTTTTTCTAACAATGTCAGGTTTATCACTTACATACACATGCAAAAGCAATTTGCATAATCCGTGCCTTTACTAAACTGTTTAAAAGCAATATGTGCACACAGCTGAATATTTTGGCAGCCATGAGCTTCCGCTGAAAACCTTGGATGTAGGACAACGGTCACATTATACATCAACTTGTTACATTATTCATCAACTTTGTTTTAGTTGCTCTCTCAGTTGATATTGTGCTTGAGGAGGCATGGGCTTCTAAAGGTGACAATACACTTTTAGAAGTTTTCACAATTTCTTGTACCTAAAAAGGCAGAACATGTCAGCTGATTCTTACCTTTTGGCTTCTTGGATTAGAGTTGAGTTAGTCATATTAAAATGGGCTTTGAGATGCAAAACATGGCAACAGTGCCATAGTATTGTCAATAGGTGGCGTTTTTGACATAAGATGGCTGCAACATACAAAGAAATAGAAAAAAATAGCAAGACAGCTTAAGCAAAACAGATATCTTGGCGAAATACAACAAAAAAAATTTAGATTGATCTTCACATTACCTTTTTTACAAGAGTATGTTTTGTTTGTTCTTTTATGACTTTGGTTGTGGGGTTTTATCACAAAACTTTTATCTGGTAAGTGTAAACCTCAACAATCACAGTAGCTGGCAAAGTATCCTAAAAGTTACATAGGAAAACCTGTCTATTTTTCCTACATGTATTTCCAAAGAAGAACATTATGTTTTACATCTAAAGTGTACATCCAGGCACCACATGGCTTAGGCAGTATTTACTCATTTGTTATCCTTTTGTCGCGCATCCAGAATCTCTTCCTATTCACAGAGCAAATAACACTAAGTTTAGGTGTAACCAAGCCTAACAAGTTCAGCAGGCACAAGAAATTTAGTCTCTAATTCAAAAGGAACTCAGTTTATCTTTGGCCCAAAATCCGAACATCCATTCTGGCACAAACACAGCTGACAGAAAAAAATATGACAGAGAAGGGATTAAAAGTTTTCACTTACAAAAGATTCATTGTCCTGATAAATGAAGCTCCTCAAAGCTGTAGAAACAACATTCCACTGAATTAGAATATGAACAATTATGGTGACATTTACAATCAATAAATAATGTTATTGTTTTCAGTGAATAGCCACTGATGGCAATGGTGTTGCCAGTGGCAATTTTTTCTGTCATAGATTAAGGGGTACTCCCACCCACATAATGATAAACTAATCGCCAATGTTTGCAAATTCCAAAGACAAATAATTTGATTAGGGTTGCTACATCAGTTGTTTTGAACAATTCTTTCTGATGTTGATTCAATGAAATCATGAATAAATGTGCTGATTACATTTCAGAATATGATTAAATGCAGTTAGGTTCCATTTAGAATGATGGTTGCACTACGGAATGTAATTGCTGGTGTAAAGTTGTGAAAGAAGGTTTTATTTATTTATTTATTTTTAATAGTTCAACTATTACAATTTAAAAACTTTTTCACAATTACATTTATCATTAATGCCATAAATACCACAAAATATCATGAAAAAAATTTAAAGTCCATATTGCCCATCCCAGGTTTGTTGAAATACGACTTACAAACAATTGGAATAGAATAGATCCTTTATTGTCCTTCAGTGGGGAAATTCTGGTGCAACAGCAGCAAAGTAACAGGCAATCCGACCATGTAGATTCACACCAAGAGAAGAATATAAAATATCTAAAAACAGGATAAAGAATAAATGAAATTATATGTGTGCTGTGAATATAAACAACACTAACATGATTTTCTGCGCTATTTTAACATTTTGCTTGAAAATTTAAAAAAAAATTGTAACAATATCAAGCATTTTCCCTAGAAAAAACAATGAATTTTCATGTTGTATGCCATTCCTATTTTTGTTTTTGTGTAGTCTGCAGTACAGTTGGCTGCTTTACTTTGTGCTTCTTCTCCTGCATTCAAATCAATATATATATATATATATATATATATATATATATATATATATATATATATATATATATATATATATATATATATATATATATATATATATATAAAGCCTTTGAGTCTTGTAGTTTTTGAAGACTATGTCTTACAGATGATGAAGATCCAAAATTCAGTATCTTAGATAATTGGAATATTGTGAAAAAAGTCATTTATAGAAACTCATGGTGTCACACCCTAATCAGCTACTTACCTCAAAACACTTGCAAAGGTTTCCTGAGCCTTTAAACTGTCTCTCACTCTGGATCAGTAAGTTGCACAATCATGGGGAAGACTGCTGAGTTGACAGATGTCCAGAAGACAGTCATTGACACCCTTCATAAGGAGTGTAAGCCACAAAAGGTCATTACTGAAGGAGCTGGTTGTTCACAGAGTTCTGTATCCAAGCATATTAACAGAAAATTGAGTGGAAGGAAGAAATGTGGTAAAAATTGTGGTAAAAGTTGTTCTCCCTCTTGCTAACAACAAGAACAACTTTGAGAGGATTGTCAGGCAAAATCCATTCCAGAAGGGTCACCACACAGACGAATACTAAACATGGGCTACAAATGTCGCATTCCCAGTGTCAAACCACTGCTGAACCACAGACAACATCAGAGGCATCTGATAAGATTATCAGGGCTATGGAGAAAAGGAACTGGGCTGTTGTGCAATGGTCCAGAGTCCTGTTTAAGGTGAAAGTAAATTCTGCATTTCATTTGGAAATCAAGGCCCCTCGTTCAGGAGGAAGAGTGGAGAGGCACAGAATCCACGTTGCTTGAAATACAGTGTGAAGTTTCCACAGTTAGTGATGGTTTGGGGTGCCATGCCATCTACTGGTGTTGGTCCACTGACTTCTCTGAAGTCCACAGTCAATGCAGCCATCTAGCCGGAAATTCTAGAGCACTTCTTACTTCCCTCTGCTGACAAGCTGCATGGAGATGCTGATTTTATTTTCCATTAGGACTTGACACCTGTCTACACTGCCAAAGGTAGCAAAAGCTGGTTCAGTGACCACAGTGTTCCTGTTCTTGATTGACCTGAAAACTTACCTGACCTGAACCCAATAGAAAATCTATCGGCTGTTGTCAAGAGGAAGATGAGAGAAGGCAGACGACTTGAAGACAGTTATCAAAGCCATCTGGGCCTCCATTACACCTATGCAATTCCACAGGCTGATCGCCTCGGGGAATTTTCCTTAATTTTTAACCATCTTAAATGTTAATGAAAACAAAAAAGGGGTACTTATATAACAAAAACATGTTTCTTTTTAAAAGCTGCTTCACATTGAACTTTTGTATTGTGACAGTCATTTCAACCTGGAGAGACTCACACAAAGACAAAAGCACCAACTGCGAAAAACATGGGTAGCTTCGGATAAGGATTAGAGGTGTCTTTCTCCTGGGTCCCAGACACTGGTCGTGGAGTGGAGGCTGAAGCAAGTAAGTAAGGAAGCCTGATGGAGCTGGGAGAATGATGGAGGAGAAGGGGCGGAGGCGGATTGAAGCTCAACTGGGGACCAGATGGAGCCATGGATGGAGGGCCTGGGACTTGCACAATGATTGGCTACAACGAAGCTGATGGGCTGCAGCTGAGGCGCATGACATGGTGATTGGATGATGCAGGTGAGGCTGGGAAGAGTCTTCCAGGTTGAATTTAGACCCATGCTTCATTTTTTTGTAGCTTTATTTATTGTAGGATTTTACAAAATACATGGAATTTCTTGTTTTTATTTTTTTTCTGAGCTTGTTTAAAATTGCCTCTTTTGTCTCATTCATTTGTGTTTTGTTTTGCATTGATGAAATAATGCAATGTTTGCTTTAATTACCTTTAACTAAATGTTCTGTTTTCTAAACTATATCATTTTTTGTGTGAGTTACCGATGTAGATGTGTTTTTATTTCTCTCTGGTGTTCCAGTATCAAATCAATTGTATAGTTGTATTTGCAAATGTCAGTGTATGGCACTTTGTCTTACTCCCCCTACTGTACAAATAGCTCTCAGTCCTTAAGGAATTTAAACCTAAGTCTCCAGTGTGTTTGATCATAATTTGGAAAAAAAAATTATCACATGCAATACAGCTTTCACATTCCTAACTAACGGGCTTGCAACATCATTTGTTTTTGTGACAAGAGGCAGCTGTGAACTGACACGCTGGTCAGAGAGTCTATAAAAATATTACATAAAAACATTGTTTCGAGTGAAGAAGCACCAACAAGAGGGATTCCTAGCTGTTCCAAGCTGTTCTTTGGAACAGACATTATTTTGACATCTTTGACAGCCCTCATTCTGCTCCTATTTCTTGGTTTGTCTTTTGCATCTTTCTCTTGACAACCCCAACTATAGAAACTCCAACACACATTTAGGAATGTATGGGAAATATAGCTTGGAAAGCCACTCACAATTTTTGCCAACCAACAGAGAACAAAAGGGCAGTTAAATGTCTTCAAAAGCTGCAGAACAACTTCATAGTATTTTCAATCCCTAAAAGCTGTATTTAGCCTCCAGCCCTGGATTGTAAGAAGAGAAATTAAGTAAATGTTGCATTGCCTGTAATGACACAGTGCCATATAGCTGTTTTGGCCTCCAGGAACCCATGGGTTTCTGGCATTGGCTGTTGATGTGCCCAAGAGCTAAAGGGATATTCAAACCTTAAGTGATAGTTAAAAATATATTTACACTCTCCTTTGAACAAAAAAGGGAGCCCTGCTAATAATCACAGCTCTGTACAAGCTGACCAAAGCATCTGGTCTGAGAATGTGTCATTTTTTTTTTTTAGGAGGAGCCTGGGAAACTTTAGACGCCATGCTTGCTGCCCGGAATAAGAACCATGGGAATGATTGAAGAGGTAGTTTTATGCGTGTGGGCCAGAATCTAGAACTAGTTCACTCTGAGATTAGACTGCCTTCCCTGCTTCCCTGTGGCTGAAAATCCAGGCATAATTCACTCAACGACTGGTTTGCAAGAAACAGATGATTTTATGGTGACATAAATGGCTATGTACACAATGAGGTCAGGAAATCATGGACTGTAGGGAGAAGTCATATCTTACTCAGACACAGTCTTATATATTGCTGGGCAAGATAGTTTTTCAGTGGTTTATGACATGGTTGCACCGACCATCACTTCCAAGGAAGAAACAATTGTGGCTGCTGAAAAGGACAAAACGAAAGTAATTCAAGACCTCTTCACATTTTTCAAGTGATTAAAAGTGAGAGAATGGATCTGGAAAATCTGTAATGATATGTAGGTTGTTTAAAGGTGAGAATGTCTATGGTCTTGTCCGTTGTACAGGAGTGTAGCTTAATTGAATGTTTTTTATGTTGCATTTCTGCCAATCGGTCCTTTAAATATTCCATGCTTTAAATGACTGCATGACTTCAAAAAAAAAAAAAAAAAACATGTAGAAAAAAGTTTTGTCTACAGTCACAAGACATTACAAGAATAGGTACAGTTGAAACCAGATATTGACATACACCAAATAAAAAAGACATACACATTTTTTTCTCACCATCTGAAGTTAAATCAGACCAAACTTCTCTTGTTTTAGGTCAGTTAGAATTACCAAAATTATTTATATTTGCTGAATGTCAGAAAACTTAGCAAGAACATTTTTAGACATTTTTTTGTGTAACGTTCTTCAAATTCAGACATTTAGATACATTTGGTCAGTATCAGGGATAACTGTCTTTCAAACTGTATGACTTGGGTTAAACCTTTTGGTTTTCCTTCTCACAATAGTTTGCTGGAGTACTGGTCCATTCTTCCTGACAAAACTGGTGGAACTGAGTCTGGTTGATAGGCTGCCTCACTCTCACACATCTTTTCAGATCTCTCCACAACTTCTCCATAGGACTGAGATCAGGGCTTTGTGATGGCCATGCCAAAACATTGACTTTGTTGTCCTTAAGCCACTTCGGAACTACTCTGGTTGCATGCTTAGGGACATTGTCCATTTGAAAGACCAATCTGCGCCCAAGTTTTAACTTCCTGGCTGATGTCTTTAGATGTTGCTTCAATATTTCCACATAATATTCTTTCCGCATGATCCCATCTATTTTAGGAAGTGCACCAGTTCCTCTTGCAGCAAAAAAGCCCCACAACATGATGCTGCCACCCCCATACTTTACAGCTGGGATGGTACAAGTATCCCCCTTTTTCCTCCAAATGTAACAATGGTCATTATGGCCAAACAATTCTACTTTAGTTTCATCAGATCACAGGACATGTCTCCAAAAGTGAAGGTCTTTCTCCCTGTGAACATTTGCCAACTGCAATCTGGCTTTTTATGTTTCTTTTGGAATAATGGCTTTCTCCTCGCTGAGTGTTACAAAGTTACAAAAAAATCTCTAAAAAATGTTCTCGCTAAGTTTTCTGGCATTTAACAAAGAGAAATAATTTTGGTAATTCTAACTGACCTAAAACAAGAAAAGTCTGGTGTGATTTAACTTCAGACGGTGAGGAAAAAAATGTGCCTGTGTCTTTTTATTTGGTGTATGTAAATATCTGGTTTCAACTGTATATCTGGAGCAGTCAAAGAGGTTTTAGCATTTTGTGTAATCAGAATATGACATGTGGCAGGTTTTCTTAATGATTACATATCCTCCTATAAGATAAACATTTTATTGGAGACACATCATCTTGCATTTTTGTAGATAAACTGCAGAGCCATTATTTTTTTTTTTTTTTTTTTTTTTTTTACAAAAATTAAGGTTTAGCCCCTATGACTTAAGGATTTAAAATACTCCTGACTGGTTTTGGACAGTTTAAATTATATTAAAAGATGAACGTTTGAATATTCAAGAAGAATTCAGAATATACTTTTAATTACTTTATGTGTTCCATATATTATCCTGAATTTTCACAAAGAAAAAACAATATACTCACTTGGCTGAGAAAGAAGATCCTTCTGTTAATATAGCTAAAAATTAGCTTTTACAACAGCAAGAGGTGTTCAAGTGAGACAAACTGGTTAATGAGTGCATTCAGACAGGGATTTGTCAGGCCTCTTGAACATAACTTTAAGGAGGGGAAATGTTTTCTGAAACTTGTTTGGGTTGTTTTCTGTTTATGTCCATTAACTTTATCCATAGGAGTCATTCTGTGATGATACAATGTTTATATTAAGGTGAATGCAGTGAATGCTTTATGTATTGAATTAGGAATATTCATTTCATGCCTTGTGATTCTGCAACATGTTAAAAATTCTATCTTATTGTCCAAAGCAACCGTATTAAAGGGGCAGTATTATGTGTTTCCTGGCACATAGAATCATTTTGTAACACAATCAAGTAACTATGTTACCTTTAGTTGATTTTAAGCTTTAAGGTTAGAAACTGCAGCTCTGAGGAGGACCTGCACCTCGAAGGTGGAGCTGTGTCAACCCAGGTGTTTTGCACAGCTGAATGGCTGCCACAGGGAGATTAAAGGATTTCTCAAACATGCATGAAAGAATCAAAGCAACACTCCAGGTATGTTTTTGATGAGGGAATAACAAAACATGATGTAAAGCTCAAAAAAGTCAATTTTACATAATACTGCCCCTTTAAGACATGAAAATGGAAGCAAAAACCAAAACCTGAAACCTAATATGGTAAAAATGTAAATAAATATCTTGAGATGGTAATTGTCAAGGTCCAGAATCTTTTATGAATTTGTTTCAAACAATGACCACCAGTACACTGTTAAATGAGGTGAATTGAGTGTTGACATGTCCTGGCAAAAAAAAAAAATATTTGGGAGAACAATTTACATGTCAAATGTGACTCAGCTTGAAGCACAAATGTTTTTGCAATTGTCAATAGTCATCGGCTATGTTGCATTTGATTGTCAGTGTCACGTCTTCTTTACATATTGATCTGCTAAGAATAAAGTGACACCCCTGGGAGTAAAATTGCACTTTCTTTGATGTTGTATGTCCCAAATAGCACACATATGGTAGCTATTTATTTATTAGCTATCTATATACAGTAGAAAATGTCTTATGCCTGCAAAAATTTATGTCACTTAATTTAAATTTAAATTAACTTAATTTAAACCATCCAATTCATAAGAAATAAGCAACTCCTATTCAAATAAGCATTTGCAAAATGGTTGCAATATAAATGATTTGTTAATTCAGCAATGAGCTATGATCGGTTCTCATAACTTTTTGGTTTTCTACTTTACTACTTCATTTTGTGGTGCCACCACAATGAGCAAGTGACAAACTGTGAATGAGGCAGCCATTTGCCATACTTTCTTCTTTTTTGGCTTCTTTGAGTGCAAGAGTAACATAAATGTGGACACATTTTTTGAAAAAGATTAAACAAGTAGAAAATATAAACTGAATCAGTTACTGTACAAACCAAAACCACAATCTTTGAAGATTGCCCATGTTAACAAAACCACACAAACATTTGCAGGTGCTGAACAACATAATTCAGTTTAATGTGCAGCTCTCTGGCAATAAAGAAAGAAGAATAAGGCAATCTAGTCATACTGTAACTAACTGTTAATAGACTTATAGAGTTTAATTGTGACAGACAGTGTTGTTAAAATAATTATTGAAAAAGCTGTGTTTCAACAGTTAAATCGTTTTTTGAAAATGACCAGCCGCTTTGACGTCTTTTTAGTCCGGTTTCCGTGCTCGCCACAGTACTGAGACAAAATGTTCAATGACATCCACATAAATACAGACTGTGAAAGAACCACAGAGTTGGTTCTGTTGGACCTCGGTGCAGTATTTGACATGGTTGACCATGAGATATTATTGAAGCGGCAGGAGAGCTGGCTCGAACTCTCTGGTACAGAACAGATGCTTAGAACAGATGCTTAGAACAAATCTGAAACTGAAACTATTATCTTTGGACCTAAAGAGGAACAATCAAGAATCAGCACGCAGCTTCAGTTATTACAGCTAGAAACAAGTGATCAGGCTCAAAATCTGGGTGTAGTCTTTGAACTTTCAAAGATACATGAAGATAATTACAAAGTCAGCTTTCTATCACCTGAAGAACATTTCTAGCATTAAAGGACTAATGTCCCAGCGAGAGAAACTCATCCATGTATCTATCTTCAGTCGCATTGATTACTGCAACAGTGTCTTCACAGATCTGCCTAAAAAATCAATCAGACAGCTGCAGCTGACCCAAAACGCTGCTGCTCACGTTTGCAATAAAACCAGGAAAATAGAACTCATCACCTCAGTTATAAAGTCCTTACAATGGCTCCCTGTAGCTCAGAGAATAGACTTTAAAATACTTCCAATAGTTATAAGTCGCTGAATCGCTTAAAACAAAAATTAAAGATCTGTTGTCGTTGGATCAACCTTCCAGACCTCTCAGGTCTTCTGGTTCTAGTCTACTCTGCATCCCCAGCACCAGAACCAAACATGGAGAAGCAGCTTTCAGTTTTTATGCTCCACTAATCTGGAACAAACTTCCAGAAAACTGCAAAACAGCTGAAACACTGAGGTTCTTTAAATAAAGGCTAAAAACCCACCTGCTTGGAGTTGGTACATTGATTAATATATTTGATGTATATTTTCTTGATGAATCTGATGATGGCAAACTGTATTGTTTATTGCTGTTTTATAATTGGTTCATGTATTATGTTTTTATGGTGAAAAGCATTTTGAACTGACTTATTGCTGAAATGTGCTATCAAATTGACTTAACTTAAAATAAGGTTTTGAGATGAGTAAAAAATGGACCGATTAAGTGGAGAATAGTGAAACTTTCACCTGCTTTGATTCACTTTGCATTACAGAGGCACCAAAGGGCATGCTAACAGAAATAAGTCACGTTAAACTATCGTTCTGATGCAGGGAGTGCAAAAGTATGCCCTTGCACATCATAGCATTTACGTTTTCACATTGAGCCAGGTTGGGTCAGATTTGTTTTTCACCATGAAAAATATTAAACTTTAATTTAATAAGACTTGTGACACCTCCAGGGTGTATCTAACCTTTTGCCCAGAGACTGCTGTTGCAGGATTAAGAAGTTAAAGAAAATGTCTGTGGACATAAAAAGAGTTGAGATAAAAAGAGGGGAAAGACAAAGGACTACCATGCTTTAATTGCAAGCTACATTATTTAGGACTTTAAATGGTTTAAAGATATTAAGCTGTATTATAACCCATTGTATGTAAATGAGTGAAACATTATAAAGATGTTAAAACCTTTTTCAAAGATGCAGCTGCAAAGAAAATTTATTTTGTGTACTTTTATTCTCAATGTCTAAATGTGAAAACAATAGCTGTCATCAGTTTTGTGTATCCGTCCTGTTTCATTATTGTAGAAATAAGTTACACATAAATTTTCAATGGGTTACACCATAGGTACTGCTTATCCACAGATAAGTACAGTATTATACAGTCTTTATGTTATCTGATCTCTTTTGGCACTGTAAATCTTTGCATATACACAAATTATTATTGATTTAGAAATTTGTAATTTTAGCAGAGAATCAGCTTGTTTTTTGTCATCTTTTTGTATTTCCAAACTCCCTAATTTAGTGAAGGGATATTCCATCCATCCATCCATCCATCCATCGTCTTCCACTTATCTGGGGTCAGGTCGCGAGGGCAGCAGCCCAAGCAAAGAGGCCCATACTTCCCTCTACCCAGCCACTTGGGCCAGCTCCTTCGGGGAAATCCTGAGGCGTTCCCAGGCCAGCCAAGAAACATAGTCCCTCCAGCGTGTCTTGGGTCTTCCTCTGGGTTATTCCTAAGTTGCATTTTTATCATGTCAGTTATTTTGGGTTTTCTTTTAGATTTCTAAAATATGTGTTACAGAGGAGTTGTGTGAGTGAGAGAGTGTATGTATGTGTTTGTATCCACTTACTACTAATCAAAGCTCCATTACTACTGCTTTTAAGGCATTAGAGATGTCAACATTGTTAAGGCATGTGTATTGTTTTCCCAGTCAAGGAAAATTAGAAAACGAATTCCTCTGGGGTTGAACTAAAGTGTGTTCACTAGAGGTGTGAGGTATGGGGGGAGGGCCAGAAATAGCAATGATAACGTGTGGTCAGGGGGTGGGTACTACTGATGGTGAAAAGGGGGTTGCAGAAGATCCCAAATTGTACCCAGTCACTAGCTGATTATTTTCACAGACAGCTGATAGGTACCATGGTGGCTCTGCCATTTGTTTTGCTTGATCCAGCCTTTTACATTGATATGCTGAATGCATGCTCATTTAATACAGTAATATCCTGTGTGCAATATATATCACCAATAATAGGAAATGGAACTGTTAGCCAAAATATTGCAGTCCCTAAACTTTTGAGGGAGTATTGATTAAGATTTTTAATCAAGCTAATTACAGGGTCTGTAATTAGTCAAAGTTAATTGAATTTTAATTGAAAACCAAACATTGACAAAATAAACTTTTTTCAATTCAAAAGCACTTTTTGCTACTAAATTATTGAATAGACATAAGAACTCAACAACAAATGAATTTATGGTTTTTAATCTGTTAATCATGTTATTCAACCCCTGCTTATTCATGTAACTTCTTTGAAAAAAATGGTCCTTTAGAAATGTGGACTGTGGATGCTGACATTAGCATTGGGTACGTCTATGCCTGCTGCAACATGTTTTCATTGAATGGGTATTGTAGGCTTTGAATTATTATTATTATTATTATTATTATTATTATTATTATTATTATTATTATTATTATTATTGAACTATTTAGAAGATCAATCCACATCCAAGCTTTAACTTCCTGGCTGATGTCTTTACATGTTGCTTCAGTATTTCTACATGTGTTTTCCTCATGATGCCATCTATTTTATGAAGTGTACTTGTTCATCCAGCAGCAAAACAGCTCCACAACATGATGCTGCCACCCCCATACTTCACAGTTAGGGTGATACAAGCATCGTCATTCTTCCTGCAATTGTAACAAGGCTTCTTCCTTGCTGAAAGGCCTTTCAGCCTATGTTGGTAAAGGACGCGTTTCACTGTGGATAATGAGACTGTCTTACCAGCTTCAGCAAGCATCTTCACAAGGTCTTTGGCTTCTGTTTTGTGGTCAAGCTGCACATTTTGGACCAAAATACATTAATCTCTTGGACACAGAACCCATCTCCTTCCTGAGGGGTATGATGATTAGATATTCCTATCATGTCTATACTTGCATATAATTGTTTGAACAGATGAATGCAGCACCTTCAACCATCTGGATATTGTTCCCAAAGATGAACCACACTTGTGCAGCTCAACAATTCTCTTCCTGATATCTTGGTTGATTACGTTGGACTTTCCAATCGTGTCAAACAAGAAAACAGTGTGTTCCAGGTGTGGCCTTAAAATACATCCACTAGTGTGCCTCCCATTAATTCAAATGTGTCATTTAACCTATCAGAGGTTTGCAAAGTCATGACATCATGATCTGGGCTTTCCCTCATTGTTTAAATAGACAGTAATCACTCTTTATGTAAACTGCTGAATTTGAAAAAAAGTTACCAAAAAACTCTCTAAAAAATGCTCTCACTGTGTTTTCTGACACTTAGCAAATATAAATAATTTTGGTAATTCTAAATGACCTGAAACACGAGAAGTTCGGTCTGATTTAACTTCAGACGGTGAAAAAAATATGTATATTTCCTTATATTTCCTTATATTTGGACTATATATATATATATATATATATATATATATATATATATATATATATATATATATATATATATATATATATATATATAGTTCCCTATATAAAAACCCTTATCTCATAGGTCAAGCACAGTTGAGAGCAGTAATTGCAAACAACTTCTGGGGTGTGGCCTGCCTCAAATGAAGGAACAAATTGTAGGAGGAGGAGGAGAGCTAGCAGCCAGCAATGACACGTGGGATACGGGGTAAAGCTATGGTCCCAACCATGTGAACAGGAAAGGTGAGTGAACTTTTGCCCTGTCCCCCTCTGTCTATCATTTAGCAAATGGAGCACGTCAGCCTCACTGGGGGAGAGAGCCTGGCTGAGTGGAAGAGGGAGAGCTGGGTGGTGGGGTTGGTTTTAACACCTCACACAGGCTTCCTTTGTGCAATGGGCAAAGGTTAGCATTGCTTTGAGGGGCAATTGCAAATGCAGTTAAAGGTGTCGGTTGAAAATAGTGGGTAGCACAAAGAGTTGACCAAACTCATGGAACAATTACCAGTTGGTCATTACCAAGCTCAAACAGTCTGTCATCCATCTTGTCACTTTGCCTAATCTGACAAGATAAGAGCCCTAAACCTTGACTTAAACCTTCTTTATCTGATTGCAAAGAAACTGCAACTAACAAAAAAGGGTCAAAATCACTAATTGTATTGATGTCTGTTGATTCAGATGGGGTTTTTTATATTTATTTCCTTTTTAATGGATCTTACAATATTTCCCATCACTATATGGAAGATAGAGAAGTCCATATTTGCTCTCAAACATAAATTACAAAAAGACTGAAAACAGAACAAGATACCTGATTAGATAAAGCATAACTAACTCATATAATGAGACTTATACCGGAAGCTTTGTCAAACACAACATTGCTCTGAGACGCTAAAAACACATTTTTAAAAAAGTAATTTATTTTTTTTATTTTAACATTTAGATCATATCAAAATGTGAGTTGAAAAACTGTTGATTTATATTTCAGTCTTCTTCATAGCCTTTTGGTTTTTTAAAATAAAATGAATATTTTTGCCACTGATCCCACTGTTCTACCATAACTGGTTGCATCCTGCACCATATGTACCAGATCAGACCAACGGTTTGCCTAAAACAAGAAAATAAGAAGACTAGATGTTTAAACATTATGCTGAAGCTCGTTGGCCTCAGTGGAGTGCCATGGTAGTATTAGGATCACTGGCCATGTTTGAACCTAGTATTAACATGCATTGGGGCTGATCCAGATTTTTTTTTTTTTTTTTTTTTTTTTTTTTTTTTTTTTTTTTTTTTTTTTTTTTTTTTTATGTGTCCTGTCCAGCAGTGTGGCACTCTGTCATACAGATTTGCTTTCACAAGCGGAGCATTACGGCTTTCAACATGATGTTCCCCTTGGTATATATACGAAACTTTATTAAAAATTGCTTTCAGTTTGTTTCAAATGTAATGGAGACAAAGACAAAAAGAAAAAAAGGGTGGGGGGAGGAAAGAGAGAAAGATGGAGGAAAGGTTTAAAGAGAAAAAAGGAGATAGAAGTAGAGGAGAGAAAAAAGCATAGAGATAAAACAAGTCAATACCCTTGAAGTCTGCCTCGAGACCTGGAGAAAGAGAAAACAAACAAAACAGAGAATCCACAACAACAAACAACATATGCATATATGATGAGTTATAACTTCAATGGAAAGTACACACTACAAGATAGTACAAGATGTATTTAGTGACAATCGCAGTCCAGCTGAGGATGTGTCTAAAAACAGCTGAATCTACACACCTGTGCATGTGTGTAGATCCAGATTTAAATGGCCAAGTTTAACAACTGCCCTTTACATCTGTTATTAGAACCTATCCTGAGTGATCGGATCACAGTTACTTGCTTTACATGCAAAGGAACACAAAGCCACATCACAGAGTGGGCTATCGGTGGCTGTATGAAAAAAGAAATAAATAATTGCTTTGGGACTTTGCAGATCTCAGCATCACAGTAAAACAGATGAAACTATGATAAACGGCATTAAATCGATAAATGGTTTTGGTGGGACTGAGGAGCAAAACACTCACAGTAGTTGCATTTCCATTACAAAGTGGGCAATAGTGGCAACGGAGGTAGGAGTTCGCCCTGCAATCAGTGGGTCACTGGTGAGCCCCCGCCCTGTCTGTCTCTGTCGTTGTGTCCTTGGACAAGACACTTCACCCACCTTGCCAGCTTGTGGTGGTGAAGGGCTGATGGCATGATATGGCAGTCTCTCTTCTGTCAGACTGCCCCAAGGCAGCTGTGGCTACAATCTAGTTGCTTGCCATCATTAGCATGTGAATGGGAATGACTGAATTCATTGTAAAGCATCTTTGAGGGTCCTGAAAAGCACTATATAAGTCTGAAGTCCTTTTATTTACAAAGGTGTGCAAATCTGTCAATTTTTCTCTGCTAATGTCGAAAAAACACAATTTTGCAATTGTGGTGTTTCCATTAAATAAGAAATGCACATGAATAAGCTTGGTCAATAAGTCATTAAACAACATGTGGTTCCATGATCCTCCAACTACTTCCTGTTGTCATCTTCTTCGTTCATCTTAACACACAAACAACACATAATTGCAAATTGTATCTTTAGTCGAATTAAGTTGTCAATAGTGGGACAGAATATTGAGAGTTAAAGAATTTCAGACTTTTTTCCCTCCATACATGTGATTTAACTATCTGCAAATATCTTGCTGTGACCCCTGTAATCCTGTTTTTGTTGTTTTTTTCTTTTCTTTTTTTTTGCTTTCCTTTTTTCTTCACCCAGTAAAAATTAAAGTTTAACTATAAATAGAGGGGGATAATGCAGTTGACCCAAGGGGTTAATTCTCAGTCTTTTGGAGACTTTCATCCCCTGTAGGCTCTCTGTCTGTGTTCTCCTCAGGTTACATTACCATAAACCCGAGAACTACCACAAGGAAATGAGTTCATATGGAGAAATGAAGCTAGGATTTGGTCAGCTTGGGCACCTTCAAGAGCACTCCCAACATGAGAGCCTGGAACAGAACACTCCTTTAAGCTCTAATTAATGCCTTCACTCCACACTACATCATGAGGTCAGTGGGAATTTAAACTAAGGTAGAACCTCTCAAACAAAAAAAATAAAAAAATAAATTACTGAAGGGCTGCAGCAGACGGGAACCGAATGTGGAGTAGCATTCTTGTTTCAACACCTGTCAGAAAAACAGACAAACATACATCTGAGAAGAGAAAAAGTTAAATGAAATATCTCAATTAATACCAGATGAAATGGTTTGTTGAGTACAGCCAGTGCGTACTTTATCCTTGCAGTTTACACAGCCAGAAACTTTTCTGACTAATTGTTCTCTTTCTATAATCCTTAAATATTTTACATAATCCCAAATATTGTTTAGACATGAAAACTCCTGCTGGATCAGTTTTATAAAGTACTTCATGGTGCCAGGATAAATATACATCTCATGGTATGGACCCAGTTGTTTTAGCATTTATCTTCCTACATTTGTTCACCTAATCAAAATACATTTGGTTAAATAGATATATGTGGCCTGAGTACACATACAGAAGTCAAACAGCTGATGACATGTCAGTTGCTTTTTATTGCTTAGTGTTTATTTTTCTATGGTGGTGACACTTTTAGCCTGAAGCCAGTGAATTTATGTCACACAAATATGATAAATGCTTGATGCTAAACATGTTCACACACCACAAGCTACACAAACTCCCAGAGTACAAACAAACACACGTGTCTACACAGCTACAGTTTCACCAGTTAGAAAAAGACAACACTGATTGCCAAACCAGCTGAGGTCTGGAGGTTGCATTGGAAGTGTTGCTGCCTCCTGAGGTGTTGAGGTAAGAGAAAATGGCCAATGAAAATTAGTTACAGAAAGAATCAAGTAACACAAGGTCTAGATTCTATGGCAGGTACATTTATTTTACTTCAAATATACATTTAAGTTTCATCAAATGTGACAAGGTAGATTTGGAACAATCTTGCCAACATTTGTGATTCCATATAACAACCAAAATTTGTTGCTGGAAGAGTAGATCCAACCACTAGAGTCACTTGGTTGAAATGCATATTTTTGCTTTACTATGCAGGTTTTAAGATTAAAAAAAAGAAAAATAAGGATTTAAGAGAGAAAGAAATTAGCTTAATTAACTTAAGCAAAAGTCAACAAAACCAAAGGCTCACTGAAAAAAAGAAAACTGCATTTTTACTCCGTTTTGTTTGATTTATTTTTTATCCACTCTGTCACTGTTATAACCAATAAAGATGGGTAAGGTATAAGTCAGGATTTCTTAAGTGAGGTTCTATTCAAATGTTACCATTGGGTAATAGACCTGATTTCATTGGCAAGGCTTTACAGCTAAACTGCTTGCTTTACTAGTGGTTATGCTTATAGGTATTAACGGGGGGGGGGGGTATTATGCAAAATCGACTTTTTTGAGCTTTACGTCATATCATGTCATTCCCTCATCAAACACATACTCTGAGTGTTGCTTTGATTCATTCATGCATGTTTGAGAAATCCTTGAATCTCCCTTGGCAGCCATTTGAGGGTGCTTAAACACCTGCTCATAAAATGTGCCGCCTTTTTACCCCAAACTCCCCTTTGGATCTTCAGCCCAGCCAAGCTCCTGCTCCACACAGCACCCCTCCCTCACGCCTCCACTACACTGCTCCACCAGACTAGCAGCACCAGCAATTAGCATACACCTGGTGGAACTGCACGTTTGCTGAGATTATCATAAGAAATACTTCTTAGTCCAATGCTCCTAAGAATGGTTGTAAACAGCATCATGGAAAAGCATTGTTGTGATGACATGCTGAAGGGAGAGTGTCAGAAAGGGTCAGGGGTTCTTAAAGAGACAGAGGCCAATTTAAAGGTGTCAGATATGGCTATGATATGAAGTTAAATTTGTTATTTGAAAATATGTTATTTTTAAAATATATACAGCATTTTCAGAACAACTGAAGGTGACATAGTTACTTGACTGTCCTATAAAATGGCACTATGTGCCTGGAAAATTTCTGATACCCCCACCCTTTAAAAAGAAAAAGAAATGTATATATACACACACACACACACACACACACACACACACACACACACACACACACACACACACACACAAAAAAACATTTGTAGAGGTGCTTTCACACAAGCATAGGCTTGGGGACACAGCTTGAATAGGAATGCCAACATATGTTATGCCTTATTTAGTTTGATTAGCCTCACTTTTGAAAGCAGATCAAACACAGCCTGCATACTGCTACAATAGTTGCCCATTTGGGATATAGTCAAATGAAGCTGTCCAAGTATCAATAATGAGTGAAGCAGCTAGCTATCCAGTCTGTTGCTCTTTATACATGAACCAAATGGAGCAGTAAAGAGCGAAATGATAGACAGATTTTTTCCAAACGCTATATCATTGAGCCTTAAAACATTGCTATGTTTGCACTGTCCTAGCCTGGCCATTGCCTTCCTACACAGTTCCGCTCAATTCTCGTCTCCCTTCAGTGCATCATCTGAAGGAGGAGTTGTGGACAATGACGTTGATTTTCTGTGCTGTTTTAGAATTGTAGTCTGCCTGTAGTTTGGCAATGACAGTGAAGGAAGCCATTCAGTTGGCCATGCTTTCAAATATTGAATTAACATTAACAGCCATCTCATTCAGCTCAGCACTTCTCTCTTTTCAGTGGGTGATGGTTGTTTACAGCAATTTCCCGTAAGCTTCATAGCGTCAAAATGGCGTATTACATACATCATGGCCAAATGTTAACGATTGGATAAAATTTAAAGCTTCAACAGACTCCATGCCTCCAGGAAGCAATCGTTTCTCAATAGCCGAGGGTCCAGAGCCTCTGTTATGGAGCAAAGCGTAGAACAAGGGGCTGGCTTTTACCAGGCTAGCATTGTTCCCTAGACAATGGGTTTTTTTACACTGAACACAATAATTATTTAATGTAAGTAGTAGATGGTATGCCTGTAATTATCTTTCTGTGGGACTGACACTTGCATGTAAAGCATTTCCAGTCATAGTTACTTTCACATGAGACAGTTATGCTTAAGGGAAATGTTTTACATGTTTTGTTCTCATCATTTTTCAGACAGGCATTTTTCACACAGGCATTAACATCTATGGTGTTATTAAAATTTGAATTATTTTGAGATGGTAGAATTCCACTTTGGTCTCAGTCTCCTTTAAGCTAGTCATTAGTTTCAGCCTCTGGGTTGAGTTAATCTGGCTGTATAATAAATGACAACACAGAGAGAGTTACCTACTGCAGGTAAACTATAAACTGCTTAAAACCTGTTCACAGAACCTCACTTCAAAAACCCTTTAGACCTTTTCAACAGTAAAATCTACAATACTTAAGGACTTTTGCTGTTCATTAGCAATAAAAAGGTTAGATAGCAATAACATTACACTGTAAGTTTTGTTTCAAAGGTGAAACTTTTTGATCTTTTAGGTAATTCAAAAACATTGCAAAAAAGTTTGTTCTTTTCCTGATAACGACATTTCTCTAGTCCTTTCAGAGTGTTTTGACATATCTCAAACCATTTTTGCTTGAAATCCATATGTCTCTCTAACTCCTTACTGCCTGTGTTCCCCTAAACCCCCAGTGGATGCATTAATCTTGTCGACTCAGGAGGGAAAAATTCAGCAGTTGCCATTGCAGTCCCACCCAGCAAGCTTTGTCCCAGGAGTTCTACTAATTCCAAGGTCATGTGCATGCATCCACCCCTTTCCTCTCACCCTGTCTGCTTACCTCAGGGAGGAGGATGTAGGATGAAATGGCAGAAGGGGACAGAGAATGCAAGGCTTTCAAATGTTTCTCTGTCATACAGACCTTTGCCTGCAAAGAAAGCACAGATTATTAAGGTGTGACGGAGCACGTATATCTGGAGGTGGGAGGACAGGGGAACCCCAATGCTGTCCTCTGGCCTCTCTCCATCTTCAGTGATTGAATACTTCATCAGTGGCGCCCAGACCAGCACCAGACATTCCTAAAATTTCCCTCCTCCTCCTCGGTGACCTCTGGTAATGGCAAAAATAGATGTGGCCACTATTAATCTGCTTTCCCCAAGAAACAGTGGCCTATCAAATTCTGTTTTGCTTTTGTGAATGTGTGAGGAAACTCTACAACAAAAATAACAAAACAGTTCTACATCGGAATTATCTCAATTGATCTACCTTCATCACACTTTTGCAAATTCGTCTTGCATTTCAGTGTCTTAGAAAAATACACTGGTAAGTAAAATTGGCCATCATGTGCATACTGTTGCATACAGTATGTTCGAACTTGATCGTAATTTGATCTTCAGATGAGCTTGGCTGCCACAGTTGTTTTGGACAGGTCGAAAAATACCAAGGAATCAACCTCACATCTCTGTTTTGCACATATTCACAGTTGCTATACAGCTTATGGTAAAGTGCCACCCTATGCAGAGCCCCTGTCTGCACTTATGAAGATTCATCCACCTCCACATGCTAAATGCTTGTATTGTCTCCAACTGAAGGCAGCCCACTCTTTCTGATGAATTCAGTTAGCCAGTTTTTGACCACCTGCATTCAATTTTAGGCCATTGAACACTAATCCTAACATGTCCAAGCCATCACAAAGCATATAGGAAAAATAAAATGAGACAAAGATGTCAGAAAAGAAAAACCCTACTCTTTCTTGATACAGTAGAACAATGAATCCTACACTCTTCATCCAAATTTATATCACTATACAAACCAGGTGTGCATTAAAAAAGCAACACAAATAATGCAGCTTACATGATTTGGCTCAGTGTATATATGCTGCATGGCAATGCAGGTAGTTAACTATTTACTCTTTGCATGTTTGCAATTTCTTTTATGTCTTCTTTTATGTTTTCTCAGTTTTATGCACTTCTCATTTGTACATCATTGTGGATTGTTAAGTTACACAAATCTTAGATGCTTGTAACCATTGTTTTTATTCTATTACTATTTCTGTGAGAAGAAAAGGTTTACATCATAAGTCATATGACCATGCAACCCATAAGCTTTAAGTAAAATAAAAATAAAAAAACTCAGATTCAGTGTAGCACTGCCTGAGGGCCTGCACTTCCTGAACATTCAAACAACAGCTTTGTGCACGTAGTGTACGTAGTTCCCATCAATATGCAGATAGCATTGTGCACAACCAATCTGTGTGAAAAATGTTTATTTATTGTTGCAGTTGCTTCTGTATCCTAATGTTATTTTTTGAACACATTTACAATAGTTTTCCTCCACATAGCAAAAATAATGTCTGTAAGAAGACAAAATTTTAAAGAATAGGAAGATATATCCACAATACACATATGCTTACATGCTGCTTCAGATTGATGCTCATTATTCTGCATGAATGAGGTATTTTGGGAATGCTTTCTCAACATGATTTTTTTAGTGCATGAAATGTACTGAAAGGACGCTGTCTGTACTGGTTATGGGTGAGATACTCATCAAAGAATCACCAGCTTCTGTCAGCATTAACTCCCCTGCTAACCTTCAACATACTCTGTTCTACCAAACTTTGAACAAAGTGTGTTAACGTCTCACGTGTGGGAAAACAAATTTGCACCATGCAATACAAAGCTTAATGACAAGAAGGATCATGCATCCAATAAAAGTGATTTTAAAATAAGGTGTTTCTAAGCTTTTGTTTTCTTGAGTAACCTTATTTATTTCTTCTTTCGAAGAAGAAATAGTGTGAGTGATTGCTATGAAGTTAAGGACACAACGCAAGCGATTTTCCACTGTAGCTATATGCTCGTCCAGGAGAAGTGAATGCTGCAAGTCAATGACTCAATGCAATCTGCTTGATTTCCTTAGATAGAAACTTTTTAAGATACTTTGAATAATTAACTGAGATTGCTGTACTGTTTGATATCTAGAATCAATTGCAATGTATGTGTGATTGAATTGAAGTGATTTTTTTATAAAGTGCCTTGAGACAACATTTGCTGTAAATTGGCACTATATAAATAAATTGAATTTAAATTAATTTAAACATATAAGGAGAGTTGCATTAATCATGGTCTTTATGACTGCACTCCCTCCAGCATTTGGTAAAGCTATAGTTCAGGCTTAATCCAAGATGTGGCAGTCATAAAATCCGTTTCAGGGTGGCAGATTATTGTATGAAACAACCATGCTAGAAATTATCAGCTCAGTCGTTCACAATTAATTGAATTGCTTACAAAGAATAGATATGGGGACTTGGATGAGAGAAAAAAGCTAAAACCTAGGTGTCAACAAGGTCCAGCATCTTCATCCCAGGTTGGTGGGTTGTGGGATGCTGACAGTGAGAGATAAATGGGAGAGAATTATCTACTCACTCGGCCAGATAATTGCTCCATTTGGCCCTGAGTTAGAGAACAGCTTCTAATTAGCTCCCTCCAGTCCCCTCGAACTTCATTCCACCCCCTAAAGAAAACACTCATACACATGTTGGAGGTTTAACCAACTGGAAGAATGTAATGACACCTAAAAGTTTCTGATTCGTCAGACAGTTGGCAGCATGTCTGATTTGATTGTCCACTTTGGAAGATAAAGAAAACATTTGACAAATGCATTCCCCCTTCTCCCTTTAGCGAGAAGGGGGAATGCAAAAGTCAGCCGACAAGAGTATGTTCTACATTTTTAAATTATTTTGATCAGTTATACAGTTTACTTATAATTGAATTGTAATCATTCGTATTTCAGTTATTGTGACAGATTATTTTTGATTTCCATCCACCTGCTTTGCCGTTCAGCCAAAGGATTATAGAATTGAAAGAATTCTTGTGATTATATATCACATTAGTGGTAGCAAAAAGCAAAACCCCATTCTTGATGGGGCAGTGTTTCTTAAGGGGAGGGGAGGGGGGTTACAATTATAGTTTTCTAAATTAGCATTATTAGTTCTCTGATTCACCACAGCAGTTTCTTCATATTGCTTGTAAGTTGGCTTTGGTAGAGTCACATGTGTAGTGTAATGTGGAAAAATTACATCTATTCTTGCACAAACAAAATTCTGTTAAGTCTCAGAGCTTCAAGTAAAAAAAAACAAAAAACTGAACTTCAACTTCTAATGAAGTCAACATTTGACTTGGAAGGTCTGAATTCCTTCCAGTCTCAAAATCCAGTACGAATGCTGTCCACGTAACAGTTTCATAACAAGTTTCAGTAATAAACTGTTAGTTCATACTTTGGATGCATTGTTCCTCATTTTATCAGTTGCATTACTGCACAACATCTGTTTATGAAGTTGTTGCTTGAAGACAGAGGTCTTGATGGGCAGATGAGTTGCAACAGTCAAGATTGTAGTATGTGAGAATGACTCTGCTTTCAGAAGAGCAACATCACCACAAGAACAAGGAAGTGAGTGGAAGTTGAAAAAAATTGAGAGAAACCATGTAAAAACCATAAAAAACACAACCATCCAATTCTCTAATTGTCCAAACAGTGTGGAACTGTTAGACCTTCACTCTGCCTTGAAGTTTTGTTAATACGAGGTGGGTTTCAAAACACATGCACTTCTGGGCCCAGAATAGAAATATCTCAGGGGAAAAAGGAATATTATGTGGACAAAGTTGAACCAGCATGAAATAACTAATTTGCAATGTTACAAGAAACACATCTTTTTAAGGAAAAACATTTAAATCAAAACAAGGTTGGGTTGGACAGATAGTTTACTCTCCAGATAATACTGCTTCTGTGTCTGTATTCTGATCTCCAAATCAATCCAATTTATGGCTTTCGGAATAAATAAAGATAAAATGGGTAGATGGATCATTGTTGAATTGCATCATAAAAATATAACTCTAGTAAGTGTGTATGCCCCAAATGCTTCACAGGCAACCTCTAGCCTCTTTGAATATTGGACTGGCAAAGTAAAGAAATAATTTATTATCAGAGGTGATTTCAATGTAGTCAGGAATGCTCTAGTTGATCAATCAAACCATCCTTTAATGGTAGATCATTGTCAAGAGCCTTTCAAGAATTATCAGACACATTATCAGAATTAGTGGATGTTTGGAGAATAATGCACCTTGACACAAGATATTATACTTCTCAAAAATGCCCAACTCCTATTCTAGAATCGACTACATCTTGGTGTGTCCAACTCTGACACTGACAACATAATTAATGTGGATATTCATAATATTTTAATCTCTTATCATGCCCCTGTTTCTATAACTTACTGTCCAACCTCACTAAGTTCATCAATAAATGCTTGAGTTTCAACAACTCTCTGGTGAAAGATGGAGAATTTATTAAATTAACACAACAAAATCTAAAAAGTTTTATTGAATATAATCACTAGAAATTCCAGTTCAAACTGTTTGGGGAGTTTTAAGGAAATTAAAAATAAAGAGGAAAATTTAAAAAAAAAAAACATAAAACATTGGAGACTAAACATATGACCCAAAAAACTAATCTGGTGATTTTTTTTCTTTATGCAATACAAACTAAGAAGGGGATATTATGAAAGTGGTAAAAAAAAAAAAAAAAAAAAAAAAAAAAAAAAAAAAAAAAATGTTGGCATATCAATTTAAAATATCTGAACAAAAAAAAAGAAAGATCAAATACGGGCACCTATTTCGGTTGCTTAAGCACTCAACACCATAAAATGTTTGTCAATTGGTTAAGTGCCTAGAGAAGACGGCTATACCACAAGATGTTATCATTATTTTTCTAAAGATCTTGCCCCCTTGCTCACCATAATGTACAATGATATTATTAAAAAAAAAATCAATGCCACCAACAATGCGGAGGCCAATTACATCTCTGATACCAAAACAAGGCTAAGATCACATGGATGTTAGTAACTATAGACCACTAAGCCTGCTCAATATCAATTATAAACTTTTCCCTAAGATATTATCAAAGTGACTAGAAAAAGTAATATCATGCTTAATTTGTATCAAGCTGAATTTTATGACTTCTTAGGAATGGAAGAAGCTATACATGGCCCAAGGGATAAACATAATCAAATTTGGAATTCTGTCCATAATGAAACATTAAAAAATATTGTGGCAGAAGACTGATACGGAGCACTTCTGATCCAAAATTACATTAATCCGATCATGGATATATCATGAATGCTGTGTGTGCAAGGTGGTTGTGGCATAGGATGTGTGTTCAGGGCCTGTGGTTGTGTGCTAATGGCTGTGTGTAAAGGGCCTTTGTTGTATACATAAATATGCATGCAGGCCAGTTGTTGCACATCTGTTGTAGTGCGACAATTGTCTCTGGGTGCATGGCCAGTGCTATAATAAACAGGTGCTATGCATGCATAGTGTTTATAGATTGTGAGATTGAATGTTAATTTGTATCTAAGTGCATTCCCCTCATTACCCATCCCATGTTTGTCTCTTTAAATATCATGTTATGTTCTATTCTATTGTTGGTTGAAATATTAATTTTAAAAAATTGTTAATATTAATTGTTGGTGGCATTCATATCTTTAAACTGAAGCCTTTCTTACCCAATGGTGCAAATATAGCATCCCAGTTAAGCTGCTTGTGTTGCCCTGTGGCAGTTCACAAAGATAGAACAGATGCAGCTCAACACAATGTTGGTGTGGGCTTAAACCTATAATGCAAAATTCACTTTCTGCACATTTTTGTACTTGCATTTGGGTATCTACTGCTTCAAGAAACAGTCCAAGTGCAAAACAAACAAAAAAAAAAAAAAAAAAAAAAAAAACATTCAGCCATTTTCTGGCAATAAGTTATTGTTTTTTGGTGTCTGGAAAATAAACCAACTCAAAATCCTTCTGATTATGAAGTCACAATTGATAGTTACTACCCCTCACCTTGCAACCTAAGTGGAGCTCTGTCCACTTCATTATTAGGAGAGGAGCACATTTGGTGAACTGGTTTTACCACTGTACATGCTGTATAATGGCTACAGGAAAATAGAACTACTTTGTTATTGACTTACCATTCAGAAACCTCTTGCTGCATCCTTGATGGTTGTGCAGGAGGCTCCACTTGTTTTGCTTCTGGGTCTGACTCAGGATCAAAGATGTACAGTTATGCAATCTGTTTGGAGCAAATATTCATGTGTCTAAAGTGTGAGTATAAAAACTGAGTAGGGAAATGCGGCCAGCAACAGCTTATTTGGATAAAAGTGACAGAGCCCTATAATAGCTCATTCTGAAAGGAGCTGAAAATAGACAGAACTGAGGAGGTGAAATCTCGTTATCTGAGAATAATTTTATGCTAAAAATGTAATAAGCATGTTTTGTATAGCCCATAGACCTACTCTAACTCGTTTAATGGAAGCATAATAAAAACAAGATGTCATTATTACAAACCTGTAGAGTGACAGTAATTTCGCTAGAACAGCTACTTAAGTATATCTACATATGTTCCTGGACAAAGAAGCATATAGCCAGAGGATTGCTGTGCTAAAGCTTAATCTCTGTGTGCAAATAAGTTTTTGAACATCTCAATCTGAAGAAATCAATAACCAGTCCACATATAAATTTTGGTGACATAAGGGGCTTCTGTAGGGAAGATAACCCCTAGCACTGGCACATGAAGAAGGCGGTGACAGTTTTAGAGCACATATCTGTCTGTCCCTGTGTCTGGACTGAATAGGGACCTCTGACATGTGTTTGCCTGCAAAGAGTGCCTCATCTCTGGCCTGCTGTTAGGGTTGAGTGGGGTTAAAGTGGGTGATGATGGCTACAAGGATAGATGAGTTGCAAAAGGTTTACAACCTTGTGATAACCACTCTGATGATTTCTTGCATTAGCCTTGGATGCAAGGAGGACAGCGGGCTACATGAGGCATTGAATAAATTAAATGCTGCAGGATGTGTTTCTAAAACCACCATTAAAAACTGACTTGGTTGGTTATAGGATTATGAAACTCTCTAAATATAGGAGATGCTGTACAGTGCAATTTCAGTGTCCACTTTAAAAATGATTAATACAGGCATGAAACTTAATTGCTTCACTCGACATTTACAAGCTTTCACTGGAGCCTCAGTTTCGAGTTCATACATTAATTTTTCAGAGATTCCTCTCCAATGTCAGCTGTTTGTTTGAAGTGATTTGAGATATCCCAATCTAACCACAGCAACTAGAGCTTTGGAGATTTCACTGGCAAATGGGTGGGGATAATGGGAAAGGCAGCCTGGCAAAATAAACTCCATCAAGTCATCCCTGTATGCAACACAATCCTTTCTCAAGCTCCCCTGTTTATGGATGTTGGGATTTCATCTGCAAGTGTGACATATTTCTGACCCCAAACATAAGACCATTTATCCAAATAAAGGTGGTATTTGTAAAGATAATGATTTGTCCATTAACCAGACATGTTCAACTGCAGGCAAACTCTCAGTTACTAAATGATGGCACTATATCAGGGGTCCTCAGAGACATTGGTATATCATTAAGTCATTAGTCAATTGTTTTGTTTGAAATCTGGGGATTTATCGCTTTTCTTTTAAAAGCAGTTTGGGGTAAATGAGGGTCAAGAGAATATAAAGATTTACCAAATAAAAGAGACAGAAAACTTGTTAGCAGTTACCTTATGTTGTGTGTAACTTCAGCAGCATGTAGCCTTCTTTTAGCCATTTAAATTCCTATAAATCACCCCATAAAGCTGGTATTGGCGAGTTGAGAATGTGTCACACATCACCTCTGTAAGAATGAGCATAGCAGAGCTCAGCAAAGTGGATGGAGCTGATAAAGCTGGATTGTCTGGGTGTAATCAGAGCCAGATGTGGTCAGGCTCGCGCCACGGTGGTCCAACCACATCTGCTATTTCAGGAGAAGGGAGCGGAGGGGGAGTCACAGCTGGATGACCCCTGACCCAAAGAAAGGAACCACGAGCCAAGGCTGACAGCCGCTATAGTTGAGGCAGGCGACCTGCTCTCATCTCTTTCATTTGCATGGTTAACAACTCAGCTCAAAAGTTTTAGGTAAACCCACTATGGCTGAGTTGCTTTTAACTTCTCAAACAAGCTAAGGACAAATTAGAAATAACCCTTTCTGATGCTGACTATATGAGTATTATTTTGAAATTGGAAGTCTCAACATTAAATAAATATGTGAATACTGCAAAGATTTCCAAATGTTCAAACTTATGTGTCATAAATAAAATGAAAATATCAAAATCCCATATTAAATATCAACATTTTATTTAAACAAATAAAAATTGTGACAAGTATATGATTTCACTTCACGAAAGTAGCACATTTCAAGAAAGATAAAAACAGTTGAAAAAAACTTGGAATACTTTTTAGAGGCTACAATCAAATAAAAAAGAAGTTGAGTTCTTCCTTTTGTCAAAAGTCGTTTGTAAAAAAAAAGTATATACATTTACAAAAGAAAAAGCTGCTATGCAAAAATACATTTAATCAAACTGTACATCATTTTAGTCAATGTAGACCTGTCCACAATTGACAAACTAAAAGTGGTGTTGACTGGGTGTACACTTAGGTTCTACTGTAGAAGTCAAGCTGCTGCCACAAATATATACTATATTTTTGTGATACTGAAATTAACACGATATAAAATGTTTGTTTTACTGTTTTCTAAGGAATAAATACCACTATAATTAACTCTAGTTTAACATCTAGACTGGTCAAACTGGATTATTTTAGACTGGAAAGGGATTCTTTAAAACACAGTGATCAAACCTTAACAGAAATATTCAACGTTGACTACAGATTCTTTTAAATACTGTTTGGATTTGTTAAACCTATTTGTGCAGCCCCATAAAAGTTGTAGATTCCTACTCTTCTCCCAAAAATCTTCTGATCTTATCACACTTATATAATCCCAGTATTGTACAAATGTGTATATTATATATGTTCATTATAATAAAACCTGTCTGTGTTTGTTTAATTTTAAGTCAGATTAGTTTTAAACTCTGGGTAATTTACTAACGATCATCCTCTTTTGAATATTTCCAAATTTTTTTCACTGGATTGATGTTATGCTTTTATTGGGCATTGAATTTTTACTATAGGTAAATCTTAGGTGGAAAATACATAGAAAGTATTCGCTGAAAGTGTTTCATATATGTCATCAGCTGCCCACAGGGTAACACCCCATTTCAGCCGAAAGAATGATACAATAAAGGCTTTTCATATCTGGTTTTGATGGATAAGGTGGGCAGGCAGTCAGACGTAACTCCCTATACTTGCGTGATAGGGGTAAGTCAGCATCACTATGGCTGCAGGCCCTCTATCTCCTGGACCTGATGATGGAACTGGCATAAAAAGAGATTTATCTGTCTTCACAGCATAAGAGACAAACGAGGTGCTGTATAAATGTCTCCACATCAACCATTCCACTTAGTTTCAGTGCTTCAGGTGCCTCACTTCCCCCTCACATTTTACTTGAGTGAAGGCATGGAGTTAAAGAGAGAAATATTTTAAATCATTTCTTGCAGAAAGTTATGGGAATGCAATGGATAAATTGGGTAAAAACACAAACATGCACAGATGCACTGCCATATTTTTCATATTAAAATATGAAAGTGTGGCATGGAAATGTATTCAGTCCCATTTAATTTCACTTTCCCAAGACTGCTTTGAAAATTAACTTAAATAGCAAAAAGAGTCCTTCTGTGTGTACTTTAATCTCAGTATAAATACAAATGTTCTGTGAAGGCCTTAGAGGGTTTTTTTTTAGCGAACATTAGTGAGCAAACAGCATCATGAAGACCAAGGAACACAGCAGATAGGTCAGGGATAAAGTTATGGAAAAGTTTAAAGCAAGGTTAGGTAACAAAATGACATTTAAAGGTCTTATGGAGAACTATTAAATCAGGTAAAGCTTGAAAGACTATGGTACATCTGCAAGCCTATCAGGACATGACTAAACCTTAACTGATAGACCAGGCACGGAGAGTATTAATCAGAACAGCAGTCAAGGTAACTCTGGAGGAGCTGCAGAGATTCTCACCTCAGATGGAAGAATATGTTGACAGGACAACTATTTGTTGTGCACTCCACAAGTATGTCCTTCATGTAAGACAGATGCATAATGAAACATGGAAGAAAACTGGTGAGAGGCTGAAAAAGACTTGAGACTCAGGCAGATTTTCACCTTCCGGCAGGACACTGACCCTACCCATGCAACCAGAGCTGCATTTGAAGCATTTTGGTCAAACCATATTCAAGCGTTACAGTCATGCAATCAAAGGCCAGGCCTCAATCCAATAGAGAATATTTGACCAGACTTGAAAATTGATATAAATGGACTTTATCCATGAGTTATCCCTGAAGATGAGCTATTTTCTCTAAATGTGCAAAACTATCAGAGACAAAAAAAAGCCCAAAAAGAAGTAGATCTACAAAAATATTATTTCAGGAGAGCTGCATATGAATGTAAGGCATACTTTTGGAGCTTTCTTTGCACAAAAACTTCTAAAACCATATACCTTTTTAACCTATCCCTTTACAGTTACACATTACTTTGTCTTTATCCATCACCAAAAAAATCCCAAAAAATATATGGACAATTGTAGTTGTAATGTCAAAATTGTGGAATTTTTTTTTTTTTTTTGCAACAGTAAGCATTTAGAATCATTTTAAAACCTTATTTTTCAGAATCAGTGTTATTAAAAGTGAAAAGGTCCATCTAAATTTTACAATATTTCTGTTGATATTTTTTTAGTAAATGATTGAAAAAAAAACATTGCCAATTATTAACTCCCACCTTAAATTAACACTCCAGCAAAGAAAAGAATCATATTATGGTATTTCATTTGGTTTTAAGTGTAGGTTTGTTGTTGAAAATCACACATTTCTAACATGATACTTGCCCTAAATAAACAGATTCAAAAGAAGACCCCCCCCCTAAGATTAAAATCAGTAACAAACAAGAAAAGGACTCTGTGTTTTTAATTAGTTTGGCTTTACTAACAATCATAGACAATAAAAAACTAATAATGCACTATGTTGTTTCGGCATTTGTCAAAAACTCACTGTGTGAGATAATCAGCTATAAACTTTGTCACATAAGAATTATTCAGGTTAATTGTGTTGTTATTAGGGAGGGGGAGTCTGCATAATTTCTTCTGACATCCTGTTATCAGCACCCAGCACTCCATTACATAAGAGTGATAACACCCAGGACAATGCCAAATGCAGTGAGGGGAAGATACAAAGCACAGGCAGCTCCTTTAGACCTCAGGCATTTCCTTCTGGGATATCCCCCCATTATGACCCACGATAGTAAAAGGAGAGATGGTGGTGTGGGGAAAAGTAAATGTCAAACTGGCAGGATCCATTAGGACATCTCCTCCTGGGAGGGTTTGAAGGTAGTAAGCGACACTGACCTATAAGGGGTTTGAGTGACAGGCAGTCAGAGTTGGATCAGGCAGTAAAGAGTGGCTCGAAAGAGGCCCTTTCTCTATTGTTCTTTCTATACTCTTGCAATGCTTGAGTGAGGGCAGGTGCTTCAGAGTGTCAAAATAGGAAGACAGGCCTGGCTGCAGTCCATGCTCTTCTGACATATGACAAAAGCTCACCTCTCACCTTCGTAAAAAAGGAATATTAAGTGAGAGCTGGTCCTTTACAAATAGTGGCTGGAGACTTTTTGCCTTGCTTGGGCAGGAAAAGCCTAACTAACTGATCCAAATAAGGAAGTTATGGAAAAAAGTCTATTTGTGCATCACAGTGATCACTGAAAGACATATGACTTCTAATTAATAAACCACAGGAATTTTGTTTAGTCAAACCAATTAGTCATACCATACTTCAATATCTTTTGGAATATACTTTTTTCATTCATTATGATTCAGATATAAATTTAAAAAAAAGACAAATACAGTAGCAGATTCAGTGCTTTGCAACTAAGTAAAAGCCACAGATAAAGACTGAATTCAGAACAGTTTCCAAATTATGGCCAGAAGAAGTAGCATAGTTGTTATCAGAGACCAAGTGATTATTTTCCACAAGATTTTCCTGTCAGGATGTTATGAATGTCTCCATGTGCAGTGGTCAGTGATAAATGGTGTCCCTTTTGCTGAGCTGATGTCATAGTCAAGGACTTTCTTCCCCTTCAGTTAGTGAGAGAGGGCTGAACAGTGCACTCGCTACGTCCTGTCCAGGACACATGGCTAATATCTGTGTGTGTCGGTGTGGCACGAAGGGCTTTATGTTTCCATATTTTCCACCACTATAAAAAGTATCTTGAGGGATTCTAGTCTTTTCCAAGCCACACGACGCCCCTCTTTTGGATTGCTGGAAAGCCTGAGCACATTTCTGTACAGAAGCAATTGGATCTTTCATCATTACAGCTTCAACCAGGGGGCATTATTTACATTAGATACAACTTTATTGATTGCTTTTAATTCCCAGTGTGAGTTTGGAATGTATTTATGTTGGCAGCCAAGAATGCTTCCTCCAGAATAATTTATGTCATAGCATTACATTAACAAGTCTCTGAGCTTTGTTTGTTTTCTTTGGGTATCTTAGCCTTTGCTTTGCATTTAAGTGACTAGGGGTTAGGTTTCCTGCTGTGCACAGGAACCAATGACAGCAATGTTTTCATTTGACTGGTTGCACCGGGGAGGAGAGTGACATAAAAATGAGTAAAAATGGATTTTAGCAAGTCTAAATGTAAACACTTATTACTGGAGTCTTAACAAAAAGAATGCGAAGTTATTTAAGTTATGAAATAGAACACTAGGTGTTATGTACATAATATACTTTGTCATTTATTCAAACTAATGATTATCTCTTTTAATACACGTAGACTGATAGTTTAAATCAGAGTTGGCCTGAGGCACAAGCAATCTACTTTGGAGCCCCCAGACCAACATGAGGCCACCAACTTATGTTACAGACATAATATTTGTAATCATAAGTTTTTAATTGTTTATGAAAAAAGAGTCTATCTGCAAAGAGTTTTTACAAATAGCAAATTTAAAGAAATTTCAGATTATTTCAAATTTACCTTAATTTAAGAGTTCAAGGAATTGGCAGTTGTGTTATTTCTAAGCAAAGGAAATTTTTGTACTTTGATAGTTACAGAAAAGTATTTGCCCTCTCTTGTGACAAGCAATATGGCTACCACAGCACAATCACAGTCGGCGGTGGCAGCAGCATTTCACTCCAAACCCCTGGTATGTCTTATGAAAACTCAATGTTTTCATGAACATTTAGTCTTTATTTTGTCACAAGGATTGACATCTTCCACTTTCTTGACATTATGTGCCATCATCTGATTGTACCAATACCATTGGTTGACATTGAAAGAGCTTATTTTCCAGTTGCCAGAAGCAGGGCCAGATTTACAAGAATGAGGGGCTAGTGCCAGTTTTGGTGCCCTGTCCACTACAGAAAGATTAGTCTACTAATGCAAATTACAATTTCCCCCCTGGGGGACTAACAAAGGTATTCATATTCGTAATACATTCATATGTAGTCCTATAAGCGAGTTTGATTTAATACATGGTAGATGAACAGTAGCTCTATGTTGTTCCCCCCTAAAATATACTATAACTTCAGAATTTTCAAATACTTCAGTATTGTTTTGTTCATAAAAATCCCAAAATATTAATACAATTCACCTGATATGGGACTGTGAGTTTTAAATAAAGTGCAATGCAAAACACATATTCATAAAATAAATAAATAAATAAAATAGAAAGAAAGAAAAGTCTTTGCCCCCCAACAAAAAAAAAAAAAAAATGGGGCCCTGGGCTACTGCCTCTGAATGCTTTTTTTAAAAGTCCCAGGTCAGAAGTCAGTACCTCTTGTTCTCTTGTTATCTAGACAGTGGTCATCTGAAAACATTTAAAACAACAAAGTGTAATATTTCAAGATTGGATTTCCACATGGGGCTATTGGACATGGTGGTGATGATATTTATAGCTGGGGATACTGGATTGAACCCTGGGCCTCAGTCAACAGTGGCACTAAAGCCACAGAGGATGGCTGGCTGTATGCTGGTAGAACATGGCAGAGATCAAACGATAATTCCAAGTGAAGAGTCCAACACCACCGGTATTGGCAGGAATGGTAGCTCCAGTGGTGCCTCTGAGTATTCCAGCTCGGTGGGTAATTCAGGCAGCGGGTAACACCAGATGAGTGCCACAGCTAATATCATCAGAGGCTGGTAGCAGCCAATACATGGGCAGGGGAACGGAGGCTAACCCCACAAGTGAACATCAATGGGACAAACATATCATCACAACCAGCAGATACCAGGAAATTGCTACCATCGGATTTGAGTGCGCTGGCACAAAGGAAAATGGCACCAGCAGCTATAAGAAGCCAAGTATCAAGGCTGATTCCACTACCAACAGTTCATTGCTGATGGCTGATGACTTGGTAAACCACCCTTTATCACTGGTGTTGGCCGGAAAGCTAACACTGCTGATGGCTTTTGACAACAATGGGCTATTGGTCTCGTGTGGGAAAGCCACTCCCTGCAACTGGTGTTGGCCAGGGGACTGGCAGCCCGAAATGGGGACAGGCTGATGGCCACTGTCCAAACTGTTGAGAGGCGTCCACCAACAACTGTGGAGACAACTACCTATGCTGCCAATTTCATCAGTCACTCTAAGGTAAAACTCAAAAACCATGTTTTAAAGAAAAACCTTAGATTTAAGATATTTCAGACTCTAAATCAGACCAAAATAATCTGGGACACCAACTGCAAACCCAAGGATTGCTTCGTGGACACTTGAATATTAGGAGCCTTGGAGATAAACGTGAACAGTTAGAACATCTGCTTTGTGTTTCTAATATGGTTTGGTTTGTCTGAAATTTGGCTGAAATAAACATCAGCTGAAGCTTTAGTAACTATGCCTGGATATAATGTAATTAGAAAGGAAAGGGACAGAACCAAAGGTGGAGGGGTATTGCTGTGTGTTAGGAATACTCTAACCTGGATTATATTGGAGTTGAAATCACTCTATCAACTGAAATGTCTTATATTTTATTTTGCCTATATCCATATCCATATCCATTATATCCTACATCCACCAAGGTAGAGTTTTATGATCAATCAAAAACAATCATAAACTCCTGTGGACCAAACAAAGAGTTTGTTATTATGGGTGATTTTAATATAAATTGGGATAGGAAATGGAGAAGGAAAAACATGTTAAACAACTACAGATTATTAATTTGGACCAGCTTGTTGAAAAACTGATGAGATTAACAAAAACATCACAGACCACAATAGAGCTTTTGTTCTCAATTAGGCCTGAAAGAATTGTCAAGACATTTAATTTTTTGACTGGTCTGTCAGACCATAATAGCATCATCTTCTCAAGAAAACCAACAAAATAGAGGTACGCAAAACTACACAGTGGCGCTACTTCATATGATACCAAATCAAATCTAAGAGCCAAACATAGAATCTTGGTGAAGCCCTGAAGATGGTAGACTGGGACAAAATGCTAACCTCCACAAATATAGATGTCTACTGTGAGTCTTTCATCAATAAACTTAAAGAGGTGATGTACTGCTTTGCTTTTAAGGAGAGGCATAGGCCTAAAAAGAGGAATATACCACCATGGTTAGATGAAAACTGTAAAAACCTCTTAAAATCTGAAGAAATATCTCAAATCTGGACTGTCTACTGACAGAATAATAGTTACTCAATCTCGAAATAGGGATATACTGAATATTAGAAAAGCCAAAGCAAACGTTTTTTTTTTTTATCTCTGTTATAGAGGATGTGAATTGCAATGCGAAAAGAGTATGGCAAATTCTAAATAAATTACTAGGTAAACACAATAAACAGGACAACAATTCCCTTGAATTAGCTATGAATAATGTTCAGATTAGATATCCAAAAGTTGTTGCAAATACTTTTAGTATTTTTTTCATAAATATTGTATCTGAAATTACAAGGCTCTTCACTCCTTCCACTCTTCTACCATGTCTGATAAATGAAGACCTAACTGTTTTTCAGCTAGAAAATATACTAGAGGTATAAAAAAAGGTCAAAAGCCAAGGATGATCAGCCTATTCTTAAATATAGACTTAAGACAGTGCTAATTACGACCTATCAGCATCTTACCAATTGTTTCCAAGGTTGCTGAAAAATGGATAGCAAATCAGTTGATAAATCAGTTGGTAAGGGCAATTTTCTGTTTAATTGAATGCAGTTTGTTTTCTGAGCTGACCACTCCACTGAAATGGCTACCTGCTTTTTTATTAGGAAGGTCACAAGTTTCTTGGATAAGAATCACTGTGTAGGAGCTGTGTTTCAAGATCTTAAGAGGGCATTTGACACCTTCAACCATCAGTTCTTTTGACTAAACTTACTTTTCTTATGTTTTTATGGATGGTATATTATGGTTTAAATCCTACCTATCGAACAGATAGGTAGGATATGTTCCTATATATGGTGTCAAATCCTCCCACCTTAATTATAATGTTGGGGTTCTGTAGTGCTCTGTTCAGGAACCTCTATTATTTTCCCTTTATATTAATGATCTCCCAGATGTTTGCCCTGAGCTTAATTTGGTGATGTATGCAGATGATGCTGTGATTTTCACACAGGGAAAAGACACTAAGACAGCTGGCAAAATTCTTACCAATGTTTTGACAAAAATACAGTGTTGGCTGTGAGATGCCTCTCTTTTACTAAACACCAAAAAAAACTGTTCACATTTGGCAATTTGGCAAATGTATTTTGATGAACCACAAGACTTACAGAAACATTTTCTGTGAACTGACAAGACAAAAGTGGAACATTTTAATGTTTGTATCTCATTACATCAGTGTAAAACATAATGAACCATTTCAGAAAAAGAAAACCATATCAACAGTCACAAATTGTGGTGGTAGTTTGATTGTTTATGTCTGCTTTGCTTCTTCAGGACCAGGAGGACTTTCTGGAATTGATGGACCCATTAATTCAGCTCTCTACCAAAAAAAATCCCAAAGGAGAATGTCTCGCTATCAATTTGTGACCTTAAGCTCAAGTGTACTTTGGCTATGCATTAGAATAGGATCCAAAGAACAACAGCAAGTCCACCTCTAAAAGGCATAAAACCCCTTATGTTAACTTTTTGAAATGGCCCAGTCAAAGTATAGACACATATCCATTTAAAATCCAATGTGGTATGACTTTCAAAAGCCCATTCATTTTCACAACACTTCCGTATAGTTAAACTAAATAATTTCTGCAAAGAAAAGGGGGTCATAATTCCTCCTTAGTGATGTAGGATACTTGCCCACTTTTGCATCTGTTTGATAACATTGTTGCCAACAAGCACCAATCAGTTATTAATTTACATGGCAATTAGTTTTCATATTGAGACAGATTTTTTTGGACAGCTTTTGTCTTTTAACAAATCAAGTCATCATTTGAGAACTGAATTTTCTATTATTTCAGAATATCTAGTGATAAAATTAGTTCACTGAAACATGTAGATGTAATGAAAAAAACCTGAAGAAAGCTTTAAGGGGAAAGACACTATTTTAATGTATGTCAACAGTCATAAAATAATGTCACAGGTGTAATTAAATAATCTTTGCTGCATATTCCAAGACTCCTTGTATGCTCACCCTTTACAACTTTCCTTTGTAACCTGTCAAGGTTGTATTAAAGTATTGAGACAAGACTGCCAGGCCAAATAAATAAGAAAAGGAAATAGCCATTTCTTCACAGTTTATTTTACATCTCTCACCTTTTATCCAAAGTGCTATTTAAGACTTGCAGTGACTGATACAATTCCATCATGCTGTAAATTTATTGAATTCGCTGCTATCTAACTACACACTTAATGAATGTACAAAGTATAAATGATCAAGCTTGAACAGTTTATAAAATATTTGAGTAATGACTGGTGGGTAATTGGTGATAAATTGGTGTACAATTCCAATTCTGCTTTGGGCCATATACAGCCTTAGACCAGCCGTGGTATAGCTGAAATATGTGGACATGATATGACCACATGTGCCTCCATAAAGCCAATTTCCCTGATTACTTTCTTTTATTTTTCCTGTTAACTTTATCTTCTCTTTTCCTGCCAGTGAGATTACATACTGACTCAGTTTTTCCCAGTTCCAGAGGGAGTCTGTGGCCATTGTTCTAAACTCTGACGGCAGCAGGGCTGTCGTTAATGGACAGCACCACTGATTCGCCTCCACTTCCTGTGCAGACCTTGACAGAGCTCATAGGTTGTTTATCTGGCCTTATAGCATATGCCACCATGCCAAAAGGCAGAAGAAAAAGAGTAAAACTTGAGGAAGCAAGACATTTTATTATTATAATTTTATTCCTTTGCTGGAAAAAGAGTTAATATTCAAGCTGGGTTAAATATCCTACAAGTTGCATATTAGTTTCATTATGAATGTGTACAACTTTGTGGAGGAGTTTAAAGCTGGAGTACCATTTTCATTAAAGTTCTTTTTCTCCCTGTTTGGGAATGATGCAACGCCAGATTGCTGCTGCTGATTAGATAAGAATGTTGCAGCCATCAGCTCTGGTTGCTGGTGCAGAAGGAGGAAATTCCTATCTGATGGGGTTTTCAAATTTAATTCTAGATGGTCAGGCTGGAAGAAGGAAAATATTTACATAAGTGACATCTCCATCCCTCTCAGTTGTAGGCATGGCCTATTTCGACCTGGAGAGACTCACACTAAGACAGAGCAGCAATTAGAAAGTTTTATTGACATGAGTGAATAAAAATTTTTGGCGCTCAGACCCTGGCAGAAGACGTACATGCTGTGAATTGCAATGAACATGGATGGGCAGCTTAGGATGAAAACTATAGACGTCTTCCCCCCGGGGCCCGGACACTGGTAGTGGAGTGGAAGCCTAAGGAAGGAAGCCTGATGGAACCATGAGAGAACGAGGGCGGAGAAAAGGCGGAGGTGGGTTGTAGCTCAAATGGGGAGCAGATGGAGCCACGAATAGAGAGTCTTATAAGCTGAGACTTATGCGATGCTTGGCTATGGCAAGGCGTGGTCCGGAGCTGAAGGGCTGCAGCTGAGGCGATTACGAGACGATTGGATGATGTAGAAGAGGCTGGGAAGAGCCTTCCAGTTTGAATTTACTCCTTGGCTTAATTTGTCATATTATAAACAACTGAAATGTCTACAATTAAACTGGGAAAGTTTACAATGTTTTCTAAGATCTGGTTATATGTTTGGCACACTCTTGACTTAAAAAAAATGATAAAACATACAGTTCACATTATATTTTAGACTCTGGTGTTAATGTCAAAGATTTAAAATATATTTATATATTTTTTTAATGATTTTTATTAAATTTCCACAAGACTGTTAAGTGAACACAACTTCTTGTGTTGGGATTTGCTACTTTTTTAGGGCCTTTCCATTAGCATTACATTATTATGATCTACAGTGCTTTCAAACATACTCACATTCACAAGTACAAACTTCATTTTAATTAACTGATATTTTGTGTGGTGGACCAATGCAGTAGTTTTACACATCTAGAAACTAAAAATATATTATACTTTTTTGGAAAATAGTTCAAGCTCGGTCAAATTTGAAGGAGGACATCTGTGAACACCCTTTTTTAAGTCTTACCTCAGACTCTCAGTTGCATTTAAATATAGACAATGACTTTCTAAACAGATGAATATATCATAAAAATGTAGCTGTGCTGTTTTTTTTATGGTCATTGTCCCGCTGGAAGGTGAACCTCTACCCCAGTACCAAGTCTTGTACAGACACTAAATCAACTCAAACCAGTTCCCTGTCCCTGTTGACAAAAAAACATGCAAAAGCCCACAGAATGATGCTACCACCACCGCCATGTGTCACCATTGAGATGGTGTGCTGTATTTATACTTAAATTAATTTGCATACAAATAGACTATACCAGGCAACTTCTGAATGAAATTGATTGCACTGGTCTCTATTTTGGGGTATCAAAGTAAAGGGAGTCTAATACACCACACTTTTCTGCTTGTTATTTGTAAAAATTATAACATGTATTCTTTGCCTTTTACTTCTCTATTATCCACTACTTCTTCTTGGTCTATGACATAACTTCCTAATCAAATACATGAAGGTTGTGCTTGTAAAGTGGCAAAATGTGAAAAAAAAAGTCAAGTGCAAAACATTACATTTCTGCAAGTACTGCAATTTTGTTAAAAACCAGTTGCATCTATAGGATAAAGAGTTGTCTGTGTTTTGTCAAGTTTTTTTTTTTCCCCATTACAACAATAGATGCTGAAATTGGAAAACTGCAATTTGGAAGTTTCAACCTTGCTGCCACTTCATAACAGGTTATGTGCAAGCTGAGGTAACTCTAATTGCTTTGAGATGCCAGTCCTAGTTTTTATTATTTGTGTTTGTCCAAACTTTGATATTTTACTGTGCTTTTTCTTAACACACTGATCAGAGTGTGCTCAGTGGGTCCTATTGGTCATTAGGATACAGAAAGCTGTGCAATCATGAAAGGACTTTAAATAAATTTTTAATTTAGCTCACTTAATGGAAATAATACATTTAATTTGTTTTTGAATAGTGTAAATAAAAACCTAACATACACATTGGGCTAAAAAGCACTAAAGCTTTCTGTTCCAAGAATTATAAGCATTAAAGGCTTTGCCTTCTCTTGGTTCAGATCTTACCAGACTAACAGGAGTTTTTCAGTCTAGTTATGGTAATTCTCCTCCTCTCCAGCTTCTCTCACACATGGTGTTCCTCAAGGCTCCACTCTTATTATATGCACTTTATCTTTGGGGTCCAATTTTAGATAACATACCCTTTCATTTCTTTATAGACAGCATCCAGGGGTATTTGCCTCTCAGCAAAACTCATTTTTACAAAACTCATTGGAACCATTGTGAAACTGCATAAGTAAAATCAAAATCTGGTTAACATACTTTTTTCAGATTATTTCAGATTTTTCAAATCGGAAACACAGATAAATGCTGGTGGGTACACTTCTGTAATGTCAAATCTAGATTACTACAATGCTTTTTAATATTTGTCTAGATAATTCCTCTATACTCTTTACAGTAGGTACAGAAAGCAGCAGTACATGTTTTAACTGAGACTATTAAAAAGCATCACTTCTTATAGTTTTCACACTGATTTTAAGATTTTTTTTAAATTAACGTTTATAGCTTTACCTGATCTTGCCTCATTAAATTTAACTGCTCTTCTAATCATTGATACACCATTGAGGACACTTTGTTTGGCCAGCCAGTTTCTCTTGGAGGTCCTACAATCCAAATATAAACACAATAGTGTTTGAGGCTTTGCAGTAGCTGCCCCTAATCTTTGGAATAGTTTACATTTTCATATGCACACAACACAGATTTTTTTTTTACATTTTTGTTATTTTTACCTTTTTTAACTTCAATTTGAATATTAGACCTAAATGCTTATGCAGCATATTATTGAGATTTTATTTCCTGATATTTTTATTTATGTATTTTATGTTTAACTTTCAAAAGTAATAGAGTAATGTATTGTCTGCTTTACCTGCAAAACACTTTGGTTACCATCAGTTGTTTTAAAAGTGCAATACAAATAAGTTTGTCTTGGAATTTACAGTGTCACATCACCAATACCAGTGCTGAAAGAAAAACACAAGAAGCCATTAGTTTTTGAACTGCCCGCATCAGAAAGGTGAAACCTGTGCACACCCCTGAGATACAGATATGGCCCCTCTCTTCCTGGGCTTATGCTAAGTTAACGTGCAATACTCCCAACACACACAAATGTTTTGTTTTGTTTTGTTTTGTTTTTTTTCCTTTCAGAGAAAAGGAACCACAGTTGCTTTTTCCAGATCAGATATACAGGATGAGGCTTGTGGAAGAAGCAGACACTCATGGACATAAGGAAATTCTGTAATGGCAGCATACATCTTGTGAATAAAATGAATTATTATGACCCATTCGCATTATCATATCACATAAGTCACTTACATAAAGCTTCCATTGTCTGCATTTTCCCTGGCAGGAACAACGCTTCCTCCATGAAGCGTGTGCTGCTTGAATCTCTTTCAAGTACTTTGCTAAATGCCAGAGCACCAATAACAGAAGCTCAATTCAAGTGAACTGGCTTACTGGACTCTTGACCTTACTGTCAAGCATTTGTCAGACCCTATACATTTGTTCTCACACATGGCAGAGGCAAGTCAATTGTTGACAAAATGCATGAACAGAGTGGCTCAGTGTGTTTTTTTAGAGGTTAATTTAAGAGAGCAACCTCCCACAGCATTATGCCAACCAATTGAAACACACAGCCTGGGATTTTATAAACTTCTGAGCGGCTGGAAGCCCTGGCCCTCAGTTGAAAGGAGGTGCTTTGCCAGGTGGCTGCAGCACAGAGCTGTTTATTTCTGTGAACTGCTGGGGATTGCAGTCCTGCAAAGCTGCCCCAGCGCTTTCATGTTTCCATATACTGCATGCCCCATGCAATCTGCTCGCCTGTTATGAACATGAAGTAAACAAAACATTAGGTCATCATAAATCACCGGCCAATGACATGTCTGGAACTGAGATTAGGCAGCCAGAGTGGAGCATTGGAGCACGAGTAAACTGGCCTCTCCTCCAGCAGCTCCTCCTGGGTCCCAATGTGTAAGATCATTATTAAAATTGCAGCTCAATTAAGATAAGGCTAAATGACTTTCTCTGTCTCCCTCTTTGATGTGCGGGGGATTTTTCTTCTTTCGAAACCTAAAAAAAGGCAGTTTAAAAGGAGCAAAGGGTAGACAATTGCCCTGAACACGCTTTGATGTTTGAAGTCACAGCGCACTGCACGGGATTTCAGTTTGATTGGAAACGTGCATGATTTTTTTTTTAAAACCAAGATTATTTTCAGACAAAGCACCATCTCCAGAAGTGAATGCTACAACTCATTTGTTCCATTGCAAAGAAAATTTACCCTTCTGGCAGAACAGTGTGTAAGCATGTGTCTGCATGTGTGTATGTGCCTTTTTTATTTCCTATATTGTTCATTTGGGTTGATGCAGGTATTGAATGCTGAAGAGTGACACTTTCTTTCCTGGTAAGCCGATGGCTATGCTGAATCAGTGTAACTGAACATGTTTCCTACTGCTGCTAGTGTACAGACCCCATGGTGAAATATATGTTTATAAAGCTTCTACTTCAATGAATGATTTTTGCTGCCTAGGTTGTATTTAATACAAAGAACCATAGACTTTCAGTAACATTGCCTATCAGACGGCATTTATTGTTTGGTAAAAAAAAATGTTCAGTGTTTTTCTTTCGATAAAATTATAAATGCTGCATCATAAAAAGTATAATGTTTCTCTGGAACTCATTCAAGCTGTAAGCTTCTCCCTCTATTGTTCATCCTTGTTCTCTTTGTCCCAAAGTTCACATATTTGCTTGACTTCTCACTGTAAACACAAAGGCAGAAACATCAGAGGCCCATGGACTGGGGATGTTTATATGAGCAGAGAGCCTGGAGATGGAACAGAGATATGAGTGCTGATCTGTGAAAGGAACCACTGCTGTAAATCGCTGCTGCTTGCCATCACACACAAATGCCATCTGGCTGTTTCACAACTCATGGAAACAGCCTCACACCTGCACACCTCTTCAGAAACTCATGAAGATCTACAGCTAAGCTATGTGTAGATTCATCTCAGCCAGAGATACGTAGCTTTTCATTATCTGATAAGTTTTTCAACTTTGCAGGGCTTATCTGATTTTTGACAGCAACCTCTTTCTTGGATTCCACAAGTATAATTTTCCTTTTTTTGATGTTTATGACCTTTCATTCCTCTACCTTTCTCCACCAGTTATCTTTAGAAAGAAACCAAGAATGAAAGCTTGGAAGGGGTATGATTTAACTGCCCGAAGAGCAAACTGGCTGCTGAAAAGGACCACTAGGATGAAGAGCTTTTATTCTCAGAAGTCAGTGGGCAGTTTGTCTGCTGACAAAAGCTCAGACAACTGACATATCTGCGCTGATCTCTGCCAAGCTCTCCATATACGGAATGTTTTATAGACATTAATTTGTCAGCCTTTTATTGTGTACCAACACTGTTTAAGGTCTCAGGAAGTATGTTAAGTCAAGATTGATGCTTCCAGCAGAAGCAGTAGTGTGTTTCTTATTTGTTGCTCCATCTGAAGGTTTGGTTTGAAACAGGGACTTTGTTAGGCATATAAAGATAAGCACAGCACACTTTTAGATTTTCTTTTTAAAACTCATTTTACATCAGGTTTTTGTTTGTATTTAGTTCCACTCATCCCCCAGTCAACTCTGACCAGTTTTCTTATTCCTGTTAAAGACAAACATTCCCACAGCATAATGCTGCCACTGCCATTTTTAACCATAGAGCTCATGTTTTCAGGGTGATATACAGTGTTAGTTTTCAACGATAAATGTTTAAACAAAAAAAATCAAAACTTTGTTACCTGCTTTGCTAATGTACATATGGTTGAAATAAAAAGCCCCAAGTATTTTTTTTTAGTAGACCATAATGTATTTGTAAAACCATATTCACATTGATAGGTGAAAAAAAAAGATCTTGGCAAGCTCTCAACTTTGGACATGTACATGCCACATTTTTCAAATGTTCTGAACGAATGCGTTTTAAAACAAAACTGGATTTACACTGCTTTTTCAACTGCACAAACAGGAGCCTATTACTCATAATTCTTTCATATTTCATTTCTTCATATTTTCCTCCCAAGCAGTCAGACTTGTAATTCAACAATACGTTGTTTATTTGGGAATTATGTTGGAGCATACTGGGGAAGAAGCACTAGTTTAATGACCCTGGTGAAGCCTATGGTTTAACTGAACTGAAGGTTTTCAGAAACAGTGAAAATGTGAACCAGTTGATGCTTAGGTCAGAGCTGTTTTTGTGTGTTTTTCCTCACCTATGTTTCAACTCACACTTTTCTTCCTACAAAGTAATTCACCTCATTTTATAACATGTGCTTAAATTTGTTGGGGGAGGAAAAGGGGATATTTTTTGTTTAGGGGGTGCTACAGGTGTTCTAATTGCAGTGAATATGAATGATAAATGGAAAACCGAAAATGAATTTGTACAAGCATACCTAATTACTGATCAGTCTTTCTGTAACAGGTTTCAATATACTTACAGAGCAAATTACAACTGATGAAAATCCAGGAATACCTTATCCTGGGGGATATAGGTCAAGCATAGAGCATGAAACCAAATGAAATATTCCTTTGAACCTTATTTGACAGAACATCTCATATCCACTCTGTCAGCAGTACTATGAAAACAGGACACACTGAGGCCAAGATGGAGGAAAGAACTATGCGTTTCCCCACTGAATGTGTTATTACTGATCCTGTGATTATGTCTAGTGGCTCTGAATCTAATAACTTTATGATCTGAAGACCGCTATACAATATCAACAGTTAAAATGTTATCTGATATATTAATCTCTGGGCTGATCTGCCCAAGTATCTGTTTTTCATGAATAACTCACAATAAAACAAAATCACTTAATTCCAAAGAACACAGTCATGCTCCTACCATTGTCTTTATTTTCATCAGAGACGCTCTTATGAAGCTACTGCAAAATGATTCAACAGGAGCAATAGCCTTGAAAAAATGTTATGAATTTGAGGCAACACAGTTCATGGTTTGTGCCAAGAATCAATTGCAGTAATGACCTTTTGGCCTCTTCATACACACAAATACACGTGCACACGTCTTATTAAAATCAAATTTCAAGTTTGTTTTCCAAGTGGTTTCCCCCTGCACTCCACCTTTTTTCATTTTAGAGAAAATTCATTATTGCCTCTGCCTCTGGTTTGTGTGACACTCAAGGGATTATTGTTCATAGCAGATCAATCACCCACCCCCAGCTCTTCTTATTTGATTTCTTATGGTTCAACTTTAAATGATTTTGAGGAGGTGTGATGACAATAACTGAATGACCACACATGAACCAGAAGTAGATGTGATTATTAAAACATATGTTTCTGATCAATATAGACTGTACCTGTGGTGGTATACTTAGAAAATCCTAATGAAAAAGCTCACAAGTTTGATGTTATTTAGTGCCTATTTTTCCCAGTTACACATATTTGTATTTAATATTTTCTTATTATTTTGACCATGTTTAAACAAAACTATAATGAGAATTTTTCTTGAAAAACTCTTACAAACCACTAGTTTCGATTTGTATATGACAACAGGAGCAAGTGGATCACACTTTGAAAACTAATTGTGGAGGATATTAATTATGAGATAATAAAATCATAAAAAAATTTATTAACATATTAGTTTATTAAAGTAATATTCCATAATGTTTAAATATTTAATGTGGTTATAAATCCTATTTAAACATTTTGATAAGAATTTAACCCAAGATAATGGTTCAGTCAGCTGTAGCTATTCTCATTTGTTGTGTTGAGTGTCCAGCAGAGAACAGTAAGACTAATATTATATGGGCTGTATTGTGAATGAAGATATGATCCAAGTGAAATTTGGAAACTGGCATAAAACTTGTGGTTGACTAAGCTTTTTATTTTTCTAATAAACAAGAATTTAGGTATCTGCCTAGCTTTAGCTAGTTTTGCAGCAGCGCCAATGCTACAATATGACTCTCTATGAATGTGAACCTCGAGGCAGACGTTGCCAAAGAATTGCACAACTTAGCTGTGATTGTGCAGAAAAATGTTTTGAAGTACATTTAAAAGGTTTGCATCTGACTTTGGCAACAGTCTTAATTCTTAATGTAAACTTACTAGCATGCCGGAGTTTCTAACCCCGGGCAGTTGTTGCCGATGAACAACTCATCTAACTGTGGTTTCCAGAGAAAATTACAAAATGATACCTTTTTCGCTTGTTTTGACATGGAAGATGAACTAGTTGAGCAAAATGCCCATAATGACAGAAATTTACTCATTTAATAGAGTAAGTAAAAAATGGTTAAAATTTAATTTGTGTCTTCAGTTGCGTACAAGCTGTTAAACTTACATAATTTATACTCCAAAACAGTGATTAGAATCTATCAAAAATAAAATCTATGGAAATTGTCAAACCTTTTTTATTGATTCAATTTTAGCAGCTTGTTTTTTAATACAGTGGAGGAATCACACACAAGGATGGCTTTATCGTGGACTTATGGTTTAGTAGCACAAGTCTCCTGTTGAAGTTTACACGGCTCAGTGGCCGCCTTGCACTATAAAATGAGATGGGTCCCTCAAAAGACATAGACAACTGCTACTGTGGCTCCGATAGCAAGAGCCGACATGCTTTGAAGTGACACAGAGTTCAAGTTTTTTCTTTTACCCCCTCTGAAAGTGAATTTGCTCCTCCCTTGGACTTTATGTCATAAACTAATCGACTATGGTAACCTATGTGGCTATGCATATAAGATATAAATTATATACTGAAGCTGCTGTATGAATTTTTAAACGGTGCAAACCAAAAAACCAATTATTATCCAATAATTAAATGAAAGACACATACCGTGTTCTAAACAGGGGTGCTGCTAAATATGACGAACTCAGGCATTTATGTCCAAACCCAAATTTCAACTTTTATTTCTCTGTTTATATGTGAATATTTATTATGATGTTTTAAATACAAACATTAACCCAAGTGGTAACTCGAGTCAGGCTTTGTTATCAATGTGCTCCAAACATGTATAGACGGCACATGAAAAAAGAATAATCAAAACACCAATATAAATATGTTTTAAACAACTTTGTTACCTGCTTTCCTGCAGAAATAATCAAATTCACTGTCTTCAGGTTTTCTCACATAATATGATTTTTTTTTTTAAATCATGTCATTTAAAAAAATAACATGATAGCGCTGAAACTGACATTTTGACCAACTCATGATTTCTTATGTGCAACTTTTCTTATATGCTCTGCACGTTTATATTTCGTTTTCTACATATAACTGGCCGCACAATGCAGTCTCACCTAGCACTGTGCATAATTCTTCAGTCTTAAGCAGTCAGATTTTCTTATAGTCTTTTGAAGACAGGCACCCAAACTAGTGCATTAACTTCTCAGAATTTTCAGATGTGTTTATGTGGCGTTGTGTAAATAAACAGCCCATTATACCATTTTTTTTTTTTTTTTTTTTTTTTTTTTTTTTTTTTTTTTTTTTTTTTTTTTTTTTAATCCTGCCTTGATTTGACTGCATACGTTTTATATTCAAAATTAAATATACGGTTGGCAATAAATTACAGTATTTTCTGCTGTGCTATAACTGAAACATTCATTTGCTCACTCCTGACGTGAAATTCCCATAGTTTGAAACCACGGGGCCGACCTACAGAAAAGCAGGTTTTGTCTGACGGTCGTGAAGGCAACTCTGTTCCTTTCTCAGCCTGCTTAGGTTATTCGTAGGTCGGCAGTTTCCTCCTAGTCTGAATTCACACTACCCCATTATCCTTCCACAAGGAGTTAGTTTTATTTAATCTGACGATACTATACGATCTCAGCATAATTAGATAGCCTTATTTAGGCCTCGGCGTTTCTCCTACACCAAAAAAACGACAGGATTATTCACTTAAAAAAAGATCAGTTAAATTTTACTTAAAATGAATCTTGCAATATAGGAGGCTGTATGCGGTGGTTATATTTCCCTATGAGAGACAAGTGTTGGACCTCCAACCTTCCCCTCGGCTGGCCGTACAGCAGAGCAGACAGAATTTGCGTCTGTGAGCTCCTAATTAGAAACAGATGGGCGCTTGGAGCAACCGAGAGCTAAAACAAGGCATTTTTCCATCCTGAGCTGCGGTCACTCAGCCATACAGGTGCATACAAATTCTGCAGGGACTCACCGACTGGCCTTAAGTCCATTTATATTCTCATAGTCTCCCCATGGAAACCTCAACGAAACAAAGTTAGTGTAAAACAGTATTTTAAGGGAGTTTTGCGACAGTAAAACCAATGCTGACAGATTTCAGTTTCAGACAAATTGCACTGCAAGAAATTATAAAATCGGGGGAAAAACGGGCCAAGTTCCAAGTTGGCAAACAACGCCGGACAAATTTAACTGCAAGAAATTGTGAAATCGGAGAGAAAAAAAACTGACCAAGTTCCAGGTTGGCAAACAACGCCAGGTTTACTCATCTCCCTCCTCATATACTGTAATTAAACAACTGTGTGCTCGAGTATGTAGCCAACATTATGATAAAAAGCAAGAAATAAGAGAGAGAAAATATACAAATAATTATATTCAAATTTCGTAGTTTGAATATATAGTCTAATTTGGAATGTGAAGAGGAAAACTCAAAATCGAACCTGACCAGGTCAGTTTTCACCTATTTTCTTTGTTCGTAATTATTTGTGATAAGATGCGTGAAATAGGTGATTACAGCGACGATGAATTTGTTTAAGGATGTAGGTCACTTTGTAAAAGCGTGAGTAGACTTTAAATTATCCATGAAATAATCATGTTTTCATGTCTTCTGTGCATTTCTGGAACTTTAACTGACCTGTAACACGTATCATCGGCCGCATCAACCCAAATTGTAAACAAACCAATACCATACACTTTGGGGGATTTTTCCTTATGCGCTCTTGGCACGGTAAAATCATGTTTCAGGGTGATGAGATATCGATGGGGCGTGTCTTTAAAAATAGAGATCAATCTACCAAGAAAAAAATATGCATCAATTTGAAATTAACTAAACAATCCCGATTCTGGAATAATACAAAAGGCAAGCCCGACAGTGCGGCTTTTGTTTCTGCCATTTGACCCGAAGCACTGAGGAAAGTTGTGCATTTTCAGGAATGTGGCGGAACGCTTCAGGAAGACGCAGAGTGTAGAGTCTGGAGACAGACTCATACTGTGGCATTCAGATTTTCTGCATGTTTGGGAGCCTCAGAAAGATGTGAGCCCCCGTTTAATGACCCTTCGAGCTCCATCTGATTGCTGTGTTTTGTGTGTGAGAAAGGATTTTATCTTTACCATATCTGCTGTAGGTGGGGCACAAACAACAATCTGAGGGCAATTAATTATGACCACCACCTCCGAAAAAAGGGAAATGAAAGTGAAATTAAACGTGTGCTTTTGCTGAGGCTCAGTCTGAGCAGCAGGATCCTGTAGTAGAAACTACAGGCCCAGTGCCAACTGTACAATACGTTTAGTGCCAAAGAACAGGTTTTTGACGTTGAGTCTGTACATGTTCTGAATTAAAGAAAATCACCCAATCATAATTAAGGAAAAAATAAAAAAAATAAAAAAAATTTAAAAAAATCATAACGCATAAACTCGACTGTTATGCTCCTTTGTGTGAGCCTCGTCCTGTTGTATTGTTGATGATGGCGCTCTGGCGGCCGACATCCTCCTCTTTGACCTCCGTCTCCCTCTCTGCCTTTTCCTTCTCATGAAAAACGGTTCAAGCTCTCTGATTGAATTTTATTCCTTCCTGACCTGGTCCGTTCTCTGAGAGCGCCATCAATCTTTCGACTAACACGACGTTTATTTATTGGGCCGATACACTCGAGAAGGAATCTAATGTCTTCTAGGAGTCTGATTGAGCTCCAGTTGGAGAGGCTGCACACATTAAAGGATTTTGGTGATAACATCAATAGTTAAATCAGAGAAAGATTAAATACCACAGATGTGAATATGGATGAAGAGTGTGTTAAATGTGGTTACAGTCAGAATTATTAACGTGTTCTACATTAAGTCAGAACACTTCTAATTCTTGCTTGTTGATCTAAATGTTCTTCTGCCCGTTTTTTAAAATTATTTTTTGGAAAGAGTTTTTACGTAACATGTAAGGTTACTGGCTGACAGGTGTGCACTGATTTTTATTTTTATTTTTATTTATTTATTTTTTTTTAAGTCTGCGGGAGAAAACACCCTCCGTTAGTAAGAAAATTCCATGAACGAATTGTAAGTTTTGGGATAAAAATGTGCAAATTATTGAATTGTTTAATTTTTAAAAAGTAACAAAATAATGCTTAATTTAATTTAAACGTATAAAATGTTTTCGTTATTCTTCAAATTGCCATTATTTTTTTAGAATTAATACTATCGCTTTGGAAATACAGTGTTTATTTATTTATTTATTTATTTATTTATTAAATGCACACGCACCTGTGTTTACGGACATAATTTACGCATATCTATAAGCAAGTATACTTGCTAATAGTAACATGTCTTTTAAATATAATGCATAAACATTTTAAACACTCAATAAAGCAAAATAACATATATAGCCTAATAAATGTTTTAACCTCTAAAAAAATTAAAAGTGACTTATCAATATCTATATAAAAACATTTTAGATCTACTTGGTAAAATGTTGTCTACAAACTTTTTATTTATAGCTCTACTAATACAACATACAACTAGTGAAACTCTACAACTAGGATTTCCAACATGCACAACTTAAATACACACAGACTCTGAGTTACATATTATAAAAACATGCAGGTCACATTTTCTCTCTTTCTTTGGTTGAGCAACCTGTCATACTGGTGGTAACCGAAATATCTAATCTGAAGTGACAACGGCAATATCTTTGGCATGTTTGGTATGATATTAAATAAGCACTGGTATACCCCAGTAAACACTCAAAGTAGTCTAAAACAAAGCTGTGATGCGTGTACGGATAATCTCCATGCTTCGTGGCTGCTTGCTCAGGTTGATTTCATTTATTCTCATGTAAATACTGATAATACAGATTGAAACAATTTAAATTAAATTTTATCAACCAAAAAGACCGTAATCATACTATTTATGTGCTATTTGTTGAGAAAAACTCACAGCAAGAAGCATTTTTAGTTATAAAATACTTTATAATTAGGCCTACATTTGACAGCAAGTATTTAGATATTTTTTTTAATTACGCTGATAAACTTATATATTTAAAAATTAAAACTACAGTGGTAAAATCAGATAAGCTGTTATGCACAAAATAACTAAATGTAAAATGTTACTATCCTAAATTCTTGTCTGTAAGAAATGAGGCGCAAGTCTAACTCATAAAATGACAATTTATTTAACAAACAAACAAATCCTTCAAAATACTTTTCAACAATTAATTAAAATAAGCACGGTGATATACACGTTCCTTTTCTTCCTTTTTACTTTTATAATGGAACATACTTTTGGACAGTTAAGGCAATTGAATTTAGAAACACTTTTTGAGTGTTTGGTCCATAATATTTGGCGGCAATTTTATAAATAAATTACTATATATGCAATTTTACACGTCCAAGACAAGTGATACATCTCTAACATATCACATAAAGCCACAAAAGCAAAAAAGGGAGACACTTACGTGTTATTTGCTGTAAAACTGTTCTTTAGAAAAAACCAAGATCAAGTCTTTTCTGTCTTTTTTTTTGTCTCACATTTGTCCATAGTGTCATGGGGCAGGAAACAGAGGTAAAAGGATGAGTTTTAATGACAGAGTTCAAACACCCTGGTTAAGAAAATACTGAGCTTTCCTCCTTTCTTTTCTTCTTTCTCTTCTTTTTGGTCAGAATTTGCTGCAGTCATACACAAAAGCTCCCGAAGTGCGATAGATGGACTGACTCGGTGGGAATGACATCTGACAGCTGTTATTCCCATTCACCGGTGAGTTATTCAAGCCAATCCTCTGGGATTCGAACATCTCACGGACTGAGTGGAAGTTCTGCTGCTGCGCCGGGTACGTTGCACCCAGATGGCCCAGGTCTCCGGCCTGGTTTAGGTACCATGAGGCTAGCCTCCCTTGGTGAGTATGGGGGCCCTCCTGCCCTGAGTTCAGATTAGCGTGGGTCAGGGAGGACGAGGTGGTCGTGACTGAGTAATCTGGCAACGTTTCGTCCACGGTGCTCGGTGCCAAGTGGCTCGATCTATCTCCAGCGTAAAGGCTCATGTTACAATGATAGGTAGCGTTGGAGGTAGTAGAGATGGAGTTCTGGTTACAAGGCGAGCTATAGACAGATGTCTGACTTGGAGAATAGTTTAGGGACAAAGATGGCGTTATACCTGTTGTCCTCGTGGAGGCGGCCAGGCTGGAGGGGAGCTCGGTGACCCCTTGTGGAGACCCCCGGAGGGAAGTCATGATGTTGTCCACACTGAAGCCCTGCGTAGAGGCCTGGCCGTGATGCTGCTGCTGGTGGTGGTGCTCGGAGCTATCCATACCAATGGATCGGCTGGAAGGGATGCTGTGGGGGCTCTCGCTGGACATACTGCTGCTGCTGTCTGGGCTCTCGATTTTGGGCACTGCGTTCAAAGAGGGCGAGTCGGCCTGCGGTGGTGTGACGGCCCCATTCTCAGTCTTAATATCCTGGATCCTGACGGGCTGGGAACCTTGCACGGGCTCCTGATCCCGGCCCTGCTGCCTGGGCGGCAGGTCCTTCTGCAGCCGCTCCTCCTTCTCCTTCAGCGCGTCCTTCTTCTTGAACCGCCGCCTCCTCCTCAGGAAGCTACCGTTCTCGAACATGTTGTAGGAGTCCGGGTCCAAGGTCCAGTAGCTGCCTTTGCCGGGCTTCTTATCATCGCGGGGCACCTTGACAAAACATTCATTCAGCGACAGATTGTGCCTAATGCTGTTCTGCCAGCCCTGCTTGTTGTCTCGGTAGAATGGAAACCTCTCCATGATGAACTGGTAAATCCCATTCAGGGTCACCTTCTTGTCAGGCGAGTTTTGGATCGCCATGGTGATGAGCGCGATGTAACTATAGGGGGGCTTCACCATATCCTTGGGCTGAGGCTGCGGGGTGTACGGTCCGTAAGCCCGAGCCATGCTGGCGGGGTACTGCTCATGAGCCGCATGGGAGTACATGTTCATAGGCGCTGCCATCCCCGTGTAGCCCCCACCGGCAGCAGCCCTGTAGTAGCTGGGGTCGCTGCTGATGTACGGCACGACGCCCAGAGAGTTGGGGCTGGAGACGGAGTAGCGAGCCTGCATGTCTTCACTTTGATCGAGAATCTGCAAAGAGTGAGCTCCACTTCTCCCTCCGATGATGGTTCAAAGCACAGCTTCTTGAATTTTACTTTAAAAATAATAATAACAATAAAAGAGAAACGTCTTCAAGCGGTCCCCATCCTTAGGACTATTAAGAAAAAGTTCTGAACTTTGAGACATCCGTCACCACACAGGACTTTTTGCGCAGTTAAATTCTTTCCTCCTTTTTTTGCTGCCAGGGAAGCCCCGCCCCCTTTTCCAGAGTGTACGGGTCGTCCAATGAGAAGGCAGGCGGTCCACAATTCGAGTACAGGAGAGCTGCAGCCTGGCCACACTCGCAGCTCTCAGGAAAAGACTTCAGGAGGTGTTGGTAACTCCCAACGCGCTCCTGCCAAAAAGCTTCAGACGTGACAGAGCAACTAACATGCACACACAGACACAACATGGTCGCATGTTCCTCTATTGTTTTTAAAGTGAAAGGAAGAACAATGTGATACTTTGATAATTAAACTTCTGTATGTAACATATTTTAATATAATTTTTAGCGTTTTTCTGCATTATACAATTAACTTTTTTCACAATATCAAAATATAACATACCCATTTAAAATTATTACTAATTTAATTTTTTATTGAATTATATTGCATAGTTTATAAAAATAACTAATAAAGCAAATGGCGTGCCTGACACCCATGAAAACCTGTGAGATCAAAGTGTCCTTTTGATTGAGTTGTTAGATGCAATCTTATTCAGACCACAATTAAAGACAGTTTGGTTTGAAATCCACCAGACTGCAGGTGAGAGTTTATTCAAGAGAAATACTTCCAAGGAACTAAATGAGTCCAGCACAGCAATACCTTAAATATAGACTTGTTCTAATATGTTGGAAGCCAGACAGACATATTTTAGCAATATTTTTTTGTTTGTTTGTTTGTTAGGTTTTATTTCTCCTTACAACCCAAAAAAATCTATGTAAAAAAGATTATTGCATGAATTGACGCCGAGGCGTTAGTATCAGAACCCAAAATAGAAAAAATAAATAAATGGAAAAAGACCAAAACACACACATAAACTGACATCTAAGGCCTCTACATCCGTACCGTCCGACTGTCGGGAGCAGCAGCGCATTAAAATCTGCACCAAATACCGTGAGACAACAGTAACAGTCCCAGTCTCACTGAAATCCTCCTCAGGTCGTCTTAATTAAATGTCCGTGTGGTGGCCTGCAGCGCTCCGCTGGTTTCTCCTTACATGGACCCGGGCATGAACTTTTTCCACCGCCCTGGGCTGTTTACACAGTTCACGACGGGCCTTTTACTTAATGTAACGCTCTGCCCACCAAGTCCTCCTTAAACTCCTGGTAATTTAAACTATTCCCGTCTGAGGCACCGTGACAGGCATAATAGAGTGTCAAATTATTTCACAAAAAGAAGGAGCAGTGATCATGAAGATTTCTTTGATCAAATGTATATTTTGTGAGTTACTTTAGGCCTACCCATGCAAAAAAAAACCAAAAAAAAAAAACAAAAACAAACAAAAAAAACAAAACAAAACAAAAAACTTCTATATGATACTGTATCTAGTGATTAGCTCTAGACATGTTTTAGTGTAGAAGTTCTTTTGAATTAAATTCAACTATAGTTTGTATTTATTTTTGATCTGTCATATTTATTACAAACATTTCACCCAAAACAATCGTCTAAAATCACAACAAGACAGTACACACACACACACACACACACACACACACACACACACACACACATATATATATATATATATATATATATATATATATATATATATATATATATATATATATGTGTGTGTGTGTGTGTGTGTGTGTGTGTGTGTGTGTGTAGAGCGAGAGAGAGAGAGATATTTTGCTAGGATTGCTGCACAGGTCTAAACGAATACCAAGATAAGTCTGAAATTTGATTAAAATTATTAATAACAAAGGTCCTATTTTATAGCCTCAAACTGTGTTCATGATGATGAACTTATGTGATAAAAAGGTGACTAACTAGTGGGACAAGTTAATGCGACTTAAAAAAAAACAGTGATTTTAAAATCGTGCAACCTTCACTCTGCCGTAACTTTAAAAGTGAACAAGAAGAAAGAGCACGTTGTTAAAGTTTTACCATCAAAATTAGGAACTCGGTTCCCTCTGGCGGCAAGGAACGGAAAAACGATACGGATTATGAAAATCATGTCGTCATTTTTAGACCCTAATTGGATTTCAACTTAAAATTTGTTTACGTACGGGTCAGTTAACTCTAAAGAGAAGCATGGAGATAAACGAGATAAAAACATTAAAAAAAAAAAAAAAAAAAAAAAAAAACAAAACAAAAAAAACAAAACAAAAAAAAAAAAACAAAACAAAGAAATAAAAAAAGCACGTGTCACTTATTTTTATTCATCATGATTTTCATTTTCTAAAATAGTTTTATAGATCACATATCATGTATAGAGGACATAATCTCAGTAGAGACGGACCAGAAAGTTGCAGAACATTTCTGATAGGGTGCTGCCACCTCTTGATACACTTTAGCATTACATCCATGGACTCAGGTGACATAATACCCAAACCACCCAAAAGAGAAAAACTAAGATATTGACAGAGTTGGGAAGAGTGCCAAAAAAATGTATTCAAGAGTAGCATTACTTCAGTATATTTTTACTCAAGTAGAAGTACAAAGTAGTCATCCAAGAAATTAAGTAAGAGTGAAAAAGTATTATGTAAAAAGGCTATTGGCAGTTTTTCTCAGTTGCTTTGTTGCATGTCTTGACTCATCCCCAGCATTTGCAAAACAGTAAGTGCAGTTCTCAAAACAATTCATACAAACAGCAAAACACCATGGATTACCTGCAAAAGCCAGTCTCTTTCTCAAAATCCTTAGTTCATCTCTCAAAAGTAAAGATGTTTCAGTGAATATGTCAGTGTCTCAGTGTGAAAAGCCCTGGTTTCATTATATATGAATAAGACAGTCAAATTGCCTAGTCATGTTGTCAGTATAACACTGTTATATCGTATTGTAAATGGTAATTGTGGGCATGAGACTGGACAAGATTCACATGTATGCTTTTACTGCAGCTTGTTGACAGAGTATGTCATAGTGACACAGAAAGGAAAAGACAACACTGCTGAGCACAAAGAAAAAAGAAACTAAAGTAGAAATGGAAATATAAGAGAATCTCCTCAAGGAAAACAATACATGCAGTACTAACAGAATTACAGTGCAGTCGTCCTATATTTTCCATCTCGGTGCTGAGAAAAAATTCTTCAGTGGAGTTAAGGAATGAAGAACAGGGTGAAAGGAACTCCATCAGCATCTTGTCTTGGGTCACAAACCATATCCTGACCATGTTGGAGTGATGGAAAGTCATATGTTCTTGGCCTCTTCTGCATCTTCCTGTTTTGCCTCCTACTGTATCTCCTCTGCCACACAGCATTACTCCTCTTCTTCTCTCTGGCTGTTGACCCTGTCTAAATCCTTGTCCTTCCATTGTCAGAAATGTAACATTGTATTGTGCTCTGGCTATATACACTATATACTTTCCATTTAATGGTTCATGAGATCAGAATTATTTGCATGGATGTACAAAAGTATTTGCAACATGTTCACAAAAATGAAAAAATGCTTTCTTGATGTGTACAAGTGACAATGATTTGGAGATCGAATAAGTAGTTTTGCAGGATTGAGCTGTATCACGACAGAATTGTGCATATATATATATATATATATATATATATATATATATATATATATATATATATATATATATATATATATATATATATATATATATATATATATATATATATATATATATATATATATATAAAAATTCCCTTCTCACCCTCCACGGGTGGTCTTTCTCAACCTCTGAGCTCGGGTCCTCTACCAGAGGCCTGGGAGCTTGAGGGTTCTGCGTAGTATCTTGGCTGTGCCGAGAACTGCGCATTTCTGGACTGAGATGTCTGACGTTGTTCCTGGGATCTGTTTTAGCCACTGCTCCAGCTTGGGGGTGACTGCCCCGAGGGCCCCGATGACCACAGGCACCACTGTGGTCTTCACCTTCCAGGCCTTCTCCAGTTCCTCTCTGAGGCCCTGGTATTTCTCCAGTTATATATATATATATATATATATATATATATATATATATATATATATATATATATATATATATATATATATATATATATATATATATATAAACTTTAACTTCAGACAGTGAGAAAAAAGGTGTTTGTGTCTTTTTATTTGGTGTATGTAAACATCTAGTTTCAACCGTGGATGAGTGCCAAAAAGGGTTATGACTTGGCAAGCCTACATAACATCAGACCATATCTACACCTCAACAGGTTGCTGGAAAGTGATGCCATGAACCCCTTGAAATATATTATTTGAAATACAATCTGGTTGTCTTTGAACAGAAATTGATATCATATCTGGGTCTGTTAACAGGATAATGATCCAAATTTCAAAACCAAATAATAATAGATACAGTTAATCAGACAAGTCAAGTCAAGTTTATTTTTATAGCACATTTCAGCAACAAGGCAGTTCCAAGTGCTTTATATCATAAAAACATCATGCAGTTAACAAGCAAGAAACATTACATTTTAACAAAGGCCATCATCAAAATCATCAAGCAAATATACATACAAAAATAATGATCAATGTTCCACTTACTACTCATCAAAGGCAGCTCTAAACAGGTGGGTTTTTAGTCTTAGTTTAAAGGAACTTAGTGTGTCGGCTGTTTTGCAGTTTTCTGGGAGTTTGTTCCAGATTAATGGTGCATTAAAAACGGAATGCTGCTTTTCCATGTTTGGTTCTGGGGATGCAGAGTAGACTCAAACCAGAATACCCAAGCGGTCTGGAAGGCTGATATAATGAAAGCAGATCTTTAATGCATTGTGGTGCTAAGTTATACACTCAATTAATCCTCTTCCTGACCATCTCAGTGTTCAGAGATAAACCCATTTTTAATTTCATACCAAAGTGGACAACAAACATCCAGCAACTTCTATTCAGATGCAAACTTTCTTAGAACCTGGCCAAATAGAAGAAACGCTTTAGAAGAATGAGGGACACTTGTTAATGAGATTAGAATAAGATATTTTTTAGAACAAATTGCTACCGGTGGGGGTTCTTTCTTTTTCAAGACAGATCCATTTTCTACAACAGAACAGACTACTTCTTGCCTTTCCTTAAAATATCGCATGTTTAGTTTATTGTTAAGAAGGTGAAAATACACAACTTCAGAATAGGACACCATCAGGACATCGGTCTTAAGAACTGGAAACCCCCGATATAAAGACTGGTCTGGTATTCGTTTTGTGCTTTATCCAAATATGGGATCCTTTGTCAAGGTTCTCAGATGTGGACAAATTTGTTGGCGCTCCTGGTAAAAATGACTTGAAATAGATGTATCCTTGACTGCAATAGCACAATCCCCATCCTTTAAAACAAGAATTCAATAGGACAAAAAATTCCTACATCAAGGTTTATGTTTTGTTTTTACAAAATCCCTGGAGGCAGAATTACTGGTGCCCTTGCTGTTAATAAATCGTGCAACCCCGTTTACCCAGTGGAAAAGCACTAGTTTTTGTTTGTTTGTTTGTTTGTTTGTTTTATAAGACATTTCAAATTGTTGACGCATAAGCTACAGAGAAATGGGTGTTTTTGCACAGACGTCACTGATTTCTCCAGATCAGTGGTGTCCAGACGTCCTGCCATGAAAACCAAACACATCAAATTAAAAGTACTCAAGGGGCACATTTTGTTTTTTTTTTTAGTCAAAATCTCAAAAAGTATTTGTCCAGAGGATTGGAGCTGAAGGCCGCTGCTATGTTATCAGCGCTCTTGTGACGTGTTTCTTACGGCAGAAATTCGACCTTAAACATAAAGACAAACGCATGTGTAATAACTTTAACTGCACTCACGCTTCTGCATCTGTGCATTATCAGCTGAACGAAACCAGAATTTCACCTAGAAGCATGCGTGCATCATTAATGCCTCTTTTTCATGAGCAGCATTTTCTTTATTTCAACGTCTGCTGCGAAATCCCGTTAACACCTCCCTTTACTTTTAGTCACCAGGAGATGGCAGTCCAGGACAAGTCAATGGGACCGACGGGTTTGCCGTTTTACAGTTTTGTGTACCACTGACTGGATAAAAAGACAAGCCTCTCAATTGAGCCAGCCTGAAAAGCTGGCTCAATTCAAATTTATTTCAAACTATAGATTAAACTAGTCCTAAACTTAACCTTTTTGTAATTTTTTTCAGGAGTAGAAAATAAGAAAGATTCCAAGATTAAAAGCTAAATTAAAGACAAACTTTGAACGGAAGAAAGCGCAGAACACAGAAAAATATATATCAGTGTGTAGTCATCGTGCCATTGGAGTCGTACAGTTATTCTTTGAAAAGTAATTTTTTAATAGGTAACTTTCCTTACAGAAAATCAGCAGCCGGAATATAACAGTACATTTTTGAGTTATTAAGGTGCGTTCATGGATATTTCTTACGACCTAAACATCAACACGTTTCCAGATCATATTTAAAACCTTTTTTTAAAAAAAATAAATAAATAAAAAAATTCCTTACTGTTTCATGACACAAAACCTTGGAAAGGACTTTAAATTTAGACTAAAATCCTTGTTGTCACATCACACGTGGTTTTACGTCCTGGCAGTCGTGGTTGTGGTGGTGATGAAGCTGATGATAATAGGATCGATCGGTACTTGGATGGAAGGAAGAGATTCGATTGAGGTTTAAAACGAATTCCGTCGACTCCGGCACTTGAACAGCTGAGGGACTGGAATATCGAGGCAATCCCACTGGAAACAAACAGGACCATATATATTTTTTCTTGTTAAAATAAGGATTTCTTACATGTTTTGGAAATATGACTGTACAACAAGAAAGGAATGTAGTGTAGGCTCACTTAAATTGCGTAAACACAGCTCTAAAAAAAGGGGACAATTTCTTAGGCTGCTCCCACTGCCCATTTTTCTAAAAAATTATACTCTACATGCCTGATAACCATTCTATTGGAGTGTGTGCTGAATTTCAATACAAGCACACATCTTTCTGCTAACTGATGTATTGATGATGAGTTTTTAAAGTAAAAAATAAAATAAAAATAAGAATTATGTTCCTTGAAACTGAATATTAACTTACTTTCTTTGTGCTATTTGAGATCTGAAAACTAATTTTCTTGTAATCATTCATCACTTTCTGCAAATGAATTTGCAGAATTTGTGACTATGTTTTTTTTTTTTTTTTCATTTCTTTTTAGAGAGAATGTAAAATGAGTAAAATGTTAAACAGTATTAATTCCTTATTTTTTCCAGCGCTGTACAAGTGCATATTCAAACATTCAGTCTTAAATACAATATTATGCAAATCAGTCAATCTTGAGCTAAGTTAAAAGATTACTCTGATGTCTACTGTTCAGGTTTTTTTATGACGCTCCACATAGATGTGTTTAAATAGAGCTATAACAACTCCTTGAGTAATAATTTGCTACTTTGTTGCATCTCAGATATATTTTTTCTCGACCTATTTATTGTTTATTAAAAATATAGACAATACAGAGTAGGTGCAGCATAGGGAAGACGCACAAAAGGTCACAAATACGATTAAAATGTTCTCAAATTGTACCACACAGTTTTAAGGCCCTAAAATTGAGCCAGATCTTTCTCCAAGCTATTTCTTACATAGTTTATTTTTCACTTATCTGTTATTTATTTATTTATTTATTTATTTATTTATTTATTTATTTATTTATTTATTTATTTATTTATTTTTCACGACAGGTGTCGAATGGAATTACCAGAATTTAAATGTAGAGCAAATGAAGATGTGTCTGCAATCGTCTATAATTCACCTATAAAGTCGTAGTACATAGGGTTGGTCGTTGTCTTTTTTTTTGAATAATTTCAAAAGAAATATATGCATAATTTGAAGTCAAATATTTGCAACATACTAACGGAAAATTTTAAGAATGTCAATCCACATTTTAAATCCAAAAATCAACAGATAGTGGACGAAAATTCTAAACTCGTTTAACACAGGCCAACACTAAATAAGAGAAGAAGTTGCAAATATAAGCAACACATTTTAGAACAGTTTTCTTTAGGTGAGGTTCTACCTGGCACCTCAGATGATTCTCGTGTGCTATGATGTAAATGGATTTGCTCCAAGGAATAAGATGAAGCTGCAGAGGAGTTAACGCAGCTTGATTCCAGAAACTGCTGCTTTCTGTGTGAGGACACCCCACATGCGTTCCACTGCAAAGCGGCATTTGAACACGCAGATGTGCTGTCCAGTGTGCTTCTTATCGCTGCTGAGGACTGTACTGGACTGCTCCTGCTGCTGTCTGGGTAATAATTTGTGTAAGACGCTGTCTCGCATGCCGTCTTGTAGGATGTCAGGGAGGTGGATGAAACACGCGGGATGTGGTGGCCTATTTCAAGTCCTTCAAACATCCCTTGAACTGTACTACTCATTAAATCTAGGTTGTAGTTATTATGGTATGATATTGAGACTTGGGGAGATTGGAAATCAAACTTCTGGGTCAGCATGGACGCGCCAAACCCGATGTCATTCATCATCCTGTGCACTGGTTTCATAGCTTGGCATTTCCTCCGGAATCCCCGCGGTCTGCGACGAAAGGACCCCTCCTCGAACATGAACTCGCTTCCTGGGTCTATGGTCCAGTAGTGACCCTTACCAGGTCTTCCCAGACCTTTGGGTAGTTTTATAAAGCATTCGTTTAGAGACAAGTTGTGTCTGACGGAATTCTTCCATCCTTGATATGGTCCTCTAAAAAAGGGGAATGTGGCCTGAAGGAATTGATAAATCTCCCTTAGAGTTATTCTTTTGCTCGGTGAGTTTTGGATTGCCATTACTATGAGTGCAATGTAAGAGTAAGGCGGCTTTTCGGGGCGCCTCAAGCCTGAGTTGCCTTTTTTTCTTTTAACTCCACCCTGAGCGCTTTCCAGGTCTGGCTGCGGGCTGAGAAGCGCGGCGCAGGAGCGCACAGAATCACGGGGATCCAGCTGCTGAGGCATCTCATCAGTCATGTTTGCGCTTCTGTTTGAATGCAAGCACTCCCGAGTATCCATGTAACTTAGTTAACTCCGTTTTCCTGATGCAGCATTCCAAGACTTTCCTTTACGATGCTTTGCAAGGTTTATAACCGTGGCAACCATCCGTCCTTCGCCATCAATCGTTTCACTGTCCATGCTGGCAATGTTCCCTTAACAGAGAAGAGAAATAAAGATCTTCCGCTTCACTTGCACATAAGCTATCCGGCCAAACAGAACTCGACTCCGAATGCGTTTTCAAATCTCCTCTGTGTCCTAGCCTCCCGTGTTTTCCCCCAAATCCGCACAAGAAATCAGCCCAGCTGGCAAAGATCCAGACAAGAAGTCAGACACAGCGCATTAGAGCAAGACAAATCCCCACCCACGATTCACTTTCCAGAACACTTCTGTACACATTTAAAAGCCAAATATTTCGCTCTATATTTAAGCAAAACAATTTTTAAAAATGACTTATTCGATAGTATTTATATACATTTCAGGAAGGATGTCAGTTCCTTGGAATTAGAACGATTCAAATTCAATTCAAAAACACTTTATGTATCCCAAAGGGAAATTAAATGTTGCTATAACTCATTTAGTCAAGGAGTTATTATAGGTGGTGATGGCTGTGGGCAGGAAAGATCTCCTGTAGCGATCCATTTTACAGCCAAACTGAAGAAGCCTTTGATTGAAGAGACTCTGTTTTCCAATGACTGTCTCATGAAAAGGATGTCCAGGGTTGTCCATAATTTTCTTGATTTTATGCAAAATCCTTCATTGCATAATCATCTCCAGAGGTTCCAGAGTCATCCCCAGAACAGAACCAGCCTTCTTTATCAGGTTGTTGAGCCTTTTTAGGTCTCTGGCTCTGATACTGCTGCCCCAACAGGTGATGGCAAAGGAGATGACACGCTCAGCAACAGACTTATAGAAGACATGCAACATCTTGCTGCAAACCCTGAAGGATCTTAGCTTCCTCAAGAAGTACAGTCTGCTCTGTCCTTTCTTGTAGACGGCTTCACTGTTGAGTCTCCAGTCCATTCCGTGGTATTTATATTCCTCAACCACCTCCATTTCTTCTCCCATGATGGAAATAGGGTTTGAACTGACCCTGTTTCTCCTGAAATCTACAATCATCTCCTTTGTTTTGTTCACATTCAAGATGAAATGATTGTTTCCACTCCATGACACAAAGCGGTCCACCAGCTCTCTGTACTCAGCTTCTTGTCCATCTCTGACACACCCGACAACTGCAGAGTCATCTGAGTATTTCTGTAGATGACAGGAGTCTGACTTGTGCTGGAAGTCTGAAGTGGACAGAGTGAAAAGGAATGGTGAGAGTACAGTCCCCTGTGGTACTCCCGTGCTGCTGACCACCTAGTTCGAGACACAGTCCTTCAGTCTCACAAAATGTGGTCTGTTTGTCAGGTAGTCATGGATCCAGGTGATTGCTGAGGCCTCCACCTGAGTCTTCTAGAGTTTCAGATGAAGCAGATCAGGCTGAATTGTGTTAAATGCACTGGAGAAATCAAAGAACATGATCCTCACAGTGCTGCCTGCTTTGTCCAGATGACAGTGGGTTTGTTGAAACAGGTGTGTAATGGACATCTTTAACCCCAATTCCACAGCGATAAGCAAACTGCAGGGGGTCCTGATATGTGCTGGTTTGCTTACTCAGGTGGGCCAACAGGAGTCTCTCCAGGACCTTCATGATGTGGGACATCAGGGCAATAGATCTGTAGTCGTTGATGACTGATGGGTGAGTTTTCTTTGGTACCGGAACCAGACAGGATGTCTTCCACAACAGTGGTACCTTCTCTTGAGTCAAGCTACGGTTGAAGAATTGTTGCAGAATCCCACAGAGCTGCTCTGCACAGGCCTTCAGGACTCTGGGGCTGACACCATCTGGACCCACAGCCTTATTCCGGTTTAGTCTCTCCAGCTGCTTCTTCACCTGACTTCTAGAAACAGAAAAGTGGGAGGGGGAGGGAGAGGGAGCAGCAGCATCTTCTGATTTGGTTGAAGACAAATTAGTGGGAGCAGAAGAGTCCATGACTGAGGGAGAGGATAAAACATCTGAGGTGTGACAGGAAAGCCGTGGGTCAAAGGAGGGTGGAATGTCTGTTTGGCTGGGGGCAAGAGAGGAGGATGGTAAGCTTGTTCCTGAACTGAACCTGTTGAAGAATGTGTTCAGCTCATTTGCTCTGTCCATACTTCCATCTATCCGATCCTCCTTCTGCTTGAAGCCTGTGATCTTCTTCATCCCTGACCACACATCTCTGACATTGTTCCTCTGCAGTTTACTCTCCAGCTTCTTCCTTGCTGTCTCTAATCTTGATTTTGAGCTGCTACTGTATACTTCTCAATAACTCTCCGTCTCGCTCCTTAAAGGCTCTTTTTTTCTTGTTGAACAGTTCCTGAGCTCTTTTTACCATCATGTCTAAAGGAATGGTATTCTGTCCAAAAAATGGACTGCATTTTACTTCTTTTATTATTTTTGTTATCAAGGCTTGCAGCATGAAGGGCTACTATACACAGAGAGTCCATAAGCTGTTTTACCTCTTAAAGTTTGGACTCCATCTCTTGATAAATTAATTCTTCATCAAACCCTTTGTCTAAGATCCCTCAAAAGGTAAACAAAAACAATGTAATAATAATAATAATAATAATAATAATAATAATAATAATAATAATAATAATAATAATAATTGTGATGATGATGATGATGATGATGATGATGATGATGATGATGAAAAAGCACAGTGGCACAGTTGGTAGCATTGGTGCCTAGCAGCAACAAAGTCTTGGATTAGAATGCTGTGGATTCTTTTCAGTACTCTGGCTTCGTCCCACATTGCAAAAGAATGATAGGTTAACTGATTTCTCTAAAATTGCCTTAAGGTATGAGTGAGCATGTATTTTTGTGTGTCTCTGTGTTGCCCTGTGATGGACATGCCACCTGTTCACGGAGTACTCCATCTCTCACCCATTGATCACTGGAAATACACACCTGCCCTCCACGACCCTTCAAGGATAAAGGTATAGACCAGGGGTCTTCAAATCCAGGCCTTGAGGTCCGGTGTCCTGCATCTTTTAGATGTGTCTCTGCTTCAGCACACCAGAGTCAAATAATGAGTTGTCATTAGTGGGACACTGGAGAACTTGACTGCATACAGAGGAGGTGATTCAGCCATTTGATTCAGGTGTGTTGGACCAGGGACACTGGTTGCAGGAAAAGTTGCAGGAAACAAGACTTCGATTCCTGGATTTGAAGACCACCTGGTGTAGATGATGGATGGATGGAGGGAATAATAATAATAATAATAATAATAATAATAATAATAATAATAATAATAATAATATGTAAAACAACAAAATGAGGTTCTTCAAAATTTCCAAGATATAGTTGTAAGGAAAACAAATAAGTAAATAAATAAATAAACATTATTGCTTTGGCATTTAAGTAGTTTTTTATTGGTTCGTCAATAACAAATACAACCATACCATTTTTTGCTGCTTTCAGTTATTTTTATGATAAAGGTTTGACAGAGAAAAACCAAGTGCATTTCAGACTTTTTGTCGAACAAATAACAAACATATTAGCTTACACAGTAACATTTACAATTCATTGTTGTCAACAAAACATTAAATAAAGGAAAGGTTGGGATGTAAAAGTTAAAAAACAACATGCCAATATCAATAAGACAATAAATTAAAGTATACACTCACTGATGATTTTTATCATCAAACAAGAAAAACAACAAATGAGTTGGTTTTGTTATCTATTCATGACAGTATTCCAGCACCAAGTCCAAAAAGCAGCCTGCCTAAACATATGGGGAGAAAGAGGATGAGTTTGCGTGATGGAGCATAAGTTCAGAGTATGGCCAGATAAATGCAGGGTAAAAAGGCTGCCTGGTTGAGTCTCCTTTGAAAGGCTTACTGAGGATGCTCTCAATAGCAAATGAGCTTGTAAACTTTGGACAGGGCTCAGTCTTGGTGTTTGGGTTAGGCTTGTCGGTACCCTTAGACTCCTCTGCGGGCTCGGACACCTCCTCCACCCGGCTGAACTGCTTGTTGATCCGCTTTCTCCTGCGCCGGAAAACACCATCAGCGAACGTGTACTCGCTGTTAGGGTTGAGCATCCAGTAATTGTCTTTTCCCCAGGGTCTGGACGGGTCCCTGAGCACTTTCAGAAAGCAATCATTCAGAGACAGATTGTGTCGCACAGAGTTCCTCCAGCCGGTGTAGTTGCCCCTGAAGAAAGGGAACTTTTTCATCAGGTAGTCATTTATCTCCGCCAAAGTAAGACGTCCGGTGGGAGAATCCCGGATCGCCATGGCTATCAGAGCGATGTAGGAAAGCGGGGGCTTGGGTCTCCGTGTATATGGTTTCGATTTGCTGCTACCACCTGGAGTAACCAACGGAGGGCTGTGGGCCACGCAGTCTCCATCGGACCCCAGCTCCTCCTCTGCAGAGATAGCAGATTGCTCTTTCCCCTCTCCATCTCTGGGCATTTCAAAGTGCTTTATATCGTGGTTTCCACACAACACTTCTAACTTCATGCTGATAGAGGTGCTGAGTTGCAAGATCCAGCGTAAAACGCAGAGAAGCTGTTTGCGTAAAAGTGGTTTCTGCGTCAAGACGCGCGGTGCCTCAGGGTGTCTCTCAGGGTCAGTGTATTTCCAGTCATATCTGCAAGTGCACTACAACCCATCTCACCTTTACTCTGTGTGAGCTGTTATTTATATCAGACTCACCTCAGGACCAACCCAAAAGGCGGGGCTATATGTTTTCCAAAAAATTTGCATGTTAACAAGCTAAAAAGCTCTTAATAATAGGCTGTTGGCACAGCAGTGAATAAAATAACAAAATGAACACTTCCTGATGACATAGTATGTAACCAACAGAAAGAGACAACCTCTCTTAACACACACTGCACCCTGCACCGTACCTGCTGAAGGTGTTCAGTCAGCCACTTTAGAACCATTTCACCAGTAACAACCAGGGGGCGTAACTCTCTACTGTCAGAAAGGTGCTTAGTGTTAATTTCAAGAGGCAGTATAAACACGAGTTACATGACTTAGAGTGCATGCAAAGTTTTTATAAATCTTTAAAGTTTACAGTTTTTGTTGATACAGACTATTAACAATACAGTATGTCATTGCAGAAAAACAGATGTGCAATAACAGCCAAAATGTTATTTAGAAATGAGTAAGAACAGAGTAAATAATTGTGCCAATGCCAGCAGAGATGTAAACACTTATTGATTCTGCTGGGAGTAGTGATGGCTATAAAATCTAATAGCTGCTGGGAGGAAGGATCTGATCAGAGCACCGCTATTCACATGTATGGCTGGTGAAATACTGTTAACTGCCTCTTCCCAAAATGGCAGATATGTGGAGAGCTGTGGCTCTTGGCAGCTTCTTCAACGTTATGATGCGCAGTTTGGATGCTTATCTTTATTAATGCTCTTGTTGCCAGGCCTGTCACTTTAACTGAAAAATCCATGTCTTTGTAGGTTTGTCATTGTGTCATGCCCTTTCCAGTTTCATATGATGGATGGGAGGTTTGTGAGATGTCAACAGCTTGAGAAATTGTTATAACCTAACCTTGATTAAAGGCAATTGGTTGCACTGTAATTTATTTAGGAGTTAGACTTGTCAGACCAATAGGGGCTCACTACAATTTTCTGATTTTTATTTATAAGAAAACTGAACCATGTATCAGTTTCCTCCACTTTGAAAATATATGTTACTTTCACCCCCTTGACACAGCAAGAATAAGCAGACACAATGGACAATGGATGGATGGATGTTACTTTCACACAATATGCTAATAAAATACATATAAATTTATGATAACAATAGGACAACATGTGAAAAGGTTCAAGGGGTATGAATACTTTTGCAAGGCAACATAAAAGTTCTTCAATCCAGATTGGGTTTGAAACTAACTAGACCAGAATGTGACATTTAAAGCTGCAGTATGTAACTTTTACAAAAAAAAATGTGTTTTTTTACATGTTTGTTAAAACTGTCACCTTGTCGTGACAGTATGTTATGAGACAGATAACCTGTGAAAAGATCTATCTCCTCCACATCCTCCTTGAGCTACTATTGCCCGTCTGAAGAAATGTACTGCTCCCAACCTAAAACAACCAATGAGAGCCAGAAGGAAGGTCTTAGCACTGTCAGTCAACTTCATTTACTCGCTGCTCAATGTGCAAAAGGCAGAGAAACAACTTACAACAACATTTGTCCATTGTCATCGGTGGTGATGCAAGCTAGGCTGAGCACTCACAACAGTCTTTGCTAACTACAGCGTAGCAGATAGTACTGAGAGAAGTCAGAGGAGCTCAATTTTTTTTTCACAGATTATCTATCTCATACCATTCTGTCACAACATAATGACAGTTTCAACAAATATGAGGAAAAATGTTTTGTTTTTTTTTTTTTGTTATAAAAGTTACATACTGCAGCATTAAACAGCTCAAAAGAATTGCTGCTTGTGCTATCCATATTTCAACACTGGAATGCACCCAAGATTTGTCAAATCAAAACTGATTTTTCTGGTTATGAAAGGTAATACCTTTCACAACCAGACTAGAAACCACTCCTACTGAGCTCAAACAAATACTGAGTCCTGTTTGTCTTGTTGCTCGATGTTAAGATGATGATTAATGACAAATTTCTTGCAGTGAGTTATGTTCTTTCTAAATGAATAGTCTTGGTTTTAGAAGGTTTGAGTCAAGGCTACAAGACTAAGTGACAAACAAACTTATTAAAGTCTGAACTGTACTTTGCTAATGTTTAGGTCTTCCTCCTTTTTCAACAAATTATCCCCACCGTCCTTTATTTTCCTCTGTTGGACATCCAGCCGTGAAGGTTGGTTAAACTAAACCAACTATTTGTTTAAGTGTCAACCTTGGTCTTTAAAAACAAACATGGACACTGCTTCTCCTCAGTTCTCCAGCTGCAAAAGGTTACCTGAAAAACAATATATTTTAGACACACCTGCAGACGAAGGCTGACATCATAGTCACACCACACATTGTCACCAACCGTGCAAACCATAGTTTAAAACTGTTGCTTACACATGTTTGCACTGGTGTGGATGTTTGGATTGGCTATGTAGTAATCTGTTTGTGTTAAGTGTGACACCTGAAGCTGTGGTAAGGTCACTATTTTCAATGGTGGCATGTCAAGTGGAGATTCCTTTAAGCCAACCACACAATGACAAGAGCCCAAACAGCAGGTATTTGTTTGCTTCACTGCAAGTAGGAACTTGTGAGATCACAGGGTGCACCTCTGTGTGTTCTTGTGTGCATTGTGATTTGCTAAAGGAGAGCTTAAGCTGTAGGTTATAGCGTCATAGGTGGAATTTCAAGTTTGAATGCACAGTGTAAATAAGGTGTACAAAGTAAGCTCTATGGATGTGTTTTAAAAACTAGGTTGCTAAATTAAGACAAACTAAAGTATTAATATAAAGTATGTTTCTAATATCATATGGTAATCTAAACAAATTCTGCCATTAACTAGTGTCAAGGTTCTAACATTTACAAAAATATTTTCTTATAAAAAGAAAAGGTTTTTCCAAGTGATGTCTGTGCTATGTCTTTTTTCAGGATGCTTTTGTCTTTTCTGCTTACACCTGTAGCCTAGTTTAAAATGCCTGTATGAACAGACCAGTGTCATAGCCAGAAATTGCTTTTGAACCAGGCCTAAGGTGGGTCAAATAAATATAATTGAAAGGAAGTATATTTGTAAGTTTTGCTTTTGTCATTTTGATGCATTACAATTCACACACAACCACTTGGTGGAAATGCGCAGACATTTTCAACTTTATGCACAGAGTACATCACAGAGGTAAAAAAAAAATAAAAAATACCTTCTCATTATTGTATCTGACCTGGACAATGAACTGAACAAATCATGCTCTCCAAGAGCTGACAGCGAGTTGGAGAGTTATTTATGCTGCACGCATCTCCGATGCACTATGTACTTCACTGGCAGAGCGGAGCCGTTCCTGGTTACCCTAATTTACACTATGTGTAAATTAGGGTAACTATGCTCCGCTGAGAAAAATTACATGCATTCATCTGCTTATTGAATATTAATTAAACTGAATGAAAATGAAACACAATTTAATATGTTATTATTATAATTTCAAAACAGGAAAAAATACATCATGACTGGATTTTTTTGACGCTGTCTGTAAAAATGACGGATATCAAGAAAATCTAGTGCAACCTCTGCTCTGCGCGAACCCCAGGAAAATGTCTGCAGCATTTGCAAAAAAATGGCATCCTTTCCTACACTATACTCAACCCACTTAAAGTCATTATAAGCAACTTGAAAAACATCAGCATAATTTCCCCAATATCACAGTTCCAGGAAAGCTTCTCAATACTGACTGAGTCTCTGGTTCTTCAATAGCAGATAAATCTAGTGGTAGCATTCTGGAGATTTCTGCAGGGTAACATCCTCCTGGTGCAGGTCCTGTGCAGATCCTGCTGTTGGTCGATGATGAAGGCCTGTAAGGCGTAAAGTCTTAAGGTGTAGATGCTGATTCAGTGCTTCTCTCTTCTGTAACGCTTGTAATGGCTTCAGTCACCAGGTCCTCCGCTCTGTTTTTTGAAAAACTTTAAAATGGAAATTTGCTTTGCCATTTCTAAATTGCCTTCCTCTCTACAGGTTGCAGTAACATTAGTAAGACATGTACACAGTTATCACTAGCTTGTCTGTACAGTTCAGAGGTCATGGTTTTCAAAATAGCCAATAACAGCATGTCTCGCAAAGATGGATATGCTACCAATCACCACACATTCATTTATTCATTTATTTTTTATTTTATTTTATTTTATTTTATTTTATTTTATGATGACTTTAAGTGACATCCCTCAAAAATAAAACAAAATTATATTTGAATGGGTGGGCCCTGGTACAAAGACTAGGCCCACCCAGGCCCACTCATAGCCACACCCCTGGAACAGACTCATTCTTGGCACTTATAAAGTAAATTCAATACAGTGTAGTTCAATTAGAAGTCTGTTATTTTGCTAGTATCACTTTGTCTCTTCTAATATTTGCATTATGAAACTACTACATAAAAAAATATATAATTTGTGCAGACACAAGATCAAATAACACCTTCCCCTTTCATGAACTAATTTTTTTCAAACTTACATCTTGCCAAGCATTATGGTGGAAACATCTGTAGTACAAAAATGTTTTTGTCTGAGCTGCACAAGTACAACAGCTATTGTTTCCTTTTAACAGCACCTACTGTAAAATAGCAGTGAAAGAATCGTCCTTCACGCTACAGACAAACTGATTTTGAGATTTCAGATCAGAGTTCATGAAAAGTCTGCTATTCTGGCTCTGATTATCATCTGGAAATTTTGGAATGAGGAAATCAATGATGGGGATAATCATAGCTTGGTGCATAACACTCCCAGACATGCAACACAAAACTTAGTACACACATACACAGACCTTTTGATTCAAAAGCACATGGAAATTGCCAAGGGGGGACCAAATCACTGTTTTACAGGTCATAAGTAACTCTCAAGTTTTTCCATCCAAGTAACAAGTCAAGTCCCAAGCATAGGCTGAAAGTCCCAAGTCGAGTCCAGAGTCAAGCATAAAATTCCCAAATTAAATCCAAGTCTTAAATTTTTAATTATGAGTCTTAAACCAGTCATTTGATCAAATATGTAACTTAATCACAGAGTATCAATTTATAAACAATAAAAAGACAGAAGTTATTGTATTTGGTAAAACCAACTGCTGACAGGATACAGCTGCACTGTTGGATGATTGGACTCGTCTAGTTGTGGGTCCATTAGGAATCTTGAGATGATCTTTGATTCAGATTTTAAATTTAATAAACAGGTCACTGCAGTAGTCCAGTCTAGCTTTTGTCCTTTGAGGCTAATTATCAAATCAAGGATTATCTTCCCCATGATGCCATTGAGATGGTTATTCATGCTTTTATTACTGCTAGGCTGGACTACTGCAACTCCCTCTACACTGAGATTGACCAGTCTCTTCTTCACTATCTTCAGCTTATTCAGGATTCAGCTGCCCGTCTGTTAATGGGGACAAGATAGAATGAACGTCACCCCAATTTTGTATTCCCTCCACTGGCTACCTGTTTCTTTTAGAATTGATTCTAAGATCTTGGTTTTAGTTTTAAAATGTCTAAATGGTCTGGCACCTCTTTATCTTTCCGAGCTTTTACATCCACACATCCCAAGTAGAACTCTAAGATCCCAAGAGCAGAATCTCTTAGATGTTCCCAGGACTTGGCTTGTTACCAGGGGAGACAGAGACTTTTCAGCCACAACTCCCAGACTCTGGAACAGTCTCCCATTGTCTGTGAGGTGTGCTGGAGCTTTAAGTGAATTCAAATTCTCTGGTAAAGACTCACCTTTTCAAATTGGCTTTTAATTCCAGAGAACATGACTATTAGGCCAGTCCTTGTTTCTTTTAGATATTTTATTGGTAATTGTTTTGTTTATTTGTCAACTTTGTCTTTTCTTATTGACCTGTACGAATGAATGAATAACTCCTGGATTTCTAAAATATTTTTTGAAAGATGCTTTTGTTTAACAGAACAACCAACAAGAGGAAGTGAACTTCCAAAACTTCAAAAAATCAGTGTCGTTGCTTTTTATAGGAAACAAATTTAACAGCCAATAAATTGAGAAATGAGTAAAATGATCCATAAGAAAACAGAAAAAAAGATGCTCTATGTGCAATAGAATTACCTCCATATTAACCAACTTCAATAGCACAAACCTGCTTTTACAGTATTATACGATTAAGATCAGTTCATCAAAATAACAAAACAAATTATTTATTTAAATTGTATTAAAATAAACTTTGTGATCAAGTTCATTTTATTAGACCTGATTATGATGTTGCTATCTGCCAACTTGGATGCATTGATTTTGTGTAGGTCCATGCCCAAGGTTTAGGATTAAGTTTAGGTTTGTGCATTTGCTGTGTACACACAATAATCAGATGAAATTATTCAATTCAAATAAGGGAATAATTTTAATGCTACTATGTAACTTTAGCTGGAGGGTCATCAGATAGCAGCACTAACCATATGATTAATAAGCCAATCTATAAATTAGCCAGTCATTTTTGGGTTAACATGTGAGTTAAAACCGGTAACTTTCCAAGATCCATTGTTAAATCAGTGAGCAAAAAATCCTAACTTAGTTAAGATCAAATTACCTATACATTAGTCTCTTTATTAGCTTTCACTCATACTATTTTTTTTGAAAATGTTTAAATATTTAAATTAAGTTTGATTTTGTTGCCCCTCCATCGTAGTTTGCAAACTACAAACTGCTTTACAAACTTAGATTTGTTAATTTATCATTTTTATTTTTTTTCTCTCTTGTGTTAGGTTAGGATTAATACAGCTAACTTTTACTAATTCTAGAAATGTATAAGTGAAACTGAAAAATACAAAGGATCATCTGTGTTTATGAAAAGTAATGAAACAGTAATAAAAAGACAAAGAACACATTTTCTGAGGGTGACGCAGTTGTTTGATATGATGAAGAGAAGAGTATATTAAAACATATATTCATGTTTTGTTATTATTATGTCAGGAAAAACACATCCATATATTGAGTGGTGGTGATTTTGCTTTTAGCTGTTACTGGATATCCAAATACCCCAGTGTTGTAAAGTAAACCATCCAGTGAAAAAAGTTGCATAATCTTAATTTTGTGTTTTTAGGTATCATCCAAGAGTCATATCAATAGCTGTTGGGAGCTATGATCGGACTGTTCATCTGGGACCCCATTTTCCCTACAAAGGCATGGTTCACTGGAGGAACGAAGTTACTACAAATGTGTCAGTTGCACAATTGTTTCGTTCTTCTTTTTGTCCCTTTAATTGTCATTCATGGGAAAGAAACAAAATATCTAAGTCCTCCAACTTTGATTGTCACAACAGCTTTCCATCTCAAGAGAATAACATATACATTTTCCATGAGAGAACCCTAATGATAGACTTAGGTGCAGTGCTTCACATTTCCAGATATAACAAACAATTCGTGTAAGGACTGAAAGTCACTGTGCTATAGTTCGTCAAGATCCAGTTTTTCTGACAATAAAGCAGAGGTATCACCTTCTAATCTGAGAAACCCCTTTCATGAAATATTCAGATCCTCAGCAAATTTAGGATGAATCTTTATAATCTTTAAATTTAGAAACACACGCACACACACACACACACACACACACACACACACACACACACACACACACACACAAATATATATATATATGTTGTTTTTGATTTTTTTTGTTTTTCAAAATTGAACTTACTTTTAGATTGTTTTATTATCGTTTGAATGACACCTGTCTCATTTCTTATCAACAACACACTTCTTGATTAAATGAAAATAATTTTATACCTAAATCTGACAGAGGTATGAATAACTTTTGGCTTAACTGTATAAAAATTTGATCGGAAGATTGTGGTGTGGTGTGTCATGCACATTGTTTCTTCCTATGAACATACTTTGGACAAATCATGATAAAGCGCACAGAGACTTAACACAGCAATTTAACAGACCTCTAGACTTCATCCATGAGTGGTTTCTTTAGTTGCTGTGATAACTGAAAATAAAACAAAATCTATAAGGTGACATATGCCACCAGTATGTTTAACCCTTTGGAATCGGACATCTCCACCACACTGTTTATATGTAGCACTCTATACGGACCCAGCTGAGTTCTACTGTACACCTTAGTTGGTTCTGCAATGTTGGCTTCTCCAAGTTTACATATGCATATGACATGGCTAGTTAGATTGATGTTTTATAAATGACCAGAGGCCGCTAAAGGAGGGAATCCTCTTTGCGGCATTATGAAGTTGTTTTATGATCCTCTCTTTGAAAAACAACGTGTTCTTGTTTAAAATATCTCTCTCCCACATTGAACATGAATGTAAGACATGAAAATACATCATTTCCTGTGCAGAAACCTAAAAACATACAACTGTTGAGAATCACTAACATGATCTTACACAAAACTGCATAGAACCTGTAAGACCTTTCTAGCCTATAAACTGACTAATAAATTCCTTGCCCTTCTTGATTATTCAGCAGTATAACAAGCTAATGTGTAATTGAGCTGAAGATTGAGCAGCAATGCTTTTTTGACCTGATACCAACCATTATCTGAAGTATATGTTGTAGTTTTTTGCTGTTGTTCAGACAACTCTTTACCTTGCCCAGTTGGAATTTGTTTAAAGAAACACAGCAACAAGTCAAGGAAGTTCCTTCTGTCTAGATGTTTGCAGTAGAATTTTTTTTTTCAGTCATCTGTTTGAAGGCATGAGGAAGAATAAACAGTCTTAGATGACTGCAAGTGTATAGAGGTAGGCTGTTTCTAAAAACAGCTCAGAAAGACCAAGACACAACAAAATGTTCAGTGGTGTCACGGTGTCAACTTAACATTATCATTTTTATCTAATGCCACCAGGAAATGTAGGAGTCATCAGCAAACCATTTGAACATTGATCAGCATCTTAGTGACGTAAACAACTGCAGCAAATGCCACTTTGTCCAAAATTAACCCTGTGAAGAAGTCAGCAACTCTATCTGAAATCTTACAATACCAACAAAAAGCCTTTGCATGCAAAACTGGGAATGACTTCAGATGTCCAGATGTTTAACACAAGATTAGAACTTCTGCAAGTCAATGTCTAGAAGACAGTTGTGGCCCTACCCACTGTTTTAAAGGGCAATTAAAATATAATCTAAATCCTCAGGGTTTACCTGTACTATTTAGACTGTTGTGCAACACACCAAAAATACACCTCAAAATGCATTTGCTGTTGCTAATTATAGTTTTTTTTCTGTCAGGTCATGATCAGATGCTGACATGGTTTCAGCATATTAATATGTTATGCATTGCTAAAAGCTGTTGGCTACCAAGGACATATACATGTTTCTACGAGTTAAAGGCTGAAACCATGTCAGCATATTGTCATTACCTGGCAGAAAAAAAACCTATAATTAACAACCAAGAGTGCATTTTAAGGTGTGTTTTTGATGTGTTGCACAACAGCCTAAATAATATGGAGAAACCCTGAGGATTTAGAATAAATTCTAATTCTACTTTTAAACAATGGCTAGGACCACAGCTGTCTTCCACTGACTTTCAGCAGGTCTAATCTTCTGGACAACTGAAATTATCCCCAGTTTTGCACGCAGTGCTTTTTGTTTGTATTGTAAGCAGTTTTAAATTTTAATGATCAGAATTATATATAGGCCACCTGGATTTATAGGTTGATTTCATGGTTGTAAAAATTGTCAAAATACAAAGATTGAATGCTTCTCCTCACTTTTTTGAGACTTCATCTTTCTATCAGTTAATCAGTATGACTGTTTGGTACACCTTTGATGGTACAATAACAGTTTCAGAGGTGGACCAAAAAAACACAGGCCAAATCCTATTTCTCACGTATGAGGTGGTAATTGGAGGGTTATAAAGACATAAGGTAAAAAAGAAAAGGTGCCAAACTGCTCTGTGATAAAGAGCTGTCATTTTTCAAACATATAGTTTAAAAAATAAAAATAAAACTTGAAAAGTGGATGTTTTTTCTAACATGAATGCATAAGCATTGTTCCCCTGGCTGTGTGTAAGGGTAGTAGTCCTGCGGAGACCCTCCTCCTCACTCTGAAGTGTTACGCTGCTTATAACATTTTTTTTCTTTCCATGATTGCCATGTATTCAGCTCCATGTAACTTTCCATCAACTGATCAGCTTCCCTGTCCCTGCAGAAAAAAACATCCCTACAGCACGATCATGCCACCACTCTGTTTCACCACTTGTATTGCATGCTTAGAGAAATGTGCATGATGTACACATTAGTATAGTTTTTTTCTGGGTTGTTTTTGTTTTTTGCCAAACATAGGTTTTTTTGTTTTTGTTTTTTGTGGCATATAGGTATATAAGTTCAGTTTTGTACTCTGTCTGCCATGTCCACAAATGGTTTGTGGCACACTGTAAAAAGGAAACCATATGGCTTTCTTGTTGTCATTTGTAACGGTTTTATCTCCTGTTTTCACCAACAAACCAATGAGATCTTCAAAGAACATACATATTTTTTCTGAGGTTAAACACAGGTACACAGATGGACACTATTTACAAGTAAGGTAACATCTGAAGGCCAGTGGCTGCACTGAATTTTAATTAGTCATATCAGAGTACAGGGGACTGAATGCAAATGCATGCCAAATTTCAGATTTTTAATTGTAAACCATGTTTAAAATGCTCATTGAAATAATTTCAAGTCAGCCATACGGGAGTCCTGAAACATGGCTTTGTGGTAAGCACAGATGCCCTGGGTGCAATGACTTACTAAAAAAGCAGACGTGAAATTTTTCTAAGCTTTCTTGTAGAGTAGTCTACATTTCTCAACTTTTCTTATATACATTCATTTGAATCAACCAGTTTTTAAACATAAAAGGGAAAATTAGGGTAACTCAGCCAAAAACACAGCATAGAGACTGGGGCATGGTTACAGAAAACATTTTGCAGCATGGATCTTGGTATAACATTTTAATAGCTTTGGTGATGATAGAGAAAAAAAAAATCAAAAAGCCAAGTCTTTCTCTGTTTGTTATCTGAAGGTTTCTGTTTATAGTGATGTCTGTGCTGAATCTCTCTGGGTGCACACAAAGACTTATAAGCTGTCACTGACAAGCAACAGAGCTTCAAAACCACTGCAAGCATCACTGGATGCTAACTAAACTTGCAGCCTATGTAAGGCAGGCAGTGTTGGAGCAAAACAGAGCCTCAGTTTCAACACTATAACAGAAACTGACTGTTAAGGCTAGGACAATTTCTCCAGATTCATTACAATTATAAAATAATAAAGTCTAATAAAAGTTTTGGTTACCATGTTACTTTTCCTTTGCATCCATATATATGCTGTTTAAACCTTTTGCACACATACAAATGAAGCAGCTCTTTAATTTTATCTTCTTCCCTGATCTCACAGTTTGCAGACAATTTCCCACAGAGAAACATAAGAGGAAATGTGAACAAAGAAATAGTTAGAGCTTAGATCTAATCATTACAAACTATTTTGGTGTTTCCTGAAAATGACGTCTTGTGACATTCTGTGATCCCTGTGATTACGGATAATTGTATCACTGGTCAATCATTGGTCAGAATAATATTTATAAATCACTCCAATCAATAATATTTGTAAATGCTATTTTTCTTTTTATGGTTCACTGTTTTTTGTGCTGAAAAAGATTTAGAATGTGGCTCTGTTGAAACAGAAAAACATTTTAACTAATTTGAATAATTAACTGAACCTAACTGCAATGTTTGATAGCTAGTTTCAATTGGAATGCAGATACTTGACAAGAAATCTGTCTATATGATTCGACTGATCTGACCTTTGTTTTCTAAAGTACCTTGAGACGACATGTATTGTGAATTGGCACTATATAAATAAACTGAATTGGATTGTATTTGCTTAGGCATCTTCTGTCATTTATTGGTAATGCATGTTGTCATAGAATCTGGCAAAATTACTGTATTTTATTCACACAAAATCTAAATGTTTAACAAGGAAGTTAGAGCCTTTTCCAGCTAGGACAAGTAAGGCAAAGCAGTAAGAAAACTAAATCAATAAACTGAATTATTGGGTTAGCAGTTGATTTTTTTCAGTGAGCTAGTGGCAGGGTATTCATAAACAGCCTATTGCATTTAGTAAGCCCTTTCATTACCAAAGACAATAACTGATCAATTTGTCTTTGTTGATTAAAACCACAGATCTTCTTGGTAAGAGTGTACAGTTTTAACTTATAAACCATAATCAGATGTAAAGCATAGTAAATGTCTCTTAAATAACAGTGTTGTTGTCCTGCTAGAACGTGAACCTTCACACATATCTCATGTCACAAGTCAGCTTCAAAATGGTCTTCTTCCAGGATTGCCCTTGTGTTTTTAGCTCCATCCATCTTCTCATAAACTCTGAACAGCTTCCCTATCCCTGCCCAAGAGGAGTATCCTCACTGCCTGATGCTGCCACGATCATGATTCACCATGAGGATGGTGTGTTAAGGATGATGTGCTTTGTTAGTCTTCTGTCCTAAATTCTTTTTTGCATGGAGGCCAAAAACCTTTATGGTTTCATTGTACCTCATTCCTCATGCTTGGTGTGTCTATGTCAGGGATTACAAAAAACCGCAAACCAGACTTCTTATGTGTGTTTTTCAAAAACCGGTGTATTCTTGCCACTCTTCTGTAAAGTTCATGTTTGTGCAGTGCATAGCTAATAGTTACAATGTGAACAGACACGCCAACCTGGACTGTAGATCTCTCCACCTCCTTTAGAGTTTAAATTGGCTTCTTGGTAGCTTTTCTGATCAATGCTCTTCTTGCTTATTCTGTAAGTTTAGTGAGACAGTCATGACTTAGTAGGTTATAGTTGTGCCTTACTCTTTCTATTTTCAGATGACGGACTGAACAGTGCTCTGCTATGTTTTAAAATTCTACAATACAATAATATAATCCATATCTGCTTTGAACTTCTATACAACTCCACCCTTGACTTGTTTGTTGTGCTTCTGGTCTTAAACGTGCAGTGTGTGCACTTGAGGATTTTTTTTTCTCCAAAAAATAACAAATAAAAAAAGACAATTATGTATAATTTTTCTTCAGCTTCACAATAATGTGCCACTTTACATCAATCTGAAACATAAAATCCTATTTAAACATGTTGAAATTTGTGGATGTGATGTGACAAAATGTTAAAAAAAAAATTGAGGTGTACGAATGCCATGGCACTATAGTTTGATAAAAAGGGGTTTTAAGGACTGAATCAGAGGAGGTGAGGACAAAAGGGATGAAAATGGGTACATCTGTATCAGATAAGAATTACCAGAAAATCAAAATTAACGTAACTGTGCAACATAATACCAATAATTCTTATGTTTTTTGCTTGTTATAAGTTGTTACACCTGTATGACCTTAAACCAGACATCTACAACCTTAATCTGAAAAGGACAACAGTTGCGTGAGGTCATGGTCTGCTGTCCTGTACTCAAACATTTCAGTCAACTTTTGGAAGTCTGAATGTGAGATCTTGATGGAAATGGTTGATGCTATCAACAATCTAGGCATTTAGTTAATCAAGTTCTCAGTTTGTCAAGTTTAGCAATGTAGACAAAATATTTCAAGCCTATAGTGAAACACAAGTTAGCATAAAATGTTAAAATCTGGGGCTGCCTAATTGTTTAATGCAGCCTGAATAAGAGTTCTAGACACCTTGCGTGTATTTAAAATGTGAAATCATAGCAACCTGTTGAAAAAAGAAAAAAAATCAGAAAGTTGTTAACAGGATTTAACCTGTTCCAACTATGCTCAACCTGTTTTGGTTGCCTCCAGGCATTCCAGTCCTATTTATAAAAGCAGCTAAAAAAAAAAAAAAAAAAAAAAAAAAAAAAAAACTGAACAAAAAAATTGTGTGCTGGGATTCCCTTCAAATGAAGCATGCTTAGATAATATCAAAGTTACTAAGTCTGTAGGTCTTGTTTGGGTAACTTTCAAACAAGAAAAAAAGAAGACATGAGAAAAAATAATGGCTTGGTGCATAGATAACAAAGGGCCCTGCGTGCCAATGAGAGGAGGAACTCCCTTCAGGTGAGTACCTGTAAATTGTTCCCTTTGCACGAAACCGACACTGATCTTCTAACACACACCTTATTCACACCTACTCCGAAAGGAGTCATTTAGAGGCCAAATGCCATCCTGTCAAAGTGATTTAAAGCTGTATGGTTTCAGAGCGATCATAATGTTAATGATTCCACTTTATTTTTAGTGTTTGATGGCTGTATTTGTTGCTGCTGTTGCCAGGGTTGTCTACCAAGTTTAATTGCTTTGTTTCTATAAAACATAACAAAGCAAAGTTAAAAATATTAACCTGCATTTATGAAGTCACAAAGCAGTTCTTGTTGTTCCTTTAGGATTTTTTTTGTCCGTTTGTTTATGTTTGTTTTTTGAGTCCATGTTTTGCAATGAAAAAAGATTTTCAATAGACATGAGAGAGAAAATATACAAATGAAAGAAAGCCAAAGGTGATTCGGTTGCTGACGGATTTCACTGGTGGTTCCTTGGTACATGAAAGTGATTGCATGTGCATGAAGTAATATTTTGTCTAATAGTGTGATGGTGGAGTATGTTTATGTTAAAAAAAGGAAGGAAATAGAGAAAACCAACACTTCCACTATAGGACCAAGCTCTTATGGTAGCATACTGCTGAGACAGCAAAGTTTAATGATATTTATTTCCTAGCAACTCACTTCCAGACTTGTTCTGGATTCTTTCTTTTGACCAGACCTCAACTAAGTTGAATACTTAAAGTCCTGTGAGTTTATTCATAATGTCTGTGAACATAGACTGTTTACAGCATGGGTGATGAGTGTGTGTTGCAGCTATATGAGAGCATGCGAGCGCTGTGTGGTGTGTTTACTGATTCTTAGTGTTTTTGCGCACATGCTGAAAGCAGTAATGGATCATTTCTGACGATTTAAATACACAAACTATCCTGAAGGGGAAAGATTTCTCCTATCTGCCATCCTATGAAGATTAAGCATCTCAGCAGTAGTCCACACAGACAGTTGAAGAGTTGGCGAAGTCCAAAGCAAGGTTAAGTCTCCAATACTCCAAGTTTTGGAGAACTAAACTAAAATTCAGATAAGGAAAATTTGTAAAGACACAACCATCCACATAAATTGACAATCCAGACAAATAAAGCATTAATCAGAGAAGGAGGCCATGGTAACTCTGAAGGAGCAGTGGAGACCCCATTCAGGTGAGAGAATCTGTAGACACAACAACCAACATTCATCCACCTCTTTTTTTCACCTCTATGCAAGGAAAATATGTGGTATAAAATTTACATTATACATCACCCTGAAAACAACATCCCCACTGCAAAACTTAGTACTGGCAGCATCATGCTGGTTTTCTTCAGCAGGGACAGGAAACCTGTTAGAGACTGCAAAAAGACTTTAGAGTGGGGTTTAAGTTCACCTTCCAGCAGGTCACATAAACTGAAATAAAATTAAATTGGCAAAGTGAATACTGGAAAACTGGAAAACTAGAACAAAGTTTAAAGAAGCAGTTTTATGACACTGCATTTTATGATCTGGATTTTTAATGCTGTGTTCAATGCCCCTGATGTCCACGTGATGTTGCAGAGGTGCTGAGCTCAGCACTGCGAATGACATCACACCTAACCTAATCTAACCTAACCATGCTCCATTTGCAAGCTGTAAAACCAGGATTTGCTAAGTGTTGTGCCTAGTTATATTTTAAGGAAATATGAGAAGTACAAGCTGATAATCTACTACACTGCATTTAGTATGTATCAAACCTTGTAGTAATGCACCCATCTATAAAGCCTGGACAGCACAGTTTTTTCTGCCCAGTTGTGAGAAGTAAAAGTGGTAAAGTTTTTTTTTTTTCAAAAGGCAATAAAAGTCTGTTACCATATTTACTTTTATGTTTGTAAAATCATAAAAAGTGTTGACAATAAAAGAATCAAATACTTTGTAAAGTAATCAAACATCTCATTCACTGATGATAATAAACAGGAAAAAGGCTGCTGGTATGTAGTTGTGCTATGCTATTATTTGTCTCAGGTTAGTGTCCTGTTACCCAACCTCTGCCCCTAAACACACTAGAGTAACTGCATCTCTGCCAGGTCAGGTGGATGCATTCCTGCCTGTTGAGCTGTTGGCCATGCTGCTCCTTCCCAATAAATGATCTTGAAAGTAAAGTATTCACAGATCACAAACATTCAATTTAGTTTTAAACTAAAATCACAAAATATTTTATCTTGATATATTTCTTAACAATAAACTAAATAAGCAATATTCATACAAAATAAACCAAGCATTTTGATTTCTGTAGCATGGGATCTGTAAATCATTGATGTATCTGAAACATAGAAGAGTCTCGAAAGTTTGTCTGTAAAGAGAATGTCATATACTATAAGTTCCCAAATTTTGGGGATAAACTGAATCATATTCTACCACCAAATGTTACCTCTGTATTGTACAGGGGAGGTGGAAACTGAGCTTTAAACTATTCATCATTAAAATTGTCTTTTGCTACTCTGTGCAAGTGCCGCTACACACCTTTTTTTTATTGCTCCTGTAATCTTTGGCAAATCAGGGTTGAATGCCAAGGGGTTGACGTCAAAACCACGGATTATTTAAACCAAGGTCATGGTCTTAAAGACTTTATGGAAGATTGATCTATCATAAAGTCATAGGACCAGATAAATAATAAAACCACTGCACAAATTAGGAAAGATGTTACTTGTTTAATGTAGCATCTTCACACCAAGTGGAAGAATTACCTCCATTCAACTGTACGCAACATCTTAATACATGAAAGTAATACTTAATGATTTGATGAAGGTTTGCATAAATAAGTAGATAATAATCTCCAAGACAACCTATTAAAAATAATCTTCAAAATTATTTTTAAATGCATGGCTGTCTTACACTAGTTATGATTCCAGATTTGTATCTCGAAGTGGTAGATTCACAGTAAAGAGAATAAAATCCTTTCTGAAAAGCAATCTTCAATCTTTTTAAAGATTTCTGAGAGACTAAAATGACGCATTTTACCAGAGTTCATAACTTCAATGGAAGTCTCATAAATGATGTTACAGTTTACTCAGTATTTATTGTGTAATATGGCAGCAGCCTATATCAGATTGTTGCTTTCCTTCACCAATTCAAGTCAAGCTAAAAGGACATTCTTACAGCATGACCCTAAAAATCTTCCAAATAAATTTTTGCCTAATCATCCCCTCACAACCATTGCCAGTTGGTGAAGGTGTGTGACAGATTTGGTCCCACCCCTTTGCGGAAATCATTTCTCATCTAACTGATTGGTAACATCAGATAAAGCAAAAATGATTCAGTTCTTTATATAAACATTCCTGATTGTGACAAGAAGGGTGGATTTGAGGGTTTGAAAAGAAGCCAAGTCGGTTCATGAATCATGAGGGTAAGGCTCACTTGAGAACAGAATCATTTAAACTGCACCCAGGTTTTTAGTTAACTAGAAATTAACCTATGTAAATTTTTCTGTGTTGGAAAGATCAGAAGAAACACAAAATGCAAAGTTTCTAAGTAACTTAAATCTGACATCAAGTGTACACACCAAACACTACAATCCCAAACCAAATTTTATTTAATAAATGTGAGAAAAAAGGTTTGTAAAACCTGTACGGTACCCCAAAGTCCTACGTATGTACAGAACGCACAAAACCAGGAAATCGAGAGATGGTACATTTCACTCTTACTAGGACTGTAGACAAAAATGGAGAAATGTAGCACCCTGTGTTTTAACTTTAGCTCCACTATGACTATTGTCAGCATCTACCATTAAATATTACTTTTGTCATTTCAGAGTCTTTCTGGAAACACTTTATTGTTCTCATGTTCTAAATTAATCAACTGATAAAATCATCAAATTGTTTGCAGTCATGATAAGTCAACAATTACATAGTAGTTCCATTTCTATCAATTAGAACAATAAACTGAATTAAATTACGTAGAACAATAAAAGCCCAAAACTATTGCCCATTTGTCTTTCTTCACAATTAGCTCATTCTCAGTGACATATGATTAGGAACATATAAAAAGATCAAATTTCAAGTCTTGCAACAGGTTCTTAGTTATTCTTAAAGTATGTCTGAACTTTGACTCGGCCATTCCAACACAAATATCCTTTCATTTAATCCCCTCACTTTAGCTCTGGCTGTATGTTAAAAGTTGTCCCCCTGGAAGGTTAACTTCTGCTCCACTCTCAAGTCTTTTGCTGCCTCCAGCACTTTTTCTTCCAGGATTGCTTAACTCCATCCATCTTGTGATCAACTCTGACCAGCTTTCCTTTCCAGCTGAAGAAAAAAGGGGGATGAATACAGTTTTAAAATTTTAATCTGTCCAAAATTTTAAAAACCATTTATTATTTCTCTTCCACTTTGCATTTATGCAGTAATTTGTGTTGTTTTATTCCACAAAATTACAATAAAATGCACCGATGTCCAAGGGGGGTACGAATACTTTTGGAGGGCACTGTATTATACCTTACAACATGGTAACAAAAAATATGTGGCTCATGATGACTCAGTTTTTTGTAGATCCTTTGATGATCTGGGAACGCTAAGAGTGAAACATACATAAGCACAATGCCAGAGTCAGGCTCGATAAAACATTTCCCATCAGTTGACTTGGTCATGCCCAGCCTTTGAAATTTCTAAGGGAGATGGAAACAAAGCGTTTGTAATCTGATCTCCTTTCAGCATCAAACAGCCAGTACCAGCAGGACACAAAACAGTAAAAGGACATTCATAGTTAGAAAAAGGGCAAGAACATAAAGCTTTAGTGAGTGTAAAAGAGAAACTGAATACAAGATTTTTCTTTCATGTTTCAAATTGAAGCAAAGGTTTTATAGTTGGTTCTTGTTGATTTAGTTAAGTTTAATCAGTTTGTAAAACTGGTAGTTATAAGTACAGAGAAACAGGTGTTTGTTACTGACAAGAATTTAAAGGATCAAATGTCCTCTGAAGCACTAAATGTTGATCTCTCACACACTCAAAAGACCAATTAACAGTCTAATTAAGTTGCGACAGAGAAAGCAACTCTGTTGCTTTCTCTGTCGCAACTTTTCTCTGAGTTATGAGGAACTGAAATTCCTCATAACTCAGATGTAAGCTAGAGTATCTTAGCCTCATATAGAGTGAATGTAAATTTTCTAGGCGAAAGGAATGTGTCCCTTTTACCACTCCCTAAAAATAGGTCAACTTAAGAAATACTTATCTATCTTGTTCAGTAATAACTTATCTGGCTTAATTATTATATATATGTTCTATACATCTGAATTCAGCACATAAAAGGTGAGTCCAGAATAACAACAATCTACTAATGAATGCTTACAGTTGAAAAACCAGCAAACACTCCCTGATTGTAGGAGGTGATGAGCTCTTTTTAGAAAACCATAAACACTGTGTGACTCACAATGACACATTGACTCAACTTTACAAAAACAGTTCTCTGTGGCTTCCTTTGGTAAACACAGCATTCAAATATCTTAGGGTGTTGTTTGAAGACATCTAAAAAGAATAAAACAATGAGAATAACAAGAATGATGTTTTTTTTAGCAACTTTCACGTGACCAAATGTAGTGTTAAGCTTAGTTTGACATTTTTACTGTCAATGGCAATGCTTGGAATACATGCGTAAATTGATTTTTATTTATCATTATTTTATACTCAGCTGGAACAAAATAGAATGATTACATTAAAAATGCATTTAAGACCTTTTTGCTCTTTGCTTTGGTATATTTTAACATACTTGAAAAGGGATTTATGTCAGAATTAATTCTCATTTAATTTATGTTAAACAAAATAAAATGATAAGAAAATATGCTTCAACTGTAAGTATCAATGAAGTAGTATCTTCTTTCAGATGCAGGAGCTCCAACAGGACATATTAATAAAGCAGTACTCATTACATCTCTTGACACCCAAGCTGCAGGAGTACTTGTTGTTAGAGCCTATTAAGTACTTGACAGATTAATTATTTGCCAAATATTAAATGTTATTAATGATCAAAAATGAGCTATTATTTATTATTGTTGTTGTTATTGTTATCGTTATTGTTATTTATTTATTTTTATTTTTTTTATTTTCAGAGCCTCCTCCTAGTCAGGCCATCCTCCTGCTGTGATTAAGGAGAAAAGACACCTGGGTTGTTCTTGGTCTGATTGTTTGCATTGAAGGAGTGATGAGTGAAACAATTTTTTCTACCACAATAAATTCCAAATACAAATGTATTTGGAATTTGTATGAAGTCAACCTGGAGAATATTTCTGTTATTTTTATAAGTAAAACCGAACCCTTTTTTTTTTTTTTAAACCAGAAACCTCTCTGCGAGTGCTTTTTATTTTTAGTGCCTTGAGAACCTCCTCCTCAAAAAGTGCTTTGATATTCTCTTGTTTTTCTTTTTAGCTAATTATGATGCAGGAGTAGTCATGACACTTGTCAAAAAAAAACTGACACTCTTTGATAAGCAGAAGTTTCTGTACAGTCTCCATGACAACTATATGTTGTACTTGGGCAATAGGTGATAGTCCCTATGATTTACAATTACGGTTTTGGGTTTTATAACTCAGATATGTACCTAAATTGTTGAATTAAGAGGCAGTCAAAAACAAAATCACAGCAGTGCCTTACCTGTAAGTATACATGTTGCATGTTTATTTGCAGCTGTAAATTAAACATCATAACATCCAAGAAATCAGCATTGAAGTCCACAACATGCACACAGCATTAACCTCTCAAACATGACCCCTTGTAGTCTAAGGCCCCGTTTACACAGAGCTGGTTTTCAGTGAAACCATAACTTTTTTTTTTTTTTTTTTTTGTGATCCAGCCACACAGTTATACATTACCAGTAAACTAACTACAGCAGATTCTAGGTGTCTTAGTGGTCTCGTCTAAACAGGTGACACAGTGCCATCTAAACGTGGAACTCTTTCCCAAACAACAAAGTACCGGCAGTTTCCAGACAGTCTCATCAAAATGTTTTAAATACTCATTCAGAGGAAAATGTTTTAAAAGGATGTGTTCAAATTCATTGAACATGTTCAGCCTCTTAAAAAAAAGTTAAAGTGATTTTCCCTTAATGTCAGGTCATCATTAGCATTTCATCCTCACACATCACTGTGGTTCTGTGGGAAACCATCAACCTGTAAGGCATCCAAGCCCTTCGATTGTCTTTTCCTGATTTGAAGTAGTCCCAAATGTTTGAACCCTTAAAACTTTGAGACCTTTGCTAATTCCTCACAGAAGCAGATTTGTCCAGCATGAAAATGTTGAGAGTTCAGTTTGAACAAAGTTGAACAAAGCTGAGCAAACTGAGTGGCTCCAAATTTGACTGACATATGCAGCGTGCACATAATCTCACACACAGACACACACACACAAGGACACTTGCAGACTGCTCCTATATAGTCTATTCAAACATAGTAAGAGATGAACATAGTATTTTTTTAAAAAGATATAAAATAAAAATAAAAAATAAACATTTATAATGTCAAGTAAAAATATTAATGCATTGAATTAAGTGCCTTAGTCACAGTTTATTTCACTGTTTGTGCAAATGAAAGATATTTAGCAGAGTGGTGCACATAACTGCATAAGCTTTGGGTGTTTTAGTTTGAGTGGAAAATATATATTTGCTTATCATAAAGTTTTATGGGTTGACTTCCTGTAAACTGAGGCAATCATAAAAAGTGGAGAAAAACATTGGTAACTTCTTAGATTAAAAAGAGTTAAGGTGGATACCTGCTCAGCTGTTGAGGCTCACTGTAGTAAAAATGAAAACAAATGAGTAAATGAAAACTTGGTTCTTTTGCTTTTCATTTTAAAATGAATATCTGAATGCACTTGACTTTTGAAGTTTTAAAAGATTAAATGTGTCCAACACAGTTATAAATCTTTCAGAAGGCCAAATGAAATTTTAGATTGTATTACAGCACATGTTTATTGCCTCATTAAATTTGTTCTAATTGTGACATGTCCAGCGATCATGGAAAGTACATTTACATGTAGAGTGTGATCAGAGATATTGGAGATAGCATGCATACTAAGAAAATTAAAGAGTATACATAACATAAATGTTCAAACTTAAAATGTAAATAAACTAGATAAAAATTGTCTCTAGAAACATTAGAGAAAGATAAACCATTTTGACCTATGCTACACTGTTTGTACAGTGTATAGTATGTACAGTGTACAGTATACAAAACATTTTCAAAACACAGTGGGTCAAAATTATTTTTCTGCCATAAACAGGATTCTACTAATCACACATCATAAGAGTAAGTTTCATATTTGCATAAACCATTAATAGATACTGAATTATGTATTATGTACATCACTGTTTTTAAGACAGTAAAACACTATCTTTGACAAACACTCTTAGTGAAACTGAAAAAATAACATGTCAAATAAGTCATCTGAAGCAGCAAACATCTTCTCGTTAAAGATTGTATCAAAGGCTGGGTGTACTTCTCATGTACATGTAATGATGGTGTGACAGGCCATATTCAGTGAGTCATAGCAATTTGTTTTATCTTTAAGATCATACTGTAATAAAATTGAACAATTATTTAATAATATCTTATGTATGTATAATAAGAAGGAACGAACTCTGCCTGCCAGTTAGGAAAATAAAACCTGTTTAACACCTGAACATAGACATTCTTTGTGTAGTAACGGAGAAACAGTTCCACAATAAAGCAGAGTTTCTTCTGCGGGGGTTGTTAGTTGGGGTGAGGCCCAAATTCAAACAATCAGATGAGAAGCAACAAGGCACTTCCATTCAAGCAGCCTTGAATCAATATAATTCTGCAGGAGATTTTACAGTTTATTTAATAAGGTGACTGATGCCCAAGACACAAAGTAATGACACAAACATTGGAAATGGTAAACAGTAATGACTAATGTCTCCATACGAAGGAATTCTATGCTTTGGGATTGGTGTTGACATGGGTGACTGCTGTCTGGCACGCGATGTGGGATTAAGGACATAAACAAACCTGAGTCTGGCTCTACCTGAGACTCGCATGCCCAAACTCCCTCATTCAGGAATGTTTCCTCAGGTCGACAAAGAAGTGTGTTTCCATGTGTACCATCTCAGACCTTGTCAATCAAAATAAAGTTCAAAGAAATATGTGTACTCCACATAAAATAATTAACATTCCGTGTTTTATTTTGGATTTAACAAAACATATTGGTTCAAAACAGGCAAAAAAAAGCAATGGAGGGAAAAACCGCTATTAGGTAATTGTTTTGGCAAAAACTTATTGTTGGTACTAAAAGACAACTATCTGTAAGGAACTTGTTTGGACCCAGTTTGTAAATGAAAGTCTAAGGAGATAAAATAATAATAATATTCTTGATAGTAAATGTTTCAAGCCATTTTATTTGAAACATCTGTGAAATTGCTTTTACACAAATAATGAATATGACTATCTCATGTCAGCACCTCAATTCACTAAGGATTCACCTTGCTGAAGTTAAAAACTGAGCATTATTATCAGAAAGAAAAAGGATTTAAATTATTGCAGGATCAGATTACAGTATTTACATATGTAAAATTTAGAGAGTCAGTGTGTATTGTGACTTGTTTGGACATGATTCATGAAACAAACCAACAGATTATTGGTGAACAAAAAAGAAAAGTTAATAGTTTACAAAAAGACAGGTTTAGTCTGATAGTCATTTACTTGACCATTTGGTAAGCATCATATATAGATATAAACATCAGTAAGGCTTGCCTCAGACAGTTCTCAAAGGCTTCAAATAGGTTAGAAAAGGCAACAAACTGCAACTTTTATTATGCTTTCTGGTGTCACATCCGCTTCTGTCTTTGTCACCATTTACAGTAGGTAAACAAGTGGTTACAAGGACATGATGTACAATAAAACCATTAACTCATTTAACTTTACCAGCAGTAATATCAGTGTAAGTGAGAAATATGGGGAACACTGATAAGGTTTTACAGTTCAATAAGAAGTTATTTATAAGCCCATAAAAAAATCACCCGATAAAACATAAGAAATCTCTGCAGTTGTGTCCATTGTGTGTGTGTGTGTGTGTGTGTGTGTGTGTGTGTGTGTGTGTGTGTGTGTGTGTGTGTGTGTCTGTGTGTGTGTGTGTTTGTGTGTGTGTGAGGGAAGTGGGGTTGTTATTCACTGCTGAGAACAGCAGGGAGTTGTTTCCTCACTTCTCGGCAGTCAAAATAAATAGCAGCATTACCTTAAGTGACTTTTACACACAGTTTTTTATTATTATTATTATGGTCATTAAATCAGTTCTATTTACATTTATAGCAAACATCCTAAAAGAAAATACTTTTAATTTAAAATAATTTCAAAATAGATTTTGATTGGAATAAATCCTCAAACATGAGTTACGTTGTTTCTAAACAGTATCATACCAATCTTATAAAATGGTTATACAGACAAATTTTCTGATCAAAAAGAGATTGAACTAATACATACTGTAACTGAATAACAGTGCATAACTATGAGGTATATGGAAAGGTGTATATGATTTTCTGTTTGTTATTACTAATACAAATCTTAGTGTGTTGTACATTTGTTTTGAAGGAGACCTATTATGCTTCCTTGAACAAGTTAGGATCAGTCTGTGGGCTATACAAAACATGTTCATTACATTTTTGTAAAAAATCATTCTCAGATTATAAGATTTCACCTGCTCTGTTCTGTCTATTTTGAGCTTCTTTAAGAATGAGCTGTTTTAGGACTATGTCATGATATGCAAATAAGCTGCAGCTGGCCACACCTCCAACTCAGGGTTTACAATTTATAAACATGAAAATGGCTGCAAGCATATGTGCAATTGTACAGCGATACATTTTTGACTGTGAGTCAGACAGAAGCAGAGGAAGAGGAGCCTCCTGCACAACCTTCATAAGTGTAGCAAGCAGTTTGGTAAGTCAACGACCCTCCCGCTGTCTCAAGATGGGGCTTGTACTTTTTACTCTGCGTGCGGTGCTGGAGAGAGTTGTGTGGACCCCCATCCCCGGGGTTGGAAGGGTCAGACGGACCCTGCGCAGGAGTTACATATAGATTTGTTTGTGGTTTCGGAAATTGATGGGACACCCCCATCACATCCCTGTCATCCAAGCATGACATCTGCCTCTCTCTTCTCAAGCATCAGTCTAAGACTGCATGAGGGTTTTAATCTGCAGATTTTCAACTAACAGTGAGAGAACTTCAGTCAAAGTCTGTTGGTAATTCCTGCTGTGTACTGTCGGTTGTTTTCAAAAGAGTCCTTTCTGAGGTGATTTGGGCAAACTACAAAATTTTTTTGGCAATGTGGCTGGGCCATTGCCATTAAAAAGTAAAATGAAGCCAAGCAGCTCTGTTTTCTGTGACTGGGAGAATGCATGGACACATGCTGTTCATTGGAGCCGACAACAAAACACTTGTCTTTTCTAGCAGCCCTGTACAGCGCATACAACAGTAAAACCATCTGACCAAACATGCTAATCTTCTAATGAAGTGAGCAGAACTCTGGTTGGGTTGGTGAGGGGCTAGGCTTGGCTGAGGTTGCTAGGTAATGGGGTAGTGCCCGCCAATTGTGACTTAACAATCAGGAGGTTTTTGAATTGGCTCATTTTCCAGACACCAACTGAACATTTACTTATTCCTACACAATGTCTGGGTGTTTTTTGTTTTGTTTTTTTAGCTCTAGGACTGTATCTAGAAGCAGTAAATACCCAAATGGAAGTACAAAAATGTGCAAAAAGACAATTTGCATAATAGGTCCCCTTTGAGCCTACAGAGACAAAACTTTGTACAACCATGTTTACCTGCAATTATAGCTGCAAGTCTTTTAATGTCTCTCTACCAACTTCGCACATTCAGTGACATTTTCACCCATTTTTCTTTGCATTTTGCTGTATACTTTGCAGTATAGCTTGATATCAATGTGAATTTATTGATATAGCACATTCAGAACAACAGTGCTTCAAAATTCACTCAAGCAAAACAGGTAAACAGTACAACATTAAAGCAAAAGAAGCAATGGACAAGGAGATAAAACACCAAATATTGTCCAGAACTATTAGACATATTTGGGTCGCATCTTATGCCTTAGTCAAACACTAAGGATAAAAGATGGGTTTTTAGCACAGATTTAAAAGATTCAGCACTCTCAGCAGTCTGGATATGAGAGGGAAGAACTGGACTTTCAATAGCTTGGACCAGCCTCTTCAAAGAGGAGTGTAGATGTTGAGAAGATCACATAAATATGTCGGATGGGGGAAGAGTGTCTTTGAACATCAACTTTTAAGTCTTGCTATAGATTCTAGGTCTAGACTTTGCCTAGGCCATTCTAAAAAATTAATATGATTTGATCTAAGTAATTTACTTCTAGCTCTGGTTGTATATTTAGAGTCTATCTGCTGGAAGGTGATCCTCTGCCCCAGCTTCAAGTCTTTTGCAGCCTCTAACAGGTTCTCTTTCAGGATTGACCTGACCAGTTTATCTTTCCCTGTTGAGGAAAAGTTCCACACAGCACAATCCTGCCACCACCATGCTTCATGGTGGGTATGGTGTCTTCAGGGTCATGTGAAGAGGTAGTTTGTAAACATTTCTGAAATAACTGAGTTAGTCTATTTCATCACATACAATTTTGAGTGTAGGCCAAAATAGTTTAATTTTGCTCCAATTTGACAAGTATTTTCTTTGCGTTCTCAAGCATTTCCCAATTCCATTAAGTTGCTGCTTTTTTTTATTAATGCTCTTCTTACCCAGCCTGCCAGAGGGCAGCCATGTCTTGATTGATTTGTCAATGTGCCATCATCTTGTTTTATAAGCTGATCCTGCTTCAAACTACTCCACAAATGTTTCCTTTACCAATCTGGCTTGGTCTGTATGATGTGGTTTGTTATGGTTAGGAGTTAGGTTTAGAGGTATGATGTGAATTAGGTTTTGGTTAGGGTTTGGGAAAATGTCTGGGTTAGGCATAAATGCAGTTACTAAAATGAATTGAAGTCAATGCAAAGTCCTAATATGGGTAGAAATACAAACTCGTGTGTGTGCGTGTGTGTATGCCATTTCCAGTAAACCTCTTTAGTACTCGAAGGGTGAGAAATAAAGGAAGAAATTCGAGATGAACGATTGTGTTGGAAGATGTATTGGGAAACGGTATAATGCTCTTGCAGCACCAGGTATGAGAGTGTATATGAAAGTTAAAGACTGAAAACACAGAGGGTGGGTACAGAAGTGAGAAGGTATGCTTTGTTTGTGCCAGATCAGGCCAGGCTGGCACACAATGAATGAGATCAAAGTTCACTGTGAATCCAGTCTGAAATGACTCCTCTCCCTCTCTCTCTCTTTCTCTCTCTCTCTATGTCTATCTATCTATCTCTCTCGCACACACACACATCCACATTCTTGTACTTCAATACAAACTGAGAACTTTGTATTGACTTCCATTCATTTTAGTAACTGCATTTATGCCTGAGAGTGAAACAATAAAACACATCCCCTACTGGATGAAAGAAAATCATGGTGTTCCTAAGTGTTATTTTTCATATCACATAGAAGTATGTACTATAAATTTGTTATAATTATTTTCAAGTGATAGCATTAACCATTTATTTTCATCAAGAGTTATATCTATTAAGTTATTTATTAAAACAATAGATAATGTTTTGACTTCATATTCTTTGGGACAAATTTGAAATTTATCACTTACTCTACTATTATTTTGTATGATTTAGTTTAAAAGGCATGAATGAATTCTTAGTGTAAAATCAGTAAAAGTTAATGGAATCTTTTTTTCATTTATTTAGACAACATGAAAGTAAACATCACTATCTGTGACAGAATCAACTGGTGATTACTTTGCAGCTTTCAGTTGCCATGCTCAAAATTTCGACAAGACTGTCTCTGGCAACATTAAAAATCAATCTAACCACACAAGAGCTACATTCACAGTGTACTGACAGATCAGATCATCACTAAACTGTATTATTATACAACCCAAAGATATTCTCTAGCTAAGTACACCTTGATGTTTTTTTTATTGATGTTCATCAGATTGTTCTATCTAAAATGTACTGGTCTGCAGCATGTTGTTCTAACCTGTGTTGTTAAAACAATCTCGCTGTTGTTAAGACTATAATACCTGGTGGGTCTTCAGAAGTCTTAATGTTAAACCAGGACAGAAGCCTTAGAGTCTAATTTTAATGGAAGGTCAATATTATAACGCCCTCATCTACCTCCTGCACTGAGCTCTGACCCAACTGGAGAAACCTGGAAGCACTGTGAGGATCATGTTCTTTGATTTCTCCAGTGCTTTCAACACTTTCCAGCCAGAACTTCTCAGGGACAAGCTGGAGCTGTCCACATGTCCCTATGGATATTGGACTACCTCACTTCAGAGTACAGACTCCTCACTTCAGAGTACAGACAGTGGACACAGGACTTTGTGGACTGGTGCCAGCAGAATCACCTCTTGATCAATGCTGCTAAAACCAAGGAGCTGGTGGTGGATTTCCAAGGCACAGACCCACCTTACTGACACTGGTGAACTTCCAGGGTGTGGACATTGAGATTGTGGACTCTTATAAGTACCTGGGTGTTCACCTGAACAATAAACTAGACTGGACTCACAACACTGATACGCTTTACAGGAAGGGTCAGAGCAGATTCTACCTGCTGAAGAGGCTGCCGTCTTTTGGAGTGCAGGGGGTGATCCTGAAGACCTTCTTTGACTCTGTGGTGGCATCAGCCATGTTCTATGGGACTGTAAATTGGAGCAGCAGCTTATTTACAACTAAGAGGAAGCAATTAGATAAGCTCATCAGGAAGGCCAGCACTGTGCTAGGGTGCCCCCTTGACCCAGTGCAGGTGGTGGGAGATAAAATGATTCTAGCTAATTTAACATTACTGATGGACAATGTCTCCCACCCCATGCATGAAGCTGTCGCTGAGCTGGAGAGCTCCTTCAGTGACAGACTGCTGCATCCTAGATGCACTAAGGAGCATTATAGGAGATCCTTCCTCCCAGCAGCTGTTAGACTCTAAAACCATCATTGCTCCCAACAAAATCAATAAGTGTTTATATCCACATTGGTATCTGTACGACTCTACCATTTTTTTCTTCTGTCACTAACTGTGAGTGGTTTGTATTTTTAATGCTGAGAGACATGCACATCTTGTACATTTTTAATTTACCAACTCACTTGCACATTCCTCTGGACTGGAGTACTTTTTACAACTACACAGTATTCATGTTGAAATTTTGCCTTACTGTACAGTATTTTTTTTCTATTCTTCATTCTGTTTTTTATACAGTGGGGCAAAAAGTATTTAGTCAGCCACTGACTGTGCAAATTTTCCTACTTAGAAAGATGAGAGAGGTCTGTAATCCTCATGATAAGTACACTTCAACTATGAAAGGCAAAATGAGAAAAGAAAATCCAGGAAATCACATTGTAGGATTTTTTAAGAATTCTTTTGTAAATTATGGCAGAAAATAAGTACACTGCTCAAAAAATAAAGGGAACACCTAAACAAAAAAAATGTAACTCCAAAGCAATCACACTTTTGTGGAATCAATGTCACCAGTTAGGTAGTAACATTTATTGTGACTCAATTTCACCTAATGCTGTGCAAATGGAACATACAAGAGGTGAAAATGAGAGGCAATTAGCAAGACAACCCCTATAAAAGAGTGATTCTACAGGTGGTGACCACAGATCATTTCTCTGTTCTCATCCTTTCTGGTTGAACTTTTAGTCACTTTTTCATTTTGTCAGTGCTGTCATGCATAGAGGCATCATGAGGCGTTTTTTACAGCCCACTGAAGTTGCTCAAGTAGTGCTGCTAATCCAAGATAAAACATCAATGTGAGCGGTGGCAAGAAGATTTGCTGTCTCTCAGCACAGTGTCCAGAGCATGGAATAGGTACCAGGAGATAGGCTAGTACACCAGGAGACATGGAGGGGGCCATAGGAGGGCTACAACCCAGCAGCAGGACCGCTACCTCGTCCTTTGTGCAAGGAGGAACAGGAAGTCCACTGCCAGGTGCCTACAAAATGACCTCCAGCAGGCCACTAATGTGCATGTTTCTACTCAAACTGTTAAAAACAGACTCCATGAGGGTGGTTTGAGGGCCCGATGTCCACATAGGACCTGTGCTTACAGCCCAACACCGTGCAGGACAATTAGAGGAAAGCAGGTTCATACTGAACACATGTGACAGATGTGACAGAGTCTGGAGACACAGTGGAGAATGTTATGCTGCCTGCAACATCCTCCAGAATGACCAGTTTGGTGGTGGGTCAGTCATGGTATGGGGAGACATTTCTTTGGATGGCTGCACAGCCCTCCATGTGCTAGCCAGAGGTGAGACATTATGCTGGTACAGTGGGCCCTGGGTTCCTTCTCATGCATGACAGTGCTGGGCCTCATGTGGCTGAAGTGTGTCAGCAGTTCATGCATGATGAGGGCATTGATGTTATGGACTGGCCTGCCCGTTCCCCAATTGAGCACATCTGGGAGATCATGTTTCAGTCAATCCACCAATGCCATGTCACACCACAGACTGTTCAGGAGATAACTGACGCTCTATTCCAGGTCTGGGAAGAGATCCCTCAGGAGAACTTTCACCATCTCATTAGCAGCATGCCCAGACATTGTCAGGAAGCTATACAGGCATGTGGAGGCCACACACACTACTGAGCCTCATTTACACTAGTCTTGAGCAATATTCACTGACACTGAATCAGCCTGTCATGTTATTTTCCACTTTCATATTGAGTCTGAATCCAAATCCAGATCTCCATGGTGTCATAATTTTGATTTATATTGATGATTTTTGTGTTATTTTCTTCTCAATCAATTCCACTGTGTTAATAATAAAGTTTTTCAAAGAGAATATTTAATTAATTGAGATCTAGGATGTGTTATTTTAGTGTTTCCTTTAATTTTGTGAGCAGTATTTGGTCACAAACAAGCAAGATTTCTAGCTCTCACAGACCTGTAACTTCTTCTTTAAGAAGCTCTTTTGTCCCCCACTTGTTACCTGTATTAATGGCACCTGTTTGACCTCATTATCTGTATAAAAGACACCTGTCCATAGCCTCAAATTGTCAGACTCCAAACTCAACCATGGCCAAGACCAAAGAGCTGTTGAATGACACCAGGAAAAAAAATTGTAGATCTGCACCAGGCTGGGAAGAGTGAATCTGCAATCGGCAAGCAGGTTGGTGTGAATAAATCAACTGTGGGAGCAATTGTAAGAAAATGGAAGACATACAAGACCACTGATCGTCTCCCTTGATCTGGGGCCCCACGCAAGAGCTCATCCCGTGGGGTCAAAATGATCATAAGAATGGTGAGCAAAAATCCCAGAACTACATGGTGGGACCTGATAAATGACCTTTAGAGAGCTGGGACCAAAGTAACAAAGGTTACCATCAGTAACACTCTACGTCGAGAGGGACTCAAATCCTGCAGTGCCAGGCGTGTCCCCCTGCTTAAGCCAGTACATGTCCAGGCCCATCTGAAGTTTGCCAGAGAGCATATGGATGATTCAGAAGAGGATTTGGAGAATATCATGTGGTCAGATGAAACCAAAATAGAACTTTTTGGTTAAAAACACAACTTGCCGTGTTTGGAGGAAGAAGAATGCTGAGTTGCATCCCAAGAACACCATACCTACTGTGTATCATGTATCATGTAATTTTAGGCCAAAACCTCCTTCCATCAGTGAGAATATTGAAGATAGAATGTGGCTGGGTCTTCCAGCATGACAGTGATCCCAAACACACCACTTGGGCAATGAAGGAGTGGCTCCGTAAAAAACATTTCAAGGTCCTGGAGTGGCCTAGCCAATCTCCAGATCTCAACCCTATAGAAAATTTGTGGAGGGAGTTGAAAGTCCGTGTTGCCCAGCGACAGCCCCAAAACATCACTGCTTTACAGGAGATCTGCATGGAGGAATGGGCAAAAATACCAGCAACAGTGTTTCCAAACTGGTGAAGACTTACAGGAAATGTTTGACCTGTCATTGCTAACAAAGGTTATGTTACAAAGTGTTGAGTTGAACTTTTGTTATTGATCAAATACTTATTTTCCACCATAGTTTACAAAAAAATTCCTTAAAAATCCTACAATGTGATTTCCTGGATTTTTTTTTTTTTTTTTTTTTTTTTTTCTCATTTTGCCGCTCATAGTTAAAGTGTACCCATGATGAGAATTACAGACCTTTCATCTTTCTAAGTCGGAGAACTTGCACAATCAGTGGCTAACTAAATACTTTTTTGACCCACTGTATATATTTTATATTCTTTGTGCGAGTCTGTTATTGCCTGTCACTGCCACTTTGCTGCAGTTGCACAGAAATTTCCCCATTGTGGGGCAATAAAGGATATTTCTAGTCTAAAATTAGTTTAAGATTAATAGTGTTTGCTTTTCATTTCTGTACCTTTAAAGAATTTAACTCCAGTCTGGTACTTCACAATGGTTTTGCATGAGTGAATTTGTCTATTTTCTTCATCCATTTAGGCTGTGGTGAATGTCGATTGTCTGCCCATTATTATTTATAAATATCTCACCATATGTTGAATGGATTATAGTGATAACTTTTTAAAATATATTTTTAAGTCCTGGGATATTAAGCATCAAAATCGTAATACCAAGATTTTTTTGAAAGGCTTAAAGGTGAGAAAAGGAGGGGCATTTGACAGGTTATTACATGTTGTCATGTCTTTGAAGTATATGCCTCTTTATTGTGCTCCACTTCTAAATACTGTGTGTATTGAGAACAAGGGTGTGGAATTCCCAGAGTTCTGTTGAGTCAGGACTGGATACATTACTTTTGCTGTGATGTCACCATCTCAAATTGTTATTTTAGCTTTTTTCACATATAAGGATCAACTGATCACCTGGAAATGAAGTTTCAATGCACTCTGAGTGCTCTAATGCGATCTGATATTTATTTGACAAATTAAGTCTTTCCATCAAATTAATTTTCTGTTTCAGGTGGATGATGAAGGTTCTTCAAAACATTGCATAAGATTAAACAATGTTATTATTGGATCATTGCTGCAATATTTGAGTCTCAGTTGCTTCTATTCTGTAGCAGTGTCACACATGTGTACCACACATGGTGTCTGAGAACTGTGGCCATGCAACAAAATTTTTCAGCCTGCCCAAAAACTCAGTCAGGCTAAGATATAGTCATCAAATTCTGTATGTTTGTGTGAAATGCATACTAGAGTGAAATATTGTCCAATGACATTGTTTTTTCCTTTGTCACTAAAACATTAAGCATGACAGGGATATAATGTTGACCTTGGAATAATGATTGAATATAGTAGTATTTTACTGCATACACAGGTTATTGATACTGTTGAATTATCGTGAATCAGTATTGGCAAATGCTTTTTCTAAATACTTCTGATTTTAATGGGAAATAAGATAGTCCTTGATAGTGCTGATCAGCTAAGCAGTTGATGCAGTGAGACCACTTTTCTATAAATTGCTTTAAAGTTCAGTAAGCAGATAATAAAGAACAACAAAATGTTAATTAGTCTGCCTGCTTCTTATGACACCTTGACAACTATCTTTTTTGAGCAAGTGCTTACAGTTTTACATGGAAATTTCAAAATAATTATCTAGTGTTTACACAAGGCTTCTGCAGCTCGTGAGTCGCAGTTAGAGAGGATCTGCTTCTCCTTGTGTTTATGCTCCCTGTTTCCTGTGTTGCGGTTTGGTATGGTGCAGTAAGAAACACTGCATTGGGATACCAATCAAACATAAACACTAAACAATAATTAATAGAAGAAAGAACATTTGCTCCAAGCGTAAATGTTTTTCTGTCGGGTTAAACTTACTGGTGCCATCCAAGGACAGCTCAATAAGGTGAGAAAAAGATTGTCAACTGCTCTACATATACATGTGCAGGATAAATCATTACCCTAGCTTGCTTCTTTCAAATGTTATCTAAATGAGCTCTGCCCTTTCCGGCTGAATTATAGTCATTAAGAAACATTGTGGTCTCCTCTTAAGTGTATCTTGGAGTGAAAGTGACTTTCATGACACAGCTCTTTGACTCTCTAGGGTAATTACGCTAAGCTGTGTTTATGTCAACTAAAAGGCCCCATGATGTTTCCTGGCTGACCTCAATCAAAGCAGCGACCATAAGGCACATTAGCCTGATGTAGGCAACTCAATATTAGACACTGATAAAGGCAGATACATATCAGATTGATCTTGGTACACTGTCAAAACACTATCACGGCTTGGTCTCCTTATCATTTTAAGAACTTAGTTTACCTTCCGTAAGTGGATTGAAACTCCAGGGTGGTCTTAGGGCTTTAGCTGCGTAATACTGGTGTCTTGGTGTTCCAAGGACAATGTGAAATACAATGGGTGGGAATGCCTAGTTTTAGTCAAATCAGAATAGCACATGAGATTGAATGGACTGATCAGATGTGATACTCATATCTGTGGTTTGGAAAAGGGTTTCGAGTTCAGTTCATTGGCTGATAACAAAAGAGGAGAAGAGTGGTGTTGGAAGTGGTGTAAGTACCAGTTATAATCAGAGTGTGGAGGTCTGTCTCGTCTCTGACCTGGACCTGGACTCCTTTTGGGAGGACTGAAAAGAAGGTGTGGTCTCCTCTCGTCTACCCCATTTCCTGCCTACAACGCAAGCTCTAATTGAAAATTTGGGTGGGCTTGTTTATTTACATGGTTGAAATGCAGCGAGGTTGTATTTATGTTTTCCTGGCGCGTTCTCAGCAGTACTGCATTACAAAGTCTTCCCGTGAGAATGCCATGGGAGTGGAAGAGGAGTATCGAGCTGTGGATCACCACCATGGCTTAATAGAGCTGTGCATCTGGTATGCATGTGTAGAAAAAAATCATAGAAATTGAGTCTGATTTTATATTTGAAAATGAAGTCAAACATGTCATGCCACAATTGCTTTTAATATTTAACTGGCTTCATCTGCAGATTACAGTGTCTTGCAAAAGTATTACCCCTCGAACTTTTCCTGCTTAGGTGAATTTTTTGCCACAAATATCAGTGTATTTTATTTGGATCTTATATAATAGGCCAACACAAGGTAGCACATAACTGTGAAGTGGAAGAAAAATTATGTATGATTTTTCAAATGTTTTATTAAAGAAAAACCTTAAAAGTGCCGCATTATTTATATTCAGCTCCCATTACTTTATAGCTTTAAACTTATTTGATTTAACCAATCACCTTCAGATGTAAACTATTAAGTAAACAGAGTCCAACATTGTGTAATTTAACTTAGTATAAATCCAACTGTTCTGTGAAGGTCTCAGACAGACCCGGATTGGCTAATCGGGAGGTTCTGGACAAATCCTGGTGGGCCGGTCTGGCATTTGGGCCACAAGGTTATTTTTATCTTATCTTTTTTTTTTTTTTTTTTTTTTAATCGGCAAGTAAATGCTGTTGGAACTAACCTGCATTGTCTCACTCTCTTGTTATAGGCTCCATAAACACAAAGACAGATTATGCTCTATACAAGAGCAGCATACAACATAAAGTCACAACATGCCTCCACTGGCATCTTTCCCCTTTTTTTCCAGGGACACACCCTGGTATAACACGTCAATGCTCTTGGCCAAAGGAGTTTAAAAGATGGAAAGTAGAAGGAGCAAGAGTGGTGCGTAAAAGGAAAAGAGGAACACTCTGTAAACAGACACAGCTAAATGTGTAAATATTGGCAACTTTTTCACAAAAAAGAGCTTATGGTTAGAAATATCACATGAGAATGGGTAAGGTAAACCACTGTTCAATCAAGTCAATAAATTGTGTGGAGTTGTGCTGTATAATATAACATAATTTTATTGTTTTAGGGATATTTCTTTGAAGGGGCAGTATTATGTAAAATTGACTTTTTAGAGCTTTACATCATGTTATAATGTTATTCCCTCATCAAAACCATACCTGGAGTGTTGCTTTGATTGTTTCATGCATGTTTGAGAAATCCTTTAGTCTCCCGTGGCAGCCGTTCGGGGGTGCAAAATGTTTGGTCTCACAGAGTGACGTTTTTTCCCACGACTTCCCTACTCAGCTCCCTCAGACTAGTGCCAGCAACAATTAGCAAACATCTGGTGGAACTGCACATTTGCTGAGCTTATTATATGAACTACTTCTCAGTGTAACACTCCTAAAAGCTATGTTAAAGGCTAAATGGAGAAACGTTGTAGGGATGACATGCTGAAGTCGAAGTGTCGGAAAGAGCAGGAGCTTCCTAAAGAGACAGAGGCCCAATTTCAAGACATTAAATTGCAAAGTCAAATGTCTTTTAGGTCATGTTTGATATATACAGCATTTTTATGATAACTGAAGGTAAGGTTACTTGATTGTGCAGAGTTCCTTTAAATCAAGGCTAAAACCTCTGTTGTTTAGATTTGCCTTTGATTAATAGTAAGTGGAACATTAATCAATATATTTGATGTGTATTTGCTTGATGATTTTGATGATGGCATGTGACAAAATATAATGTTTATTGCTTGTTTCATAATTGGTAACTGTATGATGTTTTTATGATGTAAAGCACTTTGAACTGCTTGTTGCTGAAATGTGCTATACAAATAAACTTGACTCGGAAAATAGATAATACTGCTCCTTTAAAACTACTCTTATGCAGAGGGAAAAAAGATAATAGCGTCATTAGAAAGTTGTGTCATACTGTGAATAACAAACTTGCAGAGAACAGTCCAATTTTTTTAATTCCCTAATCATAAGGATCAGATATCCAAGAACACAAAATTGCTTGATGTGGTAAAGAATACTGTTGGAGGTTTGCCCTTTAACTCATGTTCTCATATTTGTGAAATCGAAGTTGTGATGAAACCGTTTCCTTAAAAAAGAGAAGATAGTGTTAAAACACTGGAGCACATTTTAAAAATTTAATATTTAATATTTCATTTACTCTTTTATTTCATTTTCAAAGGTCGGATTTCTCTGAAAGCTAATTTGAACAAAATATAGATTTTGACATTGTTGAAAAAGATGTGAATAAAGAATATTTATTCAGATGTGCATTCATGTTTAAATAAATCTACACTGGGAAACTGAAAATGAGTCCCACTTCGGCCCTGGTATCAGATGTTTGTTCAAGAATGTCTGTGAACAAACAGCTTCATGATGACCAAGGAATACACCAGATAGATCAGTGATATAGTGATGGAGAAATTTAAAAAGGGAATAGATGAGAAAAAAATATCCAAAGCTTTGAACATCTCACAAAGAACTGTTCAGTCTATCATCTGAAAAAGAAAGGGCATAAGCCCTGTTAATATTTAGTTAGTATTACAGTTAGAAAATTACTATAGAACCATATTTATTTTTGGTGAGAGGGCCCATTTAAACTCAGTCCAGAATATGGACCACACTACAAACATGTGGAAAAGTTGAGTCTGGTCAGATGAGATCAAGGCTTACCTTTTGTAACACTCTACAAAACTGACACATGCATATCACCCTGAATATATAATCCAACCCATGAACCATAGTGGTGGCTGCATAATTTTGTAATGATGCTTTTCTTCAACAGAGACAGGAAAATCTAGTTACAGGTTAATAGAACATGAATGGATAGAGCTAAATACAGGGTGATCATGGACAAAAACCTGATGGAGAAAGCAAAAGACTAGGGCAGAGGTTTGTCTTCAAGCAGGACTATGACCCTCAATATACCGTCAGAGTTACAGTGGAATAGTTGAGATCAGTAGTTTTCAACAGGTCAGATTTTAGGACTCACCAATGCAAGCTGTGACCCAAATGGAGGAGAGTTTTCAACTTCTCCAATTTATTGAACAAAAAGCTCATGTAGTTCTAACCTGAGAATATTAAAGAATATTGCAATATTCCATTACAAATAAATGATCAACCAAAAAGACTGACCGTAGACAATGCTAGAGAGAGAAATATTTCATTTTAACTTGAATTAACCACATTTTGGTTTTAACCAAAACACTTCAGCATTCTGAGAACAGTCTCAGTATTGCTTTTTTCATAAAAAATAGTCCAAATGCTGAAAAATAATTTTTAAAAGACTTGAAATATTTAAGCCTTAGCTTTGTACTCACTTATTGAATATATATCAAACAATTTCCTATAAAGAGTTTAATCACTTACTCAAGCATTAATCATAAGGCTGACATAATAGTCTAACAGACATTTTTGACAGACTTAGTTGGTGTTTTTTATGAAGAATACAATAAATGTATAACTATTGAAAAAAAATTTCCATATCCCATTGAATTTGAATCATACCTCCATTTTGACATGCTCAATGAAACAAACATTGCAGCTTTTGTTTTATGGAGTGAAATGGCAATTATCGACTTACATTACTAGATATCATTGCCATCTACTGTTAATGAGTATGAATAGATACTGCTGAATAGAGGCAAACCCCAAGAGAGAGGTTTGTGTTTGTAATGTAACAAAATATGAAAAGGTTAAATCATTATTATTGTAATACCTTAACAAGACATCTAAATGCAATTATGAGGTCCTCTATCTGGCAGGTCTCTCAGGTGCCATAAACATAAGCGTTTAAAACTATCTTGAGTTGTGTCAGACTGGTTGCCTTATGTGTTTGTGTATGATTAGCTAAATAACTATAGGTACATCTTTCCAGCAAAGGCATGGCCACAGAGTAACTAGACCTAATTTGAATAAACACATGAAAAGACACACACATATGCACGCACAATCACACACACATAAATATGTACTCACAGGGCTCTACTATCCTCCCTACCCGTCTACTGGAGACCACACACCCAGACCACACAGAGTCTGAGAACAGCCCAATGCACTTTCTTATGAAAAAGCCTCAGAGCTACCACTCTGACCACTTCTGTTTCTCTGAATCTGTTACTTGATTCATAAAACAACTTTTTTTTTTTTTTTTTTTTTTTAAATTACAGGCGATCATGAAAGTGCAATGTGATTATGTTAATAGAAGACAACTTAAGATGTTGGTAAATGTAGTGATATGGGTCATCACATTGTTATTAAGCTTTGCTTTATTTGCCCTAATACCTTCTCTTTTCATGCACAATAACAACAACAACCAAAGGTCAGCGGTGGGCAAATGCAAGAATTATGGTTCTTAATTTAACTTTCTCAAATATGTAATGACATACCGCTCCCTGCTGGCCATTTTTCTTACTCCACCTTTCTCCATTTACTCAGCTTTGTTGAAGTTTTAAAAAAAATGACATTTTCTGTTTGTTTCTTTATCCAAAAAGAAAATGTAGGTAGTTGTAAAATTTTGAATTTTCTGCTATATCTACTAATATTTCTGTTCAACATCTCTTATCTTCAAAGGTCATGCACATTTTCAGCCAAATTAAACAGACAACATAGCCACATGTAACAGGGACAGATAATGTACTATATTGATCTGTTTATCAAGTTTTGTCTATTTACAGTCATGTGCTTTCCATTACGTTGACTCTCCTTATCCGATAACTGTTAGTGCTTTCCTGCCATCATACTATATTGAGCCAGGAGCACTGTTGTCTGAAGACACTTGCATAAACAGACGTCTGAAACAATTCACTCGGACTATTTGTGCTGATAAAAAATGAGCAATTCTCATGATTCCTGTACGTCACATACTGATAATTATTCTTGCTACAACTGGGGGGCTATAATCATTTTAAGAATACAATAAAATATAAACTACATGGGTAACAATGTGTACAATATAGGGATTCAGCTTCCAGGTCAGTTTACAGGTTATTGCCTACTTTGCTATGATGAATGTTTATTTTATTTGTCATCCCTCAAAATTTTATGACTGTTAAGATAAGCGATTGGTTTATGAGAACATATACTTTCAGGAATGGGTGGAAGAGAAATTGCTTGTGAATTTTCAAGGTCAATGTCAAAAATTTACTTACTAACCTAGTTTTACTGCTATTTGCAAACTGCTTCTAGAGGCAGGCAGGCATTTATTCTTTTAATGTTATTTAGACATTATGTTTTTTGTTTTTTTTTATTCCACGCATTTGTTTCCTAATTTATTTCCTGTTTTTTTTTTTTTGTTTTTTTTTTTTAAATAACTTTCAGTTTTGCCCAGGAATGAGAAAACACATAAACTCCACAAAGAAAATCTCTCAGCTGAGATTTGAATCAGCCCAAAACATGTTTCCTCATATAGCCCATGCTTCCTTGCCTATACAACATAATAAACATTTTTTTTTACTATTCAAATGAAATTCTCTGAGATATAATTTTCATTTTCAAACTGAAATGTAACAAATGGTGTTGATATCAACTGGAATTATGATTTGAATTGTTGTAAATTGGTACTAAAACAAATGTTATCGGTTTATTGATATTATATTTTTACTGGTAAATTTGTCACTTTTATCAAAGCCAGTGGTGTTTTCTTGGTCCAGAAAATTAATAATTACAACAACTTTTTCTTAATTGATAATTGGCTCTTAGCTCAGTGATTCATGACTCTCAGATCTTCTCAAGGTTCATTAATCTTTTTTTACTGTTATCAAAATCCATTTGGGGATTTTTTCCTATCATCTTTTGCAACTTTCCTTTGCTTTTTTTCTTCATTATAAGCTATGATGAGATTTAACTGCCTGACAACACTGTAAAGATGTAAGCCTGATGCAAACATCAGAGGAGACAAAAAAGAAAATTGATTCAATGAAAGGCCATTGATCAACAAATTCATCACAGATTACCTTTATTTGCTGGTATATTACACTTACCTAGAACCAGGTACCCTTTTTGTTATTTCTGAAATTAGAAAGTGTATGTCAGTACTTGAAAACTAACCATCAGATTTTTGTGAAGCCGTTTCTTGATGAGCAATGAGTTGTACGTTTTATTTACATGCAAATGAAAAATTCAACCTCCAATATCATTATGAATTCATTATTCCTCCTTCTTTCACAGAAATGATGGTGTCACATTTGTCATTATTAACTCACATGAAACTCAGAACATACTTAGGATTGATAACAATCGTCCTCTGTTAAAAACTTTGGTTTGCAAATCTGAAAATTATTCTACATTTAACCCAGTAATCAGTCCCCTGATACTGGTTTGCTAAACCTTTCAGCACCATGCACAACAAAGAAACAACTGGTTGTTAACAGTGAAAAAACTCACAATCTTTTGGAAAATATGTGGAAAAACACCTCGTACTCACTGTTGTGTGATGCATGGTTTATTTAACGCTGTGTGTTTTTTGTGGGTGAAACTTTAATTCTCTGCTTGCAAGCATCAGCTATGTTCCACAATAGGGCCTTCAGCTACATAAACCAGCAGATGTCAGTATAGCACAGCAAAGTGTTATCTTTGATAGAATCTCGTAATTTTCTTGCATGAGAACCTTGCTGTATTTTCACAGATCAAAATCACAAGTTCTCTTTTAAATATTTTCACATATGTTTTTAAATTTGAATAATTCAAGCAAATGAAAATAATACCAGACCAGAGCAATTTGAAAATGAAATTACTGCAGTGGTTTTTATATGTCTTGTACTCAAAGTATGACTTTTTTGGTTTTAATTAAGCATTTAACATTAATTATTCAGTAGTATTTACTTGTATTCTGTATGGCAACAGAAAAAGAGGACTAAGGTGGACTGGAACGAACAGATTTTATTTTTCAAAGACCAAATATAAATACTGCTGTGACAGACTGATGATTGATCCAATTGAACCTGTTTCCCCAATATGACTGAAAATGGAACATGATCGAAGGTACGCTTTTAATTACAATATGAAGAGCAAGGTGTACTCATGCTATACACAAGTCAGAATGAAGTTCCCTGCTCTGTGTATACATTTTCTAAAGTGTTTGTTTGTGTCTGTTTTTATGACATACAGCACTTTGAACTGCCTTGCTGCTGAAATGTGCTATACAAATAAACTTGACTTGATTTGACTTGACTTGTTTAATGGATACAACTCTGGATTTGTACATTAGGTATGTGACTGTTGTGCTGGTATGCCACCAATAAACTCTTTATTTGCAAATCTATTAGTTTGCATTTCATTAAATCCTTTGCAATTTATGATATTGTACAACTTCAGTTTGTTAACGTGTTGCTACACCACCTTGCTTTGTATTATTCAGAGATGGTCCAAAGCTCTAGAGGACTGTAAATATAATTAAATTTTTAGGTTTTCCAACTATCAACAAATCAAGTGTTGCCCCTGATTAAGTCATTTTTCCTTTATATGATAGATCATACATATACTATTTCTTTTTATTATAGCTTATAACTAGAAAATAATATTAGCCATAACCAATATAACCAAATCTCTGTTGCTTAAATCGCATTTACCTTGCAAGATTTATGTACTAATAGAACATGCGATAAAATGTGCATATTTGAAAGTGTTAAAATATGTGTGTTTAAGTGTGTTAAATATTTTTAAATTTGTTATAGGAATTCTGTTTGGACTTCTAAAGTACAGCAGTAAATATTGAATTATTAAAGGACTGACCTTGAACTTCATCTTGGCATTTCAAAAAATATAATTTGACAGCCAATGATTTTCCAGATGTCAGCATAGTTTTAAGTAGTTTATCCTGACCTCTACTGTTTAGATGATTACTGTCTAAAAGGGAACAGTGTAAAAGCACCTGGGCTACATCTAAAATATTATCTCGTTCAAAAACAAAACATTTTATTCAGAAAAAAAGTCTTTACAGTTGGACTACACTGATTTGCATTTATTTTGTAATCGGACAATCAGCCAGTTACATAACAGCAACTCAATGCATTTAGGCCTAAAGACGAATTACTGACATTCAAACTGAGCATCAGAATGGGGAAGAAAGGGGATTTAATTTTTTTTTTAATGTGGAATGGATGTTGGTGCCAGGTGCTGGTCTGAGTATTTCAGAAATTGATGATCCATTAGGACAAGGGTACTCACATCCAGTCCTCAAGAGCTACCATCCTGTACCTTTAAGTGCATCCTTGCTCCGACACACCTGAATCAAATGAATGATTTGTTACCAGGACTCTGCAGAGTTTAAAGCCATGTTCATGATGGAATTCAGCGATTCATGTGTTAAAGAAGGGATCCATCTAAAAGTTGCAGGATGGTAGTTCTCAAGGACTGGACTTGGGCACCCTGCACTAGGATTTCAACAACATTTTGGGATTACAAAGGATGACTGAAAAAGGAAAACAATCTGATGTGTGGCAGTTTTTTTGTAAATACTATGTTGATGTCAGTGATTAGAGAAGAACAGGAAGACTGGCTTGAGATAACAGAAAAGCAACAAAAGCTCAAAGAATCACTTGTTAGAGGCAAAGTATGTAAAATATCTTCTCCGAATACACAACGTGGGTTCCACTCTTGTCAGACAAGAACAGAAAACTGAGGCTAAAACTTGCACAGTCTCACCAAATATGGACAATACCATAATGGAAAACCATTGCATAGTCTGACAGGTTGAACTGCAACATTAAGATGGTAGGGTCAGAATTTGGCATAAGGAACAATAAAGCATAGATCTCTTCTGCCTTGCATAAATACTGAAGTACCATCAGTGGTAGTTGTACCACAGGTTGAGGACAATGGCTCTTGTCTGAAACACAGTAGAACAATTGAGATGCTTGATAAAATCTTATTAGGGTTATTATTAGGTTTTTTTTTTTTCAACATTTAATTGATCATTTCTGCACAAAAATGTTTCATCAAAGATAAAAAGAAGCAAGTAAGATCAATGTCACTATTCTTACTCTTCATTGCGTTCATTCTATATAAGCCGGTCACATAATCTGTGTTTTTCAGAAAGCAGATATGATATTGGGGTTTTTATCTATAAACCCTTTTTCTGACAAGATATACGAGCATCCCTTGACTAAAATTTCAGCTCCAAAGCTTCAAGCAAAGGGCACAAACAATGTCACTACTAGCAACAGCTTGTAAAGACGGAAAAACTAAAAGCCTAACTACAAATGATGTGGCTTCCTGCAAAAGGGGAAACACCATGACAAATGCTTGAATGTATGTTTTTTTCTTTTTTTGATCTTTCTAACCAAGTATCACTCTCATTCTTGCTCTCAGTGTCTGCAAAAGTTGATAGCACAAAGATAAAACATGTTATGGGTAGGATCCGGACAGTTTATCTAAAATATGTTTGAAGCATCTTTTTAAATAAATGTTCTTTGATGAATCATTTAGATTATAATGATTTTCATAATTTCCTCTAATTTGTTCTTTACTGTAAGTATAAAATGCGACGTGAGATAGGTGTGTGTCTGTTTTTGAGTCACTGATGCTGTAGGTGGGGGTGTCACATGTTTTATCCTAACTCCATAAACGTCAATTCCTGATAACAGTAATACCACAACGGTGTACCCACCCACACACAGGCATCTGGTCCTTCACTATACGAATGCATACTCACACACATACACATATGCAGTGTTGACAGCAATAATAGTGACTCATCTTGCTGAATCATTTTGATTTCTTGACTGTGAAATAAAAACTGAATTTTACTCATCAGACAATCAGGGGGCTCACTGACAAGACATTTGAGGAAAAAGGATTTACGGCAGATGAAAAAAGAAAGCATTCCAGACTGTGATTTTGGTCAAAGTTTGTGAAAGGGATGTGGTTTAAGTGTGAGGGAAGTAAACGCAGAGATCGAAACTCAGGACCACAGAAGAAAAACATCATAATGTTTCAATCTCCTCTACTTTGCCTTTTGACATTTAGGATATCAGCAGAAAGCGGAATTCTGCCATTATAATTTTCCGCTGTTTGTGGCACAGTGTGCAACATAGTTTATCAGAGCTTTTCTGTTATATTTAGGCTATGAGCATCTGCATCAGAGATGTCCAAATGGTGGATCTGCAGTCTGGTTTTGCACACAGCAGAGGTCTTATCTGGATCCAGATCGATGACAATAAATATTTCTTACAGTGCACTGCATTAACAGTTATGGATTTTAATATGCTTGGCTTTTCTCACTTTACTTCTGGTAAAATGGCATGAGCCACAGACTTCCAGTTTCTCCACAGAGAAGTCAGACTATGGAAAGGACAGATAAATAAGCTGGAGAAAAATATTGAAAACTAAAGAAGAAACCTGGCCTTTCTTTCTCTAAAAAGAAAATAGAACTCAGAGAAAAGAGATTTGCTTTATTTTACTCTAGATCAAGAGTGTCCAAAATCAGTCCTCAAAGGCCAGTTTCCTGCATGTTTTAGTTCTCTCCCTGGTGGTAGTGACTTACATCCTCAGCATGTCAGTGTTCTGCAAAGGCCTGCAAATGAGCCATCATTTGATCCAGATGTGCTGAACCAGGGAGAGAACTAAAACATGCAGGATACTGGCCCTTGAGGACTGACTTTGGACACCACTGTTCTAGAGGGACACCATTTTGCCTCTTATGTGCAGAGACAGCAACTCGAGCTTAACCCTGCTATCTCAAGGTCAACTTGCTCATTTGCCAATTCGCTGTCCCATATCATCCATTCCTTCTTCCATTTTGTAGTAACGTACTTAAAGCATGGCATATTAATTTACTTTTCTTTGGAATTAAGTATTTTTATGAACTATGGAGATAAATGGTCATAAAAATACTAAAATTTTAAATGTAATTTAATTGAACTGTATATTCTTATGACAATGATTATTATCCATTCAGTAGATAAATTCTGAACTTTTAAGACTGTGTCCCCCCCCCATTACATCTGGGCTAAAATATCTAGATCCTCCTCTATTTGGCATATCTACCATGAACTCTGCTCTGATTGTCTGACAGTCAGTGAATGATCTTAAATTCAAGCACAGTTATGTAGCAGGACTGGTAAAAAGTGCACCAGTAAGTCCACCTGTAAATGGACAATGTGCCTGATTTAAGAAAAAAAATCAGCAAACCAATGTAAGCCAAAATTCATCCACAGCATTATAAAATATTCATTAATAGTTATTGCAAATACTTTATAACTATTACTAGGTTTAAGCAAAAACGCTTTTTACATAGGATCAAGTTGGTTTGGGTAGTTGTTTTCCTGAAAAGAAATCACATCTGCATTTTGTGTTATCTCAGGTTATCTATCTCTGATATTAAATATGTTTGATGAAAACTATCTGAAATATAATTGTGGACCCTGCTCTGCATGAAGGACCTCATGCATGGGAACCACAGCTCCTTGTGTACAAGCTGCACACAGACCATCAAGGTAGTTTTCCTTCCCACTTGTGAGGCCACTAGTTTCAGGTCAAGAGGAACAGGTATCATTTCCCTGTAAGTTACGGGATGAGTGTTATTTTCCAGTCAACGTGGCCCACATCCACTGAGACAGAGCTTGAACCACAGATTGTTCTCTGATAATTTGCTGTCCACCACTTGTCCACTTCTGTTGTGTGGGCAAATACCACAAAGAAAGATGTAGCTACAAACTCTTACATGCTGCATGTCTACAGGCTTGCATAAAAAAGGGCCTTCAAATCAGACTATTTTTAAAAAATATTTATTACTAGGCTTGGAAAAGTTAAACTATACAATATTTCACAAGAAACAGAACAGTCAAAAGGCCAGAATAAAAAAAGATGTGTCAATCATACATGAAAACAAAAAAGCACAAGTTTGGGGCCTCAAAAACCTGCCTTAGAACCAATCATTGTTTTTTTCTGTAAGCATATGTCTGTCTTCCTTCTTTCTTTATCTTGCATGTCAAGTGTTGTAGATTATAAAGTAAATGAGCTGCATTAAGAGTTGAAAATCAGAAATTGTCCTCAGTGCCAGTTAAAAAACAAAACTATTGCCTGTGAATGGTAAGTATTCATTCAAACTGGCTTATCTCACAGACGTATCAATGTTTGTCTTAGGGGCCATTCTTCCTGTGCACCTGTGCTAGTACTTCCTGTCTCAGTTTGCCCTCTGCTCATCTCCCCCACCCTCAAACCGCATCCTTCACACTGTCACAATAATATTTGCTGAAGAAGAAGAAAAAAAAAAACCTACTTTACTCCCCCATCTCTGATACAACAAGCGTGTAAAAAACTTACAGGGTTATCCCCATCTCAACCGCTCAGTCCCTAAATCAATCATTTACAGTACACATGGCTGCTGCAGTATTAAGGCATGATACAAATTCACAGCTTTACATTCACATTAATACCATTCCTGCTTATGTGGCGAGTTGGCATTTTTGGCATGCTTTTCACTCCTGAATATGCTGTATGGGTCTCTGGGAAGGATAGTCAATTGCTGGAGCGGTGTTTTGTTCCTGAATATGATCGTATGCTCGCAGGTAGTGCCCAGTGTTCTGTTGATAATAATAGACCAGCTTCTTGGCAAACACTGGCTCCACCTGAAAAGAAAAACACAAGACACACAAAATAAGAGTGTTTAATCTAAAAAAGAAGGTAAAAGCCATGTTCAAATTGACTTAAATAGCAATATTTTTTTGAGCTGTTTTATATTTATTTATTTAATTTATTTTTTTGAATAAAAATGCAGGCAAGCTGCTAAGCTTTAATAAAAAAAATCCATCTTATTAGACGTTGCACTTTTCTTTATCGTTTGTCTCTTCAAAGGAACCTGTATTCTAATTAATTACTTACAGCTGTTCTACTAATTAGTAAGATGTTTAAATCCATGACAACTGTTACTTATGAAAAAATTACATCACTAACATACAGTTTGGATCATAATGTCAATGCATGTGTCATGAAATAGAAAAAAATCAATTAAATTTATGTGTAGAGTTTAACTCTCTCTCTTCACAGGGTATGATAAAGCAGTCTCACTTCAGTATTTCGCAAGGATAGTACTATAAAATTGTATAAAAATATCCATACATGCTGTGAAAGTAAATAATTTGTGTTTTTGTAGTTTGCTTGTAATCCATTTAGTCTCTTATTTTCTCAAGTTTTCTGAGGATTGCAAAAGAGATGCAATACATTTGCAAAAACACAATCTTGAAAATCTTTTGTTATTTGTGATTTTTTTGACTGATATTTTTGCGATTTGCATTAAAACGATGAAACAAGATCATCATGGCGCAACAATAAAGAAATATCTGCTCAGTTATTCATTATCAGTACAACTGCTGCCTGCTTTGGAAGTAAACAAGTAGTTGCCAATTGCCCAATAAATATTACTTAATTGCTTAAAAAATATCTATAACCACACATCAGTTTATATAAAAAGATACTGTAAATTCCGCTTTGTTTATAACATTTTCTCTACTTTTAAAAACGTTTTTTGTTTAAAAGGTAAAGGTTTTTAGTTTTATGCTTACCTGTGCTGTGATGAGCTTCCTGGGACGTTGCGGATCGGGATATTCGTCTCCAAAGCAAAGTACCACCTGGTGTCGTGGTAGGTGACGTCCATTATGGACAAAATCTTGTAGATCTGAAGGAAGATTAAGAAAAGATAAGTGCTAATTTAACATTTGACCACACAAAGACTCCAATATGTCACACTGAACATTTAAAGAACATTCAGAAACCCTATTAAACTATTTGATACATCCTCAGTCATAATGACATTTCGGGTAACTACTAGCAAGTTTGATGGAAATTCAGAGCAAAACGGCACTGAAAACGGTCTCTTGTGTGGTGTGGACCACATGTGGGTGGGGACTCCACATACTTTGGCCCTCTGATGAGAAGATGAGCGACTTCTTTGCTATTTCAACACTAAGAGAGGGACTTGCCCAACTCAAGCACCTGCATCATCTCTTGCATCATTGTCATCGCAGACATAGCTATTCCCAGTGACCTTAACCATTGTTTGTGAGTGGCTGAGGGAGAATTGGTGATTTCTTGGCTACTTTTTGATGAACAGCAAGATTCAAAATTGTTTGCTACAAAGGAAAATATCTGATCTACCTAAAGGGAAAGACATCTGTATTAAATAGGTGGGGTAAGTATTTATTTTCCCCAATACTGTAGGATTGGGTCTCCAGTCCTTTTTATGATAAACTTTAAGTAAAAGTGCAAATGAATCCTATACAAAAGCAATGTATGGATCAATGACATAAATAAATGTTAAAATCTTCTGACCAATTTTAAAATATACAGAACTACACCTGGAGTAACAATACATAATATGTGCTTAAAATGAGCCAGACTTACATTTTTGTTTCTTGAGTGGTCTTGAACAATAGTTGTGGAGGATGCCTGCATTTCTATTTTTATTTTCAGTACAGATCCAATATTTGATCTTTAAAAAAAAAAAAAAAAAAATCTATCTAATCTATCTATATAATTTTTTTTCTTTTAAATCACCTAACCTAACACTGATTTGTGAAACATTTAACAAAAAAAATACAAAAACTCAAAGGATGAAATAGTATTATGTCTACAAAGAAACTACTTTTAGGCTATTTGACATTTCCATAAACACGCCCAACTTAAGTGTCAATTAATAAGCTGCATCTTAAAGAAAAATTTCAAAGATAGCAAAATTGGGCAAGTATGAAATAATATATTTACAGCAAGATTGCTCCCAAAGAGCTGTCAGACAAGGAATTGTCATATCTTAGCATTGTGTGCTGTATGTACTGAAATAATTTGAGGAAACTGAGCATCCAGAGAAGAAAAGAAGAAGTGGCAGGCCTAAAATACGAGCAGATTAACAGCATATGAAAAAGGCTGAGAATCTGAAAAAAAGAAACCCAATGATCTGACACAGGACCTCAGAGATGCGTCATCTTCTACCCGATGCCAAGCTCCAAACAGCTGCATGTTTCTGCTCACCAATAAGAAACTGATGGGTGTCAAACAGTTTGCATGGCTGCTCCTTCTCCAGCTTGTTGGGTTTATCCACATATGGAGCCAGAGGTCCTTCCCAGTACACCCGTCCCTGACACAGGCGCTTGGCATACAACCCATCAGCTGTCATCCACAGCAGCACTCCTTTCTCAAGGATGTTGGGAAGCATTTCAGCTCCTTGCCTCTGTGACTCAGGGTAGGGGGAGGGAAAAAGAACGATTTCTGCGCCACTGTGAAACTTGTCCTCTGAGCATGGAGAAGAAGAAGAGGAAGAAGAGGGAGAGGACGGAGAGGTGGAGGTGATCCGACAACCTTCTGGGCTGGTGACAGTGACTTCTTTCACCAGTGTTTCTCTGTAGTAAAGGGACACATGCAGGCTGATATCTGTGAGAAGGAGGGAGAGACAGAAGTATTTAATCAATGCACCAAAAGGCAAATGACAGTAGCTTGATCAAAACTCAACCCATAGCAGCAAATCTTGAAATGTAGAGCATTTCTCTGTTCACTCTCATCTTTTTAGCAATCTTTTTTGCTCTCCTATTTTAATCCATGCGATACAACATCTTGTGATACTAGTTTATATAATGATTTGCTTTGTTTGGCTGTGTTTCGGTAATGTATGCTTGTATTTGTACATGTTGTTTCACCTGATATGGTATTGTTGTGGTCCATTGTATACACTGGTGGCTGAGACTCTGAAAAGTATGTGTGGAATGAGAGCTGAAAACCTGGAATTGATAAATAAAGCAGGTAAATACATTGATTAATGGACCGAATGAGAATGCACAAAATAATAAAGATTGTAAAACTACACAACTACAGAAATAATTGATGTTTTATCATTTATTTTAAATGCCCCAACTGCCAAAAAAAAAATATATAAACAATGTTAGATTTTTTTCAAAATATATGCTTAATAGATAAAATGGTTTTTTTATGTACTAGAAGGCTAAGCTAATACACAGGAGTTTATTAAAATGCATTAAAACTTAATAATTACTTAATTTGCTTTTTATTTGAGATTTAGCTTTTATTGCTTTATATCTACTTCCCTAAATATTTATAGATAAATGACCTCACAGATTAAGCATTGACATTAAGATAACATTTTACATTGCTTGATAACTTGTTATATTTGTGTTGCAAAATCAATGTCATTTTTTATGATGACCTAAACAAGCAGATTTTCAACATTTCTTTCTCCTTTAACTGGACAATATCATGAATCTCAAGGAGTTCACAATGAAAGTAATCTCAGTGCAATACACAAAAGAAGCAAACAGACTCAATTGAAATCCTGTGACATCCAATCCAATGAATTTCAGTTGAACAGTTGCTTACCATTTTCTGTGTGTGAACTGGGCCAAACTCGGCTGATTGGTGACTGGTAGTGACACTGACTATACTGCAGGTCTGTGTGTTGCCCATGGTGATTTGCATTAGGAAGTGAATGTTGTTCTGGTGTTGCATGATAATCTCTCCAGTCCCTTCTTTCTGGAGAAACGACAAAGCTGGGTACCTAAGGTGGAGGGGAAAGGGGTGTTTACTCATAAAAACAACTGTTTCTTTAACTTTTCAGTGCTGATTGTTTGTGGGACATTGTTTTTAGAATTGTTGCAAAATCTACTGACCTGGTTGTGAAGTGATGTATATGGTGGAGCATATCCAAGTGGATGCGATGGTGTCTCCTCCATACGGCTCATTTTTATACCTGTATATGGTCAAAAACAGATCTGTCAAATATTATATCCTCAAATATTATGAAAATGTATGTAGATTATTGGTAATCAGTGAGTTGATATGTGATTTGCAATAATACATTGTAAACTTAGTTGGATCGACAGTGTAAATATGTTTCATGCACATGTACAATTTGCTTTTTCTATTTGGGAGATATCTTGCAGAGAGAGTGCAACGGACCACAGAGTGCACCGAGCTAGAGCTAACAATTAACATAGAGTCCACGCAGCCAAAACTGCTCATGTGCGACAATGGCTGTTGTATGATGGTAGAAACTTAGTTATGCAAGGCTGAGGTTGTCTTGTTGTGTTCTGTGCACTCTGCGCTTAGTAACCGAAGCCCTCTAAAAAAAGCACTACGGCCTTTTTGGTTCATGCGTTTGCTTCCTGTGCTTCCTGCCTCACCAGAATCAGCAGTGGTGCAAAATGTATGTGAAAAATAACCAACAGAGTACAAACAGTGTTAGCTGCTGTGTGAAATGCAGACATATTTTGAATGTTTTTGCAACTGCACGGGCTCGTAGCAGACTTTATGATGTGCTTTGAAAACCTAACCACAAATCATTTTACACTTACCACTTTCTCTCATCTTGGACACGTTATTATTGATGTTGATATATGTTGACTGCAAGTTGCATGAAGAGCTTTTAACACTCACCCTTTTTGGTTCCCTCTGGGATGATTCTGTAAACTTTGTACGGCTCTGAGATGTCCAGTTGACTTCTTTCCACTATTTCATCAAAGTCATTACTCTTATTAAGGGCACAACGTAGTCTGGTTTTCCATGTGGGTGGATCTGGTTTGTCAACGCCTTCCTTAAACTTTCCCTTAAACATTGCCCATGCCTGTTAACAGAAGCATCACAGAATTCAAGAACTGAATGGATTTATTTTTAACTTCCTCTTTGTTAGGGACAAACTAAGTTGACACTATGCTAATCAAGCAATGATATTTCTTAAAGTAAATCCTTACAATTTATCAAAAGGGTTTTTTTTTTGTTTGTTTTTTTTACTTTTTTGTGGAGTATTGGATTTGCTTTTGCAACATGAGGCAACAGGTAAAAACAGGACTGCCTAACCTTAAAGAGTGCAGCATCCTCCTCTCTGTTGTAGTCCTGTTTTCCTGCGTGTTTCCACGGAATCCTAAAGATGGTTTTCTCCTCATTTTCCCAAACCAGGCCGGGATATCTCCTGCTGTCAATCTGCTCTATCAGCCACTGCCTCAGCTTGCCATTGCCGCAACTGCCCGACAGACCAGTGTCTTCATCCAGGTTCATCTCTGCAAACCAAATGAATTAACATGAGATACAGAGCAGAAATGTGGTCACATTAAGATATTTACAGTTAAACTTAATTCCTGAAAAGCCAAATTTAGCTTAAATCAGTTATTAATGTATTTTCCAGTTAACAGTATGCAGTATTATACTGTAAGAGCACTCCAAATGTATTTCATTTAGCAATAAATGCAAATTGGTTTCTTGACCACCTTATTTCTCCTTTACAGTACATCACATCACTTTGATTACACGTTATTTATACATTCACTTCTGTGCATGCACATTTACAGTTTAAAGGATGAAAGCATGGATGCTGAAATGAGTGATTTTCCTCATCACGTTTGGTGGTTTTCTGTCAGGGAAAATAAATCTGACTCATTTCAGACAAATGCGTTAAGAATAAAGCTTGATGATTTACGTTAAGTTTAAACACAACAAATGAAAGATGAGTTTTAAAAATACTCCAAGTGGTGCCTAAACATTACACTACAAACCATCTAACGAGAAGGTTCAATGAAAGCAGTCCCCCCCGGTGCAGAAATGTTCTCGTGACAGAAACGTCTCAAGTTGACTTGATGCAGAAAATGTTTGCTTTATGGTTTTAAAATGAAATTATTTGAAATCGGTCTGCTGCAGCTTACCTTTAGAGATGCAGGGTCCACCGCGGAAATCTGTAATGCAGCTCTCGGGGTCCTATAAACGTTATCACGTCTATTTTTTTTTTTTTTTCCTTTTTTGTTCACAGGGAGGAGTCTGTTCGAGGTTCATAAGGAGATGGGGAGCAAACGCAACTTCATTTCTGTAAAACACTCAGCTCAACCCACGCAGCTCTGAGGTGGGGAATCCCTTTAGTGAAATCCTGAGCAGAGATCAGGACGAAATGGAACAATCATACCTGTACAGTCACAAAAATATCCCCCGTTTTTATTTTATACAACCATTCAAATCCAAGCTATTTTCCACTGCAAACTACGCTTTGTGGAAATACTTATGAAGCATTTAATGCTAATATAATGTAAATTCATGGATGACATCAGCAAAACATGTAAAAAGTACAACAAAAAAAAAAAACATACTTAAAAACTGAAAAAAAAAAAAAAAAAAAAAAACCCCACCAAACTTTGTCAGTTAGTAATACTGCCCCCCAGTGGTCACATCATGTCATCATCATCATCATCATCATCATCATCATCATCATACAGAATGTATAAGATACATGGTCAGTTCTATAAGTAAAACTGAACTTTTATTGCTGTTCTGGAGCTTATGAAGCAACTAAGCTGAGGCTCATAAAAGGGTGTGATCTTGGTGTTTATGATGCCACCATGCATGACCTCCCTTGCACATAAGACAAACAGGAAGAGAACCAGGAAACCGAGTAGCAAAAGGCGTGCAGAGTGTCTTATCACCTTCAACATGACAGACCACCGACCAACAACATCTACCTATGCGTTTGGCTTCACTTTTTTTATTTATCAATTTTAGATCATACAGACACAGTGAAAAAACATTTACAAGTAAAAAAAAATAAAATAAAAAAAATAATAAAATAAAACATCTTAGAAACAATTTAATCAATGCTAGAAACGCAGATGCAATGCATGTAAGAAGTATGTCTAACATCCCTGACAGAGGGATTTTTGAATATGTAAGACATATACAGAGAACAGTGCATTTCAGAGCATGTTAGACTTCCACTCAGGTGCGAAACTCTTATGGGTGTCACAGTCAGTTTGGTTGAGCTGCAAAAGATCTCATCATCAGCTCAGTTCAAATACCTTCAGGCAAAGTAGATGCATGGTTTTCCACCTCCTCTTCATTGACTTTAGGCACCCTGGCCAGTAGCTCATGTATGTCAGCATTATCATTGAAGGGGTTGTCCTTATATTTCATTCGAAACCATTCCCTAAACTTATGGGAGATTAAAAAAAAAAATAAATAAATAAAAAAGTTTGTGGCCATGTAAACAAAAACTACAAATCAAACACAAATCATCTTCAGCTGGAATCTCTCAATTTTCCATTAATCAGATCAGATTGGTGATCTGCCGGTCTGAAAAAACAGATTTCTTTTCCCTATTCATTATATGTTTGAAAACTAATAACTCCCACCCTTTCCCACCCTAACAGTATGCACTTAGATGCACTTTTTTGAGTCAAAAAGAAATAAATAAATGAGGTTAAAGATACACTTTGATTCATAAATTGCATTGATCATCTATTTCCATCATTTTCTTTTGGATCTAAGGCTACAACCTCCTAGTATCAAATAATCTACAGCTGTTTTTTTCTCTTATGTGTTTAGTCCTTACCAAAAAAAAAAAAAAAAAAAAAGAAGAAGAAATCAGAACTCAATTTCTCATACAACATACCCCTTCAGCTTGAGTATCCTCAAACTCCTGCAGCTGCCTCTGAAAGCCCAAATTGGGGTTGGCGCAGGGCCGGACCACTCTCACCGCTGCGAGCACATCCTGCCAGCCCAGGCCTGTCAGTGTCATGATGTAGGCTACCACCAGGGTGACGCTGCGAGACACTCCTGCCAAACTGAGGGAAAACCAAGCTACATGAGCGTCACCAAAATTCCACATACCTGCATTTTGGTAAAATACTGTATTTTATAAATTAATAGTTTGAATTGGGTAAAACAGAAGCCAATTTTTTAAAATTCGATCAACTGAATACACAAAGTATTATTTTTTAACTGTTTTCTCACAAAATTCTTCTAAATACCACATTTTTGAAATTTAGTGAACTTCTCTTACATTGCTGTTCCACCACTAGAATAAAATTATTTACCTCCAGCGAACTTTTCAAACACTAGTAATACAGATTAAAATGCACTTCAATATTTGTGTATTCAAGCTCAATTGAAATTGACACCATTTATGAAAATTATTAAACAGCAAATAAGACAATAATTCCAAAAAGAAAGAGCTGAATACAATTTCAGCGGCATGCCAGCAGATGTGACCCGTTTTGGGGCAGAGGGGTAAGGAAATAAGAGAGGTGAGCAGTGAGAGACATCATAAAGTAAGACTTCAATAGGAACTTGGTTGAAAGCAGAAGAGGCAAAGCACCTGCAGAGTAAGGTTTGTACTAACTTGTGTCAAGTAGTGCATAAATGTGAATTGGAGAAAAAAAAAAAAAAAAAAAAAAAAAAAAAAAAAGTTCATGGCTTTCAAAAAAATTTAAAAAAAAAAAAAAAAAAAAAAAACAAAAAAAAAAAAACAAGTGGCATGCACTAAATACATGCCTTGTATGACTCCATTTTGTTGAATGTCTCAATACTTGCTCTTATCATCTTGTGACTGAAATGTTTTCAAATTCTTCAGAGTTTGACAAAACAGCTCAAATTCTGTCAGATTGGATGAAATAAGTCTGAACAGCGAAGTTCAAGTATTGGGCGGGACCATTCTATTACATGAATTTTATGACATGAGTTTTAAGCCACTCCTCTGTAGCACTGGCAGTCTGTTTAGATTGGCCTGGGCTGTACTTGCATAATGATTGATCAAGTTCGGAGGACCCCAAAGTGCTTCACACTACATTCAGTAACTCACCTATTCATGCACACAATTGCATGCTGATGGTGGCAAGCTACTGGATTGTAGCCACAGCTGCTCTGGGGGGGTCTGACAGAGGAACAGGTTGGTGGTGTTTACATAAAAGCCTGATCTGCGGAGTGGAAATCTAATAGATGTCATGTTGACAGAATCTCCCACCTGAGCTGGGGAGAATCTGTTGATGGTAACTCTGAAGCTCCTCCAGAGTTACCATGGGCCTCTTGGCAACTTCTGAGTAACGATCTCCTCCAACATTATACTATATTATACTATATACTTTGAAAAAGCCCTGTAATAAATAACATGGACATAATGCACCCAGCCTCTAAACTCTTCTGTCCTTATAAGTGGAAAAAAAGCTATTGTAAGCAGTTTTATTCTCATGAACATGTATTTTTGGACTTTCAAGAGCATACAATATTTATGATTAAGGTTCTTATTATAAAGATCTACAGCAAGTTCTGTCTCATTTCATCTCCTGTACTGATTGAACTGCTTCATGTAAAACGCCTGCTTTGCTTTGGTAGTCCTTCTGAGTATTACCAGATTCCTGGCTACAATGCTGGAAGTCCAAGAAATCTGACAAGTTAAAAACCAGTTAAAGAGACAAAGACTATTCTCAAGATCACAAACATTCAGCTAAAATTGACCTTACAAATAGGCAGCTCGTAGCAGCTGGGTAGACAGGAGTGTTCAACGAGTTTCCTTCGTCATCATAAAGTGAAAACAAAAAATTTCTTCAAAAGCCTTCTTTGTGCAGTTATTACCTCCAAATTACAGCTTGATTTTGCACCATGCTCTTTGGTGGTTGAAATATTTCCATTTTACTGAGTTTAAGTAGTAGGAGTACTTTTGCAGTAGGCATACTTTTGCAACATACTGCAAGAATGTAACAATATGGTATATGTGGTAATACACCTTTAAATGTACACAAACTCTGAATATTAAACAAAAATGAAAGTAATACTCCCTGCCGTCAGTGCTTTAAACTTGTCTGAGTAACAGTGTTTCTCCGTGAATCAGAACAGTTTTCACGATAAAACATGTTTATCTTTGGAACATGAATGAAAAGTTCATTTTTAGAAGTGGCTTAATTAAGATGCAACTCACGAAAGCAGACTTTGTGAGGAGTTTTACAGGCTAAAAATCAACACAGCTCACCAATGCTCATTTGCAACTGATGAACACCTAAAGCTGACATGGATATGTCTGTCTCAGTTAGCAGCGGTTATTTTCTGCACATGTTGGCACCCCCCTAGATTACAATGTGAAACACAGGTGGCACATTCACTGGATCAACATAATGATGAAGGATTATAAGCTCAGACAAGCTAAAAATTCTGACAAGAAAACACAGAAAATGCTTAATTTTCTATTGAAAAACAACTGAAAAAAGTACATTTTGCAGAGTTGAGGATATTTAAAGTTTTTAATGAAACCTCAACTTAAGCAGACATTGATGACATTTTATGACTTGAAGTCAAATATATAAAAATTGTTATTCATCAAATGTGATACCAATCAAATAGTACTGTACAGAGTGATAGACATACAGAAAATGAAACTCAGGAACTATGGGTTATATAGTGGAAGTGAGATCTAAATGCTGATTAAATAAATACATTAAAACTAAACCTGCTTTAAATCATTAACTTTTAGCAAGGTTTCTTTGAAATGAAATTATTGTGTCGAGAAACCTTTGACTCAAGACGCCTATATAAATAGCCGAATGAATTTCTGAGAAGACCCTCTGTCCAAACAAATATAGTTCTACCCTGCGAACACATAAGTGAGCTATCGCACAACACAAACACAATGTGGTAAGACTTGTTACTGTACTCTGTTTTGGGAAGTTCAAGAATAGGCCTTCCTTTTTCTTTTTAATCTTGCCAGTGCAGCAGTTACACATGGCTTCACTTGTGAGCAGTAATCAGATATGTAAAAAAACTAAATACACATTTAAGTTTGTGACTGCATGGAAAAAAAATATAGCTGTACAAAATATTAGTTCTTTTGCTGGTGTGATTTAACCTTAGTTCTGGAATCCAGAGTATGAGGAAAAGTGATTTTGAACTCACCAGTGAACGAGGCAGCCTTCTCCTTTCAGCCGGGACTCGTGCATGAATATTATACTCTGTTTAAAGTGCTGAGTTCTAAGGGGCGATAAAATAAATAAATAGCAATTGTTATTACAGGTCATGACCACAATAAACATCATGGGAACGTCACAAGTTGTACTTTGGTAACTACCCACATATTACCATTACAACCAATTATTCATTTACACATTTGAACACAGTTTGCAGGGGTGTTTTTTTTAAATAAGTTTTAAACATCTTGCAAAAGTACAGGGATAACAACAAACACCCTTGTAGCTTAGCAAGAAACTTCAGATAGTCTTTCATGTTCAAAAGGCAATTCAAATAACTAAATGAGACAAAAAATATGAGGTTTAAAAAAAATTATCCAATTTTGCATGTATGCAACGAAATGTTTAGTAATTGTTGAGAAACCCTTCACATCAACCTAGCAAAACTTAATCTTCTCATTGCCATCATGTTTTACTCTTTAAATTGGTATTTCACAATCAAAGAAATGCTGAATAGCTGCCAGATTCTGAAAGTTTAAGTTGCCTACAAAAGATGGGCAAAAACTTTCATTCACTGACCATTTTTCTTGATCATTTAAAAAGATTTTTAATAAAAATCTAAATAAATCCAGTTGGCCTTGGACGGACAGATGGAGTTTTTTAAATGGAAAAGCTCCATTCTGATTTATTGTGCCTACAAATCCTTTTGGCATCTTTTTCTGGTTGTTCCTATGAGCTTCTTTGCATCTTCTCAGCCCATTGTCCTCAAAGAGTAGTATTTGTGACTTCTGGTCTTGAAGTTAATCCATTTCCAACTGGTCTTTTAGATACTTTTAACACCAACATTGATATTTCCATTAGAAAAACACAACACAAAAGTGCAACCCTTTATATATAACTAGTATTTATACCAAAGGAACAGTTGCTCACCAGCAACTGAATGCAGCTGTGTTACTCTAGGTCATGTGAGGCCCATGATTGAGTTCACAGTCAAATGTTAAACTTGTGAAATCATATCATTTACACGTGAACTTATGGGAAATTAACCTTAGACACCCACAGAGCACAGCCCCATGTGAACGCTCTTTTTCTGTTTGCCTCTGCTTTCTATTGTTGCATGCTGTGCTCCATGAATGGTACTTACAGATTCTGTGAGGGCATGTCTGCTGCTGTAAGGCAGAGATAGGTCATCTCCTGGTGGACAAAGCACACTGGTTACCTGTCAGCTGCTCTGAAGTATTTGGAATAACAAAATGTTCAAGTTGATACATTAATGGTTTCACAATAATACCATCATTCTTGCAACTGGATTTGGACAAAATATAACCAAAATGGGGGCCACGTTTTCTTTTTTTATATAACTTTTTTTTTTTTTTTTTTTTTCCCTTTTGTAAACAAAACAGACCAAAACTGCCAAAAAATACTAAAAATAAAATAAAATGAGCAATTGGGTGACAGTAACTAGCTCTTATGTATGATAAAAGGATTTAATCTGCAGCAGTTATTGACATAAGTTATCCATTTGTCCCATCTTTCTTTAAATTCAACTTCTTTCAGTTTTAGAATGAAGCTCATTATTTCCATGGAAAATATTTCCTGCACAACATCCATCCATTGGGCCTGGGTGGGCAGTTCAAGTTTGAGCCATCTTCTTGTTATCGCTTTCCTCCCAGCCATCAATAATATTTTCACCAAGTATTGATCATCTTTCTTTACATTAGAAAAAAACAACATATAGAATGTAATTAAACCTAATGGTACACAATACTTCAAAACTTTACATATGTATGGTGGACAAAGACCCAAAAAGATTTTATCTTAATGCAGTCTCAAAAAATATGAGTATGATTAGCATTAACAGTGAAACATTGCCTCCAACACATTTGTTGACTTGTTTACTTTTAATAGATGGTGTAATAAAAAACCTAGTCAAATTCTTCCAATTGAATTTGACTCTCCATTTTTGTGAATTTGTAGATGTTTGGAACAGCTAACATATTATACCAGTCTTCATTTGAAATTGTGGTGAGCGTTTCTTTTTCCTGCTTTTCTTTAATATATAAAGTTCTATATTTCTGGCAGGATATTAGGCTAATATAATTTTATGTGTTTTCTGTTGCTATCTGTCATATTATATTTCTAAGACTGCATTATGTACACATCCTCTGTCTTTTATTTCTATTATTATTATTATATTCTGTAGGTTGCAGATCTCAAACGAAGTTATTATTGCTGAGATTAAATTTCTCTTTCACATATTAAAAGCTCCTCATTTCACCATTATTAATTAAATTACAAAAGGCTGTAATAACCGTCAGTCCAGTACTTGAAGGGCCACATTTTCTTTATACGGTGCTGACATTTATTGGCAATCTTGGAAAATATCTGTTAGCCTTAAAATAAATCCATCATTGACTGCGGTGCAGTAACACACTGATGATTACATAAAAGTCCAATCTTTAATATGAACATATTTCAGTGGGGGCAAAAATCCTATATTTAGAAATAATTGTTTTGAACAAAATCAGTGGAAGCACAACTATTGGTACCCCTAACAAGCAATTTAAAATAAAAGTTATTGAAGCATTGTTTTTATTTATACTTCACTTGTTTAGGTTGATCAGAGTTCCTTCTATTAACACAGCAAAAGACATTTATTTCAGAGCTACATATCCTCATCATGGGTGCAATAGCAGATGAGGCTGCATTTCAGAAAGGCAAAATTTTAAATCCAAATGCTCACTTCTTTGACATATATTAGCAGTTTAGGGTTCATTCTGATGTTCCACCAAAGGACACTGCACAGAGGATACTGGCTGCAACAAGAACAACTGCCTACTCTGACGCCTACACAAGCTGACAGCTCAGCACAACACCATGACTACACCAGCTGATGATGATTGGCACTATGCAGGATACTCTGAGAAGCACCAGTAACATTTTTTGCTCAGCAGGAAGAACTGCTGTGATTGGTGGAGCACTTCTGGACAGACTGGTCTGTTGGGTCTCTCAGAACTGGAGTCAACTTCTCTGTAGCTACATTTACCTCTCTACTCTGAGAGAAAATCCATGAGTTTAGTGGAACCAGCTGAGGGCTGGGAAGTTATCAGAGGAAAACAGGGAGCATCTCACCGGTAGGATAGGAGCTGCACTCTCATGAATAGACAGGATGTGTGTAATGTTGTTTCTGGCTAACTGTTCTCTATCTCTTGCATCTGAGGAAAACAGACAGCAACACAGTAAACACCATCGCAACATATAAGCAAATAAAAGGGGGAAATAAAGCTTGTACACACCTTTAAAGTTTCCCAAGTACAAATCTGGAAGAACCTATAAGGAGAAAGAAAATAGTAAACAGTGGGAAACAGCTAAGAAACACACAACTTGAAAAGAGAACGTGATCATTACAAATAGATAACTTGATTCTCAATATATACACACACACACACACACACACACACACACACACACACACACACGTAGTGTACACATAACTTTTAACTAATAAAACCAAATAGCAATAGAAAACGCCACTAAATATGAAAAACTCATGCGTTTTCTACCAGCTAAACTACCTTATTGATGCCGTTCCCCATGCCGTAACTCCGAGTTTGAACTCCAACACCAAAATTAATAACGCAGTGTACCCTTGTTAACTAAAGATATCTATCTCGCCTTTTAATCGCTTCCAAATTCCCACTTTCAGTGAGAGTATGGGCAGCAGCCTCAGTACGAGAGAGGCGATTAAAACAAGCTGCCAGAGCTTCTTCACGCAAGGAATTCTGGGAATAGTAGTTTTCTCGGGGTGAGACGGATCTGAACCGAAGTCTTTATAAAAAATACTATATCCACCAAGAGAAGAGTGGTTGCTATTCATTTGGGACAATATTGTAGGAACTTATGACCTGCTTATTGAAAAATACACAATTTTGGTATTAAACTGATAAAAAGTTGGAATACATAATCCCATGTTTTTATTTAGATATATTGAAAAATCATTACCAAATTCTGCACAGAGGATTTTGTGAATTTAAGATTTACTGGTTGCCATATCAAGTTTCTGAGCAAATTTACTGCTGTAATCCATTCCCTCAGTATTGTTACTGAATGTTATTTACAGTATCAAAACCACCACCTTAACTAATTTGCAATACTAAGCAGCCTAATTAATTTCCCATTTAAATGGTGCCACATTTATAAAGTAAATATACTTCTATTCTTAAGGTTAGGTAGGCTAGATCTTATTACTGAAAATCAAATAATTGTAAAAAGTAAGACTGAAATAACCATGATTAACCAGTTAACCTACATGACTGCCTCTCAGAATTTACATGGATTACTGGATTCAGTGCATAGAAATATGCAGGTGATCCTCTCCTCTAATCAGTCACCACTCTGTATCTCTGCTTGCCCACCCTCCAAAAAAACAAATCACAAACATCTTTCAGTGCTAGGTATCTTGTTTTAATGACCTTCCTGCCTCTGTTGAATTATGGTGATGTTGTTTATATGAATGCACCTGTCACCTGTCTACATATGTTGGATGCTGTCTATCATGGTGCATTAAGGTTCATAACAAAATGTAAATCTTTCATTTACCACTGTAATTTATATTCTCATGTAAGGTGGTCATCATCATCAAATCATAGACTCATTTATTCGTACATTTTTATCCATAAAACTGTCAATGGATTGTTCCCACCCTATTTGTCCTCATACCTTACATAGACAGTCCAGTCACCTGCTACACTCTCAGGACTTGTTCTCCTTCAGTGTTCCATTAGTACAGTCAGAACTTGGGAAAAAAAAGGCATTTTGTTACTCTGCTCTGTCAGTGTGGAACACTCTACAGCAGGACCTCAGACAATTCCCTTTGATTCCTTTGGGACAATTCAAATTTTTTTTCAGTCAAAAAGAGAAATCTTTTGAAACTTGCTCTCGTTTTTAGCTCATATTTTATTAGCTTATTGAATTGAGTCAAATTTCTTAATTGTTTGTATTGTTGCTGTGTTTGTGGCTATTATTATTATTATGATTATTTTATCAAAACAGGTCTCTCTTGTAAATGAGAAACTGGATCTCAATAAGACAACCTGTATAAATAAATGTGAAAAATGCAGCCTCTCCCGAGTGAGCAATAAGAAACAAGTTAGACAAGATTCTGATAAACCACATCCTTAATATATGGAGCCCTGGACTGAAAACACTCTATCTCGACCCTACAAGAAAATTTGTCTTATTCTTTGCATATATTAAGTTCCATTCAATCCATTTTACAGTTTCTCATTCTCTATATATGGATCAAAACAAAGCTGTTATTTATGACAACAACTCATCCAGGAGGTCACAAAAGAGCTCAGAACAACATCTGAAGAACTGCAGGCATCACTTACTTCACTTAAGAATATTGTTCATGATTCAACAATAAGGAAGAGACTTGGCAAAAATGGACTTTGAAAAAATATTTGGTGGACTGACAAGACAAAAGTTGTACATTTTAGGCATACCTCTCCTTATATTTGGCATAAACCCAGAAAAGTAGTTTAGAAGTAAAGCAGTTAAACATAGTAGTAGTGAGATGGTCTGGAACCAGTTTGCATCGTCAGTACCAAGTCAACTTGCTTGCATTGGTGGAACCATGAAGTCTGCTCTCTACCAGAATAGTCCATCGGACAATGTCCGGCCATCAGTTTTTGACCATAAGCTCACTTTGGTAAGACAGTAGATCAATGAGCCAAAGCACACGAGCAAGTCTTCCCCTGGAAGGTTAAAAAAACAAAATAAAGGATTGCACAACCCATTTTTCGGTTTAAGGGACAATTACTTCTTACATAGAGCCTAGTTGGTTTGGGTTGCTTTGTTAATAAAGGAAATCATTTGAAAACTGTATTTTTTTTGTATTTAGTCATTTTATTTTTGTCTTATATTAAAATTTGTTTGTTGGTCTGTAACATTTAGGTGTGACAAAAAAAACAACAACCTAAAACCGAAGAAATCTGAAAGAAGTAAATTCTTTTTCATCACACTGTATCAGCTGTCAGCTTTAACAGAATGCTTTACCTACCTTTGCATTTTATCACACCATTAATTCTCAAGACCATCCTAATTCTGTCCAAGCAGAAAAACTCTCTGACTGCAGACACACACCAAAAGCTAGTCACAAACTTAGGCAACAATTGCGTTACTCTTTCAGAGTGAGGATGGCACCTGACTATACTGTTCTGATTATTATCATCATTTGTAAAAACATCAACAGGAAGTTCTTCTACCCACTGCCCCACATTAACATCATACAGCTCAGACGGAAATTATACTTCCTGATGACTGGATGCTGTGAGTTGGCTAGACTAAAGCTTGAATGACAAGAGATGTATGTAGCAGATAAGAAGTGAAAGAACCCTTATGTGAAGAGTAGAGTGAAATGGTTATTAGTCAATAATAGTACTCCCCATTAACTTCCTAGTATATATTACAACAGTTTTGTAGGGTGTTTGGGCAGCTGTGTTTGGCTTACATGTTTGTTTGTATGGCTGATGTGTTTAGTAAACAAAAAATAGAACTTCTAAAGAACGACAAAATGTTTGCAAAAAATTTAATGCAAGCTTAGAGGAAAAACATAACATCTGACCTTATGATCTTACTGATCTAAATCTGCAAACATTTAGCAGCATAGATTAGAATCCATTAATGCAATCAACTAATCATTTTGCTGATGTAATTACTGTCAGTAACAGAACTCAGTTACTTGCTATGTATAACAGCTGGGTGAAGAGGTTTCTGCATAGCCTACAGATTACTAGCAATGCATGTCAGTAACAATAAAAGACACAGAAAAACACATAAGCCACTAAACTGACACAACACAAGACAGGTAAATATGATACTGCTTTGTTGTGGCTTTAGTGTGCAAAAACGAGGAATTTATAGCGTGGGTGTTCGAAGATAGGCAGCTGAATATGTAGGCCTGCATGTCAAACTTCGCCCACACTCCCAGAGGCTACAACGCAGGTGGTTTCCCACTCTAGTTTCACATAATTGCTTGTTTTATCAATGAACTAGATTTTTTTTTTTTTTTCATTCGAGCAACCATAAAATTCTATTTGTGCTGTGCAGGTATAGAATAGGTCTGCTGATATACCTCCCATATAAAAGTCTGAAGTTAGCATCATCATTTAGGCTTTTCAACATAGTTTGGCAATACAGCCATGATAATACATTTATAAATCTGTCAAATGTTAATAAAAAATTTAATACTGTCCAGCCATGCTGGAATATTTTTGTTGTAAAATGTTAAATTAATTAATTTCACCACTAGGTGGCAACAAAGTCATACACATACACTATTTTTTTTCTCACTGTCTGACGTTAAATCAGACCAAATTTATCTTGTTTTAGTTTAGATAGAATTACCATATCATTTATATTTACTAAATTCCACAATAATATGAGAAAGAATATGTCAGAGATTTATTTATTGATGTCTTCAAAATCAGAAGTTTACATGCACAATGACTACTATCTCTTTAAACAATTAGGGTAAACCCAGATTATGATGTCATGGCTTTGAAAACTTCTGATAAGTTAGCAAAAGAATGCAAAGGGATATGGCGGTGTGCAAGGTGTGGTGGTGATCATAAGTATAAGTGTGGAGAGGGAGTACAGCCAAAGTGTTGTAACTGTGGGGGAAATCACAGTGTGGCCTATTGGGGATGCAAAGTCATGAAGAGAGAGATTGTTGTGCAGCAGACAGAAGTTAAAGAGAAAGTATCTTTTGCAGAAGCAATAAAACGGGTGAATCAGGCAATAAGAGAAACAGGAAAGAAACAAAATGAACAAGTATCAGACGAAGGTAAGGAAGTCTTGAATTCTGCATGGGAGGAGAAAAAAAAAGATTTGTTACCTTTATTGCTGGAGTCAGTAATGCTACTTCTGATGTTAAAACTGTTCAAAAATGAGAGGATACAAATAATTGTTAAGGCAGCAGTACATCATCTTGATATGGTAGGACTTAAGTGGGAAGAAGCAGTGAATTAACTTAGTGTGCAGGCAAGCCAGGAACCATGCATTGGGTGTTAATAGTGAAGCTTTGTTTGTTTGTTTTTTTTCCGTCATGTGGTTCAAATTCATTGCCAGTTGGTGACAGTAATGCTTCCTATAGTTGTTTGCCAACTGCCAATAAAAATTAAGAAGAAGAAGAAGAAGAAGAAGAAGAAGAAGAAGAAGAAGAAGAAGAAGAAGAAGAAGAAGAAGAAGAAGAACAACAACAACAACAACAACAACAACAACAACAACAACAACAAAACCTCCTCCTCTGGATATATTAAGGTCACACCTCCAACACACTGCTTTCTTGTTTGATACAAAGGGAAAGTCAAAAGAAATCAGCCAAAACATTGAAAAGAGAATTGTGGAGCTGCACTACTCTGGGTCATCCTTAGGAACAATTTCCCAGGGCTTGAACACGCTGTGTTCATCTGTTCAAACAATTAAATGTCCAACCGTCCTTCCGCTGAGGAAGGAGACAGTTTCTACATCCCAGAGATGAATGTATTTTGGTTTGAAATGTGCAAATCAAACCCAGAACAAAAGCCATAGACCTTGTGAAGATGTTGGCTGGAGCTGGTAAGACATTATCATTATCGACAACAAAATATATCCTGCATTGATACGGCTTAAAAGAGGAAGCCACTACTCAAAAAAGAAACATAAAAAGCGAGACTGCAATTTGCAAATGCACACAGGGACAAAGACCTGCATTTCTGGAGACATGTCCTGTGGTCTGATGGTCATATTGACCATCATTACATTTGCAGGAAAAAGGGGGACCCCTAGGAGCACCATCCCAACTGTGAATTATGGGAGTGGCAGGATCATGTTGTGGGGTTGTTTTGCTGCAGGAGGAACTGGTGCACTTCATAAAGTAGATGGCATCATAACGTAAGAACATCGTGTGTAGATATTGAAGTAACATCTAAAGACATCAGTTAGGAAGCTAAAGCCTGGTGGATAATGTGTCTTCCAAATGAACAATGACCTTAAGCATATAGCCAGAGTGGTTACAAAGTGGCTAAAGAACAACAAAGTCAATGTTTTGGCATGGCCATCACAATGCCCTAATCTTATAGACAATTTGTGGGCAGAACTGAGAAGTTGTGTGTGAGGGAAATCTGACTCAGTTACACCCGTTTTGTCAGGAGGAAAGGGCTATAATTCTAGCAAACTATTGTGAGAAGCTTGTGGAAGAAAACTCAAAACATTTGAACCATGATAGTTCCAAGGCAATGCTACTAAATACTAAGGAAACTTCTGAATTTGAAGACATCAATAAATAAATCTGATATATTCTTTCTCATTATTGTGACATTTAGCAAATAGAAGTCATTTTGGTAATTCTGACTTAAAACAAGAGAAGTTGTGCCTGAATTACCCCCAGACAGTGAGAAAAAAGTTTTTTTTTTTTTTTTTTAATTTGACATTTGTAAACTTAGTTTCAGCTGTAACATCAGCAGTTATTGGATTAGAGGTGAAGTACACCCTGGATAGGTCACCAGTCCATCACAGGGCAACACAGAGACACACAGGACAAATAACCATGCATGCTCACTCTCACTAAGTGTGATTGAGAGAGACCAATTAACCTAACAATCGTGTTTTTGGACAAGTCTGAGGAAGCAGGAGTACCCGGAGAGAAACAACACATGCATGAGGGGAACATACAAACTTGCAAAAAGACGACAGGCTGGTATTTGAACCCAGCCACCAAATGCTCCACCATTCAGTCCAAAACGAACTAAATATAATTTAAAGGAAGCTATTCAATGTGCCATTGGTTCTCTTTACTATGTAAGCTAAAACTAGATTAAATTCAATCGTTTGCAGTGTTTTCAGATATCTTCAGAGATAAAGTAAGATAAACTTAAATGTTACATATGTAACATTATTTAAAGGCTGTTCTGTCATATTTGAACTGCATATACTTTCTTCTTTTTTTTTTTTTTTAAATTCATTTTATTTTTTAATTTTGTTTTACAGTGATCACCAGTATCAAATCTAAAATGAACTTACACTATTATGTGGATTTAAAAAAAAAAAAAAAAAAAAAAAAAAAAAAAAAAAAAAAAAAAAGATTCACTAAAATTAGTTAAAGAAAAAAAAAACCCTTTGTGTTTTTTTTTTTTTCGGATCTAGTTTCCAAGCAGGTTTGTATTTGTTGTTGCCAAGGCGAACTTGCCACTCTGGAGCAAATCCAAATTACGCCAAGGTGCAACTACTGCTCAGTGGAATTCAGGATTAACAAAACAACAACAACAACAAGAAAGAAAAGAAAATGACAGAAAAGTGAAGTCGGTACATAAATTTGTATATTGTAAATGTAGCCTATTTTTGAGTCACTTGAAAGCATCACATACCAGAATCTATTGGTCAGCCCTCTGGTGTATTTTTCTGTCCTCAACCTGTACAGCCTGTTAGTAGTCTTAGGCATTTGTTTCGCTTTTAACTTTAGCGTTCACGACATCTCGCCGGAAATACAAAGATTGTGCGACTCTTCTTGGATTTTAAGGCAGTTTATAATACATTCATTACATTTATGTTTGAGTATTGAGCTTATAAGATACTTGAATCAATTACGGGCTTTAGTAAAAGTACAGTAAGGAAAGCTAAAGTTTGTTTAGTTATAAAACTTTGTTAGCTGCTAGCCCTCCTCTTGAGGTTGTCACAGTGTTTTGAGTGTTACGGGTGAGTAATTCACCGGGGCATCCATGTAGTTTGTAACATTAGGTTATTTTTATGTGTGATAAACGGTCTGTTGTTAACCACTATGTCTTTTTTGTTTTGAGCTGTAGTTTTTGTAACTACGATGGTATCTTGTTATTAGCAGAGGTGATGGCCACCGCGCCTGAGATTTCGCTTCACATGAGATCAACAGATCTCATCAAAAAGGAACCTCTGGACTATGGTGGTTTCGGAGAGGTCTATTTGTGCTACCATGCTACTCTGGGCCAAGTGGTGTTAAAGACCGTTTACACAGGTCCACTTCGCAACGAGTAAGTGCTCATTGTGCCCACCACTAGGCTGGGTATTCCCCTTCCTTCCCTCGAACTTGTATCTCGAAAACAGTATGTTTAAAGAGAATTGTTCTAATCTGGAAGTGCAAAAACTAAGAAAATAGGAAGTAGATACACTTCTCAGATGTGCAAAGAGGCTTGTTAAATATCATGATTCTTCTGTGAAAAACCATACACAGATTTCTTTTTTGATAACATCCTTTTCATGCAGAAAGAGATGTAGGTCCATCTGAAATACGGATGTCTGACATCCTTTTTTCAGATCAGATGCAACACCTACATTTAAAGACCTTCTAAGAATGCCTGTAGTAGCAATGTGGCATTGCATGCATTTGTTGTCAGTTACAGTTTTTAGGCTGACATTTGCACTTTTTATTTTAGTCAGATACTGTCAGTTATGGTATTTTTTTTCCTCCTGTAACTTTACATGATTTCATGTGCAGCTTTGCCCACAAATGCATTCAGAAAGTGTAGGTGAGAAAAGGAAACGATACACTTACATGTCAGGAGTTACATCAAGGCTGAAAACCCACCTGTTTAGAGTTGCCTTTGATTTGTAGTCCGGACCATAAATCTGCAAACAAATCTGGGTAAAATAAGTTTGGTTTTCCAAAGGGTGGAAGTTTGAGTGTAAATCTGTTAAATAAAGTAAGTGGATCATTAATCAGCAATATTTTTAAACTATATTTACTTGATCATATTTGCTTGATGATCCCTATGATTTTGCCAATGATTTTGATGATTTTCAAGCGTATTTGCTAGATAATTTTGATGATTTTGCTAAATGATTTTGATACTTTTGATGATTTTGCTGTATACTTGATTGATGTTTTTACGATGTAAAGCACTTTGAACTGCCTTGCTGCTGAAATGTGCTATACAAATAAACTTGACTTGACTTACATTAATCAGTTCAGTGTTCCATGATGACATAGCTTTTTTTTTTTTTTTTACAGCATTCTCCATCTAAAATCTGTCTGTAGCATTAAAGTTCTTAGCTGTGTATACAAGCTACTTATCTACAATGCCTTGCAAAAGTATTCATGCCATTGAAATTTCATTGTACAGTGGTGGAATTTTTTTATGTGATAGACAAAGTCAAATCAGCACAGAGATTTATATTGATCCCCCACGAGTCAGTGGTTTGTAGAACCAACTATTGCTGTAAGTATAGTTGCAATTCTTTTTAATATCTCTAGCAGCTTTGCACATCTCGAAACTGAAAAATCAATGTATTCTTCTCTGCAAAATAGCTCAAGCTCAGTCAGATTAGAGGGAGAGCATCTGTGAACATCAGGTAGCAAGTATAGCCACAGAGTCTGAATTAAATTTAGGTCTAGGCCATTCTAACTCATTGATATGCTTTGATTTAAACAATTCTCTTGTACCTCCGGCTTCATGTTTATGGTTGCTATCCTGCTGGAAAATTTAAGTGTGAGATCATGTCTTGATAGATTTGCAGTTGTGCCAAACGCTTCCCTGTAAAAAAGAAATATAGCATTTTCCAGTGGAGTGATTTTTATCCAATGTCCCCTATGTGATAGACATCATGCATGTTCTTAGAGTGCCTTTATGTATAATCTGGCCTTCTGTTTCTACTTTACCTTTCAGAGAGAGCAAAAAGTCGCTGATGGAGGAGGGGAGTATCATGGCAAGCCTCAACCACAACCGTGTGGTCAAATTGCTTGGTGTGATCATGGAAGACAGAGATTGCTCTCTTATTATAGAGCTTCTACCCAGAGGCAACCTGCTGGTCATGCTGGAGAAGGTCAGTCTAAAACTGATATAGGGGAAATGTGTTAATCATGTATGTTTACGTGCATCTAAATGGTCAAATTTAAACTGTAGGATGAATATGCTAATGTGTAGTTGTTCTTAGGTCAGTGTGCCAATCTCCATTAAGGGAAGAATCATCTTAGAGATTTTGGAAGGAATGGTGTATTTGACAGAGCGGCATGTTATTCACAAGGACATAAAACCAGAAAATATTCTGGTGGATAAGGATTTTCACATCAAGGTATGCGATACATTAAGCATTTATTATGCATTTTTTACACCGTCAGTTTATTTATTTATTTTTTAAATTGCTGTGCTTAGATTACTGACCTTTTTTTATTCACCAATTAGTGCATACAAAACAAACATTACAGACTAGCAAACAGAGATATTGATCTACAAAATAACCAATTAACTAAGCAAAGAGAACAAACAATAATAACAAAAAAAAAAGAATGAAAAAAAAAATACAAATTAAAATGAATACATTTAAGACAAATATACAAAACATAGACCATAGCTAAGTGGTGTCACAACTGAAGTGGAATTGTGTAACAGATTGCTGACCTTGGCCTGGCTACCTGCCAGGCATGGAGCAAGCTCACAAGACAGGAGTCTCGCAGGAAAAGCTACAGGGGAGTGACAGCTGGGGAGAGAGGTGCTGGCACATTAAGCTACATGGCCCCGGAGCACCTGGAGAGCATCAATACAGCTTCTACTGTGAAGTCTGACGTGTACAGCTTCGCCATTGTGGTTTGGGTCATTCTGACGGGAAAAGAACCATATGAAAGTGAGCTGGGATGGTTAATCTAAGTCTAACAGAAGGTCTTGGGTAGGATATACCTCATTCTTTTTATCATACAGTGACCAAGAATCTCGTATTTGCAGATGCAAGGAGTGAGGACCATATTAGTCAGTGTGTTCGCCAGGGTGACCGACCTGCAATGGAGCCCATCCCAGACGACACGCCTGCAGAGATAATTGATCTTATGAAGAGATGCTGGGCTCAGGATCCCATGAAAAGACCAACATTTAAAGGTATGCTTTTCTTTTGTGGGCAGCCTAACACTCTCTGCAACACAAAGACTTGGGTCTCACAACATAAATAATAAAAATAAAGAAACTGCTGATGAGTGAAAAAAATGAAAGAAATAAACTTTATCATACTCTGGTGGCTTTATTTATTTTATTTATACTTTTTTATTTCTGTTCTGTTCTTTGCTTGGTCACTAGTCCACATGGAAAATTACATAAATGCAATACCAGTGGTATTTTTATGCTTATATGCATTGTGTGCACAATTATTAGGCAAGTGGGTATTTTGACCATATCATAATTTTTTTTAAGGTTTTTTCGGCTCTAGTGGCCTTTATTTGATAGTAAAATGACAGGAATTTGGGTTGTGAGAAAGGGGGAAGACATGAGGCAAAGGTCAACAGGCCAGGGCTCGAACCCATGACAGCCCCGTCGAGGACTAAGGCCTCCGAACATGGGTTGCGTGCTCTACCCCTGCGCCACCACCACGCCCCACATCATAATGTTTAGGTATATTTTCTAACTCCAAGAAGAATAAACTTAAACGCTTGATGGACTCAAGCATAGCAGGAGATGCGTATCTGTGTAATGAGGGAGAGTGTGGCCTAAGAAGCTCAACACCCCATATCAAGGTGTGCATGATTATTTGGCAGCTTCTTTTCTTTAGGTAAAATGGGCCAAAAAAAGAGGTTTAACTGACTCTGAAAAGTCATAAGTCTCTCACAGAACAAGCATTTTGTGGCAAATGGTCAACAGGGTTGCAAAAAAAGACGTAAATTACCTGCCAAGGATTTGAAAAGAATCAAGCATGCAGCTACCAGGAACCTTTTATCTTCCAGTTCTGTCATATTCCATAACTGCAACGTACCTGGAGTACCTAGAAGTACAAGATGTTCAGAGCCCAGAGACATGTCCAAGGCAAGGAAGGCTGAAACCTGACCACCACTGAACAAGACATAAGCTGAAATGTTTAGACTGGGTCAATAAATATTTGAAGACAGATTTTTCAAAGGTTTTATGGACTGATGAAATGAGAGTGACTCTTGCTGGACCGTAGTTGGATCAGTAATGGGCACAGAGCTCCACTGCAAGTCAGATGCCAACAAGGTGGAGGTGGAGTGCTGGTATGGGCAGGTATTATTAAAGATAAGCTGGTTGGACCTTTTCGGGTTGAAGATGGGCTCAAAATCAAATCCCAAAGCTACTGCCAGTTTTTTTGGAAGACGCTTCCTTCAAGCAGTGGTACAGGAAGAAGTCTTATCTTTGAAAAAGACAATGATTTTAAGTCAGTATGTAATGACACTCAGGGAAAACCCGGAAATTCAACCACACACAGAAGTGAGTCAAGGAAAAAAAAAAAAAGTTTATTTGTTTTTCGGAACCTGGTAGCTGCTCCGGAGGAAACAAAGAAGGTCTCCACAAGGGAATCCAAACGCAGCACCAGGGGCCAGACGATAATCAGGAAGAGGTAATGCACAAGAAGGCAGAGAGAGCAGACTTGGCTTGAGGGATGGGTAATACTCGGTGGTCGTGAGGCAAAGCTTGAGTCAGGGTCCAGAAATCCAGAAACAACAGAATCCGTAGCGGGCTTGGCATGAGGGGAAGAACCGTGGACTGAAAAGGGTCAAAGAAACACTAGGAGGCAAGGCACGAAATGCTGGATCTCTACTGGCTGAAAGCTGTCGACAATCTGGCAGGGAGGCGGAGACTGAGAGGTGTTTAAGTAAGACGAGGCCCAGGTGGAACAGGTAAGCAATCAGGCATAGCAGGTGAGTAGAATGAGTGCTAATTACAGCATGGACAGGACCGAACATGAATCATGACAGTACCCCATCCTCAAGGTCCGGCTCCAGAAGGACCACCTGGCTGGTCAAGATTGGACCGATGAAACTCCCTGATAAGGGATTTGTCCAAAATGTGTCGGGCCGGCACCCAGGAGCGCTCTTCAGGCCCATATCCCTCCCAATCCACCAAGTAATGGATGGACCGACCCCAACGTCTGGAGCGAAGGAGGCGGCGCACCGTGTGAGCGGGACCCCCATCAATGATCCGGGTGGGAGGAGGGGGCCTGGAGGAGGGAACCAACCATGAAGAGAAGACAGGTTTGACATGGGACACATGAAAGGTGGGACAAACCCTGAGAGTCCTGGGGAGGCGGAGCCAGACAGCCACTGGGTTGATCACCTTGGAAATCGGGAAGGGTCCAATGAAACGAGGAGCTAACTTCCGGTTTTCAACCCGCAAGGGAAGGTCCTTGGTGGACAGCCAGACCTTTTGACCTTCGATGTAAGTGGGTGCCAGAACTCTGCGACGATTTGCAAACCTGGAGCAAAAAGCAGAAGAGTTTAGAAGAGCCCTGCGGGCCTGACGCCATACCCGCTGGCACTTTAAAGCAGAGGCATGAGCAGAGGGAACTCTAGTGGGCTTCTCTTGAAGGGACAAGACTGGAGGCTGGTAACCATAGACTGTGTAAAAGGGAGACAGACCTGAGGAACTAGAAGGGAGAGAGTTGAGGGCATACTCCACCCATGGAAGGTTCTGTGACCAGGAAGAGGGATCATGTTCACAGAGCATACGAAGCTTAGTCTCCACTTCCTGGTTGATCCTCTCCGTTTGCCCATCAGATTGAGGATGGAATCCTGACGAGAGACTTACTGTGATGCCCAGGAGACCACAAAATTCTTTCCAGAATCTAGAAATGAACTGGGGTCCTCGATCAGACACAATGTCAGTAGGTAGACCATGCAGACGGAACACCTCACAGGCCAGAACCGCTCCCAGCTCCTTAGACGAAGGCAGTTTGTGAAGTGGTATCAGGTGGGACATCTTAGAAAATCGATCCACGACTGTGAGGAGGACAGAATGGTTATTGGAAGAGGGTAAGCCAGTAACAAAATCCATGGATATGTGGGACCATGGGCGGTGAGGAACCGGGAGAGGCCGCAGAAGCCCAGAGGCCGGCCGACGGGATGGTTTAGCCTGACAGCACACTCTGCAAGCCTTGATAAACTCCTTTACGTCTTGCAGCATAGTCCCCCACCAAAAACACCTCCTGATCACAGCTAGGGTCTTAGTGACTCCTAGATGACAGAAAAGTTTAGACGCATGACAAAACGATAGTACCTCAGGTATTAGCTGTTCAGGAACAAAAAGTCGATCCTTGGGACAGCTCTCAGGAATGGGGCTTTGTAGATGGGCCTCTCTAATTTTCTGCTCCAGCTCAAGCCTGGAAACTGCTAACCGCACCAATGAGGGGAGCACATAGTCCACCTGCTTAACCTCCTGATTCTCCTCCATAGTCCCATGTAGCCTGGAGAGTGCGTCTGGCTTAGTGTTCTTATTTCCCGGTCTGTAAGACAGTGAAAAATTGAAGCGACTGAAGAATAAGGCCCACCTGGCTTGCCTGGGGTTGAGTCTCCTGGCCGATTTGAGGTACTGCAGATTTTTATGATCTGTCCAAACCACGAAGTGTTCCTTAGCTCCCTCAAGCCAGCGCCTCCACTCCTCGAGTGCCAGTTTAACTGCCAGCAGTTCCCGGTCACCGACATCATAGTTAGTCTCAGCCGAGGACAGCTTCCTAGAAAAGAAGGCACATGGGTGAATCTTTATCATCAGTGCTCCTCTGGCTGAGTATGGCTCCCACCCCTGAGTTAGAGGCATCCACTTCAACAATGAATTGGCGGGAAGGGTCCGGTGCGTGGAGGATAGGAGCGGAGGTGAAGGCCCTTTTAAGGTGATCGAAGGACTCAGCAGCACTCTTACCCCAAACGAACTTGCACTTGGATGACATGAGAGTATGAAGTGGAGAAGCAACAGAGCTGAAATTACGGATGAACCGTCGATAGAAATTAGCGAACCCCAAAAACCTCTGAAGTTGCCTACGGTCTTGTGGGCGGGGCCAATTCTTGATGGCGTCCGTCTTGCTGGGGTCCATGGAAATCCTGTTAGGAGAAATGACGAAACCCAAGAATGAAGTAGACGATTTATGAAACTCACATTTTTCTGCCTTGACAAACAGGTTATTCTGCAGCAAATGGAGAAGAACAGAACGGACATGAGTCTGATGGGCAGTGAGATCTTTAGAAAAAAATCAAGATGTCATCCAGATAGACAGAAACACATCGCCCAACCATGTCCCTGAGGACATCATTAACAAGAGCCTGGAACACTGCGGGGGCGTTGGATAGGCCAAAGGGCATTACCAGGTATTCATAATGGCCGGTAGGAGTGTTAAAAGCCGTCTTCCATTCATCCCCCTCCTTGATATGGACCAGATGGTAGGCATTTCTAAGGTCGAGCTTAGTAAACACTGTGGATCCCTGAATAAGATCGAAGGCCGTGTTCATAAGGGGAAGCGGGTAACGATTTTTAACTGTGATATCATTCAATCCCCTGTAGTCAATACAAGGTCTCAAAGAACCATCCTTTTTGTCCACAAAGAAAAACCCTGCGCCAGCTGGGGAGGATGAAGGGCGGATGATGCCTGCCTTGAGCGCGTCACTGATATAATCCCTCATAGCCTTATCCTCCGGGCCAGAGCGGGAGAATAGACGGCCTTTAGGAGGAAAGGTTCCAGGAAGCAAATCAATAGCACAATCATAGGGCCGATGGGGTGGAAGGGAAGTGGCGCGGTGTTTGTTAAAGACTTCATGAAGGTCATGGTAGACTGCCGGTACCTTGGAAAGGTCGGGATAGGTTTCTTGTCCCGAGATAGGGACAGAATAGGGAATCGAGGCTGCTAAGAGACAAGTCGAATGGCAAGATGGTGACCAGCCCAACACCTCGCCCTTAACCCAGTCAATGTGGGGGTTGTGTTTTCTTAGCCAAGTGGCACCCAAAATGACAGGGAGACCAGGGGAATTTATTATCAAACAGGAGATGAGTTCATGGTGATTCCCGGAAATGCAGAGCTTAATGGGACCTTTTTTGTGGGTGACCTGGTGAAGTACGTGGCCGTCAATAGCCAAAACTTCAAGACGCTTAGAGGTATGTAAGAGTTGGATGTCTAGAGATTCGGCAAGACATCCAACTTGCCGAATCTTCATGGCAAGATGAATCTTCATGGTCTTGCCATGAAGATTCACTTGCCATGAACTCAGTGTCTGCTCCTGAATCAATAAAGACTGACAGACGCTTGGTTTGGCAATCAGCTTGGAGAGTGGCCTGAACAGAGAACGAAGAGGATTGCCATCGCTTTTGGCTCAGCAGGAGCCTCTTACCTCCTGCTGAGCCTGGCCTTTTACAGGACACCGACTAAGTAGGTGACCCTCTCCACCACAATAGAAACAAAGGCCTCTCTTAAATCTCCGCTCTCTCTCTTGTGGGGACAGGCGAGTTCGACCAATCTGCATAGGCTCTTCTCCCGGAGAGGTGGGTGAAGAACTCAAAGGTGGAGCCGTGACTAATGGCTGTGATCTGGGAACAGATTCAACATGGTAAGTACGACTGAGGGAACTCCTCTCCAACCTTCTCTCATGGAGCCTAGCATCAATTCTGGCGGCCAGGGTCTCCAGTTCCTCCAGGTCCTTGGGAGCGTCTCAGGTAGACAGCTCATCCTTTATCTCCTCACTGAGACCCTGATAGAATGCATCACATAGTGCCTCATTGTTCCAGTCACTTCCTGAGGATAGAGCATGAAAATCCATGACTGTACTCAGTTACTTGCTTCCTGCCTTGTTTGAGTCTGAGCAACCCACGTGCAGCCTCCCTCTGAGGCGGAACAGGATCGAAGACCCTGATTAGCTCCTTGGAAAAGTCCTGGAACCGATAACAAATGAGGGAGTCCCTCCGCCATTCTGCAGTTCCCCATAATTTGGCTTTTCCCGAAAGGAGGGAAATAGCATAGGCTACTTTAGCGCATTCAGAGGGAAAATATGATGGTTGAAGTTCAAAGATTATCTCACACTGAGTAATGAAGGGACGACACTGACTCTGCTCACCTTTAAACACCTCCGGAGGAGACAGGCGGGGCTCAAAAATGGGTGAGACCTGGAAACCAGACGTAGCGGCTTTGAGGCTGGGAGAAGGGGCTCCTTTAGGGGAGGGAAGGGAGGACATCCTATCAAGCATGCTCATCATTTGTTGCATGTTTGACTCCAGGCGGGTAATAGCGTCTTCAACACTTGAATGCCACTCCTGTGTGGGTGACGGGTCCATAGTGGCCAGATTGTTCTGTAATGACACTCAGGGAAGACCCGGAAATTCAACCACACACAGAAGTGAGTCAAGGAAAAAAAAAAAAAGTTTATTTGTTTTTCGGAACCTGGTAGCTGCTCCGGAGGAAACAAAGAAGGTCTCCACAAGGGAATCCAAACGCGGCACCAGGGGCCAGACGATAATCAGGAAGAGGTAATGCACAGGAAGGCAGAGAGAGCAGACTTGGCTTGAGGGATAGGGTGGTCGTGAGGCAAAGCTTGAGTCAGGGTCCAGAAATCCAGAAACAACAGAATCCGTAGCGGGCTTGGCAGGAGGGGAAGAACCATGGACTGAAAAGGGTCGAAGAAACACTAGGAGGCAAGGCATGAAATGCTGGATCTCTACTGGCTGAAAGCTGTCGACAGTCTGGCAGGGAGGCGGAGACTGAGAGGTGTTTAAGTAAGACGAGGCCCAGGTGGAACAGGTAAGCAATCAGGCATAGCAGGTGAGTAGAATGAGTGCTAATTACAGCATGGACAGGACCGAACATGAATCATGACAGAGTAAATTTGTTAAGTTTTTCATTTAACAAGTTCACAGACATTAGAGGACTACAAATACACTTTATTATGACGAACTCACCTTTTTTGTTCTATATTCTCTCTCTGGCAGAGGCCTATGACAGCTTCCTTCCTTTCTACAAGGAAAAGCTTGAACCACTTGTAGAAAAAGATGTATCCCTTTTGCAGGTGAGTCTGATGCTAATTACAAATCTTAAGTCACAGAACCAGTTTTAAAATTTTTATGATTTGACATATATGGAAAATAAGCATTGAACACCTCAACGCTTATCTTAGTAACGTATTTGTAATCGGGCAAAAGACATTAAATCAACAATAGATGTTTGTAACAACCCAAGTAATTTACACTTACAAAGACATCAATAAAAATTAGTTCATGCATTAAGTTATGTGTAAATAAAGTGGAATGATACACAAAATAATTATTGAACATGTTTACTGTTATTTACTAAATACTTTGTGGAAAATCCTTTTTGGTAATGACACATTCAAGATGTCTCCTGTGGAGAAAAACATGCAGTTGTAAATTTGTCCCGTTCTTCAAACATACTGTCACCAAATCTCAAAGGTTCTAGAGGCCTCCTCCATTCACTCTGCTCTTCAGTTCTTGCCATGGAGGTTATAAGTTGAATGATTAACTAAGCCACGCTAGCCACTTTTTTGTTTCATTTGCTGTGTTTAGGATATTTTTTTTTTTCATGAAAAGGGCATCCTCAGATTCTTATCCAGAATTTCTTCATTCTTTCTTCGATTATATAAGATTTGCAATTATTATATGTTGAAAAACACCAAGATGCTCCCACCTCCAGACTTCACAGTTGTGTTTTTGGGGAACATGTGTAGTGCCATTTGTTCTCCAGACATGGTAATGGTAATGACATCCAAAGTGTTCAATTTCAGTCTCATCTGACCAGAATATGAGACTTGGTTGGCTTAACCAACCAAGCTTCAACATGCTTTTCTTCTGCAGTGGAGTCTTGCGCATTAAGCACACCTGGAAGCCATTGTGTTCATTACTTACTGTTTGCATGGAAAAACTGTATCTGCTAATTCCAGATATTCACCAGGCCATAGTAGGTGTAGGGTGATATGATGTTCTTTCCACTTGCCCAAACGATGCTCACGGAAACATTCAGGAGTTTAGAAATATGCCTCCAATCAAAGCCATCAGTATGTTTGAAACTGCAAGGTCACAAAGACTTTTTTTTTGCAATAATTCTTGCGTGATAGCTTGGTAAAGAGAAATTTTTTATAAGGCATCAATTAGGACTAGACCAACTGATATTAGTTTGCATTGAAACAGGGCCAGATTATTTCTAAATATTAAGAGTTCAGTGTTTTTTCATATCTTTTTGTGCCTGTTTGCAGTGTCCTTTCTTCATATGTTTATTATACTTTCCCCTGTCATTTCTCTTTTTTACATGTAACTTAATTCATAGATTTGTTTTGCTTCCTTTGTACCGACACCTGGTGTGAAATTCATGTCTGTCGCTCTGTTACCAAGAAAAATGTGGATCTCTTTAATAATTATTTGACTTGCTGGATTTATATTTTTATAGGAACAATATGAAGGTCCAGATGAACTTGTTGAGAAGATGAAATCATTATCAATGACCCATGAATGTTTTTCACCAACTGATCAAGGTGCGTAGTGTTGAAGGTTAACTTGTTATGCTGTTCTGTGAAAGTTTGAGCAGCTTTATTGATTTACTCTCTGAATTTTTTAGATGGCCCAGCTTCTTTGAGTTCCCACAGAGATTTATCGATGCCAGTTGAAGCCAGCATTGAGGACCTACATAACATCAATGATCAACCACCTGGAGATTCTTTGGAGACAGATGCAAGGATACTGAGGAGCCCCTCAGGCCTAGAGGAGAAACTGGATCGGGAGATTCACTACCACAAGCATGGCAGCTATGCTTATAATAACCAACCCGAATCTGCCCAGGGCTTTCAGAAAAATGCCTTAAATCCTTTCTCTCAAAACCCTTTTAGTTTTTCTGATAATGGCCTTAGGCTTCCAGCTCAAGAAAATTCCTCTGTCCAGTCTTGGACAAAACCAGAACCAGAACAGCCCACAAGCCAAAAAGAGGCTTATTGTCGGCCCACATCAGAGCTCTATGAGTCCACGACCTCCTGCTCATCTGGTCTGTCACATTTGCACACGTCTGTCAGCACACCTTCTCTGCCGCAGTTTAACCAGCAACATTCACATTCCCACCTGGAACGCCAGCAGTCCTGGCCAATTTACCCAGTATCCGACACCTCCGACCCCAACCTAACTGCTGGCCATCTTTTGACCACTTCAAAGAGTGGATCGCTGCAGGACTCAGGTACATTTAAACCAGAGTCTCCTGTTAGCTGTTTCTTCACAGACACCTTATTTATGCTATGAATTGACTTTTCCATTGTGTGTTTATCTTGTGTGTTCTAGGATCTCTCTACATTCAGAATGCCAGTGGGATCCAGATTGGAAACAACAACACAATGAGCATCAGAAGTTGTGAGCCACCTCTTGGTTCAGCATCTGTGTTGTCTGATGGTTACACCGCCTCTCTAATCCAAGAACGGATCTGTAAATATGGTAAATAATCACATTCATTACATAAAACATATTTATTAGGTTTATCCATCAGGTTTGAAGTTAATTATTTTGTTTCCCAGAGCCATCTAGTTTTGTTTTGTGAACAAATGATCAGAAACAAAATATTTAGGTTTGTTTCTATATTTTGTGATCTAAATAGCTTTCCTCTGTACATAACCCTGTTTATTTTTGCTTTCTCTGTTTCTCTTTTCTGACAAACATTAAATGTTAGGTTCTTCAAAAAACATTTTAAAAGTATCCTGCTTGCTTCAGTTTTTGATCTTAAAAGATTAGTTACGTTGTTGGTTTTTAATTCAGTCAGATATTCTGAGATTTCATTTTTACCACAAGACCTCTGTAAATGACATAACACATTGACAGGAACTCAGTCAACAGATAGAGAATTACCAGTCTTTTCAAAGTGGAGTCAATAAATGAAATTTAAGAGATCATGAAAGCTATTTGAAAAAGCTTTAAACTTCCTGGGGAAGTGTGAACATTGTTGACCACACAACTTGTAACTGTAGTAGTAAGTAAAAAGCTCAGGGATATTTTTAAATGATAATTGAACATTGCTTGTGGGATCTTGAGGATACAGAACTCATTCACCAAGGATAGACTTGAAGGTTAACTTCACAACTTTAAAGTTACATTACAGAACTTATTTTACTTAATTAAAAAAAAACTTGTTTGACTCAATAATGTTCCATCAAGCCAACAGTTTTTTTCTTTGAAATATTTGTAAAACTAATCTGGGGCATATAAGGCAAAGATTAAATTCAGAATTTAAAGAAGAAGGAAATGTTTGATGGCTAATATGCATTTAATGCCACTCTGTGAATAGGAGAGATAAGTAAAAATCATTTGAACCACTCTGACAATGGCTCAAGGCTGAGCTGAGGTATTCCCCCCCCCACTTGGCTGGGACAAATACTTTGTGACCATTGAAAATAGAAAGGTTTCTAAAGTTTTAAACAAAAGTTACAACAGTTTTCCTCCATATTGCTGTGTATAGAGAAAGATCCTTGTCTTCAGTCTGTGGCAGTACATATGTGTTCGTACATTTGCAGACACACTCCACCCGTCAGCCCAGTTCAGCTCAAATCACTGGTTTACTTCAACTGAGCTGCTGTTTCAGAATAATCATGGCAGATGAAGTGAAATATAAAATTTTAAAATATATATTTATATTTTTTAATTTCTGTGCTGTTGACAATATTCTGGAACCACTCGATTAACTCAATCCCTGAGTGTGTAAATGTGCGGAACCTGTGCAGCCAACAAAAGCTGTTATACTTATAATTTTTAAATATGTACATGATAGTAATATTGAAACAAGTTAGATTTATAAATACTGCATACAATTAAGGCTCATGATACTAGGAAAATATGAAATGGTGATATTGTTAGATATTTCAGTGGCAGTATCGATTGCATTTGACCCACATCTCTGTCATGTTTTTCTTTCTTTTTCCTCATCATGATGTACCCACCACCGTTAAAGCTTTAACATCTCAGCCTTTAAGATCAGTATCAGGTGTGAGCTTAAAGGCCAGTGGATGTCCATCAAACTGGCAACTTTAGAGTTTGAATGCATGCCACCTAAAATATTATGGTAGTGCATAGCAGTGTATAGTAGGCCCCATATACACAATGGTTCTTCACTTTGTTCACGTTGACCATCTAACTATCTATCTATCTACCTATCTATAGATAGATAGATAGTTAGATACACACACACACATACACACTACCGTTCAAAAGTTTGGGGTCACCTTAAAATTTCTTTAAATTTTAATGAAAAGCACCATTTTCTTCAATTAAAATAACATTTAATTATTTAAAAATACAGTCTAGACGTTAATGTGGTAAATGCCTGTTAAATCAGGAGATGGCTGTTTTTTATTGGAATATCTACATTGGTGCCCATTTTCAGCAACCATCACTCCTGTGTTCCAATGGCACATTCTGTTAGCGATTCCAAGTTTATCATGTTAAAATTCTATTTGATCATTTGAAAAAACTTACGCAATCATGTTAGTACAGCTGAAAACTGTGGTACTAAATACCAGAAGCAGAAAAAAACTGGTCTTTGTTTGGCTAGTTGAGTATCTGGAGCATCAGCATTTGTGCATTAGATTATAGAAAAAAAGAACTTTCTACTGAAACAATAAGTTTTGTTTTTTTTACATATTTGTTAAAACTCTCACTTTGTCCTGAAGGCATAACATGAAACAGATAATCTGTGAAAAAAAATCGAGCATCTCTGCCTCCTCCCTGTGGTCCTATTGCCGTCTGCAGAAACACACCACTTCCGGTCAGACACAACCAATCAGAGCCAGGAGGAGTGTCTTAGTGCTGTCAATCTCGCTCTCGTATTTGCTGCTCTGTGTGCTAATGGCGGAGAAACAACTTACAGGAAAACTGTTCATCTGCTGTCATTGGTGACCATGCTAACTAGCCTGAGCATTCATAGCAGGCTCCGGTGTGGGGAACGAGCTGTAGCGTAACAAAGAGCAAGAGGAGGGTGTGAGCAGCACATACACGAGCATGATTGACAGTGTTGAGACCCCCCTCCTGGCTCTGATTGGTTGTTTCTGACTGAGCAGTGTATTTCTACAGATAGCGCTGGGAGAAAGCAGAGGAGATTTTTTTTCACAGATTATCTGTCCCATTTTATACTGTCAGGACGTAGTGACAGTTTTAACAAATGTGTAAAAAACATATTGATTATAAAAGTTACATACTGCAACTGTAACGTACCACTGTAGAATTGTTGGTCCAAGAATTTACTGCAGCTTAATTGTTACAACAAATTGTACTTAAAGCATTTTCTCTCTATTTGAGAACTTGTCATTTATTCATTCCTGCCTTCTGTTTCATTTAGAGGACCATGTGGTGAAAGAGGCACAACTGGACGTGCTAAGGGAGAACATCGGAATGAAATGGAAACCTTGCGCGCGACGCCTGGGTCTGACAGAGGTGGAAATAGAAACCATAGCACACGATTACTACCGTGACGGCTTACCGGAAATGGTGCACCAGATGTTGGAGCACTGGAAAAGGAAGCAGGGATCCTTGAACTGTACTATTGGGAGGCTTTGTCAAGCTCTTCAAGGAAACATAAAAGTGGATGTCATCCAGAAAATACTGGACTTGTGCGATTCTTCCCAGTAGTTTTCTCTTTTTACGTTAAACAGTGATCACATTTTCTGAACTATTTTTAAGGCTCTGAGGCCAGCTGACTTTTGGTTTCATGGGAAAAGGTATAACAATATTGTAGCGGTAACTATATCTTTGAGATTTTAAACTTTGAAATATACCCTAATTTCTGGTAATTATTAAGATAAACAATTGTGAGAAGTGTGCACCTTTTTGGGGCGATGCTTTTTAGAAAAAAGTTCACATCAATTATGACTGTAACTAGCTCAAAAAGCCGTTTTTAAATTTCTGCTGAACCTGTTTTGATAAAACAAAGACAATTTCCAAACGTTTTTTATTATGTTACGTCAATATTCTGTTAATAGCTCGCTTTACAGGTGTAAAGCTGATGTTCTTAATTGGAGTATTCTGTCTGTTTTTTTTCCATTTCATTATGTGGTGGCATAATAGTAATAAAAAGCCATCATGTGTGGGCAGTACGTTTAAATTGAACCATCAACATATGTTGAGTGAAAATCAATAAGGATTTACTGTAGATTTACTGTAACATACCATTGTATGTTGATCATACAAAAGCACAAAAATATTGCAGTGCAATATTCCTGTAATAATGTATGCAGTCACAAAAATGCCAAAATGTTCTATTTGTTAACTTGAGGCTTGTTATGCATTTTGTGCTGCAAGAATATAATTTTCTCTTGACAGCAAAAGGCAAAATTAAGTATTATCTACTTCTCACCTTTCAGTTTGATGGTTTGTTGCAGGACTTACTGTAATGATGTCACAATATTTTCATTTTGATGAGGTGTTTCGAGCAATCATTGTAGATGATGGACTATTTTTCCTCATTTTTGAGATTTTTCAAGTATTCTTTGAATGGAGTTTTTGGATTTCTGTTTGATTAAATTTGTTCTATAATATTTTCACAATCAGTAGTACATTTCTACAAATTCAAAATCTCTATAGTGTTCTGCTGGAAGGATATTACAATAAATATCCATATGTGTCTGAATATCTATTTGCATTCCCTGTTTTCTATTTCTCTAAATATTCTTTCTAGTTTACTGGGCTTTGGGACTCTAACAAACCACAGAGAGAATAAGTATCTACAAATGGAGACAATATGGAAGAGTGGGGAAACCTTCCCTGGAGTGACCAGACTACCAAAATTACTCCAACAGCACTTTAGCGACTAAGTCAGGTTACAAAAAATAAAATCCAGAACATTATCTAAAGAACTGCAGGCATCACTTGTCTTATTTAAGGTTAGTGTTCATGTTTCAAATAATAATAATAGGAAAGAAACTGGACAAAATTGTCCAAAAACCAAAGGCTGACCAAAAAGATAGTGTGTGTCACATTTCCGAAAAAACTCCCAAAAGACTTTTGGAAAAAAATATTTTGGAGAACTGCCACAAAGGTGGAATGTTTCTCAGTTTAAAATATATCTGCATTACAAAAAACATTATAAAAAGGGGGGGGAAAAAACACTGTAATCATGTATTTGCACATTCAGGTTTATATTTTTCCTTCTTAAGCCTAAACAAATACTGAAAACTGCACACCAAACAATTTACATGACATTAAACTGTTAAGTCACACTGGTTTTACACAACAAATCAAGAACTGATGACGTATCAACCTCTTAAAGAGTGTCCTGTTTCTCTGTATTTTTTTTAAACTAACACTTAGATCAAGTTCCAAGGAATAAGGGAAAGAGCAAGGATATGGGTGACCCCAGGAAACAGCAATTAGTCCACGTATTCTTTATATCTTCGACAAACTCAGTTGTGTCGTTATCACTGTCACTGAACAACATACTTTCCTCTGAAGTTGCTGGTAAACATCACCTTTAAGACAATTACAATTTCCAGGTAGAAAACAAGTCTTCTACTTTAATATAATTTAAAATATTATTTGAAATTGTATTTTTATGGAACTTCATTTGCACTGCCTGGCCAACCCCCCCCCCAAAAAAAAAAAAAAAACAAAAAAAAAAAAACCGCCAACACCTGGATTTATCAAATTATAGAGTATATATTTATCAATTATCCTATTGGATAATTATCTTTCAGCTGTCGGCAAGTTATAGACACATCCCTTGTGCGTGGAAAAGATATTAGTCTGATTAAGAAGGGTCAAATCATTGGCATGCAGAGAAAAACATCTAGGAAGATTGGAGAAACTACTAAAATTGGGTTGAGATGAATTCCACACATTATTAAAAAAATTGGAAGGAAAGTGGGTAACCACTGAAGAAATGTGGTCAGAAAAAAACCTAAATGATCAGGTATCACTTAAACATGAAGAAAAACAACAACAGTAGAACTCAGTAATATGTTTAATATTGAAACTGAGAGCATTTCCACCCACACAATGCAAAGGGAACTCAAGGGATTGGAAGTGAATAGCTGTGTAGCCATAAGAAAACCACAGGTCAGCTAACCAGGGAAAACGTCTCTTCTTGCTTTAATTAAAGCTAAAGGCAGCCCAACCACATTTTTTTGGCCAGGCTGTGTATTAATGCATTGATAATATTTTGTTGTGGATATATATATATATATATATATATATATATATATATATATATATATATATATATATATATATATATATATATATATATATATAGAGAGAGAGAGAGAGAGAGAGAGAGAGAGAGAGACAGCATTGTAAATAAGGGAAACAAGCACATGGCTAAAACAGTTTACTCACATGCAAAAAATAATTTTGAATACTTGTTGAAAAAAAATTAATATGGTAGCATAAAGATCAAAACCTCAAGGGACTGTCAACAACAAAAATGATGAAATATTATGAATGTCTCAGTGCAGTGATGTTGATATGGGTCATTTTACACATCAGATATAAACATGGCAGCTGACCAGATAATTATTGTATTTACATTGTTAATCCAAGCAGACTGGTTTGATTACTTTTTTGCAGTCAAGTAAGAATTTGATATCCATTGTGCACTCTCTAAGTCGCATAAAGTCCATATAACAATCAACAAAATGCTGTCTGTTAATATTATACAACTGCATTGCCAACTGTACAGTTTGTAAGTGCTCAAGCAGCATCACCTGCAGTTGGCTCATGTAAATAAGTTAAGGTAGAAGAAAAGCTTAAAAGACATTTAGATTAAATTATTCTTACTTCTGATACATGAAAAGTGTTGTATTGTGATAATAAAGCAAAAAAGAAGCTTTGAATTTAATTTAGCAATTATTTCACCCATTTGACATTAAACCAATGATCAAAAGTGTTGTCAACATTAGAACAGCATGTAAGCTTTTTCTGTTTTCTTAAAAATAAGTGTCTAGTGTCTAGATAGGTAGTAATATATCAGTTGTACCATACTGCAACAAAATTAATTACAATAGATCTATTTTTTTCCAATATTAAAGACCAAATGTTTAAACCTTTAAACCTATTATTTATTTTAGCTTACTGAGACCCACTTTTCCTTTTTATTAGGAATTTAATTTAGTTGGTGGAAGACCTGCACAAATCTTTTCATCCTAGACCAGTTTGCCCAGAACGAATATTGATCCCAACCTTCACCTTAAGTAACAAGTCTCAAAGCATAGTCTGAATTACAGTTTCAGAAATGGATTAAGTGATAAAAAGTGCCAAGACATAATATTTGTTTTCCTTTCCCAGTTTATATCCATAGCAAAAAGGGGAAAAAGATGAAAAGCATAAGCAGAACAATGCAGATATATGACCTAGCTGTTGTCAAAAAAGACATGAGTAAAGCATTAATTCCTGAATATTGTCTAAAAAAAATAGTTGCCGGCTGCAAGGAAGGGCAGTTGTTAGCACTGCTGTAAGATGGTCCCAGGTTCATATTGTTTAAAGTGGGCTTTTTCCAGGTGCTCTGGTTTCCTCCCACACAGCATGTGTGTTGGTGTTATAAGTGAAGGAATGGCGACCTGTTAAAGGTGTACCCTCTCCTCTCCTCTAATCTTGACTGGTTGATGGATGGATGGATATTTCCAGATCTTCTGAACATGTCCCGCATACTAGTACATCTCAAAAAATGTGAATATTGTGTAAAAGTGCAATATTTCTTGCCAGTCATCTCGGGAAGTAAAAACGGTCATCTTACAGAGATTTATTAACATAGAGTAAAATATTTCAGCCTTTTATTTTATTGAAATTTTAATGAATATGGATTACAGGTAAAGAAACCCCAAAATTCACTGTCTCAGAAAATTTTAATGTCACATTAGACCAATCAAAAATAGCTATTTTAAGCACAAATGTCATGCCTCTAAAAAGTATGTACATTTCTATGCACTGAATACTTGTCTGGGCCTCCTCTTCCATGAATTACTGCATCAATGAGCTGTGGCATAGAGGCAATCAGCCTGTGGCACTGTGTAGGTGTAATGGAGGCCCAGATGGCTTTGATAGGTGCCTTCAAGACACCTGTTTTGTTGGGTCTGGTGTCTCTCAAATTCCTCTTGACAACAGCCCACAAATTTTCTATGGGGTTCAGGTCAGGGGAGTTTGTTAGCCAGTCAAGAACAGGAACACTGTGGTCATTGAACCAGCTTTTGCTACCTTCGGCAGTGTGGGCAGGTGCCAAAACATGTTGGAAAATAAAATCAGCATCTCCATGCAGCTCGTCAGCAGAGGGAAGTAAGTAATTTCCTGCTAGACAGCTGCATTGACTGTGGACTTCAGAGAAGACAGTGGACCAACACCAGTAGATGACATGGCACCCCAAACCATCACTGACTGTGGAAACTTCACACTGGACTTCAAGCAACATGGATTTTGTGCTTCTCCTCTCTTCCTCCTGACTCTGGGACCTTGATTTCCAATTGAAATGCAAGATTTACTCTCATTTGAAAACAGGACTCTGGACCATTGTGCAACAATCCCGTTCTTTTTCTCCTTTGCCTAGGTAAGCCGCCTCTGACGTTGTTTTTGGTTCAGGAGTGGCTTGACATGGGGAATGTGACAATTGTAGCCCATGTCTAGTACTCATCTATGTGTGGTGACCCTTCTGGAATGGATTTCACTTGACAATCTTCTCAAGGCTGCAGTCCTCCCTGTGCTGGTTCACCTTTTCCTAACACAGGTCTTCCTTCCAGTCAATTATTTGCTGATATCCTTGGATAAAGAACTCTGTGAACAACCAGCTTCTTCAGCAATGACATTTTGTGGCTTACCCTCCTTGTGAAGGGTGCCGGTGACTATCTTCTGGATATCTGTCAAGTCAGCAGTCTTTCCCATGATTGTGCAACCTACTGACCAAGAGTGAGAGACAGTTTAAAGGCTCAGGAAACCTTTGTAGGTGTTTTGAGTTAATTAGCTGATTAGGGTGGGACACCACAAGTTTCCATTGACCTTTTTCACAGTATTCCAGTTTTCTAAGACAATGAATTTTGAGTTTTCTCAAAGTTATAATCATCAAAATTACAAGAAGCAAAGGCTTGGAATATATTACTCTATGTGTGATGATTCTATAAAATATATGAGTTTCATTTTCTGAGATGACTGGCAAGAAAAATGACAGTTTCATGCAATATTCTAATTTTTTTGAGATGTATTAGTATTCTAGATATTATCAGGGCCAAGCCTCCTTTGTGTACCTTGGTACCATCTCTAAACTAATATTGAAATAGTTTGTATCTGAAGTCCTTACAGTAGCCATCAGGGACTTCTTTGGATGCTCATTCTCACACATCTGGTTAAATGTTTGCAAAACCGGAGTTTCTTGATCTTTTGATGAATCCGTGTTGGTGGCTGGATTAGCAATACCACACATTTCAGGATAGTGTCTGAAACATTCAAAATTGTCCATGCACCTCTGGCACCTGAGATCCTGTAGAGTTATTGTAGGTGGTTGAGTCGAAGAGATGGATAAGGGGAGCTGGCTGGTCTGTCTGTGGGCTGTGTGACGTCTGAGCATGAAGTTTGGTTTTAAGCAGCATTTCGCTTGGTCTTTAAACACGAGACATCCCTTCAGACATGTTTGGAATAGTGTTCCCAGGTCCCTGCACATGAATCTGCGGAAATTGGGCCTCAGCATTAGGTAGACTATTGGGTTGTAGATAGTTGACGACTTTGCAAACATAGCAGGCATTGCAAATGCAAGAGGGGAGATGTTTTCAATTTCTCCAAAGGCGGCCCACATGGAAACTATGGCATACGGACTCCATGCCGCAAAGAACCCAATGCAGACAGCAACGCTAAGCTAGAAGGGAAAAAAACCAGCAGAAAGTGAATACATAACTACAACTTTATGAAAAAAGTGACATTTCCAAAACAGTAAAATGAAAGGAGATCATTCTGCTTTCGGGTTTATATTGTCTATTTAGAAATGTGCAGTATGTGGCAGCACACGGCAGAGTGGGCACCCTGTGCACCCCACATACGGAGGCTATTAGTTCACAGCGCAGCTTTCTGGGGCAAGTCTTGCAGCATCTGCATCTTGCAAATCCTGACTAATTATTGTGACTAAAGGCCACTAGAGACATAAAATATTCTAGAAAAAGTGATTCATGCAGTCATCTACACATTTACTGGGGCAAATTATAAATGTGTAAAAAGACTTAAAATCACCTTCTATTGCAATAGTATGATCTTACACTGGAAAAAAAAAAAACAAATACAATTTGTAACTTTCACATATTGATTCAGTGGGGGAAAAACACATTTTTATTTTTACATTGTTTTAAAAAAACTCCACCAGTCGCAATAATTGCTACATTTAACAATTCCTATAAACAAAATGTAACTAAATGTGTGTAATTTCTGTTTTTAATTCCTTTAAGTTGATCAGAGATTCACACTGTGCCGAGGATAGTAAATAAGGCAAAGAATTCTTGAAAGATCAGTGTTGGAAAACCGCAGAGTGGCATCTTGGGATTCATCTTGTCTCTATTGCAAGCATTAGTTGCTATCTATTTACATGCCAACATAGGAAGAAGCCTCTTCTGTCCTAATATCACAAATGTAAATGTATGTAGTTTATTAAACCTTTTTTGGATGTTAACTAGAATTGGTTTTGATTTGACATTTGAGAATTTTGAATATATTAAATAATGAATATGTGGTTTTGCTCCTCAGGTTCATGGTGTAATGAGCATTGTACAGTTTGAACCCAAAACAAGAACCACGACCCAGGTTAAACTGTTTTTATTTACAGTAAACAGAATGTGTAAGCTGGTCAGCAACAGCGTCTTCTGTTTGGCTTTCTGGTCAGACTCTGTGAAGAAGAAAGACTGGTGAGTAACTGGTCGTGTAAATGGGAAGAATTGCATAAACAACACATTTTACCCAATAGAGGTGGTTTCCCTGGAGATCTTCTTCAGAGAATCAGACTTTAATGAACTTAGATCCTCTTAGATGTGACTGAGGATTGGTTGGTGTCCGTTGACCAGGGACTGCTTACCCTGCAGGACCGTATAGGGAAAACCTCTATGCAGTGGAAACCAGGGATGATGATTGACCCCTTGGGTGTAGACTCTTCGGTAACAGGGTGAGTGAGTTCACATACACTAATTGTTGAACAGGTTTCACCATAGATAAGGGGTTGGTGGCTTGGTTCATGATCCACAGCTCAGTAACTGGGTAAACAATTTAAGTCGACAACAATGCTGGCAGGGAAGGCAGAACAGATCCAAAATCCGTGAGGCTGTAATCAGGGTCCAGGTACATAAAACTAGGTTCAGAGCCAGAGGCAGATAAACTCACAGAGCAGGCAAAGGGGAGGCAAGGGCGATGGTCAGAAGGCAAAAAACAGTCAGACACTTGATCAGGAACTCAGACATGGAAAGCTCAAAGGCTGTGCCAAGAGATGATGACAGACAATCTTGCCGTGAGTGACTGCAGAGCAAGAGTTATAACGGTAGCAGCACAGGTGGAAGTAATCAGCAATCAGGCAGCCAACAGGAGTGGAAGGGACAGAGAAGGCAGGAACAGGGAAATCATGACACACTGTTAAGTACAGTGGAGGATCTGTGATGCTGTGGACTTATTTCTTAATTTAAAGTCACCGGAAACCTTGTTGGAATGCATCATACTTATTATTCCAGTCCTTTTTAGGATTGTGGCCTTTGACAGAAAACTGCAAATGTGCTGTCACTGGATCTATCAGCATGACAATAATGCAAAACTCATTGTCAAAATATTAAGTACATGGTTCAGCAGTTGCAAAATCAAGCTTCTCCCATGGTCATCTCACTTCCTAGATCTAAATCTAATAGACAAACTTTGGGGTAAGAAGAGAGAATAGTTGAAGACCCAGGAGTCTAGATGATCTATAAAGACTTTGCAAAGACGAATGGTCAAAGATCCCTCTCTCTATATGCTCCAACTTTCAGAAATGTTCAAGGAGAAGTCGAAGTGCCGTCCTATCAGTAAAAGGGTGTTGTTTAAAATATTAACTGCGGGGATCCCAAAAGGTTTTTGTTTGTTTGTTTGTTACTTGAGATTTTGTTTGATTTGTTTTCCTTATGGAGTAAAGAAACTTAATTAAATTAAAGGTTGATTTTTTTTTATACCCTCAGTTTGAAATTGTGAAACTGCTTTAAAATATGAATTTATTCTGAGACTTTACACCAATTTACCAGGTACACCAGTAATTACAGAGGGCACTGTAATTTTGAACCATTCATAATCCTGCTAGCATTTTATGATTTATTGTTAACTATGACCCCAATAAACTTTATGCAATAGCAAGCATGTTTTTTTTCTCTGTAAGCTGTTAACAGTTTTGTCTTTTCTTTTTTCCTTAGCAATTTAAAATAATGTATGCAGCATTTCAGAGATGAAAGCCTACCCCAACATATAATATTAGTCTCCATATAAGCGAAGATGTGCTTCTTTTGTCATTTCTTAGCCTCTCACCTTACCTTGATAATAATTGTTTGGATGCTGCTCATGTTTGTCTGCCTTGATGCGTGCTGCTCCATGGTCTTCCTGGATGCTTGCACAGTGACTAAGATGCCTGTGTAGGATGCAACAATTACGCAGCATGGAAGGATGTAGCAGAAAACAAACAGTGCCACAGTATACGATCGGGCCGTGCCGAGCTTATTGGATAAGCGCCAGTCAATGCAGCAGGCGGTGCCATAAGGCTCTGGTCCGTACTCTCCCCAGTGGGCCAGTGGGGAACAAGCAAACAGCAATGCATAGACCCAAGCACAGGCTATGAGCAGCTGACCATGAAGAGACTTGAACTGGTTTCCTGTCAAAACAGACAAGGATTCTAATTTATTATTTATCATAAATAATTTTAAGACAAGTATTTAATGAACTTTCCCCAAATTACTTATTTTGCCATATTAAATGATTAAAAGATTTTGGCCAGGGGATGACCCCAGCCAAATAAGCATGAGTGAGAAGCCTCCTGCTCGGAAAATACTTCTCAGTATTTTTAAAGGGGTCCAACACCACACTCTTGGTCATTTATAGTATTATTAGTTGAAAGTCTTAAACAAAGGGGTAAACAAAAATAATGAGCTGATCACTTAAAAGGTAATGATGAAGAGTTTCTGACTGGCTTCCCTGATGCACAATTGTCAATTATTTAAATAACTGCAGTGAAAATTTGGACAAAAGAAAGTGAATTTTAGGGCTATCTCATAATGCTCTTACTGTCTTACCACTGATCAGAAAGGGACTTTTGGTTTTACACCAGCTTCTTGTGCCTGTCATGTGTTTTGTTCTATATATGGTATTTTTCTAAGATCAAACCAGAACTCTGACTCGAGCCAGATCAACCAAGATTCACAAAAGAAAAAAGAAAACTCCACAGCCGTGTGATGGGTCAAAAATGCGGAATAGCTCAGCAACGTTTTAAGTCTAGCATGCTGAGGGGGATGTTTCCCTCTCAGAGAGAGATGTGCGTCACTGCACATGCATGCCAAGGCTGTGTAACTGATGGAATCACAGAAAATTGGACTACTGAAAAGAAAAGAAATTGAAAGAAAAAAACTTGCTCAGTCGGTGTAATTTTGATCTCATTATTTGTTATGTCCTTGAACATATGGTGCGGTAGATACATGGAGAGCTGTTATTCAAGTTTGTCATGTGCAGATCCTTACTGGTGAGTCATAATCAAACGAGAAACAGAACAATTTTCTCCTTAAGATACTCAAAAATACTAAGAACGTTTTTTTTTTTTTTTTTTTTTACCATCGGGCTTTGGACCTGCTTATTCAGTGGCATGCAAAAGTACTTATAACATTAAACTTTTTTTCATATTTTGTCATTTTTCAACCTGGAACTTTGATGTATTTTATTGAGATTTTATAAAACAGACCAGCACAAAGTAGTGTAGAATTGTGAAGTAGAAGCAAAATTGCGTGATTTTCATTTTGCCTTCCAAATATCTAAACAATGTAACAATATGTATCCAGTCCCCGAAACATTAACCCTTTGTCAGTGGCGTAGCTTCGTGTTCTTGGGATACATTTCTTCCTGTATTACATATAAAAGGTGAAGGAGCCTCTGCCCAGCTCTCTGTCTCTGCTGAAGAAAAGCATCTCAACAGTATGTCCTGTCCTTGAACATATAATGCACTGAAGTTTGTGGTTGTAACGTAAAATATGAAAAAATATATATGAGAGGTCTATGATTACTTGTGCAATGCACTGCAGTTAATGTTATGACAGTTTATATGTTCTTAGTTTGAGGAGTGAGCCAAAGTTGCAACATGCCCATGCTTTGGCTGTTAAATAGATGGACAGATTAGATAGCTAATACAAAAGAAATGATGTATACAGAACTTCAAATAACATTTCTCCCTAGTTTGAGCAGTATGGAATGCTAAATTGTTGCAGAACCATACTTTAGGTTAAGCAAAATACACATTTAAACTTTCTCGTACACGTGCAGTTGCTCCCTCTGAACTAAAATAAAACGAAAATTATATTTGTTTTCATTTCTGTTACATTTTTACCAAAATATTATACAATGTTGGTTACCAGAATAGTCCACCACAACTTGAGGGGATTCCACAGAGAGACTAACCTTTAGAGATGAAAAGTTTTTGCTGCTGTAAAATAATCAAATATATATAGAGTGCGTGGATTAAATTATATCCCATCACGTTTACATATATGCTGGTTGCATTTAAATAAACAGTTGTGTGGACTAGTTACCAAAGGTACATAATGCTTTTGATATACTGGAATTTCAAAACAATTACATTCACATGCAGTAATTTGCATCTTGTTTGCTGGATCACATTTGCCTGTGTTTAAAAAAGTGCTGGATATTACACTGATTATACAGTAACATTTGCACTAACAGGGACATTCATTACAGCAGCCAATCGATTGCCAGGTTTATCAGAAAAAAGCAAAGAAGACATTGGATTAGGTGGTTAAATCTTTGAAAGTTTTATGGCTCGAATGTGTTCTCACACTGGCTGATTAATATATTCATGTTCCTTTTGTAAAAATTGCAAAGCTTTGTGAATGGTGTCTTTTTTAAAACTCAACCTTTATTGCACTGAGTAAATGGGCCTCTTTTTTGCTTCCACTTGTAACAATGAATAGGCATTCTTACATAGAGATTTTTTTCTTTAAAAACAGTAGGTTACAGCAAGACGGATAATAATTTTACACAAACAAATGTGACCTCTTTGTTTTATATGTAAGGGTTTAAAAACCGGTATCAGACTGTCCCCTTTAGTTTGATAAGAGGTAAACAGGTTATTCATTGCATTAGAATGATTTAGCAACATGAGGTAATTATATGGATTAGTAGTTGTAAAGCTACATGAGCACTTGAAGCCCAATGCAACCCTAATTACCCTGCAATAATAGGAAACAAAGGTGAATGAATGAGACATCATAAGTTATAAACTAATAGACTGTACAATACTGTTCATAATAACAGAATTTAGGATTCTTTTTCTCACATATAAAGCCCTTAACAATCAAGCTCCATCATAGATCAGAGATGTAATTGTTCCATAGGTTCCTAACAGAGCACTTCGCTCTCAGACTGCAGGTTTACTGGTAGTTCCTAGAATTTCTAAAAGTAGAGTGGGAGGCAGATTCTTTAGTTATCAGGCTCCTTTCTGTGAAACCAGCTCCCAGTCTTAGTCCATGAGGCAGACACTCTGTCTATTTTTAAGACTAGGCTTAAAACTTTGCTTTTTGATAAAGTTTATAGTTGACCACATTTTCTCACTTTCATCTTCTACTACTATCCAATTTGCATTATTTAATGCTATTTCAACTGTTAACTTTATGTTTTCTCTCATTTATTTTTCTCTCCATAGAATCTACACCTGGTCTGGCATTATGTTTGGCTGTGACACCTTCATGGAAGAGGGCATCAGCTGAAATAATGCTGCTATCAACTAATTATTCTCCCCTGCTGCTATTAAACTTTCACTTTTCATAAACATATAAAATAATTCTACATCAGTTCTTCTGTTTCATTTTATGAATCTGCTCTGTCTTTTCAAACCCCAGATGGGTCATGGCAGATGGCCGCTCATATTGAACCAGGTTTTACTGGAGATTTCTTCCCGTTAAAGGGGAGTTTTTCCTCTTCACTGTCGCTACATGCATGCTTGGTATGAGGGATTGCTGTAAAGTCAACAACTCAATGCAAGCGATTGTTCACTGTCACTACGTGCTTGTCCAAGAGGAGTGAATGCTGCAAGTCAATGACTATGTAATATGCTGGGTTTCCTTAAAAGAAAATTTTTAAACTAATTTGAATAATTAACTGAGCTTAATGTACTGTTTAATAACACGGATCAATTGGAATGTATATGTGATTGAATTGAACAGATTTTTTTTTTTTTTTTTTGTAAAATGCCTCAAGATGACATTTGTTGTTAATTGGCGCAATATTTTAATAATTAAAATGAATTGAATTGGAATGAATAATGAAATAAATTTCTGTAAATAAGCTGATATTACACAGTAACAAAAGAAATGTGGCTAAGCAATTTTTTTTCTGTTTTTAGATTCACAATCTACAAATCTACAATTATTTAAGCAGTTCGATTTGTGTTTTATAAGTAATAAAACCTCAGTATCGATAACTTGTGAAAACATATTTGCTCCCTTTACAGAGTTCCTGTTTTTTTTTTCTTTTTTGTTAGACTTGTGAGTTTCAGATCATCAAACAATTTTAATATCAGACAAAAATAACCAGAGTAAACAAAATATGTAGTTCTGTCATGATGGCTTCATTTATTAGGGGAAAAAAGCTAACTGAACCAACCTGGCCTATGTGGAAAAGTATATGAACATTTAATTTACTAAATGGCTGTACTTTGTTTGGCGCCAACAACTTTGATGAGGTGTTAGTGATAGCTGGCAATGAGTCTCTTACACTGTGGAGGATTTTTTTCCACTCTGCAGAGTTGTATTAATTGAGCCACATTAGAGGGTTTCCAAGCATACAAGGCTTGTTTAAGATCATGCCATAGCACCTCAGCCATGTTTAGGTGTGGACTTTGACTAGGCTACTCTAAAACTTTCGTTTATTTTATTATTTTTTTTTTTTTACTTTTTCACTTAATAAATGAAATCATCATTTGAAAACTGCATTTTGTATTTATTCAGATTATCTTTCTCTGATACTAAAATTAGTCAATGATCTGAAATATTTATGTGTGACAATAATGGAAAAACAAAAGAAATCTGCAAGGGTTGATACTTATTCACAAAACTGCAGGTATATTCAGACCTTTTATGAGGTTAAATGGATGACACTTTCTTCAGGCCAGATTAAAGAACCACGACACGGCATCACAAGTAACTCATATCGACTGTAGCCCCTTCACTTGACAGTCACAAAGAAAGGCTAATGTGTGCTCCACTGAAGGATTATTCTGTTATTTCCATCAATAAATTAACTATTGGCCTCTTTTCTTATAGGGACGTGATGGTGGTTAATCATGTTAAGTCGCAAACATAGCTTCCTTGAAAGACTTACCATAGAGTGGATAGCATACTTTCACAAAGCACACCATGCTTAGCAGGGTTAGAGTGGTCAGACTGCAGAGGCCAAACAATATGCCACAGAATGCATATAAGGAGCACAATGTTTTCCCATACAGCCACCTGTGTGGGAGGGCAGGGGGTGTGAGACAGACAACAGTGCAAAGCAGAGACCACAGAAAAGATCAATGAGGGAGAAGGTGAGGAAAGACAGGTTGAAAGAGTGGTTTGAACTGTATCTGTAAACCCATTGGCAATCACAGGGTTCATCAATCATGCATTAAACCATGAAATGTTAAAGAGAATCTCTTGAAAAAGCTAAAAGTATCTAATTCTGCAGAAAAACATTTTGTCTTTGTTTGCTTTTGTCATTAATTGTAATGCTACAACACATGCTAAGTTCATTACCTGTGGTAAAAGCTCGAGGTTATGGCCATGGGGTAAAGTGACAAAGTGAGACCCAAGTCACTAAGTGCTAAATTGACGATGAAATATTCTGCAGGCTTCAGGAGGTGCTTTTTCTTGTAGGAGATATACAGCAGTGTGCTATTTCCAAATAGTGAACATACTCCTGCAAAACATCAAAAGCACAATTTCATATTTTCAGGGAAAACAGCCAGCCTACCTCAGTATAAAGATAGGTGTGCTGAAGAATGTCACAATTTCTGTCTTTTAAAAAAGAAGCGTTTTTTTTGTTTGTTTGTTTGTTTGTTTTTTTTACTGAGTTTCAGTTTTAGGTTTTGAAGTATCATTAGGTTTTGATTAATGTCCTACACTTGAAAGTCAAAAATCACATAGCCACATGTACAACATTAACCAAACCTAGTCATCTCAGGCACCAGCTACATTACACTGGATAGTTTTAAAGGGATATTTTTCCTCCATTTAAAAAAAATCAGCACCAATTAAATTCAAAAGATGAAGATCCTGAGCATGGCCAAAGTAACACTAGGCTAAATGTTCTCCCATAATAGCTGTAGCTAGAGTCTTCTTCAACACTGTATACCCTTTCCTCTCAGAATCTGGACAGGACCTCATTTCAAGGTTGCAAGTGGAAATCCTGGGTCGTGGCATCCATGTCCAAAGAATTTTAGAACTAGAACTACTCCCAGTGGACTACCCCTCAAGAGGGTTTCAGTTACAAACATGTGTAACTTTAAGTACATGACAAAGAAAATAAAATGAGTTTCCATCGATCCATGCATAGGTGTCGCTAGTCCCATTTTACTGTGGCACATACCCCAGGATACATTGTCTGTGTTCCAGTAGCATTAGACCATTTATAGCTAATTATTTAATTGATAATAAATGTCTTAACTTTTGGAAAGACATGTATAAATTAACTGAATTACATAGTTGCATTCAAAACCCCTGTGAAAACAGGTGCATTAAACAGAACAGGGTTGTTTAAGGATGAAACTGTTATGACAGGATGCATCACAACTTCATATGTGTGATGTTGGTTTCTATATATAAAAGAGGACATTCAAGAATATTCCTGAACAAGTGCCATGAACAGCTGAGAGTATTAAAATTCAGAATAGAGCACAATGCATTCATATTCAGCAATGCAAGCTACATATGCAGTAACATGGTATGTAGGCTCTTCTTAGAAATACAATGAAGATCAAAACCTAAAATGAAAGTCAACCGTGGCCATTCTTTATCTTTATTCTTTATCAGGGAGCCTTTCATGGTGTTGTGTCAGATAATATTACATGAACACTTGCCTTTTTTATCTATACAGACTATGAACTGGAGCAATAATTAAATAATAAGAAGATAAGAGGATGCAGTATGGTAATGTATAAAAACAAGAGTGGAATCCATAACACCTAATAGCAAAAGTGAGCTTGCAAGGCTTCACGTTGGGGTGTATTTTTTTTCATGCTGTGATTCATTCCCGCTTGAGCAGATCTCATAAAAAAATCATTTACAACATTATTAACTCAGCTGTTGGTCTGTTCAAGGATAATTTAAAAGCAGAAAAAAATTAACATTGAAATTTGGCAGACTTAACTCACCAAAAATAGAGTAGACCACAGCCACAGTTATATCCAGAGGCACAGGTATGCTGGAGTGGAATGCCATGTCTTCAGCCAACAGCTCCATCTAAAAATAGATTGTTTTAATTTGTTAAGATCAGATATTACAGCTCTTGTCCATATTAGTCTTTTTTTAATCTCTGTTATAACTACTTTTAAACTGATAGAACATTCAACATTCAAAATACACAATTAAATAGTAATTTTTCCAACATGGATAGTGGCTGTGTTCAATTCAGTTCAGTTCTATTCAATTCAGCTCAGTTTAATAAACTTCAACTCAATCCAATTCACTTCAAAAATACTTTATTAATCCCACAGAGAAACTGAATGTTTTTGTATCTAATATTACACAATTTCCTTCAACGAGTTGATGATGACTGTGTGTGGGAAGGACTTCCTGTGCAACAGCAGTTCTGATGAAGTCTCTGACTAAAGACACTCTGTTGTTGTAAAGATGTCTCAGGAAGAGGATGTTCAGGGTTGTCCGTAATTTTCTCGATTTTATGAAGAATCCCTCTTTGCACAACAATTTCCAGATATCCCAGAGCAGTCCCCAGAACAGAACTAGCTTTCTTTATTAGGTTGTTTAGCATTTTTAAGCTACTCTGATTATACTATCCAAACAGAAAGCTGGCTGTATGTTTCATAGATGGCTTATATGTCACTAACCAGTGTGCAATAGTCCAGGCTACTCATTTGAACCTATCTTTTGCTATCCTTATAGCAAAAGATAGTATTATGTATTTGACTGAGTTGAGACTTACTGGACACCCTGTATTTCAGTTTTTGGTTTTCAATATTTGGGTAGGCATTGAAAGAACATGAAAACATACTTAATCAGCAACTTAATTCCAGTTTAAGAGCCTCCAGTGAGACATAATTGCCAATAAAAGATTATTTGGGTAAAGAAAACGGGATCCATGCACATGTGCATCTCCCAAAGCTCTCTCTGAGTTTGAACACCCAACCAGGACATCTCATCAATTACATTTAGGCCCACTAAATATCTGTGCAATAGAACTGTCAATTTAGCATTTTCATATCCAGTGTAAGCAGATTAGTCTTTGACAAAGGTACTAAGAGTTATTTTTGATTATTTAAATGGCCTAACATTTGATTCAACTAAATAAATGCATGCCTGCACTTAAAACAGTCATATATAAAAAAAAAAAAAAAACTGACTTCATGCATAAAAAAAGCATTCAAAAAGATTTGCAAATATATATTAACCTAATCTGATATTAATTCAAAGAAGAAAAGCACCTGAAGTGTACACTGGCAACAATTAACACATGCTTATTTAACTGTGGAACATGCAACTGTTGGTAGACAACATATCGAAGATAAACTGAGATCAGCGCAGAGAGTGCTTGTGAGTTCTAACCTAATTCTGTTTATATACTCCATACAGGACAAATAACCATACTTAATTCCTACTCAATTGTGCGACAATAAAAAAGTCGGCCTACGCATCCACGTTTTCAGCTTTCCTCCTTTCTCACATTTTAAGAAAAAAATAAAATAAAATAATAACCACGGTTACAAACTGCCTCCTATGAACAAATAAACTGTTAGACGCCACTTTGCACTCTCACATTTTCACACATCCCTATTTTACATCAGTAAAATAAGAATATTGCTTATCAGAAATACAAATAAAACTTACCTTAAATAATTACTTTCCAACAGCCCACGATGCTTTAATCAAACTCTGAAAATTATTTTTTTTTTTTTTTTTTTTTTTTTTTTTTTTTTTAACCCTCCAACACCGCTAACGCCAAATAAAGTGTGAGTCCACTCCACTCAAAGCAGCAGCAGCAGCAAAGCAGCAGAGCGCACATCAGTCTGGATATTATTATGCGTCTGTGTTGAGGGGCTTCAGAGAGCTAAGGATCCAGATGCCCCTAATCGGCGATCTGCTCGTAGCAATTAATGACGTCAATAACTGCTGGAGTCCACGTGGGCAGATTCGTGTCTCCAGGGGGTACAGAAGCTGACTGTGCATGAAGTACCACAACATCTCCAGCGAAATTAATTTTGACGAAAAAGTGACAAGTAAATAATACGCGCCTCCCCGTCAGTGGGATGCAAGTGTGTGAAAAGTCAGTGCGACTTAGACAGGTGCTGATTACTGCACTTTACGGCAGCAGGAGATTTTTGTGAACACTACTGTGTACATCTGCATTTATTTCTTGTGAAAAATGTTATATCTTAACATGACTGCAGTCCAACTTTCTTGTCAAACTGCTGCAGAGGATCTTAAATAATCGACATGCCTTTTCATGCATGAAAGACTCTGGATTTGGTCCATCTTGAAAATAAAATCCCCCTCACACACAAAAACGACTTTAGATATGCAAATTTATTTTTATGTTTATGATAGTGGGATTGGGTGATCTAGTGATAATGCAAAGGTCCAGTATGTATATGAATTTTGGATGAGGTTTTCTTTTGACAGGAATAAAAACTTTTTACAATTAATGCTAGATGCAAATCTTTGCATCTGTAGAACAGAGAGTACTATGATCTATTGGTTTTAACTCGATTAAATGGAATTGTGGAGATATTACCAATTCAAGTAACTTAAAGAGGGGGCTCTTATGTAAAATTGACTTTTTTGAGCTTTGTATCATGTTATAATGTTATTCTCTCATCAAAACATAACTGGAATGTTACGTTGATTCTTTCATGCATGTTTGAAAAATCCTTGAATCTCCTTGAATCTCCTGTGGCAGCATTCAGGATGCCCAAAACCTCTCTCACACAAAGCTCCTCCTTGGAGCTGCAGTCTCCAGCCCAGAGCCCCCTTACGTGCTGACCAGATAAATCGCAGCAATTGACATCTTCATACAAATATATAAAACCCATCATAAAGGAACATTTTCCATTTTGTAGTTATAATCTGAGAAGTAATTGCAAATTGAAAGAAAAATTCCAGGCAGACACAGACTTTAAAAAGTGATATCAAAACTATCTGCAATCATCTAACAAGACTTAAGAATTTTATTTGCAAAAGGTAAAATTATTTGGAAACCTACAATTTCCCCTGCGATGGACTGACGTCTTGTCCAGCATGTACCCCGCCTCTCGCCCGATGAACGCTGGAGATAGGCACCAACCCCCTCCTCACAACCCTGCAAGGATACGCAAGTTTAAATAACAGATAGATGTCAATTTCTCTAGGACATAAACTAATTTGACTTTGGTTGATGGGTTGCAAGACAATGTTCCAACCAAATGAAACTGGATAACAGAATATTGTACTCAGTGTGTGTGGGTATGCCACATGCAATGCTATCTATACTAGCTGCTGGCCCATATCATACCATCCTGTTTGCTGATTTTGTAAATCACACAGTTGAAACCGCATGAAAACATATATTGTATCGACTCTGTGATATTAAAAATGCTCATCATCCTATTTTGAAGATGGCCAATAAGAATGTCTGCCTCTGCTATGTTTAAATAGGTTCGAAATCAGTAAAATACAATTTCTAAATCATATAGTCCCATGAAGTACCATGAGCCAAGGAGGATCCTTTCACAGGTAACTTCACAAAACAAGACTTAAAGTAGAACATTTAGTGCCAGTCATTGATTTCTTTCACATTCGAAGTTTTGGAGGACAAATGTATAACTGCAGCAGTGATGTGGTTCTTTCAATTTCAAGTCAATACTAAGGGTCTGCCCCCCAGACAAACATTTCTGGCATCAACCAAACAGGGTCAAAGGTGCATATGGTGGCCATTTTAAAATTAATTTTGTATGTTCCAAAAAGTGCAGAACGAGAAACAATCCACTCTGTCACACCTTGAAAACGGGTAGGAATTATCTTCAAAAGAATATCACTCTGTGAAAATATTGCCTTGTGTGCCACCCTCCCTCCCCTCACCCCCTCTTTGCTTCTTCCTAATATTCATGAATTCATTCCCATACTCACATCACCAACAGGCAGATGAGCCTGGAATTGATTGAGAACAAATTTGAGATGAAAGCACCATTCCAGGTGTAATGGCACTGTCAACGAATTAATTGTCATGTCCGCAGAAGGAAGTGGGAAATGAATGTACATGATAAGATAAAACACAGCATGGACATCAAAGTGGTCTGGTGGGATTACAGAATGAGCGTTTAGGAGGATTTCACCCGGTGGGAATAAAGCCACAGGCTCCTTATGTTGTCATGACTACAGATAAGTGGACTAACTTTTAATTGTGAAACGGTTTTCATTTGAAACAGAATTCACTATTCATATTACAATTCATTCTTGAAACCAGAAAAGAAAGGGATATTAAATCTTACTGACAGGTTTTTAATCTAAAAACAGGTAATTTATGAAATCTGCAATAACATGTAACTTGATCATTTTTGCATATAAAGTATAATTTTTAAAATAAGTTTTCTGGTTTTCATTCATTATCTTGTAGTTTTTCCATTTAATTTAATGTTTTGAACTTTCTTTAGATAATCTGTGTAGCATGTAAGACTGACTAAAGTATTCATGTTTATCAATGTGCATTGTCCCTTTTAAATAAATAAAGATAAAGACAAACCAAGATTTGAAGTCATATTTTATAATGGTCACAGTTTTACCTGTGTTGCTGAAAAAGGCAGTGTGATAGGTATTTGTAGATGCATCTGCTAATCCTCAGCAGCAGGGAGATCTAAGCCAGCATGGATGAGAGATGCTTAAAAAAAATGGCTAAATTGTGACTTTTAAAGATGTAACAATATTGTGGTAAATAAGCTGTGAAAAGTTTTGCTGCTTCTAAATATTATGGTGAAGCACCTAATCCAACTAAAGTACACCAGTGCAACCAGCATAAACTAGTTCTAGGACTAATAAAGCATTTTGCCAACTTCTTCAAGTAAAAAAAAAAGTAGTACCTGTGAATTGAAAAAAAATGGAGACAACTGTAAGCAAAACTGAAGTCCTACATTAACTGAGTACATGACAACCACACTAGCTTTTACCAGCATAGTTTTTATATTAGGTTTCCAAAGCTATTGAACCTCAGAATGTAAACTTGTGAAACAGTCGTGAAAGCCATGGCATAATTTAGTCAAGTAAATCAAATACTGATTTGCCTGCCTGAGGCATTACTGAGGGGAAATAATGTCTGTTAAGATATTAACAGTATAACTCTCATTAAAAAGACCATTTATATCTGTATTTATTTGAAGACGTTAATTATGGTGCACCTAAAAAAGCTTTAGATTCTCATTTTTAATTTAATCAGAAAGAATTAATCCCTATAACCATTCCCTGTGTTGTAGTATTTTCTTTCTCTGCTGTTGTTTCCTTTATTTTAGCTAAACTTTGTGATTTATTTTACCCAAGTTTTGAACTATATAATCTGATTTAGCCTTCGTTAATGTTTTCTGTCTGTTTGATGTGGGTTCTGGCTCTGTTTGTTATGGTTTTTTCTCCTATACTGATTCTTATTTTGTAATTATTGTTTTCTGTTTGTTTTTTCATAAAGACTCTGGACTGTATAATGAGATGGGAGATAAGAAATGTGTTAAAGTCAGATAGCGACTAAAAAAGATATCACAAACTTTTTATCACTTGGTTTGGATTCAGAAATTAAATTTTGCTTTTATAAACCTTTTGACTGGATGAACTTCCATTTGAACAAAGTTTCCATATGAAGTGGTTTGATTGTTCTGTTCATGGCTGAGTAGTAATGATGCCTTGTGATTAATTAACAACGACTTATACCCCAATCATTCAGGAGGAATATTCAGCTTGGGAATTTACAGGAAATTAAGAGTCTACTACAGTCAATGAGGCAGTGCAAAAAAGTTTTATCAGCAGCATTTCCACCTAAGCCCACCTGCTAGTGGGGCAGCTTTGACAGACTGGGCCACTGGACACTGGTAATGAGGGGTGGAAGAGGCAGACAAACTTTGAAAAATGACAGCAGAGTTCCAGAGTTACTAAAAATGTGTTTGCTCAGCACAATTAAACATATTTATTAAGCTTAAGATTTTTGTCCCAACAAAATTCTAAGAGTTTCTAAGTAGACTGGTCCCTATGAAAAAAGCTACCCAACCTCAACCTTTGTCAAAAAGTAATTGTTTCCCTTGTTAAACCATGAAATAATTGTGATTGACAACTTTTCTTCTGTTTAGTTTCACTAGCCACCTCCAGGTCTCATTAGCCAGTGTTGATGATTCAACAATAATGAAGGGACGTCCATCCATGGAGGAGTTTCACAGCTAAAACTAAAGTGAAACTTTCTGGATGGTGTGTGTCACATTATAGCTGGAGTAAAGTTAACACAGCTTTCAGAAAAAGAACATCATACAGTTAAACATGGTGATGGTAGTGTGATGCTTTGCTGAGCCTGGACAACTTGCCATACTTGATGGAGCCATGATTTCTACTCTCAAGCAGAAAATCCTAAAGGCTATCAGTTTATGACTTCATACCAAAGCACACTTGATTTATACAGCAGAACAAAATCCAAGGCACACCACCAAATCCACTTCTGAATAGCTCATAGAAAAACAAATTGATATTCTTGATAAAGAATTGATATTCAAATTGACTAGACCAATGTCTAGTCAATGTCTGGACTTACGTTTGATCGATATGCTGTGGTATGGCCTCAAACAAGTTTTTATGCTGAAAATCTCTCCAGTTTCTCTCCACAGTGATGTAAAAGACTCATAACTGCAAAAGCTTGGTAGCAGTTGTTGCTCACACTTGTGGCAACACCAGTTTTTAGGTTTAGTAGGCAATCACTTGTTCACATAGGGCTGGGGTGATTTGGGTAGTTTTTTTTTACCTTAAAAAAATTTAATAATCATTTGAAAACTGCCTTTTGTAATTATCTTAATAGAAGTGAAACATTTAAGGGGGATAAAACGACAAAAACAGGAAATCTGTAAGGTGGAGGTAATGTAATGTTTTTTCACTGCACTGTACTTGACTTACATACAGAATTCCGGAAACAGAAAATAACATTTTCAACACCTTAAAGCCAAAAGAACAATCCTTACTTTGAGTATGAAACCTGCTTTTTTTGTTTGACTTTTTTTGAGAATTGCTGTGTGCATATTCACAATATTCTCTCTTACTCTAGGGAATATACGTTTATTTTTGTCCAGGTGAGAATGCGATGTGCTTGTAAGCTGGGCTGCAGAGCCGTTAGCCATGTTTACACCTGGATGTTTGGTCCCTTTCCCTGAAATTTTATTTGATGGATAAATAAAAAACTAAAAGCCACAGTGAAAAACCCCAAAAAACAATTATAGGCAACCAAATCTTAAACGAGGTGACCAGGTTTGATAAATTAAATTGGGCTTTGTCCTGGATATGTGTGTGTTTTGGTCTGTCCAGGTTTTGTCCTATGTCAGCATTAGAAAGCTCCCAAGTTATCCACTGTGTTGTCAGCAAGCACTGACTGAGCCACTCAAAACAATTTATTAAATATTTACTTGTAGTAAATTGCACAGCCAAGTCCAAAAGAGATTCTACATTCTTTCAAATTCGTCTGTTAAATTTTCCAAGATGATACTGTTTCAAAACACTAGATAATAACAATATTTTTTTTTTTTTTTTTTTTTTTTTTTGCTGGAATCAGTTTTTGCTCAGTTTTTGCTTATCAACATGTAGTATAATCCAAAAAAAAAAAAAAAAAAAAAAAAAAAAAAAAAATTAAATTTAAAAAACAAATGGTGCCTGCAAAGTTCAACACTTTGAATCACTAAGGTTTATAACTGATCATTATTTATCTATAAATCATTTCACATCTTACTGAGGTCTAATCCAGCAAAAACGCAAAACAATGGTATTTAAAACATTTTGTCAAGGCTTCAGGGGTAATAAAGATTGCATTGTTTGAGAACATCAGGAGCATTATCTATGCAATTAAAGTTTATTTCAACTAAGTTTCAAGTTATGACCAACGCCTTCTGCAAAGGGCCTTATCAGAGCTGTAAATCCTGTAGCTTAAAGTAAGCCCCAAGAAAAACATTGCTAGCGACCTAGATGCATCAGTTCAGCTCCACTGGCTTCATCTATCACATAAACCCATTTTTTTTAAGGAATATAAAGCAGGGGTGAGGAAATATCAATAGGTAATCACTTAAGCCGAACCATACAAAGTATGCTCTGCGGCATAGCTGTGTAATTGTGTCCCCTTCGCTTGTCCTATTTCTACCATAATCACAGACACAGTGGAAGGATCTTTATAGAAATAAACAACTATTTCAGTGAACAATGAGTCTAACATATGTATATTTTTTGTGTATCTATTAATTTGATTGTAAAAGAAAATCATGAGTAGGGCACGTATCAGTGTTAACAGTTTTAGCTCAGATGATTCAGAGCTATTCCACAAGAGACATAAAACCTGGTGAGGTGTTTGTCTTCCAGATCAGCTGGAAAGTGTGTCCCCCCAATCAAAAAAAGCAGGTACTGGTACTTCTGGCAATGTGAGGAGGTGCCAAGTCTTTCTGGAAAATTAAATTAGAGTCTCCAAGAAGTTTATCAGCAGAGAGAAGCTCTAAAATTTCCTGACAGACATCTAAACTGACTTTAGACTTTGTACATCGTGAATATCTCCCAAACCTCTTATATGAACTTTGCTTCACAACACTCAAGGCTACAGTTGTTCTGGTGCAGTTTTTTAATCACATGTTCTTTTTACTTCTTAACCCTCTCAGTGCAGGATATCAGTGTTGGACAACTGATAGATCAGGTTTCTTTACAATGATTTTGTGGGTTATAACACAACATTTTTGTATTTAGATGGTTTTTATTGGTGTTACATAATATTAAAATTTTCAGAGTAACTGAATTATGGGTGTGAAACAACTATAAGAATAAATTACTGAACTAAATATAAATAAATATGTCATCTACACATGAAAGCAAACCTTCAAATATTAACACTAATGCCAACTACAGACAGTCAACCAATTTTACAACAATACCAGATTAAATATTAAAAAAATGTATATCACAGGATGTTTGTACATCAGCATCACCCCACTTACATACACCCCTGGGAAAACATTTCAAACAGTTCACCCTATTGATGACGTGTCTCTATTTGTTAGTCTAATATCGGTGTCTTTGGAGAAAATTCCAGCGCTGGGGACACTGACAGCAAAGTATTTTTTAACAACCAGCTACAGTTAGTTTGAAAGAGAAAGAGCAGGTAACTATAGTGATGAAAAGAAGCACACTAAGGCAGACAGGAGGATGGGTTAAAAAAAATCAGTTTCCACAAAAGGTTTTGCTGCTCTGGTAAAAAAAAAAAAAAAAAAAAAAAAAAAAAAAAAAAAAAAAAAAAAAAAAGGAAAAGAAAGAAAGAAACTTGGTCTTTAGGTGAAAGAATGGGAGCAAATGAATTAGACTTACTGTGAAAATATCAAAACTAAAAAGCAGTCTGATAAAAATGTCTTTAAAAATGTTCAGCAAACAGCCTAAAGTTTATGCACACAGTCTGATCTTACAGTTATTTGTTTGATAATCATGTACCACAGAAGAAAACCCATGTAGGCATATGAGCTAATGCCAACAAGAAGCAGTTTTTTTACATTACAACCACAAATGTCAATGGACTTTTTTGGGATTTCATGTCATTGACCAAAACAATATAGTGGATAACTGTAAAGGTTTTCAATTTTGTATGTATTCAGTCCTCATTAATTTAGTAGCCCCTAATTAACTTCCAATGTAACCAACTGCATTCAGAAATGACCTTCATAGCAAATGGTCTATGTAGAAAACATTAGTGAACAAACAGCATCATTAAGTTAGTGATATCAGAATCAGAATCAGGGAAAATTTACATTTTAGTACAGCCCATCCAAGAAAAACAAAAACAGACAACAAAAGACATAGGTGGACACATGTCTGAGGCATGCAGCTGTCACTGAGATGCACCGCCCTTTCATTAGATGAAAAAAAGACCATATTAGGTAAGAGGGCAAAAAAAAAAAAAATCATATTTCACACTTTATCCTTGGCAGGATTTAAGATTTAAGACTGAAAAAAAAAAAAAAAAAAACATCAGCACAAAGAAAGCAACATACATACAACAGACAACATCACACATAACAAGGGGAGCCAATGGAGGTGGTGGGGGGGGTTGTTTTTATATCTATGAGCATGTGTGTGTGTGCATGTGTGTTTGCAAGTAAGTCTGTGAAAGTTATGGAGAAGCTTAAACACACCATCCCCACAGTGAAACATGGTGGTGGAAGAATAATGCTGTGGGGATGCTTTCTTCAGAGGTAACAATGAAGCTAGCCAGAGTGTATGTGAAGATAAGTAGAGGTAAGGACAACTGGGGAAATCAAACTGAGAATATGTGGCGAAACTGATGTTCACAGACATCCTCCTTTCAAGCTGACTGAGCTAGAGCTATTTTGCAACAACAAATGGACAGAAGATCTTTAAAAAAGTAAAGATGATGGACAGCTGGCTGCAATTGCAGAAAAGGGTTGTTTAACAAAGTATTTGTTCAAAGAGGCTGAATACAAATGCACACCTCACTCCAAAGTATCTTTGGACCCATACAATGTCTTGAGTATGCTTAAAAGTATATCTATGTATATTGAGTGCAGTTGTGAACATTGAGGAAACGTGTGTAAGTGTGTCTGTCAACTGCACAACTAGCCTAAACCTGGCAAGGACAGAAACATGAAACATGACAGAAACATGAAACATAAAAATTGTCTGCAAATATATTTATAGCATCTGACTATGGCAGTATTTCTATTAAACCACCTTGAGTCAGTAGAATCACCTTTAGTCTTTTGGGGTATCTCTACCAGGCAGAGGCAGAATAGTTTTGTCCAAAAGCTCAAAGTCAGTCAGACTGGATAGAGAGAGTCTGAATATATGGATTCCCATTTTAAGTTAGGTCTGGACTTTGATTGGGCCATTCTAACAGAGAAAATGTAAGGCGTTTCATGCGAGACTTAGCTTTACATTGTGAATTTCTGCAGCTTTTTGCAGCTCTTTCAGAGTTACCACATACTTCTTGGCTCTTCTGGTTAATGTTCTCCTTCTTTGACTTGTCAATTTAGGAGGACAGCTGTGTCTTGAGGTATGAGATTAAAGGGGCCTGAGTACATAAACTAGCTATACAAGCTAGTAAAAACCAGCCTTTTGTTCTCTGCTTTGCTCAGAAGGTCTGCACCCTTGACTATTGAGAAATGATTGCTTGCTGGAGGTGTGGACTCTGATAAAGTTTTAAACTTTACCCAATCACTAACATTTGGTCGTGACGTATGTAAGGCACCAGTTCGACACTATGAAGCTTATCTGAAATACCCTGTACTGTAAACAACCATCCTTCACATTTTTAAGATTTTTATTTGTGGTTTCTTTAAAATGAACCTATTACTTTCACTTCACAAGTATGCATTACTTTACCTTGTTTAATTAAAATCTGAATAAAATGCAGTGAAGTATTTGATTACAACATAACAAAATGTAGAAATGTCAAGAGTGTGAATATTTTTGTAGCACTGAAATATACTTTCTTGGCCGTTCTGAAGCACTTTGCCAAAGTGTAAAGATTTACTGGCATAAAAGCAGAGGGGAACTAAGTTGTTGTGTAACTTTTCCCCTTTATGGCTCTGTTAGTTATTGATTTGTGCACGTCTGCTTTATCATCAACATACACCTTTGTAATTTCTGCCTCCTTAGCATCTGTCCGTGCATGATAACTGCCATGTGTTTACTTCTCAACAGAGAGAGTACAACATGGCAGGAAGAGAACCAAACGGCATTCTTATACTTCACATTATTTGGCTTCTGTGTGTTACCACCCTTTGTCTGGTAAGATAGTGATTTGTTTTTATGGTAAGTGTTTTGAAAATTTAAAAAATAGATTTCAATTACTGTGTTATTCAATACCATGTATGGTTTTATTTTCTATCACTTAGCCGATTGCAAAGATATCAGGTAAGCATTTTCTTAAGAAATCTGTGGACTTAGCTCTTTTGTAGCATCCAACTCAAATGTCTTCAATATATTTATGTTATCTCCAGACCTTGATATAGATGGTGGACGGGACCTTGACATTTTTGACATCAATGAAGGTATGTGTAAATAACAGTTTGCGTCATTTTCTTCCACATTTCTGCTGGTTTTCACTTGATTACCCTTTAAACTAATAATCTCAGTGCTCTTTGTCCCCACAGAAGCAGGGCTGAATCTGGTAGAGGGGGACATTGTGTTTGATGAGGTAGATTGAGCCATTTTGTTTAATTTTCATCAGCACAACTGAAACTTGTAAAATATGGATTTAAACACTCGCTCACTCGACTGGGATTGGCTTTTTCTTGCCACTACAGACACAAACTTGGAATTCCATCATAGGGGATGAGTACAAGTGGCCAACAACTGTTCCCTACTACATGGAAGATGATTTAGGTATGAATGCCTTGGAACATTTGGTAAACTATAGTCTGAAAATAACTTATTATGAACAGATTTACTCAATATTTGGATTCAATTTCGGAATGAAATGGCAGCATTGCACCAGTTTTTAAATTTAATTTATTAACATTATATCAACAATTTTTACTCTAAGTGTTTGTTTTGGAAAACAATTGTACATAAAAACATTTAGGACCTTAATGATGAAACACTATGAACTTAACATGTGTCAACTTCTCATTGCCCAAGCTTTAAACCAGATAAAGATCCAAGATTACTCTCAGTTAATCAACAATCATCACAGCATGGCATAAGCATCCTGGCAATCTGAAAGGAGTTTTTCATAATCCTGCACTGGGATCGATGTGATTTTGAGAAAACCAATATATTAAAAAAAAAAACAAAATTAGTCAGATACTGAAACACAGAAAAAAAACAATACTCCTGTAAATATCTTAACCCTACTTTATCATCTTTTATTCAATATATTATACCTGACGGGTGAAGTACATAACACTGATTGCATCTTGATCAAAGCACCTGGCAGTATTTTGAACAGCAAGTGAAGAAGTTGTTCTCAATGATACAGTGTTAGAAGCAGGAAATATGGGCAAGCACAAGGATTTCAGTTTGATAAGGGCCAAAGTGTAATGGCTAGAAAACTCAATCACAGCATTTTAAAACCTGCTGCCTTCTATTAAAAGTGGTACAAGGAAGGAACAGTTGTGAAAAGGTCTACAGCCAAAAGAGCTAACTGTGGGTATGTCAGCATCAGAGTAACATCTTGGTGCCAGATACCAAAGCATACCTTCAAAGATCTGGTGGAGCCCATGGCAGCACCATTTGGCAGGTGGTCATAATATTATTCCCCATAGCTATAATTGATTTTTTTTTTTTTTTGGTTTTGTTTTGTTTTTTCAAGAGAATATGTTCTTTTCCAAATTACTTTAATACACACAGGCATCAAATTGTCAAAACAAATGAAATGACTCTATTCCATCTATGATATATGACTGTGATGGTCCAGTGTAAATTGCATTTACGCTAGTTTTAATTCCTTCAATGTAACTTTAAGATGTCAAAGTGCTTAAACTGAAGCAACTGTTTTTTTGTTTTTTTTTTATTGGGCTGTGTGATGGAGGACTTGGAAACAATGTTGGCCTAGGAGCAACGTAATGGGTTTAAGTGATCCCTCTTACTGATGAAGAACAAACTATTTCAGTTGCTATTCAGAACCTTGAAATATCACAAAAAATTTTTTATTAAGTCTTGGTTTAGAACTACATTAAACAGAACTGGATTTATACTACATTATAAGTGTGAAGTCCTTCGAACTGACAACAGATCCTGAGACATAATCTTAAATGGTGTTACACTTAAATAAATATTTAGAGACTTTTTATGGACTTATGCTTATACAAAATTATGTTTGTTTTTTAAAGAGTTTATGAAGAATATTTAAACTTTAAAAGACACGATTTTCTTGTATCGTCTCCCCTGAAGAGATCAATGCAAAAGGTGTAATTCTAAAGGCCTTTGAGCAGTACCGCCTCAAGACCTGCATTGACTTCAAGCCATGGAGCGGAGAAGAAAACTACATTTCCATCTTTAAAGGAAACGGGTAAGACAAGAAGAACCTATTATTTTTTTACCCTTTTAGATGGTGAGACAAACTGTACCTTCTTAGGGATTAAAGCATTATCAATTTAGCAGAAGAGAAAGAGTCTTTGAGATAAGACTCTGCTGGTTTTATTTGATGTTCATAAAAGCTTTGTTTTCCCTTTCTGAAGCTGCTTCTCCTCTGTTGGTAATCGGAAGGTCGGGAAGCAGAGGTTGTCAATAGGAACGAACTGTGACCGCATTGCTACTATAGAACATGAGTTCCTTCATGCTCTGGGCTTCTGGCATGAGCAGTCCAGGTCAGACCGCAATGACTATGTGCAGATCATGTGGGACCGCATCTCAGAAGGTACTAAATATTTTTCTTTTTATGTCAAAAGAACTTCTTTTTGTAAAACTATGACAGTGATTTCATATGCAGTGCCTTGCAAAAGTAGCCTTACCCCTTAAATTTTTTCACACATTGTTACAACTTCAAACTTTAGTATTTTATCGGTATTTTGCATGATATATACAAAGTAGTCTATAATTTTGAAATGGAAAGAAAAGGATATATCATTTTTAAAATATTTTACAAAAAATATTTGAATATGTTATGCCCTTTCTCTGATAAGCCCTAAATAAATTCCAGAGCAACAAATTACCTTCACAAGACATCTAATTAGAAAATAATGTTCACTTGTGTATAATTTAATATTAAATATGTTTTGCGCAGACCTCAAAGGTTTCTTAGAGAACATTAGAAAATAAGCAGCATCATGAAGACCAAGTAACACACTAGATGGGTCTTTGGTAAAGTTCTGGAAAAGTTTGAAGCAGGTTATGGTTATAAAACAATATCCCAAGTTTTGAATATCTAAAGGTACTTTTGAAATCATTCAAAAGGAAAAGCTGAGGCAGAAGGTAACTTTGCAGGAGCCAAGAGAGCAGGTCAGGTGGGAAAATCTCCTGAAAGGAAAATTGTTGTGCACAGTCCACAAATCTGACCTTTGTAGAAGAGTGGCAGTAAAAAACATTGTTGGAAGAAAGTCAAAAAAAAAAAAAAAAGTTCCAGTTTGCCTCAAGCCATGTGGGGATCTAGCAAAACATTTGGGCTACATAAAAAGCTGTTGGTGTAAAAGAAAATGAACACTACAAATCACCTTTAACTTCTCTGGTGGTGGCAGCATCACACTGTGGGGTTGTCCTTAGTAGGGACAGGAAGCTGTAAGGGAGCTGCTGAGAAGATAGAATGAGCTAAATAAAGGAGAATTCTAGGAGGAAACAGATTCAGATACAGGTACCAATATATCCAACTGAGAATCTATGGCTAGATTTAAATATGATGGTCTAAGATGCTCTGTATCCAATCTGACTGAGCTTGAGCTACTTTACAAAGAAGAATGAAAGAAATGTTATAGCTTTCATGCATTGTTGCAAACCACTGCATGGCTTCAGTTTTATTGCAGTTTTTAGTGATGCACTGGTTTTATTGCATACATGATAAGTATAATTGATGCACAATTGACCTGTGCTCATCAAATTGCTAATGTAACAGTTTTTTTAAACTGTAGTCAAAGTACATTTTGCAATGACAGGTCAGGTATTTCTGGAACATTTTAAAACACCTATGACTAAACAAACATTTTGAGAAGTTTCTGAACGTGAGCTGAAAAAGGAATTTTTTTTTCTGCAGGCAAAGAACACAACTTTAACACGTATGATGACACCATCTCCAGCTCTTTGGGCGTACCCTACGACTACAACTCCATTATGCACTACAGTAAAAACGCTTTCCAGAATGGTTCTGAGCCCACCATCGTCACCAAGATCTCTGCTTTCAGTGATGTCATCGGCCAGCGAATGGAGTTCAGTGACAGTGACCTGCTGAAGTTGAACCGCCTCTACAAGTGTAGTAAGAGTCAACTCCATACGGGGCTTTTTTTTTTTTTTTTTTTTAGTAAGAAGAAAAGCAATTGAAAAATTTAGCTGAAGATGAGGTCACTTTTTTCAGTTGGGCCACATGGAAACATATGGACAAGCAGAATGATGCTATGCTCAGTTTACTGCTGTGCATACATGTCTTTATTAAATTCTCTTCTAGCTCAAGGCTCCACCTTCCTGGACTCATGTGACTTTGAACGTGAGAACATCTGTGGGATGATCCAGGGACAAGGGGACCAGGCCGACTGGGTTCGGGTCGCTAATGCTGCTGGAGGGCCCGACACGGACTATTCCAACATGGGCAAATGCACAGGTGAGATGGATCTTGGAGAGATATAAGACATTGTTGAAATAAACACAGTATCTCTGCATTAAAGGATAAGTTTAATTTCAATTCAATTTCAAAAGTATTTTTCACAACCTTTTATTTCTAGTTCTTTAATTGCATGAAAATAAAATGAAAGGGAACCCACCATCTTTAAAAATGTATTTTTAATTTAGTTTTTTCTTCTTTTACCTTTATTTTACAATTATCTGTGCTTGTAAATGTTTTTAAAAAGTCTGAAACAGACATCTACAAAAGAACTGCTCTTAATGCATTTATCTCCAACAATATTATGATATAATACAAAATGCTCACCCAGTCCAGAGTTTGGGAAAACTCGGATAAAATAAGAACATGCTGGTGTTTTTACTGTTAACCAACTTGTACAGAGTACTACATTAAAAGGTTTTACACAGCTTTACCGGGGATACTAAAGTGAGGCTGTTACTGTAGCATCCACCTCACAACTGACATTGATCTTTAATGCCCTTCCTCTATCTAGGATCAGGATACTTCATGCACTTCAGCACTGGTACGGCCAACACTGGAGACACAGCTCTGCTGGAGAGCAGGCTTATTTATCCCAAAAGAGGTTACCAGTGTTTGCAGTTTTTCTACTACAACAGTGCTGGTCCCAGCGACACACTGAAGATCTACGTCAGGGAGTATGATGAAGCCAATCCCACAGGAACACTGCGCTTCATAACGACAATAGATGGTGACTGCTCCAAAGACATACTGCTGTTAGAGTTCTGCTGGAGAAATGTAGCTATCAAATGCTTTCTAAATTCAGTCATCTTTTTTCTCATTTTGTCATAGGATCTCCTCAGGATTTGTGGCAGTTGCACCATGTGAGTCTGGATGTGAAAAAAAAATTCAGAGTTGTCTTTGAAGGGGAAAAGGAGGGCTCAGGGCCAGCTGCAGGAGGACTCTCACTGGATGACATTAATCTTTCCGAGACCACCTGTCCCGAGTTTGTATGGCGGGTGAAAAACTTTAGCCATGTCATGGATACCACCCCACCTGGCACCTCTATCTTTAGCCCCCCCTTCACCTCAAAGGAGGGTTACACTTTCCAGATGCAGCTTTACCCCAGTGGTACAGAAGATTACCCCGGGCAGTTATCTGCCTACGCTCATCTCGTGGCCAGAGAGGGGGACACCGGACAACAATGGCCATGTCCCTGGAAACAGATAACCATGATGCTGATGGATCAGCACCCACACATTCAAAAGCGCATGTCCAATCAGCGCAGCATCACAACTGACCCAAACAGGAAGGCAACAAGTGAGGCTCTCAACGTGAAGACGATTCTAATACATACACTAAGCTGCTATTTCCAGTTTAAACTATGCTTATGCATCCTTTCAACATTGTTTCAGATTCTGAGCTTTTTTTCTGGGATGATCCTCGGAAGGTTGGTGCTGAGGTCACTGATACCGATGGATCCAAGTATTTCAGAGGGCCGGGTCTTGGTACTGCTGTGTATCTTACCCACCTCAGAGCTAAGAGCAGAGACTTTATCAAGGGAGAAGATGCCATCTTTCTTCTCACAATGGAAGGTAAAAGCAACAGATTACTACATAAACTCAATGTCAGCTCTCTGAAAATGCACCCACTACTACTCATCCTTGCTAGTAATTACACATACAGCACTACCATATTCTGAGATATACCGGAAATCTACTTCAGAACAACAAGGGAGCTATTCATGCAATTCAACTGATCCACAGCTGCAGTCGGCTCCATCCATTATGTGTACAGCAGAGTAAAAAAGTACTCAAAGAAAACCTGACAGCATGAGTTGTTTTTTTTTTTTCTTTCTCTGATATAGTTAGTTTCATGCGAGATGTAACCAGATGCACAATTTTCAAAAAGTTCCACTTTTGTCTTGAAGTTCCACCAAATATTTTCCCAAATGTCTTTTTCAACATTAAACATCATGATGTTTTTGGCAAACATTAAAAGGGCCTTTGTGTTCTTTATAGTCAGCAGTAGGTTTCACCTTGGAGCTCCCCCATGGGTGTTGTTTAGGTCCAGTCTCTTGTATTTTGTTGAATCATGAACACTGACCTTAGCTGTGCCGGGCCACTTCTATGAAGGCTCATTACTGTTCCATGTTTTCTCCATCTGTGGATAATGTCTCTCACTGTGGTTCACGGCAGCCCCAAAGCCTTACAGATGGCTTTGTAATGCTTCCCAGACTGATAGATATCAATGACTTCGGTTCTCATCTGTTTTTGCACTGCTGCCAACCAGAAAACAACCAATCAGAGCCAGGAGGAAGGTCTTAGTGCTGTCAATCATCCTTGTGTACACACCGCTCAATTAGCTAATAGCAGAGGAACAACTTACTGTTCCAGGAAAACTGTTTATCTGCCGTCATCAGTGGCCATGCTAACTAGCCTTAGCATTCGTGGCAGGCTATTGTGGTGAACCAGCTGTGGCGTACCAGAGCAAGGGGGAGTATGTGAGCGGAGGGTGATTGACAGCGCTAAGACTCTCCTGCTGGCTCTGATTGGTTGTTTCTAACTGAGTGGTGTATTTCTGCAGTTAGTACTGAGAGCACTGGGAGAAGGCAGACGAGCTTGATTTTTTTCACAGATTATCTTTCTTATATTATACTGTCATGACATGATAATTTTAAGAAATATGTAAAAAAAACAAAACACATTTTTCATAAAAGTTACATACTGCAGCTTTAAGTACAAAAGTAAAAAATATATATATATTTTTCAGCCTCAATGATACAAAATAGCTTTTTTGATAACTCAGAACAAAAGAAGCTCTAGGCACACAAAATAGGATAGTTTTTCTCTTTTGCTCACAACCTGCCCCTCAAAAAATACACATTTGTGTTTTTTTGTTTAGATTTGTGGACAAATTCTTGAAGACCAGATGCTTGTGGTTTTTAGGTTGACGCAAAACAGTGCATTCACCATGAATCATTCTTAGAGCTGACGACATCAGATAGTTCACTTAAACTGGGCCATGGATGGGGAATGGCTTGCTTTTCCGAATCAGTTCCATTGTCATCTGCAATATTTCCCCATTTTACTGTTTTCATTGATGTTGCTGTTAGTGTTTTTCTCTGTGTCATAAGGGGTGCTCCCACTCTCTGCTTGCTTGTTTTACCCTTGGATTTGTTCCAATACATGTAGAAGTAGAGCCAGTTTTGAAAATGTAAGGCGTACAAAGTACAGATATTTGTGTTCAAATGTTGAGGGTAAAAGTAATGTAAAAAAAAAAAAAAATACTTAAGTGAAGTAAAGATATCTGAAAAAGCTACTTAAGTACACGAACAAAGTATATGTACATTGCCATTTCCCACCTCTGTATCTGATTATATAGGTCAATACAGCTCAAACCAGTATAATCAATCTAAAGTGTGCTATCATATAACAGAATGTTTGATTTGTGAACCTACCTGCCACCCACAGGGTTTTAAATATGCTGAAAAGACATTCACTTGCCTCATGTAAATGCTTGTTGGGATATAATTGCTCATTTATCTTCTCTTTGTTTATAGATGTGGCACATCTGACCTTAACCCAGCCTGTGCCGTCTACAACTTTAAAACCTAGCACATCTCAGTCTATAACCACTAATGCTTCCGATATTTGCCAAAATGTGCTGTGTCAGAATGGTGGAATCTGCGTCAGGGATGAAGGGAAGCCTTCTTGCAGGTGAGCACTTTTTGACAGGAGGGATCCTCCAACACTAATATTGACATGCTCAAACCTGTTTGCTTGTTAATCCACAAACCTTCAATTCTGAATAATTTGGGAAAACTGGTGTCTGAGTTTACAGCACAAATCAAATCTAAGTGAATCACAGCCTGACTCAATGTAAAATTGCAAAATTCTGACTATTCTGAAAACAGATGAATACCACTTCCAGTTAATGATAAAAAAAAAAAAAAAAAAAGCCACCACAGGCACCACAAAAGAGCCACATAATGTTACAATAACAATAGATATCAATACAAACATATCTGTAAAAAGGTAAATTCATTTTGACTTTTCAGAACGAAATGGGTTGATCATATTAAGGTCAAGGAAGCCAAAATAACTTTCACAAAGAAGTTAGAGCTATTTGCATAATTGTTAGATAAGCCTGGTTCAGATTCCTAGATCGGTCAGATTCTGCAGCAGCAGTGCAACTTGGTGCTGCTGCAACACCTGCACAACATATACTTCAGGTTATAAACTTATGCACCCTCCTAAAACTTATCTAAAAGTTTTGGATGTTTTTTTTTTTACAAAAAGTCAACATCAATTTATGTCAGCTCCTTCTACAGCCAGGTTTTAAATGTGAAACATGGAAAAAACAGAGACTGGAAGAAAGTAAGAAATGAAAGAGGGACAGAAGAAACAAAGGCCAGAAGAAGGAAATGAAGGAATAATGGAAGCAGGGAGGGAAGCAAAGAAGGAAGAATTGAATGAAAGGAGGAAACAATAAATGAAGATGAAGCAGAAACGAATGAATGGAAGAAGTGAAGGGATGGAAGAAATGAATGAAGGGAGGAAGAACAGCAAAAAGAAAAGACAAGACAGATGAAGAATGGGACAGAAGGAAGGATGAGCGGAAGGAACAAACAAAGGAACAACTGAATGAATGCTGGGACAGAGGAAAACAAAAATGATGGAAGGGAGGAAGGAACAAAGGACAGAAAGAAGGAATTAATGAAAGACAGAAGAAAGGACAAAACAAACAAATGAAGGATGATGAGAATAAACAAAGGTTGGAGGAAAGGAACTAAGGTGGACTAAACATGAATACTGATATGGCCGAAGGTTGCCGTAGCACGTTTAACATTACAACGCATACAGTCCGTGTTGTCACGTGAGAACAACAAAGCCCACACAAAAAGAGCAAACAAAATACCCCAAACCATTTTTTTTTTAAAACCTCGGGAAGAAATACAGAATCCCTCCTCTCTTTACTCTGCTACTATAATATATAAGTTTACCCCATGACGTCACTTCCCATTTATGGTGCGTGTAACTGTTTTTAACATCTGGCCCACAATGCAATGCAGAAATGTTTCCTTTAACCCTATCCTTGTCCAAACTGATTAGAATTTAAAATTCATGTTCTTTTTCATTTATATTTGTTTTGCAGTAAAAGAACCATAGCTTAGAATTTGGTGGGTTTTTTTACGCTTACGTCCTTTGCATATTTATCGAAAGAAAAGCTAGAATCCTAACATGCATGATCAGTTTTTGCAAATTTCAGACTTATTGACGCCTTCTGAAGATGCTCATTATTTAAATTTCAGATCTATGTGGATTATAAGAAATAACTTGCATATGCATAGCTAAAATTTCATTTTAGATAGCATAACTTTTTTATATTAATTTCCTAAACAAGTTACAAAGTACTTGAGCGTTCACAAGCTAGGATGAGTAATTATCTAAAATGACTGTTTTGTCACAACATAAAATAACACCTGAATTTATTTTAGCCAGGAACAGAATGAATTCCACTGATCCAGTTCTACATTTTATTTAAAAAAAAAAAAAAAAAAAAAAAAAAAAAAAAAAAACACAAGACAAAAGTTTATGTAATTTATGAGTTTACAATGGAATATCTGGATGCCTGTAAGACTTTTTAGATTATACAAATTCAGACTTACTATGTAGGGATACTGAAAATACTCTACAACACATTGTGATTTTTATCATTTCTGTCCCCTTTTTTCTGCTCTGCAGGTGTGTGGTGGGTGATAACTGGTGGTACTATGGGAATGTCTGTCAGTACAAAGGTTCCATACAGGATAAAACCACTCTTGCACTGGCCTCATCCCTGTCTGTGCTGGGAGCAATGCTAGTGATTACAGTCATCAGCGTCCTCTGTGTGAAGAAGAAGTACAAGAAAAAGGCTGAAAACAACAACAGCTTACACATGGAAAATGTGTATGCCACTGATAGACCCTAACAACAAGTTGGACTTTTTCACTGAAAACATTACAGCTGGAGAATGAGAGCTGAGCTGAATCTAATGTTGCATTAGATTTCCATCTGCTGGTTATTTGATGTAAAAACATGGAAACAATCCAGGAAGTTTTAATGTGTAAATGGAAATTATGCTTTTACTAAGGTTGAGATCTTTGCATAAAAACTGTTAACATGTCAAAAAATAAAGTCTCAGACAACGACGCTTATATTCACAAATTTAAAATTTATTATACCAAAGACAGGAAAATTTGTAGTGTCTCTTTTCTGTGTGGCTATACTTGTTGGTGTTACTGAACTAGACACAGTCATGCCGGTGATAACAGTTACTGTAGGAGGGAGGTGGAACTAATTGCCTGTGAGTATCCATGTGTGTGAATGTGTATGTGTGTGTGTTTGTGTGTGTGTGTGTGCATGCAAATACCTATTAGTGTTCAGTAGATACAGTGATGACAACAGGACATCACAGTTCAACAAAGTGGAGCAAACCATTGCAACTTAGTGTATAAATATTGTACGGAATGTTAGTTTCCATCCTGCAATTGCACATTTACATTTGTGTGTGTGTCTGTTGTGAATTTGATGTTGTATTTGTGGGTTTACACTGTAAGATAAAGGGGGGCACACCTCCATAACAGCAAACAATATATCCTCCCAACAGCTAAAAACCTTCACCGACATACAGGTACACAGTTCCTTTAAAAGCATCAGTATACAACATTTCTCTTATTTACAATCATTGAAAAAAGAATCACCATTTCTCTCAGAGAAGATTAGTAAAAAGTGACTGAGTCACCATAAAGAGTATGCAACTCCTAGGAGTTAGTATTGGAAATTTTCTACAAAAAAATCTCTGTCATTTTACAGGCCAAGAGCTGTGATTTACTGAAGAAATACAGTATTTTAAGTGCCCTATCTAAAACAGTTAGGTGTGGTATTAATGGCGTATGATTCACCAAAAGTCGATTGATAATAAAAAGATAATGAGTCTGTTTTTCAAAAGGTTCCTTTTAGCAACTTCACTGCGTTCACACTGATTTAAGTTTTACAAAACAAAATAAACCATGGAATCGTTATCCATATTAAGTACTGTGACAAGCTAATGCTATTGCAAATAGACTAGTGTTGATTATGTACTGGAAAAAAAAAACAACCAAAAAACAAACAAACAAAAAAAACACACCGTTCGATCTGCGAAAAGGGCGCAGAGTCAGGAATTTGTGTCCTCAGGCAATTCGAGAGGGTTGAGGATCATTAAAGGGCTCATTTGCTTGTTTCACTCTGAGAGTGCTTCAGTACATGTTCCTCCAAAGATTAGGCGGTGCACGGCACATAAGCCTGTTCTGAAAAACTTTTTCACGTGGATTTTACAGCCTCCTGGTGAAACCCACCCATCCCTGTGTGCAAACAGACGAATCACGGGCTGCTGTCGAGGAGCTTGATGGTGCGTCTGTTTAGAGAGGGGTGTCGTAGTAGTCAGTGGGCTGATCCGTCCCAGCTGGCTTCTGCTGTTTCTGCTGATGCTGCTTCATGATCTCCTTCACCTCTTCCTCCAGCTCAGGAGGGATGATGAACTGGTCGTCCGGGTCGGGCTGTGCCGGAGCTGTAAAGTAACCTCCTGATTTCTTGGATGGGGCATCGGCTGCCACCTCGATGAGATTATGACTCTTTTCTTGACGCGCAACTGAACCATTAACCCTCCTCTTCCCTGGAAACTTTCCCCCATCCCCAGAACCTGCTCCCACGCCTTGCCATGACTCGTCTCTCTCTAACCCATTCTCGGCCTCTGCCTGGTTCAGGTCGACCCCTTCCTCTAGTGGCTCGGGGGTGCACGGCGGTGGAGGAGGTGGAGGAAGAGGGAAGAGGGTGCATTCCTGGCTAGAAGATGAGGGAATAAGGGTTTGGGGTGTTGATAACTGTGACAGCTCAGCTTTGAGGCAGTGGACATCTGCCTCCACTTCCACCCGGCTCCCGTTCGAGAAAACGCCGGCGATAGGCTCTTCATCCTCGCTGTCCAGCCCATTGTCGGACAAGGCGCTGGAGAAGGTGGCGCTGGACAGCTGCCTCTGAAAGGAACCGGTCAGGCAGGCTGGGTGGAGCGCACAGCAATTACGAGCAGAAGGCAGCTCTGAACCTGGGAGAAGATACTGGCAGGACTGGGTGGTTGTGTGGGACTGCTGGTGCTGTAGAGATAGCAGATGGGCTTGATGGTGCAAGTGAAATTGAGGGTGGTGAGGCTGATCCTGCAGCAGCACGAAGGAGCTCTGTGGAGGCTCGTCAGACGAGGCCGTAGAGCCCACCTCGCTGCTCATCTCACTGGTGCTGATCTCGCTGCTGATTTCACTGCAGGAAGAAGGCGGAACGGGCAGGGAGCCGTCTGAGGGTCGATCCTTAATGGCAGAAGAAGACGGAGGGTAGGGGCCCAAGCCGGGGCTAGGGGGAGGCTGGGGAGGCTCAGAACAGCAACAGGAGCAGCAGTCTTCACTCACGCTAAGCTGTACCACGACTGCACTTAGGCTGTCAGTACAGCCATACCCTTGTGCCAGAGTGCAAAGCTTTTTAGCAGCAGCGAGGCCGTCCGGGACATTCCGAACTGCCTCCACTGCTTCTGTAGGAGACACAGCATCCCACAGCCCGCGGCTGCCCAGAATGAAGAACTCATCCTGAGGGGTGAGAGTGACTGTCTGCACATAGGGGCAAGGGATGACTGAGGGGTAAAGAAATGAGTAGCCCATAATTCTCGTCGAGTCAGTCACCCCATTCACCTTGTTGTCCTGGAAGAAAGGAGTATATAAATCAATACAGAGAACATTTAAAACTACTTTGGCTTTAGTCTATTGGTGGAATCTCTACCTCAGTAATGATGGCTCTATGCTGCCTGATCCTACGGTATTCCTCCTCAAGGCCCACATTGTGAAGCAGCGACAGAGACATGGGCTTCCCGTCCCGGCATAAGATGGCCTGGCACTTTCCCACGTTTGCAGCTGTGAGGATGAAGCAGCCACCAGGGTCTGTGGGGTCGTGGCGGATGTGACATAGAGCTGCAGAGCCACCGAGTTTCTGTCCGGCTGTTCCAAGTTTCCTTTAGGAGGACAATGGATGTAGAAACAAGAGAGGATGACAGTTTATTGAATAGCTTTCGTTTTAGAAACATTTAGGATGAACTCTGTGGGCAGGAGCATAATTATATTGCCATCCAGAAATACTGACATGCATTTTCAATTTAAACATTAGCAAAGAAGAGCCTGGAAATGGGCCAGATTTAGTCAACAGGTTCATTTTCCATCTGGAATCCCTGACAGCTTGATGGTAGGTGATGGGTGATATGGGGTTAAAAGTTCATCACGATATTTGTTTTATTTATTGTAATAATGATAAAACTGATGACAAAAAGCATTTAAAAAATCTGGAAAACTGTTTTTGGAAACAGACTGTATGGCTGTGACCTAATGTCACTGCAGTCAAAGTCCTACCATTAAAAAAAAGAAAAACTGCTCTTAAAATCTGTGGTAAGACTTGAATATGGATGCTAACAGATCCATCCAATCTTTCTGAGCATTACCATGTATCCGTTCCCTTCCATTTTACAGTGGAGTGCTTATTGGTGTTGGTCAATCATACAAAATCCAAATAAAATACATTGAGGTTTATAGTTGTAAAGTGACAACATGTGAAAAAAGTTCAAGGAGCATAAACACATTTGCAAGGCATTATAAGTGGTACATCACAGTCCCCTCTAGTGGGGACCCATGTAATAGTGGCAGTGCCATTTTCTGCTGATAAGACTAACTTAAAAGAGGTGGAGAAGGTCCATACAGGAGCCTCTGAAATAAAAATCTAAAATAAAATAACTAAATGTAAATATAGCCTAGCGGTACCAACTGTTAAACATGGCCTTATTTGTTTAAACATTTGAAGATGAAACGGAACAGTTTTTTATACATGCCTTTTAAAGAATAACACAGAATCCAGAAACAACTGAAATTCATAAACACCAAATTTCTCTTTTAGCACCCAAAAACCACTAAAAACCAATATAACTTCCAGTTGTTTCGAGAACACAGAATACACTGGTGATTACGTACCTTTGCATGACGAGGAAAGTGTTGGTCATGTAATCCTCTTCGCTTTTCGTCTTGTGGATTTCCTCGGCTAGAACGTCGTTCATCGTGCACTGCAGCAAGTAGGGCACTTCCACATTCCTGTCTCCGTCGAACACACCGTACAGGGCTTCCCGGCTCCCACAGAAACTGTTTACTGAAAGGGCGGCGACGCAGAGTCTGAAAAGGAACAGCCAAGCACTCTGTGAGGAAACAACAAGAGTTTAAAGGAAGAAAAATAATAATAATAATAATAATAATAATAATAATAATAATAATAATAAATTAATCTCTGTTACGTGTAATTTGGCTGAATATCTAAACAACAGTCAGGATTCCCATGGATTTTTCATGATAAAATTATTTTTAAAGACTTAAGTTTTCCCAGTTCTCAGTCCATTATATTAATTTTAAAATATAAAATACCAAACTTCACTTTGAATTCATGGCAGACTTTAAATATGGAACTTGAAAATACAAGAAGGAGCAGGAAAGAAGCAAGGAAAGAAAAATAAGGAGAAGAGAGAAAAGAAGGACACAAGAGAGGAAGGAAAGGAGCAAAAAAGTAAGGACAAAATGAAGAAAGTAAGGGCAAAAAAAAAGGACAGAAGGAAGGAATCACAAGGCGAAGGGAGGACAGAAGAAAGGAAAGAAAGGAAATGAAAAAGGAAGCAAGGAGGACAGAATGAAAAAAGAAAAGACAGAAGGATAGGAGGTAAGACAAAAGGAAGGACAAAAGAAAGGAAAGAAGAAAAGACAAAAGAAAGTATATGAGGAAGAAGAAAAGGATGGAAAAATACAAGAAGGAAGGACCGAACATTTAGACAATGGGGTTGGGAATAAAGTTTTTCCATATTTCTCCAGGCCTGGAAAATACTAAAGCCAAATTCCGGACTTTTCCAGACTATATGAATCCCGATTCTCACCCAAAGAAATTTGTTCATAAAGAACAAAAATGAAAATGTTGGATTTGCTCATATATTTTTTTTGTGGTCATAGTTTCACCCACTTGGAGATTCTGCAGCAAGCGAACGTGCAGGGCTCGTGTTTTAGAAGAGCACTGCTTCCATATTTCTTTCATGAAAGTTATCTTTCAGAACCCAAATCCTCAGCAGGATTATATTAGCGAGGCTTTGCTGCACAAACATGATGGAGGTTGTTCTTTTCACTCTTGACTGAATTTAGCTCACTTGTTCTTTACGCCTGAGGCCTCTGTGTAACCATGACTCCACACAGCGGGCCCCCCAGGTGCCTCATTCGATGAAAAGGTTGGTGGTGGATCAATACGGAAACAGCGAATGTTACTGGAAGACAAAAGACACGAAGCAGATCAAAATCACTACCTTATCCTAAGGCATGGAAATACATAAACTAAAGAAATATGTTGTCACAAGCAAATAATGAACATGAAGGAAAACTAAACAATATATTGCAAGAAAAACAAATTAATTTCAGAAAGAGCTGCCTCTGGAAAATAAAAAAGAGCTGCATAGATGAAACTGGCATACTTAAGCTGCTCGAGAGTCTTATGGTCCAGGTTGAGACGAGGGTTGCCAGTGAGGTCCAGCTCCTGAAGTTTTGGAGGCAGATTCTCGGGCAGGGTGATCTCACTCAGCTCGTTGCAGCTCAGATCCACACACTGAAAAACAGAACGTTACAGATGTCGATTCCGAGCTGCCCAACCAGAGACGCTTCACGAAGACGCGCTGCTGCAGCCTTACCTTCATCTCCATCAACTGCATGACCTCAGGAAAGACCTCGATGGAGTTGGAGTGGGCAATGAGCGTGTGCATTCGTCGACAGTTCATGATGGTGGTGGGAATGGTCTTCAGCATGTTTCCACTCAGGTCCACCTCCTCCAGCTCTTCCAACTTGGCCATTTTACTGAAGGATAAGAAGGAAGCAAATGAGCTGAACTATGAACTCATGAACTAGTTCTTTAAAGGATGGAGAAGTTCGCAGCTGAGGTCAGCTGTCATCATGCGATATTTTCCTTGCTTGTGTCTGCTGACTGTGCTACAAACACGAACTGTCAGATTATGCATAAAAGTGAATAAATAATACCAATATGTAGGGGTTTTTTTAATATTTTTGTGGAAGCACAAGATCAGGAAGACACGCAATATGTGAGGAAATGGTTAAACATTGCAATAACAAATTGACTTATGATAAATAAATGTTTACAAATGAAAAAATAAATCACAGACAATACTTTTCTCTGTCTAGATCTACTTATTTAGCCTTGAAACAGCTTACATTCATGGAAATACAGCCTCTCCCCAATCAAAGAGTATTAATGAATATCTTTTAGAATTTATAAATAAATATTTATAAAAGTGTTTCATAAAAGTGAACTTTTGGATTAAGGCGGTTTTATAAAGACACAGATTATGGCATTGCTACCTGCCATCTTGGATGAGCTGCCTTTAGGTTCAGGCTCACAGGACACTAACTGGACGTGCATAATACTCATATAAAATCACTGTATTCGAACCACAGATATACCCATAACTTTAATACTGCATGGTTTGCAGATTGCAGTGCTAACCATCTGATTTAAAAGCCAATTTATTATGTTTTTGAATAAGAATCTGAAAGACATTCATTTAAAATGATCTTCCAGCCCTTTTCTCTGTTGTGTTAGATCTGGAGATTATGGGAAATCAGTATAAACTTAATCAATCACGCTAACTTTATCTGATGAAGCAAATGTATAAGAGATGTGTAAAAAAAAAAAAAGTGTAAAATGTTCCTATAATATTTCAATTTCAAAGAAGTATCATTTTTAGATTTAATTTTTCTGTTCCTGTTTTTTATGTTGCCATGAAGTTCTTTGACAACAAAACATTTACCGAGTTTTATGTCTACTGTTCTCTACAAATCATGACACCCAATAGTGCTGAAGTTGACTGCCAGTTTGGCAGAACAGTAAAGACCCATTTCATGCTTTTTGGCAGTTTTTGTGATTTGGACAAACTTGGCTTGGTAAACAATGTTTCAATAAATGTCCTATCCTATCAGAAGTACAGAGTTTTGTCTTTTAGATAATAAAATAAGACAAAGTAAGGAAATGGCATGCTTTTCATTCTAAATTTCCATTTCTATACAGTTCCAGGCTTGGAAAATGTTCAAATGAAATTCCATACTTTTCAAGACCACATGTAAAACCTGTTAAATTAACAATGATGTAGAACCCCTGATAAAAAAAAAAGGAATGAATCACAAGCTTTTCTAGGAATTACACATTTTTCATTTATGAAGAAAAAACTCCCAGAAAACTTAGAGTTTTCTTTATATTACATGTTCATATTTGCTCTGTAAATGTCTTGAAAAACATTGAAATATATGTTTTTACAGTTTGATGACGTTTTACAGAAATAAAAATGTTAAAATTAAATGGACAATTAAAGAAAATAAATATTTAAACCTCACAATTATTCCTGGAGTGGTAATGTCTCTGTGAAGGAGCTCTTTACCTGGCTGGAAAGGTCTGGAGGTGATTGTATGCCATGTGCAAAACTCGTAGGTGTGTGTGACCTGTGAGCATCGGCACACACTTGTCCGTCAGCCAGTTATTCGTCAGGTAGAGCTCCTGCAGGATGCTGTGGCTCTCCTCTGACAGACTGGATGGTGGCAGGTGCTCCAGCTTGTTGGCTGATGCATTTACGCATCGTAAACTGAACCCAAAAAACATGAGAAGCACTCAGTCAGTTTGGTGGTATTTTGCAGGACACAAAAACAGCGATAAATTATCTACATTAGGAAACAAATGCATTAATTTACTCCTATATAATACTAACTTCCAAGCTATCAGATATTAGATTTTTCTACAGAATTAATCAAAAGCAGCTCAGATGTATTTTATCATCAGAAAAACATTTCATTGTCAGTTTTTCTCTCTCCCTAATTTTTCTTCTTGTAATTTTTTTGGTGTTCATTCACATATTTTTGCTCAAATTCCTCCTTCAAAGGTGTTTACTTGTACCCTGTACAGCAATAGTAAAATTTTGACCCATATATGAGAAAACTTAAGGATTTCAAAAACATCTGGCAAAAATAAAAACACAAAGCACTAAGGCAGTAACAGTTTTGCCCTTGATCTTAGTACACATGAAGTTTTCCTTCACTCAATCTCCTGCTTAAATTAAAGATGCATAATAGTAACAAACAAACAAAAAAAGAAGAGGACCAGTCACTTTCAGCCAATGCTTTAAGCTACCTGTTGGATTTGAGGAACAGGTTGCAAGGAAGTTCCACCAGTTGATTATGCTGAACATCTAAAACCTCCAGCAGAGGGCGCTCCACTCTTTCAGGCAGCTTCAGCAACTGGTTATGTCCTGCACTCAGCTTCCTTAGACTGTTGCTGCAGAACAACCTGCAGCATGAGAAATATCCAGAGAGCTGGGTCAGCGCTAACATATGATGGATAAGCAATTTCAACCGACAGATAGATGATTGAGATGGATTGATAGCTGAGATTCTGTAGGGCAGCCAGACAAGCAGATAGAAATAAAGACAGATAGTCTGCAGTTACTGAAGAGAGAGTAAAAAAAGTGAAAGTGAAGGACAAAGCTAGATGTGCAGATGAGGAAAGAAGAAATTCTGAGAGTAGCAGCGCCTCTAGTGGATCCTGTACCTGAAATTCATCATTCTGACACTTATTGGGTAAAAAAATAAATGTCCAGACAATATGCAGACCAAAGGCAGAAAGAGAGAGAGAGGGAGGGAGAGAGAGAGAGAGAACAGGAGAGAAGCCAAGATAGCAAGGTTGATGCAAGACATGGCAAAGAGTAAAAGGTGCATCTGAACTAACCTTCTAAAAATGCTACATAAAGACAAACCAGCCTGTTCAAAAAAGGATCTAGAGGTTACCGGCTCTCAGTGTGATTTATGAGGCTCTATGGGGGATAGATACATCACTTGACAAAGAGCAGAGAAAATAAAGCAGCACTGCTTCACATTTACAGGCATGTTTGTTGCGAGAAGGAGACTCACCTCGCCGGGAGCTCGGTGATGAGGTTGTGGCTCACGTCCAGGACTTCCAGTTTCTTTGCTTCACACAGCCAGTCTGGCAAGGACTCCATGTGGTTCCTGGTGGGGGAGAAGGGGTGATGATGATGAATTATATGCCATTTTCAAACTGTGTTACTTAAATGGAAAATAATTTAGGACATAATAAATGTCCTTTTTCTGTATTGTGTAACATTATAGATTTAAGTAAATGGAGTCCTGGCAGTGCTGTCTTACATTCAACAGGGGAAACTCTTCTTCATTATGTGACTTTCTCAAGGCCACTTGGTCTTGTCAGTTTTTAAAATAAATTAAGCTTTTAAAAAATCAAGTACAGCCCCAATTTCATGCCTTTGTATCAACTGCTAATTCTTTTATCTACTTTTCTTTTTGTTCTTTTTTTTTTTTTTTACAATGTCCATTTCCATTCTTTTTCAATAATCAATAATAAAATTGTGATGGCTTGACTGAGAAAGAGCGTCTCCAAAGCCACGGGTCTTGTGTGATGGTCCTGGTTAGCTGTGGTTCGTATCTATCAAATATGGTTCAAGGAACTGATGCGATGCAGGTGGGGAGTGAAGCCTGCCACGTGTGGTCAGATTCAAAAGACAAGCTAATGTAGCTCAAAATGCTGGGGGGAAAAAAAAAAAAAAAAAAAAAAAAAAAAGTTAATGCTATTTCAGAGAGGAAGGTGTATGATGTTCATGGGGCTGAATAGCAGTGGTGGAAATCCAAGCAAGTCAGATCCATGGAAGCCTCGCCTCACAGGACTTAAAGGATCTGCTGCTAACATTTTAGTGCCAGATACCACAGCTCGCCTTCAGGTATCCAGTGGAGTCTGGGCAATGATGAGCCATGGTTGTGTGTCTTAAGGCATTAGCAATTAATAAAAAAGAGATTTTATTTTTATTTATGATTATCTTTATTATTCCTACTTATGTTTGGATGTGTCAGGTAGTTATGAATATGTACTGTATGTACTTCAGTCTAATAGATGCACAATCAATCAAATAATTGACAAGCTATATTATTACAGTTTACTTTTGTAATACACAAATATTTTTTTTCCCTCACCTCGAGATATCCATGTAGCTGAGATTGGAGGGCACAGGACTTACATCCAACTGCTGTAATTCTGTGGGGAGAAATCCAAGCACATTAACCTACTGCAAGGACGGTCTAATAAAAAAGCAGGTAGATCAAAAATGGAGGATAGGACTGGGGGAGGGGGTGGGGGTGATGACGAGTGAAGGGGAATGATAGAGAGGGACAATTAGAGGGTTTTATTGATGAGAAAATTGAACGAATGAGAACAGATGAACACAAGAGGGATATCTGAGAGGACACATGGATGGTATAAAACACTTATAGAGAAGGGATTCAGGTATAGTTGTGAAACGAGTGAGGCTGTGGTTTAAAAGGAAAGGCTACCAACTAATGCAGAGCCACACTCACCGTTGTTTGAGGCGTAGATCCCTTTGAGCAGGGAACTTTTGATTTTAAGACACGTTATGTGGTTCCTCTCGCAGTGAAGGACCTCCAGCCTGGGGAAGATGGAGGCGTCCAGCTCCGTCAGCCTGTTATCCCTCACATCCAGCTGGGTCACGTGCCTCAGCAGGTCAGGCTCATCTGGCACCATGACGGAGATCTTATTCAACCTAACGGAGGATGAAAGGGTTCATCTTCAGCTGGATCAGACTGTGGCCAACATTCTTTGGGGATTTCTGATATACTGTGTTTACATGTTAGCTGTGGATTTCTGTTGCACAGGATGAGAGGGATGTGCTGGTTGTTGCAAACTATGAAGCAAACTCGTTGCACTCTATTCAGTCGTAATATGATTAGCTTGGATTTACAAAAGTTGCTAAAGAAAAGTAATAACTGCAACAGATTTCAAAATTTCTTTGACAAACTTTTAGTGAAGCATTAACTGTGAAATAGTGCAAGTCACTCCAGCTCTGTTTTCCCAGACGATGAGAAGGGATCTGATGAGGCCCTTGTAGGCAAATGATTTCTTGATTTTGTGCTCTTCAACCGTCTAGTTCTGTGATGGCATCCGCCAAATGTTTTTGTTTCCATAATTAGTGGGTTTAAAGCATGTCAATGAGTACAACAGTCGAGACAAGAATGACTGGAAAATCTAAGTCATGCATGATCTGGACAGAGTTCCCCGAGTTCATTTTTAAAATCACTTCTAATTGTAACTTAACGATGTGCAGAATGATCTGTCTGTGCTATTTTACCTTAAATCGATGTGTTTGACATGGAGCAGTCTGAAATTCTGCAGCGTGAGTGTTTCCTGGTTGTTTCCAGCCATGCAAAGCTTCTCCATGGAAGCCAACCGCTCGAGCACCTGGGGCACGTGGCTGAACTGGTTGAAGGAAAGGCCTAAGTAGCTCAGCTTCGACAGGGACCCCAGCTCAGAGGGCAGGTCACTTAAACTGTTTCCATCTAACAGGAACGTCTGCAAACTGAAAGAGGAATGATCAAGTATTTTAACAAGGACACATCTTTATTCTCTCAGGATTTATCATACATCAGATCAACATGTTATATGGTATGCCTCAATAATCTTAATGTAAACTTAATGTCCAGCAGATGGCAGTAGAACAACAGGTACCCTACTGGCCGCTTAAGGAATTTACAGACATGCCAGATCTGTCCTGCAGATTACCTTCCCATCTTTACCAGTTCATAACCTGCATGCCAGTAACATTTAGCTTCACTGAGGTCTGAGTATAAAGGAGTGTTTTGAAAAGCAACCCCAGAACTTACTCATATTTTGTGCTGTTACAACCACAAACTTTAGTGGAGTTTAATGAGATTTTATGAGACAGACCAAGAACAACACCAAGTTGAGTAAAATGGAAAGTTCAAGGAAAGGGATGCTTGGTCTTCAACTAGAAATCAACAACGTGTGGCATGCATTTGTTTTAAGATTCCCTGAGTCAATACCCTGTGGAACCACATTTTGCTGCAGTTACAGTTGCCAATCCTTTGGGATATTGCTATGCAAGCTTTGCACATTTGGAGACAGAAATTTAGCCAACCTAGTAAAAGGCATTTATTCCCAGTTAGACTGGCTGGAGTGTCAATTTTCAAATGTGACAACAGATTCTGAAGTGCATGTAGGACTGGATTTTGAGTGGACCATTTTAAAACATGAATACATCACATTCTTAATCATTTCAGGTCTTGGTCTATGTTTAGACCTGTTGTCCTACTTGGAGCTGGACCTTCACCGAGTTTCAGGTTTTTTGCTTCCTCTGATGGATTTTCTTACAGGACTGCTTTGTATTTATTTAGTTCCATCCATTTTCCCCATCACCTCTGAAAAAAAAAAAAAAAAAAAAAAAAGTATCCCCACAGCATAATGCTGCTACCACCAATTATTAAGGTTGGGATGGTATATTACGGCAGATGTGCAGCATTAGTTTTATGCCAAACAAAACGCTTTACATGTAGGCCAAAAAATTCAGTTTTGGTCTCATCTGATCATGTCTCATCTTCTACATGTTTGGTGAAATAGACTATTTACAAATAAGATAACATCTGAAAATAGTCAGAAGTTTCATTGGAATTTTCTTAGGTGTATCAGAGTAATGGGGGCTGAAAACAAATGCAGGTTAAGTTTCTCTAATTTTATTTGGGAGAAATTTTGAAAACCATCTATGCTTTTCCTTTTACAAGGCATCATCTCCTGTCTGTATTGTCAGCACTGGGTTAGCTACAAAATAGCTACATTAGTGCTCTACACAATAAAAATGAACTATAATAAATACACCCCATTGTATTGTATTGTACTGGCATTTTTAAGCAGTATAATTAGGATAGAAGTGTAGGTACTGTTTTAGTCCGAATGATGTCATAAAATTGATTTTTAACGGCTTAAGGAGACAAATAAGATTTGTTACCAAGTGCATGCAGACCCAACTCAGTTGTTAAAAAAAAAGATATTTAATCAAAGAGAAAATGTGCATAAAAGTATACAGAGAAATCAATGTTATCACCCACTGATCAGGTCATTGTTAAGGTGAGATCAATACAAATCCCAAAAATTTTGTAAAGACAAAAAAAAAATAAAAATAAAAATAAGTGGACCAGGAGCACTTCATTAGTAAGGTCACCATTTGATTAGAAATGCAAAGTGCATGGTTATCCCTTTTGGAACTCACACATTTGGCTATGCAAACTTTTGACACTGAGGCACACAGAAATGTGGTGCACTGTTGCAAAAGTGTATCTACAGACACTAATAGCAGATAGAGGAAGGTAAACACCAAAAGAAAATGAAAAATAAAGTATCCTTAAAATGAAATATTGGGAAGTATATTAAGCCCCTGACTTAAGCAAAGATTAGATTTTGCAATATATATTAGCTTGGCTTTTTGACACAAGGAATATAACTTACTTGCTCATGCCACCCACAGAGCTGGGGACAGAGTCCAGGTAGTTACAGCTGAGGTTGACCTCTGTCAGGGTGGGGATGTCACAAATGGGCATTGGGAATTGACCAAGGTGGTTGTTGGAGAGGTTGAGGCTGCGAAGACGAGAAAACCTGAAGAAGCAGAGAACGGAGATAGAGAGGGTTAATTGAAAAGCTTGCTTATGTCCTGTAAAGATTAATATTGCAACAAGATGTAGCATATTTATGAAGATATTCATGCGGACTGAAGCAAAGTGTAACTTGCATATATTTTGCAAAACCAACCCCCCCTGCCCAACCAAAAAAAAAAAAAAAAAAAAAAAAAAAACCCACAATAAAATTCAACACGCCCACAGCAGACAGAGTGGCTTTAAAGCTTCACATTAATTTGTTGAGCAAACAAATAAAGCATGAGTGACTGTGTTATTTATTTAAACATCATGATGTACTGATAACCCTTATAGGAGCAAAGGCCTAAAGAGGAAAGAAGACCAAATACCAAATACCAAAGTGAACTTTGCAAAATGAGCTTTTCTTTATTTATCACAAAAACATACACAACCTGTTTTTACACTAAAGCCGCTGCTGAAACCAGACTTTGATCACATTTTTACAAACTCAAGTTAAACACATATTCACACAATAGATTATGACAATGGACATAAAGATATAAAGAATGTCAGAGCTATTGATTAGAGTGGCCAAGTAATTCCAGATGAGGGCGGCTCCTGCTTGAAGTTGGAGGAGGTTGTGTGAGAAAATGTCTCTTGATCACTAAATTCGTCTCTGCAAAAGGCTGAGTAAGACTCATGCCTTCTCCTCAGACTCTCTCTGTGTCTCCTCCAAGTATATCATGTTAGGTCATTCTGACATCTGTGATCAGAGGTGTTTTGGTCTTCTTCTTTTCCTTCTGCATTTAAAGCAGAAGGAAAATTTAGTCTGACCAGTGGTGGACCAGCAACAGTTACTGACGCTACTCATGCTAATCTTTAACAGAAGATACTAACTAGCTAGTTTAATATGTGATTTTGGTAGTCATGTTGTCTTATTATTAAAATAATAGTAAAACTGTTTTACAGAGACTGCTCTCTCTCACACAGCATAATGTTGCCTCTGCTCAAAATGTAACTAAATCAGCACCACTGAGCAAGAAAAACTGTTTTGAATGTTCTTATTTATCCACCTTCCTTGCAGTGCTAGTGAAGGATTGATCATGTGAGCAGTATCATAGCACCAGTTGAAGCATTTCAGTTTGTTTTGGTATGAGTGAGTTTTAAAGTAACTGGTTAGCAGTTGTGCTTAATTTCTTCTTCGTTTTGATTGTAACGATAATGGCACACCTTCAGAGCTGTCCATTCGTAGTTTTGTTCGTACAGTCTTGGAAGAGAGAACAAATTTCTCTGTTGATGCTGAGTATTTATAGGCCTGTATGTAGATAGTTCTTAAACAACAACAACAACAAAAAAAAAAAACCTTGGAATCGTCTATAACTGACATCAAGAGGTCAGAGCTTTACACAAACAGATATCTGAAATTGCCCAAAAACTCTAGACTGGTGCAGCTCTATTACATTACTGCAACAGACTAACCAGAAGCAATGTTTGTCTCATTGTCATGACCTAAAATAGTGAATTCTCCTCCAATGAAGAATTGTCAAAATGCTTCAGATTTATTATGTTTTAGAAAATGGGTAAAGTTTAATTCTTTCACATTTTGCCCTCTGTAATACACATGCAATACAAACAAAAAAAAAAAAAAAAAAAAAAAAAAAAAAAAAAAAAAAAAAAAAATTGAGCATTGTAAGAATGTTGTTAAAACCCTTTGGCACATTTCTGTTACAAATCTTGCAAAGCAATTAAATTTGCAATTCAGTTCTGAAGCGCCTACTTCCAGAAAAGATACTTAAATTGCTACTTTAACATGGCTGGATGATAGTTATGCAGACTGAATTTAATTAGGTTCTTAAAAAAAGAACTAGCCTATCATGAAAATCAAATCATATTGTTACTTTGACACTTACAAGCTACCAAGCATTTTAGATTGAGAAAGGTTGTCTAGATAATCTTTTTAATAGTGGATAACGTGCTTTGAGCAAGAAACCTACAATTGCTCTCAAAACAAAAACTTTATTGAACTAATAGCTTGGATGCAAGATCTATGCCTGTGTAAGCACCAGTATCATTCAAAAACAGAAAAATCACTTGAACACACACAAAAAAAACAAAAACAAAAACAAAAAACACAAAAAACAGAAGGTAGTTTTGTGTTTGTGCTTTTGACACAACAGAGTGAGTCATGGTTATCAGTTTGACAGTTTTACCCCAACATCAGGCGTATTCAAATACTTGTTTCAAAAAGTTGAAGATAGGAAAATAAGAAGATAATGTGTGTGATATGCTGATTTAATATTTGTGCCCAGTCTTAATGGTTGTCTCCTTTTTTGTGCACAAATTCCCAACAGGGAACAGCCAATAATAGTACTCTCCCTCCCTGGCTGACCTGCAGACAGAGGAGATTGTTCTACACCAAAAACAAAAATATTCTAACATTTTCAGGTGATTTAGATGTGACTGATGGCCAACTGCCCCCATAAGTAATTTCTAAATAAAAGGTTCATGACAGTCCACTGGGAAAATACCAAAAGGGACCTGATGTTTCTGATGTTTGTGTGATCTATCACACAAATCTCACTTGATTATTTGAAGTGCTATTTTTTAAAATTATTTTTAAAAAAAACAAATCAGCGCTATCAGCTGAAACTGAAGAAAATAAAATCTGGAAGGATTTGGCAAGTAATACCCAGATGTATTATGTTATGCCAAATTAGACCAAATGGGAGGGAGCACTGGAGTACTATTTCATTAATAAGCTGGTCTGAAGATAAAAAAAATCTTAAAAATGGCATCAACAAACTGTCAGTTAGCTTACTGTTTCAAAGGTCCAGCCAAGAAGTCCATTTATAGTTTTTTGAGCAGTTGCTGCATTTTGGGCAAATCTCTGATAAACCCCTGTTACGGGCTGCCAAGCACCAAAGTGGCTGACAGACAAAGTGGGCATCTAGCTGATGAACACTGTGGAGCATTTAGCAGTTGAAGAGCCAGAAATCATCTGATGAAGAGCAAATAATGAGAGGAAGAGAGAGGGAATATTTTGTCAGGTGAACCAAGATTCAACCTAATTTTTTTTTTTTTTTTTGCTGCAAAGGTATAGAGGTAAAGAGTACAGCTGCACAGATCAGAATTCAAATCTCTGATTTTTGCCAAGCTTAAACACGCCACTATCGATATTATCTGATTTGGAGTCCTCTCCTAAAAATATATAGTATAAGAGCATTCAAAAATATTTTTCAAACATACCTGCCTTAGCTGTTTATATTAGAAGCAGAGAAGATATCACACCACTGTGTAAAGAGGAGTCCTTTGTCTTAAACAAAATGTAATGATTAAGAACCTAAACTTTTTTGGCATTTAGCACCTTACTATTAGTGAATGGTGTGGATGGCATTACTAAAACTATAGCCTGCTGTTTACAGTTACCCCCAAATAAAGAGATCTTTACTTTGACAGATTTCCAAGAGCCTGGCAACATTTCCACATCCATTATATTTCATAACAGAGAAGAAGGAAACGCTAAAGGATAAACAGAGCAATTTTGCTGTACTCTACTTAGCCTTCCTGTTATGAGCACAAGTCTTACTCTCTTGCAGCCTGAATGAACCACAGACATGTAAAAAAAAAAAAATAGTTTCCATTTTAATAGCTTCTTAAATCTCTGCTTCCTCTGACTTTGTTTTTAAACACCTACCATATACAAAATTGAACTCTTCTGTCCTTCCTCATAAAGTGGTGAGGAAGGACATAAACTGCACATTAAAGGGGCAGTATTATGTATTTTCAAGGCACATAGTGCCATTTTATAGCAAAATCAAGTAACTATGTTACCTTCAGTTATTATAAAAATGCTGTATATGTGACTCGACACACGAAATGTAGTCAGCGGAGCAGAAGCGGAGAAAAATTATAAAAATCACCAACTTCTGAGAAAATAGTGATTTTCGGGTTTTTTTGCAAAATATACTAGTTGAAGTTATGAAGAAACCAACCCATGCTTTAATTAGCAGTTTCCAAGGTTTTAAAATCGTTAACTTTGTGTTTGAATTCAGCTTTTTTACAGAGTAAATCTGAGCCAGGTGGGGGGAAAACTCAGCGGATTAACATACCGGGCTTTATTCGCTACTCACATGTTTTTATTTTAGCTTCGGCTAATAAGTTGAAAGTTTGAAGCAAACAGATGGCTCATTAACTTGCTAACACGTCACTCAACCGACGGCCGTAACGGGGCGTAAAAAAAACAGGACACTTCGGAAATGAAAACATTCACCATAAAGATACCAATGGAAAGAAAATAACCCCAGGACTAATATGATCAGAGGCATTTATGTCAGGGTGAGCTGCAGAACTTTTATTGTTTTTAAAACACTATTACGATACATAGCATGTCACTGGCACGCAGATCTGGGTTTAACCGGCCTGGGGCTGCACTGCTGCGGCTGTAATGAGTGTGATATGACAGAGACGAGGTGGTGAGCAGCGCTGCTCGCTGCGTTGACAAACTGCATCTCGTAGCTGTAACACATAGAATAAAATAGACGTGCAGTTCCAGCAGGTGTTTGCTAATTGCTGTTGCCGCTAGTCTGGTGGAGCTGTGTGGGGAATGCGCGGGGGGGGGGGCTCTGTGAGGCAGAAGCTCGGCTGGAGACTGCAGCTCCAAGACAGAGGAGCTTTGTGGAAATACGAGGCGCTTTGTGTGAGCAAGCTTTTATACATATAAACATAAATATATACATGCACACACACACACACACACACACACACACAATTCTAATTGTGTATATATTTAAACAATTGTCTCAACTAGAGTCCACATCAAAAACTCAAAAACACAGAGGTAGTACACAAAGTGGTACACTCCTCAACTTTAGCTTCTTCATATAAGCTTCTCAAGGGAAATGTGGGAACTCAAGAAACTCTGCTGCATGTTTCTGTCAAAATCCCTCTATTTTCAGCTAAACTATTCATCTCTTTCTCATTACTGACCTCCTTTTCTGTCATGCTGGGTCAAATGCGGATGAGCCTACTTAGATTTGGCAAAGCAAAATAGATGCTATCTCCCTTGACCAGCAGGGGAGCTGTGCGTCCCCTACTCTGAATTAAAAACCAGTTATTTTAACTCCCATGTCATCTTCCTTTCAACATCAGTCATTATTACCCTGGAGATCAGAAAATAAAGATGAGTCAAAATAATATTACTATGGCAGGGATTCAAAAAAATTTGACCTCATTTATGAGGAAGGCACAAAAACATTTCAGATTATACATGTACTGCCACGCAAACACACAATTCTCTAGGGCAGCTAAAAATAAAATTAAATGTAAAAAAAAAAATACAACAAAAAACATAAAAATGTCATACTGTATCATGACTTTGCATGCACTGACCCCAAATCTATAGCCTGCAGTCAAAATTACAGGCAAGCAACTTCTTCCCTAACACACTCTCTCCCTTTTGCACACGCACGTGCACTACAGAGCTGCAGTGACAAGCATAAAAGTGCATCAATATATTATATATGATTACATGAAGAGACACACAAAGACAGGGCCACACATGTAGCATCCAGTATCTTGCCTGTGGTCTTTAATCTGGGACCATGATAAGCATGCAGCAGATGGTGCCCACAGAGAAAAAGAGTAAGACAGGCTAGGCACATTAAAAGCTTCCCTGGAGACGCAGCTATCCTTCTGGGCTCTTTTGGCCTACCCTCCAACAACCCTGGATAGCTTCTTTGGTCCCCCTGTGCCAGCGGCTGTTGTCCTAGTCTGCTCAGGTCGATGACTTGCAAGTATGCAGCTGAAACCCAAATCTGTCCAAATCAGACAGCCATGCCCTGCTGTTTTCAATGAAGCCTCACTGTCACTGTCTTGTCTCTCTGCTCTTTATATTACATTTTTCCTTAAGCACATGGGTTATTATGACTCTGTTTTCCCATCTGTTTTTAAATCCTACCTTACAATCCCTTGCTAAAGTATTTAACACTCTTGAACTGTTTTGTCATGTCACAAAAGTTAATTTTCAAATCATGTGCATACTTTTAAAGTGGAAAGAAAATGAAACATGGTTTTCAAGCTTTGTTTTATAAAAAAATATCTGAAAATGTGAGGTCTATTTATATTCAGCCCACCTGAGTAAATCCTTTGTAGAACCACCTTTCACTGCAGTTACAGCTGCAAATGTTTAGAGGTATGTCTCAGTGACCTTTGTAAATCGAGAGAGAAATCTTGCTGTGGCTCTCTGCAGCTGCTCTGGAGCTTCTCTGATTAATGCTCTCCTTGGTCAGCCTGTTACTTTAGGTGGACACTCAACCCATAGATCTGCAGGTGTGCCACACACTTTCCAGTTTCAGAGGAGTGAACAATACTTCATAAGAATGGATATTGTTTTAAACCCTTACTCTAGTTTAAACCTCTCCACAAATTTAGCCCTCACCTGTCTGCTGTGTTGCTTTGTAATTATGATGCTGTTTGTTCACTAATGTTCTTTAACAAACCTCTGAGGCTTTCATAGAACAGCAATTTTTCCACAAAATGTGGAAAAGTTCAAGTGGCATAAATACATCTGCAACACATGCATAAGTACAAGGCAATAAAGGCAAAAAGTAATGATCAGCTACCTCAAATTATCACAAAATGTAAAAGCTACTGATATAAAATCTGTAACCTCCTTTGTATCTCAGATTCTCACACTTTTCCTTTAATGTTACTTAAATATTGGTACATAGCCTGGCTGATAAAAGAGCCCTTGGAATGATTATTAAGGCTCAAATACATGTTAAACATACAAGAAACGCCTTTTGTTTGTCAGAACTATTTACCAGAAAAAAAAAGAAGCAACAATCCTTTAATTTTCCAGAAATCATTCTTTTGATGTTTAGCCTTAGGTGTTCTCCTGTAGGTCTGTGATAGTATTATACCTTTGCAGCTGCTGAAGGCGATGGTCTGCAGGCAGGAAGTTGTGTTTTAAGTTGAGGTGGGTGAGGTCGTGGCTATAAAACAGGTTGGGGGGAAGAAGTTCCAAACTGCAGCAGGATAAATCAACAGAGTTGATTCTCTGGGACACCATCTAGGAGGTGGAGAAGAGTAGGAAGAAGAGGAGGGAAAGTGTAAAAATAGAATGGGTGAAATAAAAATAAAGTTTTATAGTATCTTCACCACAGAAAAATTTTAATCTCACACATAATGTGGATATTATCATGTTAGGGGTCAAACATTTGGAAAAAAAAAAAAAAAAAAAAAAAAAAAAAAAAAAAAAAAAAAAAAAAAAATCCAAGAAGACTTTGATCTAACATTGAGCAGTTTAAACTGTGTGACCCACCTAAATGCCAAAGTTTAAAGTTGCATAAGATTGTTTATTTGTTCGCTTAATTAACAGAAACACAAAAGCATAGAAGTAAATTTAAAAGGCCAGAATAAAAGTTTTTCTCATTTTGAGAAAGAAATTCTACAATCTGTGAACTTGAGCCTTTGAGAGTGGAGTTAGCCTGCAGCTCTGTAGTCATCGCTAATGCACGTGCCATCTCTATCCAAGCGTCTATTCTGAGTGTCCCTCTGGGTGCCGGTGACATGCATGTCCCTGTTAATATTTAGAAAAGAGGTTTTCTGGCTATGTCCTACTTGAGTTCAAATGAGAGACGGGAGAGAGAGCGACACTTAGTGTGTGAGGGCACCTAGAAACAAATGATTTATACTCTACAAATAGGACAGTGCCAGTAAATAGCTATGAAAAACGTTGGTGAACTGTTGTTAAATAAATTTAACTTTGATTAAGTGATCTAAATTTTTTCTAATCAACAATTACAGTTAAAGAAAAGGACTCATTAATATACATTTCCTGGTTGAGGCCATTCTGAGACAATCGATATTCCAATAACAATGGATACATTCCTGTTATTAAAAGAAAGCAATTAAAAAATTACTTGTTTAAGCTTATGTTTTTGCACTACCCCCACCTCCTGTATGTTTCATACACCTGTAGAAAACTCGGATCATTTTCGCACTTTCTCTGGCAACAAATCACAAGAATTTTAAGCATAGTGATGGTACGACAGAAACTTTGAGTGGTTTTGAAATAGTAATTTTTTAAAACATTGGTATAACTGGGTCATGACTAAAACTGAAAAAGATGTGGATGATCAGGACTCCTTTGGAGCATTTCTTTCTTTTCTTTTTTTTTTTTTTTTTTTAACTTTTTGTATCTCAGTTTTAAAAACTGTGATCAAATAGGGTTTTCCCTCAATAACTAGAATTTACTGAATCTTTACCCCAAGGGAGAGTCTTTTCTATAATTCACACAGGCAATTCAGTCCTTCATTAGAACCTCTGACTGCAAGCAGTTTCTGGGAAACTTGCCAAAACAGAAAATTGCATACTTGTTTAGCTTCATTTTGAATAATCACTTATTATTAAAACGATTACATGAAAATACATAGCCAGTTCAATAAAAAAGTCAAATACACTAATATTTCATAGCACTGCCCCCACAGGCTTGTAAGATGGGAACCAGGCTAATGGGTGGTTCTCCAATATCCTTCCTTCTTGTTTTTAATAATGCATCGGATAGTTCTAAACCCAGTTTTAGTCATTTCAGCAATCTCCTTAGATGTTTTCTCTGCATGTGCCTGGCAATACTTTAACCATTCAGAAACAGACAAACATCTTTTCCATGACCATAGGATGTGTCTTCGGACAAGGCTGTTTAAGAAGTAAAAAAGCTACTCTCTGAACCAGTTATGGTAAAATAACTTGGTGCCAACTGAAACACAATCATTCATGTAGTAATTAGCTAATGAAAGTTTTTCACTTATTTGCTTTGTTAAACCCAGGTGATAACTTTTTTTTTTTTTTTTAAAAGGCAGTGTATTTTATCCTTTCTCAGTTAAGGATTAGACTCCATTTAATCAGCAAAAAACACAGAAATCTCAGTGGATAGGTTCAAAAATATTTGTCTGTAACCTTGCCTGCACTTTTATACCCACTTGGCCGCTGGATAGTGGGATTACGGTGCGTGTGAACTGAACAAATACAAAATGGATCTGACATTTTTGTAGTGCAGAACAAACATATGTCTTTGTTCCTTTTTCCTCCTTCAACCTGCTCACACACTCCGTACCTTGGCAGCATGTCTGTGCCAGCGCAGGTGCTCTGTGAAGCTGTCAAAGCTGACATAGTAGGTTTGACTTTGAGGTCCTGCCGAGCTGAAGGCCAAACAATGATTGTGCTTCTTCACCTCCTCCACCTGTAGTCAAGGTAAACATAAGAGTGACATCAACCTTTGAACCATTTTGATCACACAAAAAAATGGGAAGATTTATAAAATAGATGTGAGGAAACAAGAAACAAAACTAAGAGGCATAACTAATTTGAAATGACTTCTGTTAAAGCAGTAAAATACTAAACAGCTACAGGGTAGATTAACTCAGTCACCTGCACGGTTATGAAAATATGCAAAGCATGCACTCATCTGTTAAATACCTGTGCGTGACACAGGCAACAACAAATGTATGGGAAACAGCTTTCTGAAAATGCAGTCATTTGCAGTCATTGCACATATGCAGTCATACTTGATCATAAAAAAAAAATCCTCTGTTAATGAATAGCTGATCGGGTATGGAGTTTGAATAGCACACGAGCACACACACTCAGAAGATAAACAAATGCAGAGTCTCGTTGTGTGTGAGATGTTTAGAAACAGGGTGTGGTGCTATAGTGTTTTTTGTGTCAGGCATTAAAGTAGATAATGCTTTTCCGGAAAACCCTTGGACCTTATTTTGCAAGTAGGCATACAAAGCTATAAATGGATAAAGGTCCATTTATTGAGCACTGTTGCACAAAAGATTAAAGTATGTCATGACTTCAGATTAGAAACGAACAACACATCCCAGCTCAATGATGAAAGCATTCTGGCTCTCTGATCTGAATTTAATAAAAAAAAAAAAAAAAACTAACAGCATAAATATCCAACTCAAACCAAAGGACAAACAGTTACTTAAAGTCATTTTGCTGTCAAGGTATGCTCGTCAGGTCATTTCTGGTAATAGATTAGTGTTTAAGGATTCAAAACATGAACCATAAAACATAAACCATAAAACATCTGAGGAAAATGGATAAGAAGGAAAATGTGTGTCATGTTTCTGTTGTGTGCCCTTTACATACCTTCCCGCCAATAAGTGGCAGGATGTGCATCTTTCCGATCTGGCTCTCCTTGACAGAGGAGACGATGAGGCAGGTGCCGCACAGGATGACCTGCCGTCTGGTCCAGCGGTTGACTGGCAGCTGGAGCTTTCCTTTGCGGACGTTGTAGGTCCCTGAGAGCTGAACCCTCTCGGAACTCTCGATACTTTGGGGCTTCCCTGTGAAATAGAAACTGGTTTAAAATAACATATATTGGCAAATAAATATGTAAACAGCAAAGGTATGCGATCTATGCACCAGCAGTTATTTCAAATTAAGAGCCATTTGAAGTTTATTTAAAAGAAATCTTATAAATATTGAAAGCATGAAGACAGAAGAAAGGTTAGGACTTTTCCTGGAACGATCATCTACCCATTCCATAAATTAGGATATTATTGAAAAATCCATTTATTTCAGGAACTTTGTCACTAAGTGAAACAAATTATGTTGATTAACTACACAGACTGGTGTTTTCCAGCCTTTATTTCTGTTAATTATGATGATTTTTCAGTGAATGAAATAGAACAATACATAAGACCAATAAAAAAAACCAACATTCTATATTACAGAAATGAGGGCTTAATAAAAAGTATGCTTTATACCATCTTAAAGGTTGTTCTTTCAAAGGGTGCTTTTAATCTGACAAATGAGTATCATCAGAAAGCATATTCTAATTTATTGCATATGACTGTATACAGGAAATGTGAGGGAGCTCCATGGAAATAAAACAGTGGATGAATTTCTCCTCAACCACCAAAAACTGTCTGTGTTGGAAACGCTTTTTCCCCAGGTCAATCAAACAACTAGAATCTTACATTTAAAAAGGGAGGAACAACCCACATCTAAAGGAAGATTACTTAATGAAGTTCAAGCTATGGCTAGGATTAACAGTTCAAGCAGGGAATAAACAGCCAGATCAACTAGCGAACCATGGGTGTAATAGTAAGAAAGTTCAATCTTTCACATCGGTTTTTACTTATGTATCCTTTGCCAGTTTGAAACATCCGCTCATTTCTACAGATCACCTGAAATCACTGAACGCTCTCTCCAAATGGTCCACCTGCATGTTTTAGCCACAATAATTAACATCATCTGTGACGGTTTTGTTTCTGTGTCTGAGCCAAACGAAGGAATGAGTGTGTGTGACTGGAGCTTCAGTCTGATTCAATCTGTGTTTTAACTTACCCTCAATCCACCACATGTGTAGGATTAACTTGAAATTACTTTTCAGGGTCAAACATTTTTTTTTTTTTTTTTTTTTGTGGGGAAACTAACGACAGGCAGACTGACAGATGCTATTCTCAATATATCTTGTCATCAACTACACTACTGTAGAGTAGTTAAAGAGGTCATGACAACAAATTTCCTTTTTCTGTGGTTTTGGAGGTATAATATCATCTGTTGTGAACTGATGAGGCTGTGTGAATGTCAAGAGTTGGTATCAAAGGAACTGCTCATAGGCAGTCAGTTTTGTTTCTTTGCTCAAAAACGGACAAATCAGAGAACAGTTTATCTTTCTATGTAATTCATATTTTCCAATTAAGAGAACACCATCAAGCAAACAGTTCTGCCCCCCCCCAGCTGATACACCGGCTAATTTAAGGGCCAAGTCGTCCAGCATGTCTGACTACTCCACTTAAGAAGAGGATGGTTACTAAAAATGGGCGCTGTTATGTCCGAGGGAACTCAAAAACGGCTGGAAGTTTCCACTTACTCCCGAAGGATGAGAGAATCAGAGAAGAGTGGCTGAAGTTCATTTATGGGGAAGTAGCACGCAATTATAACCTCAATTTGAGACGATGTTCAGCGCATTTTACTGAAGAGTTTCTCAAATACAGTTGTTGCCAATCAGAGTGAAGTCAACTAGGTGGAGCCACATATCATTACTGTACTCAACCCTTTTACCGAGGAGGGAAATCTGGCCTGCCAAAACAACCCCCTACAAAAAGGTGACGTTATTTTTTTTTTTTTAATGGAATTCTTTGGACAACTGACATAAGCAGTAATATCAACGACATGAAATAGTTTATACAATGATGTCACCACCCCTTTAAACCCTTACAAGTACTGCACTCACTAGTTATGTGGAGGAAATGGAGACTTGCTAAAACACTGAAATGCCCCAAAACTAGAAAGTATGCTACTCTAGGGACACTTTTGTTGGAAGGAAGAGGCGGGTGCATGCACATTAGAGCAACAACGCTGGTCAGAACTGAAGCAGAAACTACATCTATCTTAATGCTGGCAGAATTTTTGTGCTTGAAATTGCAATTTTTGTCAGAAGCGGTTATTTTCCACTGTAGTGGAACCACTATAGAGCACTTTTAAATCCCTGCATAGGGAGCTGGTTTGTTGGGTTTCCAAGCTGCTGCTCTCTGACAAAACTTCCCCTGGTTTTCTCCTCCTCACTGGATTAATGGCCATCTAAACCCTCACTTTCTGAACTCAAGCTGGAAACTGCTTTTGTCTTGAGCTGACACTATGCTATGCTCTAAAATCCAAGTTTAGCATTCCAAATATAACCTTGTCACTCTTTTGCAGCTTTCGCCAATGTTCTTAGCAGAAAACTTGCTTTTTTCATTTCATGCTTTTTTACATATTTCTTGATTTCATATATGGAAAAGTGTCATGCATTACAAACCTAAACATTTGAAAAATGTAAAAGGAGTGAAAATTGACTGTATACATGTCTTCCATTTATACAAACGACCAGTACATGGAATTACATGTGTTGGTTCAGATATCTGGTATTTGTCATTTAGATATTAGATGTCAACAGCAGAAGCCAAGCCTGTTAATCACACATAACACAGATGTTATCTGACTATAGCTAATAAGTTGCCAAACTGCAATAAAACTGACTTCAATGATGTTTTGGAAATTAATGACCATTGTTTATTGTGTATTTTAAATACCATCTATGCAAAGCCAAAGGTGACAAAAAACTTTATGGCCACACAAGCAAACAGACCAGTAGAACAACAAAAGATCCATTGCATTTGGCTCAAACGTTAGGCTTGGATGGCCTACTTTTGCAGACAGAATACAACTGTGCTGATTTACATTCTGTGAGGTACAACTTACATTACTGCTATTATCGACTCAGATAAAATTCCAGCTATGTCTCTCCTTAATTAGGCTCTTGGAAATCCGAGCTTTGTTTTACGCCTCAGTTTTAGTCATTTGTCTATCTTTTTTTTTTTTTTTTTTTTTTTTTTTTACCCAGTTCAGTCTTGCCACCGCAACCCTGCCAAACCTGACAGTAGACTGCTTATCAGGCGTTCTGTCAGCTGAGGCTGTGTTATCACCCTGTCTAAACACCCAACTGCTTTCTGTCTACCTCCACCTCCGCAAAAACTTCCCCAGGCTGGCAAGCACTGTCCTCCCCCCACTCCATTAGCTTTCTTCCCCTCCTCTATCTGCCCCCTTGCCTGGTTTTCAATTTCACCATTCCATCTATAGACAGTGCTTTGTGCTATAACCACATTGTTTTTACATTCAGTCAGATTTATCTCAGTGTTTATGAAGTTGAACAAGATGCTCTATGCAACATCTTGTCCAGGCAACCATAGGAAATTATTTTAATCCTTTTTACAGTAGACTGGCTCATCGCTGGCACATATTTCCGTTGACACCAAATACAGAGTCAGTAGGGTGAGCAAGTGTGAACATGCACATACTCTTGTTTCTGTAAATAATTCAGGTCTTCCACATGCCAACTGCAGGACTAATGTAGTGCAGTAGGGTATTTCTATACTGCGGTGGGCCAATACGAGCAGATTCATAGTTAAACCTGTAACTTTATGATGATATGACATTTTTCAGAGGATTCCCATGGATAACAGACAGCAGGGAAGAACCGATCTATTTTTTGTTGTACATACTAATCTTTTGTTCACAGCAGAATCAGTCATTCTGAATATGATATTCAACAAAATGCTGAGAATGTGATATAAAAACCTTTCAGCAAATATATGTGCTTAACTGCAAGTGTCAGCTATTTTTTGATATCCCAGAGCATAAATACTGAGGGAATATAGAATAACTCAAGATACAGAAACTCAATGCAAAGTATAAAGTATCTCATCGACAGGCTACAGATTCTAAAGTAACAATGTACTAACACATCAGATCTTTGCGAGAGTTTGGATCACATAACCCTGCAATCTAGCATTCGTGGAAAACGTAGCAACACTTTTGGAATGGTGTTCCATGTCTTGGCATCAAGACAGAACTCTTTTCCAGCAACTGAAAGCCAGCAATAATAATGTGGAAGTAATTGTTAATGAATATGTATGAGACATAATGATGTAAACAAGATCTTTAATTCTAATGCTGCAGAAAAAAAAAAAAAATCCAGTGCCCCATTATTAGCAATTTCCCTTCATTAAAAACAAGATTTGTTTGTGTCCCAATTCCCTTGTTTTCTACTGTTCCTCTCCAAACTGATTTAATTGCACTTCTAAACCAAGTGGTCTGTGAAGGCAGAGAAGGAAACCGCAGGATTTTATCTGTTTTTGAGGGGACTTTATTATCACCACCCACTCCAGGTAAAAGCTGTAAAGCGACTGGCAATTTGTGTTGCTATCATTATGTGTACAGAAAGGCAGAGGTGTCGGCTGGTGAGTTTTATAAAAAACTTTGAAGACATGCAAAACACAAAGTGTTGTGTAAGACCAGCAAAGCATGAGCAAACTTCCATTTTAGGCTCTACATAGATTGTTGAGATAAGCAAGCTAAAGTTGGGAAAAATTAAAAAGTTGATGAGCTATAAAAACGTTTATACCAATGTTAAACTTATCAGCACTTTAATTTTATTTTCAGTTATAGTGTTCTGACATAAAAATGTAACTTACTTTTAGTCTGAATTTAAGTCAATGGTAGTCTTCTTTTGTCGACAAAAATCGCACCACGGTTTAGTCATCAAGTCTTCGGCAAATTTAGGTGACTAAAATATGAAGTCATTGTAGAATTAATTTTCTTTGGGGGCTTTTACATCTTGTTAGTGAAAAGCATTTCTTTATCCAAAGCTAAAACATTTACATTAGAACTGAATTAAAGTACTGCTGTACAATACAAAGATGCACAGATTTACTTTATATTAAGGCTCATTGTCTATTCTTTCAAATCATTCCAACATTCCACAGGGCTAAATTTAAATCTGATTAAATGTAATGTTTCTCTAATAATTTGTTTGTTTGTTTTTTAAATTGGTAAGCAAAAATGTTATTTTTGTTTAGTTATCAGCACTCTCTGTGAGGCTTTTATAAGTTTATACGTTTTTGTTAAGCTTTTGTTTAGGAAAATAAAAAACGTTAATGAATGATGATAAAACATTTTCATCAACAGAATAATCACTGGTATTTATTCTTTAGGTCAATTCCCCTCTTCTGCAATTCGTACTCCCTAATTCTTTACAAACATGTTAGCTGTTTTGTTTTTTCCTTTCTTTATTGTACCCATGAATAAATCGTTGTGCAACTTAACTGTTTTTCATTAAGTATGGCAATAATACGAATTGTAAAAATGAAAACTTATGAATAATTTAATCTAATTGTGTAATAATTTATAAAGACTTTGTAAAGCATTCTCCTTTGACTGTGGTTCTGATCCATGTTTGGGCCAGTTGACTTTTATGAAATATAATATATTTAATATATAAGAATACCGTTAATTGACTCCCAGCTGGTGGATATCGTTTGTTGGAGTCACATAATGCTATTTCTTTCCAGTAGACTATTATCAGATTATAGACGACTATTTTAAATTATCTGCTGTCAAAGTGGGTACATAACATCCCCCAGGAGGGTAAGAACTGACATGTAACTGGTACAAAATGTCTAGTGGAAGACAGCTTTATTTTGTATCAAAAAAAGGTCTGCAAAAGTATGAAATGGAAGAAGGCGCAAAAAGATTACAACCATTGAAAAAAAAAAAAAAAAAAAAACGTAAGGTATAACGTTATTAGGGAAAAAAACTGATATCTTGATTTAGGCACATGAAATATGATTTGTTAAACGTTTAGTCAATCAATCTATGACAAGTGGTATCTACAAAATGTCACTGCACTGACATCCAAGTGATATCTTCTTTCAAACCGAGACACAACCCAACAGTGTAAACGAAACAGACTGGTCATACCCCTTCCAACTTTCTGGTTGGCAGAGGTTACCAGCAGGAGAAAATCTGCATGACTGATCTTAGGAAGAGAGAAAGTGTTGCATTAAGCAAATTATTCACAAGCTTTTAGCCTCAGTATGTCACATGAGCATATTCCTACTATTTTTAGGCTTTTTTGGAGCTTGCTTACTCCCACACAAGCATATGTACAAAAGACAGACACACACACCCCCTACGCCTCTTCAAATACCTCTGCATGTGACCACACATTTAAATACCACTACACTTGGAGCTTACAACTATCTGACACTGACGTGGGATGTTACAGGATACACTTTAAGAGTCAGACCGTGGGAATGCACCCTGGAGGAAACAGCGGGGTAGGTGGGAATCCCAAGTGAGCATCCTGTGCGCAGGGGAAGACAGCAGAACAGGAGGTTGACCCTGCGACAGGAGGCAGGAAATTATAACAGCCATATTCCAAATGCATGAACTGCAGGCCCACCTACGCCGGAAATATTTTGAGAGCCGATGATGTTACTTATTAAGGTCAGTCATCCCATAATCTATGGGGAATGGACAAGGAGTGGTAGTAAAAATAGTCGGGGCCTGCAAGGTGGGTGTGTTCATGTGCAGAAGCCAATCTATTCCTAGATTTACACTATGAAGGAGCAGGAGTACAGTGTGTGTTTGTGTGTAGGGAACTAAAGATAGTTTCCTTCCTTTCCCCCAGGCAGAGGAAGTGACGGTTTCCCTTCCACACTGGGATCCAATAACGTGTGTTCACCCCTGCTGCTCAAACGCAAACACACACACAAACACACGACCAATGAAAACTAAGCTACTCATTACCAATTTAGATTTCTGTCAGTGATTAAAAATGTACATGTAGATGTAAATAAATGGAAAGAGGTATCTACAACTTAATACATATTAGATTTAGGTTACTTTAATGTGATTTATCTAATGAGGAGGAGAGTAGGTAAAAATGGAGATGAGCAGTTTCACATAACTTTAGTTTATGCTTAGTTTTTAGTTTTACGTTCTAGTTTTTGGTTTTCAGTCCCAGCAAGCAGAGATAAGGATGTGTCCTATGAAGTTTAAATCTGATACATGCATTCTTGCCACTTGCTGCAAGACTGATTGGCCACTTAATACGCTATTTAAATAATAACCAATATGCAGCATTAGACAACATAATAAAGTACCAAAAGCTGTTGTTTTTGTTATTTTTTTCAAGAGTTTGCAGAGAAGGTTGAATTTATGGGCCTTGTAATTTCATCACAATGTAAACCAATACCCAAATACTTTAGTTGAGAATATAACAGATGGTACAAATGTATGACGCCAGGCATTAGCTCAAATAAACAAAAACAAATAAAATAAAAAGTTAAGGAAGAGGCAAGGAATGAACAAAGATGCACATTTAAGATGTCGCTAAATGTAATATAAGATGCATTATGGAAAATCTTGCTATGTATTACACTACATTTGAGATTATTAAATTGACAGTTTTTTTTTTTAAAAGACACTTCATTTTTTTAAACACCACATATATGGCTATATTAGTTTCTTCAACACCAAACTTCCTCAAAGCCTTTGACTTTGTTATGCAGTATAAACATCTCATTATAAACATTAGGTTCACACAATCGAGAATTAACAAAATATAAAACATGTTGGTGTTGCTAAGGCAATACTTCTTATTTTAGATTTATCTTGCATGTTTAATAATTAAGAACTGCACACGTAAACTGTACAACCCCATGTTTAAAGTGCAAGTACTACAACAACATGCATCATCTCAACATAAGTGATAGAAGATCAAATATCTTAAATACAAGGTAAAGACCTCACTTTGACATTTGACTGGAAAATTAACTAATTGTGAAATGGTTGCAATCAGATTGACATTTTTTGGTCTTCAAACATGGAAGTTAAACCTCCAGAGACATACAGTGCCCTGCAAAAATATTTATACCCCCTGAAATGTTTCTGCACTGTCACGTTACAATCACACACTTTAATAAGCAAACACAATCAAAGAGCAATGTTTAATCAATCAACTAAGACCAGCCATTCACCTAAAGTGACAGGCCAGTAAAGGAAAGCATTAATTGGAGGAGCACCCAAAAGGTCTAAGGTAACTCTGGTGGAGCTGCAGAGATCCAAATCTCAGAATCTGTTGAGTCGTGTATTTCACAAATCTGAAGCAGAGTAGCAAAAAGACAATAATTATAGAAATAAAGTCTTATTTGCTGTTTTAAACCATTTGGGGAAACAGCAAACATGTCGAAAAAGGAGCCAGGGTCAGATATGAGCAAACCTTTTGGCCCTTATGCCGAAAGCTATTACCTCACGACACCCTGAACCCCCCACCCCCACAGTGAAACATAGCAGTGGCAGCATCATGCCGCTGTAAGGACAGGGAAGCTGATCAGAGATGATGTGAAGACAGACAGAGCAAAATACAGGACACTCATGGAAGAAAGCCTGTTCAGAGTCTTCAAAAAAATAAAAATGTGAGACTGGGGGTTGATGTTCACCTTTCAGCAGTACAACCAAACCTAAACCTACGGAGATACAATGGAATGATTTACATCAAGTGTGTCAAACTCTAGTCCCTAAGGGCCGGGGTCCTGTAACTTTTAGATGTGTCCCCAGGTTAACACATTTGAATCAAAAGTCTGCATTGTTTCCTCAGCGTAGGGCTGGGCAATATGGCTAAAACAAATATCACAATATAAGCATTTCATATCAGTTGATATCGATAATTATTGATTAGGTTTTATTATATCCAAAATACTGCCAAACTGGTGACCTGACCATTCCTCTTTTATTCACAATGTCTTCTTGAGCTGTTCCACTCATATTCTCCTTTCTATCCACACCATTCTTTTTTTATTATTATTTTTTTTTATTTTTAAGCTGTTATGGGAGTTTGGTGGCAAACATGAAACTGCTCCCACATACTCAGACGTACCGTGTGTCAGAGGTTGCTAGACTTTCTCGATGGCCGTCACAAAGAAAGTCCTGTCATCATAATTTTTTCCCACTAATAATCGTGACAAATTCAATTGCATTTAGGTTTAATTTGGTTAAATTAATACTCAACAAGCTGAATGGAAAATCCACATCGTGCCATTACACATCAAGCAGATAAGTACATGTAACTTTTTCTCCACAGTGACAAAACCCACTGACTGTGGAACCAGTAACTACATATAAACAATGAAATGAAACTATGGCACTTATTTATGAACATGGACATGAATAGCGCTCCGGACTGTGCATAATCAAATGTCTCAGGGTTCTGATGTTGATCTGCAGGCTGAATACAAGCTCTGCTGCCGCACTATAAACTCTAATTACAAGCGCCACTTCAGCCAAAGTTTAGAAATCAGGGACTCTTTTCTCCATTTGAAGCAATCAAAAGTCGGCACAACTCTCTAAGGAGGGAATCTCCCAGAATGCGCTCTTGCACCAGATGCGCTCCAAAGCCTCCTATCCATAACTCTTCTTTAAAAAACCGGTCAAAGACGGAAAATATTCCGTTAACGCGGACATTTTCTCGGTGTTGCATGAAAACAGTCCGACGTGAACACTCTTTCGTGCAACGGTCGTAAAAAAATGTACCTTTGTACAGACGTGTCCAGTGGACGTCTACTTTGACTCCGCATTGTTCTCCCTTGAGTACGTACGGGCCTCCGAGTGTAGCAGGCCGGAGTACGTTGGGGGCAACACGAAACTGCTGCTGCGCATGTTACCAAACAAGTTGTTGCTAGGTAACCATAGAGCCAGTTAGTTGATGCCACCAACCTTTTTTAGCTAGGCCCTGAGAGGTTGAGCGACTAAAGCCTTTCCTCTGCCTACATCCCCCAGAATTCTGTGCGGTTCTGGATCGGATCGGCATTCAGTGACATTATTGAGCATTCTATCAGATGTATTTTCTATTGATACTGATCACATGTCTATCGCGATAGATATCATTATCGTTTTATCGCCCAGCCCTACCTCAGCATAAAGTCAAGTTCTACAGAGTCATGCTTAGGACCTATTATTTGATTCAAGTGTGTTCAACCAGACACGCATCTACCAGCTACAGAACACTGGTCCTTGAGGACTAGAGTTTCACACCTAGTATTTAGATCACTCAATTCATTTAGAATGGCCAAGTCACAGTCCAAAGATAGAGCTATTTTAAAAAGAACAATGGTAATATTTTATAGAATAATTTTGCAAATATTGATTAATACACAATAACCTAGTGGGACATGGATTTACAAGCAAAAACATGAGCATCCACATGTGCAACAGCCCCTAATCTGTGTATTTTTTCAAAAACAATTTGAATAACAACATTTTCTGGTTGTTTACAATCAGAGTAACATGTAGCATATTATCAGTGCACAATACACAGCAGTCTGAACCAGTAATGTCTTGTTTTCCCACATGAGATATTTAAAGTAACACCCAAGACTGCTTCATTTATCTTTCATTTAACAGTTCAACACTTAACTCCTCTGGAGTTTATATGCAATGAGAAGAACACAACCCTGATTAACCACAGTGCCCTGCTAAATGCAACCTGACATTAGCCCACCTCTGTTTCAGGGCTGGGCACGCCATACCGTAGGGCATCTATGACCCACATAAGTCACCACAGAACATCAACCTACATAAATGCAACTGTAACATGCAGGATACAAAGACTCACATATAACCTGTAACACCCCTTTGATGGAGGACAAAGTGTAAAGAAAAATCTATCTTATCAGACATTAGGTGTGGTGCTGTTGGAAGGAAATAAACGAGATGAACAAATAACGTGCAACCTTGGATTAAAGGAAGAAAGAATAATTTAGATGTTAGGAAACTTAGGAAGGGCAAAGGTTAACTGTGAGACAATTACCTCATCTCTCTGGTTCATAGGACATACAGCCGTGCTTATGCAAAATCAAAATGCATTTGCTTTAAAAAGTGGGGCTTTTAGGCTAAGAAAGAACGTGCTTCCTGGACTATGCCATTACTTTATTTACTTCTTCATTGCTCCTCCTGTACTATGGTTGATTTGAGGTGATTACACAGATTCAAAGTGACAGACCGTACAAGGCCAGCTGCATGGCAGGGGTTGATAAGCCTCGCAAGAAGGTGGCAAAGGCCATCATGGGTGACAGGTCACTCACTGCACTCAGCTAAAGTACTCCACATTTTTTCCTCTTGCATTAAATCTTACCTCTCTGCACCTTTCAGGCAGAAGCATGCCTTTGACTGAAAGTGTGAAGCACTGAAACAAGCAGAACATACCTTTTCAGGAACCCTGTTAAAATACACCAACTTTCTGAAATGAGAGATCCCTAATTAGTAGGCGCTTAATCCTACGAACCCTCTTTAATAATTCACAGATGTTCTCACACAAACAGGTCAATACACCAAGAGGGGGGCGACTCTCCCTCCGGGACTGAGGATGTGCTGATGTGTGAAATGTATCAAGCTGTACTTTGCCTAAAAGTGATAAGAAGACGAAGAACATTTGCATGGGAAATTAGTGAAATGTTCCTACATTATCGCAGTGTGACGCCACGTTTGCACAACCTCATCTCGAGTGTCAGTGTTTTCTTGCATCGAGTTGTGTTCGGCATAAATATGCTCAGCTGAAGTGTTGCCTCAACTATTGGAAAATACAAGGCTGAAGTTTTATTATTTTGACTGTCGGACAGGTAGAATTAAACAAAAATGTTCAGCAGTCAAAACACTATTGAAGGACACACTGAAGTATGTTTGGGTAGCTTCATTTCATGTTACAAAAAAGTTGAGGAAAAGACACCATCTTGTTTACATCATTTCAGCCTGACAGAGAGATTCTAAACCATTTTGAGTCCAGTTTTATGATAATGATGTTGTAACTCAGCTTTAGATTGTGCTGGGTGATCAACGGAAAATGTAAGCATGCTGAAGTGGTGAACCACATCACAAGTACACATTATGCTAATTCATAAACCCAGCTATTTATTTGCAGTGTCTACTAAAATAGATTTCCTAGCTGTCATGTCATGTGTTACAAAGCAGCATACTGCTGAACGTCCTCTTGACATTTTCTGCCCGAAACATTTTTGATCGAGCAGTTTAGGCTGAAAAGGGTGTTAAAAGTACTGATAAATGCACATATACACAGAGTGAGAGCTAGGCTGTTGCTTTTACTTACTTTAAGTACTTGAGTAATTTCGCAGCTTCATTCTACAGTAATGATTATGTAAATGCAGAGGTTTCCCCCTAATTTGTCATTTAAGAAAATGTTCTTTTTGGTTGACTTTTTATGCAAAATTAATAACGTTCTGGACAGTTTCATTTTATTTTTTTTGGAAAATATCAATTTCCTGTTTGCTTGCCAATTCAGGTTTTGATTGATTTCCTCCCCCCAAGAACCTCAACAAAGTATTTTAAAAAAGTGTTGCAGGCTTTGCTCGAGGCACTTACTGCTCTTTGTGTCCAACAGCACAAGTATAATGTTAATAAAAAGTTAGCTTAGCATGTTAGGGGTTCCAGCATGATTTGTCAACAACCCTGCACACGCACATTCAGAAATGAATCAAAGTACATGCTGCTGATGCATTTATAGACCGAAAATAGTGGAAGTTATTAAACTGATTAGGGGGGCTTCATTTTCAAAAAAACAGTGGTGTTTCTTAAGAGCATTTACACAAAATTGCATCAAACACAGATGTAACAACACTTAAACAGGATTCCATGGGACGGACAATTTGTCTTGGAAGACTGAATCGAATTACAACTAAAGATACAAATTACGCAGTTTTAAACAGCTTGTTTGATGAACATACATATTACGCACTTATTCATGCTGTAGTGTGTTTACATTATCTCTATTTAATACATTTTTAACAATCATAATTAGTAAACAAGTGACGGAGAGTTTGTGTCTGAGTACTTATCAAGAGTGGCCTGAAGAGTCCCTTGAATCCCTCAGGAAATAGCAGAGCGACACTCGGTGCTCTTTATACGGATGTCTACTGTGAGACACCGAGTATCCTTCAGCTTTAACAACACCGCCAGGGTGAAACCCCCACCACAGCCTCAAACATTAATGATTGTGGCCAATGAGACAAGAGACAAAGTAAATTTATGTGTTTGCCTGTGACCATGAGTCTTTGGGACATCCATCTTTTCCCCCAGAAGAGGAGAAGGCAGGCATTTAATAGTTTGATGAATGATTAAATTCAGATAGCTCATCTCCTTCAATCCTGTCACTGCGAAGGACGCCAACAGACAGAAACGAGTGCACGCAGGCACGTAGATACTGTACAAAAGAAATCCTGTGTCCAGTGAAACAAATCCTGAATCCAAATGAGGTCACAGCCTGTAGCATCTTCCCTATCACACCATTATTACCCTCTGCCCCAGGGGACAAGGAACTACACAGCTCTGTGTTTTTAAAGGCATTGTGCTGTTTTATTTTTCAGGTCATCACAGTACCACTTACAAACACAGGAGGCAGTGTAGGGAGTATATAGAACAGGAGAAAGGATGTTGTCACTGGTGATATAAAGCCAGTGTTCGTACAGATTCCTCATGTCAAAAATTTCACTTTTTCATATCGAAATTTGCAAGGTCCTAAGTGATTCTTAGGACTTTTTAAAAGTGGAAGTAGGGCTGAAACAATTAATCAGATTAATTGTGATGACTCGATTATTGAAATAATCATCAACTAATTTAGTAATTGATTAATCGTAAACTGGTAAACTCGTAAACACAGACTCAAAAAAGCCATTTACAAAAAGAACAACATAGTCAGAGCAGTAATTAAGTCAAAACTGTACAAAAACGTATACAATTTGAATTTAAGCTAAAAATAAAAATAGAGAGAGAGAGAAAAGATACTGGACATAGACAATTTATTTACACCAGAGCAAAAACTCCACCTTTAAATACCTCCTCATGTTAACCTGATGCAAATCTTTATCAGTAGAAGCAGAAGCAAATGCAAACGACATACAGTATGCACCCATAACTCATGTATCTAAAAGCAAGAATGAGGAACTATAAAGCTCCACAACAGGCTGGCGAATCACATTTTTTAGCTATGAATTATTTTATTAGAGAAAAACAAATGGCTGAATTCTCTTGCTGCAGAACAGTCCAGCGCACAAACTGCTACAATACGAACATGATTCATCACCAGGTTGATGAAACAAAAGCCACAAAAAACGAATAAACTCTGAAACCTCGTACACAGGGGAGAAATATTAATGCATTAAAAGAAAATCACAGGACCTGGCACAGATGTGTGAAAACAGGGAGATTTCCCTTAAGATTGGCCGTCCACTGACGTACATGGATGCGTGTTCCCCTCTCTTCTGCCTTCGCTCCCCATCTCTACTCCAGCTGACGTTATGTAATGAGTGTGCTGTTATGAAACTCTGCACTGGAAATCACAGGCCCACTGATCGGCTACCTCAAAGCTCTCACAGACACGCTGGTGCTCTGGAAATCATTTTACAGCTGTTTATGTGTGTGAGGAAAAAAAAAAAAAGAATGCAAATGTTTCATACAATCTGTTTGTATGAGGCGTTGCTACAAATTAATTAGATGCATAGGAGTAAATATGATTATGATTGCAGGGGCTGATAAACTGCAGAGTGGTCCCAAGTGAATGAGCAAGTATGTTTAGTGAAATGCATGGAAATAAAATAAACAAGATAGCAGCACAGCGAGAAAAACATGTCCATAGCAGCACGTTGCACTGACAGTATACTGGGAGCTCTGCAGGTTAGCTATAGGAACATTATTTATTCTGCTTGCAATATAAGACAAATAAATGCAGTCAAGCCATAAAATGTCTCAAGTGAAGAAAAAGAAAACAATACATTAATAAATGAGATACAAGAAGACAGCTAAAGGCATGTCACCTCAGGCAGATATATAGTAAAAGTATGTAAACAAATCTCAATTCATCCCTGAATATTGAATGATGCAAAACAGAAAAAGCTAACTATATTTATTAATCTTTTCAAGATGGTATTCCACCTTTTTTTGTCCTGCTCCTTGTACAGTAACAATCGCACAATAAATTAATATTAGCTGGTTACAAAGGCTATGTTCACCCTGCAGGTCTTAACGCTCAATACCGATTTTTTGTGAAATCCAATTTTTTTCACGTGGTCATTCACATTACCAAATATATGCGACTTGTATGTGATCTCCTGTGTGAACAGCAAACAACCAAAAAGTGTCCCGCAGGGGCAGTAGAGGACGCCATAACGTCACACGTGGCGAGCGTCCTCAGTGTTTGCGGAAGTAAATATGGATGGTAATGGTGGAGCATATCTTCCGATTTTAAAGTTGCTGTCCAATCGGAGCCAGAAACATAAACAAGTCTTTCTATTAACTGCTCTCCGCATCATCGCCCGCCATGGTTGTTGCTTTTCTTCCTGTTTCCGCGTCCGCGTATCAGGACACAGAATGGTGACGCTCGTCGAGTATCAATGACGTACTGGTCAGATGAATGCGACCTGGCCGTACAGACACAGATCACATTTGAAAAGATCAGATACGTAGCGGATTTAGGACCACATATCCAAGTGGCCTGGGTTGGATTCGTAAAAATCGGATCTGTGTTGTTCAGACTGTCATAAAAATGTCAGATATAAGTCAAATAAGGGCAAAAAAAATCCGATTTGGGTCACTTCAGGCTGCAGTGTGAACGTAGCCTTAGTCATGCTATCTGCTCCGGTCTCCTGAGGGACGGTTGGTAGTTCTTTAGTTTCCCCACACCATCGCTTTGCAGTTTTTCGCAACTCCAAGAGCTGACCGGCAGTGTGCAGCAACAAATGGAAGAAGGGCAGAGCTACCTTCCTCCATGCTCCAGCCAGCTGGAGAAAACTCCAGTCACACCCACACTTTCTCTAGTTTCTCAAAGGACTTAAAAACCTATTAACAGTATAATGATCATTTTTGTGGTTTTGAAACCCTAACTTTTTAAAACTTTGGTATACTTTAATACAAGTAACTGGCCAGTGTCTGCTATGCATGCTGTGTACTGCAAACTCATCAGTTTTGAAATATTTATTATGAAAAACATGGACAGTCATGGAAATTGAAGCAACCTCAACCAATACTCTTAATAAGGTAATACGATTTTGTCTGTAACATTTGTTACAATAAAACAAAAAAAAAAGAAAAAAAAAAGTTATACTTATAGTTATACTGCACAATAAGAATGCTTGCATGAAAACATTTTTGCTTGCTTCTGTGTTTAAAAATTATGAAATACATGATATAAATAACATTTTGTAACTGCAATAATCAGTACATTATAATACTTTAGCAGCATTAAAGATAGTTGTTGTTTTCATGCTTTCATTATAAGCTGCTTGATCATGTTATGCAGCTTTAAATGTTTGAGTAAATACCGTGATGTTAAACGGCAATTTTACCCAAGGTTATCATTCAGTGAGAATCTCACACTAGCCCATGCCTAAATATTTAAACACTAAACTTATTTTTGCCTGTAAGAACCTTTAGTTTACAGAAGATGCAAGCTGAACACAGAGATAAAAAGCTTAGCAAATATTTCAAATCATTTACTTATTATTCCAGTAACCTCCACTGATGAAAAATGTAAACAAAGTTGACATACATCTAAAAGCACAACACCTACCACTTAACCTCACCTTCTTTAGTGAACTGAAATCAATCCTATCAGGATGAACTGTAATGCATCTTCTGGCTCGTGTAAAGGACGTTTTGTCTTCACTGACAGATAAGAGTCTCATTTTGATATGAGCATCTTATCATGACAAACCCGATTTTGGAAACATCCGTCATGCCCAAAACCAAAATAAATAACCTTGTTTATTGTTAATTAAAAAGGCAAGAACCTGGTGAAGCTAATTTAACAGTCATTTATCTTTTCTTTGATTTTTAATCAGCTCAGAAAAACCTTTGAAGACACTGTCACTTGTGTTTAGTGTCTGCATATCCTGCCGCAGAATAAAGACCAGGATGATTTTCCACCAACACGTCTCATTCTTTATATGCTAAAATGCACAATAAGCTTGTTCAAAGAAGCAAAAGATAAAAACTACTGTATGAAGGGAAATAAGAAATTAGCAGGTTATGAACATGAGAAAAATATAAAATTGCACATTCGCATACAAGTTGAACCAAGCCTGCACATGTGTGAACTGAGTTACTGTTGTGCGCTGCTGCTGGCAGGAGACCCACAGTCCAGTTATGTAATGCATCGGTTTTACTTCCTTTCTCTCTTTCTATCTTTCTTCAAAACACACAAGTCATAACTAAAGTTTTAACTGTTTATGTGCTCATGCTTCAATATTTTAGGGGGTAATAAGTCTCTGAAGTAGTGATTTTCTGATTTGTTAACTTGATCTTTTCCCATAACTATTTCCTGGTATATATATGTAGAGCATGAGACTATCGTATCTTTAGGTGTACTTCATGTTTTATAATAAGCTCCCTTTTCCGTGCTTTTAGTTTGAACTTAAATCCTATAAAGTAACATTAGTTTAGTCCTTTTAACACTTTTACTACCCAATCTCTAAGCTGTTGCCGTCTACTGAAATGTATAAGCACTATCTCTTAACTGTTTAGCTTAAAAAAAAAAAAAAAAAAAAAACAAGACAATTTTCTTGAAAACGGAACATTTATGTCATGCAATGTAATAGCTTCTTTATATTCACTGGGTTTCTTTTTTCCCCCAGATGGGCCCACCCAGTCTCTGGCCCCTCCCACGGCCTCCACACTCCAGCAGGCTCTGCAGTTGTCCTCAGCACAGCCTGTGCCATCAGGCTGAAGGATACGCCGCTGACAGCTACGGGTCACTGCAGTCCAGGCACAGGGTGGCACACACTCATAAATGATGCAGCGCTCGCCTTTATTTTAACAGCCCTCTCACTAACACTTAAGGACACATAATCGGGCTTACAAAGAGCCAGGCATTCGCAATGACAAGAAAGCAAAAGGCAGGATGTGGTGTGCACCGCAGATGAATCCAGAGTGAATCCAAAAGACAACAAATGGAATGCGTCAGAGCGGTGAGAGTCTCGGCCTGGAGGGAGATTCTAAACAAACTATGATCTGTGGCACACATCTGCACTGTTTACACTTTATGTTGATGAAGTTGTATCACTGCAGCATACCATATGGGGTCAGACCATAGGGAGAGCAGATGGAAAATACAAATAACAAAGAGCATCCTGCACACCTATTTTCCATGGTTTCAGACGATTCCGGAGTGAATCTAAATCAAATGATTAAAAGGGAGTTTTTGTTTTCAGAAACAATGCTTAAACTATATACAAGACACAGGTACACAGGTATTTAATTACTTCAAAAATAAATTCATATATAGAGGTGTAATCCATACAATTTCTTATCAAAACTGTATGTATTAACTTAGTTTACAAGACTAAGCACCTTCTTCAACTATATTTACAAGTTGTGTTCTGTTTTCTTTAAACAAAGCTTAATATGCAAATTTGCATGAGCATGCTGTTAGAGAAAACAGAGTTCCAGGTTCTAATGTTTCAAATCTACAAAATAATTTAAGTTTGTTGTTTTATTTATTTTTTATTTTTAGGATAGATGCATGTATAGATGAATACACAAATGGAAACCCCTGTTGTTAGGGTGCTGAAAAATTAAAACAAAATTTAAAAATTCCATATGAGAAAATTACATTAAAAAATGAGTTTCATGGCTGATTTCTGATTTTTGTAAAACTCTGACCTGCCGATTCCAATTTTATTCTCTTCTAATTTAACTTCAAGAACCATAATATAAGAAGATATCAGAACATCAAATACTTTTTCTAGCCTTTCTGCCCTGAGCGATCATTAATAATTTATGTTATTTATATAAGGAGGAGAAATGATCACTGTTAAACAGAATTTTAGACGAAGTGATTATGGAAATTAGATTTCAAACTTTAGCATCCAATATCTGCATTTAGCAGGGTGGATGTGGCTAGCATACAACAGCAGTCTCTGTGTGTAGTCTCTCGAGCAGCATATAAAAGTTTTTTTAGCCTTGTAATTAGCAAAATAACAGTGAATGACAATCTCTGGAAATTAGAGCGTAAATATGGTTCAAAAATGATCGTTCTTGTTATTTAGTTTTATTTTTGAAGAGGATTTCAAGACCCAAGGCTTGTTGATTGATGAGACCCCATATATATATATATATATATATATATATATATATATATATATATATATATATATATATATATATATATATATATATATATATATATATATATATCCCCCCAATTTGGAAACCACTTTCCCAAAGAATGAAGATCCTTAACTAAGATTTCCAAGATGCTGCCAATATTTCCAAACTCAGAATGTTCTATGACAGTAAGGAGCTGAAAGCTTAATAATGCTCCAATATATCTACTTTGTGCTAAGCCTTCCTGTTATCTACTGAAAGTCCCAAGCTCTCTTGCAGCTTGAATTTTCTGCAGACATGTCTTGACATATAAGGATTATTATTTTTGTAATAGCTTCTTAGAGGTCTATGGTTCCTTTGACATTCATTGATGCTAAAAATAACTAACTTTAGGTCTTCTTCACCAACAACAGAAGAGTTTCGTTACTTATTATGAATGGGCATTCCTCATTTATGGTGTACTCACTGATCGGTAAAACATCAATGTTTAAGTTTCTGACCACCTGGTCACCAGTAAGGGAAGATCCAGATGAAAATCGTCAAATTCCAGTCTACATCTCTCGTTAAATTGAGGTTTGTCAACAGTAACATTTCACAACTTTGAAGACCATCTTTTGGGAAATGGTTAGCTGCTGATCACAAAAAAAGCTGCAGATATTTTCAAGACTTCTTGGATTGATATAAGAGCTTCCCCAGCCTATTATCTTTTCACTCAGGACACTGGTTGCTCATCACCAGTATCACTGTGTCACTTCAGCCTCCGCATTCTGTCACTCAGAAGTTGCTAATAGCCTGTATTCAGCAGTAGCCTGTCTGCAGTCTTCTTCAGTACAGAGCTTTAATAAAGCACACCGTCTTATGTTATACAGCAGGGCTAAAAGACACAGAGAATGAAGTCGGAATTGTGATCTTAAGGACTATACAATACCGTGAGAGGTTTAGGCTTACCCACCTGGCATTCAACTCCCCCGGGAAGCACATCAGGGGTGGATGTAACATGAGAGCAGGGGTGATAGGAGAGCAGCGATAAGAAGCAGGCTGACAACACCTCCCCCTGATACGGAGGCTAAAGAGGTGAGATGTGATCGCTAATTGGTGAGCCAGAGCAGCTTTGATGTAGCGCAAAAGGTTACTGCTCTTTGTGGCCAACAGCCAAGACATTTCTGGGTAACTTTTGTGGTAATAACTACGGTAGTTTGCTTGCAGGGATCCAAACATGTTTATCATTCTGGTATTCCCTGTTTATCTACACCACAGCGTTTTAAAAAAAAAAAAAAAGCCGATTTAGTTAAATATGGTGCTCCTATCTACCACATACAGTGTGCTTATATATATATATATATATATATATATATATATATATATATATATATATATATATATATATATATATATATATATATATATAGAGAGAGAGAGAGAGAGAGAGAGAGAGAGAGAGAGAGAGAGAGAGAGAGAGAGAGAGAGAGAGAGAGAGAGAGAGAGAGTGGGGGGGTTACAGGGGCAGTATTATGTAAAATCAACTTTTTTGAGCTTTACATAATGTTATAATGTTATTCCCTCATCAAAAACATACCTGGAGTGTTGCCTTGATTCTTTCACGCATGTTTGAGAAATCCTTTGATCTCCTGTGGCAACCATTCAGCTGTGCAAAACGACTGGATGGACCTAGCACGTTTTTGAGACCCAGCTCCTCCTTGGAGCTGCAGTTTCTAAGCTTCCGCCTCACAGAGCACCCTCCCCCGCGACTTCCCCATTCAGCCCCTTTAGACTAGCCAGCTGCAGTTAGCAAACACCTGGTGGAACTGCGCACCTATTGAGCTCCTTATACAAGCTACTTCTCAGTATGATAGTAAATGATAGTAAAAAGGTTAAAGGGTTAGCTGTTGTGATGGCTTCCTGAAGGCAGAGTTTCAAAAAGAGCAGGACTTTCTGAAAGAGACAGAGGCCCAATTTCAAGGCGTCAAATTACATTGTCAAATTTCTTTTAAGTCATATTTGATATGTACAGCATTTTTGTAACAACGGAAGGTAACATAGTTACTTGATTGTGCTATAAAATTATTCTAAGTGCCTGGAAAACACATAATGCTGCCCCTTTAAAAAAATAAAAAAATAAACAATGATAATGATCAATAAATAAAAACGGTGTGGAAATGCTGTTACATCTGTGTTTCATGCTCTCAAATGCAACTACTGTTGAGAATGAGAACCAACCAGTCTAAAAACTTCCACCATTTTCAGTCCATAGACACATCAACAATAGAGAGGTTTTTGATGCATTTTCTCTAGTTGGTTGAATTCATATCAGCCCACCAAGGTGTGCATGGGCACACAGTTATAAGTACTGTTGCGTTGCAGCAACAGGGTATGGGTCCAAATTCCAGCCTGGGGTCTTTTTTTGCATAGTCGCTCTGGGAACGGCTCCAAAAATACACATCCACATATTAATAGGTCTCTTTAAATTGCCTTTAAGAGGGAGTGTGTGTGTGTTGCCCTGTGATAGACCTGCAAACAATGCATAGATGAATGATTCAAAAAAAAAAAAAAAAAAAAAAAAAAAAAAAAAAAAAAAAAAAAAAAAAAAAAAGGCCAACTTTAATACATAGGCATAAGGCAAAATTGCAACGAAAATTAATACCTTAATTCTAATTCATGTGCCACTTCATGAACCAAACATTGTTTAAACTTATTGCTTTTATTATTTTTGTTGGCATAGTAATTGAGCCATTTATTTCTGTCTTTATTCACACGGCAGGCTTGGTCCTCCGTATATAATGGCCTCCTGTTGATACAAATGAGAGGCATTATGAAACCTTTTTTTGTTCTTTCTCTCTCTTTTTTTTTTTTAACCACAATAACGGCCCCCATCCTCAAAATATTAAGGTAGTCAGAGGGCCAAAGTTTTTTTCTTCTTGTAGTAAACTGGTAATAAAAATAAAAACTGTTAGGAAGAAAAATAAAGCCATCTGGGAAGTAGAAGTGATGATCTTAATTATCCACAATAATACGGCAGGAACCGCCATTAGGCTCTGCTGGATATTGATGATTAAATAATCTAATGAACAAATTGCCTAAAGGCCAATATAAATGTAAGTTAGAAGAAGATAATTTAAAAAGGTCAAAAATAAGCTAAACTGAAGCACATAATCTAATTGTCAAAGTTATATCACACAAATGTGACAATTTCATTTTTTTTTTTTTTTTTTTTTTTTTTTTTTTTTTTTTTTTTTTTTATTGGGGTGATTGGGGAAGGGGTGGGGGGTTCTGATGGGTGTAAAATGACACACTTGATCGTTTTTGGACAGTTAGACATTACAGCTCCTGGGCTCCTAATCTCCTAAACTAATAGGAATTCAGGCAAAAATTATTGACATCTTTTGCAAAAATCCTAATTATGAGTGCATCAGATCTGACAACCTGAGACACAAACACTGTCAAAAGTCACACCCACGCTTATTCAACAGCTGCTCTCCCACAAAAGCCCTGTCTCTTCACTCTTTTTTGAGATCAAAATGGGGCCTAAGCATGTGTATATCTGTCAGCCAAGCTGATGCAATGATAACTCAAAAACTGAGGCTTTAATGAATAAAAAGAAGAAATGGGGTCACAAGCAGATCAAAGGTGGAAGCAATGTGAGATTAGCCATCAAAATGAAAGACTTTCCTTTGTTTCCTGTTTCATTTAATATCTGATAAAATATAGAAAAAACTGAACAAATTTCATTTGTACTCCTGTTAACTGTATTTTTAAACCCAATATTGTAGGGCAGCATTACTGCTGAGTAAATCATAAAATAATTGCATGTGGCATAGTGATGATTACCATGAACAAATGTAATTTTGTCTTTAGTGTGCACTGAGCATGTGCAACAAATCACAGAGCAGACAGTTTCCTTAGCAAGGGGGGACCGATTTGAGTATGCAGCAACATTTTCATAGATGCAGAACCAGAATAGCACTGGGATGAGCAAGAGACTACTGTACTGTAAAATCAGAAGGAAGTGTGTCTGTGTGTGTGTGTGACTAGTGGGATAAACAGAATGCTGCGGCCTGCTTCAGGCTCCTGTCTGAACTTGTTTTGATCACATACAAAGATATGAGCATGACACATTTGTGCCATTTGATATCAGAACTCCACAACCTGATGTGCTCTTTGTAAGACTGTCATGATCAACTATAGGTCATAAAAACATTAAAGAATTTAATTCCATGTACCACTATTGTTCTTATCATAGCTAAATAGCAATAATTTATACAGTTCCGACATTTATTGACCTTAAACATTAAATTATGTGAATAAAAATCATATTTTTCTGTTGCTGAAATATCTGTTTGAAAAAAATTTGGGATTTATAAATTGCACTAAAAAAAGCAGACACACAGAAAGACATGTTTTTCTGGTTCCAACTATTAATTTAAAAGGAATACAACACATTAAATAGAAAGGTGACATTTTGGAATCAAACAGAAATTAAGTAATTACTAGATTATCCCTATTTATACACCTAAGCATATGTCCATAAGCTTTATTTGATCTTTTAATAAAAACTCAAAAATGAGTGCATACAAGGAACATGCTGGTTGGTGCACTTACAGATTAAAAATAGAGAGATCAGATTCTTTGATATTTAACATGCCGATCAAGAGGAAATTTGTCAGTATTGATCCCTGGCAAATTGATTTGTGTTTTAAGTCGCAAAGTTAAGAGGACAAAGCCAAAAAAAAAAAAAAAAATCCTCTTTGACTGATATAAGTGATATAAAATATTTAGAAAGTGGGTCTGAAAATTCCAGTTTTAATTTTGACTATTAAAACAAAAACTCTGTACATACCAGCTGGTAATCTTTCTCAAAAATGCAAAGCAACTCTGACAATGATTGCTGCTGTTAGAAGCTTACCAATAAATGATGCGTCTTTGCATCCTCACAGTGTGGTCACCGGTAACTGAGCGGCCGGCACTGGCAAATGAGAAGGAGACTACTCACTTGTGTTAGCTTTGGGGAGGCTGGTGACTAGCATACCTAGGCTGGTCACCCACTGCATTGCCAACTTCTTCTGCTGGCCATTAGCATGGAAAGGCTAGCATTAGCATTGGATTTGCTGGCGTTAGCCTTGGATGGGCTGACAAAAAGAACGCTACTAATGTGACTCATACTTTCTTCTTCAAAGGAAACTTTTATCAAAAAAAATGGTTGGCATACAATGTCTGTAAGTGTTACACATTATACACATTGACATGTTCCTTTGATAGAGTTTGCTGTAAACCAGCGTGACACCAAGCATATGCATACTGTATTATACGACGGAGCTGACGTTGGCTTCCGATTGAGGCTTCCGATTTGGCATTTGGCTAAAGGGCGATTCCAACTAATTTTTCACTACCTTGAACTCTAATTACCTCTGGCTTAAAAACTTCAATGCTCAGACTCTTCAAACATGCACTAAATTATTTTACACTAAAACCGAAATATTTAAAACCTAGTTTGTTATTAGTGAAACCTTTATTTGATTTGTGAAAGAACGAATATGGGTCCTTTTACTGAACTCTCATGGATCCATTTAACAGATAACTATCCAAGATGTCAAATTTGGTGTTTTTATTAAAAAGAACTATATTAACTATGGTCGAAAGATGTTCTTATAAGCCTAACATTACATATATCAATGTTGCTTCTTTAAAACCAGCCCAAATTTCATACACTGGAAGAATTAGTTAAATTTGTTTTAAACGTCCTTATTTTTTTGTGAAGTATAAAAATGCATTTAAGCTGACCTCCTTTTTGAAGCTATTTGTATTTCAATTTATTGCCCTGAATATTATGTTGTGTATATAATATCTCCCACTAAGTTTTAGATTCTTTTTTGGGTTTTTTTGCAAGTCTGCAGTTTGAACATATGATGTATACTTTATGCTACATATTTTGTTGTTTATTGTAACATGCTTATATTAATAAAAAAAAAAAAAAAAAAAAAAAAAAAAAAAAAAAAAAAAGTGGAATCGCCCATCTGCTGAATTAGAAGCCTCAATTGGAAGCCAACTTCAGCTCCATATAATACAGTATGCATATGCTTGGTGTCACGCTGGATTACAGTAAACTCTGTCAAAGGACTACGTCAATGCATCTAATGTATGACACTTACATACATTGTTTGCCAACAATTTTTCTCGATAAAGTTTCCTTTAAAGAAGAAAGTATGAGTCGCAGGTGACCAGCCTAGGCATGCTTGTTGCCAGCCTATCCAACGCTAATGCAAGTGAGCAGCCTCCTTCTCATTTGCCGGCGCTGGCCGCTCAGTTACCGGTGTCAGCCTATCATTAATCAGATCAGTAGCCGGCTTTGGAATGGATATGGCCTCCTGCGACAAGGAAGTAGCCACCACTGGTTGCGCAACAGTCTTAAATTTGGTGCTGAAACAGCACCATAGGCATTGTGTTGGTGGTGACACGTGCTGATGATCAGATAATCAGGTGTTTTAATAAGCAACACCGGCTGCAACCTCCCCCTCTTTAATCATGAATAGAAGAGGAGGGGTGTACTCAGTTTTTAGCTTCTAATCCTGATCAGCAATAAATGCCAAGATGAAATAACATAAGCAAGGAGTTTAGAGTAGAAGTCGTTGTTGACAAACAATCTAGGAAGGATTATAAAGCAAATTTTAGAAGCAACAATTTTGGTTGTGTAATGCATTGAGAAATTCTTAAAAAAAAACAAAAAAAAACCCCACAGGCTTCATTTCAGACTCTATTGACCTCAGTAAGCATGTTAAATGTTAAAGTTCATCACAGCACAGTGAGCAAAAAAAAAAAAAAAAAAAAAAAAGGGGTGTTTGGAACGGCTGCCAGGATAAACCTTTTTCTCACACAAAGGATTATGGCAACATGACTTAAGTTTCCAAAAATGCATTTGAAGAAACGAGAAAAATGTTCGATGTAGTCTGGAAAGCAAACTTTGGAAACCAAAGTAGAGAAGTCTGTTGAAAACCAAACACAACATGTCAGCACAAACACTTCATTCCAACTGTTAACTATCAGAGTGGCTGAAAATGATAGAAAACTAGGTGCTACAACGTCCCAGTTAAAGTCAAGACCTCAACCTGAGGGAAATGCTGTGGCAGGACGTGAAGAGAGCGGTGCAGAAACAAAGCCCACAAACCTCGGTGTTGAAAGGAAAAGTGGGCCAAAATTCCTCCACAATGATGCGAGTGACTGATAAATTTATAGAACAATTTCAAGGTTCTAGAGGCTGGTAAATCATGTCTACTTTACATTTCACATACAATCTTTTTCCATTTTGGTTTGTGAGTTTTCTCTGACTGTAGCTTCAATTAACCACAAGGGATGCTGCAGACATTCACCATGCAAAAGCTTCCCATCCAAACCCATCTATCTGACAGTGAAAAAGTTAGAGTATAAAGACATGAAAAAACACACCATTTAAAAACAATAGTAAACTTCTTTCTTATCGGTCTGAAATTTTCACTTGGCATTTGAGCATCTGGTTTGAATGGGAAAGAAGCTGCCACTGCAAAAAGAAGCTCCAGAAGCAGCTCTTAAATGCCACGAGAGGACAAGCCTCGAGGTAATCAGACTCCAGATCTGTGGTTAAGGCCACAATCAGAAGCAACCAGAAGCTGGAGCAGGACTTTCACAGAGTAGAGAGGGAGAGGGAGAGCATGAGAGCACAAGAATCAAAGTGCCGTGCTTGCCTGATGATGCATGGGGGGGGGGGGCAGAGCGAGTGAATGAATGAGGTTGTGATGTTGCTGCACATTCCCCCGGCCCCACGTGCTCACTTTTCTCCTTCTTCTCTTTCTCCCTTCTTCCCTTTCCTTTTGTTTTGTTTAAAATTTAACAAGGCCTGGAACAGCGGAGGGCTGAGACGGCCATCCGGGGTGTTCTGGCATAGCTTTGTGTCACATGCAAGGGCCATGTGAATAAAGTGGCACTGAGGGAGAAGTGGGGGTGGGGTGGGGGTGCAAGAGTAAAAGGGAGTGACAGTGAGAAAACTAAAGAGAAAAAGCTTTCAACCAGAGAGACCAAAGCTACGCAAGGAAAAAAAAAAAAAAAAAAAAAAAAAGAAACACACAACAGAAATTGCAGTTACAGGCTGGGCCATGCAAGACCTAGCTTGTGCAAGGAGCATGTGGTGTGGAAAAGTGACAGGATACTTCCTGGCACAACAGGTGCCTGTCACAGGTTTTTTTTTTTTTTTTTTTTTTTTCCAGAACTTGGGTAATTATCAAACTGCTGCAGTAGGAGACAAACAAATTCCCACGTTAATGATTGAGACCAGCAGGAGTGTTTTCTTCTCTGTATATTTTGGCTGAAACTTACCTCCCCAGATTTCAGACACACTGAAGCTGAAGACAACTTATTGGGCAAACCCTTGAGCCATTTAATACAATGTAACAACCTTGCTTACATTCTTACTTTGTTTGAATAAATTTAGAGTTTTAAAACTCTTTGAAATTAGAGACTAATTTACAAAGCTTTGGAAAAGGGATACTTTTATGGCAAATTGTGGAACCTACAAAAGCATGACTGTTTTTCTTGCAGCAGTAATAAAAGATGGGACAAAAAATGTCTAAGTTGCTGTAAGTTGCTAATTAACTGAAAAGTTATATTCTTTTTAAAGCTACCTCATGAATTCAAGTGTGAACTTTAAGTAATTTATGTAAGCTATAAGTTGTTGCTGAAGAGGCACTTTTTGACTCTCTCAAAAGTGACCAAAAATAATAGCAATATCTTAATTCAATTGTAATCTCAAATAATAATATCTCCGTTTCTGTAGTTTACAGTCCTTTTAATAATAATAGGCCTGAGAAAAGGGAAGTGACCCGACTATTCAACAGCAGTATGGAGCATAAAGTCACCTGGTTAAGGTCCTCCCCCTCATGTTGCTACATGCTGCCAGACAGCTGGCTGAAAGAAGGCTGGACTCCTCTGATTACAAGAAAGAATTCAGCTAATATAGTAACCTACTCTGCAAATATTTGGAAACATTTGCTGTCATGAAAAACATGGCCAGTTATTGTCTATGGTGTGCCCTTTTCAAGTCAATCTGCCTGCAGACTTGCAACCTGAGCAGATCGCCTGACCTACTTCTTTTTTTTTTTTTTTTTTTTTTTTTTATATACATCACGTGAAACCACAAATGGGACTCATGGCTCTTTGAAGGGAATCAAATCTTTAGGATCTGTTCACTTCAAAGAGCCGTTTAAATGATCCAATTTTCAAAATGTACATTTTTTTCTAGGAATGAGCCATTTTATCCCTAATATAGTTACATACTGGTTGTTTTTTGGGGGGTTACGTTCACAAAAACAGTTTAATAATCTGTATTAAGAAAGGAAAAAAAAAAAAAAATCACAGTATGATGTATATATTTTCATAAAATATAAAATTTCAAAATAAAATGTCAAATACCCATGTAGTATTTTTATAAGCACTGTGTGCATTAATGACATTTTTGTGTTATATAGAAACAGAATAAGAGGAAAATGTAAAACAGTCGAGGAAAAAGAGCGGACAAGAATTGCTTTGGCAGAAACAAAAATCTTTTTCTGCATGATTATATATAACAATTAAGGCAACGCACTAACTACTCAACTACAAACATTAACCCAAGAGCAACAAGCAAGAAGAAACCAAGAAGAAGAGAGCGCACCGTTCTTATCCTCTCTCCCGCTGCATAAAGCCTGCATCAGTGTCGCAGTCAGGTTTCGCACATTGCTACACATCTGCCGCCATGACACGTGACGAAAACAAACAGTGAGCAATGAGAATATGCTCTGTGTGCTCTTGTATTTTATTTGCTGATTAAATAAATAGAATTTTAAATTAAATAGAATAATACAAGCTACTGCAGTGTGTGCAAAGCATTATAAGAGCATCGTAAACAAGCAAAGTTGTGAAAAAAGAATGGCTCTCACTAACTGAGACTTGAGTCCTACTGTTCCTGGTAAAGAGACGTTCAAAAGAATTGGATTGTTTGTGAACGTCACCACGAACCAGGACCTGCCAAGTTGATACCTTTGTGTAACCATTTGGAGAACACAGTGGCAAAAAAAAAAAAAAAAAAGGACTTATCCATTGGATAACACTAAAAAGAGTCTGTGTTCATGAGAACCAGGGGCGTATCACTCACAGCTTTAAGCAACTGTTTCATGGTCTTGAAGAGCATATCGCTGTTTTATGTGAGCTGCTTTTAATTCCCTTCCCCCACATTAAGGGGATATTAACAAATTAGCTATTGAAAGTTAATCAAAAAACTAATGCCGCACACTAAAGGTGGGAAAAAATAAAACGACATGGATTTATCTATGAAATTAAAGGATGCAAAGTGTGCTAAAGTTCTCTGCCTCTGTAAAATATGTAAATTTGTATTGCTGGGATGCGGCTGTACCACGGCAGCTCATTTTAAACCTTTTAACTTGCACTCACTTGCCAATGAGGAAGCATTAGACTTGTACTTCAGCATTTTCTGAGAATCACAGATGAACTTTAAACTAGGTCAGATCATACCAATGACTATGTCCTCTTTTGTAAAGGAACGCAACCCAAGCTCCACCCAAACACAGTTTATCTTGCTGTATCCTGATGATGCAAACATAGAGTTGGCGTCAGTCTCCTCACACTTCACTAACAATCATGTTTGCTCAACCAAATAACTCATCCTTTGTTTCTGACACAAAACAAGGCCTTTTCTTTCCTTTTTGGCTCTGATGACTAAATATTTAATACAGCTGCCCAAAACAGTAAAAATGCTTTTTTTCCCCCGGCTTTTGCTCAGAGAATGTTAAATGAAATGTTACGAAGCAAAAGCGCAAAGACCCTCTCTAGAGACCCTGGCTTTGTAAAACAAATCAGCGTAAGCACCAGTGGAGTGGTGGTATTTAAAAACCTCCCATCCAGGAACTGACACACTTCTGTCCTGTACACTAGCAGGCATGCGGGCCTCGTGTTCCCTAATCGGAATTTTTGGGCCTCTTTAATGCAGAGAGTTGCAGATGTTGTCTGGTATTAGGCTGTGCTGTTGCTGATCAAAGCCGGGGATAGTGAGCCCCTGCTGGCATGCCTCTAATCCTCCCTCATGCATGCAGTCACAACTGCGGCTGGTCGAGGACAGTCGGTCTTCCCCATGGAGGGATCCTTTTCAATGCCTTTGCTGATGGGCAACAACAAGTTCAACCATGTGAGGGTTTTGGGGAGCAGTTGGCAAGGGCAACATGGAAGACAGCTGAGAGGTCAGGATTCTCCCACAAGGCAAAAGAAGCCGCTCCCCTTACAGCTAATCTTCCCCGTTCTATATCAAAGAGGTGCTCGCTTAGCCTGACATTGTTTAGCCTAGATTCAGTTGCTAAGCACAAAGCAAGGAGGACTTTAGTTCAATCATTTCCCCCTTCTTTTTTGCCAACTTCCCTGCCCCAAACACAGCTATATGTTATGTTAATGTACTTCTCCTTAAAAGGAAAGCAGCAAATATGGGCAAAGGTGTTGGTCAATTACCAGTTGCAAGGTATAACAAGACAGCAAGAAGTTAGGGCTTCAAAACAGCTACGATTTTCCATCGTTCCATTCCTGCAGTTTAAAGTCAATTTAATGATATTTGGCTTTATGGAGCATTTGCTAACGTGAGGCTGCTTCTCCCTAACTTGTTGATGCGCACTGCTGCTTCAGCACAGCTGACTGAAGCAAAGTTACACTTATTCCTTCCTTACAAGAAAGACAAATACGCCTGTTTGGAAGAGTGTTGGGGAAAAAACACAGATAATCATGATTTGAAAAATAAACACCACTACTTATCAATAAATAGCCAGGGAGTCATTTTTTAAAATAACTGTACAATTATCTTAAAAAAAAAAAAAAAATAAATAAAATAATAATAATAATAATAATAATAATAATAATAATACAAAAACACAGGACCAAAAAAAATTAGAGGCTTACACAGGACTTTACAAAAAGACAAAGTTTTCAAAAAGCTGGCTAAACAAAAACAGAAATACACACACACACACACACACAAACTTATTGCAATAAAAAAAAACCTTGGCGGATACAAAGAATAAAGTTCTGAGGTGATTGGTTGGCTTTGTAAACATCATGCTGGAGCAGCAACAATGGATAGATTCCGATGTGGATTCTGAAGCAATCTCGTGGTCTCTGAGGAAAACAACTTGTACAGAAGGAGCAATCCACCTGCAGGCACTTCAGCTTTATATACTGGAGCAAGAATCTTACTCTGACAAGTCACATGGCATGATTTTAGTAACGTGCAAGCTGAAGCTGAAGCAAACGGCTGAAGAATGGCCATCTTGTGAACTTGAAATTGCCAAGAATCTTGTTATATTCCTTATTGAAATTTCTCATGTGATGGATTTTCATGCAGGTTTGCACCCCATGAACACAATATTCTGCTGGTTTTGCCTTAACTGGTAAAAGTACTTTTCAAAGTGAATAAACAACGCAGAAAACAGTAATCTTGTGATTTCTGCATTACTGTGTCGGATGCTACTTTTTAAACATTTAGTCATTTACTCAATGCAACATGTTTTTTGTTGTAATTAACAATGCAAATTAATCTATATGATGTAATTGATAAAATACCTCAAATCAAACCTGGCTTACATTCTTGATACTAGTGACAGATGATATGGTAATTTTGCAGGTCCCAGTACTTAGTACTTACAGTTAACCCTAAAATATTCATTCTCCTGGTAGATTTTGCTTTAAAGTAGTATTTTAATTTTAGCAACATGCTTCCTCTTTCAATATTAACAATTTGTAGCACAACCAGAGGTCCAACTTGTTTCCAACAGAGAATCTGTACGGGGAGTGAAAGATTAGGGTGACGCCAAGGACGCCTTCCAACCTCAAAGACGTGGAGCACATCACAAACGACAATGGAGCTGTACCGATATGAAAATTTGGGCCGATATCTGATATCAATATCAATATTGCTGTTACGGCTGATAACCGACATTATATATACATTGAACTACCCTTGGAAAAAAAAAAAACAACACAAAAAAAAAAAAAAAAAAAAAACCACACCACTGCCTTCACCAGTGCTTTTTTGCTTCAGTTAAACTCCCCACAATCCTGTGCTGCATCACTATCACATGACTAAACAAATACTACATGATCAACCTTCTCCACTCCCTCGTCAAAAACAAATAGCAACTGAAATAAAGATCAGTTGTTATTGGCCCAATATAGATATGTTAAAAAAATTATAAATATCGTCTGATACCGATGTTAGTGCTGATATAATGTGCATCCCTAAAAGATGAGTCATCAAAAAAAAAAAAAAAAAAAAAGAAAAAAAGAAAAAATAGTGGACATGTAAAAACATGTAAAAATGCTGGTCAGTAATTATAAGAACAGTTGCTGTAATGCCACAAAAGATTTTTCCAATGATTCTTGAGAAGGGAAGAAATAATTTTCTACATGCCATTTTTTTTAAGTTAAAGCTGTTAAAAAGAAATATCCAATATTATAGCAAAACAAACTGAAAAAAAAAAATGAATGTGAAATTTTGTTTCATAGAAAGTGAATTATATGTTAAGTCGGTTTGATTAAAGCAAAATCTGGCCAGTATGTAAAAACTAAAGCCAATTTAAAACTAAAAAAGTGGCTTTAAAGCAACAGGCTACAGGCTGGCTAACTGTGCAGATAGCCTGGCAAATAAATCAGCTAATATCAACTTGCTTTACTTCTATATAAAAAGTAGAAGTTTAAGAATGTGTAATATTCAGCACATACTTGAATACTACTACATTTACTATGTGTGTATTGTATTTTTTTTGCAAAAGTCTATTTATCTAAATCAAAATAATAAAGAGCATTACAGATAACATTTGAAATTGATGAATCAGTGGTCAATTTTAGCAGCCAAAGGAATTGTTGCTTTTCTGATTTAAATAATGATATTTTATACATTTTTGCAGTAGATTTTTGTATAAATGCTGGGAAACCATGGTCAGACCATCCCACACCTACCCTACCGGACACTTTATAATTTGCTAGCACTGTAGCTGTGTTTTTCTTGTCCCTTTATGAATGCTTTTCAAAGACATTTATGAGGGTGACAGGCAGATCTTGGAAAGGAAAGCAATAAGATAGAGGAAAACTTAGAGATATGGGAAGATAAATGGAATCTGTCAGATGGTGTGAGGGAGGAGGAGATGCAAGAAAAGATAGCGAGAGGAGAGGGAGGTAGATCGATCATGAGAGAAATTGAGAGAGGGAGGAAGATTTGGTCAGAGTAAAAAAAAAAAAAAAGGGACGAAACATCGACCCTTTTAAAGAAGACAATCAATAATAGACAAAAACAGTTCTCTTAGCTTTAACACCCAGAATGACAGCGCTATCCTCTCCAAATCTGACTCAGTAGATGCACAGATCCAGCTGAAGGCTGAGGTTGATTTGACTAACTTGCACATAAAACACTCTTGAAATAGAAGAAAAACAACTTGCTTTCTTTTTTTTTTTTGTTTTTTCCAAGAGAAAACCCTTCAGAGATGCACAGTGACATGAGTATTGGACTTGAGCTCTGAAACGTGTGAATTCTTATTACACAATTACATAATACCTGGAAAATGCCATTTAAAAAGACTGTTAGCAAGTATCATTAAAAGGTATGGATGAGGCAGCTTTAATTCTGCAAATAATATTTGCAGATTCCTTCACATACAGAGGAATGTTATGATTATTCAAATTAAATAAATCTAAGAGAAAGTGACACCTAAACATTAGACTTTATAATACACAAGTATAGATACCAAAATTCAAAGAAATGAAACAAAATTGGGAGATATCCACACAATGGATGGCAGCCTTTAAAGAACAAACGGAAATAACAGACAAAAAAAAAAAAAAAAAAAAAAAAAAAAAAAAAAGACTCTACAGCTTGCTGTTTGGAATTTGAAAATTATTTTCATAGAAGTGCAAAAAGTGTGAGTGTGGGAGCAATCTGGCGCACTGACTGTACAAAAGGAGCGACGTGGCACAGACAAGACAGAGAGACTGGTTCTTCACTTAATAGCTACCACAGAGCCTGCTGGAGAAAGCTGGGAGCTTCATTAAGCCTTTAAACCCTGCAGAGACGTTTTAAGTCATCACGCCACTCGCCGCTGCCTCCTCAGACGGTCCCAGAGGTAAGAAGGCAAATATGGACTTCACAGCTGAGATTTTAGAAAGATGCGCGCAAGTACGTTTCCTGACTGTTGTTTCTGAAAATAACAACATGCTAAGGAATGGAACACTGACATTTATATAGGAGGCTGTATACCATCATTCGGTCTCTTGCTTCTGCGTTTTACCAAAATGAGCTCTTCTTTAAATTAGGATTTTAAGTTACAAATCTGAATAAAAGAAACAAAATTTGTGTCTTTTGAAACTGGAGTTGCAAACTTATTAAAGCATTTAGCTATCAGCTCTCTCTTGTATCAAAATATAAAAACTGACCAGCTTTTTAACGATAGACAAGTCAAATGTTGAAAATGTGAGGCTTATTATCTCTTCCACTTGGTTCTTTGAGTAAATGACTTGATGGGAATGCTGTTTAGATTCCTAAAAACATCAAACTCTTCCAATTCAAAAATGCATTTGGATTTAACCCAGATACTCCTGGAAAATGTTTATTGTGGAGTTTGGCTTGAGCTCAAGGCAATAAACTCAAATTATTGTCGGGATTTGCTGAGTAACAGGTTCAATAACAGTGAGCCAACAAGCAAAGTATCATTTATTTCATGTCGACAACATTTGCAATGAATTTTTAATGTAATGAAAAAATTATCCACTATGAATGTACTTTTGAGGAACCAAGCTTCACAATTATAACAGGTGTTTTTACTAATATGGTTGGGCGCTATAAATAGGTTCTAGCAAGTAGAAAGCAGACCTATATATTTCCCTTCAGGGTAAGTGAAAAAAGCTATCCAAGCAGGAAATGCTTTCAATATGTAGTAAAATCAGAATCAGTTGCACGTTTTTATATATTGTGGGCAATTAAACCATAGCTGTGAAAAACAGAAAATGCATCAAATCTCCGGAAAAAAACAAAACAAAACAAAAAAAACAGACTTTATTACAGTTCTCGCATTGTGGATCTGTCTGGAACAGAATGTGCATGAACTAATCAAATTTTTTTTTTTCTTCCTTTTTTATTAATCTTTCTTATGATGGATTTCTGTTACTTCTTTCTTCTCTAATAAAGCTGGTCAGTCATTACAAGAGACTCCTCTGTGGGCAGTTCTGAAAGGATCCCTCATTGGCCTGCCAAAGAGGACAGCGGCCCTTTGATCTGGACATCCTTCTGTACATGTGTGTGTGCGAGTGTGTGCGTGAGGGGTGAGTGCGTTTTATCATCTGGCCTCTGCAGAATCGGTTCGCTTGAAGCATGCCCTGACCTCGTCTAAGTCAAACTGGTCTTTGCATTGTCCAGACGACCTGGCATAATGCACCATGGCAACTGTTCCATTTAACAGGCTCTTCACATCGTTGTACTGCAAGCCTAATCATCCGGAGTACCTCATCCGTCACTCATATTAACAACGTAACACAGCAAACTGCCTTTCTAATAAATGTATTTATGTACCAGTGAAATTTGCATAGTACTGTTGTTGAGCAACTAAGCAATAACTCATGGTTTGTGTGTTGGACTTCCTGTATCAAAGGTCGCTCAGCATACACAGTCACGCAGAGGAAAAAAAGGGCCTCTGGAGTGACAGGGGACCTATACTTGTGGCAACTGTGCTGTCAGACTAGGCTGGTCATATCTTCCCTATCTGTTCAGAACAACCATTCAAAACAAGCTCAACATGTGTCTGCACACTATCCCCTCATGCATCCCCGCCTCCAAAATCCCCTTCCTCCACATCCTGCTCAGCAGACATGCCTAACATTCTAGAGAAGCCAGCGTACATTCCTCAAATGCTTCAGCTGCATAAAGAAATGGTAGAGGAGCCAACAGACATGTCACAAGGGCATCAGCCCTTCTTTCTCTTTACAGGACAAGCATGTGAGTCCCTGAGAGTACTAGTCATTGTCCTTTCACACATGTGCCGGGGAGTTAGGTCACCAACAGAGAGAGCGCAGTCTGGGTTTTGAGCTGTGCTCTCGAGGGTAGGAGAGCTAGAGGCCAGCTCAGGTGACTGCTGTTAAGCTGTCTCCCATGGGATGTAGAAGCATCGCCTTAAGATGAGCGTCAAGGCTGCTTTGGCCCGCTGCATCACTGGATCTCCCTGCATGGGTTCGTTTAAGGTTCATTTGCGTCTTTTGTTTTTATGCACATCCATCTTCCATAAGCTCGGCTTTGGACGCTCATATAGCCCATCAGATAATATCAGCTTAGTTAAATCATTCCCGCATACCAGCAAGCAAGCTTGAGGACCACCACGGGTTGTAGAGTAGTAGTGTGTGATTGTGAACTCCAACACAACAGGCAATTTTCAGCTTACAGCTCTCAATATGTCAAACTTGAGTGTCAACAGTTGCTCATCAAACATCTACCAGATGCACATTTCTACCACCCCCGGTTCCTCTTCCCACAACCGTGGCAATACTGGTGAAGAAAGGGGGCTTCCTAAGCTTCGGAGGAGCAGCACGTTAACTCAGCTTGGCAGGCAGTAAGTGTGACAGTAGCCGTGCTGGATGCCAATAGGACAGGCACTGCGCAGCATCTCAATGACTTAAACTCACAGACTCCACAGAGGGGGTTTATGGTCCTCCCAGGCCATACCGCTCCCACCGCTATTCTCCATCCAACCACAAAGGCATTCAGCCTTTTCATTTGGATGATAATGGGCCAAAAGCCGGAAAGGGCCCCTTATGTCTGCGCACCATAAGTTGTGCTGAATGCCTTTGTGGCAGTGTCATGCATGTCCATGGGAGCAAAGTGGGCTGCTACAGGCCAACAAAGACAGTTAAAGCCGGAAGAAACGAAAAATAAATAAGCCGATTGATCAGAGGAAGTCCCTGAGGCAAGGTAGATTTGGACGAGTGCTAACAATCTTTGCATCACAATCTCACTTGTAACACTGTAACCATAAATAGCAAGCAAAACCAGAAATATTAGATAACGTCCATCTAAAGTAGAGATACACCAATCAATCATCCAGGGACTGGAATGGGACAATTTTCCCCATCCTCTGTTTAGTAATCATCAGGTCAGCTATTAAAATATCTGATTTCTTAAATTATGCATTTATTAAATGTATCCATATTGAACCAAACTCCAAAAGCATGTACTTTGATGGACTTTTGAGTTTAATAAAATCAGATAAAAGGTTAGGTATAGCCCTTTTTTTTAAACTTTTGTAGTCATTATGATAATTATTTTAAAAATCTGAATCAGCAGGTCAGATCTCTACAAGAACAACAAAAAAGAATGAAAATCGGCATTAGCCGGCAAAAGCTTGATCGGTGCATCTCTAATCTAAAATAAAGTAGAATGACTTTTGTCAATGAAGCACTCTTTGTAGGCCAACCTCTGCCCCCGAGAAATAATTTCTACCTGTCTTAGCCCTATACAGGTTAACAATCAGTTATAAACACAGCAGAATGAAGCACCATGATAAAAATGCATCCTCAACAGGCTTTGGCCTGAACAGAAACACAATTTGGGAAAATTTACCTGCATAAAAACGTAATAGGGAGCCGATTTCTGTGTTGAGTCCCTCCTCTTGAACTCTCCAAGGGTCCTTAAATCCAAGCTTAAACAGAAAATCATTCTGGATCTGCAGAGGCCTCTCATCTGGACTAAGTCTCCTGACAGCCTCACCATGCAGCTGAACATACAGTGTGGGGCTGGTATCACCACAATCTCCATTTTGGAGTGCTGTCGGCTCCTGTTTTACAGAATCTTGACCACAGTCTTGAATGCCAGGAGTAATATCTGTGGAGCAGAGTCTTGACAATGAGCTGGCGCTACTGCTGGGTGGCAGGCTGCCCAAACCATGCGAGTTGAGTCTGTCATCAGGGCCCATGTTTTTTGTCATGTCATTTAAATGTCCCATGCTGCACTGCTTGTAGCTTGCAGTGACAGCTGAGATGCCATTGTTGTGGTCAATGCCTGAGCCTGACACTGGACAGTCAAGCTCCAGCTCATCTGAGGAACTTCCATACATGTCATGACCCTCTGTGGCACTGTCAAATGAGGGGCTGAGGATGGATGCTTCTGTTCCCAGGATCATGTCATCACTCAGGGAGTCTCTGTGCTCACTGAGCCGGGCTCCTGAGCTCAGGTCATCAAACGCACTGCTCTCCACATCGGAGCCAGAGTTTAATCCGTAGCTGTCCACGCCATTCCTATGCTCCGAATCGTCATCATTAGGGATATCTATATTGGAGTTTAGGTCTGACAGCGAGCAGGTTATGTTATCCTGTGACTCTGATTCTGGGGTGAAAAGTTTCCCATCAACTTCCTGTTGCTTTTGCCTGTCATCTGCATTCTCCATGAGCAGCAGCCTCAATCTGTCACCGGGATGCCCACTCACTTCTGTGGATTCCAAGGAATTCTGCTGGTTGCACTTTCTCAGTGATACGTCTTTTGTTTGAAATGAATCGTCATTAAATTCACACTTGACATTGCAGTTGCCATTTTGGTCAGTCTTGGAGCTATCTTTACAAAAAATGCGCAAAACGGAGCTCGACTTGCTGCAGAGTTTACTCAAACGGATCGCGACCTCGCCGGCTGTGTTGTCCATAGTGCAAAGGACTGGCCTGGGATATGAGGACGACAGCCTGTCGTGTACGTGAATGCAGCCCCGGTGCAGATCCGCTCTCACCCACTCGCGATCCGCTGGCTGCAGCTGCAGGTTCAGTCGGTGCTTCAGCAGAGCCTTCCTGTCCAGACTCCGGGTGTGAAGGGACGCGGAGGACAGGGCCGAGCTCATCTTCGCGGTGACAGCTGAGGTGGCGGCGGTAGTTGTTGATGCAGCTGCTGCGGAGAGGTTCCTCTTCAAGCGCCGCCGTCTCAACAGGAGGGAGCTGGAGTTACTGGACGAACCCCGGCCATTAGACGCCACGGCCCGGTTTGACGCACTAGTCGCCGGCATGGAGGCGGAATGAGGAAGGCTATTCCCGTTCTTAGTCTCGGCGCGGGAGGGTGCCGACCGTCTACCGCCATCATCCGCTGGAGTTCCCCGGGCGACAGACGGCCCGCCGGGCTTCTTCATTAACTTGGTCGCGCCTCCATCTGACGGCGCATCCTCGGCGACAGCCTGCACACTTTCCATCCCTGCCAGAGAAAAGTACCCCCCACTCTCAATAAATAGCGGTGCGCAGTGGGTTATTCCTGAAACCCCCTACATTTAAAAGCCTTAAAATGTTCCCAATGTGATAAATGTCCGCCAACTGGCCGGCGTTGCCGAGTTATGCCCTTAGTTGTCATTCACTTCTCGCCTTCTTTTCCCCGTCGAAGTGCTCTCCGTGGCTCCAAAAAAAAACATTTTACCCGATTAAATTCGCTTGGAAGAGGCAGGGCGCTAAGGGGGCAGATCGGGGCGGAGACGTGACTGTACAGTGCATCCCAAAATACAGTGCTAGAATATGAAATGAACGTCGGCAGACCTCCTACGCAAATACTGGCTGATATATATTCATGAGGAGGGCACAAGATGGGGACGCTAACAACAACGCCCGGAATTCTGGGAAATGTGTTCGCCGCAATAAGAGTTCTACCGAGGAGAAAAGATGCAAGAAATACGCTTCCCATAATTCCGTCGTTCTGTTTCAGTTGAGCAGGGCGGTGAACAGAGGAGAGGCGTAAACATAGCTCCTATAAATGTTTGGCAGAGGCAGTTGTATGCTATAGTTTTCTGAACTTATTGCATGTACGCTGATTGTAATAGAAATGTAAATATAATTTGGCGACAGAGAGCTGCTCTAATTAAACTGCTGAGTGTATGAAAACGCATCCATATTTTACCATCTTTTAACCAAAACAGCGTATTCATTTAACTGTATTGCAAATAATTAACATTCGAGTTCGTGGCTAAAATAAACTTGGTTGTGTGTCTCGTTACTTGCGACTAGTGGTGGCGAGTGAAACTACTTCGGCACCATCTCATCAGGACGCCATTTCACAAGGCCAGGGCTCGGAGTATATGCTCTCATCTTGTTGTATTTGTTGCCATCTAGTGGAGAGTATTGCATTTTTTTTCTCTAAAATTGGCAGAAAGTCTGTAAAGTCTGAAGCACAATGTCAGAGACAGGTTATTTAGTGTTGTTTGCATTGGTTTATTTGTTTAATTTGCTTAACTGAAGAAAAATCATAAAAGCACCACTTTTAAGCCAGTTTTCTGTCACCATGTAATATTATTTTAAAGTAGTTAATTTTAATGTAGTTTCAAAAAAAAGTTTTGATTTTTTTTTTCAATGTTTTACTATACTATTTTTACCTGTTGTGATGTTTTCCTAGCATAGAGAGTAAGAGACAAGCAACTATGCACGCTAGTTCTTGTGCAGTGTCTTACACAAGAATTCACACCTCTCGAATTTTTTTTTTCAAATTTTATGTGGGATTTATGCTGTGGATCAACACAAAGTTATACATAATTATGAAGGGGAAGAAAAACGGTTAATGATTTTCATTTGGACCCGCCTCTGAAAGAGTTTCTTCCAGAATTTCCCTGTACTTAGATTCACTCATCTTCCAAATAAACTCTTATGAGATCCCTGCAATATGACACTGCCACCACCATGTTTCACCGTGGGGATGATGTTTTCAGGGTGATGTCACCTTAGATACAATCTGATTGGTCTCATCTGACCAGAGCACCTTCTTCTACAGGTTTACTATCTCTCCTACATGGCCCGTAGAAAACTGGACAGTAGACCTCTGGACTATCGGAGAATGTTGTTTTGTTGTGTATTTCCACATTACCATTTGGCTTTGGGGGTGAAGCAGTGAATACACAACAAAACAAGATTCAAACCAAAAGTTGCCCTGTCAACATATTGCTATTGTGCATCTTGGCAGCTCCTTCAGGCTTACTATGGGCTTCTTGGCTGCCTCTCTAAGTAATTCTCTCCATCTCCGGCCTGCCAATTTAGGTGGACAACCACTTCTTGGTCTATATGCAAATTCTCTTTATTTTTTCTATTTTCAGATGATAGATATGTGTTCTGTGAGGCGGAAGCTCAGCTGGAGACTGCAGCTCCAAGGAGAAGCCTTGTGGAAATAGGCGGTGCTTTGTGAAAGCAAGCGTTTAAGCATCTCTGAATGGCTGCCACAGGGTAATCAAGAATTTCTCAAACATGCACAAAAAAATCAAAGCAACATTCCAGGTATGTTTTTGATGAGGGAATAACAGTATAACATGATATAAAAATCAAAAAAGTCAATTTTATACAATAGCCCCTCTCTAAGTAAACTCTTAGGCATTCCTCACATAATAGCTGCATTTATGCTGAGAATAAATAACACACAATTGGACTCTATTTACCAATTATGTTACCTCTGATGGCAGTTGTTTGTATTGTTTTTTTTGAAAGGGTAGAAGAGTAAAGCAGGCTATATGTAAATGCATGTTACACTTTTCACATTTTTAATTGTAAAAAATAAATAAATAAAAAAAATTGCACCATTTGTTCCATTTAACAGTTATGCACGATTTTGTGCTACTGTTTTTGATATAAAATCTAACCAAATACTGTAAATTGAAGTTTTAGTTAGCTTAGTGGTTGTAACAGCCAAAATATGGAAAAAGTAGTTTAAATATTTTTGCAAGGAACTATATCTAGAGCAAATAACTTAACCTGATGTTCATTCCATTGAACTGGGGAGTGAAAACTCTAGCAGAGATATCAAACCTTCGTTTTTAACCACTAACACCTGACCTGTGAAGAATTGAGAATCTTTGCGCTGCAAAAAATGTTGAATGGCAATGTGTTAATATCCTGCTTGGTTGGTTATATTTATACTAATGCTTGTTGATAAATAGCCCACATCAACTTTTTAAAGGTGTTATTTTATTCAAAGTCCAAATATTCTACGGTATTCTGCTAACGTATTCACAATTTTCCAATTAGAATCAGCACTTCACATAAAGACCAACATTTTTACTTATTCATTTATGTAATTATCAAATCTAACTCAACAGATTTATGTCACTTGCAAGTATTGGTATTAATGGAATATATAAATTATCGCACACATTTGCTATTTGGAAATGGGCATTAATGTGGATAGAATTAAAAAAATACTTTGTTTACCCTAAGGGGAAATTAAATAATTATACATCAAAGGCACAAAAGTTAAGTCTTTTAAATGTCTTAAAAATAATGAGTCATACAATTTAAATGCATTCAGAAATAGAATTTATTGGCATGATGTGTTCCTTACATGGTATTCTGCATTTCAAAAATAAAAAAGGACTACTTTCAGTCACTCCACCAACTTGTTAAAGGAAACCGATTATTGCTGATATCATGTTCCTTGATTCCAGCAAAATGCCAAGCCTCATGCTCGATCCACTGGCTCAGGTCGTGATATTACAACTTGAAAATAGTGTAAGTTCATTTCTCTAATGCTCCATTGTTCTGTATTCCTGTCAATATTCTTTTTAAAATAGGGGACCAAACTAGAGTTCTGTAGAAAGTGAATTTAACACAAAACACTGCATGTGTCTCTAAGAATAGATGGCCTAATCAAATCAGGATTATTTTCCACTAAGGGGTCATGTAAAGTGTTGTGACTTATCTAGATTATGAACAACACCCCTTTTCTGGCAAATAAGAAACATGCAGTACAAAGAAATTTAACGTTTTTCATTCCTAGATTTCATCGGGTCATTTAACACTGCTTAGGTCTTTTAAAATAATACAGAACCCATGTTCCTTTACAGACAGAGGAATCATGATAGGAACGGCTTCTAATCTCTGCTGCTGATGGAAATTTCATTTGCAACTTTTTAAGTAATACAGCATAAAGAAATAATAAAAAAAAAATAAGCACACAAAGCATGAGTGTTGGAATACTGGTTGGATCAGTTATTAGAAAAACAAAAAATACCTTACAAATCTGAAAAAAAGTAAGCCAAACTCTTAACAGTACAAAGTACGTAAGCAGTAAAAGGTCTTCAAAATGGTCGCCCAGAACATGGTAAAGTCAAAGCCTGTTAAATTCAGAATGAATCATAAGTCACGACAGTTTCATTGCACCTTGTCCGAATGTATTTGTAAAGCTATCCAGGCAGATTTTAAGTGGTTCTTTAAGGAAAAAAAATGCTCTGCAAACACTCTGAGGCAAGCTTCCATATAAAACGAACTGTTAGACCCTGAAGACAGATGTGGGTCTTCACAGAAAAAAAAAAAAAGAAACAAACAAATGGTGGGGGGAGAATTCACCTGAACCTCCTCTCTACAAAGGGTATTGCTTTGTTAAAAGCTGGAGGGACATAAGTATAAAATTAAAGTGTATAATACAGTGCACATTTTGAGCAAAGAGAAAACATACATAAGCAAACAATACACATACAAATTATAATTATAAAAAAGAGAAATGTGGCAAGCAATCACTTAATACTCTCTTTAAAGCGCTGGAATGCATAAAACATTTAAATTAGGTGTTCATAGCTGAAGTGCTTCTATTAAAAACATAAAAACAGACAAAAAAAAAAAAAAAAAAAAAAAAAAAAAAAAAAAAAAAAAAAAAAAAAAAAAAAAAAAAAAAAAAAAAAGATTGTTGCACATGAAAACCGGAAACTTTCTGTGAGCTGCAAATTTAACTGTAAAATGAATAAGACATTGATAAAAGTCTAAGCATGATTTTTTTTTTTTTTTTAATCTTAAATTTAACCTTCCTTCATCAGTATCAACAAAATGTACATCTGGAGAGAGTCTGGGAATTCTCCAGACTCTCAAATTCACAGTTAGCAATTAGATGTCAGCATTGCTGGTTACAGTTAGAATTGCACATATGGAGGAGCGGGATTGGGACTACATATGACTCACAACTCCAGAGGGCGCTGTAGTCTGGGAAAAGCAGAAAGAAAAAAATTGCACATGATTCTAATGCTGGAGGCTTTCCCTCCTTTATGTTTCTTTCTAAAATCCCAGCAGGAACTGTAAAGATGGAGTCTCTTCTGACTGAATCAGCTCAGAACAATCAACTCTCCATCCTCACTCAGGGTTGTCCACAAGAGTTAAAAGAGTTCATAGTGACAGCCTAATGAAGAGGAAGGGATTAAAAACATGTCCATGGAGACAAGTCCACTGGAGTTATTGACGAACCCAAGTAGGTTTGCCGCAAGTGTCAATCAACTGCAAACAAGGACTCTTCCGCTGTCCAGTCTCCACGCCACTGAGCACCAGCCTTAGAGCTCAGCAGAGAGGTTTAAGAGACAGTTGAACGAGCCCCTTACAGGGGCAATGTGCATTACCTAGAGTTGTTTTGTGCTACTATAAGGGACTGAACAGTGGCTGTCAGCATCTTGGTGTGCAGCGCTGACTCAGATGTGTAAATCCTGAAAAGGCATTTCAGAATACATGGCCTTATTGAAGAGACGGGCACCGTTTTACTGTCCAGCACTTAAGGTTCTCCAGAGGAGCAGACTGGATTGCTCGAGACAGTTGTGGTCTACTATGGTCTGTGAAACCTTAAAAAAAAGAAAACACACACACACACACACACACACACACACAAAACAATGTTTTAGCTATTTTGTCAAGCTTGGCTTGACTTCATGAACCAAAACTACAAACATCAACATCTGGATTTTATGCAACAGACCAACACAAAGTAGAGCTTAAATGTGAAATGGAAGTAAAATGAGATGATTTTCAACATTTCTTTTTACAAATTATAATCTGAAACGTAGGGCATGGAGTTGTCTTCAGAACCCCATTACTCTATACTTTGTAGAACAACCTTCAGCTTCAGGTCTTTTTAAAATACATATCTACCAGCTTTCCACATTGAGAAATGTACATTTTTGTCTATAATTATGTGCAATATATTTCAAGCTCAGTCAGACTGAATGGAGAGAAGAATTAAAAGTCTTGCCACAGATTATTGGATTTAGGGCTGGACTTTAACTGGGCCTTTCTAATACTTTTGAATATGCTTTGATTTAATCCCTTAGATCTGGCCTTCTGTTAGAGGCACCAAAAGACCACAGTCATTTATGTTTTCTTCCAGGAATGCCCTGAGGTAAACTTCCCACAGGATTTCTTATGGCTTTCCTTTAACAATAGCTTTCTTATTACCACTCTTCCAAAAAGGCCAGATTTGTGAATTTCATAAACAGACTCTCTCATCTGAGCTTTGGATCTCTAAAGCCCGTCCAGAGTAACCTTAACCCCTTGGCTGCTTTTCATATCTTAGTGGGTTTGGAATTGTGGCCCACTCTTTCCATTTCCCGACAATGGAACAAACATTGCTCCGTAAGATGTCCAAAGCTTAGGAGATGGTTTTACAACCAAGCACAGCAACAAACCTCTCTACAACCTTATCCCTGACCTGTCTGGTGTATTTCCTGGTCTTCTTGATGCTGTTTATTTGCCAATTTCCTCTAACAAAGCTTCACAAGCTTTGTTAGAGGAAATTAGTGAATAAACAGCGAGATTTATACAATACATTACCCACAGGTGGAGTATTTGCCAGCTGGGTGACTACTGAAAGAAACTGGTTTACCTAGATCTTGTTTAGGACTTTCAGAGTACAAGGGGCTGAATACAAACACACACCACAATTTTCTGATTTTTATTTGTGAAGAACTTTGACAACCATGTGTACTTTTCTTTGTACTTCACAATTGAGTACTACTTTGTGTTGGTCCCTTCCATTAAAATGCATAAAAGTTTGTGGCTTAAATGTAACAAAATGTGAAAAAGTTCAAGGGAAACCAATACTTCTGCAAGTTACTGTAACAATAGGGATGAGGGGTACAATGAAGGTAAGTAAGAGCAGTTGCAAACTAAATCCCCTTCTCATTACCTGGTTAAATGACGACTTGACTCATGGACCTCCATCTCATTGCTCTTAAAATCATTGAGTTCTTTCCTGATTGCTGCCTGCAGACATGAAATAAGAAGATTGAGAGAAGCAGCAATGGCTTTCCAGAAAAAAAAAAACAAAACAAAAAAAACCCTGGAGTCTCTAAGCCTTATACTCTAACACTTTTTTGTGCACTTCATGCATTATTTATACTTCACTCAAGGCCATGAACAATTCCGCTGAGTTCTCTTTTCACATCACAAGACCCGCACATTTTCCCTCTTGAGACAACCATGAGCCCTAATATGTTAAGCAGCCTTCTTCTGGTTCAGTAATGTTTGTATGAGTAAATTTGGGGATTTCAACATGCCAAAAAAAAACAGAAAAACACAAAGAAATGTATACCCTTTGCAGTAGACTTTTCAATATGTTCTCAGCATCCACTAATAGTGTTAATATCTGAATCAATGTAAAAAATATTCATATCCCAGCATGTACTTTCAGTTTAGCAAAGATTTACTAGGTTCCTGATATTCTGTTGTTTACAGTTGGCATTATTTTCACTTATTTATGTTTCACATATATTAGAGCTGCAACAAGACATCAAGTTGTTACCGGAATCTGCCAGTTGTAAATTTAACTAGCCCTAATTGGTAACCAGCTGGTGAGAAACTCAAACATATGATATTTTCTGATCAGTGAATGCACTATACCCAAGTGCGACCACACTGTGCCAACAATATTCAGTGAGGGCGCCATAGCTGAAAGAAGACTCAATTTTCAGCATCAGTGAGTTGTTTAGAAATAGAGTCTGAAAAAGCACAAAAGCTCCAAGAAACTATTTAAAAAGAAACTTTTTTTTTTTTCTTTTTTTTTTTTTTTTAAGTAGGCACATCAGCAGTTTATTCAGCCCACAAAATCTGTCACAATTAGTATCAGTGGATAAAACTTGGAACCACACATCTCTTACTGGTACATCTCTATTATATCCTGTGCTCTCTGCATGTATCAGGACCTTTGGTAAAAACGTCTAAAAAGATGTAAAAAAAAAACAAACAAAAAAAACGTTTACATTTATATTGGCAATTCAAGGTGAGAAGTTATTTATCCATTTCCTGACTTATGATCAAAACACATCTGACTTATTGGCAAGCCATGTTCTCTCCGCTTTCCTAGTTTTAACAGTGGCTAAGACAAATGGGCCACAGTACATATATGTAGCCTAGCTCACATACTGCACCGTATTACTGCATTACAAGTCCATGCCTGATGAATCACTGCCTTTATGTGATATGTCTTCAGCAGTGGAAAGGTTCAGGACATAAATCGGTTCGCCAGGGGACTTTAAATCCAATTTAAAATGTTGTGTGCAACGGCAATCCAGCAAGGTGATGTTATTGCTTTTACTATTTAACATGACTCAGGGGGACATTTCCAGCCTCAGGGAACAAGTACTAAAGACAGCAGAACAAAAATTCTTTACCCAATGAAAGAAAAAGGAGAGGAAAACGTCAGCAGAACGGCACCATGGTTAGGGGTCCCGAGGCGTGGCTTATCCAATTATTCTGTTATGTAAAGGGACTTAGTTGTGTAATAAAAATGCTGATTCCCTATGATGTTCACATGAGTTCCTCAGGTGTGTCCTGGGGTGCTCTGAGTCACGAGTCAGCAAATTGAAAGAAGGCAGAAGATGCGCTCAGCACAAGTCTGGCTCTCATTAAAAGTCAGCAGTGTAGATTGGTGGACAGTCAGCAGCCGGACCGCTTCAGGATGTTTACTTGCATTCAGAACAAAACAGTTGAAGTGGAACAAGACACTACAAGACAGGAGAAACATTTAATCTGCTGAGTCATAGTTTGCCTGCGTTAGGAGTTACGTCACATGAAGCTGCCATGAGGAAGCTGAATTTAAATTTACAGAACTAAAAAAAACAGGCAAAGAGAAATTTGGGGAAAAATTGAAAGATTATATCAGTTTAATTAAAATAGTCAATGTAATACTAGCCTTATCAGCTGCCGTGAGTCGGGTCCAGGGCTTGTCGGCTCGCCGGTCATAGTCCTGGGCATCCGAGACCTCTACATAGTCACTGAATCTGATAAGAATTTTGGCTTGTCTCAGCTCCTCTACAGTGGGCCTCTGGCTCAGCTGGAACAGGAAGAAAAGAAAAGGTTATGAAATTGAAAAACCAGTAAATCTATTTGAAGCTGCTGGATTAGACGGACCTCAAGACTTTTTATATAATCAAGCACACAAAAGGAAGGCTTGCGCATCAGGTGTTTTCAGTGCAAGTATATTGGAGAGCAGTTCTGGATCACAATGTTTTGGAAGTCAGGGCATGGATAAGAGCTTCACATGTCGGATCCTGTGTATCATCTTTAAAAAAAAAATATATCTATTTTAGCAAGCAATACCAGGTATACACTCACTCTTGCACAGCTAAAAGCATCAGTTACAAATTTTAAAAAAAAAAAAAAAAAAAAAAAATCCCTCATCAGTAGTCTGGTAAAAACCAGGCCCTCGTTCTATGCTTTGCTTCGTACAGAGGGTCTGGACCCTTGGCTATTGAGAAATGATTGCTTGCTGGAGGCATGAACTCTGTTGAAGTTTAAATTTTTACTAATCGCTAACGTCTGGCCGTGACGTAAGTAAGGTGCCAGTTCAACGCTATGAAGCTTACCGGAAGTTGCTTGAGCTGTAAACAACCATCTCCCACTATGAAGAGAGAAGTGCTGAGCTGAACAAGGTGGCTGTTAATGTTAATTCAATATCTGGAAGCGTGACCAACACGGACTGAATGGCTTTGTTCACTTCCTCCACTTGCCAAACTACAGGCAGACTACAATTCTAAAACAGGACAGAAAATCAGCGTCATCGTTCACAACTTCTTCTGTTCACTGACTGGCCGAGTTGAAATTCTACCGGACAAATTCAGGTCAATGGGAGAAAGCCCAGATGGAGCACTGAGGGGAGATGAGGATCGAGCAGAACTGCATAGGAGGACAATGGCCAGGCTACCTCATCACCCTAATAAATTGACCCCGCCCCAAAAGCTCAAGTATTTAAGAGATACCTTTCAATTATTAAAATTATAAGATACTTCAGCTAATACAGATAGTGCTTTATTTTAAACCAACCAAGTAGCAAAACTAAATTCTAAACAGTACAAAATTACAGTATTCTTCAACATGGCAATCAACATCTGTTACCTGAGCCATTCATGGTCAGTTACTGTAATCGCACATGTAAAAACTAGGGCTGGGACTCTAATGCATTAATTTCGATGAATTAACGCAAACAGTGACAGATGACAAAGCCACTTTTCTTGGCCCACTGGAGGCTGATTTTTGCTTAAAAAAAAAAAAAAAAACAAACAATCTGATGGGACACTGGAAAAAGTCTATTGTGTCCAAGTTGTGCAAAAAGAAGTCAGGCCATCACTGAGGCTAGTCAAGCCTAAAATACCATCTCAATGCAAAACATGTTGCAGCAAGCAAAGACATCCCCAACACTAATGCCACTGTCCACAGTCCACATTTAAATATTTTTTCAAAGAAGTCACATGACTGATCAGAGGTTCCTAAAACACTTGAAAGCTGAATGGGTATAATAGCACTCAGCACCAATCTGATGGTTAAATAACCTAAATAACAGATTAAAAACAATAAATATCTCTGTTGTTGAGCTTGTATGTCTATTAAATAATTTAGCAGCAAAAAGGCTTTTTGAATTGAAAATATTGCTTATTTTGTTGATATATGGATTAATTAAAATGTGATTATTTGCGATAAATTAATTTCAGACCTTGCAATTAACTTGATTAAGAATTTTAAACTGAGTCCCATCACTAGTAAAAACATATCTTGATATTCGAAAGTCAGTAAATGATAACTCACTTCCCTGATATGAAAACAAAAAAGTTTATCCTAGACAATTTAAACTTTCAAAATGATCATCATAAGAGTTCAGCCTTAAGATTCCCAGAGGTTTTAAATACAGAACATGGGCCAGTGATTTTGGAAACCAGATTTTTTTTTTTCTGGTGGAATCCCATTTAGGATTAGGCATTAATTTTTATTTTTATAAATATTTTTGTTTTATTATTTGCAGAAATACATCCTGACTTAGGTTAACGAGAAGAATTGTACCTCAAAGGCCAATTTAGGCCTTAAGTTAAGCCACTTTTCATCTTAAAAGAACATTGCTTTTGTGTGTACTTCTATGACTGTGACAGATTCTCAATAGTATTTAGTTCTGGACTCTGACTGGTCCAGTCTAATAGTTCTATATTAGAATTTGATGTAAACACTTTCATTTTAGTACTGGCTGCATGTTTTTGTTGTTGTCCTGTTGGAAGCTGAACATCTGCCCCAGTCTCAAGTGATTTGCAACCTTTGAAGTTTTCTTTCAAGACTGGCCTATGTTTAGCTCCTTCCATGTTTCTATCTGTTCTGACAAGCTTCCCTGTCTTTGCTGGAAAAAAGCCCCCCTATCCTTAAGAGCATGATGCAGCCACCACCGTGTTTTACAGCAGACAGTGTTTTCATCCAAAGAATTTTGCATGTAAGCCTGAAGAATTAATTTTGGTCAAGTTCATGGGGCACTGTATTTTTACACTCCTACCTTTTCACTTTCCTTTCATTTAATCGGTTCCGAGGGAGCAAAGTGTTCACACCACCAGCGAAGACTGCTTTTCCTCCTAACTCTTGTTTACAAACAAGAATTCAGAATTCTTCTTCACTATGCAATACTAAATTAACTTCAAAGTATAATTATGCTCTAATTTAATATTACATTGACTTATTCAAATACTTTCTTTTTATAGTGTAGACATTTAATTTATTAGATATGTTTGCAAACAAACATTGTATTTCTCTTACTTGCTTATTGATTAACATTTCTTTAATTTGTTTTCATTTAATCCACACCTCGGTTTGACAATGTGTGTGAGACTTTTCTCAAGTGCAATGTGTCTGCTGGTGAGCAGAAAGTGTTTCTGTATTATTGACACTGAGGAGAACAACACCTCCCCATGGGGTCAAAAGATTTGGAAGCCAACATGCTGAAGGTGCAAGGGCAACAAGGGCATCAGGGTCTCCTGTGAAAAAGCTAAAAAAAATAAGATAAAACCCCACAATGCCATACCTGTTAAAGTAAAAGATTTTTCACTGTTCTAGTGTTTATTTACCCTGGCCTTTAATTTGCCCCCTTCAGTGGTTTGAACAGCAAGTGCGAGTTTGCACGTTCAGAACTATTTTGGACTCACCTTTCGTGTCAGCCTCCGTTTTATTTCCCTCTTTTCCTCCATTTCCTCCTGCTCATTGCGAGCTGCAGAAATTGAAAAGATTAGCTGGTTTACTTTGAGAGCAGGCACAAGCAAAAAGTTGGCTCTTTGTGGAATTTCAATAAATTGTTGAAGGGATACAAACACTATCTGCATAATGTGGCTCATTAGATTCACACTTAACTGGAAAAGGTTTCTTAATGCTTTAAATAGTTTCAGTTATCGACTGTTTATTGTTCGGTTTGGTTATGAGGAGACAATGATTGCTTTATTCCTTTAAACTCCTCTTGAAGCATTTGGGCCATGTTTTTAATTTCACGACTGACCCATTTTCTGTGTGTTAAACTGTAGATTTTCACCACATCACAGGCACAAAAACATCAAACTCGGGAGGCATTTACAGAAAAAAAATTGTCAACAAGAATCATTCTGGAACCCTGTTTGCCAAAGGTCCACCAGTCAAACATGTATTGGTGCTCAACATGTATGCGCTACTGTTGCTGCTTCTAGTTTTGTATTCTAGATGGCGCCTTACTAAAACAGAGAAAAAAGCCGTTTGTTTAACCTTGGTGATGGTGTGTGCAGGAGCGATGGATTTATCACTCATTTGTGCTTTCCTTCTGTGCTCTGCCTATCATGCAGGAGCCTCTGGGAAAGCAGGAACTGCTGGTAAGCCTGTCTTTGATGTCAGAGCTGCAAAGTCCCAGGCAACAGAGCTGCTTTTCTCTGATACTGTGTATGCCTAAACTAAGACACAGGTCTCTGTAGACATGGCTTCTCAGGGAGTCCTGCTGCATGTCTGCTTCACAGGAAAATGACTGACCACGGAGGAACAAAGCAGTGAATGTATGTCAATCATATAACTATGTCAAACAGCTGAACTGTATGAAAAATAGGGTGCACTGACGGTCGCAATAAATGTTGACGACATGCAACAGTAACTCTTTTAAAATATAACATTTCTGAAATTACTTTACATCTTGGGGAAAATTCTAACACTTACGTTTGAGGATGTTCCTTTGCTCCAATTCCTCTGCTGTAGGTCTCTGGCTCAAGCGCCTGACAAGAAACACATACACTGTCAGAACATCACCCATTGCAACAGCTCCAGCAAACAACAGTGAGCAAAAGGGGAAAGCTTTCAGCCACTTTGTAATGGTCATGTAATCATTACATTTTGAAAACAACATCTAACTGTCTAAGTGAATTTTGATTTATATATAGAAAACATTGTTAAAAGCAAACCAATGGCTGTAAAACAGATATTCATTTTGCAGTGTCCTGTTATGCCTTTGGGATAAATAAAGTATTTTTGAATTCGAAAACAAATTTTCCCCCTTAAACTTTTCCACATTTTGTCATATTATAACCACAAGCTTCAATGGATTTCATTGGGATTTTTCGTGATCCACCAACAAAAAGCATCACATAGTAGTGAAGCAGAACAAAAATGACAGTATTCAAAATTTGTTACAAATATGAACCTGAAGATTGAGGTGTACAATTGTACTCAGCTTCTTTTACTCTAATATCCGTAAATAAAATCCAGTGCAATCAAATGTCTTCAAATGTCACCAAGGTAACAAATGGAATCCAGCTGCGTATTTTAATTTCTGTATAAACATGGATATTTTCTGATGATCTCAAAGGTTTGTTGGAGAACATTAGTCATTTAACAGCATCATGAAGGTCAAGGAACACAGCAGACAAGTCAAGGATAAAGTTATGAATAAGTTTTAAAAAATGGGTTAGGATATAAAACAATATTCTCTACTTTGAACATTTCAGGGAGCACTGTCATGTTCATCTTATGAAAATGGAAGGAGTAAAATAGCAAACGTACACAGACATGGTTGCCCACCTAAATTCACAGGCCACTCAATATAAACCACAGCAGCAGCCAAGAGGCCCGTGGTAGCCATGAAGGAGCTGCCGAAATTCAGTGCTCAGGTGGGAGAATCTGTCAACATGGTAACTTAATTGTGACCATCCACAAATCTGGCCTTTAAGGAAGAGAGGCAACAACAAAGCTATTCAATATATTGACTGAATTCAATCCAGGGAAATCCTGGAAGATGTCAAAGGCTTCAGGTTGAGGTTGAAGGTTAACCTACCAACAGTACAACAACCCAAACATATGGTCAGATCAAATTTCATCATGTCCTAGAATGGCCCAGTCAAAGTCCACACCAAAATACAACTGAGAATCTCTGACAAGTCTTACAAATGTTTTTTTTCACAGATGCTCTCCATCCCATTTGACTGAGATTGGGCAATTACATAAAGAAATGGACAAAAACAATTTTCTGTAGATCCGTAAAGCAAGCATCATTTTCCTTTCACTTCCCAATTATTCACTATTTTATGTTGATCCATCACATAACACCCCCCCCCAAAAAAACAACAAAAAACAAAAACAAACAAAAAAAAAAAAACCATACATTTTTTGTAGTTGGAACCTAACAATATGTGAAAAAGTGAAAAAGTTCAAGGAGCCCTATGGGTTAATAACCTCTGTTAATGTTCTCATTAAATAAGAGCGAATACTAAAAAAAAACAAAAAAAAAAACAAAACAAAAAACTGATCTTAGGCTGGTTTGAAACAGTCACTATCTTGATTTCCTTGCACCACTTTTATTATTGTTCCTCCCAGAATAAGACTGAAGCAACAAAATATGAAGCTAAGTTCTGGAGGGGTAAAACACCTCCTCTAAAAAGAGTCCGATGGGAACAGCCAGGACTAGTTCAAGCACACACAATGTCTGCTAATCCTCAGATAACAGATCTTGACAACTGAGCAGTTCAGGTTCTCGAAATGCACATGTCTAGCACTTGAGTAGATGTGCTACAATAGTGGAAAAGCACATCCAGTTCCATTGCTGTCAGCTAAGATCATTCAGCCGAGGATGTAGTGGGTCCAGGCTCACCAAAAAAAAAAAAAAAAAAAAAAAAAAAAAAGAACAGCTAAAGTCTGAAAATATGCACTTTAGCCTGCATTTGACAAAGTTTATTTCTGCTGAGGCTGCAGACGATATAGTTTGAATTTGGTGTCGACGGCACAAATCCATCAACCCATGGACACGACTGCTACTGGTGAAATGGTGCTGGGGATGTTTTCTTAGCGGATGCTTAATACCAACCAATCACTGATTGCATGCTTTGAAATTTTGCTGATCATGACTAGGTTTATCATATTTCTGCATCCTCTCTTGGCAAAATATTTACTCATTTTCGAATGGGTACACAGTTGTTGCTTCTAAACAATCATGTACCCATTAGTCACCAAACTCATGTAGCATGATTTAAGTGACTAATGGGTACATGATTGTTGTTTTTCATTTTTGAGCTGATTTAGGTGACTATACAAAACATAAATCTAATGCAATAATGTCCTATTTCAGGGTAAAAACATGATCTCTCTCTGATTTCATAAACACAAAAACATATATTTCAGCAGACATCAGCTCTAACTTCAGTTAAACACGATTGTGATAATGTGAAAAGAGACATCCACAAAAACCAGACTTGAACAACTTCCCTACTTGGTATGAGTATGGCAAGTGCAGTTAGCTACTTTTTTCTCTTCCTTATATGTTTTCCCTGGTATTTTGACAGCAAGTCCCTGGAAAGTTAAGTAGCTGGCATTCACAGAGCAAGTTCTTCTACAACTGACATCAATGAGATGTAGAATAAAACACCATGATTTCGTCCCAAACTGAATACAAATAACCTCAATACGCTTTCAGTTTTTTACTTTTCAAATACTTTCTACACAGCAGAGGTTTGTTTTTGACTCCATTAAAAGATTAAATGCTATACCAAAAGAAAGCTTGACAGCAGCACACCTTAAAGCCTCACTTAGCTATAAACCTACCTCACTAATGTCCAACTGAATCTATGATAATTCATCAATGCAATAATAATAAATGCAGTAATAAACATAATTAAGAGCCAGACAGTACTCTTGCTTTGATCCAGCATAGGACAAATCAGATTAAAATACCTTTAAAACCTAACAGAAAGGCTTTATCAGAAATTATAAACATTTGAGAAGACAAAGTTATGTGGAAAAAGATACCAGGATAATCATGTTCTTACATAAGTTTCAAAAGGATAAACTCTAAACGACTTTCTTAGGTACACCTTGTCTTTGCACCCCATTTTACCTTGAGAACTGCCTTAATTTTTTGTGGCATAGATTCAACAAGGTATTACAAATATTCCTCAGAGATTTTGATCCATGTCAACCTCACAGAATCATGTTGCTACTGATTTGTTAGGCTGAATATCCTTGCATCAAATCTTCGTTTTCATTGCAAATCAAAGGAACACTGTTGGGTTGAGATTTAGTGATACTGGAGGTCAATGGAGTACAACTCATTGTCATGTTCAAGAAACTAAACATAAAGGTGTAAGATGGACATGGTTAGGAACAATACTCAGGTAAGCTGTGTTTTTTAAACAATGCTCAACTGATACTAAGAGGCCAAAAACACACCAAATAAAATGATCCCAACATGATTATACCACCCACCCTTACCTGAACCTTTGCTAAACTTACTTTACTGTTAATGTCACCACTGAAAATGGCACCTAGAGTGGCTTTCTGTTGCTGTAGCCCATCTACTTCAAAGTTTGATGTGTGTTCACTCAGAGATGATATTTTGCACACCTTGGTTACTTTTCTATGATCTTGAACCACTCTGTCCATTCTACTCCGGCCTCTGACATACAGCCATACATCTGATGCTCATTGGAAATTGTCTCCTTTTCAGAACCTTCTCTAAACCCAAAGATGGTTGTGTGTGAAAATCCCAATAGATCAGTAGTTTCTAAAATAGTGAGGCCAGACCATCAGGCACCAAAAATTAGACACATTTAAAAAAAAAAAAAAAAAAAAAAAAAAAAATCACTTAAATCCATTTCTTTCCCATTCTGATGCTTAGTTGAAACTTTGGCAAGTTGTCTTCACCACATCTAGAGGCCTAAATGCCTTGAGTTGCTGGCATCTGATAACCTAAGTAAACATTTGTCTTAAAAGCAACTGAACAGAAATGTGTCAGGAGGACACAGTAGAAGAAGACCTATCCCTCAATTATTGTCTAACTGGCAAATTTATACCTTCCAGTCTGCTTGACTCTTTGCTCCATCTTGAAACCAGTTTTTGACATCTATTTCTTTAGCTATATCTGTACCTGCCTGCAAGACTCTCCTCACGTGTCCTCTGCAGCTGAAACTTTTATTATCATGTGACTACATGTCCAGAGAGGGACAAAAAAAAAAAAAAAAAAAAAAAAAACTTCAATTCAAAAAATTAGTGCCAAACACAGCAGATAAAACAACTGGAGTGAGATTAAGAACAGACGAAAGAAAATACTGGCAAAGTGGCCAGTGGCCATGAAATAAGGGTTTGAATTGGCAAAAAGGCACAGCTGAGTATATCAGTTTTTTCCCCCATTAGTTCATACATCTTTTGCAGGTAACAGCAACAGAAAAGCTGCATGTATATCCTGATAAGTCACTGCAATTGCTTTTTTCCCCCAGTGTTTTACTTTACCTACTCTTATGACAAACCAGCATATTATCACCACCTATGATCTGTAGTGAAAACTGTACATCTTTGAGTGGAATGCTGTCATAAATGGACAAAAAAACCCAATATGAATACTGAAGTGTAAGCATCGGTAAGGGTCAATTATAGCATATATGAATGATGTGGCGAATGTGGCATTGTTTACTAATAAAAACAGATCATGTGAACAAATTCTATAGCTTCGTAGACTTTTTGGAGGATGCAGATTGTTAGATATGAAGTAAGAATCTGAGCAATAGTGTCCTAAATAGGACAATGGTTTGATCAGCCATGGACCAACACATCAAACCATCCACCTCTCTTCCTTTCATTTAGAATTATGCACTACTTTGTGTTAGCCTGCCATAAAAAAATCTAAATATATTTGAGGTTGTGGTTGTAACATGACAAATATAAAAGTTCAAGAAATTCAATTATTTGCAAATCACTGCAACTTTTTCTAGATCACATTTATATTTTTATATAAATTTTTTGAGAGATCACTGAGCCATGTGACAAATAAAGTTGAGCTTTTACAACAAACTCTTTCAGGTAGCAAAACTGTTTTATGTTACACAAAAAGGGGAATCTGTCTCTTTATGCAACTCCCATGTTACATTGAACAATGTTATATACAGATGGTAACATAAAGAAAAAAAAAAAAAAAAAAAAAAAAAAAAAAAAAAAAAAAAAAAAAAAAAATCAAAGCCATGCAGAGGGATTAGTGTTTAATAGCTTTCTTTTTCAAGGGTCAAAGCTTAAGTCCTTTTCTTCCCTTTCAATAGTTTTCCCTGCAGACTTGGTCATTAGGACTGAGCTAAAGTGAATATGTCCTAGAGCGTTGTTAACACAATCAATTCTGATTAGTCTGGATCAAGTAATCACTTTACAGAACACAGTATCACTGGTAGAAAATTAAAAAAGAGATAAAACATAAACATCATTTGACACTTTCTTCTGGACAATTTCAGAGATTTTGTGAACATAAATTTCTATTAAACTTAAACTGTGATATAAATAAATGAGAAAAAGGTATTAAAAAGGTTGATGATCTGGTAATAGTCCACACCACTGACGATGTGTTTGAATGGTGTCTGTAACTGAAAGTATATCAACAAATTAAGTGTCATCTTTTTGTTGAATTTTGAAGGTCTTCCAGAGATTCAGTGAAGAAAACCTCACAAAAAGATAAGTTTAAATAGGTGTAAATAGCTGAAGATGTAACCAAAATGTCTAAAATGAGCAGAATATAGTAAAGGTTGAGTGGTTTAAATAGCATAATAAATATGCAGTAGTAGTTAAAGGCCCAAAAACATATGGAAGCAACTAGAGTAATAATAATAAATAAAACATTTTAAAAAATGGAAAAAAAGATCACAATGGTGCGACTGATTTCTTCAATGCAACATCTAATAAAATTCTCATTTATGAGCTCAACAATAGTCATTTGCATGACTTATAAATCCAGCTCCACCATCATGTGAGAGTGTAAAATTGCTGGTATGGGGGGAAAAAAAAGGTTTTCATGGCACTGTTGTGAAAAACTGGAGAGGAGCTCGTTTGGCACATGCATCACCGTGGTGATTCAGTGAGCGAGGGAGGAAGTCAGGCAAGAGAAAAAAAAAGAGGAGCGAGCTAGTGAGAGCACACTGGAGAGAAGACAAGGAGACAAAAAAGGGAGGGAGGATGCATCACTGAAATTAGGTCAGCTCCATTTTCAGAGACTTAACGAGATAAAGCATGTACCCTTATAAAATGTTTAGAAGGGAAGATGAAAAAACAAAAGGATAAAAATAGAGTGAAAAAAAAGAGAGAGACATCCGTTTTGGATTGAGTTGCAGTTCTATCAGCACTATGTTGCTCAAAATGCTAGCTTCAGCTGAGATGAGCCATTCCATTTGCCCATCAATTGAGTTCATATCAAAAATATTAGGTGTAGAGTAATCGTATTTAGGTAAAGCACATCTCACCTTGTGAGTTTGGTGCCTATCTGCTGTCTTGATTCCAGCCTTTCCTCATCTGTCTGCATAGGCAAGATGTTTTTCTCCTCTAGCTCTCTTTTTGATGGACGATTGCTCAGCTTGATGGCCAGAGAATCTTTTCGTAGCACCTTCTTAGCCAGGGTACCTTTAACAAAGAGGTCAGATTAACAACTTAAAGTCATTTCACTTTAAACCCCAATTGAAAGTTTATACGATTTTTTTTTAAATACACAGCACATTTCTGTAGTATACACCATTCTCCTGAAAGCCCCCAAAACTGCTCTTATAGTTGAAAGGCGGCAGTAACAAATTTTAGTTTCAAAACATACTTAGGTATCCTGATTATGCCATCTTAACATCACTGATGCATCATAAGGCCTTTAACTGTCTATTGGAACCTTTAAAAGCTTGATGCTTTTGTGGTTCAGAATAAACTCCAGCCTCGCTCACTTGTAAATATGGAGTCGTCGTCTTCGTCATCCTCTTCATCGTCATCCACATCATCCTCCTCGTCCTTGTACATGCTGGGCAGGTCTTCGTAGTCTGACTCGTTGGGCATGTTCTCCTTGTCGTCCTCGTAGTCGATTATCACTGATGGCACTTCTCTCCTGTCCAGGGGACCACACTGAACACCACCTAGTAAAGCAGAGCTATGGATGGAAAAAGGAAATTTTATTATTTTAAAAAAAAAAAAGTGTATCTGGTCTTGTTAAAAAAAGCATTTTTAATACACATTAATATGTTAAATGAACAAAAGATAGCATTTTTTGGTAAACCTTATCCTTGGGTTTTATTTATTCATTTTTTAAACCAATGTATTGGTAGGAAAGCCTCAACCAAAAGAAAATTAAAAACACACTGAAATACAACAGGCCACTTGTTGAACTTTCATTCTACCACTACCACTATATGACTATGAATATACAGCAGATATTTTCTGTAGTGATCTGGCAGGATATTCAATCAAACTGACAGATGGATGAACATGTGGGAGGACAAACAAATGCAGACAAATGGACGGATGGAAAGAAGAATGGATGGATAAGCAAACTGACCGATGGAAGAAAAGTGAAATGGCCAGACAAACAAATTGACAAACGGACTAAGAGTTTAACAGAAAGATGGACAAACAGACAGATCGTCAGACAGATGGACAGACAAATGAAAAGAATGGTGGATAATAGATCAATGGACGGACAAACAAATGGACAGATGGACAAACAACATCACAGGTGAAAGGACAAATAAATGGATTGATGGACAAATGGATGGAAAGATGGGCAGAGACAAACAGGCAGAGAAATGGACGAACAGAAGGACAAACAAACGGAAGGACGGATGGATAATGCAAGGCTTGTATAGACAAAGGAATGGACAGATAGATCAATTAGATAATAATATAGCAAAAAGTGTGCTAAAAACCGACATTTTCTATGCTCCAATTCTTTTCCATACCAATTAAGGCCTGGAAATCACTGTACTTAAATCCCATACATTTCCAGAGTATAGGAACCCTACGATTCATGAGACAAACAGCCTAATCACAAACTCAACACCAAACTGTAGAAGAAGAAAAACAAACAGTATGTGTAATTCAAAACAAAGCCTAGACAATAAGCTTTAGTTTCCAGAGGCATCACAGGTTAATCAGCTGCAGATTTGATAGAATGATTAATAAACAGTCTGGTTGAAGCTTCTTATGATGAGCCACTGTTATGTAACCTCTCCAAGCTTTCAGACTAATTGTGAGCTCTGTCAGAAGCATTACTTCCTTATCCCTGCCCAAACAGCTCTGGTGAAAAAGAGATCCTAATGCAAGAGGTTACATAATGTCCAATCTACTACCGTGTCACTCTTCTCCAAACATGAAGAAGCTCGGCACCCGTCAAGAGCAGCTGGTCATGTTATGTCAGGCCAAACTGCTGGAGGGACGCCTACTCCGTGCTTTTGTGCCCACACATACACACATTTTACTTAAAAAACCAGGCCAAGCTGCCCTGAGAGGCAGTGTGCTGATTTAGACCTGTACAACAGTGCAACAGAGCTGCCAGGATGCGACCTCAATGAAAACAGAGTATACTTTTGAAAATAAGTTAACACCTAACTCAACGCTAACAAACAGAAAAATTTAAAAAACTCTTTCAACTCAATAAATTTTTTGCGGTATTTTTCCAGTGGATATATTCTAGTTAAATGACCACAGACATATTGACCTTTTGTTTTAAATTATGTTACATTTAACACATGTTCAGCTAAATTCAGTCAAACCCAACTAACAACTAACTTCCTGTGTAGAACTGGAAGGCAGACAGATAGCTTCTAATCCATCCTTGCCTTACCCTAGACAGATTTAACAAGGCAGAAGCTAACCTTTCAAACCGTTGCATGGATAGTGCCAGGGTTTTATTGAGCTCCTCTATGATGCGGCTGGGGGCATGCAGGCCACCGTACTGGAGCTGGAGCGGGTGGCCGTGGCTCTGATGAAGCCCGGGCAGCCCCGCGAGCTGGGAGGGCAGAAGGGTGCCGTGGTGAGGTGGCAAGCCCTGGGGAGGCGCGCACTTTGGAGGGAGCGTATTGAGGGGGTTGGGGGAAGGTGACGGTGAGGAGTCCAGCCCGCCTGGAGGCACACAGATCATCACCTTCTTAGGAGGCAAGGGTGGGGAGTGCTTTGCCCCGGGCATGCAGGGCAACTTCATTGGCTGGCAAGAATCTTGAGCAGAAAAAAAAAAACAAAAAAAAACAGGGAAAATAAGAAAAACATAAATGTGGTTGCATCAAATCTCTTGCCAGCAGAGATGGATAAACAAAGGTTATTAATGATCACATATGGCTACTGACATCAGTGCAGAGGGGTGGGAATTAGGCCACAATAATGCCTCTTCCCTGCATCTGCAGATTGGTAATGACAGTGACAGCACAGCTGAGCTAACCACAGGGGACTTTAATGAGACTACTATAATCCTATGAGCATGTGTGGCATCGCAGGTACAGCATTAGGAACGAGCAGTCACTGGTCATGAACTGTTTGGCAGGCTGAGATGATGAGGCAAGCTTATAGCTAAACCAGCAAATTCCAGCGAAACATACCACTGACCTGTGCTATGGTTTGGGATCCTAGAGAAAGGCTTTGGAGGCAGGGCAGGAGGCTGCTTGTGGTAAAGTGGGGGCTTGGCTGGGGTCTCCTGATGGTCACTTGGAAAAGATACAGATTTCTTTGTGGGCATGACCATAGATGTCTTAATAGAGGGTTCCTGAGGGCAAATACTGCCGTCCATAGAGGATCGGAATTCAACAGTAGCTAAAAGAGGAGAGGAAACCAACAAAAAAAGAGCATATATTATTAACAAAAACATGCATTTCTGCAATAGTATACATTGAACCCAATATTGAACAAAGCTCCAGAAATAAATTCATGGAAGTACAAGTGCATCTCAAAAATTAGAATATGTCAAACTCGTATATAATTCATTACACAGAGTTAAGTGTTTTCAGTGTTTACTTCTGTTATTTTACTGATTATGGCTAGCAGCTGGTAAAAACCTAAGATTTATTTTCCCAGAAAAACAACAGTACATTAGATTAACAAAAGAAAATACAAAAATAAACACTGCATAATTAGGTTAACATAAGTGCAATATTACAGCTAAATACAGCAATGACAATGTTGATTGTTGTTACCCCACTTTTTTCCTCATGGTTCTTTTATTTTATTATTTTTTTTAAATGTCTGCCCTTTTCTGTGAATTGTTTAGGATCTGGATAATCTAATTCAACATCACTATAAGTCCAGTATAGTTCAATATTTATAAGTCCATCCAAATATACTTCAAATATAAGTATCTACTAAATATTGGATCCAAGTACTCCTTTGAAATTCTGATATTGCGCACATTCATTCTGTAATACCGACTGCAAATTGAAATATTGTGCAGATCTAACAGAATCAAGGAAAAGGCTGCTGACTTGACAGTTGCCAATAAGGGTAAAGAGGGTGAGACACAAAAGCCAGCTAAAGAAGCTGGCTTTTTCCAAAGTGCCATATACAAGCATATTAATGGAAAGTGGAGTGGAAGGAAAAAAAATTGGAAGACAAAATTTACACGAGCAACAGAGCCAATCTTCTCTTTAGCCTTGAGAGGATTGTGAAGGAAAGACCATGCACAAGTTAGAGGAAGAGTCACAAGGCATTGACTATGGCCACTGTCAGTGGTTCTAGAGCCACCATTCATATCTAGGACATGGGTGTCAAGTCCCTTGTTTTAGACCACTCCTGAGACAGAATGAGAAAAACAAGAGGAGTCTTTTTCAGGTGACCAAAGTCCTCTTTTCAGACGAAGGTACATTTTCAATTAAGGTACCTGTTTCAAGAGGTAGAGTGAAGAATCCAAGTTTCTTGTTTAGTGTGAAGCTTATAGAGTCAGTAATGATTTGTGGAGCCATATCATCCGCTGGTCTCTAACCACTATTATTCAAAACCAAAGTCAGCACAGTTGTCTACTAGGAATGCTTTATTAAAATGCTGATTTCATTTTTCAGCGGGGCTTGTCTCTGCCAAAAGTTAGCATAACTGCTTTAATGCCTAATATTATTGTGCTTGATTGGCCAGCACTTACCTAAACCCCTTAAAGAGAACCTGGAGGTGCTTTTGGGGAGTCTTGTCTAGAGGAAACAGAGACAACAGAGCCGACAACGCAGACAAACTAAATGTTGCTATTAAGGCAACCTGGGCTTCCTTAAAACCTCAGCAAAGTGACTGGCTGATTCCCTCCATATCGTGCTGCATTGAAGCAATAATTTATGCAGAAGTAGCCTTGACCTAGTATTGTGTGTATATACTGTATAGTACATGGACATACTTTTCAACAGGTTGATATTTCAATAGTAAAAAATTTTTTTTTTGCCCAGAAACTAAATTCTGTGTTTTCATGAGCTGTATGCAACTTGCCAGAGTTTAACCAGTCCTTGAAACCTTTTAATCATGTACACAACAGATTATAAAACTGTAGCATTTCTGAAATTTCTGCAATAACCTGTCATAAGCATTTTCAGGCATGTTCTTGAGAAAGAATCTGGTTGTACACCCTCTTTAGTCTCACCGAGATGACACTCCACTGTCTGCAGCATGAAATTTGAATTAATTTCTAACTCTTATTACATATTAAAAAAAGACCCACATTTTCTTATCTTCTCTCTCCACATTTTGGAAAGAGCAAGCAGACTTTTACAGCCTTGCCAACTTTTTTTTTTAAAGCCCTTAGGCACCGACTTTGTTCAACTCAGATATAGAATGTTTTAATAGGGGCTACTGAAATCCTACAAAATTTCAATAATGAAAGATTATATCTCTGGATGCTCCATGTCAAAAGTTTGAAAAGGAAGTTCAAAGAGTGAGGACTTATGACAATGGTAAATAATTGGTAGTTCTGCATTCAGCTCACCTTTTTCAAAGATCTCCTTTAGAACCCCTCTCTTGATGAGTTCATCTCTGCTCTGTCGCAGGGACATCTTCCTCTCCAAAGCTGGGAGTGTAAAGAAGTAGTTTGTTAAATGTGTTCATGTACCCCACCATCCATAAACACATCACTATCTTTTGCGTTGATTAATTCAGTTTAGCTTAGTTTAATTATATACCACCGATTAGAAAGCACTTTACAAGACAAATGGGTCCAATTTAATCATACAGACAGGTTCACTTACACACATTTCAATTTGATATGACATGCTCTCTACAAAGTTATTTCATGAATGTTGGGCTGACTGTGTTCAGTTGTTGACTTTAAGAAATCTGTTCACAAAATCAGGGTCTACTTAATGTACAATTTCATGTGCAGAAACAAGACATTTTGCCAACCCTTGTTGAGTAAAACATGAGCGCTTTAAAAATGTGAAACATCACCATATTGGATGTGTGTAGAAAGATGTTGGAGCTGCAGCTCATTGTTAGTGTCGTCATGGTAACACAGTATGCTTTACTGTGCTTTTAAGGAGCTTAACAGGCAGAAAAATAGATTTGACCTGGCCAGCAGAGATCAGTGAGATAAAGGTTCATCACACCATCAGCAGCACAATTCAAATCAGTGAAGCTGGTCTGACCAACACAGCTAAAATACTTGCTAATTATTATTTATTTGGCCAAAAGCCAACAAAATGTGGTATTTTTTAGAAAATATATTTTTTTTTAATCAAGGGTATGAAAACAATAAGATATTTTGACTTTCAAACTTCACATTCAGAAAAGTAAAGAAGCTTAAGACAACAACAACAACAAAAAAAAGACATAGAAAACTAAAGCCACAGTTGCAGGTGGTGGTTTCAGTAAATCAGTGGCAGTTCCTGCAGTCTCCTTTTATTTTTCAACCTGTGGATCTCAAATACCATTATATATTTTTTTTGGAACTTGACGAAGAAGATATCTTTAAATCTAAATTATAGAATATATAAGTGCATGACATCCAAGCATACCATCACAGACAGCAAAATCTAAAACCATAGAAAAAAAAAACAACTACAAAACACGTACAAACTGATGAGGAAATTGTTGTACAGGCACTGTATTGAAAAAGAAAAATATAATTTAAAAAAAAAAAAAAAAAAAAAAAAAAAAAAAAAAAAAAAATCAGACTTGTCTGAGTTCCTCTGTCATTAAGCATGTCTTTAAGTGGATTATTTCAACTGATTATAGTAGTACAGGCTTCGACTGATGTTTGGGCTGTGTAGTAATTCTTTACCATTTAAGTCATATTCCTTTAGCTGGCCTTCAAACATCTTAATGGCTTGCAGACCTTTAGGTTTATTGACAAGAGTTTACCTTCATAAAATCAGTTTTGTTCAACCCATGGTCCTATCCACTGAGTTTTCTTAAATCTGCTCATTTGGAGTGTTGTCTTTTATTGTGTTTTGATTTAAAAATTGCTAATCACAAATTGGCTATTGATTGGAACCAGTGAACTGCTAGTCCAGTCTTTTTCTGGTCAGTACTTAAAGGCTACCAGTTGTGCTGAAAACATCACTCTTCACTGGGATTCTGTAACAAATGGATCAAGACTCAAGTTAGCAATTTAAAGTATTGGTGAGTTGTTTAAAACTGAAACCAGAGGAAGCACAGAGATGTAAAAAGCTATTTAAAAGGAAACTTTATTTTCTATGACTTATTGAGACATGTCTGTGGTTTGTTCAGGCTTATAGGGCTAAGGCGGAATGGTGTATCACACTTTTCATCGAAATGATGTGTACAATACCGCAATCACAAAGGACTTGATTGTAATATTTGGTAAGCTATAACACTTCAGATGCCATTTATTTAAACTCTGTTTGTCAATATTATATTTTGCCAGTTGAGTGGACTTTCATGTCCTTTATGATATAGATCTTGGATATACACATACAGATCTTGGAGACCAAGAGAAAAAAAGTGATGGGGACATTGAGATGTTTGGGTAAGAACGAGTATTGAGGAGAATGTGGATTGATTGTAGTATATATTTTCATTACAATATGCAGCAATAATATCAATAATTTCCTTATATTGTGTAGCCTTAAGAAGGGCTATAAAAAGTATAGCAAAGTTGCTCTGCTGCATCTTTATGAGCTTTCCACCTCTGGTCTGGGACATATTGGATTAAGAAACTTTGGCAGTTTTCTTCAAGAGTCTCAGAAGGAGACAGCTGTTTTAGTAATGCAAGCCTTGCTAATCACTACTCTTAGATGCTAAAGACATCTTAAAATATAATCTCCATAATTCTAGTCTTTTTGTTTTGAAATATTAGTAAAATGCTGTTTTACAGTGACTCGTTATCCACACATGTATGGTGACATTAATTCTGCTCCTAATATAAATAATTAATGACTACTCTTGGCAGGAAGGCTAACTAAAAGATAACAGTTATAACTGTTCTTATATCTTCTTAAGTTATAGATCCAAAACAGAGAAAATTGGTACTGGTAGGTCAAAGCATAAAAACTGGAAATGGGCCACAACATTCTGATCTCTGGTTTGCTTCTATTTATAGGTTTTAGAAAATGCAGCACTTTTCCTCTCAGCTACCTAAGGTGATCATTTCTACATCTATCCCTGCATAGGAACCAGGGAAGAATGAGAAATGAGGATGTGTAACAGCACTGTGCACAGAGGACTCCCACCAGGCTTCTGTACTTTGGCTTCTGCTTATGAGAAGGATCACAGCTTCCGCCATCTGTGCTTTTTGATCCAAGACTCCTAACTCTGCCTGCTTTTTTATGGCAATGGCATTGTGTTCAATAACTACTGAGCAGATCTGTGACAATAACGGCATGCTGACCTCCTCCTCGTTTTGTCACTGCACAGCAGACTTGAAGGCAAAAGCTCCAAAAGAAATTCAAAAACACACAAATCTGACAGGCAGGGTTGCAGGACAATAATTTGACAATGAGGCTCAAATGATCCAAAGTCTAGCATGTCACTAGTAAACAATATGCTGTGCTAGATTTTACTCTTAAACAAAATATGCCAAACATCACTATGCACTTAAAAGCTTTCAAATGTAAGCCAGTCTGAGATTGGAGCCAATCCTGAAATTAGTTATTACATAACTGTCTAATCTTGCCTCGTTTTTAGGGGTGAATGATCAGAATATCCTCAGTATTGTGTATTTATAAAAAAAAAAAAAAAAAAAAAAAAAAAAAAAAAAAAAAAAAAAACCACACACACACACCCCCTTTGGAACCCTGTAATGTGGTTAATTGAAGACTCTGAAATGCAAATAAATTGTGCTTTTTGCAGATGCTATTTTGAGCTTTTCCTGCAAGCGTCCACATCAATAATTGATTTTGCCCCACATGGGGGAGCAAATTTAACATTAGGTCATGCATATCAAGGGGATAGTAAACAGAGCTATCAAAGAGTTGACCCAGAATCAACACAGCATAATTTTTAGACTGATTGTGCAAGCAGTAACTCCACTGGACTACCTTCCTAAAGCACTGCTGGGACTGCATGTAGAACGGCATCATACATGTGACATGCATACCTTCAAGCTGCACTTCAATGAAAACCAACAAATATTGAAAAGTATACTGCACATGATAGCAACAGTTCAGTAATAAAAAAAAACAAACAAAAAACAAACAAAAAAAAAAACCCACAGAGGCAGAAGATAATTACAATTACTTTAGCACTTTGGATATATATATTTGTAGTAGTTATATACTGATATAACTACTTTCAATATTCATAGCCACAGTGTGGTGAAGTAAGCATTTATAAATTTTAAGTCAAAATATGAAACAGTGTTGAACCTTCTGGGGAGTGGCCAGCCGACCAAAATTACTCCAAGAGTTCATTGACAACTCATCTAAGAAGTCACAAAATAACTCAGAACAGCATCTAAAGCTATGCAAATCTCATCTGACTCACTTAAGGTAGGTATTCAGCAATAAGAAAGAGACCGGGCAAAAAATGTTAATCATAAGATCGGTCCGTGGCAAAAACCACTGCTGACCAAATAAAACATTAAAGGACCATCATACATTTGCCAGAAATGTCTTGATGATACACAGACATTTTTGAAAAAGATTCTGTGGACTGACTAAACCAAAGTAGAACTTTTTTGAAGGCAAGTATCTTATTACATCTGAGATGAAACCAATGCAGCATTTTAGAAAAATAACACCTACAGTTCAACAGGGTGGAAATATTGTAATATAGTCAGGGGTCAATTTCGCTGCTTCAGGAGCTGGACAACTTACTGTATTGGTTGCACCATGAAGGAGAATGCCCTGATATCAATTCGTGAGATTAAGCTCAAGTACACCATGGTTCTGCAGACCAGAAGCACAGATGCTATGATCTTAAACAGGTTTGGTCATGATTGAAAACTATCCAATGTGGCTGAATTGAAACAGTTCTGAAAGAAAAGAGGACAAAAATCCTTCAATGTCAGGTATTCAGTGCAGCACAAGCAGTTATTCGGTCTAAGGGGCTATTACTTTGTTAGTTAGAACTAGGTTGGTTTGTACCAGCAATTGATAAATAAAATTATTTGAAAACTGCATTTCATATTTCATCATGTTAATATGGTCTGATATTAATATTCATTACTAACTTTGTAAGAAAACTGATATCTAAAATGTAAATTCTGCAGTTTTATTGACTGATACTTTAAAATCATAAATCTTATAATATCTTACTAGGACATGAAACATGCATTTCACTGCTTTTAAACCATTCTTTTTTCATTTAAGGGTTACAAGATTTTCTTTTGAATTATTATGAATATAATCAATTATGAGATTCACTTTTTGATTTAATTTACAGACACAAACAATTATGATAGTCTAATTTCTTGAGAAGTAAAAAAAGAAAAAAAGTGACAGTAAAGGTGATATTAATTTCATTAAATTATTCATTTATTTACTATTTATTTTTCAAACTAACCCCATAAAGTGGCAGATTTTTCTGATATTCAGCCTCACACTGAAATGAGAGCGAGTGGAAGAATCTGGCACCAAAATTGTACAAAAGAATGAAATGAAAATTTGACTTCCCTAATCTGCATACTTTCCATCTAACAGTGAAACCTACAAAAACATTGTCAGTAAGTAACTAAATAGGAGGAAAGTAAGGGCAAATTGTCACTTTAAAAAAAAGGCAGTTTAATCATGTACCCAAGGATTATTCTTCTTTTTCACCCTAACTGAAAAACAATTATTCAAGGTCTTATGACATAACTGTCATGGGCAAGGGATGTGCACACTTATGCAATACCATTAACTCAAAAGCTTCAATGAGAATATTAGGTTTTCAGATCTGAAAGACGGACCACGTGCATTCAGGAAATAAAAGAGGCAATTGGTCAAATTGAAGCAGACACATGTCTAACACCACCTGAACATGAAGATCAAATATTCCCTTATCCACTCAAAATGTTTTACGTAATACACATTTATTATTAGAAGGGAAATATATTTTCATTTCAATATCATCAGCATAGTCTTGTAGCGAACATTTCACTCAAATTTCACAATCATACCAAATGTAGAGATGCACCGGTCTGACTTTTCCTTACCAATACTATTTTTTGTTTTGCCTTGATTGCAGATTTTTTTTTCGGACCAGAATCCCTAAAAGAGATAAAATGCTCTGCCTCTGTCTTTCATAGAGGTAGTAGTTTTGGATAAAAACATAAAATGAACAAATGTCAAGATTATCCCCATGCGGTATGCATCAATGCATATAGATGAAATCATATTTAAAAATACTGCATAAAAAGAAACTTTTTTCCTTACTGATATTTAAATCAGACAAAACTTTTCGTGTTTTAAGCCAGTTAGAATTTCAAGAATTATTTTAATTTGTTAAATCGCATTAATATGACTTGTTACCTTAAAATGCATATCCATTTAACGCAAAGCCTCACCATTTGGACTTTCCTAAATGATTCAAAGGCATAATAATCTTAGTGAATGTAAACTTCTGAACTAGAAGAAAGTATAAAAAAAAAAAAAAAAAAAAAGCTTTCCTTCACTGTTTTGGCATTTAGTAGATAGAATTCACACTAGTAAGTCATAATGTCAGTTTGCACTAATTCTGTGTTTTTGGTGTGTGCAAAATTGATTTAGTGCACGACTGATGTTCACTAAAAACCCAAGGGAAGAAAGCAACAAAACGCATATAATCTGTAAATGTCAAACCGAATAGCTTCTAGGTTAGATGGATACCATGGCTCCAAGAAGTGTCCAGGTCAAACAGCCTAGTCTATCTAATCTGTTCTAAGGAGAAATAAATAGACACTTACTGTGGACACTGCTGAGAGCATAATAAATGCAGCCACAATATCCAACCTCCTTCTCTATTGATTTGAGAGCTGAACTTGGATTTTTAGAAGAAAGAAAAAAAAGGCAAGAATATTCAACTGTGAAGTGACCCAGATAGTCAGAACATATTCTACCAACCCTGAGGCTCAGTAGCTCAAAGTGAGTGTTACAAAAACTGCATTAAAACTTTTATGGAGTATTTTCTCAACAGGGAGCTAAAGTGCTAATCTTAAGAAGTTTTGTCTAAACAAGGTCTCTGCACCTACAGAAGACCTGCCAGGATTTTAACATGTATAATACATTATCAACTTGTACAGACAAAATATGTATTCAAATTTATTTTTTAAGCCATCAAAACATGGCCCTTGGATAATTGCTGTTCATCTGCTCATGATATTAAAAATAAGACACCAAGATAAAGTCAGAGATACCAGATGCCTGTTCTCATGAGTCCTTAGATCTATTCCTGATACAAGCTTACTGTGAAAACTGTACAAAGCACTACTAGTCGGCATGATAATACGTGCAACAGTCAGGCCCCTCCTCCATCTTTCCTGAGGTAAAGACTACAGTCACTCTATGCTGGAATTCATCTGCTTCATATCATACCACATCTATAATCCTCTATAGAGCTCAGCATCCAATTATCCATAACAACATCTGCATAGGCGGCGCCTGGTTTGCTCCCTGCTGAAATAGGAATCGTAATCAACAGTCACGTCTCAAGGGCAAACATGAAGACAAAAATGTGAATTGAGGTCCAAAATATGAAAAATTACAAACTGTTGTTAATGTAAAATGCAAGCACAGACTGACAAATTGCCATCAATACAAAGTAAGAGAATTTAGGTCTTAAGAAACCTGAGACAAGTAAACCTAAAGAGAAAGTTTTGTGAATTTGCTGAAACACTGAAGCAGCACAGAACTACAAAACTACATAAAATTTCCTACATATCACTCTGACAGGTAAATTAGGTTATGGTTTCAAAAGTGCTACAATCTTTAGTCATTCCATTCGCAAAGTTGAAAGTCCATTTAATAAGGTGGCAGAGTAAGTGAAAGAATGACTGGAGTTTTAGAATAATGCAACAGTCTCCCCTCCCCCACCTGTTGCTGTGAACTGCAGATCAATTGGCTGAAAGAAGGCTCCAACACAATTCCTTCCTTCACAAAAAAGAAATTTTGAAATACTCAAACATTTTCAGTCACAAAAAAATACTGAAACTTATCACATAGAAGTCAGTTTATGTTTGTGCTTTTGTCTATCAAACTCAAAATAGTAAATTGAATTTATATAGCGCTTTTCTAGTCACCAACAGATTACTCAAAGTGCTTTACACAAGAACCACATTAACCCAATTGCAAACATTCATTTAGCGCTACGCAGACTGGGAGACAATTTGGAGTTAGGTGCCTTGCCCAGAGGCACACTGACATGTGACAGGAAGAAGCTGGAAAGAAATCCTCAACTTCTGGATCGCAAGACAACTACCCTTCCCACTGAGCAACAGTTGCCCCAATAGGAAACCAACAACTGGAAAGTGCTATTGGTTATTATAAACAATAATAATCAATGTTATATAATTGAAATTATATGTACCAAGTTTCTGTTTTTTTTTTTTTTGTTTTTTGTTTTTTTTGTTTTTTTTTTTTTATACACAAGGTCATTATCCTATGAAAATCTATTTTAGCAGCATGCTTGCTGAGAGGTAAACGGACTTAGATTTGTCCCAAAAATCAAAGTCTCCACTGCTACAGTTTCCAATATCTGGATTGTTTTTTGTTTTTTTTTAATCAGTTGTTTTGGTCCATATTCTTCCTTTTCTTATATATTTTACATGTTCATTATCCACCCCCCACCCTTTTCCTTTTCTCCTTCCTCTCTTTTATAACAGAGCCAGTACTTTCTGGGAACATAAAAGGTCATTTATATTATGTATAAAGTTGACCTATATATTGCAGTACATTGAAAACTCGTAAGTTGTGAGAAAGTAATTTCTGTCAAGTCAGGTCAAGTACAGTTTATTTTTATAGCACATTTCAGCAACATGGCCGTTCAAAGTGCTTTACACCATAAAAACATAGTACAGTAACAAATTAGGAAACAATTACACTTTCTGGGAATGTTTCAAGACAGTACCCCTAAGATTCCAGGAATGTACATGGTACCTTTCTGGGAAAATCTCTTGTAAATTTCAGGAGGTTTCTAGGATTTTTTTCTATGGGTGCAAGAACCAATTTTGGTCTCTGCTTCTTGCTGGAGGCAAAAGAGTCACATTTCTTTTATTTGGCGTTGTAAGAGTTTAATTTCATGCCTCAGTCTAAAATGGATGTGACAGGGTATTGTCTCTCCTGAAACACAACCGGACTGCAGCGGCTGAAGCAGCTGCTTGAGCTTTGGGAGTTACTTCGGAGACCACTTATCACTGAAAACATCATGGAAACTTTACTTTGAGGCAGTGCAGTTAATCGTGGCAGGTCATCACTGGCTTTGAAAGAGGATTCAGTGCAAACAATAGAGGCACCAAAATTATCTGGCGACGGCAGCATTATGCAAACAAAACAAGTGGATGACAAAAGCATGAAAAGAGCTATTTCTCTCAGCTCCACAGTGTATTAACACTATGAATAAAAAGCATCTTTTGTTTCTTGGTTCTTGATTATTGTCCTTCACCACAAAAGGGAGATGTTGTTATCACAGGGCAAGCATAAATGCACCAATGAGGATTTACAGCAACTCCATCATTGTTCTATCAAGCATGCTCTCTGGTGTAATACAGCAAAACCTCAAACAGTCAAGCATCTAAAGCTGCAGAATGTTTTTGATCAGCTCTTTTGTACAGAGCTGAATGCCCAACAATTCAGAGAAAGAGTGGTTAGCCGATGGACCGGTGTATCTAAGTGGTTAAGTTTTAAACAACAGCCAAATCTTTACTAGAAAAAAAATAGAGTGAACCAAAATGTAAAATACAGTTCATGTTTGCTAGAAAGCAATGAAATCAAAATTAAAGCTGTTATCACAGAGAACAGGATCAAATTAGATCGAGGCTGAATCATTCAGCAAACTCACTCTGGGGAACTCTAAATTTCATATCCAGAATCCGAACAGCTTGTCCTGTTCAGCCTGGAATTAGAGTAATTGCTCAGCCTCGGCAAAGGCAAGAATTTTGTGTCCAGCCTGGGAAGTACAGTCTGACAAACTGCCTCCCCCAGTTCAATCCCACTGACAGAAGCATTCAGGATGTTTCTGGCAGTAAAAATAAACAGTCACAAATGAGGCCACCATGTCCTTCGATTACACCGCCTGGACAGCACCGGGTTGTAAATATCCAAGGAAATTTTCAAGAGCGCCTTCAAAAAAAAAACAAGGCAGTGCTTTCAAACAATGCTTTTCTGCATGAGCGGCAATAAAAACAAATCGGCTAACATGAAGAAAAATAATATTTTACCTGCAGATGTCTGCTTGAACTTCTCACTCTTCTTCTTTCTCCACTTCCAGGGCTTGAGGAGTCTTCCAAGAGTTGCAAACTTGCTCCGGTGACGGATGGGCGGAGTGTGGGTGCCAGAGACCAGGGACTCGGAGCGCATGGCAGACAGCCGCTCTACTTCCTCAGCTGTAAATAAATAATTAATCAAATAAATAAATGACAGGCTTATCTTCTGGTAAACCGTTGTGCACACAGAACCAGAAACTGAAAGAAACAGACTATTTCATTTTTTTAAAAGATCCTAGCAGCGGGAAATGCGTTCCAAGTAGCCTCCTGAAATCTGTAGTAACTTAATGAGACTGAACCAAGAGCATAAACAAACCTGCACGTCAGATATCATTATGCACAATGCACTCCGAGTATAAACAGTTTGAGGCTGCACCCCATTCCGAGAAATTGATGTGTCACTCCAAAAAAAGAAAGAACACACCAAACAGACTGACGAGCACCTCATTATAAAAGGAAATTTTTCAGCTCTTCATGAAATATTCACGAAGCCCAGCCTTCTGATTTTAAAGTACTGTCTGACATCAAAAGCAAAGAATGTAAAGCATTTTGTCCCAACGCAAATTATTACACAGAAAATGTGATGCAACTGCAAAGAGCTACAAACCATTTCACTAATCAGACAAAAGAAAATCTGGCAAAACCAAAAACAACAACAAAAAAAAAACAACTAAACAAACAAAAACAAAACTAAAAAATGTGAGTTACATGATAACATACAGCGCTCTGCAAAAGTAATTTTCACATTGCCACATTATGATCCATGATTTTTAATTTTTTTTTACAAATAAATGTCTCAACACTGATGTACATTTGTATTTCGAAGTTCCAAGTCAACACTTTGTAGAACCACCTTTCAATGCAACTACATCTACCAGTCTTTTGGAGTACGTATCTACCAGCTCTGCACATCTAGAGACTGAAATGTTTGCCCACTCTTCTTTACAGTTGACATCAAGCTCTAGGAGATTGCTGTTGAGATGCTTTCCACCCAGTTTTCAGCTATTGCAACAGATTCAATTGCATTTAGATCTGGACTTTGACTGGGTCGTTCTAAGGAGAATATCCTGAGACCTAAACCATTCCGTTTTAACTCTTGCTTAATATTTAGGCTTAGTGTCCTGCTAGAGGGTGAATTTCCATCCTTGTCTCAAGTCTTTTGCAGCCTCTAATATGTTTTCTAACAGGATAACCACACATTTAACTTAACAGCTCTGACCAGCATCCCTGGTGGAGAAAAGCATCCACACAGCATAATGCTGTCATCATGCAACAAATTTAGTTTTTGTCTCATCTGAAGAGTATGTTCTTCCATGTTTGGTGTGTCCCCTATAATGCTTGAGCAAACTTTGAACTGGACTTCTTTTGGATTTCTTTCAACAATGGCTTTTTGCTCACCCATTTTCCATAAAGGCCAGTTTGAACCCAAAACTAGCCGTGACTGTGTGAACGGTTTCTCCTACCTGAGCAATGGACTTTATTTGCCAATTTCATCAAATCCAAATAAACACATGTGGATGTAATTTGATATTTTCTTTTGTAATGTACTTTAAATCAGCTAAAACTCAAACTAGCAGAGTTTAATATTTCGGGAAATGCTCTGTGATGAATGATCTTATTTTTATTTTTTTGGGGCTTTTTTTCTGTACAAAATTATGTGTTAACTAAAAGTGCAGAAATATTTGCATCCATCATCAGTGGGACTAAGTTTTAAATGTGCTAATTTTTAAAAGTAATACATGCAAAGCAAACAACACTTTAAAACATTTTATTTTAAAATAAAATGTTTTTAAACATAATAATGTATATTTAAGAACCTAACAACATTAGCTGTTCATAACATTTGAACAGCTCAACTGAATGTTTCAAAAATAGGAAAGCACTTGCAAATAAACTTGATCTTTTAGATTTCTTATGGTACAGTATTACCTTTACCTTAAAGTAATACACTCATTCATTTTTATACTGTAAGAGAATTGGGTTGCTTAAAAGGTTGATTAACTCTGGATTTAGTTCAATGTATAATTTTTAGATGCAAACAAAATACTAATGTCCTAAAAAGCCAGAGGAATAAAATGGTTAAAAGTCAAGGCTCTGTTTATAAATAATGACCTCTAGCAGGATCAGATTTCATGCATGACATCCTTTCAGTTAATCCCAACATAAAAGAATAAACTTCATTCACATTATTTGCCAACACAGACATAATCACTTTACAAGGCAGCCTTTTCCCTGAGGAAAAGGGACGGCTGGATAAATAATGTGACAGTAATGCAGTGCACACATTTCTCCAACAGATTGGTACTTGAATGCAATCTTGCCTGTGTGCTGGTCTATAAATAACTTCACAATGGGTGCTGATTTTCAAATTTTCTTCATTAAAAAGGTCTAAAAGCAGAAAACAACTTGAAGAAGTATATATATATATATATATATATATATATATATATATGTTAAGGAACTTCACTAAAGCCCGACTGACGGCTTGGTACATCAAAAACCTTCAAAGGCTCCATTGCTGTAATATGTATGATACTTTGGATGCAACAGTAGGTTTTAAATTAGTTCAAAGTGATTAAGATTTTGTATATTCTCCACCCAAGAAGTCTTCAAATAAACAACTGGAGCACTTTCAAGCAGGAAACATGAACACACATTGAGCAGTCACTGTGATGGTGCAATGTTCTACAATCTGTTCAAAATCCTGGCAAATGAGACAGGAACTCGCTTGGCAAAATGAAAGCGAAGACAAAAATGCAATTTATTTCCTAATAAGAGTGGTTAGTGTTGAGGTGTTTCCAAGACTGGTGATCACTGACCTGAGCATGTTCTACCACTTTATAATGCTGTACGTTACATTCTTCCCCTTGTTGTAGTCCCAGTGTGTCTACTTTTAATTAAAAACACTTGTTTGACTAACAAGATGGCTGAGTGATGATGTAATGACTTTGAATTAGGAAATGCTTGAAACAAACAGGCTATAAAAGCTGCATGGCCTCTATGGAGTAAAACAGAGGGAAACAATTTAAATATTTCAAACTCGGATCAGTTCATCTGGGTGTCTTTATTTTTTGGTGCAAAGCAAAGGAGCTATGAAGTTGTCATCTACTCAGTCTGAAAACATTTAAATGCCATAATTAGAGAGCAACACTAAATAATACAATTAATCGTTTGAGAGCCCACATAGGACTGATCTGCCATCAAACGCCCTTATAGAGCCTTGAGGTACAGCCACTCAATACGGCGTGCTAAGGGCGAAGCCGCACAAGCCTACTCACCGTCCTGCGTGTTGTTTCCACGGCTGCAGTTGCTGCAAATGTGCTTGATTTCCTTCCCGATCTGACAGGGGATGGTGAAAGGCATGTTGTTGTTGTTGTGGTGGTGGTGGTGGTGCTGCTGCTGCGGTTTCTGGCCGCGGTCCTTCTTGTTACTCAGAGACATTATTTTGACCAGGCTGAACGCCTTTTTCTTAGGTTTCTCCATCGCTACGGGCGTGTTTTCTCGGCACCCCGTGGAAAGCCAGGCGCCGTGCATGATGGTGAGCGCGGGATCCACCGCCGGGTAATTGGCCGTCTTGAACATATGGACGCGGGGAAAAAAAAAAAAAAAAAAAAAAAAAAAAATGAAAGAAAAAAAAATATATTGGAGCGATGTTACTATGATGCGGGGTTTCAATTTAAAGGGCCATCTTTTGAGTCCAACCTGAGCTACTCCGTGGAGCTCGAATCCATTGCTCTGTAATTCCACACGTTTTTACCTGAGATCTGTATTGTGCTCTGGGGTAGATTCGGTTGCGCAAAGTCGCAGCTGCTGATAGATCCAAGGGAGCTAATAATAAAAGAGTGTCTGAGTAGTGAATGGCAGTGACTATCTCTCCCTCCTTGTGCCGTGGACTGCAGTAGGTTGTGGCTAATCCACGATTAACGGAGCTGAGCATTGGCTGCAGCTGATTGGCTGCGCAGTGCGCTCCTTTAACAACCCTGTGTGAACGGAGCAAAAGTTCCTTGCTCTCCTTCTACTGTACAGGACGCCAAGCTGCACTGTCCTATATAAGGTGAATTTATTTTATTTTATTTAATGAAATCTGCACTATGGTTATTGTCGGCAAAAAGTCAGTAGTAAGGCAGTGGAAGACCAATCACGTAAAATATTGTTAGTATGCCACATAAAGGATAAGACGGCATGGGACCAGTAAAAGGCAGTTTTTAAAAGAACAGATTGAATCAGTTCCAACAAATGACAGCGATCACCATATTTGCGAAAGCACATGAACAAAAACAGAATCCTGACACACTGATTCACGTAAATCAGCACATCTATATAAGAACAGAAAAAAGAAAGGAGGAAGGCACTGGATAATTCTTTTTGGCTCCAAAATAGCTGTATAGAAATAAACAAATACAACAATTTAAGCAACTGAAACAATTTTTACAGTTTATGTTTTGTATGCACTGTATATCTTTTCTTTTCTGCTAACAGTTGACCCTTTCTTGCCCGTTTTGTAACCACACATTTCACCTCAACCTCCTTCCATTTTGCTTTCATACAAAATCCTTTTATGCACTCAACCATTTTGTATCATTTTGTAGTTCCAGGTAGTGAGGCTGCACAGTAATAGGGAATCATCATATGGTAATGGTATAGTTAGATATTGTGATATCACTTATTTTATTTTCATCATCACAATATCTCCACCACTGTTCCTGAGCTTTCCAATCTTGGTCAGTAAGATCTTTATCAGGTGTACACAGAAAGGACCCTTTAGGTACAGCAAAACACATTATTGGAAAGTAGAGTTTGAAAGCATTCCACTTGAAATTTTATAGGCTATCGAATATTGCTTTCAAACACTCCTTTAAAGTTCCAGTATTCCACACACTGATGCTGCGATAAGGACTGCTATTTGTTATATTGTGCAGCTTTAGTTGGCAGTATTTTGATAAATTGTGGATATAAATATTTACAAAATGCTCAAATCTGAAAAAAATGTAATTCAAATGATGATTATTTCCTATATATACTTCCATTGACTGTGGCTCTAATACCACCCGATAAAACCAAAACCACTATAATTGTCTTCTGGTGGTTGATATTTTTTTTAGTTAGCTCACATAACCACATTTCCTTACAGCAGACTATGAGAATCCATCTTGAGGATGGCAAACATCCTTGAATGTGAATTGATAAATATGTGGCATAAAAACTGCCCAGGGCAATTAGTGTTTCAATCAAAATGACAAAAGAACAAAATAGTAAAGAGGTAAAATGACCAGCAATGGTTGAATTTTCTCTTACCAATAAACAAATAGCCAAAAGCAGTGTAACAACACTTATTTACATTCTATGTTTGGTGTATAACTACTTAATCACAGTATATTGTTGATATAGTGCAGAAATATGGAAACAGAATGGACAATCTTAATATCATCGAGAGGTTATAATGAAAATCTTCAATAAATCCTGGTGAAGCAAGAGTCAATGACAGCCATCAAGTACTTTAAGAACAAATGTGATGAGATGGTTATTGTATTTTAAGTGTCTTCATTTACACACCTGTTCATGTTTTACATCTGCTGCAGGATGTTCCAATGATCTGAGTAGCTAAAACTTTATATGCATAGCCATACCAAAGGCAACATATATAAATGGGATAATTAATGGCTCACAATCAAAGAAAAGAAACAAGAGGATTAGCATTTCTAACAGGAAATTACTATTCTTAAAATAATAGAGCCCTCCCTGAAGAAACTTTGAACATTGTCTTTCTTCACAAAATTTCAAATATCTACTAATTTGATCCCAAAAGGTTTTTTTTGTAAATCCTTGTGATCATTGCAAATATTAATGGTCCATTAACGACCCATTAATAATGCAAAAGATGGGGGACCTCAGGACATATCCAAGCACATTTCCTGCAGAGCAGTGACTGATAATGGACCGAGGGGTGGGATGGGATTGTTGTGGGGTTGTCTTTGATGTTCTCACAATGAGCCCCAGCTTATTCCAGTGGCATCAAAGCCTTTTCTGAAATGAGGTGGAGGCACACAGATCTACTCCCATCACATTGCAATGCAGTGCTTGCCTTGCTTTGCCTCCAGTTGCCTGCTTTATGAAGCAAAAGCACTATGCTGTGCCTTCATACACTTTTAAATTCTGAAATTTGAAAAGAAGCTCATTTTGAGCCAAGGTTAATTGGTAAACTGTTTGAGAGGATTAAGAAATTGTTTTAATGTATATTTTGACATTTATTACCCAGAAAGACTAAATTGACTATCCATCTCTTCATTGTCTATACCTGCTTGTCCTTGCAGGTTTACAGGAGAGCTGGCAGCTATCTCCAGCGCTCATTTGACAAAGAAGCAAGGGAAAGGTCGCCAGTCCATCACATAACAACACGGAGACACACAGGACAAACAACCAGGCTTGTACATACTCATAACCAAGGGAAATTTAGAGAATTCAATGACCCTAACTGCCTTAACTCTAGGAGGAAGCTGGCCTAGCAGAAGATAACCCACACATGTATGGGGAGAACATGCAAACTCCATGACTCCATGCGGACCCCAGGATGCAAGGCAACAGTGCAACAGTGATACCAATTGCACCACTTTGCAGCCCCTAAACTGACTAATAAGTTGCAAATGCATTGTATGAGAATATATTCATATGAAGTATTTATTGTATTTTGTCTGGTTTCTACTTCCCATACCCCTAAATATGTATTATGCTGACTTACGTTTGTTAATCATTTAAATGAGAGCAATTGGAAATTGACCCCACTAATTCTGAAACAAAAGTAGGTGCATTACTTTTGTAAGGAGTTACTGAGTTACTGACTTGTCCTCCTTTTCATGTATTATACATACTCTTAATGTAGTGTAGCTGGTGTTTAGCTTTTCTTGTTTTGTCAGATAAATGTCAGTAAACCAGATAAAATGGGGCCATCTGTTAGCTGTAAAGAGTAATGATAGAATGCAGCAACATCCGTATGTCAGCATTGTGTCAGCCAGCCCTAACAACTGCTCCAGCACATTGGTCAGATTCAATCAGCCATCCTTAGCCAATGTACTTTGTGAAGGAGAGGCCCGCTATGTGTGTGTGTGTGTGTGTGTGTGTGTGTTGTACTTTTAGTTTTGGTCTTGTAGTTTTGGTCTTGCAGGAAGCTAACTCAAAGCCTCTAAGAACTTGCAGCTAATCCTTATGTCTGACATACATAAGGATTTTCTAACATACAGTATTGTTTTACAGTGTATTTTACTTGAATTTTACTTGAAGGAGAGTTTCTAAGTTTTTTAGGATTCTTGATTTAACTGGTTTCCACGGCTGTGGAGCATGGGTTTGGGTGAAACAGTCTTACAACTTCTGACAGAGCAGCCTGTCACTACAAATCTGCTGTACCCATTTGCTATGTTATCTCTCTGTCTCTTCCCATCTGTCATTTGCTCTCTGCGTTATTCTCTGTCTAACTCAATGTAAGAAAGTAACACATTTCTATGACAAGATCTAAATGACATTAAATAACAAGATAAGCTTGGACATAGATTTCTCTTCTGAGAATGATTATTTTCACAGCCTCTTGATGATGATTTTGTCTCCACCTTCTGTGTTAAGTGTCAGCTTCAGTTTGACAGACAATAGATTAATATTATATGAAGCTACAGATGGAAAAGCTTGTAAAATCTGGATGCTTTTATTCAGATAAGATGCTAAACAGAACAAGCTGAGCAGAAATTACAAATAACTGGGAGATAAAATGTATCTGGCTTTTTTATGTGCACAATAACATCATTCTCTCTTGACATTATTAGTCACCGTGAATATTATTCAGCTCCACCGCTGACACCAACTGAAAAAATAAAAAATACTGTCACTAACTGTTAGGGACTGTACTTAGCTGTTTGACTTTTCTTCCCCAGTGATATAAACAGAAGGATGTTCATTCTTCACAACTGTTTTTATTCACTTTTGTCCTTCTGCTTTAGTCTATCTAAATAAGAATCTGAATTTTGGAACATTTTCACTTTTGTGTATGAGTGCATTGTAAGTGAATATATTCAACTGGAAGATTTTTTAAGAGGTTGTCTTAAATACCTAGTATATATCTGTGGATTCTTAATTATGAAGAATAATAAACTGAAAAAAGTATTGATTCATTAATGACAAACTCAACTATATAATAAATATCTAATAAATATCTCATTAATATTCTGTACAACAGTTATGCTGCTAAAAACAGTCAAAAGAACAGAAATGTGAAATGATGCATTTAAGCCTTCTCACTGTAGTGCTGCTCACCATCATCCATGCTCTGACTGTTACAATCTTGCCCTCTTGTGGCTATATTCATAACTTTATAGCCAATACTACTGCTTAGCCCTGTAAACACATTTGACACCAATTTATTTGGCAGGATTAAAAATGTCAAAATCCAATTGTAAAACTTTTAATCTGTTTTGTATATTCAAAGTGTTGCTATGACACTGGCCTCCTCTGTTTTGCCCACAAAGCCCTAAATAAGAGCAATTTTAACAGACTCCTGTAAATGTTCATCACTCAGTTGAGCCCTGAATGTTGTTTTGTACCCACAGAAATTCTTGTTTAGTGTAATTTAACAAACTGAAAAGAAATTAAAAGTTTTTTGTAATCAGTGAGCTCTACAAAGGAATTAGATTAATGTATTATAACAAAAATATTTTTTGGCTAATTGACACTTCAGTTGAAACTGAATGATCGTATCGAATCTAGTCACTTATGGGATCAATAACCTATTAGTCACCAAATTAATATATTCTGATTATTTGGGTTAAAAAACAAAACATAAGCAAACATAAAACTAACACCGCTTACAGAAAAATTCAGAAGACAACTGAGAAGGAACATTCATAATATTAGCTGATTAAAGATTATAACCTCATCAGTCTCCCTCTTTTTCTCTCTCTCTCGCTCTGAATTGCATGCATAATTTAGGCTTATTTCATCCAATTTAAATATAGGAAAACATTTGAAGAACGAAAACGGAAGGAGTTCAAAGGAACGAATGAACTGAAGATAAGGCATTTTTCCCCGTTAACTTTGGGCACCTCTGAACCTCCTCAATAAAACTAATAAAAGGAGCCTGAGTTTGGTCCAAAATCAAACTTGTGTCACTTCTCTCTGGAAACCAAATCTGGACCTCGGGAGATGTGGGTCTAACACCCATCTCAGATGCTGCCTACAGGTAATATCTCCACACATAGCCTCTGTTTGGCCAGGTAGGTCATGCTCACACTGGCCGGCGACTCTTCTTCTGGAGCTGGCTTTGAATGTTTCAGTGGTTTCTCTACTTGGAATTCAGAACCGAGTTAATAGTATAAAATGGTATCTTGCTGGATAAGCTGGGTTTTGTCTCCATCACAGGTGTGTGATGGCAAAACAAATAGAATCTTGTTGGAAGTTTACAACAAAACCCATGGTGATTAAAGAAATGCAACCAGATCCGAACCAAGCTGATCAGGCTTGATAAATCCAATTGGGTTTCTAGGTCTTGTGTGTTTTTCAGTTTTTTCAGTTCATTGCTCTCATTCAGAGAGTCAGATAACAGTCATAATTTGGGGTCAAAGAAGTCGCCCAATCTGATGTCATCTTGCACTGATCACAAAAAAAAAAAAAAACATTTGTTCATTGCGCATTACACAATCAAGGCCAAAAGTAGAATCTATTACGTTTTAGGTTATTTTTTAGGTCACTGAGTTGCAAACTAACAGAATGAATATACACTATTAGAAATATTTTGGCAGGTACCTAAATAATCAGCTTCTGGCCATGATGGCTTTAGGGTCATAACCATTACCGGTATATGTTTTTAATAAGCTCAGGAACATCATCTGTGGAATATAAGAATCTTTCAGCTCAGTTTAATGTTACAATGTCTTCAAATGCCTTGGTCTGAGTGTAATATGTCTGCAAAAAGATCAGATTACTGGGGGTCAATATGACTACACTATCCTACAATGAAAAAAACGGAAAAGATTGGTCATAGTAACAAAAACAAGCCTCCTGCCTATTGAAAACAACGTGTGGGCAAGACTAAACTGCATCTTAAACTAAAGGTTTGCACTAAGAATAAGATATTTTAAAAATTCAGTTGAGTTTTACTCTCACAACCACAACATCCAGATTTTCTCTGAAATGTTCAGGTTTTTTTGAGGGAAGTTTTTTTTTTTTTTATTTTATTTTATTTTTTTTTTTTTTACCTGCCCAAAGAATTTGTACAGTCAATGTTAAACAACAGACATAACAAGGCCCAAGGTGGTACTACAACCTTGACTAATACATCATGACAAGAGTGTTTCAACTGAAACCACACATTCAAGTGTTGCTCTGCAGAGACTAAGATCTTCTGTGTGGTTTATTGGAAACAGCAATGCTTGCTCCTCTTGTAGGGAGTATATTTTACTAACTCTGATGTCTTGAAAAATACAGAAGAGAAACAAAACTAATCGCAGCCCTCAAATGTGTTATGCTTCCAGGAAAGACTTTGATACCTTCAAAAGTATATGCATCACACAGAAAGGTAGATGCTAGGTTTCAACCAACATCTGCAGGCAAAGAATATATTCTCAGGGAAGCTTTTTTCACACAACACACACACACACACACACACACACACACACAAACATAATACAGATTACAGTTGTTTCAGGTGTCTGTCTCAGTCTTGTTAAAAGAAGGTAGTATAGTGCCTTCCAGAAGTATTCATACCCCTTGAACCAAAAGCTTCAATGTATTGAAATTTTATGTGATAGCAAAACACACAGTAGAGCATAGTTGTGATATGGAAGGAAATTTATACATAGTTTTTAAAATTTCTTACAAATAAAAATCTGAAATGTGTGGTGCGTAGTTAAACTAAGCCCCCTGTAGTCTGATACCCCTAAATAAAATAAAATTCTTCCAGCTGCCATCAGAGGTCACTTAATTCATAAACAGAGTCCTCTGTTTGTTTAATTTACCATTTATCATTGCTTAATTTACCATTAGTAAACAATTTGACTGTTCCGTGACTGTTCATAGGTTTGTTAGAGAACATTAGTGAACAAACAGCATCATGAAGACCAAGGAACACAGCAGACAGAATATTGGGATTAATGGTAATGCCTGTAATTTTATAGCGCTTTAGATCCAGAGGACCCCAAAGCACTTCACACTACATTCAGTAGCAGAAGAGCAGCTATGTACTTTCTGAGGTGTATGCAGACATATTAAACTATATACAATAATGTTTCCATTCAGTCATTCACACACTGATGGTAGCATTGAAGTCACAGCTGGCCTGAGACAGTCTGACAGACCACCACCCTCTGACCACCACCAGTAGGTAAGTGGCTTGCTCAAGGATACAACGATGGAGACGGACAGAGCAGGGTAATCGGTAACCCACCGATTATGGGACGAACTCCTACCACCGTTGCCACCATCGCCCCACAAAGGGTGCGGAGAAGTTAAAAGTAGGTTTAGGTTACTAAAGTAATATTCTAAAGTTTAAACATTTCAGAGAGCACTCTTCAATCCATCATCATAAAGTAAAAAAAGTACTGCGCAACTGTAAACGTACCAAGACATAGCCATCCACCAAAACTGGCAGGCTGGGTGAGCAGTAACCAGAGAAGCAGCCAAGGGGCCCATGGTAACCCTGGAGGAGCTGCAAAAGTTCCCAGCTCAGCTGGGAAAATCTGTGATCAGGACAACTATTGGTCACGCACTCCACAATTCTGGCCTTCATGAAAAACTGTCAAGGAGAAAGCCATAACATGGCCTGTTTGCAGATTGGCATGTGGATGACACAATTCTAGTCTGGAGAGAATTTTTTTTTTTTACCTTTTTAGCCTACCTGCAAAGCAGTATGTGCAGGAGAAAGCAAACACTGCACATCACCCTGAACATGCTCTCACCAAGAAGAAACATAGTAGTGGCAGGATGCTGTGGGGTTTCATTTTCTTCAGAAGGCACAGAAAGCTTGAAAGAGCTGAATACACTGCAGTTCTGAAAAAAAAAAAACAACTGTTGGAAGCTACAAAAGACTGAAGAGGATCACCTTCTATCAGGACAACCCCAAACAGAGCTAGAGATACAATGGATACAATGGAATTATTTTAGGTCAAATCATATTCATTTGTGAGAATAGCATTATCAAACCCAAACTTAAATTCAAATGACAATCTGTGGCAAGACATGGATATGGGTGTTCACAGACACTCTTCATCCAATCTGACTGGACTTAAACTTTTCTTGCAAAGAAGCATTGGCAGAAATCTCAGTCTCTAGATGTGAAAATCTGCTGGAGACATTCCCCCGAAACATTTGCTGCCTAATTGTGGAAAAAAAGTTGTTCTACAAAGTACTGACTGAATAGAATTGCATGCCACACTTCAGATTTTTATTTTAAAAAGAAAAAAATGAAAACCAGGTATCTTTGTCCTTCCACTTCACAAGAAAAAGAAAAAAAAACATCAAAGTTTTATGCTCTAATGTGGCAAAATTAGAAAAAGCTTAACATGTTTGAATACTTTTGTAAGGCACTGTCATGAATGTGGCCAAGGTTAAGGAACTGTGTTAAAACTAGATCAGATACTCTGAGGTGGCACTTAATTAGCAAAAGAAAAAAGACAACTGAACACACTTTTTTGTAGTAAATGTGTGTAATGTCCAGATTGCTCAAAAAGGCAGTGAGAGTCCTGCTGAGTGAAGTTCTGCAGCAAACAGAAAGTGAAACTGCAACTCCTTAACACTTTGCAGATGGCTGAGTGAATAAATCTCAACATGTGAGAGAATAATTGGCTAAGAACCTCTCTCGTGTGATGATAATATTCCAACTCATGAGAAAAGAAGAAAACAACGGTAAGGTTATCAAAAGAAAAAAATACAATGCTGGTCCCTCCAAAATTATTTATAGTTAGGCTTAATGAATAATAATAAAAAAAATCTGCCAGTAAAACACCACAAAAAATTAAACAAACTGTAAAAGCTTTAAAACCTTTGTAAATGTGATATTGTATGTTATCACAAAGTGCTGGAAATTGCTTGATACAAAAAGCTTAAGAACATATGCACAGAGGCTTTTGTCTTCGTCAGGATTCTGCTGTTGCCACACAAAACATATTTACTGATAAATAATTAAAATGTTCTGGTGAAATGATTAAGCTGGTCAAAATTCATTAGCATGTTTGGGATTTTTTTTTATTTTTATCATTATCCATTGATCTTTTTGCTAATAATCACCTGATGAGTAAACTTATCAAAATGTAGGAAAATTGCAAAAAATGTTAAAATTAAGAGAAATTTCTATATATATTTTTTCTATTATATCTATCTATCTATCTATCTATCTATCTATATATATATATATATATATATATATATATATAGCGCCTTTTCTTTTCTAGGGGGAAGTGATAAAAATATGTCCACTAGAGAGCAGTGTTGCACCAAGGTTTGGTTAAATTTCACTGTCTTGAGTCAGAAGTCTATTCATAAGATAATGTCATCTAGTCATTTTCAATTTTACAAGTAACCTTTTCTGAAATTCAAACAAGCAACCAATCTACTAAGTTTCCTTATGCCAAAATGTTATTTTTTATTATATGAAACAATTCATTAGTAAAAACTATTAGGGATCAAAAACAAAAACAAAACAAAACAAAAAAAACAACATACCTTTAAAGACTAAAGGCTGTTCAGTTTTTTGATTCCATCTATACCTTAAAACCCTTGTTTTTCCACCATGCTTTTTAGTGTCCAATTTAAGGCCTTTAACAGCAGAGTATTTGTCATTTTAAGCCTCTTACCTTAAATTGGTTTAATTAAGAAACAGTTTCAGGTAAGGTGACTAAGAGTCACAGGCAGGAGGTTGTCTTGGAAAGGAGGAAATTAACATCTCTGTTATAGGAGCACATTCAGTGTTGGTGCCGTATACTGAAAGGTGCAGTGAGGCAGAAAGTGAACACTGCTTGCTTTCCTGTTTCTCTGCAGATACAGCCTTCTTAACAGGCTGCGTCCAGGGAACCAAATCTCAATGTAATCACACCACTTGACAGCAGGCAAGTGAAAATCAAAAGCCAAGAAATTGCACAAAATGAAAGCATCCTCCTGCATGCTCGGCCACATAGTTATACTGGCAGTCAGAACTGCACCATTCCTCTGAGAAGGTCTTGTCTGTATCTGCAGAGAAGCTTCTGTTTCTTTGACAGAAATTTCAGTTTATTCTGCTCAATAAGCGCAATACTATTGGGAGGAACAAAAACTCAGAGGAGTTCAAGTTTCATTTGACCTCATTTTGTTCTCTGGAAGTTAAAGTTATTATCTCTCTTTGTTTCAGGCACAGGTAACATTGCATAATCTATTTCTTACTTCAAATTACTAATGGCCTTTAGCTCAAGCAATTTTTCTTCACAATGTCAGTTATTTTTACGTAATTATTTACAATTATATTTCCTCCAATATCTCTTTTAGAAGGTGCTCCCAACCTGATCCCCAAGTCCTAAAATTATAAATATTTTAGAGCCTCATTTCCTGAAAGAAATAACTGAAATGTACATATTTGTTTGCTATTCTATTGTTGCTATTTTATTTTTTAATAAATGAGACAAATAAAAGAGTAGTTTTTGTACTACTTCGAGCAATTAAATCGTTTGCGAAATTTTTAAAAGTGTTTGCCCCTTACAGATTTCCTTTTTTTTTTTTTTAATCACACCTAGTTCTTTCAGGTAATCAGACACATTTTTCAATTGGATAAAGATAACCTGAGTAAATACAAAAAGCAGTTTTGAAATTATGATTTCATTTATTAAGAGAAAAGAAAAACTATCCAAACCGGTCAGGCCCTGTTTGAAAAGGTTAATAACTTGTGCCACCCTTCGCAGCAATAACTGACATTAAGAATTTGCAATAACTAGTGATGAGTCTTTAACAAGACCAGTGAGGAATTTTGGCCCACTCTCTCTTGCAGAAGTATTTTAATTCAGCCTCATTGGAGGCTTTTTGATTATGAACAGCGTGTTAAAGGTCATATTACAGTATCTGAATTAGAGTTAAGTCCTGGCAAGGCCACTCCAAAACGTTGTTTATGGGATTTTTAAATCATTCAGAGGTGGTCTCACTAAACTGTGTTGGATTATTGCTCTGCTGCAAAACCAAAGTGTGATTGGGCTTAAACTCTTCAGGAGGTCATCCATGTCTTGATGACGCCACCACTACCGTGTTTGACTGTCAATATGATGGTCTGTTTCTGGCTTTGTCCTTTTGCCCAGTCTCTCTCTTATTGTTAAATATTTAATACTCACCTTAAATGAGGCATGTGAGGTTTGCAGAGCTGTAGATTTTGTTCTGGGTTGTTTTGGGAACTCTTGGTTGAATTGTCAGTGTGCTCTTGGAGTAATTTTGGTTCATTGGCCTCTCCTGAGAAGGCTCACCACTGCTGCATGTTTTCCCAGTCGATGGACCAACTTATAGTTTTTTCTCAAGTTTTTTTTTTTCCAAGTCTTCGCTATATAAATTCAGTCCATTTACCACTTATCGACATTCACTAAGCCACACTCACAATGTATCATGCACTGATATACAGATTGGAAGGCAACTTGGAGTAAAGTGCCTTGCCCAAGGCAATAGCCCTTAAACAGTTGGTTTTACAACAGCATCTGCTCTCTTACACAGTCGCTGCAATCTCTGCTTCCATTACAGTGGGTAAAATAAATACTGAACACATCAAACTCTTTCTCAGTAAATATATCTCTCTTGACATGAAAATAGAACTATATGTCAGCAACAACCCAAGCAATCCAAACATATTCAAAATTCTAAGGAATTAATCTCAAAAGGAACTCATTGGTAAAAACAAAATGAGCTGAATTGAACACAATTACAGAAATGTATTAAATACTTTGTGGAAAAGTCTTTCTTGGCAAAGATAACTTCAATAGATCTCCTATGAGGAGAAACACGGCTTGCTCAGGTGTCTCTTTGACCCAGTCTTCCACACAGACTCTTCAAATCTTCTAGGATCTGGTGGTCCTTTCTATGCTCTCTAATCTTCAGTTCTGTTAATAGATTTCCAACTGTATGCAAGTCAGATGATTAGGTCATTCCAGCAGTTTTACTTTTTTCTGTGCAATTAGAGTTTCATTGGCTCTGTTTTTGGGACTATTGTCTTGCTTCATCACTTAGGTCATCTTCAGATTTTCAGATTTTTATCAAGAATGTTCATTTATTCTTCCTTCAGCTATATGAAGTCTATCAGTACCATATGCTGTATGACAGCTCACACCATTATGTTCCCACCTGCAAATTTCACTTTTAGGATGGTGTTTTTGGGTCATGTGTAGAATCACTCTTTCACAAAACACAGTGTGTTTAATGACTTCCACAGGATTCAGCTTTGGCCTCATCTGACCAAGCCATAATTTCACTGGATTGTTGGAATATTTTGCAATACTCTTTAAACAAGCTTCAAAGTGCTTTTCTTCAGCATGAGAGTCTTGCAAACTGAGTGTGCATAGAAAAAAGAAAAACTGTGTCTGCATTTTCCAGGTCTTTTTGGAGCTCTTTGCAATTGCTCCTTGGTTCTTGGCCAACTCTCTTGATTATTTTTCCTCTGTCTGTAGTTTTGTGAGGGGCACCTGGGTAAAGATGGATTTTGGTGAAAATTTATCCTAAAATTATTGCTCCAACAACACTTACTGGAACAATCAGAAGTTTAGAAATGTAGCTGTGTCCTTTGCCGTTATTTTTGCAACAATGAGCCGTTTTTGTAATACATTCTTCGCTTTTACCAGTCACACCACTCTGTGAAATTCTTTGGTAATGAGAAACCTTTACATAGGCAATCAAACCAGCTGATAATTATTTGGACATGAAAACAGTAATCCTTTTTAACTACTGACATATTTCAACTGGATTCTTGGCATTCTATGCCTTTTTGCACATGTTTCTTCGTGTGTTCAGTTGTTAACTCCAACCATACCATTCCGCTTCATTACACATAATTTAATTTATGAACTCATTTGTTTTGTTTTCTTTTTATGTGTGAATTACAAGAATTATTACTGACACAAATATCAGATATATACTGGTTACTGAAAAAAAAAAAAAACATTGACATGTTCAATACTTATCTTACCCCCTGTATAAAGAAGGCTAGAAATAACAATTTTGAATGCTGTTTATAGTTCTCAAAAACAAATTAGACTCAGCTAATATTGATATTGGCTGTTTAAACCATTAAAAATAGTCTGGATATTGACTTTGAAATTCCTTGAGCGGTTAATCTACTGAATGACATTTTTAGTTAAAATAATGCTTTGGAATTCTAATGTTTAAAAAAAACTCCTTCCAACGTAATTATCAAAAAAAAAATCTAATCACTATGATTTGGTGGGGTAAACCTAATTTCACATCAGAAACTGCTTCTTTAATTTAGAGCTTGTTATCTGAAGCCTAGTCAACTCTGCAAACGGACTTACCTACTTTTCTGTGGACAATTTAACAGTATTTTGTGCTGCTATTAAAATTCAACACCTTTTTGTGAAATTTGAACTGTGAACTCTGAGCTGCACATTGTCTGTTTTGTGTTGAGAGCTAAACTGAAACGGCAATATTGTGTGACCATTAAAATTCAAGAATTGCTCAATGGGTGACATGTCCGGTGAGTATGCTGGCCATGAAAGAACTGGGATGTTTTCAGATTCCAGGAGTTGGGTACAGATCCTTGCAACAAGGGGCCGTGCATTATCATGCTGTAACATGAGGTGATAGTTGTGGATGAATGGCCCAACAATGGGCCTCAGGATCTTGTCACATTATCTCTGTGCATTCAAAATGCCATCGATGAAATGCATCGGTGTTCAGTGTCCATGACATACGCCTGCCCATACCATAACCCCGTCGCAACCATGGGCCACTCGATTCACAACGTTGACATCAGCAAACAGTTCACCCACACGACACCACACACAGTCTGCCGTCTGCCCTGAACAGTGAAAACTGAGAGCATAACTCTCCAATGTGCCAGACGCCATCGAATGTGAGCATTTGCCTACTCAAGTCGGTTATGACGACGAACTGCAGTCACGTCGAGACCCCAATGAGGACGATGAGCATGCAGATGAGCTTCCCTGAGACATTTTCTGACAATTTGTGCAGAAATTCTTTGGTTGTGCAAACCGATTGTGTAAGCAGCTGTCTGGGTGGCTTGTCTCAGACAATCTTGGAGGTGAACATGTTGGATGTGGAGGTCCTGGGCTGGTGTGGTTACACGTGGTCTGTGATTGAAAGGCCAGTTGGATGTACTGCCAAATTCTCTGAAACACCTTTGGAGATGGCTTATGGTAGAGGAAAGAACATTCAATTCACGGCCAACATCTCTGGTCAACATCCCTGCAGTCAGCATGCCAATTACATGCAATGTTACATGCTCAAAACATGCGGCATCTGTGGCATTGTGCTGTAAGATAAAACAGCACATTTCAGAGTGGTCTTTCATTGTGGCCATCTTAAGGCACACCTGTGCAATAATCATGCTGTCTAATCAGCATCTTGATATGCCACACCAGTGAGGTGGGCTGGATTATCTCTGCAAAGCAGGAGTGCTCACTATAACAGATTTAGACAGATTTGTGAACAATATTTGAGAGAAATGGTTATTTTGCGCATATAGAAAATGTTTTAGATCTTTGAGTTCAACTCATGACAATGGGAGCAAAAACAAAAGCGTTGCGTTTATATTTTTGTTCAGTATATGTTGTTTATATTATTTTTTCTATTTCAGTCTTTAAAAGACCAGAATTTGCACATGTTTTAAGTTTTTTGTGTGTCTGATGACAGCATTGCAAAATATTAAATCAGATATTCTGGTCAGTTAATCAGTGCTATAGTTTATAGTATCTTTCTTACAGAATATTATTTACTCTTACTTGAGGAAACATATGTTGAAGTAGTGATACTCTTACTTGAGTATATTTTTTGTGTACTCTACCCACTTCAGGACAGAATTATGCAAGAAGCTTGCTGGTTGTTACAAAAGGTTTGGTCTAAGTGTGACTTTCTAAGGGACTTTTTTTGAATTATTAGTAGGGTTGTATGTAAATATCTTATGTGCAAAATTAATATTGCATTTATGCCAATAATAGGTGGGAAAAAAAGACAATAAAATGTCCAATGAATGGGAATTTTGTTAATGACTTACAGTGAATAAGCACATATCAAAACTGGTTTAATTTTTATAACTTGACTGAGCGGGACAACAGATTTTTAATCCCAATAAATTTTTGCTGGTGAAATAAAAAGAAAAATTAAAAATTTGAGTACCGTCCATCTTATGCCTTAAATACTGTCAGGTATTTTATGTTCAAATGCATATAAACATTACTCTGGTTCTAAAATGGATCCTGGGATTTATGATACAGTTTGGGCGGAGTGCTGAATGCTGCAGTGCAGCTTCGATTGCACTCGTCTCAGGTTTGCAGCATTGAGGGTAGACTGACTCTGTGAAGACACTTAGTCAGCAGAATGGTCCTAAAGTGCAGCTGCACAATGGGGACTGCACTGGTGACACCTGCAACTAATGCCTGTCTTTAAACATTCATCATCTGCTGGATGCATGCAGTTCTTGCACAAACAATATATACATTTTTCCACCATTCCCATTCGTTGGACATCTTATTATCTTTTTTTAACAGCAGTAAATAAAATGCATATTGCTTTAAATTCAATGAAAGCATCACTTGAGAGTAAAATATGATGTTCTCTCTGCAGCTTCTCATCTAGGATTTTTTCTTCTTTCTACTCAGCATGCATTCATAGTTTCTATAAATATTAACTATAAGTACACCATTATGCTGCTTTTTTCAGCTTTTAGATGCATTCATAAACAACCACTTATTTATCTTCCTCCATGTAGAAAACACATCACAGCCAAACATCTTTCCAAAAGTGTATTAAACAGCCTCTTAGCTTAAACCATCTTGCTACAAAGGTTGGTAGATGCTCTGGCCAGGTGGCACTGACTGTTGATTGAAATTGTGAGCAGCAAGGGTCCTTGATGTAGTGCTGCTATTTTTTACTCTGATTTTCCCACTCATGTTTTATTCAAGCTCAAGAGGCTTCAGTACAAGAAGGTCTATTTGCTGCCAAGTATGGATGCTGAATGCTTGGTTTCTGTGCTTTCTGTCCATCCCATCACCATCTTCTTTAATGTCTGTCAGGTGCTTTGTGACAAGGAGGATGAATCTGAAACAGAAACTGAGAACTGGTACATGGCTCTTGCTTCTAATTATTGCCATTTTGTTTACCAGATTTGTAAATATCATTCAGTGTCGCTACAAATAGCTAAAAACATTACAAATTCACATGGCTTCAGCCCAACTACCTAATCAGAAATTCCCTTTCCGTTTGGGGAAAAAACATCCGACAGCTTGAATTGATTACTACAGAGTCTGTTTGTATCCTTACAGATACTTGTAACTGTAATTTGTATTCCTAAACCAGCTTTTTGATCTGACCAGATATATCCAAAACACAAGATTAGTATGTGCATCAACTTAAATATCCCCCTGTGTGAATGTTAAGTGTCTCTCTGACATATTATAATGCAGTGCTGTATTGTAGTACTGGTTGACACATAGTGCTATGAAAGAATGACCCAACATGCATTTGGTGTGTATTGATTGTTTTCTTTTGGGCAGCTAAGCTCACTGTATGATGGAACTGCAACAGAAGTAGTGAAGGAGGGAGCGGTGGGTGGTGAATAAGAGGAGTTATTAGCTTTTTTTCCTGCTTGTTGTGGCTGCATTACAATGAGCACACATGTAACATATTCCAGCTTTATCTCTTTGAATTTATGTTTCAGTTGTTTCAATTGTAAAACTGAAATACAAGGTAGTGTACATGTATGCAAATACACATGCGTGCAATACGCCACGTTATTTTATTTACAACATCCCCCAGCGCAGCCAAGTCTGGGCTGCAACTTTGCTTCATTATATGCAGCTCAGAATATTAGCATATTATAAAAGAGGGAGCTCCAGCTTCTAGCATATACCCCCTCATGTTCCAGATGTTTTGCACAGTTGGCACACAAACAAGCAGACACCAAACATGATCCCTTTAATTATTTAGATGAGAATAGAAAGATATGAACAGAAGCTCTAAGTCTCATTTTCATGGACACTATTTGGAAAGTTTTGCTCTGTGATTAATGTTCAGAGGTAGTTTGTAAAATGTTGCTTTTTCTGTCTACTCTTTATGTCATTGCAATGTTGTTCAATTTTCTGAAATGGTGTTTTGCATCTGTTATTATTTGAGAGTTTTTTATGTTATTTTGCTAAATGTTGTCTTCTGTTTTACGAAATGTGTGTGTTATCATGTTTTACTAATATCTTAGAATGTCATGGTTCAGCTATCTCAAACTGTTGTATTACATAACAGACTATTTCACAGATAGTCATTAATCAAACTTTTTTTTATGTTCATGGCCACTGAATATTGTTCTTTATATACTCATTTTAACTGCATACTGAAATAAAATGGAGCTCTTGCCCCAAAAAAATCATAGTGAGGTGAATGACACGTAATCCTCCAATAGATCATTTCATTTTGTTCTTGTTTCATTAGTTTGAAATTATATTTACTCACAGAATATTTTCATTTTGTGGGTTATTTCATTTACATTAAATAAAACTGAACACTGTATGTAGCCAGGTGGGGAGGACAACAGATTGATTAAAATGCTACTATTCAATACCCTTTTTATACAGTTTAAATCAGGGGTTTACATACAGTGTATAAAAAGACACAAAACCTATTTTTACTGTCTGAGATTAAATCAGGATGAATCTTTACTGTTTTAGATCAGTTAAAATGACTAAAATAATTGTATTTAGTCATTTATAAAATATATTTTTTTTATTACTTCCTTCAATTTTAGAAGTTTACACTAATAAAACAATTTGTGTGATGATGTCATGACTTTGTAAGTTTCTAATTATTTATCTCACAACATCTTAATTAGTTGATAGTTAATTGGAATAAATTGCAACTTAACACCCCAAACACACTGCTTTCTTGTGTGACAATATGGGAAAATCAACAGAAATCAGACAAGATATCAGGTAGAGAATTGTGGATCTCCACAAATCTGGTTTATCCTTGGGTACAATTTCCAAATGCCTAATGGTGCCACGGTCGTCTGTTCAGACTATTATATTAAATTAAATAGCATGGAAATGTCCAACCATGTTATCGTTTAGGAAGAAGGCAGGTTCTGTGTCCCAGAGATGAACATGATTTTGTGTAAAAATGTGTGCATCAACACCCAAACAAATACAAAAGACCTTGTGAAGATGCTGGCTGAAACTGCTAATAGGGTTTTCTAATCCACAGTGAAACAGGTTCCATACTAATCTGAGCTGAAAGGCCACTTGGAGAAGAAGAAGCCATTCCTCCCAAATCAACATAAAAACCCAGATTACAGTTTAGAAATTAAGCCAGGGACAAAAGCTCCATTTTTGGTAACATTTCTGTGGTCTTTTTTTTTTTCATTTTCCGTGGTCTGATTAAGTTAAAATCAAAGTGTTTGGTCATAATGACCATTTTCAAAGTGAACAATTACCCAAAGCATACCACAAAATTAGTTACAAAGTAGCTCAAGGACAACAACTTTAATGTTTAGGATTGGCCATCACAAATTCCCTCGTTTCAGGCTGAATTTGTGGGTAGAAATAAAAATAACTGTGTGCGAGCAGGTTGGCAAACAAACCTGACTCGGTATCATCAGTTCTGTCAGGAGGAATAGACCAGAATTCCAGCAAATGATTGTGAAAAGCTTGTGGAAGGATACCCAAAATATTTGACCAAAGTTAAACAGTTTATAAGACAAATATTAGAGAAATGTATGTAAACTTCTGACTTTTGTCTGACTAATCAAAAACATATTAAAAAAATAGAAAAATAGAAATCATTCTGGTAATCCTAAAATAGAAAAAGATTACTCTGATTGACTGTCAGATGTTGAGGTAAAACAGGGTAAGTGTAATTTTAAACAGTACATGTAAACATTTGGTTCAATTTTATATAATATAAAACCTGAACATAAATGTTTCAGTGCCTAAAAATGTCAAGTCTTTCTTGAGTTTATTGTGTAAAGTATGAATCTGCAAACAGATATCTCATAGCTGCTAAGATGAACTTTTGACCGATAGACAAATAAAAGCACTCAGACAACCTTACCAAGTAAAATAAATGATGCATCAGCATGCATCCCATATGCAGCACACTAACAGGAAACTTACATTTAAGTACATTTACTTTGTGCTCATCAAAGAGCATATCAACTTTATTTCATGTGCCAATCTCTTAATTTCAGCACAAACTGGCAGGCTTCACAGAGTATAGGTTCTCAGCTGCTGTGCTTTTGTTTCTTTTTGTGTGAGATCTCTAATAACATAAAGCTTTGTAATAGGCACTGATGATTGAAATCAAACAATGTTAAATAGGTCATCCGTCCATCCTCACCCTCGGCCTTTCATGTTTTATGGCAGATAACACAATCTTTGAAAGCTGTGCGCTGAATGATTCCATTAGGGTGGATTATGTCTTTGTGCCTGTGTGCAGAGCTGGTTAACTGTTGAACAAATTAGTTTAGTGCTGACTCTAAACAGGCTGCTCCAATAAATCCATGCTCTCTTATTTCATTAGAAAGCCACAGGATATCTGTCATTTGTGCTACAGCCTTGGAAGACAGTGTTGTCACAAGGATCAAGCCCCTATAGGGTTGACTGATCAACATAAGGGCTGATTATAAATCATTGTCAGCAGCAGCAAATTACTCAAAGCATGTGATCATAAATTGATGGACGTACATGTTTATGAAGATGCTGTTCTCAATAAAAAACATTGATTTAATAACAAAATATTTAACTAGGCCATTACAGATGGGATTCACATATTACACTCTTTACAAAGGCCCCCATTTTTGTCATCTACTATGCAGATAATTTTACTGGTTTAAGAGCATTATTAAAGAAAAACATCAACAGGAATCAAACCAATTACCCTGTTGTGAGGACTAATTGCTTGGTTCTTGTTTTGCATAGCCTAGGTTATTTATCATTGTTAAGCACCTCGCTACACAACCATTTGACTTTTGGTTTCCTTGGCAATAAGCAAGCTAAATCCTGCTCCACTTCTTCAGGTGGAAGTGAGTCAACTGAGCTGTTGTACAAATCGCCCCCGTACCATCCTCACGCTTTTGCATGAGCTAGTTATGGAGCATAGAGAAAACTGGAACAAAAACAGGAGCACAGAGACAAATGACAGTCTGTTGTAATCGACAGCAGCGTTTCTCCACAGGCAAAACACTCCCTGGCACTAGCTCATTAAGCCTTGAAGCATCCTTTCATTCATTGATCAAGAATGAACAAATCTTTTCCAATGATGCCTGGACTCATGAAGCAGTCACAGGAGCTTTTAAAACAGCTGACAAATTGTTGGCAAATGAAAAGCTGCGCGGGTGTCATAGGTTTTCGTTCTTATTTATGATCATATAAATTCTGCTTAATGTCCTTCTAGGACAAGAGAATGCACCTGACACAAAATCATTAGATAATTATTCAGTTTCCTTATCCAGCATTTCAGATAATTTACTATGGATCTCTATCTTGGAACCTGTATAATTGTATAAAATTAAATGCTATTTCAACTTTGGGGGATGTTACCACATCTAAAGAAGAATGCTCTATTTACTACATGCAGTGCCTTGCAAAAGTATTCAAAAGCCCTTTTCACATTTTATCACATTACAACCATATTTTACTGGAATTTTATGTAATAGAGCAACACATACACCAGACAGCAACATATCAGACAGGTCAGAGAGGAAGCTGTGGAGAGTTTTAAAGCAGAATTAGGTTATAACATAATATTTTAAGCTTTGAACATTTTTAAAGGACTGTTTGAGCCACCATCTGAAAACAGAAAGAGGTTGGCGCAACTGTAAACATACCAAGACATGGCTGTCCACCTAAAATGACAGGTAGGTCAATCAGGTAAGCTGAAAATTCTGGAGGAGCTGCAGAGAACCACAGCTCAGGTGGGAGAAACTTTTTTACAGCACAGTTGTGAGCTATGCTTCCCAGAAATCTGCTCTTATATGGAAGAGTACAATAGAATGGCTTGGATATGAGCATATTTATGTACTACAATGGTTCAGTCAAATTTTATACCTAGAGAACCTGTGGCAAGATTCAGAAATTGATTATCACAGGTACTTATAATGTTTGTGTGGGACCACACAATGTAGCTTCATTGCAGTAACTGTTTGTTGCAGTAACTGAGATTCCCTTGGCCTGGGCTGCCAACCCAGAGCTGCAGCTAGGGACACAGGTGATGGAAATGCTGGGGGGGGCTGTGACTCTGTGCAGATGGTTTGTGTGCCAACAACTCACAGTTTCCAGTCTGTAAGTGGCCAGCCCAAGCTGCTTAATCACCTGCAGGGGCTCTGACCAGTATGACTGCAGTTTATTTTGCCGGTGAAGGCGCTGGATCCCCTGGAGTAAGTAAGGGGGTATGCACTCTGTGTGTAACATCAAACCTTTCTTTCATCTGAGCCTGCGAACCCTTCACCTGAGCTCTTGTATTCAGGAGCATGTGCAGGGGATGACTCAGCTCTCAAGCAGTCCAATGGATTCTTTAATTCACGCCCAAACATGAGCAATGTGGGTGAGACTCCTGTGGTGGAATGCTTGGATGTCTGGATGGTCAGAAGAGTTTGGCTAAGAGCATCACTGAAGGTTCTGCCTTCCTCCAAACAAGCTCAGATTTCGTTCTTGAGAGTTTTATCAAGTCTTTCCACCAGGCTAAACTCCAGGCTGAAATTTTACTGATTCAGCCTGTCAGCCCACCGCAGCAGTCTCATGGGCCTGTCTCATGGTAGTGCTGTCAGCGCTTGGTGGTCTGTGCAGATGGTGAAAGGTCTCCAAGATTGGTAGGTAGGCCAGCATTCACATGCCCACAGGCAGACTAGGGCCTCCCTTTCCCCTACCGAATACTTCTGCTGTGCTAGGGTAAGGGCATATGAGATGAATGCCACCGGGCCTTCCACACTCCCTTGAGTCTGGGATAGCACAGTGCCCAACACCACCCCGGAAGCATCACAGGTGGGAGAGGTCAAGCTGAAATGAGTCAGCATAGGTGGGGCACCAGCATGGTGGCATGCTGGTGTCCAGTCCTGAGTCCACACGGAGCGGGATAAGGGATGTGCCCACATGGCATGTGCAGAGCTTGAATGAACGCTGTGAGCGAAAAATGTTCAATTTATTGCATTTACAACAAGACAGGATGGTTGTGACGATGATAGGAGTTTGTCCTACAATTGGAAGGTTGCTGGTTTGATCCCCGCTCCGTCCGTCTCTGTCATTGTGTCCTTAGGCAAGACACTTCACCCACCTTGCCTGCTGGTGGCGGTCAGAGAGCCCAGTGGCGCCCCTGCATGGCAGCCTTACTTCTGTCAAAGTAGATTGTGTGGCTACAATCTGGTAGCTTACTACCATCAGTGTGTGAAAGTGTGTGTGTATGACTGAATGTAGTGTGAAGTGCTTTGGGGTCCTCTGGACTTGATACAGCGCTATACATAAGACATACCCCCAAACACTTTTGGCTCTAATTGCAGTGTACGATGGTCCCACATTGCATTAAATCAGTGTTTGCTGAATGCAAATGCAATTCTGTGGCTGATCAATATTTTGTTTTGATCAGTCACATAATATTCCAGTATAAAGAACAAAGTTTGTAGCTGTATGTGACAAATATGAAAAAGCTCAAGGGCTATGAATATTTTGTATAGTACTGCTGCATATACAGACACAGCATGTCATTATACTTACACTTGATGAATTGGTACACTGCATTATGGACATTTTAAAAGAAGAAGCATCATATTATTTATTATGTCATTTTTAGTGATTAGATTCAGTAGGTATGCATAGCTACTGATCATCACGGAGCTGCTGATGACAATGTTTAAATGTGTGAAAAAAAAATCAATATTTCTGTTGAGTGAATCACAAGAAGTACTTTCATGAGATCTGAGAAAGACTGCTAGATACAGCATGTGTCCTAATTACACTGTAGTGCAAAAGATCTGAATCCTGTTGACTCAGTCAGCATAAAATGCCAAGTCACCATGGTAACAGAGTATGCAACACACATGGATGATGGAGACAGAGAACTATTCATCATCGTATCATTGTTGGAGGTTGAAAACTGAAATTAAAATGTGGGAAATGTTGACAATTATGACTAATAACTAGAAATAAAAATATTTAAAAATCGCTTGTCCATTCTGGATTTATGCACCACAAGTCTGAGCTACTGCAGGCCACGTTGGAGCGCTTCTTCATATTATGTAATTGCGTTCAACAACAGTGATGGTAATATCAAAATCCACACAAAAACGTTGTTCAAGCGATAAGAACAATGGTTAATTTCTAAACTCATCTATTTTGCACAAAAGAAGCCAATCGCCTTAGTGTAAGTCCACAAAGTTGCATAACATTTCAATCACACTACCCTTTTGATTACCAGCGTGTCGCTGCCCATTGATAATTTCTGGAGGAATAAACTCGACACCAATCCACAAGAGGGGAAAAAGATGCGGTCGTTTTCCTCGCGAAAAACAGGGGCGTATTTTACACCAACAACTACCCCAGTACAGACACCGCGACATCTGGCGTGCAAATCTAACATTGAGGATAAGAGCGCAGGGCGGGCATGTGCTCCTACCTGTCCGCAGATTGAAAGATCTTCTGGCTTCAACCAGATATGGGATGTCGCTCGTGGAGCGGAGCCTCCTGAGCGGTCTTCGGTCTGTGCTGCTGGCCGGTGTGGTCGCCATCAATTTGAGCCAGTGTCCAGAGATGACTGCTGGCCGACTGGGACAGAAGCAGAGCCGCACGGCCACTCACGCTGGGAGGCAGCGATCGATGAAGAGGAGGAGGGAGTTCATACACAATACACATGTGAGAAGGCAAGAGAGAGAGAGCGGGAGAGGCGTTGGTGGGAAATGATGAAAAGAAAAGTAAAAAAAAAAAAAAAAAAAAAAAAAAAAAAAAAAAAAAAGGTTGTTTTTTTTTAACATGAAAGTAATAAATAAGCTAATTTTGTCATTGAGAATCAGCTACTGTAAATATAATAAAAACATTGAAATTTAGCGATACGGTCACAAGAAATAATAATAATAATAATAATAATAATAATAATAATAATAATAATAATAATAATAATAATGTTAAATAAGTTCAGTTCAATTCAGTTTATAATGTAATTATCCGAAAGTAAAAAAAAAAAATATAAATAATATATCGTGAAACTATACACAAATAAAATTTAAAAATAATAAAAACTTTTTTTTTTTTTTTTTTTTTTTTTTTTTTTTTATTCAGACAGTTTGTTGCGATCTCCATGTTGAAAGTTTCAATAGAAAAAAAAAATAAAAGTAGCACAGGTGCGTCACCATAACACAACTACCTCAAAATGTACCTCTCAGACATTTTAAAATGCATTTTAAAAAAACGCAAAAGCAGATCAAGTCCACAGCTGAAAAAAATGAAATAGTTTAGAATATTTTAGTGATTATGCATAGTAGGGCTATAGTATATGTTTTCTATTATTATTATTATTATTATTATTATTATTATTATTATTATTATTATTATTATTATTATTATTGTTGTTGTTGTTGTTGTTGTACATTGAAGCAACACTGTCTTGGAGAGTGAATAATTAAACCTGCTGGAGCATATACGGATATCCGCCACTAGAGGGCGCACTTCAATCATATATTATCTTGGCTTTACGACACTGTCGTTCCTTTGCGGCTCCTCCTGGTAATTTAGGACAGATAGGTAAACAAGCCCAGCGTGTCTTTCTGGTCAGACATAAACGATCTTATCCTGTCGAAGTCGGTACAATATAGCTTCACATGTAAGTTCATTTAAATAGTGCTCTCATTCATCTTGTTTTTGCTCGATGCGAGCTAAGGTTACGTGGTTTTCTTTGCTGTAACAGCGTCTTTACGAGGCAGTCACGTACTTCACGGCTGTTAAGCAACACAATACGCCTGCAGTTTGTAAAGAATTTCGAAACATATCGGCTTTAAGCTGCTACTTTAAAACTGTTTTTGACATATTTTGTTTGTGAGTATTTAAGTAAAAAAAATGCAGGTAACCTTAGAAAAGAGCGCTGCGTTATGACATATAAGCATTCAGAATACCTATAGAGATTAAAGGAGGTGTAATCCTTGTTTTGTATGGAAGATCTGGCATCCATTTCAACTTGTTTCTAGTTGTTTGACTTTGGTTTAGGTTGATAGGTGTGTCAGTTTTATTTTCTCTCTTTTCTCAATAGTTGTTTATAACGAAAAGCAAACATATTCTTAAGCTTCCACTGTGTGCACATTTCATGTCTTATCAGTGTAAAGAACCCCAGACTCTGTATTGTGCAGCTTCTGGCTGCAATAAAAATACAGCTCATGTTGCACAGCATTCCCTCTTCTTCTATTTTGCACCAAATCTGATAGTCATCGAGATGATATGTTGACACCAGGTGCTACAAAACGTATCAAGAGCAAAATCATCAATTTGTTCCATTACTCAAAAGCAAAAAAGCTGCAAGCCATCCCTTGTGGGTTTTGTTTTTTTTTTTTTTTTTAAATTGTGTAACTTGATCAACTGAAGTGTATTTGATGGAGAGACAGCTCGGCCCTGCTGAGTTGATGCTGACTGATAGCATCAAATATAAAAATATTTGAGTGTACCATGTGTTTAAGCTCTGCTTGCGAACAGTATATTTGGTCAGTTGGATGAGCTTTCAGAGCACTTTTTTAAACACCAAGCCTAGAGCTTACTGACCGAGAGCAACATAATAAATGTGGGTTTTATTGCAGTCAGAATCGTCAACAGTATTGCAATGTAATGTATGCCTGATATCATGCAGCACTGCAACAAGACAGAAAACTGTTTTTGATGGTAAAATATTAATCATTTGGGTCTTACTTTCTGAAATGTGTTTTGATAAAGTTTTTGGGTTGGTGTCTTTTCTATTTTTTTTTTTTTTTTTTTTACCCAGATTACTTCTGTAATATTTATAAATCATAACTGGTTGCATAACACACTTGATTTGAAAATATTAATATAAAAGCTTAATTCTGGAGCAAATTAATTGTCTTAGTTGTGGCATAGGGGATGGTATTTAAACATAATTGGAAATAATATCAACCTTAAAGAAGTCTGAACCTGTGTGTGGAAAATAAACTGACATGGTATAGAAAAACTGACATTTTTGGTTTCTTCTGATCTTTTAGTGACAATGCTTCTCAAAACCCGAGCTGTCTATTCAGTTGGTCTTCGCATGTGCTCCACACATGTGACAACAGGACCAGTAATTGAATCAGGAAGACCCAGTTCAGGTAAAACAAGAACTTTGATCCCTTATTAGGACAATTTAGGACCACAAAGCCCTATTTGTTCTATCAAGCAATATCAGTTAGAAAATTGTTTAGTGAAATGCTTAGAAATGGCCTTTTGTGCAGTATCAACAATATTCAAAGGAACTGGAATATACTCCAACTGAAGCACAAATAAACAAGTATTACTCTATTCACTAAATCAAGAGTTTGGGTAAATTTTGTGTCAATGAACAATGTTCTTGGTATAGTGTAAATTAAATCTCAATCTTACAGAGGTGAGAAAAATCTAAAAACAATATGGTTGTTGGATTTTTGAAAAGTTCTAATTTTAAAAATTTTACATCCTTTCTTGACATTGAGATCTTTTTAACTCAAATGACAACTAACTGGGTATTGACAAGTTCTTGTTTTCCTCTCAGACATGTCTGAATTCCGAAAGGCCTTCGCTAAAGCCAAGAACATAGCAATCATCACTGGAGCAGGTATGAGTGCAGAGAGTGGAGTTCCAACTTTCAGGGGCGATCATGAGAAGTGGAGGAAGTGGCACACTCAGGTACATTTACAAAGAAGCTGTTCACACATGTGTGACTACAACATGCTTACCTCAGAGCTCTGTCTTTTAAACTTGTCCATGTTGATTTATCCCCCAGGACCTTGCTTCTCCAGAAGCCTTCTCTCGTAACCCGTCTCGGGTCTGGGAGTTTTACCATTATAGGAGGGAACTTGTGTTGGACAAGAAGCCCAGCGCCGTCCATTTGGCCATAGCAGAGTGCGAAGCTCGTCTGAAGAAGCAGGGGCGTTCGGTGGTGGTTATCACCCAGTGCCAAGACGATTTGCACCGACAGGCTGGGTCAAAACATGTGCTCAAGATTCATGGTGCGTATTAGTGGGAATTCTGTAGTGATGATATTTGTAAGAACATGGCGAGTAATTCTCAACATTTTTTCTGCACATTTTAAATAAGCAAGTCAAAATGTGGGTCTTTTTTTTTTTTTTTTTTTTTTTTTTTTTTTTTTTTTTTTTTGTTTGAAGCTTATCCTTTCACTTGAAACTTAAAATAATGCAAATTTATTTGTGGAAAAGGGAAATGAAGGACTCTCATATCTAATGAAGTGACATGTATAAGGGGTTTTAGACAACGCACTGGCTTGATAAGCAAGTGAAGTGGACAGATTCACTGCTATAACACATTATATCAGCGGTGGGCTTGGTGAATATGTCCTCATACATGTCTGGATGTATAAATCTTAATGCAAAGATGCTGAGGCTTCAGTGAAGAGAACTATCACCAGCAGCCTGTAAAAAGAATTGGATACATGCACAACTATTTTGACAACGTTATACAATTTCCTGAGGTCTCAGAGAAATCTCTGTAATGTGAGATAATTGTGGCATATAAGATATTCAGACTTTGGAGAGTTACAAAGAAAGAGACATGGTTGTGTTGTGTTTGAGTTTTTGATTTTGTAGTGACTTTAGACACTCAAAGAAATCCTCACAATAAAGAAGAATAAATATTATCATACACTATATTGCTAAAGGTATTTACTCGTCTACCTTCACTCACATATTAATTAAGGTGCCATTCCATGTTTAATCCATAGGGTTTACTATAATGTCAGACCAGTCTTTGTAGTTACAACAGTTTCAGCTCTTCTTGGTTTGCTTTCCATGAGGTTAAGGAGTGTATTCATTGTAGTTTTTGACTGTTTTTCCTGAAGCGCGTTTGTGAGGTCAGACCTTGATGGAACCTCATTCTAAATTTTTTTTCTTTCAGGCTATGGATAGGGCTCTTGGCAGATCAGTCAGGTTCTTCCACACCAAATATCCTCTTTATGGATCTTGCTTTTGAGCACTGATGCGCAGTCATGTTGAAAGTTAGAGGCCATCCCCAAACTGTTTCCACAGAGTCAGGCACATGAAATTGCCCAAAACTGTCTTGATACGATGAAGCATTTAGAGTTCATTTGACTGGAACTAAAGAGATGAGCTAAGCTTCTGAAAAGCAGGCCCACATCATAATCCCCTTCACACCAAACTTGACATATGACACAATGCAGTCAGGCAAGGGTTGTTCTCATGGTAACTGCCAAACACAGACCTGTACAATAGCTTGCCAGAGAGAGAAGCCTGATCACGGTCATCACTGCAGAGAATTTGTCCCCATTGCCCTAGAGTCCACTGGCTCGAGTTTAGCTCTACTGCGCGAGCCCAATCCGAAATTCAGGCCAGGTCATGCCAAAATTGTAGACTTGATGCTCGGGCTTCTGTGGCACATTTAATAAGCCTACACTACATACAGCACAGGGAAAACTAAATGAGAATGCACAATATAAAAGTGTGTTAATCTACTTATTTTAGTCTAAATAGAGAAGTGGGTAGTTTACCCTGTTGAGGAAAAAAAGTAAGGTACAGAAGTTAATTAGATTATAACAATCGCAGCATTCTGCACGTGGCCCCGCCCTGCTCTGCTCCTACCAATCACACATCCTAGAAGATTTGCACTTGACGCATGCTGCAGTTCCAACAAGCAACAAAATGGAGCTGGAAGATGTTAAGCAAAAGCTAAAAACTGGAGAAGTTCCGCTACTAAGTTAGCAGAGAGAAAAGTTAGAGGTCTTGACGTATTTTAAACTGATAGCAGTTTAAAATAATATGTTGGGTTTGCATTGGGTTTGGGCCTGTAATTAGAGTTAATTAGTCGGGTTGGATCGACACAGTGTCTATGGGCTCAGGTCAGGTTGGAATTTTAGGCCCAATTTAAACTCCTGCTACTTTATACCTGAGTTGCTGTTGTTTCCAATTGCTTGCACTTTGTTATAATACCACTAACAATTAACTGTGGAATATTCAATTGTGAGGAAATCTGCCAACTGGACTGATAGCACAGGTGGTCTAAGAAATTACAGCACAGAATTACAGCTGGAATTCACAAGCTCGCAAGAGGGATCCAAAGAGTCTGCATGCTTATGTGCTGGATTTTATATACCTGTGTCATGAAACACTGTGTTTGGAACACCTGAGTTAAAAAAAATAGAACGATATCATAAAAACTTCTGACAATATAATGTATCTTGTATTTGCAAAGAGATTATAGTTTTGCAGTGAAACCTTCTTGAGATTAAGTACTGAATTGTTTTTTTTTTTTCCCTCAGGAGCTCAGGCAGCTCTGCATTGTAAAAAGATGTGAGATTTTGTTGTGTGTGTGTTTGCAGGCAGTCTACTGGAGACACGCTGTATGAGTTGTGGACAAGTGACCGTGAACAAGCAAAGCCCCATATGTGCTGCCTTAAAGGGCAAAGGGTAGGCAGCCCTTGATGAAAACATACACGCTGATAAACATTCAGAATTTGTGGTCTGATCCCTTCTGTTTGACTCTGCACATTCTGTTTATTTTCAGAGCACCTGGCGCAAATGTTCCTGATGCACAGATTCCTGTGGATAAACTACCAAGGTTGGATTATCTACACATTCTATTAATAACACTGACAAACGTATTTCCTAAGCTTTTTGGCTCTTTGTGACCCATTTTCATAAAGATCAGGGGATTGTTCCTAATGTCTAGGGTCTGAAATATTTTGACAGAAGAACCTTTAATTTCCTTGCCTTTAAGTTGTTTAAATATACATGCATATACGTAATAATAATAATAATAATAATAATGATAAAAAACAAGAGAGTGACTCTTATTTATGTATTCAATTTTATATTTAAAAACTCTTAAGGAATAGTTTTCAGACTCATGGCTTCCGCTCATTTGCTCTTTAATGTGTTTAAAAAAGGGCCATTTTTTATATTCTGTTTATTTCATATGCTTCCTAGTAGATTTTAATAACATGAAAAGTAAAATGAAAACCAGTCATATCTCACCCTAAGAGGCCCAGGAAACAATCAAACTCAAACATTCAGTGATTATTCTCAGCTGGTGTTACATTTTTGGAGCTGAATGCCACTTTATACTCTTGTGATTAAAGTAAACAGAAGATCAAGCACATGTGCATGTAAAGTGTCTGTGCATCCTTAAAAAGTCTTAAGTCTTAAATTCATGTATCTAAAATTAAGGTCTTAAAATGTCTTAAATTCATTTAAAAAATGTAAGTTGGCCTTAAATATGCTAATCACAAGTCTTAAATGTTGTGGCAGAACTATTTAATCTCGTATATTCTATGTAGTTTTTTTTTCTTTTTTTTTTTCTTTTCTTTTTTTCTTGTGAGACTTTTCTGTCAGGCTAAAGTTTGATTTACCCACACACATCTTCATTGCATTCTGTGACTCGAGGAAGTTGAGGCTACCGCTAACTAGCTGCTGATATACCCTTGATAGCTAGCTATCTAGCTTTTTTACATCTATCATGGCTAAGTGCAAGTTTATCACCAATTTATTGTCTTTTGTAGATTTCTGTTGCGATACAGGTCTGAAATTTAATTCATAATGGTCTTAAAAAGTCTTAAATTTGAGTTGGTGAAACCTGCAGAAACCCTGGCATGGTACATGTACACACAAACACAGTACAGTGAAAGGCATGTGGCAGCTTGCCGGTAAACAAACATTGTTCTGTTTGTAAACAGCCCTCTGTTCTGATTTCAGTTTGTAGCTTTGCTTTACTTCATTTGTGCCTTTCAGGCAAGCAACATTATTGCAGCATCACTCTGGAGGAATACATTTTCATTAGAAGATGCAGAAGAACAATGAGAAACTATTGAAGGAGCTGTCTGCAAACACAGGTTTCCCTGAAAGCAGTTATTTAATGGCACATCTTATTAAGCTGTCCCAGTTCTTTTATTTTTATTTCAAGTCAGTTGTGTGACTCAGGCGTTCATATAAATAAAAGCTTGCTAAACAGTTTTTAGACATGCCTGACACATTAAGCTTGGCCACAAGAAAGGAGACATAAACTTCCATATAATCTTTAAACTGAGGGGGTAACATAGGAAAGTGAACTCCTCCACTAGAGGGCAGTGATGTGCTTCGAGGTGTTCCACATCACTCTGGTTAGCAAGTTTGGCTAAAATATGACTAAAGAGTTGTGTATTAATTTTTCAGTGACATTTTAGATAATCTCCCCATTTTTGTTTTTGACTTTGTCTTTGAAATATGTTTTTCAGCTGGCTGCACCCTCATTGTTTTGCTGATAAAGATAGGGGGCAAGATTTTGTTTAGGGTTTTTTTTTTTTTTTTTTTCCCCAAGTATTTATTTATTTTTTTTGCAGTAAATGTAGAGGGGCTTCATTAATCTAAACTTCTTGTTACTGTCCTATAAAGATGCGAGGAGAGAGATTGCCATGGTCTTCTGAGGCCCAATGTAGTCTTCTTTGGGGAGACTCTGGACTCGCACATCCTGACCAGTGTGGAAAAAGAAATGGAAATCTGTGACCTCTGCCTGGTGGTGAGTTGTGTTTTATGTAGGTACAATGACACACATTCCTCCTGTGTGATAGTTTTATGTAATACAGTATTTTTTCCAGAGTGTGTCAAGGACTTCACCTGGCTTGCAGTATTGTCCAGAGAAATCTAATGTTGACACTTGGGTTATTTCTCTCTGTTGTTTACTTGGAGGTGGGCACGTCATCCATTGTTTACCCAGCAGCCATGTTTGGTCCCCGGGTTGCATCCAGAGGTGTTCCGGTGGCAGAATTTAACATGAATACAACACCAAAAACTGAATATTTCACGTAAGTCAGTAAAGAAACTAAACACTTATTTTAAATAAAAACATATGTCATTGTCTGCATTTACAATGTTAGATTTGCAGGAGGCCTAACATATTCAGAAATAGCATCACTACTCCTCAGCTTTCTAACCTTTTGTGTTTTGTTTTATTCTTTGTTTAATGGGACACAGGTTTCATTTCCAGGGTCCATGTGGAACTACGCTCCCTCCAGCTCTGGCACCACATGAGTCAGAGGAGTGGTAAAAACCATTAGGCTATTTTTTTAGATGAAAGTTGGTGGTTTCTTCTGCATTCTAATACAATCCAAAGCTGCTGTATTTAATCACAGTTTATCAAATAGCAAACTGCCCCAAAACAGTTTCTTTTTTAAAATGTTATGAATTTATTAATACTTGAAAATCATGCTTACTAACTGGAATCAGATCAGAGAACTTTTTTTAAAATAAATGTTCCCTGCTTAGAATAAAGCAAATGCAACTTCATTATGAAAGGGAATGCACTCTGCATTTACTTATTTCCATAGGAACGATCTTCCTTCTTCAGATTAGATGTTTAGAGGAGACTCTTCTGTTAATAGAAGGTCTACTATGGTGCTTTAGAAGGAAGCATCATATTCTTTCTTGTGTCAATGGATGGCATTCCTCTGTTCCTTTGCTATCCAGACATTCTCGTGCCTTTTCAAACTGTTGATTCAACTTTGACCAAATGCTTGCTGTAAGCCTCAAGTGCAAATCAACCAGTGTTACAGAGATTTAGTCAAGTGTTTAGTTTACTGAAAAGGATAGAGGTTAAAGCAGAATAATCTACTCCTCATTATGTTTGACTGTGTTGATTTGTCTGAAGTCATCTGGTTACATGTATAAAGCATTCAGGAGACATTAGATGCATTTTTATATTTTTCTGTGTCTGTTTTCTGAATCAGCTATATGTCATAATGTGGTTAGAAGTTTTCCGAGATCGAAATGCAATAATAAAATGATATTTTTATTTTTTTTTTGTCTATGGACTATACGCACAGCTACTTTTTCATGTATTAATACTGCTGACGCATTTACACATAGCATTATTATTAAAATTCTTCAGTAATATATACAGATTTGTGTGCCATTTGTTTTTCTCCTGATTCACAGTGAAAGAACACAACCCTGCATGTGCCTAAAGTGAACAGCAGAGGCCAGTGTGTCGCTTTCCTCATGTTGTTTTATTTTCTTCTCTGAGATTAACTTTGTAAGGTCTTGTGTCCATTTATTTTGGGAGGGAGGGGAGTTGAGAGTGCATTAGTGGGAGGTTTAGTAAATACTCAACGGTTTTATTTAGTTATTGCTGACTGCTCTGTCATAAGGCTGCTTGAAGAAAAGTAGTCAACATAAAATGTTTGCACTCCCTACCTTTCACATTCGAAATAGGTTGGAATACAAAAACATTTGTTCGAGCTGCACAGCTTATTACAGTGGTTCCCTAAGTTTTCTGCTCATGACCCACAAAAGAACGGTGGAAGACTCTTGTGACCCCAGCTACGAACGGAGTACGCAAGAAATACTAGAAATTGAGTTAAACAAGGGGACTGTGAGTTAAGCATTATTAACACCCAACATTGTTTAATATAGTTTATAAATACTGATTCTTTATCTGTTGTACTATTTATAGTATTCATATTTATGTAGATTTATTTATTTAGCATTTCTAAGGATCACAAGACCCCACGCTGGTTGATTTGAGACCCAAATGAGGTCCAGACCCCAACTTTGGGAACCATTGGTTTTTTAAATCTAAATATCATGATTGCAATAAACTGCTTGGATGCAATACCTAGCAGGCTATTATATTTTAAGTGTGATTCTTTGTATCTCAATAATACAGTGCTGTGAAACAGTATTTGCTGCCTCACAGATTTCTTCTGTCTTTGCTTTTTTTTTAAAATTTGTTAGAGTTTATAACAAAATTTCAAATCATGAACCAAATTTTAATAATTTTTTCATTAGGTTAAAAAATACTATCAAAGCCATTCTGTCTCTTTGTGAAACAGTAATTGCCCCTAAGCCTATTAACTACTGGTGCCACCTTTGACAGCAACAGTTGCATTAAAGCATTTGTGGTAACTGGCAATGAGTCTTTTATATTGTTGCAGAGGAATTTTGGCCGACTCTGTTTTATTTTGATGTCTGTTTAAGGTCATATCGCTGCATCTCATAAAAATTTAAGTCCAGATTTTGGTAAGGTCACTGCAGAATCTTCATTTAGGGATTTTTTTTTGTTTTTTTTTGTTTAAGCCATTCAGGGGTCAACTTACTTATTTGGATTGTCGTGCTGCTGCCAACTCAGCCTGAGCTTAAGGTCACAAAATGATGTTTGGACATTCTCCTTCCAAGTTCCATCAATTATGCCAAGTCGTCCAGGTCCTGAGGCAGCAAATCAGGCCTAGAGCACCACACATCATAATACATTTAGTTTTATATCAACAAAAATATAAAGAGTGAAGAAAAATTAGCTGAAGCTCAGTGTTACACAGAGAAGTGTGGTGTGGAAAAAAGGAGGCATCACTCTGATGACTGAACACCAAAAGAAGTCAGTCTGTCTTCTAGTCAAAGCAGCAGCTTCCAAAATGGCAACCTATCCACCTCTCTGTGTCACATCAAGCAGTCCACCTGGACGTTTTTAGACCCCGTCTTCTCAATTCATATTGACCTATCACATCATCTTTCCAGAAAGAGGTGGGGAGGAAATCAAAGGTTAATTTTCACTTAGACAATCACAACTTTATCAATTACTGTATCTCTCAGAAGGACATATAAAGCAAACATTTCATGTATACACATACATTTTAAAAACCATTTTATACTCCTCTTAATTACTTTGAATTTCTACACATGGTCAACCAATCAAACTCCTACTCTTGCTAGATCACATCCTATTAAATAGCTGCATTGGAGGCAAGCTTCCCCTTTTCCTGCTATGTAAGATGGCTGCCATAGAAGACACACTCAGATGGTGATGTTTGGCCTGAGAAGCTTAAATATAACAACCAACCATTTTACTAGTACATTTGTACACAATGGAATTTTTAGCACACATTTTACGACACTTAAGCACCACCATAAAGTGGTTTCAGAAAACCACTGAGTATTCAGTAAAATATTTCCAACTGTATGTGTTCCTAATTAATTTTTTTATGATTGCTTTAGTATCTTCATAAATGAGTATGTCCTCTTCGCTTTGTAGTTTAAAATCTCGACATACGTTTATATAAATGCTTGTCATGGTCTACACCTGAGGTTAGGAAACACTGGTCTGTGCATGGTAAATGTCTGAAACCCTCCTGTATATCTAAGTTTAACAGGGCTTTTTCTTTTTTGTAAAAAATGAATGAGACATGGTCAAAAGTAACTCAAATTGACCGTGCAAGGTTATGTTCATTAGACAGTCATAATGAAGTTCTCTCAAGAGAGCTATTTATGTCTGTGCCCAAAAGGGAGAATGGTGTGCAAATATAAGTATGATCTTTGTTATCTCAGGGGAGGCTCTTCTGGTGGTTCGTTTCACGGCCATTATAGCTTTAGCTCTCTCATGATAAATTTTTTAGTTTACAAAGCAGAGCAGCACCACACAACCTGATCTCGGGCCACTTTGGTGAGTAGCATTATTTTGCTTCTCCTTTATTTCTTTTTTCTTTCTCAAACATGACATCTAAAATCACATACTTTTGTCTTCAGAAAAGTATCTCTGTTATCGTGTGCCATCATATTATCTTGATTAGATTTTCCTCATCTGCTTTTCTATTATTGGTGTCTTCCTGGAGGCAGAAGTAAGGCCAACTTCTATTTGTCACCAGGAGAAAAAGTACAGGCAGAGGCACTTAGAGGAAATCTCAGCTGTCATTTCTGGAGCAGGTTTGACCTGAGAACTCAACTTCCACCTCCTTTGTCTTATTCATTGTGGAAATGGACATAATCATGGAAGTGGAAAACATTTCATGAAACTTAAATTCTTTAGGGTAATAGATTTATCATTTGTGGCAGATTTACAAATATTTATTTTTATTTTATTTTATTGTTATGCATACCTAAAATATCAGTTTTTAAATGATGTTAAATAGTACATAAATAAGGGTTATGTATTGGGAAAAATGATTCAGCAGCATGTATATGGGGGTGGGAGGGATTTTTAACAAAAACTAGATTCAGGTATTTTCAATGAGATGATCAGCAGGCATGAGTGGGTTTACAAGAAAAAAAAAATATTTGTGATTTTCAGTTTTTTTGTGAACTGAAAAAAGGAATTTGGACCAAACCAAAAGAAGTGTCCAGACATGATTTTATGACCATCGTTCAATACTAATTTGTTTCACAGTTTACTAATTTATTATTGAGTGCAAAAAGTGCATCAGAGTAATAATAATAATAAAGAAAACCATTAAACTTTCTTTTGTATATATGTTTTCATTAAATTAAATGCATTTAATACATAAATAACTAAACTTACTCATATTTATTTAAATGTGCTGATAATCAAATTCATGAATATTTAAATGTATGTTTGTTTTGTAATTCCTTTGTTGCAATGCACTGTGGAGCAATTACAACCATCACAAGATGTAAGTTACAACATCCCACAGGAAGAAAGAAATTAGTAATGATTTTAAAGAAGCAGCTGTTGTTGCCCATCAATTAATCATCAATCAAGCTTCAAGTGGATTCCCTATCAAGTTCATCTCTGCTCAGAGAAACTGTGAAAACCAAAAGGAGCTCTTCTCATGCTTTTTAAGCAGGACTATTTTTGTCTGATCAATTTATTTACTCAAACATGAAAACATGTTTTGTTTTGTTTTTTTGTTGGTGGGTGATGTGGGGGGGCTACATTGCGTGCACCTCCATATATTGGTGAAATAGCTTGTATATGCTTCTTGGCATTGATATGAGGGCATTATCTGTGAATGAACTGCTGAACTAATCTGTTGATCATATTTCATTCAGAGGCCTATAGTGGTATTTGGTACCAACCTGGAGGAGTGTGTGTACATGCATCAGGGGAAAAATAGGCCAGAAACGGTCTATATTCATTCTGCTTGTGAGTAAGACTTTTCCTTTAGTATGTAGATGGGCAGAAATGTCAGAACAAAGCAGGTAAGGCTGGCTGAGCCTCCATTAATTATACACTATTCAATACTAAAGCCATGCAGTTACACAGTACATGTCAACAGCTGTTTCGGAAGACACAGTTCACTCTGCCATGTCAGTAATTCAGTATGTCTTTTATTTCACAGGCTATGCTTTCACATGACAGCTATTACAACTCACATAAATAGTTCTTTTCTGGCTTTAAAAATATATTTTTTATATATGTCTAATTTGGCCTTTTTTTGTTGAAGACTATGAATGGTTGGCTGTGTATGATAAGCCTTGTGTATTTGTCCTTGTGAAGTCCTGTGTATGTGTTCAGGCCTCTCATCAGAAAAGGACATTGCTATGCTAACCTCCTGGAGAGTATTCCTTATTTAGCTGGATGCTGTGAAGGTGTTTTTTGCTCTAACCATAGAAATAATTCTGCAGTCATTCATTACAGCGCTCTCTATTGATAGTGATGTATTTTAACAATGCCGTGCTCAAAGTTCCTCAGAATATAACATTCCGAGATTTGGTCACATTGAACAGTCTAGTACTTCTCTTATTGGTTTATTTTAATTTATTTCAAAGAACAACACATTCCACTCACTCTGAATGCCTTTCAGACTGTATTTTGATTCATAGCAACAGTAACTGATTCATAGTAACTTCTTATTTATACTTGAACAATGTTAAGGTCAAGCTAAGAGCCTGACATATGCTGATGTAAGATATCCTCCAGGTCTAACATAGTGTTTTTGATGATACTATCAAATAATAAAGGCTTCAACAGCTCCAGAAATAGTATTTTTGTGTAAATTGAGCAAATTGTTGATGTTTTATTATTTGTTTAAGCATGCTTCAAATACAACAGAGGTATATCAAAGCTCAGGTTGATACTATTTATAGCAGCTGTCACTTCACAACTTCAGAATGGAGACTGACGTATGTCTTCCCTTTATGCGAACTAATTTGGACTCAATCACCAACACACACACACACACACACACACACACACACACACACACACACACACACACACACACACACACACACACTTTCAGCACTACAAACACACATTAATCTCCTGATGGTCCCCTCCTGACCTTTACCTACCTGAGCTCAATCCTGGTTGCAGCAACAAAGGTTTATAATTAATCACCACTCTTTGCATCAGAGTTATGCTAATTTCCAAATTGGCATTGTCATTTTTCATCTCACAGGTGCATGTAAACCTCACCTGTCCAAGTTCTACAGTTCATTTTTTACTTCTTTATAGCTCCATTTGAAATTTCTTAAGCAAGACAATCAGCGACGAAGATACAATGTCAGAGAAAAGCTGAGATAGGGGCTCAGGTGCATGCCAATCTGTTCTAACCCTGGTCTAATTAGGATCAAGGCAGGTGGCCATTTTTTCCTAGTTATTGATCACTGGTTAATCCTTTAGACCTTCTATCAGAATGTTCTGTTTTGATGTAAACTACTCAATATTCATAGTTCAGGTGGATGTTGACCACTTCAAAAATCTATATCTGTGTCTTTACCCACTTTTCCAAACTACATTTATGGTGCTAAAACTGTTACAAGTACCATTGGTGGTAGAGTTCTCTATCGTGGTACCCAATATATTTTAATATGAAGGTAAATACAAAGAATTATCATGAATAATTCCAACCATAAAGCTTATTTAACATGTATTACTAATGCATTTTACATTCTTTATCTGATTCTCTTAACTGTTTCTTTACTTTCCTGATAAACATTTTTTAATTATTTTAGTTAGCAACAGAAACTTTTCAAAACATAATTTCATGAATCTGGAAAGAAGCTGAAAACTATTTTTGTTTCTTATCATACTCTTGTCTCTTCACCATCTTAACTGATGTTAAAAACGGTTAAACCCCCCCCCAAAAAAACAGCCGGGCAAGAAGTGAATAAGACTTTCCCATTTTCTAGAACAGAGGTTTTGGCTTTTAGATACACTGACCTGGGATATTTGCCAATTTATTAGTTAAAAATTATACTTTTTGCCTGTAGGTAGGCAAAAGAAATGAAATTAAAAATTCAGGTTTTTCTAAGCCACTTTCAGATTTGAATCAGATTTTCCAAAGAGCTTAAATAATTGCAAATGTAATCACCATTTTTGTAGAGGACATTTTATCACAAATACATTGTTAGTTACAGAGGATACAAATGCAGGCAAAGGAAGGGAGAAGCGAAGGATAAATAAAGCTGCTTAATAATAAAAGGTAGCTTACAAAAACAAAGTTCAAGGCCCACAAATCCAAAATGCTGTGAGCTGAAGATAGCTAAACTAAATAAAGCCAAAAACAAACAAGGTGAAATTTAGAGTAGTGGAGAATTCATCAACTAGCAAATCAACAATGAAAACCAGTGAGTTTAAATGGCAATGGATGTGTGGAGAAAAACATTGAATACAGGTGTGGTAATCAGAGGATTAGGAACAGCTGTTGAAAATAGCAAATGGACTGACTGACCAACCCAGGGGAAAGATCTGACAATAATCTGAGAAAAAAAAAAAATAAAAAAATCCAACTACACAAACAGAACACAAGAATAAAATAAAAAACTAAACACAAAGGAATGGACCAATATGGCAAAACCTTAATGACAATAACAACTAAATTGACCTTTTCTAACAATAATAAACCCAGAAGTAATTTGAGAGGAACACAAAAGAAAACTAAAACACAAACATGTGATACATTTACTTTGACATGTTCTGCATCAGTTATTGTATCAGTTGGTTGGTCTGTCTATCTGTGTATTTCCTTGTGACAAATCTCGTGCAGCAGACTCTTAAGTCCTTAGATTCAGTGTGGCACGTGATGCTTCGAAAGACAACCTCACGTACGATGGAGGACATTTAAACTGAACACAAAGACATGTGCAAACACACGTACACACTCAGATTATCTGAATTATCTAAAGCTTTAAGAGGATTTCTGAAAAGTGGGTGTTGCACTTGAATCTCATGCTCCTGATGGCTATTGATCCACTCTAAGCTTACAAACAGAAACGTGTGCAACAAGTGCAGCTACTTCTTCCAGTCATAAACAAGCTTCTTACTTCTTTTTATGTGTCTAACGTTGTCTTCCAGTAGTATTCAGCTGTATACCCTCACATACACACATTTACACATACGTCTAGAAGATACATCAGAAATTTTGACAGAAAAAAAGTCAGGATTTGCAGAAATACATGCCATCAGGGATCATTCCTCTTTCTTCACAACCCAGGTAAAGATTCTTCCAAGTGTGTTAATGTTTTCTCACTTGACAGCGTGCTGACTACAAGCTGTGGCTTGTCAGCGTGTGAGTTCAATCAACACCCTGCAGGACCCTAACCCCCTATATATAGGTGAAAAACCATATATATATATATATATATATATATATATATATATATATATATATATATGTGTGTGTGTGTGTGTGTGTGTGTGTTTTTATGTGTGTGTGTTTTTATTGCTTTTACAAATCAGTCATGAGCAACAAAATTAGGCTTTTTGACATTAAAAATTTGCACAAAAAAACCCTCTAATATCAAAGTGAAAACTTATTTCTACAAAATAATGACAGATAAAAAATATTTAACATTCATTAAATGACAGCATAAATGTTTACCCCTTTCACGTCAGCATTTAGTAAATACATCTGTGGCTTCAATCATATCATTGAGTCTGTGTGTTTAGGTCTCAGTCAGTCTTGCATATCTGGACACTGTAATTTTACTCCATTCCTCCTTCCAAAACTGTTCAAGCTCTGTCAGGTTGCATGGGGATTGGCTGCAAACAGCTGTTTTCAAGTCCTGACACAAATGATCAGATTGAGGTCTGGACTTTGATTCAGACACTGCAGAACATCCACCTTGTTTTCTTCAAACCACCATTTTCTTCCACTTGACCTTTTGACAAACTCTAGTTGAGCACTGATATGAGTTTACTTCAACAGTGGCTTTCTCTTTGCTACTCTCTCATAAAGCTTTGGTGTCCTCTCTCACTGGTTTCCTTCTTTCATGGTTGCTTGGTTGTTAATTTTGTGAGGATGGCCTGATCTAGGCAAATTTACACATGTGCCATAGTTCTTCCATTTCTTGATGATGAATTTAGCTGAACTCCAGAGGATGTTTAGTGCCTTAGAGATTTTTGTTTTTGTTTTGTTTTCATCCCCTGACTAGTACTTCTGATTTGCTTGTGGTGTTCTTTTGTCTTTGTGCTGTAATGGTAGCCAGGAATACTGATTAAGTAAATTGTCCTTCCAGACGCAGGTGTCTATACTACAATCACTTGAGACACACTCACTGCAGTCAGGCGATCTTCAATCCACTCACTGTGAAACTACTAGCGCCAATTGATTGGAGCTCTGTTGAATTAAGTCACTTTAAAGCGTATGAATATTTATGCAATCACTTATTTTTGTTAAATATTTTTTATTTGACATTGTTTTAAAAGGCTCTTTTGTAAATGTATTTGTCAAAAAAGTCCAATTTTGTTGATCATGATTGATGTGTAAAATAAAAAGGGTAAAACATGCAAGGGGGCGAATACTTTTTATAGTCACTGTATATACCATGAAAGGCTTTTCTACATTATTCAATAAGTTTCTGTAAGTATATGCAATGCATATTCCCTGTCATTCCAATTTATTAGGCCTACCCATGACTGCCTTTGTGAATTACTTTTTTTTAAAGGGAGGTGCATGTAAAATTGACTTTTTTGAGCTTTATGTCATGTTATAATGTTATTTCCTCATTAAAAGCATACCTGGAGTGTTGCTTTGATTCTTTCATGCATGTGTGAGGAGTCCTTCAATCTCCTGTGGCGGCCATTCAGGGGAGCCTAAATGCTTGCTCTCACAAAGTGTCGCATTTTCCACAAAGTTCCTCCTCAGAGCTGCAGGCTCCAATCTGAGCTTCCGCCCCGCAAAGCATCCTTCCCCCACGACTCCCTCAGCTCCTTCAGACTAGTGGTAGCAGCAATTAGCAAACATCTGGTGGAACTGCACATCTGCTGAGCTCATCATACAAACTACTCAGTGCAACGCTCCTAGGAACAATGTTAAACGCTTAATGGAGAAACATTGTTGTGATGATGTGCTGAAGGCAGAGTGTTGGAACAAGCAGGAGCTTCTTAAAAGAGACAGAGGCCCAGTTTCAAGCTTAGCTTGTGAAATTGTGAAGTCAAATTTCTTTTCATTCATGTTTGATAGACAGCATTTTTATTACTGAAAGTAACATAGTTACTTGATTTTGCTATAAATTGGCTCTATGAGCCGGGAAAGTACATAATACTGCCCCTTTAATTCTTCTGTATGTGTGAATCACTTGCTGTTGCTGACATCTGGTCCAAATTTAATTTCAAAAGAAATATTACAAATATATTTCCTGAATGTCATGATTTGTGTGGTTGGTGTTGGACCCAAATGCAGAGAGTATATTTCAATATTTAATAAAATAATGAACAAAAACCACAAGGAATGGATTGAGCCAGAGCAGAACAAAGACCACAACAATCCAGGAGTGAAGCAGCAGGGTATGATGGGAAAGAATTGGATAGATAACGAGAGGAAGCTGCTCGGAATGAGAATCTGAGCAGGTATGAATACAGAGGAGGGAGTGGAGAAGACAACCGAACTAATTAGGGTAACTGACCGCACCTGGGAAGGGAGCAAGTGAGGCTTGATGAATTAAATGACTAGCAGCTGGGGAAGGGAAGTGAATGGCAGGCTGACTGAAACAAAACAAAGATGTCATTAGAGGGAGACCTAAACAGAAATACAGATTTTAACTAAATAAATCCAGGACCTAAAATAAGAATCTAAATTAACAGAAGGAATAAACTAGAATGAGAAGATAAAACTAAAAGCAAAGAATAAATCTCAGGCTCAAATAACACCTGAACCAGCCAAGGGAATAAATTGGGATGAGGGGAAATAAATGCTAAATGTAAAGCACCATTCAAATAAGAAATAACTGAACTAACAGAGGGGAAATAAAAAAAATCAATACAGAGAAATAACAGAAGCCAAAGTGCCAAAGAACAAGGGATCGTGACACTGAGAAAAATTTTAACTGCAGACATTTCTTCAGACTTTGTTCACTGCCAAAATCAGGTTTGAAATGCAACACATTTTATGGTTCTCCCTTTACTAGGGAATAGTCAGACACTAGACATGACTAAAAGTAAAACAGTAACCATTTATTAGTTAATGTCATATCATTACCAGTTAAAATACGATTAAGGGAGTTAATTTCAGTAGATTTATATTTGTCATCTGAATTGTGTTAGATTGCTTTACTCTATTTGGATAGCCACCATTATGCTACACAAAGAAGCATATCAACAGGTTATTATATATTGTGTGTTGCTTCAGGGGTGATAAAACTTATTGATCTGTTGTGACTGTGAACATGTTCTGCAGAGGAGAGAAATGACTTAGCGTGCTGAATGAAGAATATTGTTCAATACTTTTACTTCTGAGTCAAGTTTTGATTTGGTAATTATGAGTGGATTTTGTCAGCCATGACTAATGGTTTTTGGAAAGTTTCTGCTCAAGGCCAAATTTTGTGTAATTAATTTCATGTTTCAGTGAAAACTAGTCAGACTATATTCATTTTTATAGTACTTTCTTCATAAATAATAAAAGACAAATTGATTTATCATTAGGTCACAATGCAAATGTATGAAAACAAACATGTAAATCTTTTGTTGGAGTCTCTGTATTGGTGCTATTTCTCTGCAGCCAACACTCTAAAGTGACACCGAAGGGAAAACAAACTTTACTTTGTTTTGCCTTAGCACATTGTAATTATAGCTGACATTAGCTAATTTACAGCTTGTGTTGCTTGTCCCTCCTGGGTATGTCTTGGTTGTTTCATTTGCTGCTGTTGAGCCAGGAGATGAAACAGCCAGTGTGCAGACACCCCGTATCTGTGTACTGCTGGGGATTGCTGGTTTCTCAGCTATCGTTTCAAACAATCATCTGATGACACAAGTGTAAACCACTGTTTAGATGGGGGTAACACATCTAAATATTCTAGCCAATATGTACTCAGAATTTTCTTTTCATTATGATTTTTTTTTTGTCCCCTTACAAGAGCAGTTTATGTGTGAGTTGTTTCCAGATGCTGAAAATCCTGGCTTCATGGTGATGGAAACCTGCAAAGGCTTTTATTCAGGGGATGATTTGTGGCATGTCTTACTACTTTTACTACAGAAGTAGACAACTCCTATATATATATATATATATATATATATATATATATATATATATATATATATATATATATATATATATATATATATATGTGTATATATATATATATATATATATATATATATATATATATATATATATATATATATATATATATATATATATAGTTTTTAACATATTTATCAAATACAGTCAAAAATGCAAAACAATTTACACCCCCTAAATTTGATTTTTTTCTAATGTATCTTATCATGTTCCAACAACAAACTTCAGTGAATTTTATTAGAATTTTATGTAATCAGAGCCATACAATGTAGTGCATAAACTGAAAGTGGAAGAGAAAGATTTTTTTAAAAGCCTTTTTACAAATAATCAGAAAAGTTTGGCTTGTATTTGTATTCAGTGCCCAAGAGTCAATGCTTTGTAGAAGCACCTTTTCACTGCAGTTACAGCTGCAAGTCTTTTGTGGCATGTCTCTACTGCATCTTCTTTTTTTGTTTGTTTTTGTTGCTCTAGTTTCCTTAATTTGACAGTTATTTAGATATTTAGACTGGAAATAGGGCAGCGAGAGAAGGGGAAGACATGAAGTAAATGGGCCAGGCTGGGAGTCAAACCCAGAACAGAGGTATCAAAGAATGTTAGCCTTTGTACATGGAGCGCCTCCTCTACCCACTTTGCCACACAGCACCCCATCCTCTGCATTTTCTAACAAGGTTTCTTCCAGAATTGTCCTCTTTTTAGATCCACCCATCTACCAGACATTGCTGATCAACTTCTCTGTAGGTTCTGAAGAAACTTTTCCCACAGCATATTTCTGCCAATGCCAATGTTATTGTGTGCTCAGTACATGAATACAGTAGTGTGATGTATATGGTTTGCTGCTGCATCATGTAGCATATACACCATAAAGTTCAATTCTGATCTCAACTGACCAGAGTACCTTCTTCTACATGTTTGGTGTAGCCTCCACATGATTTGTGAAAAACTTTTCATGGTATTTCATATGGCTTTACTTTAACAATGGTGTTCAACTTCGCACTCTTCTATGATATGTTAAAACCTGGTCATATTGTTTTATAACCTGTAAACTTAAATGTGTGGCATGGAGCACATGACATGTTTTTACTTGTAAAAAAATGTTGAAAACCATCCATCCATCATCTGAACACACTTATCCTTTCAGGGAGGCTGGTGCCTATCTCCAGTGGTCATCGGGCGAGAGGCGCGGTATGCCCTGGACAGATCGCCAGTCCATAGCAGAGCAACAGTGATGAAAACTATTGATCCTTTCCTTCTATTTCACAATAGTGTGAAATAGAAGTTTAAATATTACATAAACTCCCAGTAAATAACATTGATGTTTGTGATTGCAACATGAGAAGTTAGGCTGTGAACAGCTTTGCAAGGCACTGTAGATATGCTTCTCAAAGAATTATACATTTCATATTAAAGAAAAGAACATTTTAAGAGTTGAGACTGCTACTTAAAAATTTTGTGATGCAAATATCAGAGACACATGTACATGTTTCCACTTCATATTAGATCCTCGGGTGTTTTCTGTTTTCACTTGAAAGAGCTTTTTGTATGTTAAAAAAGATAAAGACACAATTAGAAATGCAGACAGAGAGAGGGAGCGAATATATTTTAGAAGCAAGGCATGCTGCAGGAAGCTGGCTCCCTCTCTGTCCCTTTTGTCTGGTGCCCTTGGAGTGCAGCTTTGTGCTGTGAACTCCTATAAGACCTTTCTTTGTTCTCAGAAGATGAGGCCTGACACAGTGTGACCATCCACTTACACCTGAAGTCAACAAAAGCGTAAGGAATAACAGTTATACACTGAAAAATGGAACTGCTCTATTCCTGCTTAGCCAAAATCAGACCAAGAGGACCTCCAGCAATACTGCACTCAATCAAAAACAAAAGTGCAAATCAGTTACATAAAAGTGGATTCTTTCAGTACATTGATTGGAATGTTATTGAAATTAATAAACGCTATATAAGAAAATTAAGATTTAGCAACTTTATTACTGGGATTCATTTTAAAGGCACAAGACTCAAAATGTTGAATTATTGATATAGGCAGCGACAGAAAATCAGTTCCAGATTAATTACAGCCTGGTTGACAGACTACAAATGATAAGAGCGTATTGTTTAATTTGCATATCACCTTGGTGAGAAGTCCCAGCTAACGGCAACATACAATAGCATGATTGTCATGTTTATGTGTCAACCCACTGAGTCCAGTGGAGGGGACATCTTTATAGATGAGACAGAATATCAGTGTGAAGGCAAGGTGTCCTACATCCTGTGTCCCACATCTCAGTCTCTCTCACTCTCAGAGGAGGAGATACTGAGAATACAGACAGGGAAGGCAGACGGGAGGAAAAGGTGAAACAAAAGATTGACATCTAACTTGTTTTGTTTGACAGAAAGGAAGCTGGTTTTGAAGTTCTGCTGGGGTTGTGGATGATTTTTTTTTAAATTATTATTATTAACGTTATTATCCTTAATCAATGGGTGAAGAAACTTTCTGATGAAACTGAAACCAACATTACTACACATAAAATATCCTGAGGACCTGAGAAAACGATCTGTTTGTTCTCATGGTTACTGCTCTTTGATAAAATATTCAATTTTTCCCATTTTAAATTCAAACTCGTCATTGTTGTTGTTTAGTAGTTTTACATTTATACTGTTAAACTTTTTATACTTTTATTGTGTACATACTGTTTTACAGTTATCAATCTGTAATTCATGTCTATCTATCTATCTATCTATCTATCTATCTATCTATCTATCTATCTATCTATCTATCTATCTATCTATCTGTTTGATGATGTCTGACCGTGTGTGAAGTGAGGCACATCGACAAAATAATTTTGTGTAAAAGAAGCTTATTGGGAATCTTTGACTGATAAATGTGATTAAAATAAGCTGGAAATTACAATAATACAATTACATCAAACAGCTACCAAAAATTTCTCTCTCTCTCTCTCTCTCTCTTTCTCACGCACACATAAAAGAAAATCACACAAGAGATCATGGAACACAACAAAATAGAACATTTCCAAGTCTAACAATAACAAAGAAAACGCAACATCTTACCGAATTAAACAAAGAGAAAGTACAACAGCAAATGATAATAATAATAAATATATTAATAATAATAATAATAATAATAATAATAATAATAATAATAATAATAATAATACAGTATGAACAGTTCAAAACAATATATTATATTAAAAATAATCACAAAAATGTCACGAATCTCTTGCCTTAATTTCCTTCTGGAAACATTTTTTTTTTTTTTTTTTTTTTACAGAACAGTTTCCTTTTTTGTCTCAATTTGGCAGGCAGTCCTAAACCTCCTTGTTTCTATTTTTCATCCCATCCACCCTCTCCCCCCCGCTCTCTTTGTTTATCTGCCACACTCTATAAACTCACTCCATTTCTGTGCTGGATCAGTGAAAGCTGGGACACAAACAGCTGAGCCAAAGAGACACAGACAGGGAGAGCTGTCGGGAGGAGGAGGGCGGGGAGAGGGACAGAAGGCGTGCGGGAGACGCGGTAGCATGGTCGAGTGCTGGACTTTGGCACCGGCCGTCCATCTGTCACTTTCTTCCACCCTCTCTGTGGCACTGACGGGTCGTGGCAATGGCAGCCAGTGACGGATGACTAATCTTCTGCTGGTAATGAATGAGACACCTCCCTCGGAATGCCAAAAACGGTGCAGGTGGTAATGGAGGTCTTACTGTGAATGGGATGCAATTTCGTATGTAATGCCAGTACCAAGAAAATACATTGATCACTTTCTTGCATGCTGATTCACAAGGTAGGATAAGCATAAATAGATTCTGCAATTAGATTTCCAGGGGCTTAAAGATGGAAACACATCATGAGCTGGTGGAAGAGAGAAAAGGACACTTTCATTATGAAAGACGACGATGATGCGCTGCTCATTTTTGTTTGACTGTCTGTCTCCAGTCAATCCGTCTTGACTCTGTGCGCTGAGTAGCTCAGACGTGTCTTGTATTCAGCTCATAATGCGCAGGCGTGATCCTATCAGAGCCCCGCAAAAAAAGCTGTAACCATCCAGAACTTGACGTCGTGTGCGTTGTTCCTCATGTGGTGCTCAAACGAAAGCTGAAACATCCATTTTGCAGGTCGACTTAGGAAACAGTATAGGGGAATGAAGAATTCTTTTCTCGGTCAACCTTCTGGGAAACACAGTCCAACCTGTGGATAGTGTAGAGCGCGTCTGTCCAGTCACCGCTATCTGGGACGCTCTGCTTTCCCTAAAGCTTGCTGAGCGCGTCTGTTTGGTTTCCCCCCACCACCGTTTGCGGCTCGGCGTCTGATCTGCGGTTGGAGCTGAGCCTTGTGCAGGTATTCAGTTTATGAATGGCACTAACATGGAGGAAATACCGTTTCAGAAAGTCAAAACCAGGCGGAAGAGAAGTCACTGTCCACCGGGTGTCCCCCTGACCACCATCGCCTGCGAGGATGAGTTCGACTGCAAGGAGCTAGAATCCCTCTTCCAAAACTACAACCTGAAACTGGAGCAGACATCCACGCTCAAAGCCCTAGCTGTCCTCATCTTCACGTCCGCGACGCTGGCCGTAGTGGAGCTGCTGTCCGGTCCCAGCCTCACTATCTCCAAGGGGTCCCATCCGGTCCACTGTGTCATCTTCCTCTCCCTCTTCATAGTAACTAACGTCAAGTACCTGCAAGTGACTCAGCTCCAGCAGATCGTTAACCTGACACTTCTGTTCAGCTTCACTTTTTCCTTCCTCTGCTGCCCCTTCTCCCTGGGCGCGATGGGATTGGAGCCCCCGACGTCCCCGGAGCAGGGCGTGTGGCAGCTCATCTTGGTCACCTTCGTCGCCTACGCACTCCTACCTGTCAGGACGCTCCTGGCTGTAGTGTTTGGAGTAATGGTCTCCATCTCCCATCTGATTGTGACTGCCACTTCTGTCACGGTGAAAACTCAAAAGCTGTGGAGAACGGTGAGTACGTTTACGCACTGTTTAATGTGCGTGTACTCTTTTTATTGTTGGTATATTTTATACTAATAGCGGTATCCACGGTATTTAATACCCAAACCCAGGCGCGTGCACTGTTTGGATGTCAGTTCAGAACCAAGGACAGCTTCCCGCTGGGAGGCCTGATAGGCTTTGTTTAAATCTGACCGAAACAGGCCACAAACAAAACATTACCTTTAATCAGTTTAACTCAACACATCATTTATCTTCCCCATAGAACAACTAGTTATCAGTAAATCATCAAATAGACATATACATTATGATAAAAAATACACAACCAGAAATGCTATGTGTAGATTATAATCCCATGTATTCATACAAAACAGAGTCTACATACTAGTCTATAAAAAGAAGACATACATTGTAATTGTTGTTTTATAATAACAGTCAATAATTATTTGATTAAAAAAAAAAAAAAAACACTGTCCATGGAGTTAAAATATTATTGTTTTCAGGGCTATTCCTGGTTTTATCATGGTTTAATTTGTCTTGGTGACATGTTTGAGATAGTTTACAGTATATCCATAAAATTTTGAGAAGTTATACACTTTATCTTTGAATAATAAATCACTGCCATAGTCCTTTCATGACAAGAGGTGAAACATATTTTATGTGTATCAGTGTAGGTTGAAAGTACTTCAAATGTAATCCCCAAAGTTCCAGAAAAAAAGTTCTAGACTATCAGAAGGGTAAACCATTAACTTCCTGCTTGATTAATTTATTTATTCCTGTACTTACACTGTGCTTGACACTTCTAAATATCCTGTCATAAGTGAAAGTAATAGGTCATGACCCAAATCATACCGACAAAGCATAACCTCAGCCTATATCTGAGTTCAGCAGACTTGGACCAAATGACCATCTGAATCGATTATGTTTCATCAAGGGAATCTGTGCTGTGAACCTGAAAGTAATAACTTGAACTCTGAATGAAGAGGGTGAATACTAATGTAATAGATTTAACTTAAAAAATAAAAGAATTGTACAGGTCTAAGAGGCTACTTCGCTGAGAATCCATTATTTTGCCACAGACCTGCGATAATCCTAGCTTCTGTTTTTGGTGTCTAAAAGGTTTCAGCTCAACCACTTGACCAAAAACACTCTAAAATAAAATAAAAAAATAATAATCTGAGTACGTGCGATGCTAAAAAAATAAGAATTTGCACTTTGTGAGTATATACCTTCTAGATTATTAAAAAGTAAAGTGCTTTCTAATATAACCTTTGAAAGAGCTTTGAGACTGTCAGACAAGTTACTTTTCCAAGTTTTAGGTCCAGGCTAAAAACCAGACGGGATAGGGCTGTTATGGTGGCAGAGGATCTGCCCACTAATAAAATGAGTTCTGCTCAGGACTATGAAGAATTAAAAACATCTCTGAAGATGTATTTGCCCTGGTTGATACACTGGCTTTTATTTATTTTTGATAACTGCTTTATCTACTTAAGGGTTTTCACGCTGTTTTCTTTTATTAGCTTTATTTTGTGCAGCCTTTCTTTATAATTCCTATGTACATTAATGAATAAATGACAAGAAATATCTGCCAATAGGTGTGCATTATGTCCCAACTAAACCAGTTTGTAAACAACTGACAGTTTCTTTAGGAATAGGTTTCTTTTCCAAAGGCACTTGGATTGAAATTTAGAACTCAGTGACACCCTTCCAAAACCAGAACTAGGGCAACTTAGAGGGTCACAGACATGAACCACTTGGACCATAAGTATCAGTTCTAGAAAATAGGACAAAGTCATCTCAGTCATACTTTATGCATCTTAGTATTTTTCAGTATACGTTCACATTTCTGACTGTCATTAGGTGCCTTAAAGGAGAATACGTCACATCAGTTACAACCTATCAGAGGAAAAGGGGCAGTAGGTAATTATAATAAAACTGTTTTTTTAACCTATTTGTTAAAACTGTCACTATGTCCTGACAGTATAAGACAGATAATCTGTGAAAAATTAAGCTCCTCTACCTCCTCCCTGTGGTCCTATTGCCATTTGCAGAAATATACCGCTGCCAGTCAGAAACAACTATCTGTCTCATAGTATACAGTCAGGACATGGTGACAGTTATAACACATATGTAAAAAAACATATTATTTGTAAAAGCTGCTGCAGCTTTAATGGAACATTTTAGCCTTCATGCCACCTATAACACAAGGATTTTACTGTTCTGACAGCAGCTAAGAACTGAGATTCAATCAGCTCTTCACATCATCAGACCATGAGGGCATACTTGCAGAGGAAATTGTTTTTTTTCTGTACGATGCCTAAGAGATACCTGTGTAGTACTGTGAAGGACAATGATAGCTGTGCAACCACAGATAGCTAATCCATTAAGCTCAGAGATGAGCTGTGTGGCATGACCCTGCACATCCCAGGTTTGGAGCAACCACCCACTATAGGTCTCAGTTATTCATCCTATGCTTCTTTCTATTAGCAAAGCTCAGTCTGCATCTAATATCTTATTACTGAAATGAGTATGAACTGGTTTCCTTTTCTTCAACTTTAGGTTTCACTGTCATGCTTAGATAAATCAAAACACATTGTAAATAATTTTAAACACGAACACAGTCTCTGTTCAAGATTTCATTACAAGTACAAATGATAGATAGATCGATAGATAGATAGATAGATAGAAAAATGCAACAGTACTTTGCACCCTTCACTACCTTAATTTCAAACAGTTTGTTTAAAACAAAAATATTCATTATATATAAACATACATAGGTACAAATAGATCTTTCAGAGTCCCTTTTGCCAATAGAGCTTTATTAAAGCTTTTTCCTATATTGCTAATGTTCACTATGTTGCTGCTGATATATTATGCCACTGCGAAACACAACAAACAACACAGTTCCGATAAAGTCAGCTTACTGTATCCAATTTTATTGCTTTTTCATTTATAAAGTTGTGTGGAGAAGTCAGTAAGTGCTGCAAGAATGTCACGTGTAGCCAAATTAACACAACAAATAGGGAGAACACAACAGGGAAGAAAAAAATACATGAATAAATTATTTTATTTAGTTCCCTAGGCACCTAATTACTGTCAACAGTGAAAGCATGCTTGTACACACTTTGGAGGTGTGTATTTTGTCCACAAAGTCAGCATCAACTAGCCCTATTCAGGTAAAAGAAGTTGTGTCCTGTACAAGGTTAAAAGGAGTCACACGCTTGCTGCCTCTATGGTGATGGATGATCAGAGCGTGGGGTCACCAATGATTAAATGCTGCAAATACATAAAATGAAGAAATAGGCTATATATATATATGACCTTTTGGTAGTACAGGTCCATCAGCTATAAATTTAAATTTGAAAATAAAAGTTGTGTTATTTGTTTCAAAAGAAGAACTAGTCAGCAAAAACAATTTACCACATTAGTTTTTTTTTTCCTGTTGAGCCTTGTTTTCACACCAAAATGTTTCAGATTGTCAAACTAATTTTACCATCAGATAAATAAAAGCTAAGTAAATACAAAAAGCAGTTTTCAAATGATTCATTAATTAAAGTAGAAAACTATTCAAACTAACCTAGCCCTATGTGAAAAAGTATTTGCCATGCAAACCCAATAGTTGTTTGTCCTGCTCTTGCTTACAAGGGTTGGCTGCAAATTCATCTGGCATTAAATGTTGTACATCACTGAGGAGGAAATTTTGCCCTCTCTTTTTTATAGAAAGGTTTCAATTCAGTGACATCAGCTTGAAAGGCCTGTTTAAGGTCGTGACACATCATTTCAACCAAATTTAGGTCTATACATTTACTAGCTCATTCTGAAATCTTTAATTTTTTATTTATTTTTGAGCTATTCAGAGTTTGACTTGATTTTGTTATTTGGATCACTGCCCTGCTGCATAAGGTCATAAACTGATTCTCCTTCAGGATTTTCTTACACAGCACATAATTAACAAATTTACAGCAAGGTATTAAATCAGCAAAGTAGCCCCAGAGCATCATACTTCCAAAACCACGTTTGACTGTTGTTATGATATCCTATTATAAATCGCTGCCTTAGTTTTACACCAGATGTAACAGGATCCACACTTTCCAGAAAGTTCAACTTTTGTCTAAAAAGTTCACAGAATGTTTTACAACAATCACTGGAATTTTTTACATGATTTTTGGGAAATGTGAGCAGGCCCTCTTCTTTTTTAATTCAGCAGTGGTTTTGTACTTGGAACTCAGTCTTTTTGTTGAGTCTGATCATCCTCCTCATGAGACTGCTTAAAAACAACAGAGTGTCTTCAGTTGGAGGTTTCTACAGATTCACTGTAATACAGACCACGGCAGGAGATCCTTCCTTCCCACAGCCATCAGCATCTCCAACAACTCCTTGAAGAACCTTGAATAGTATGAGTTACAACAACATTTAATTTAACTTTTGGGATTAATAAAGTAGTTCTGAATTTGAATTTAATTGAATTGTTATTTTCATAAACACTGACTAACTGTGGCAAGTGAGTCCTGCAGTGTTTTAGATATCCTGGATGATTTATTGATATGCTTTTGGAGCAGCTCTGGAGACTGACCAGACTGGTAAATGTCACTGGCTTTGTTTCTAATCTGTTCCTGAGTTGTGTTAAATCTGGGCAGGCAGGCAGGCAGGCAGGCAGGCAGGCACAATACCATCTGTGTTAGAACAAACAGAGCAACAATATAAAGTTTAAAACAGGATGCACATTACAGAAAGTGTAAATATATCATTTGGAACATACAGAACAACAAATATTTTTAACTACATTATGTCTTCAGCCAGGCTCTATTTTAATTACTTATTGATTCTGGCAATAACCAGACCTGGTTGTAGCAACTGTGGCAACTCGGCTTTCTGAAAAATGTGGTTAATCCCAATTAATTTGTGTTAACAAGGTGTTTCCTTTTTCACTCAACTCCAGGTTTGTTTGGTAAGATTTTTTTCCTGAATGCATGAATTCTTTATTTTAAAACTGCATTTTGCATTCAGATTATGATATTAAAATTTGTTTGATGACCTGACACAAATTTAAGCGTGACAAAAAAAAAAAAAAAAAAAAAAAATGGAGAAACTTGGTAAAATGGCAAATACCCTTTCACATCATTGTTTTTAAAAAAGCAAACTCCTGAGACCCTGAACATGTTTTATCTGTGTACAAATTACTGTATGTATATAATATAGCCAAATGTGCATCACTTCAAAGTAGTTTCAATATCCACAAATTTACAATTTCTATGTTTTTAGGACATTTCTGGCAACATCAGTTTCTTTAATCTGTTTTTCATCTTGGACTGTTCTGCTTCACCGATTATTTATTAAACATTTTGTTTTCCTCTTTTGCAGCTGGTTGCAAACACAGTGCTGTTCACTAGTGTCAACTTGTCAGGACTGTTTGTTCGCATCCTGACTGAGCGAGCCCAGAGAAAAGCCTTTCTTCAGGCTCGCAACTGCATTGAAGAACGACTCCGAATGGAGGATGAGAACGAGAAACAGGTAAAGGCACCTGTATGCTAATTAAAACTGGGGCTTAAATCAAGATGTATATCACATATTTCCGCAATTTCTATCCACCACATTTCTTATTCATGGCAACACATTTATTCATAGTAATAATGTTTCAGCTTTGCACTATATAAATGAAAGTGTTTCATATTCTCCCCACTCTCTCTTTTTTTTAAAACACACATGCACTCAGGAGCGCTTGCTAATGAGTCTGTTGCCCAGGAACGTAGCTATGGAGATGAAAGAGGATTTCCTGAAGCCCCCTGAAAGGATCTTTCACAAAATCTACATCCAGCGTCATGACAATGTCAGGTAGGACTTGATCATACACCATCACTGTTGTACAGCACAGCTGTGAACCAAGTTCAGGCAAAATGAAATTCTCCTTCTCTTTGAGTTGACTCCATGTTGTCACTTATAGTGGTTTCAATTTAGAGAGAGTATGTTCTCCTCAAGGGAAAATTTTCTTCATTAACAGCGGAAACACTGTCAGTACATTATAATCTATCCTCAGTGAGGATCTGAGTAATTTCAACAAACCCTGTGAAATAAACACAGAGGACTGTGCAGAAGTATTTTAAATTAGCAGAACTGCTGGTTCTGAATGTTTACTGTGATGTTTGATGAAGGATATTCTATTTTATGTAAAGGGAAAAAATAAACTAATCAACAACCAGGAGAGACTAGAAGACTACATGAGGGCTTAAACTAGAGTGTACAGGCTGAGTTGATTAAAGAGAACGATGCTGTTGCTTCTGTTTTCAACAACTGTTTCCTTGACTCTGTAAGTACACTAAGAATAATCTGGAAATTGTTCATTTAGACAGACCATGCCAGGCTTTCCACCTGATAGATACTAATATGTCTCAAATACAGATCATCATTAACTTGTTGAAATGCACCAAAAGCACAGATGACTGTCAACATCATATAGTGTTTTTAAAGTCAGTGAAAGATACTGTGTCCTACCCTATTACTCTTTAAACTGATTTGCCTTTGTGTTTGTCCTATGGATTTGAAATGGGCCATTATTACACCTGTTTTTAAGTCTGGACACTGTCTCAAAGGTAGTAACTACAGACCAGTAAGCATATTACCAGCAGTTTAAGAGGTTGCTGAAAAATTTGTAACTGAACAACTATTTACATCTTTTTAAACACAAGTAACTATGGGATACACAACATGAAATTTGGTTAGACAACAAATTATTCAACCAAAACAAGTATTTTGTGGATAGACTCAAATGTAAGAGAAGTAGTAAGTGCTGTATTTTCACATTTATGTAAAGAATTCAGTAAGGTAGACCATAGTGTTTTAACATCAAAATTACATTTTACTGCGTTACTCACTGCCTTTGATATCATCATATTTATGAAACTGGCAGCAATGTGTTAACGCAGGAGATGTTAGATGTAGTTATGTAAAGTGTATAGCAGGTATTCCACAAGGATAAGTATTAGGTTCTCTGTTATTTGGTCTTTATATTAATGATCATTCCGGAACACTGTCTTAATGCAGATCTACAAATGTATGGAGATGACACTGTTGTATATGCATATGTTAATTCAGCAGAAGATGCACATTTGTAGCCAAGCTTACAAATGTGTTAGAAAGGATCACACTGGCTTGATCAGTCATGTCTGAGCTTGGATGTCAATAAAACTAATTAAAACCATGGTACAACCTCCTACTGTTGAAATTCTTGTTCAAGTAAACAGATTAATATAGTTACTAAATATAAACACCTTTGGCTAATCTTGGATCCAAATCTCAGTTTTATATACATGTGAAAAGTTTATTTAACCAATAAAATATTTAAAACATTTTAGCTATATTATGAGATACCCAACTCTAGACACTGCCAAAATATTAATGCATGCCATATTTTTGTCTCATATGTCTTACTGTGTCACAAACAAGGGGCAGACTGGTGTTGTCATATTATACTCACCCACTGAATTTGATTAGATCTCTCAGAATATCCTCCACATTAAACTGTTCCACTGTACTTTTTTGGGGGAAATCAGCCCTTTATGAAAAAGCAACAAAACAGTGAAACATGCTGCCAGAAGAGGTGAGGAGCTGTAGCTCTTTTAGATCCTTTCAAGAGTTGGTTAAAGATCATCCAGAGCCACTATAACTGATTTGGATGTTTTAAAAAATAATGTGTGGTGTTGTGGGTTTACAGTTGTGTAAGACATGTATACAGTATGCGACGATGTTGCTGGATTGTGTCTGCTTTGTTTATTTTATTGACCATTCTTATCTTAATTCTTAACTGTTCTTAACTTCCTTTTTTTTATTATGACGTGTCAAGGTACTATGGATGGTTGGATGATTACTTTAAGGCTATAATCTGGTACATCAATTGATAATATTTGTGTTTAAAATATACATTGTCCTTTTTAGTACGTGTATTACATTTGGAATGTTTCTTAATGGTAGTAATTTTTGAAACAATAAATCATTGGATTAGAAATACAATAAAAAAGCAGTTTTCTTTAGTAAGACTCCCACTTGGAAAAGCTCCTTAAATTATAGCACTATCTGTGAAATGGTCTAATCAGTCATGTGACATATAAGAGTCCATTGCAAACTTTTCCTTCAGTGTTATTGTTTTACTGTGGATGCCAGACTGATGGATGGATGGAAATAACACTTTAATGCATCATAAAACAATGATGTTATTGTCCAGAAACATTAACACCACAGGGTAATTGGCTCTTACTAACGCACAGCATAATCTTAATTTTGGAGTAATTCTACGGTTTTTTGTTTATTAATTTTGAATGTGCAAATTACCAGTGCCACTTAGAATAGTTACTTCATGTTCTACCTTTAAATTAACTTCTCTGATCAAATAAAATAAGAAAAATCTCAAAATGTCCATCCAGTGCAGGACTTTGTTGTAATCCTCTACTTTTTTCATGAGGTTCCTGCCCTTTTCCTCATGGTTCTGTTGTTCTATCAGCTGTGTTGGATCTTTAACCCTTTGTCAGATAAAGTGTTAAAAGTCAATTCATTGCAAGAAGTTGCATTTCCTTTATCCTCCATCCACTTTTTCTCTGCTTCTCTGGCTTCATTGTGAAATCTGCCCTTTCAGCTCCAGCATTTCCTTGTTTTGTCTTGTCTTATCTTCAGCTTCTCTCCATTCTGTGCTCTCGGAGCAGCAGTAGGGAGGCTTGAGGAGGAGAATTTGCTTAGCCCTGGGATTAAATTGCTACAGGGGATTAAATGCAATGGAGACTAGATTCTTGTTGCGTAACTTTCTCTGGATGTGTGTGTGTGCTCGTGAGTGTACACGCTGGTTAAATACGGACAGATCTCGATGGAGCTTTGCTGATTGCTTTTTGCCTTGAACTCCTTTGAAGACAGCTTTTAGAGGTGATATAGAAACGACAGGACTTGACTTGGGGTGGTCTTTTATTTCTAAATAGATTCGATGTTTCTTACTTTTGTAATAAGAATGTCTGAATGCTTGCTGTATATGATTACAAGTGGAAAAATGCTTTCCCATTTGTATTTAAAAAGTAAAATACATTTTCATCATTTGAAGAAACAAATAGAAGTTGCCATCCAAAATAATGCAGTCAGCCTTATTTTTTGACTATCACCTCTAACAAATTAATTTCTTCTAATACAAATGACAAAAACTAGTTCAAACCTTTGCTCTGCTCTGTCACTTTGCTCTTTTAAGTAAAGAGATATGTTCAGTTACCTTTACTTAGCATCCCCTAAATCAAAAGGTTTTCACCACGTTTTATCTTACAGTAAAGAACCTTCACATCAAATCTACTATTCATTTTTCCCACTTTACAAGATGAATATACCCAAATAAAATCCTAATACAGCTTAATACATTAACATCCAGATTTGAATAACCCAGAACCCTTTTAATTAACAATAACATAGTATAACATTCACTTCATTATTTTGTATCTTGAAAAGAAATTTGTGAGAGACAATTTATTGCACTGAGTGGGTTTACTTTGAAATAAAATTACAACAATTAAAAATAAAGTACCACAATCACTGACGGACTGTTCATTAATCATACAAGCCCACCTAAAAAAGGAGAGCATGTTTTATAGTCAAATTTTGTTTCAAACATATTGTGCTTTTATTGACTTGCCGTCAGCACATCCGCTGCCCACACTGTATCTCCAAAGGGGCCCATCCAGAGCTAACCCCGAAGCCAGCTCCATGCTCATATCTTCGACTGTGTGATTAAATTGACATCACATCTGCCAAAGAAGCTACAGCAATGCCTCCTGGAGTGGGAAAGAAGATATTTGCATAATTGGGCAAATAACTCTTCAAATAAGTGCCACTGGAGAGGAAATGATGAATGAATGTGGGTGTGTGTCACTATGTGTGTGGTTGTGGTGGTGGCACATCTTGTCAGATGATATTGGGTGTAACATTATAATCACCACAGGATTAATGCTGTTTGTAATTTGTGGTTCATTCAGGTAAAATTCAGCACCATGTGGATTAAAATAATTTCACTTACAGTAGTGATCCAGATATCTGTAACTGTAAATCATTCAAACCAAGATGACACATATTGATGGACTTTTGAGAGTTAAATCATGATCTATTTTTTCTCCATATACAATTTCAGCTGCCCCGCTATTCATTCATGTAGTCTGATTCTCGTCCTTATTATGTGCCTTACATTTTCTATAGCAAAGAAATCTAGATTGCTGGAGGAGCAGCCAAGTAAACACACTGCAGTTCAATTAAACCACACTGCTGGAAGTTGTACTGAATGAGCTCTGGCACTGTCTTACTGGAATAACTATGAACCTCCTGGGAAACCTCCGGAGTTTCTTTAGAATTCCAAATGATACTCCAACCCAACTACAACATACAAGTCACACATACAGTGGCTCTTAAAGGTTTTTACACCTCTCTTAAAATCTCATGTCTCTTTGATGTTAAAAAAGTCCAAAAAATTTCCCAACTTTTTCTACAAATGGTAAATGGCCTGTGCTTGTATAGCAAGTCCAGAGGACCCCAAAGTGCTTCACACTGCGCTCAGTCATTCACCCACTCACGCACACATTCACACGCTGATGCTGGCAAACTACTGGATAGTACCCACAGCTGGGGCAGTCTGACAGAGGCGTTAAATTATTTGACATATGTCCTGACCAGTTTAACTGAAAAAGAAAAACATTTTTAGGAGGAAAAATGTATGCCCACCTTCAAAATAATATTTTTTTTCAAAGCACGTTTTGACTCAATTTCAACATTCAGTGTTCTTTGATAGGAGTGAATCAGAATCCCACATCTCGACTTTGTGATATTTGCTCAATCTACCTTGCAAAAGTTCTCCACATATATTAGACTGTGAGGATGCCTCTGTTCACAGCCCTCCATAAATAACTCCCAGAGATTATCTGTCAGATTTGGTTCAGACTAAGGTAGGCTAGGCCTAACTAATTTCAGTCCGTTCATTAGTTTTGGGGAAATACCTAGTTCTAATAATGTCACCATTGTTTCATATTTTTCCAGTTATTGGAGTCCTCTTAAATTTGCAATGAGACATATGTAATTTTCTGTACACTCTTCCTGAGTGGTACTTTTAAACCATGAGGTCTTTTTGATTATTTGGGTTTATGTCTGGAAAGTTTTGGCTTGAAGATGCAAGAACTAGGTAATGTCAGAAAAATACGACTGTATCATCAGATCCACTATGATTCGTGGAAGGTGTGAATGGCTAAATATAGAAACTGAATCAAAAGGTACTTCAATAAAGTTTAGTTAATCTGAAAGTGAGCACATTTATGTATCTTTTATTCATTTATACATTAAAAACGTGTGTGCAAAAAAACTAAAATGATAAATCAAACTCTTATCTTTTTACATCACAGGAGCCAGGCATTTTAACAGGGATGTGCACACATTTGAGAGCAACTGCACATATGGAGCTGTTGCAAGCCCATACATTTAGAGATACTGTCCTTTCTTTCTTGAGGACAAGAACCATCTGATCCCTGCTCATATGTAAATTGATTTTTTTCTCTCCAGCTGAGAACGTGGTGGCTTTTCTGAACAGAAATTATTTGTTTATTAGATTCCTCCTTAATCTATAAGAATTTATGATTTTATTTCTGAAAGTAGAACTGGAGTTTTGTCAATGTAATGGCTTGATCCTGGTGTAATTGTAGTTTTTATACAGTGCCATCAACTGGTTGAGTCTGACCAAAATTTTAATGTGTTCACTTAAGCCTTGATTTTATTATGCGTGTTCCTCAAAACTGTCAGAATCTCTTCACACAAGTATAGTTGATAGATGCTGATAGGTCTAACTCCTTTGCAAATTTGCACATTTTCTTATTTCACATTCTCTGTAAACTGTTTAATGATTTTTTTGGCAGAATTTGACTAAAAGGTATTTGCTCATTTTATAACCAACACTGACACCTTAGTTACAGCTGATTAATCAGTTGATCACTAAAAGTTTTATATTCTGATTAGACTTTTTTGCATACCACTGTTGTGCTCAAAATATATTCTGCACTGAAAACCAAATGATTATTCACAATTTCTAAAGGCTGGACAATTTTTCCCACCAAACATTATGGTTTTCAAAAAAACCCAAAAAAACAAAACAACAAAAAAAACATATATAACATGAGTCTGCACAAACATACTTTCAATTGTCTGACTTGAGGAAAGGTAAAACTGTTTTTGGAAAAGAAAATGCTTTGGAGTTTCAGTTTGAATTTTTCTCTCAAAGGGTCTGTGCCAAATCCTGACAATTCAGTTTTATCCTGGTTGACGAGGAAATTATGCTGTGCATTTCAGTGCAATCTTGGCATGGGCTGGTTACTGGTTTCAAGGTACACGCGATATGAAAAAGTCACGGTTTTAGAGAATAAAGGCCACTATATGGGAACACATCAGCTACCATAAGACAGACGGAAACTTGGAGGAAGAATGTTGCCCTACATGCAAAACCTGCTTACAGTAGCAGCCAAAGGAGGCAAAATATCTAACATGATAATACATCTAGAGGAGCTCCACCCATCACCATTTGCTAAATTCAAGGTAAAGTTTATGCTGTCTTAAAATGATTAAGCTACATTTAGGGTCTGGCAATAGTGATTTGATTCCCAGCCGCCCATGGTCCCTCATCATCCGAGACTTCATCACTGGATTGCCCACATCTAAAAATAAAAATGTCATCCTCACCATCATTGACAAGTTTTCTAAAGCATGGCATCTCATTGCCCTCACCAAACTTCCATCTGCCACGGAAATTCCTTTTCTATCATGTCTTCCATCTCCATGGTATCCTCTCTGAAACAGTGTATGACCATGGGCCTCAATTTATTTTCCAGGTCTGGAAGGACTTTGCTCCACCCTTGGTGCTAAACCCTGTTTATCTTCTGGGTTTCACCCCCAAAGTAATGGGCAATGCAAGCGTGTGCATCAAGAGCTTGAAAATGCATTAAGATGTGTTTGCACCTCCTACCACACTTCCTGGAGTATCTACCTTCCATGGATTGAATATGCGCACAATTCATATATCTCCTCCACTTCTGGCCTTTCCCTGTTTTAAGTATCATTGGGTTACCAACCTTCCCTCCTGCTAACTACCTTCCCCGATTCCATAATCCCTTCGGTTAGAACTCACCTTCAGGCTTGCAGCAGAATCTGGGGGCAGACCCAAACGGCATTATGCCGCACCTCTGCCTTAAACAAGAGGCTAGCCGATCAAAAATGCATCCCTGCGCCACCCGAACTTCCCACTTATATCTTTCTCGAGGAAACTTTCCCCCTGATTTTTTGGACTTTTTCCCATTAAAACCATCAGTTCATCTGTTGTCCACCTGAAACTTCCATCTCACCTCAGTATACACCCAGTCTTTCACGTCTCTCAAAGCAAGCCTTTTCATTCCAGCCCTCTGTTCCTAAAACCTCCTCTCCTAAGACCTCCTTTAATCTTTTCACGTGCCTTCTCTTACTTGTGTCCTGTCATTCCTCTGCAGTTGCCCATTTTCTGGATCCTTCGTTGCCTAACCGTTCTTCAGGTTCCTCTGTTATCATCTTATACCTCATGTTGAGTCAGCCAACCCATTCCCACGGGTTATCTCACTGCTCCTCAAACTGTTCACCTGTTAAGGAACTTACCTGCAAGTTGCTACTGCTACTTGCTGCCTGTCACCCTCCAACACACCTGCAACAATCACTCCTCCTTTGGAAAAAACAAAAGACAATTACCTACTAAACCTGTTCCCTGCCAAACACATCATCTGCAGATCAACTGACCTCTCCTGTTGTCACCTCTGGCCATCCAAACAGTAAGATCCATCCTCCGACATTAATCTTCTCCTGCCATTTGCAAAAACTAATCCACTTACCTTTGTCCTCACTGCCGAACTAGACCTGGTCTTCCCTCAGACGCTGGCTGAGCTTCTTCAATCTTTTCCAATTAAATAAAACTGTTAAAACTTCTGCTGTTGTCTGTAGTTGTTGCCTGCTTAAGAGTCTTAGCTATCATTATGACATTAAGAGGCAAATTGCGTATGCATTCACATCAAAGCATGTGAAAGAAAATGCAAAATAATACATATTAGAGATGTAATCATAATACCATGATACCAATCGCTTTAAGTCATTTTCTGCTGACCTGACTGGTATGTCTTATTTGTCAGAAATTATTATATCATATTTAAGAAATTAATGTCATGATAAGATGACATTAAATCAGAATATAACCGCAGATGTGGAACTGAGAAATCTCCATTTTGAGGATTTTTTTATTCCTTTTTTAGTCATTAGTGTTAATCTTCCAGTCTAAACATAAGCTATATGAACTGTGCTTTGCATCGGTTAATATGAAGTGAACTGCACAGAACTAATTTATCTGACAATCTTACTTTAGTTTTGAATATACCTAATGCACTTATTGTAATGTACAGTTTCTAAACAAAAATCAAAACACACTACTTTAAGATTTTGTAATAATCATGGATTTATCTCATGTTTTAGCCAATGTTTTGAGAAAAAAAAATAACTCAACATTTGATGTGTAGGGAGTTAATTTGGATTACTTAATCTCTTTCTGAATCGATCACTATGTAATTCAGAGTATACCACACTTTATCCCTTTATTTAATAACTGACTGCATCTTAAATAGCTTCCCACTAAATGTAAAAGTTGTTCAGACTTTCTCCAGAATTACAAATCCTAACTAAAACTGACACCCTCAAAGGGATTGTTTCTTTCTATGGGAAGACACTCTCTCTGAATTCCCTGTAGTTCTTTATACCTTTCTTCTTTTATTTAACAGTTCACTATAACCATCATACTTGTTTTGATCTCTGCATGGTGCCTATTTTTGCATACCTATCACAAGCACTGACCTTAGGCCTTTATTTTCTTGCTGCAGAATTTATTGCTACTTTAACTACTACACATAAATCTCTTCAAGAAACCACTGAAAACAACATTTTTGAAATTATAAATCACAGGCGCTTTAATCTGTTTTAATAAGTGTCATGAAAAGTGTTTTCCCCTTGCAGAGTTCTTCTTTGATTGCTGTATGTTATACCTAGATGTTTCAGATTATCAAACACATTTTAATATCAAATAACCTGTATAAATGCAAAAAGTTGTTTTTAAATGAGGATGTCATTCATTTAGGGAAAAAAGGCTATCCCAACAAACCTGGGTCTAAGTGAAAATATGATTGCTCTCTTTGTTATATCATGAATCAACTGTAATTAACCGTGTACTTTTAGTTCAGTTTCACTACTTACAGCCAGGCATGACTACTTTCAGACCTGTAGAATCCTTAAACCACTTCAACACAACCTCTCTGAAAATATGAAGATGGCTAAGAGATGCCTTGATCAAACACAATTCAGGAAATGGCTGAGAAAGAAAGTCATTGACATATGTCAATTTGGAAAGGATTACAAAATCATTTCTAAGCCTTTGGGACTCTGCTAAACCACAGTGAGAGCCATTATCCACAAATGGAGAAAATATTGAACAGTGGTGAAATTTCCAAGGAGTGGGTGCTTACTAAAAATTACTGAGAGATTCATTACTCCGAGAACCATGCTCCCTAGCAGAAAATCCTGAAGAAGAAAGCCCAGCCTAGCCCGGCCATTGCCTTCCTGTGCAATTCCGCTTGATTCAAATTTCATTTCAGAGCACAGTCTGGGCTTTCTCCCATTGACTTGGAATCATCCAGTAGAATTTCAACCAGGCCAATCAGCAAACAGAAGGAGGAGTTGTGAACCATGACGTCGATTTTCTGCACTGTTTTAGAATTGTAATCTGCCTGTAGTTTGGCAATGGCAGCGGAGGAAGTGAATGAAGCCATTCCATGTTGGCCACACTTCCAAATATTGAATTAACATTAACAGCTATCTCGTTCAGCTTGGCACCTCTCTTCTAAGTGGGACTGTTGTTTACAATGCAGGCAATTTCCGGCACGCTTCATAGCGTCGACTTGGCACATTACATAAGTCACAGGCAAACACTAGCGACTGGGTAAAATCATATCCAATCATTTAAAACTTAAGAGTCCACACCTCCAGGAAGGAATTGTTTCTCGATAGCCAGAAGCCCAGCACTGCTGTACGAAGGAAAGAATAAAACAAGGGGCTGGTTTTTACCAGGCTAGACTTTACCTACCAGATACATGGTAATTAAAGGGGTGGTGGCATCACTTTATAAACTATTTCATGTTGTTGATATTGCTGCATGTGTCAATTCTCCAAAGAATTTCATGAAAAAAATAAAGTCACCTTTTTGTAGGAGGTTGTTTTGGCAGGCCAGATTTCCCTCCTTGGTAAAAGGGTTGGGTATGGTAATGATATGTGGCTCTACCTAGCTGACTTCACTCTGATTGGCTACAACTATATTTGGGAAACTCTTCAGTAAAATGCGCTGAACATTGTCTCAAATTGAGGTTATAATTGCGTGGTACTTCCCCATAAATGAACTTCAGCCACTCTTCTCTGATTCTCTCATCCTTCAGGAGTAAGTGGAAACTTCCAGCCACTTTTGAGCAGCCTCGGACATAATAGGTCCGCTTTTTAGTAGCCAACCTCTTCTCAAGTGCAGTAGCCAGACATGCTAGGGCAACTTAGCCCTTAAATTAGCCAGTGTATCAGCTGGGGGAAAAAGGGAAGGGGAGGGGAAAGCTGTTTGCTTGATAGTGTGCTCTAATTGGGGAATATGAATTACAAAGAAAGATAACTCGCGTAGAAAGAAACATTGTTCTCTGATTTGCCCGTTTTTGAGGAAAGAAACAAAACTGACCATTTATGAGCAGGGGTTTTGATACCAACTCTTGACATTCACATCAATGATCATATTATACCCCCAAAACCACAGAAAAAGGAAATTTGTTGTCATGACACCTTTAATAAAGTAAAAGAAGTATCATTTAAAAATATTCACAGATTCTACCCATCCAAAATCTTTCCACAACAGTTTAACAAGGATATAAATATAAATTGCTCTTTCTGTGAAGGAAACCCAGAAGATGTTTTTCCATTTATTTTGGTTTTGCTCCTTCTCCACTCAGTTTTGGAAACGTATTTGCATTTTGATTTCAACTTCTATTGTGGTCTTTTGTTCTCATCTAATGAAATGGCAGCACCTCCCAAGATGGCTGCAACCTCAGACACTTGTCAACCCCTGTATGTTTGTTTGTTTTTTCTTGGACGGGCTGTACTGAAATGTAATTTCCCCCCTGGCGGACTAATAAAGGTATTCTTCTTCTTCTATTGAACCACATCCCTCCATTTGTTTTTGGACATATATTATTTGGCTTCAGTGACTACCCAACAGCAAAAAAACACAAACAATTTTGTAGCATTAATCATATTACATACTTAGCCAAATGGTGTATTCACAAATGCTGGTACACTAATCAAAAACCACTTGTTGCCATTTTTGAAAATGAAGTCAAACTATATATTAAAATTATTAGATATTTCACCAATATGAAAGCCATTAAAACTTGCAACTTATGTGCTCTTTTTGAGGTATTTGTGTAATTCTGTTATTGTAAAGTACTGTCTCAATGTGTGTAACCCCCTGGTGGCTGTCATTGTACTCCAATTTATCGTACTGTTCTGCATTCTGTTCCTCAATTAAGATTTTTTAATAAAGGATGTTTTTTTTTTTTTTTTTTTTTTTTTTACAGCACACGTAATAAAGCTCCTTCACAGTCGAGCTGGCACACTACATACATCACGGCCAAACGTCAGTGATAGGGTAAAATCATATCCAATTGTTTAAAACTTCAACAGAGTCAACACTTCCAGGAAGCAATCGTTTCTCAATAGCCGAGAGCCCTGACCCACTGTACCAAAGAAAGCGTAGAAGAAGGGGCTGGTTTTTACCAGACTAAGCCCAGCCATCAGTTTGTAACCTTAAACTTAAGGAGACTATTATGTTACACAGCAGGATAAGGAGCCAAAACTAACCAGGAAGTCCACCTCTTTGAGGTATTAAAAAACAAACAAACAAACAAAAAACATAATAGTGGTATTGGATTGGTCTTGTGATGTTGACTTAAAGCTGCAGTATGTAACTTCTATGAAAATTTTTTTTTTTTACATTTTTATTAAAGTTATCACTATGTCATGACAGTATGATATAAGACAGATAATCTGTGAAAAAAAAAAAAAAATCAAGCTCCTCTGCCTTCTCCCAGTGCTCCCAGTACTAACTGCAGCAATACCCACTCAGTCAGAAACAACCAATCAGAGCCAGGAGGAAGGTCTTAGCGCTGTCAATCACCTTCATGTAGGTGCCTCTCACACACTCCCCCTTGCTCTCTGCTACATTACAGCTGGGTCACTACAACATAGCCTGTCATGAATGCTAAGGCTAGTTAGCATGGGCACCGATGACAGCAGATAAACAGTTTTCCTGGAACAGTAAGTTGTTTCTTCACTATTAGCACATTTAGTGGTGCATAGATGAGGTTGATTGACAGCACAAATACCTTACCCCTGACTCTGATTGGTTGTTTTAGGTCGGGAGCAGTGCATTTCTTTAGACAGCAATAATAGCTCAGGGAGGAGGTGGCCTTTTAACAAATATGCAAAAACACATTTTTGTAAAAGTTACATACTGCAGCTTTAACTCAGATTAAGCTGCAGCTTAAATGGATTTCTTTTTCAATTCTTAAAAAAAAATGCTCTTCAAATTTGCAAAACATAACAATTCTGCAATGGTGGTATAACCATTTATATTTTGGGGATATTGATACTTTTTGTTGAGACAGGTTGGGTTTTCTACTTAATAGCCATTTGAAAACTGCATCTATTTATGAAATGACAGACTTATATAGCACTTTATTAGGACACTCAAAGACACTTTACAATGAAATCATTCCCATTCACACACTGATTGGCAAGCTTCTTGACTGTAGCCACAGCTGCCCCAGGGCAGTCTGACAAAAGCGAGGCTGCTTATACCGCACCATTAGCCCTTCTGAACACCACCAGCAGGTAAGGTGGGTGAAGTGTCTTGCCCAAGGACACAATGACAGAGACAGATGGGGTTGAGGCTTGAACCAGCAGGACGAACTCCTATCTACGTCGCCACCATCGCTCTAACTCATTTATTCAGGATATCCTTATCTGGCATATATTAATAAGCTGGATGATCGAGAAAAAAAATTAATGTGATAAAAAAGCAGAAACAAAAGATATCTGTAAGTGGACAACTATTGTCACCACACCGTAACCCTATTTCAGAATTTCAATGGTGTTAGCGCAAAGTGTTTTCAGAAACATGGTATTTAATACGCTACATTTTTACCAGCCACAGATGGTTGTTGGATAAACTATTTAACACGCACTGAATCCACTGCCCCTCATTATGGTGACATCTGTGAGACAATAAAGTGACATTTAGCAGCTCTCTCTCAGAGATCCAGCACTCTGTCATGCTGTGAAATCTCAGGCCCACATGAAGGTAACAGTCTGCAATCAGTACAAGAGCAGCAGACGTGTAAGTTGTTTGGGACAGTTTTATGACTAATCCCCTTCACACTATCAACTAGCACACAGTATTCAGGCCCAATCCTTTAGAAACTTTCTCCTCTGCCTTGTTATAAAACATGAGGGAATAAATGAGGACACCACAATTTTTGGGCCAAGGAACAAATTGGACATCTAACTGTTCCAGAACTTAATACCAGTATGTGATTTTGCTCAGATGTAAATGCTGGCAGGGTGCACCATTGGACATAGGCTAGGGTTCGCCGATTGGATAAATTTATTGACCATTGATGATAGACTAAGCCATTCATTCATCGGTTGTTTTTTAAAGAATGATTTAAAAACTTTTTTTTTTTTTTTTTTTTTGGGGGGGGGAGGTATGAGTTACTTTGTTAATTATAGTAATAACGCTTGATTAAAGCCAACAGACACCGCCCACCGGAAAAAATATAATGATGCACACAAACTCCTTCCAGCTGCAAGCAAAGCTTTCATTTTCCCTAGAGTGCATCTAAGTGCAGTGGCAATTTATTTACTCAAACTTAGAACAGTAAGGCAGAATTCCATCTTCAGAAAATAAAAAAATAAATCTGAACAATAACCGCAATGGTGGAGTGGACAAACAAACAGAGACTGGCTTTCCTCCCAGTTTTATCGTGCTTCCACTGTTTATATAAATAAAAATAGTCTCCAGCAAACATGGGCACTTGCATAAAATTAAAAAACAAATCTCTGCTGCAGTTTTAAGTCTTTTTGGGTGATTTGATGCATTTAAAATAAGTACATCACAGAAACATCCAAAAACTCTAAGGAATTAGAACAAGCAGAAAAAAGGAAAATTTCTTCTGAATAAAGCTTAGAAATACTTTGACAGGAAAAACAAGCATAACAACCCTTATTTGGATTTAGCAGTGTGTGCAGAGGGTTAACAATATTACCAGCGCTGAAGATGAGTTCCAAAGGTGTGCTTATGGCCAGTATGTATACTTTCCTGCCATTTGTGTTTGAACATTTTTCATCCATTTTCCTTTGAGAGATATTTACAGCCCAGGTGCACTGCGTCCATCTGGGACAGTCCTTTTCATATTAAACTGTGTTTCGCATTTTCTGGTGAAAAGCTTTTTTCAGAGCTTGTTGATGGAGCTGCAGCACCTGGTGACCGCGTAGCGTAATCAGCCGGATGGTGAACACATAAACTGCACAAGCGGCAAACCGCTTTGGTTGCAGTCTGTGGTTTACCTCTTTCAGAAAAAGCCCAAATATCTCCTGCACGAATATATCGCCCATCGTCATTTGTTGGACTGACGAATATCGGCTGGGACAATGTTGCATATCGTCCAACCCTAATCCAGACTTGATTTCACTTTTACGTATGTTATTAATTCTGGATTCAGGTTAGATGAAAAAAAAAGCTCTAAATGGCAGACATCTTACAGAAAAGCAGAAATGCACCCTACCAGAGGAAGGAGTGGGTCAACAGGCCAGAAGCAGGCGGAAGCCGTGCACTGCAAACCACTCCAACTGCAGCTGGTAAAACCAGCAGAGCAACAGCGCTACAGAAATGCACAGCAGGTGTAACACCAAATAGCCAACCAAATCCCAGCTACTCAGATTGAAAATGGCACTTATGATCTCAGATGCGCAGATCCCAAGAAAACGCACAAACAGCTGACATGCAACAGGAGGAGCAAAGCCGCACACCATAGCAGCAACCTGCTCAAATACAAAGCAGTCTGCTCCACCCATCAATCAGTGGTGCACTCTGATCAGCACCTGGTGCACGCAGAGAGGAGAGGGTGGAACACCATCTCACCACATAAAGATGATTTCATTTTAAGAGCAGCTTGGGTTTTACTTCTTTATGCATTGGTGTAAAGAATTGTTCTGACATTAATTTAAATGAAATGTGTAATTTAAGAGGATAAAATGTAAACTTTGTCCTCCAACATATTGAAGCAGACAGTTTTAGAGCTTCATCTCACCTCTGAAGTGAGGTAAATTTGTTTTCTTTTTCAATAAAGAATCAAAACAGGTGACATACTATACCATTATTGATTAAATGGATTTGAGTGAATTTTAAATAAGGCTGTGACAATATATTCAGCTTAAAAATGAGACAATGGACAATACTTGGTTCAGGAGAAGAATATGAAACAGGATTTTACATACATTTTTCAGAAAAACTAAGAATCCACTTTTTTATTTCATGAGGTGTATAAACCTTTCACAAACTGCTTGATGAAGAATCTTAGGATTAATCAATCAGTGGAGAATAATTCAGTCAATGCAGTTAAGCCCAAAATTATTCATAACCCTGGAATATTTAGATGTAAAAATGTTTTCATTGAACTAAAATGTTTGTTTCTGATTGGAAACAAGACAGTTGTCTCTCAAAAGATGATAAAACAATGTATTAGTATCAAAGTTTAAAAAAAAAAAAAAAAAAAACTTTTTTTTTTTTTTTTTTTTTTTTTTTTTATGTTCTTGAAAAAGATTATGTCAAGGGGTGCTTCAGTGGCGCAGGGATAGAGCATGACCCATGTACAGAGGCCTCAGTCCTCCACACAGCCGTCCCGGGTTTGGGTCCTGGCCAGTTGACCTTTGCCAGATGTCTTCTCCCTCTCTCACAACCCACTTTCCTCTCAATCTATTGTGAAATATAGGCCACTCGAGCCACAAAAATTCTTAAAAAAAGGTCATGTCAAACATTTTTCATACCTTCATTAATAAATGGAAAAATCTTTGCATTACCTCAATCAAACCATTCTCCTTTTTATGTATTTCCACTGGTGTGTTTCCACGTTTATTTTTGCTGATGAGCTCCAGGTCTTTGAGGTTTGAAGTGCTCCATGTCATGACCCTGATCTTTAGCTCCCCCAGCAGATTATTTTTCAGTTTTGAGTCAAGATTTTGACTGGCCGACTCCAAACGTTTAAGTTTACTTCCAGTTAGAAGAAACACTTTATAGTTATCAGGCAAAATGGTTTAGAAATGTTAGAAATTAAGTTCTTGCTTAGAACAAATACCCGTATTTAAGCAAACTATAAAAAATGCACAATTTTTCTTAGGTAAGATTTGAAAGTTAATGAATACTTAAAAGGTGTTGAAACAACAGCCTATATTTAGTGTTTTGAACAACTATTAAAATTCCCATTGTGTTTCTTCATAATGTTTTTGAATTATAACTTTAAAAAATTATAAAATATAAAAATGACCTGCACCAGTGCTTCCCATAGTTGTTGTCTCAACTCAACAAATTGTGAGTTGAGACACAATTTGACAAAGACTCAAGACTCTTTGTCTTGAGTCTTCCTTCAGAAATAAAAGTAAAGAAAAAAACAGGTGTGACAAGAAGACAAAAACGATTAACTGTTTGCCAGTTTGGGCTGGTGGAAAAAAAAAAAGTTGGAGGGGCTAATAGAGTTCCCTTCCTAGTCCAATATAAGGATTCAAATGAACAGTAGGAAAATGATTACAGTTCCACAATAATATAACATTTTTAATGCAGCAAAATAACATAAAAGGTTAAATTAGCTAAAAGTAAAAGGTCTGTTCTATAACTTGCAAAATATAAAGAATTTAATTATTAAATTAGTGTCAACAGCTAACTCTAAATCAGACTCAAAAACTGTGAAAAGGACATAACCAATGTATGATTGCCTGGAAATTTAACTCAACAAACAGGCTAAATTCTCATAAAATGGAAGAGAATCAACGAATGACACCAAACAGCAGAGGCCTTCCTACCTAAAGGAAATAAAACACACTGGTATCGGATGAAATAATCACGGCTACTAACAGTTAACCCAGGAATGCAAAAGACTTAACCAGGTTCTCTTGGAACCACAACACCAAACAATCGCCCTGGATTTATCTAACAATCAGGTGCTCAGCAAAATCTTATAAATGCAAATGTTCATAGATCTGAGTCAGCAAACAGGATATCAGCTCCTCCTTGTACAACACCACATCAGAATGGCCATCTGACCCAGCAAACATAATGACATCAACCAAACATTAACATTATAACAGCAGCAGAAACTCAAAAAAAAAGCAACAAGAGCATCTTCATTATTAGCAATTTTAAAAAAGAAATCTTAACATTTATCCAGAGCAGCATCAGCATCATGCAAACCAGAGCAATGTTAATAACTGATTATCAGCAAAGAACAAATTATAGTAGCTGATGAACAGAAAAGGTAAACTACGAAACAGAGCAGAACAATATGGTTGCTAAAACTAATAAAACACACTGAGGAACAGCTAGCTGTAGCTTACCGGCCATCTTTAAAGTCCTATGCATTGTCATACAAGGTGGAGAATTCAGTTTAGCTTTCCCTCGACTGCTGTTGCCATTATCAACTTTGTCATCATAGCAACGCAAAACTTTCCGGCATCATCTATGGCAGGGGCTAGATTCTGAGTGCCCCAAAGACTTTGAATTCAGCGATGCTGATTGGCCAAATGTTTATTATTTTTCTCAAGCAACCACACATGATTGGCTATGTAGCTCCACTTCTGGGGTGCTAGTCAGCAGCACCGCAGACGAGAACTGACAGGAGTCTGTCTGGAATTTCACTGTTGAAAGTGTCAGTTGGTGGAAATGTTGTGGAAATAATTCAGATTAAATTTAGGCACATGAAAACAGGCTAATAATCTTTAAAAATCATGTTTATGGATCATTTTTAGATCCCCCCCCCCTTCCACATCAGGAAGGGCTGTGCCCCTGTGGTACAGCCGCCACTGTTGCTTGCTTATTCTGTGTATCCTGGGTATTTATAACTGCTTCAAGCTGCAGAACGTAACTTTTACAAAAATATGTTTTTTACATATTTGTTAAAACTGTCACCATGTTGTGACAGTATGGTATGAGACAGATAATCTGCAAAAAGATCGATCTCTTCCACCTCCTTCCTGAGCCTCTTTTGCCACCTGAAGAAATACACCGCTCCCGACCAAAACCAACCAATCAGAGCCAGGAGTGTCTTAGCACTGTCACTCAACCTCATTTACTCACTGCTAAATGTGCTAATGGCGGCAAAACAACTTACCGTCCTAGGAAAACCATTTATCCACCATCCTCGGTGGAAAACTAGCTTAGAGTCTGCAAGCTGCAGCGTAGCATAGAGCAGGGGTGTTGTGGTGGTGGTGGGGATTGGTGGGGGGATGGGGTTGGATGAACAGCGCAACATGCACGGTGATTGACAGCACTAAGACCTGCCTCCTGGCTCTGATTAATTGTTTCTAGATAGCACTGGGAGAAGGCAGAGGAGCTCGATTTTTTTTCACAGATTATGTGTCTCATACCATTCTGTCATGACATAGTGACAATTTCAACAAATTTGTAGAAATATATATTTCTACAAATTTTATAAAGTTACGTACAGCAGCTTTAATGGATTTAGAAGTAATGTGTAATGTGAGTACACAAGTAATTGTTTATTCAACCTATATCTGAGGTCCCAAAGCTCTTCCACCGTTATTTTGTGGGTGAGATGCAGAAATTTTTGAGACTGTACCATCACAGTTTTGGTATGTTAATCCTTGGTTGAAATCCTGCATCCTTCACAACAGCAGAAGGCAGATGATCAGCTCTAAAACATCCCAATGTTTTGGTTACGGCTTTTGTCCTCTCTGACTTTTCACTGACAGGATGTTGAAAAGCTCTGAGACAAAAAATAGTTCTTTCTCACTTAACTCTCGTTGATGCATTGTACAGTGGGGTGTTTGTAGATGATCCAAAAGGATGTATTTTTTTTACCAGCACGAGAAACACGTACAGCAGAGTGGTTGATTTATCCACTGTAAGAGCTTGCTTGAAGGTGGCAATAACTAATGACCAAATTTTGGAACTTCCATTATGGAGGCATGCTGGTGTGAGAACATCATGCACGTTGTGGGTCAGGTCACCATGACAACTATGTTTTTTATTGGGCATAAAAGCTCAAACCTGACAACATTAACTCATATAAATTCAGATTGCACAAATTTTGAATTAATCCCAAATGTGACACAAAGGAAAACTTTGTGCCACATTTGTCTTTGCAGCTTGCAACACCTGACAGACCTGGCTGTGGTACTCTGCTTTGCCATGTTGCAATGTTTTTTTGCAAAGACACTGGACTAATCAGTGCACTTACATCCCAAGCTGAGTCAAGCATGTCAGACAGTTAGTTTATTTTTTGTGAATAAATTTCTAGATTAATATTATTGAACCACTGCCATCCACACATCATATATTTTTCCATTTTAACATAAACTGCAGACTTCAGGTGGAATAATAATAATATAATAATAAAATGTTCAGATTTTAGAGAGATTAAATAAAGTACATAACTCATTTATCCTGGTTCAATATGACATACATAACTCATTTTGATAAAAACAACAGCAGATATTGTAATGTGATAGAGCAAGTGTCACTCATTTTTGATTGTGGACATTTGGATGAAATATTTAATTTACTTACTTTATTACTTTATTGATCCCCGCAGGGAAATAATTTTGTCCAAGTAGCACAAAAATAAAAAAAATTGTAAAAATTGTAAAAATTACAAAATACAATGAAACAATCTCTTTTTACATAGCTGTTTCCTAAGTCAGCTTCAGTCTTGGTCATGCAGCCTTCTAAGATTGAAAATAAAGTTCCCTTGAAAACAGTGACAGCCCCTTTACTGTTGCAGGATATCTTAGAATGACTCCTCTGCAGTTCCTAACAGGCCATGTCTCAGATCCCCATGAGATTCTCCTGCTGCTTTTTTTAATTTGCTCTGCTTGACTGCATGCTCTGCCTGTCAGTTGGAGAATGAAACAGATTCTCTCCGTCTCCTTACTTTTCATCCTCTTCACTTTTTTAAAGATTATACATATGAATGTTGGCATCAATTTTCTTTGATCCTTGTGTAAATTTCTAAATTGACTTTTGTCATTTTTTAAAAGAACAGTGGTTGATTTCCTTAATAAACTGTAAAATGCTATTATAATTAACCAGCATTGACTTAATTTGCTCTTCTGTTTCTCTGTTGCAGCATCCTTTTTGCAGATATAGTTGGTTTCACCAGCCTGGCCTCTCAGTGCACAGCTCAGGAACTGGTTAAGCTGCTAAATGAGCTGTTTGGAAAGTTTGATGAGCTTGCCACGGTGAGTCTGTCTCCCTTCCTTGAAGCCATATTCCCTCAATTATAGCCACTGTTGGCATTCAAAGCAACACTCTCTGTGCAAAGAGTGCTTTGTCCAAACTGTGACACAGCGGTGTGTGTGTGTGTATGTGGCTGTGCTTGTGGATCTCTTTGGCCACAGGCTATTGGCACACTCCTGTAGCTTAGCATGATGTCACAGTGAATATTGGAAGCCCATATGATGCTTAATATGATTATCCAGTGCTTCATTTGAGGAAAAGTTGACAGACCTCTTTAATCTCAGCCAGATTTACCCACGGCTAAAGCTCGCCTCCTCTCTCCTGGTGTGAATGAACTGAATGGAGGGGATTGCAGGGAAGATGAGTTGTATTCATCTCCAGTTGGATGTGGAGAAGATTTCAGCTATTCCATCTGTTACTATTTCACTTTGCAGGTTGTGGGTCAGGGTTGACAACTCACTTTTTGATTTTGAGATTTGGATTTGGCTGAGACAGCATCTATGTGCTTCCATAACCTACAGTTCACATGGCCTTGTCGAATCCATTAATCTGCAGGATTGCAACAAACCTTTTTTGCTTTTACAGAAAGGTTTTCTTTGGCACTGTCAGGAGCTTCTATTTTTAACTTGTTTACAGGCACAAATTTAGGACTAGCTAAAAATGACAGCCTTTTCGTTGTCAGTTGTTGTCATCACCTTTGTAATAATTTTGAATAAGTTGTTTCACAGTTGTTGCTATTGCTGTTTCTTTTGGTCCCATGAAACAATTTGATCTACCTCTATTTTGGTTTCTGCGTGCTGCAGTTTTTTAGCTTTAAAGTAAAATTTTTCACTTTCATTTTTTAAAACTGAAATAAGGCAGTTGCATTTTTAGAACTGGATTCCCAAGCTGTTTTGATGCTACTAGTTACACAGCTGAATAGATGGCTTTATTCTGCACTTGGCAGCTAGCTTAGAGCATTATAGTACCCTGAAAGGTTTGTCCCCAGCTATTAAACTTGCCCTGACACAAAGCCACACTCATTCTTATCCACTTTGGCAGGAAGTGGCAATGCCAGTGACTCATAGCCGTGGTCACTTTGGGCACGCAAACTCCCTTTCATCCCATACGAAGAGCGGGCGATGCCACATGGCCACTGGGCATCATCTCATGATACTATTCCAGCACCATCCCCACACCACCTGTCCACTCTTTGGACTTGTCAAGCTGCATGGGAAGTGGGCCAGGAACACAGTGTTCTCCTGTCGTGTTGGTGATGTAGCAGACCAAGTCTGCTCTTCTCCACTCTCTCTAAATTTTTTAACATGAATGAATCTAAGCTAGGCTTTATTTGAACGTTTGCCCTGTGTCCAATTGCAGCATCACTCCCCTTGTACACAATGATGGCCAGTAAATTCCTTACATTTTTTTTTCTAAAGCTGACACAATCTCCACATTAAATCTTGATAAATATTTTTGTGATTCAGACAGACTTAACAAATCCTCCATCTTCTTATCTTCCTGACATAGGGAGAAAATACAAACATTGTTGTCTTAACAATATTTCTATTTCCTTCCAAAGTCACATTGTGTGTTAGAAAATGAGACACAAGGTTTCATTAGCATGTATTTTGACATGTTTTCCTGCCACTAGAGAGTACAGGTTCATTATTGACAACTCTTCAGGCTCTGATGTTGTTTCTGCCAGCTCTTAACTAATTAGGACTGAATGCACCATATTTAAAATCCCCTTTCAATTCAAGTGTGGCATTTCTGTGCTTCTCACTTGTTTTACAAAGCTATTCAATGCCAACATTCTTGTCAATTTAAAACTGGGATTTGACTGACATTTCCTAACAAACAAACATGCTTTGATCTAAATCATTGCCCCAGTCTCAAGTTTTTTGCAGCCTAATAGTTTTTCTTCCAGGAATGCCATGTATAGCATCATTCCATATTCCAATCAACTCTGACCAGTTTCCCCCATCAAACTTAAAGAAAAGTACCCCTCTCCCCCACCCTCACAGCATCACCATCACAACCATGTTTACACTGGATATTCAGTTTTAGTTGTTTGCCAAACACTGCATACTACACGTGGGCCAAAAAGTTTATCTCATCAGAAAACCTTCTTCCACAATTACTGTGTTCCCAAAATGGCTTGTGGTAATGAGAAGTCTCTCATGGCTTTCTTTCAATTGTGGCTTTGGCTTTTACTACTTTTACATCAAGGCCGAATTTGTGGAATGTATAACAAATAGTTAGCTTCAAAACAGTTTTTCCCACCTGAGCTTTGTATCTCTGCAGCTCCCACAAAGTTACAATGGTCTTCTTATATGCTTCTATTACTGATGCTCTCCTTTCCTGGCTTGTCATTTTACTTTGGTTCAGATTAGTCGTGTTGTGTCATATAATTCCTGTTTTCGAATGTTGGATTGACTTTGCTCTTTGAGATGTTCAAAGCTTGGGCAATTGCTTTAAGCTTTCCTACAACTTTTCTCATGACCTCTCTTGTATGTTTCTTTGTCATCATGATGCTATTTCTTTAACAACCCTGTGTTTACTAATTAATTTTGACTCTCCTGGAATCAATGGGCTTTAATGGATTTCAATAAGACTGATCAGAAGAATGGAGACTGAATGTAAATGCACACATATTTTCATACAGATTGTCATTAGTAAAACAGTAAAAAAAAAAAAAACATGTATCTTGTTCTGTCCACTTGAACAAGATACATGTTGCCCCTTAACTCTAAATTCCAGTAAATGACATAGAAGTTTATGGATTCAATGTGATAAAAAAGTTAAAACTCTTGAACCACATCACTGTGTGCAATGAATTCATATAAATATTTTGCATTTTGATTTGAATTGATGAATATATTAACTTTTCAATGATATTCTGATTTATCAAGGGGCAGATGATGTGGAGGAGCATCGCACAAGAAACACACAGTTCTTACACCTGACAGGACTTAATGTTTCATAAAATGTGCTTCATTCGTTCATGTTTGGGCTCACTTAAAGCATGTTTTAAGATACTCCAGCATTTTGTACATGGCAAGACAAGGAAAGGTGTGACAACAGTATTACTATAAAAAGACAAAAAAGTCTGTTTTTCTTGGACATTTATGAAGTGAACATTTATCTAGAAATCCACTCTTTTATTTCATAGGTGGATGTGATTTTTTTTTTCTTTAAAGATCTCAGTGTAATTTCTCACACCAGCTAGTTTTTATGAGACCCCCCTTCTCTCTATAAACACTTGGAACTGGTTCTGTTTCCAACAGTCTGTCCAGTGCGCTGTGTAACATTAATAGCTCTGTACTAGACGAGCCTTGGTGTGTTCGTGCACACAATATACCATTGCTGTTTCCCTGGCGGAGTTTCACAAAGCTTTTTATTCTCGTCCCTCTTTTCTCTCCTCTTGCAACACCTCCCTGCATCACAGCTTTCAGACTCCTCCGCTCCTTGTTTCTCAGCTTTTTGATTGACATGCAGCAGCCTACTTCCTTCAACTGTGTCTTTTAAGCCCCGTGGTTCTCTGCACTCTCTTTGCTTTTCATGTTTCCATTTTTAGAATGGCTCAATGATGGATTTTTCTACTGTCTCTCACTTTCTTCGCAAGTGAGAGATTTGTTTTAGTTCCCTCATTTATGACTGTGAAAGCTCACAGAATATTTCCCAGTAAGCATGCTGCACTTTAGATACTTCATCAAGATCTAATATAAAACCTGGTTTTACTTCAAAAATAAAAAAAATCCAGGAAAGATTACTCTAACAAAAACATTGTCAAAGTATATAAAATCAGTTGGAACAATTGTTTGAGGTAAGACAATCAGGAAAAAAAGTGCTTTGGTAATAATTGCATTAATTAAACAAAAACAACATAAAGGCGAGTACCTTTATATGAACACTTCATAAGTCTGCTAGGAGAATGTAGCAAATACACAGATGAAACCTCATATATACATGCATTGTATAAATAGACACATGACCTTTTTTCCTCACAATCTGACCTGAAAACAGATTAAATATTTGCTGTAATCCTTTGGAATTTCAAACAAATCTAAAAAAGAAAAGGTTCAGTCTAAATTTTTTGTTAAGTGATAATGAAAAAAAAATACTTGTGTATGTAGATATCTGGTTTCAACTGTAGTTTCATTACCCTGCCTTTAAGAACAGGAAGTATTCACTGACCACATGGTGACAACCTTCATGAAAACAAAACCTGGGTTTATGCACAGCCAAATAATCCTGTCTTGGTTTGTCTTATGAGCAGATGCAAGGATCATTCACCAATCCTGCTGTTTCCCCTCAGACGTCTGTGTACTTAAAACTGTAGACTGAAGCAAAATCCAAAACAAATAAGCCAGCTTGGATCACTGACAGCAGAGTAAGTAGGATAAATGCCTCTAAGAAAAAACACCCTGACAATGGTTTGTGTTGCAGTAATTGTAGCGTAAGGCAACCTGAGCTTTGGTTGTCCTTTACACAAAGGAAATTTAGCCCAATATGACCTGAATTAGCTTTTCAGTCCAAGCTTAGCGCAACTGACACACCATAGAAACATTCTCAGATAGCATACCATTCAATAATTTTCAAAAGTGAGTTTATGTCATGAGCTTACAATAAAAGAGAAAAGTTTGACACCACTAAGAGTTAACCTTGTATTTCTAATTTCTGCAAAAGAAGCAGAAGAAAATTTTACTGGAAACATTTTCCACTGTTTCAAAAGAACTTTTAAAATAACCCTGGTGTTTTAAAATATTTAAAACTACAGTAAAATAAATGAGATTGAGATTTTTTAAAAATTATTACTGTTACTTAGTAATTTGAAAAACAAACAACAAAAGTAATCAGTTAACATTTTCAAAAACGTTCTCCAGGCACGTATGGAGGCAAGTATCTGAGGCACCAGAATTATTTATTAGATTTGATCAAGGTTTCTCCTTAACAAAATAGGAAACAGCATGTGCTGAATCTCATCTGATATGTGGAATATGTGGAGTCCAAGCTCAGACTTTTGTTTTGAAGCACATCGTATAATACAACCTAAGCATCTCTTTATCAAAAAGTTATCTAATTTATGAATGAAGAAACTGTTTAAAGAACCTTTCCTCAGGGGTAAAGACAAAGTTGACTGTATTCATACTCCTTGAATGTATTCAACCTCAACGCTCAATGTATTTTATTTGTATATTATGTGATGGACCAACACAAAGCAGCTCTTAATTGTGAAGTGGGAGGAAAGGGATACATACTCTTTGCATACATACTTTTGTGTGGCTTGTGGCAAACTAAAAACTGCACCTTTTACTACTCCTCCATACAAGCTAGATTTGTAGAGCACACAAGTAATCTTTCTTTTTTCAACAGATTCTCCCACTTGAGCTATACAGCTGCTTCAGTTTCCATCAGCCTCTTGTAACTCAACCTGTAAAACAAGCCATAATTTTGATAATTTTTTTAGCATGTTGTTTCAATCTATTTCTGTGTTTTGTATGTTTAGGTTTATTAGTTTTTTCCCTCAGTTTGTTAGAGCCAGCCATAGCTTTATAACTACAACTTCAAGCCATATTTTGTTTTTAATTTCTCTTTGTAACTTTTACAAATGACTATATTACAGTGTATGATGATGATGATGATGATGATGATGATAATAATAATAATAATAATAATAATAATAATAATAATAATAATAATAATAATAATTTAAAGTATATATACAAATTGTTTTGTCAAAATTATTCAGATATAAAATCTTAAAACAAATTTATTAATATTTCTTGAAAATTAGGATGAATTTGGTTTAAAAACAGTTGAGGAAAATAGAAAAATACTGAAAACAGATTTTAAAAACATCGTATAGCTGACTGGGCTGATTGGTAACCAGTCAGAAAAGCAGTTGGATGTAAAAACATTGTGTGGATAAAAAAAAAAAAAAAAAAAAAAAAAAAAAAAAAAAAAAAAAAAAAAAAAAAAAAAAAAAAAAAAAAAAAAAAAAAACTAAAATAAAAGAACAAAGGTAGACCTACTGTTGAGATTTGAAGTCATATTTCACCAAGGGAAAGGAGAACATCTCACATTCAAAACAGAAACTGGTTCTCTGAAGCACAGATCCTCACCAAACATTGTCAGAGGAAGAGCTGATGTAACACAGATGCAAGGTCTCCCCTGTCATGATTTCTTTCAAAGCATCAAATCAGTTACAAGCACCATATGTGTACATACATGTATATAGAAGGACACATAACCTTTTTTCTTCTTCATGCCTGAGATTAAATCAAGCTAAACTTCTTCTTCTCCTTTTTGAACGGTATAATGACTAGACATTCCTGTGGGTTTTTTTTTTTTTTTACTTTTTAAACAAAAGAATGTAGCACCCTCAGTCATTTAAAAATTGTGCCAAAGCATAAACAAGACTTATGGAGCTCCTCACTTCTCTTCCTGAGGTCTTGACTGATTTCTATCATTTTCCCAATGACATCACAAAAGGAAACAGCATGTTGGAGGTGTTGTCCTAAAATATGTCCACAGCTGTGCCTTGACATAACTCTGATGTTGCAAATTATCCTTTTAGAATCCTAAAAAGCCATGGCACCATTTTCTGGGCTTCCTTTATCTGTTTAAAGGCAAATAAATCTTAGTGAACAAAATCCTTTAAACTTAGAGAAAGTCATAAAAATGATCTAAAAGATTGTTTCTCTCTTGTTATTCAGACATTTGGGTTATTCTGCAAATCCCCACTGACCTCAAATAGAAAACATGTGGTCTGATTGAATTTTAAAGAATAAGAAAAAAAATCTTTTAATACTGTGTATGTAGATTTCTGGTTTTATTTGTATATACAGTAAATAAAAAGACAGCAAAATATTCCCTCCCTCATCATTTAATCTCTTTCTATGAGTGAAATGATTTGCAATACCAGTATCTTGTTGTAATTTCTATTTTGCATATAATTCCAACTCATTTGCAAAACAGCCTTTTACATCAAAACTGAATTATCATTGGCAAATTTACACAATACTGTACAGTATCTTAGTGTCCAGGAATAAATTACCAACTTCCCAAAAAATATATCATACTTTTTCTATATATCAGTCCAAGAAAAAAGTGTTCCTACTTCTTTTTTTTTTTTATAAATCCTATCAGCTGTCCATGAAGCCAGTGCCATCCTTGGAGATTAAACAGTTTTGGCACACTGAGCATTTGTTATTTGCCATATCTGTTAATATATCAAGGTTTCCTTCACATATCTCACCCACTCGCTCCAACCCACTACAGTGGAGTGAGAGAAGGAAGTGTTGATAGATTTTTCATTTGCTATAAAATGGCTGGTGAAAAGCAAGTGAAGAGCATTTTTACTGGAAATGGAAAAGAAATTATAAGAAAATGTATTTTTCTCTATTGTAGAAAAACCTTTTTTCTATTATTCTACATTCCTAGCTTTCATTGCAAAAAAAATCTGCATTATCAAATAATGTTAATATCAAATGCAAAACAAAGAAGAATCCAGTTTAATTTTGAAAATGTAAGTGTTAAATAGCATGTAAAAGTAAGATATGTATTCACTCATATTTGAAATGGTAGATGTGTTTTTGTAAAGTGTGTGGCCACTGTTACTGTTATTAAACACTGCATAAATTTACAGACAGATAGCAAGCATTTCTTCCAAGTTGCTTCAGAGGAAGCCCTTACCTACAGCACTATCAGCACAGTTATCTGTGCTGCTGTATCAACAGCAAAGCACAATGTGTTCCACTCTCCCCTTTGGGAACTTAGAGGAAATGAACTGCTACCCTCAGCTGGCTCATATTTTTCTTCATTATCATTTATTGAATGTTCCTCCTCCCTGCATTAATGCCTTGGTATTTGCCTTGTTTGTCCCTTTCTATTTTTATGTGTGCACAAGACATGGGCATGTAAGATTTGATAACCTTGCATGGTAACTTTAAGTAAATATTATCACGGTTTATGAGATCACGGTATTAACACAAAAAATATAAACAAAAATGTGCAACATTACCAAGTTTCTTTATCTAAAATGTCAAAAAACAGTTAGGTCCATTGTTACTAAAATTATACAAGTTTTTGATTGTTATGATAATAGTATCAGTGTCTATGACATTGATTAATTACTTGATATATGGGCCTAAGTAAAAATATGGAACAAACACACAAAACAATCAGTAGTTTTGGTGATGATGGTTCAGGAAGTAGGAGTTTGTCTTGTAAATGGTGGGTTGCTGGTTCAAACCCCCACTCTGTCTGTTTCAGTTGTTGTATGCTTGGGCAAGATGCTTCACCCACCTTGCCTGCTGGTGGTGGCCAAAGGGTTCAGTGGCGCCCCTGCATGGTAGCCTCACTTCTGTCACACTTCCCCAGACCAGCTATGGCTACAATGTAGCTCAACACCATCAGCGTGTGAATGTGTGAGTGAATGGGTGAATGACTGAATGTAGTGTCAAGTGTTTTGGAGTCATCTGGACAAGATAAAGCGCTATACAAGTCCATGCTATTTACTATTAGTAGAATTCCAAGTGCCTATATATTACCACTTTTCACTGTTCTGCTCCTATAGGGTAATACAAGTATCTACGTAGAGTAGGGTAACACAAGTATACCAAGCTGATATTAACTAGTTAATTGGCTAGGATGTGTGCTCTGGTAGCCAGCCTGCACCCAACTGTTAAACGGTGAGATAAGAGGAAGTTTTTCTTGAAAAGACAGAGAAAAACAAACCAGCCAACAGTTTTTTCAATAAATTCAATTCAATTCAAAAATAGTTTATTTATCCCAAAGGGAAATTAAATATTGATCTAACTCATTTAGTCAAGGAGCTATTATAGATGGTGATGGCTGTGGGCAGGAAAGATCTCCTGTTGCGGTCCATTTTACAACCAATCTGAAGAAGCCTTTGACTGTATAGACTCTGTTTTCCAATGACTGTCTCATGAAGAGGATGTTCAGGGTTGTCCTTAATTTTCTTGATTTTATGCAAAATCATTCTTTGCATCATCAACTCCAGAGGTTTACAGTCGTCCCCAGAACAGAACCAGCCTTCTTTATCAAGTTGTTGAACCTTTTTAAGTCTCTGGCTCTGATGCTGCTGCCCCAACAGATGATGGCAGAGGAGATGACACGCTCAACAACAGACTTATAGAAGACATGCAACATCTTGCTGCAAACCCTGAAGGATCTTAGCTTCCTCAAGAAGTACAGTCTGCTCTGTCCTTTCTTGTAGATGGCTTCACTGTTGAGTCTCCAGTCCAGTCCGTGGTATTTATATTCCTCAACCACCTCCACTTCTTCTCCCATGATGGAAATAGGGTTTGATCTGACCCTGTTTCTCCCGAAATTTAGTCATCTCTTTTGTTTTGTTCACATTCAAGATGAAATTATTGTTTCCACACCATGACACAAAGTGGCCCACCAGCTCTCTGTACTCAGCTTCTTGTCCATCTCTGATACACCCCGACAACTGCAGAGTCATCTGAGTATTTCTGTAGATGACAGGAGTCTGACTTGTGCTGGAAGTCTTAAGTGTACAGAGTAAAAAGGAATGGTGAGAGTACAGTCCCCTGTGGTGCTCCTGTCCTGCTAACCACCTGGTTAGACACACAGTCCTTTAGTCTCACAAACTGTGGTCTGTTTGTCAGGTAGTTATGGATCCAGTCATGGATTTTTCTTGTTTAACAGTTCCTTTAGCTCACTGGTGATTCAGGGTTTGTTATTAGGGAAGCATCTCACTGTTCTGGTGGGGATGGTGTTGTCCACACAGAAGTTTACATAGTCAGTCACACACTTAGTCATGGCATTAATGTCCTCTTCATGTGGCTTGCAAAGAGAAATGCAATAAAATTTTGTGTTGTTTAAACAACATTAAAATGAAAGGTGAAAAGGGAACTACACAAGCATTTATTTATATTGTTGAAATCTGTTAAGGTTGATCTAACGGATGAATCAAGCAGGACTTTATGTTTCTGTAGACAAAATGAAGACAGGGACTTGCTGGCCTGAAATAGCATTTAAAAGATATCCACCAACATCTAATGTCAAAATTGATAACTGCCTCATGGCAAATGTTCTCCACACTGTTTCCCAGTTAGTATGGTATATTATTATAGCTACACCAGGTTCTTAAAGACGGTGCTAACAAAATGATCCAACCATAAAAGTTGCTTTTTCTTTGTTTAGTTTTTCCTTTTCAAATGAAACTGTGAATAAGGGTTACTCTCTAAAGCTTTCTTTTTATGTGCTTGCGCCTATGACCACCCAGACTGCTCATAGTGCTACAGTCACATGACGGTGATAATCCTGCTTGAGTCTGAATCAGCTTCTAAAGCCTCACACAGCAGATTAGCAAAGGAAAAGTACAGTGTAGGAGACTCTTTAAGTACAAGGGCTTTCCCTGCTTCCTGTAGTGTCGCCATGCCACCAATGTACCATCTGTTTCTGCACAACCCCAACCCTAAGTTACCCCAAGGGGAGAAAGGCTGCTCTCTAATAACAACAAAAAACCCAGTAATTTTGAAAAACTTTGTTACAGAAAGAAATATTTAAAAAGGAAAATATTATTTAGAACTATCTAGCTATCTGGTAGCTAGATTCTTGCATCAAGCTAAACAATATGTGTAAGAGAGGCCACCATATGTCAGAGGTGTCCTAAAGCTAATTTAAAACAGAGTAATGTATTTTTAAGGAGTGATCATGATTAACATGATGATACTGTTGATGCAAGAAAACATACTGAAATACAAGCTTTGATGTAGTCTAGTTTGAATATTGAACACTTTAAGGCTGAATTAAGAATGTTTCTTTTTATAACTCCAAATTCTGTGCAATGTTGATTAAACTCTAAAGTAGCATCTTTTTGGTGCCAGCTTTCCAAGCCCACATCTTGTATACTGAGTATATGTGTGGTCTCAAAGTGTGGAGGTACTAAAACTCTAACAAAAGTTGAGATGAAAATTTAAAGTTTTAAACTTAAAACCAAATAAATGCCTAAAGTATTTAGTGCAGGTATTTTGGGCTATGCCTCTACCAGCTTTCCACATCTAAAGAGATACATTTTTGCCTATTCTTCACAAAATAGGTCAAACTCTGTCATACTGAATGAAGAGACTGTGTGAACATCAATTTCCAAGTATTGTCACAGATCCCTAATTAGATTTATGTCACTCTAGCACATGTGATATGCTTGGATCTAAACCATTCCGTGGTTGATCTGGCTGTATGTATAGGATCACTCTTCTGTTTTCAAGGTAAACTTCCACCTAACGTCTGTGGCAGACTCTAACAGGTTTTCTTTGGGTATTGTCCTGTATTTTTTTCCATCTATTTTCCCATAAATTCTGGCCAACTTCACTCACGATGCTGAAAAAAAGCAAACCCTACAGCATGATGCTGCCACCATGGTTCACTATGGGGATAGGGTTATATGGGTGATGTTCAGAGTTAGTGTGTTTTTGCAATACGCTACCATTTTGCATGTGAGCCATTTGCAGCACTAACAGTTGTCAACAGATTGTCCCTCCTGAGCTGTATATGTCTGCAGCTTCTTCAGATTCTCTTTGATTAATGATCTCATTGCCTGACTTTAGGGTCGGCCCTAGCCACTTTGACGCCCTAGGCAAGATTTTGTGTGATAATTTGGATCTTCATTCTTTGCAAGAATTTCTTTTGAAATGAGCAATAATTATCTATCTTTCAACATAGACTGCAAAATAACTTTTCATGATGTACATGTAAGATTTGTAGGTTTGTGTATAAAAATAAATTCTTCTTTCTTTTTACAGCAGGTAAGTCTTCTGAGGCAAGATACAACCTTTAACTTTTCACCTCTATTGAAACTCACATGATTTCCATGTTAGAAATAGAGCGTCCATCCTGTCTCGTACCCACCAGTGTGCATAATTATGAGTCTTTGTGCTCTACACATGCATGGGCAGCAATCCCATTACCTTAATGGAAACAATGAAGGGTTATGAGGAGGCGCCCACGGTAACCTGGTCTCCCTGGTAAAATGAATGTCTGTTGTTAATATCCTCTAATGAAAGGTTATATTTGTAAGCCATCTTTCCATGCTGCTGCTTATTGTTCCAAAGAGTGAGTGACTCACCTTATTCCCTAAAGTGAGACAGATCCATCGCATCGTGGGAGCTGTTTAGTAACAGTGTAATTTAGTGTAAGGTTTTAAAAAAATATTTATTAGGTAATATATCAGGAAATGGACACATCAGCCCAGGAGAAGCTGCTAAACAATAATGTAGATGTAAATTGTATGTTTAATCCACTGTCATTTTTAAGTGTTGGGGAAGTTCTTTCAAGAGCTGATCCTTTGATACAAAACAAAGTGGAACGCATAGGAACCCTCTTAGAGAAGAAAGGAGAAAATTTATTTGCATGTTCGCGTACAAGTCATGTTAAAAGGAAAGGAAAGCCCATTTAAATTCTTTGGCTTGACAAACTTTGTGCATTTATATATATAGTTTCTGCCAGAAGGACAACCTCCACCCCATTTTTCTTTTTTTTTGCAGCTTCTTACTATTTTTTACCCCCAAGGATTACTATGAATTTAACTCCATCTACCTTCTCATCAACTCTGACTAGGTTCTCACAGCATGACTGCCATCAGCATGTTTCATGGTGGGAATAGTACGTTAAGGGTGTTAGTTTTCCACTACACTTAGCATTTTGTATGTGGATCAAAGGGTTAGATTTCGGTCTCATCTCACCAGAGAACCTTTACCTGTGTTCCCTACATGGCTTCTGTAAAACAGCAATCAGGTCCTTTTTGGCCTTCTTTCAACAAATCAAAGAAAATTTTTAATATAAATATTGTTTTTTTTATTTACATTGTTGCTCTGTCTGCCTGAGAGCATCTCTATTTCAATTGTCAGTATCTCCCGTACATATGGTTGAATTGACAAAAAAGTAAACTTTGACTTTAACTTTGATATTCTCTCAGCTGATGCAGTTACTCCAGAGTAACCATGGACCTCTTTTCTTCTCTGATTAATGCTCTCTTTAGGTATCAGCTTAGGGGGACATCCATGTCTTAGTAAGTGTGAAATTGTGTCATACTCTTCCCATTGTTAATGATGGATCAAACAGTTCTCCTTAAGATTTTCAAAGCTTGGGGTATTATTTGATGACCTGATTCTGCATTAAACTTTAACAAAACTTTATTACTGATCTGTTTGTGTGTTTCTTGGTCTTCATGATTCAGTTTGTTCACTACTGTTCTCTAACAAACCTGTGTTAGCCATTACAGAGCAGCTGTATTCATGCTGAGATTGAATTACACACAGGACAAGTCTATATAATAATAAGATGACTTCTGAAAGGATATGCTTGCATTGGATTTTATTTTTGAGTGATGTGGCTTTCAAAAAAATTTGAAAACTTTGTTTCATTTTCCCTCTACTTCACAGTTATGCACTATTTTGCATCGCTCTATTGATCAGTTTTGCAGTTGGTTTGTGTGACAATGTAATTGTAACTTTATTACTTTTCCAAGGTACTGTATGGTAAAAAGATATTGACCTGAGATTTATATATTCAGCAAGGCTTTCAACTACTTGCTAAATTTCCAGTCAGGTATATATCCCACCTAATATGACCTAACAGGTATAAAAATGAACAAAAAAAAAAAAAAAAAAAAAACTAAATATGTGGCAGTTTAATGACCACAGTTTTCAAGTAATTTGGCATTCTTGAACACTCCTGGGTGAACTGAGAAAAAAAAAAAACTAGAAAGAAAAACAAAATGCATAAAAATAATCCCTGTCCCTGAACCACATACGACTTCATCCTTTTTCAATATCGGATAACAACTCCTCCATTCAATCTTTCTTTTTGATTAATAGGAGAACCACTGTCGCAGGATTAAGATCCTGGGGGATTGTTACTACTGTGTGTCAGGGCTGACTCAACCCAAGACTGACCATGCTCACTGCTGTGTCGAAATGGGTTTGGACATGATCGACACTATTACGTGAGTTTTTCTCTTACACTGTGTCTGATTTCATCTGTTTAGGCACTAAGATTGAGAAGAACCATATAAGTTCTGTTTTATAGTTGAATGTGAATTTCGAACTCTGAATTGCTGATATTCTTGAGGAAAATACTTTTTTGGAGAAAGAAAAATAAGCAGTGTTACTTTTTTCACAGACTGTATAGTTGGGAAGCTGGATTAGAGCCCAAAATATGGACAGAAGTTGAGACTAAGCTAAATCAGTTGTTTTTACAGTGTGCTAAAACATTTGGACATAGTTTTCCTCCAACACTGACATAAAAAAGGGTTCAGGTAATGCTATTTTTGATATTTTAATTTTGTGTCTGAGACCAAGTGATGTTTCTGGCTAGTATTTTCTTTACCCTCCTTGAGTGGTGATATTATATTTTTAGAAAAGATTGGTCATCATTAGGTTATTCTTTCTTACTGTAAGTTAAGATTTTATAGTGTTTTTATATGATGGTTTGATTGAAGCTTTTGCTCATAAAATGTCCTGCAAAGATGGAAGCTCTATTAATTAAAATAGATATATAAATTAAAAGAGCACTTGTTGCAAACACAGTTCAAATATTAGTATATGTAACCTGAAATAATAAGCTAGAAAAGTGTCATGTGGGTCTGTGCATGCATCTTTATGCAAGAACTTACAATATGCTTTGGGAGAAAAAGAAAATCCTCTTTTTCACATAGCCTACTTATCAAAGGAATTATCACTGCCACACATTTATTTTTCATCATAAGAGACATCAGCAGTGATGAATAGACCTATTTCAAGCTGTCCCATATGGATAAAAGGTGACGACGAAAGCTGTTGAGGTTTCAGTTATTCCTTATGATATTGTGTCAAATATTTGAAATCTTATCACAATCTAAATAATAATAATAATAATAAAAAAACAACATTCTAACTAGCTCCTACAAACATCATGACATTCCATTTCTGAGCACTGAAGGCAACTTTTAGGTTTCATTAAAAAGAAGAAATTATCAAGAATGTTTTACAAATCATTTAACATTTATTAGCAAAGTTTTATTCCATGTTTGTTCAGGCTTAAAGTTGGGGAGGAGAGTGCAGCTCTTCCATTGTTGAAAAAATTAAGGCTTCAAGGGAAAAAAAAAGTGCTGTAATCCATCAATAAAACTGCATTGTCTTGTACTTTTCCTGTGTATATCTCTTTGTTGACTTTTTCTTTATGCATCAAGTATAAAGAGAGACAGGTTGATTTTGATATTGGTAATAAGTATACTTTTCCTTGACACTTTTACCAAATCATTGCATGGTCCTGCAGGTCAGTTGCAGAGGCAACAGAAGTCAACCTTAACATGCGTGTGGGTCTGCACACTGGTCGAGTGCTGTGCGGAGTGCTGGGCCTCAGAAAATGGCAGTATGATGTCTGGTCAAATGATGTGACGCTGGCCAATGTGATGGAAGCTGGAGGACTACCTGGGTCAGTACCATTATAGATATATACATATTCATATATAGTCATATGTACGGGCCTTAAAAGCTTTAATCAATATCAGAATTGGATTTATTGCTAAGTTAGTGGCATAGAAATATATACTTTTTTATTTTGGTGCAGAAAACAGCACACCAGACCATTTTTTTAACCAGCATATAAACATATAAACATATTTTTGGTGTTAGAATTTAGTTGTTCTGATATTTTGTAGTCAGCTGCTTTGTTGATTAGTCATATCCTGGTATTTTAATGATATGGTAACCTTAAGTTAACACACAGGTGATTTATGGTGCCTTGATGTTAACACAAACTTTTTATTCAGAAATCCATATCATGATTTAACTTTTTTTTTAAAACAAAAAGTCAGTAATTATTCATACTGCTGCTAGAACAATATAATTTTTTTAATTAAAATTGGAATAAATTGTGTTATATTTTTGATTTTTGATTCATTTAAGCAAAATAATAACCCAAACTAACTTACTAGTTTGTTTTAAATTTGAATTTAAAACTACAACTATTGAACCATGGATCTATCTATCTTTAGATTTCCCAGAAGAAACGTGGTCCTCGGAATGACCCTTGTGGAGCACCTGTCTTTATCTCTAAAGCTGTAGAGTTTTAATAATCTATAGACACACACTGGGTTCTTCCAAGTAAATAGTTACAAAACCAACTTAATACAAAGTTACTAAAACCTGTTTATTGCAGACTTTGTAAGAGAAGGCCCTGATCTACACTATAAGTTCTCTGACAGTATACATTAATACATGAGGAAGTGATAGTACCTCCTAACTCTATGCTCCACATAGCATGAGAAAATGACAGCCACACTTGGACTTTCTCTGGCGGTCCATTAAAAGCAATTTAAACAGCATAACATAAAAGTTTAGCAGCTTTTAAACAGCAACTTTTTAAAAACTTGGTATATTGTAACATTGGTAACCAGCCCTTCCAAACTGTTGATGGTGTTGCTTGGTGCTGGATATTAAGATAAAATAAATGTTCTTCATGTCTTTTCTGTAGTGTTTTGAAACATACATCTTTTGTGCATGGTCATTTCTACATTTCAAGAGCTGTTTCTTGGACCCTCAAAAAACAAAACAAAACAAAAAAAAAACTGTTCCTAAGCTGATTAAATCACATAAAATGCTCTCTTTCTCTACTTTATTTGATGGCTACATTGTGTAACATTTTTGCATTATACCAATAAGTGGCCAGCTTGGCATGTCTCTAACAGAGACTGAGCAGTCTTGCAACATTCTATTATAACTGGCCAGTTAATTGGCCCATACAAGCAAACTGATTTTCTCAAAAGGAAATAGAAAGAAGTAAAGTATAATTAAAAATTTTAGACAAAATGTCACAAGAGATGTTGTAGCAGTCCAAAGTATGACGGAAAATATGTGGGCATATTCAGGCAGAGTTTTTAAAAAATAGGCAACTTTTTCATCTTATCTTGCTGATAAAAATCCAGCAGAAGCTTTATTTAATCATGCGAAGCCTGCAAACTCTGGGTTGGGCTCTTTGATCTCTAATGCTGAGGTCACCGAGATTATTTAAAAGCTCCTCGGTGGCAAGGCTGGCAAGGTTGACGTACCTTTTCAGCATCGTGTGGACATTGGGGGCACTTACCCTCAATTGGCAGCCCAGGATGGTGGTCTCCCTATTTAAAAAGGGGTACTGCAGGGTATGTTCCAACAGCAACTATGAAGGGACTATGTTTTTCGCCTGGTCTGGGAATGCCTTCGGATTCTCCTGGAGGAGCTGGCCCAAGTGGCTGGGGAGAAGGAAGTGTGGGTCTCTCTGCTTAGGCTGCTGCAACTGTAGCCCAATCTCAGATTAAATAGAAGATAATGAGTAGATGGATGGATGGATTTTAATCATGTCTTTCTGCTGTTAAGTTTCATATTTGAGACTTGCCTCATTTATGTTAAACTTGCCTTGTTTGCATCGCAGGAAAGTTCACATCACCAGATCAACACTTGAGTGCCTAAATGGAGACTATGAGGTAGAGCCTGGAAATGGCCATGAAAGGAACGCCTTTCTCCAAAAGCATGAAATAGAAACTTTCTTTATTGTGCCATCTCACCGACGGAAGGTATTTCCTGTTTGGAATGAATGATTAAAATCATACAATGCATGTTTTGTCTTACTATAACCTTATTATCGAGGTCCTGTTTTTAATTTTAAACATTAAGAACCTCTTATATAGCTTAGAAAAGCATCTACAATATGTCAGAGCACAGTGAAAATAGATTCGGTTTAAAAGCTGTCATTATTTTTGTGCTAAGATCTACAAGCTAAGTATTCTTCAACTTGAACAATGATTTTCTTTGTACATTTGTTAGTTTCACTTCATGTAATGTATTGTGCTAGATTATAAGGGAAAAGAAACACAGCCAGTGGCATCCATCATCTCAAATTTTCACAGTTGGATAAACTTAAAGAGAAATACACATAACTCCAGTAGATGTGCCACAAGCAGCTGGGGGAGGAATTTCAAATCTCTGTTCAACTCTCCTCTTTTTTCATCTTCAATTTATCAGTCTACTTTCTTCATTATTTCTGCCAGCCAATTTTATTTTATGAAAGATAAGGCTTGCGTGCAGTTTCACAGTTTCAAATCCCAGTATTTTTTTCTTTTTGCAATATAAGAGACTTCACAAATCCGATGAATGTAGCTGATGGTTTAGCTTCATCAAAGTAATGGATCTGGCAAAGATATGCTCAAACTCTGGTGTTCAATAGACTGCTGCTCCTGTGAGGATGGACCTCAAACAAACCATATAGGTTATGTTGCAAATGACATTAGCACTTCCTCAAACCCTTTAATGTACACTTAATCTTTTTCACATTTTCTAAAACAGGTTTGAGGTCAGTTGTCCTAAAATTAAAAAGAGGCCCTGTGAGATTAGACTGCCTCAATTTAACCACTTTCTAGTTTAATTCCTAACTCTGTGATAAAGATTGCATGTGTGTCTGTTCAGTGGTTGTGCATGAGTTATAAAGTTAAGGCTCACACATAGTCAAGATTTCACTGCAGGGTTTTGTTTCTTAATCCCTATTCTCATTCTGGTGACAGATATTCCCAGGATTGATTCTTTCGGATATAAAGCCTGCCAAAAAGATGAAGTTCAAAACCGTTTGCTACTTACTGGTGCAGCTCATGCACTGCAGGAAGATGTTCAAGGCTGAGATTCCTTTTTCCAACGTCATGAACTGTGAGGATGGTGATAAGGTAAAAAACTGTTGTACATTGAAAATTGCTAAAAAATGCAATACAGTGTCAAACATTACAGTTAAAGAGAAAGTTAATTGCGGTATTCTATATTATATATATATCTAAAATAATCAAAAGAAAAGGCAACTCAGGAAGCAGAAATACCTTGGTGCAATGCTATTTTACATGCTATTGGTTGGTATTTGCAAAGCAGCCAATATAGGAGGGCCTTTTATTTTGGCTGTACCCCCAAGAGTGGAGATAAGGAAAACCATGGATGTCAGCTTATACGATAGGGCTAAGACGGTTTCCATTGTGCATATTAATGCATATTAAGGTATATTTGGCATTTCAACTATTAAAACAGATAGTTATAAGTCTTTTAAGAGGCGACCTAAAGTATTTGCAAATTTTAGCAACTTGCGGGTGGCTGTGGTCCCTAAACCCCACGGATACCAGGGGTCCACTGTACCTTAAATTGTTACTAAAACTTATAATCTAATCAATTTTGAATTTAATTGCACGTATAAGGGGTTGTGCTCTAAATAAAGCAATAATTTATAAATTAGCAATGTCCTTTCATGATAAGTTCACACCTGCAGGTCAACGTGTTTCAAACTTATAAGTTATCTAAAAGAAATGTGATGGATGCATTTACAGATAGAAATGGAAGTAAAGGAAGAAAAAAAATGTCACCAAATCAACTATCTTTTAATAAGTAAAGATGAATGAAAATAAGAGATGAAGCAGGAAAAACAAGTGAAAGCAGGGAACCAAAGTAAATAATTAAGGATAATTAAAGACAAAACTAAAATGTAAGAACAAGAGACACTGAGAAAAACATGAATAACACTGGATTTGACAGATCCAAGGAGATCAACACCATAACAAGAGTAATTCTGTAAACGTCAATGTCATGTTATGAGCTAATAACCATCACCCAGTTCTCTCCACCTAAGCCTCATTGGGATGAACTGTACAGGTCAGACTGCTTTGAAAGTATGCTCATTTACATGCTCACAAACCTGCTGTTATACAACAAGCACATTGCATTGTTAAGTCTTTGGCTTAGGTTCAACGCCCAATGCTTTCTAACATTCTCTGACTACTGAAGACACTTAGACACAACAAGGTGCAATTAATGATAAACGTAAGTATGACAGCAATGTTCTCATTTGAAAGTATAATCAGCTGCTCTTGTTTACTGTCGACTCTTATTCAACCTTGTTCTTAATATGATAATATTGAAGTACTAGGTAGAACAGAGTGCAGCAGTGAATTTGTCATGAAGGATTTTTTATTTGCTTCATTCTAGCGGAGGGCCATGCGAACAGCTCCACAAAAACTGAGGAACCGCTCCAATGCTAACCAGGCTAACCTGATCCAGAGCAGCCCTAGAACCAGGGTCAACCGTTACATTGGCCGGCTGATTGAGGCCCGTCAAACGGAGTCCGACACAGCAGACCTCAACTTCCTCACACTTATGTATAAGTGCTCTGAGCGCGAGCAGAGGGTGAGGCATTGAAGATACTTTAATTTTTAGAGCCTAGACCCTCCATTTAAGTCTTTGTATTTTGATTCCAGTTAAGATGATTTTCTTGTCATAATATAAAGTTGATTTCAGTTCTCCTGGGTTTCTGAAAGTATCTGAAAATATGTTTTTCATTGGGGTTACTTAATCTTTAGTCCTTCATATTACACATTTTGAAAAGAAAACAAGATTAAAAAAAATACATGTAAACTCATTTAAAAAACATACCTTCATGTTTAGGAACACTTCAGCTCCCTTTAAGCAAAAATGTGTTCTGAGAAAAAATGGAAGATAAAAGTATTTCATGGGGAAATAATTATGCATTTTTATACTAACAAGATGAGTCCTAAAAAGCTTTTACCTTAAATTCAAAATAATAATAATAATAATTAAATAAATATATAAATTAAAAAATACTTTCATAGATCTTTGGCAGCATTTTTTTCTATATCACAAAAAAGATTGTTTCCTTTGCACTGTAATACTACCATTTAATCCTGTCCTGTCTTTCACATTAGTACCACCAGGTTCCTGATGAGTACTTCACCAGCGCAGTGGTTCTTTCTCTGATCCTAGCGGCCTTGTTTGGAATTGTTTATCTTCTTATCATACCACAGTATGTACATCAGATAGTATTTGTTGTTATGAGATTTCCTGAACTCTTTTAAGTATCATTAACTTACTTTGCTTATCTGTGATTTTTTTTTTTTTTGTTGTTTTTTTTGTTTTTTGTTTTCTGTTGAATTCAGGGGCACAGTTGTACTTGTCCTTCTCGTCTTCTGCATCTGTTTCCTTGTAGCGTGTATTATGTACCTGCATATCACTAGAGTACAGGTAAACACAGATCCTGTTTTAGCGTTTATTGTAACCTAAAGAAATTAATTTGCACTCTTCTTATTAATATGTAGTGTCTTTTGTTATCAGGAATTTAAAAAGCTGCCATGTTAAATGTTATTAATGTATTTACTCTGCCTTGCATAAGTATTTTCAATATATTATATTATTATGTTAGAATACCTCTTAATTTTTTCAAAGTATATTTTGTTAGGTTAGTCTTAAACCTCAGTGCATTATTTTAAGAATCTTTGTCATAGACCAACACAAATAAAGCATGATTTTCAAATGGAAGGAAAAGGATGTATCCTTTTCTAAATTGACAAAAAAAAAGAAAAGTTGTATGCATATGTATTCATATACATTCATATGTATTCAGTAACCTTTAATTTGATGTTCCAAAATAAAATTGACAAGGCAAGCACTTGCCTTGAGAAGTCAATTAACTATAGAACCTTCTTCTGTTCCATTAAATCTTAAAAATCATAAAAATATCTATGAAGGGCTCAGAGTTTGTTAGAAGACACTGGTGAACAAACAACATCATGCAGATCAAGAAACACTACACACAGATCAGACATAATGTTTTAGAGATATTTTGAGCAGCATCTGGATAGAAAAAGAAAATCCAAAGCACATCTTACTGAAAACTGTTCAATCCATCATTCAAAAATGGAAAGATTATAGCATACCTGTAAACCTACTAAGATATGTCCATAAACCTAAACTAATAAGCTGGCCAGTGGCCAATGAGAGCAAGAGTATTACTCAGCAAATCAGACTGGAGAACCATGGTACCTCTGGAGAAGCTGTAGAGGTCCATACCTCTGTTTGGGGATTATGTGGACAGGACAATTGTTAGTTGTGCACTCTTCAAATTTGGCTTTTAAGGAAGAGTGGCAAGAAGAAAGCCGTTGTTGAAAGGAATCACCATTCAAAGGTTCTCAAAATCCATGCAGTGGACACAGCAAGCATGTGAAAAAAGGGGCTTTGGTCAGATGAGTGGAAATGTAACATTTTAGCATACATTTAAAACATTGAATCCATCAACCTGAACACACTATCACACCAATTACGCTAAATATAACATTGAAGCTACAGTGGCATAATTTAGATTGAATATATTCATTTGTTTGAATGGGTCAGTGAAAGTCCAGACTTAAATAAAGATACTGTACACTCAATCCGACTGAGGCTGACCTATTTTTCAAAAAAAGAACAGGCAAAAAATTCATTCTCTAAATGTGCAAAGCAAGTACAGACATGCACTCAAACACTTGCAGCTGTAGTTGCAGCAAAATGTGGCAAAAGTGTTGACTATAGGAAGATGAAGGCAAATGCATACCAAACTCTTAAAATTTTTGTTTGTTGAAAGGTTTCAAGAAACAATATCCTTTGTGTTGGACTATCACCTAAAATTCTATTAAAATATACTAAAGTTCATGAGTTGAACATGATAAAATGTAAAAAAGAAAATGCAAGTAGTATAAATACTGTTGAAAAACACAGTACAAAGCCTTATGCCGTATTTATTTATTTATATTTTCCCCCTAGACCCTGATCTCTTATAATATTGATAATTACCCACCCATGTGTCCTGCTAATGATAAAATTAAAAGTTTATATATATATATATATATATATATATATATATATATATATATATATATATATATATATATATATATATATATATATATATATAGAGAGAGAGAGAGAGAGAGAGAGAGAGATAGATAGATAGATAGATAGATATGTATTCTAACCATTCTTGAATATGCTCTATCATCTTATCAGTCTTTTTCTTTTTGAACATTAATAGCAGCCTATAAAACATAAATATGTTGCTGTCTCTGGTGATGACTTAACATCTTCTTTTTGACATTCAGTGTTTTCCAGGGTGCCTGACCATACAGATTCGAACTGCTCTCTGTCTTCTTATAGTGCTTTTAATCTACTCCGTGGCCCAGGCCTGTGTTGTAAGTCCCAAAAGCAATGTTAAAAATGTGACATTAGATTTCAGCTTTTTTTCCCATTTTCTACCTTAGCTGCCATGGATCCTAGATATCATTTATAGGTTTAGGGAAATATAAGCAGATCTTTAGTGTTTCTTTTAAGAAATGCCTTGCTTACTTTAGCAACACATAGCCAACCACATGTATGTGTTTTTAAAAGTGAAACAGCTTGTATTCTTAGATTTATGTTGCTTTTCATTTGATATTTCTTGTGCAAAGTCTAGACAGTGTTGACAATGTATGCAGTATAGATCACTGTTCTCAAGTATATTTCATATTTTGTGGGTATTTATACATTTGTATGCTCCTATTCACAGGTTGGCTGTATGCCCTGGATGTGGGGAAGTGCCAATACAAACAGTTCCATTATCATCATTGATGTGGACAGGGGAGCCAACCGCACCATGGCCGAGCTACCCTGTGATGGAGCCCGCTATGCCTTTCTTTCTTGTGTAGTGGGCACCCTCACGTTAGCGCTTTTCCTGCGCGTCTCCTGGTTGCCAAAGATGGCACTGATGCTCCTTTTAGGGGTGCTGTACATCACTGTGCTGGAACTCAGTGGCTTTCGCAAGACTGCAGGGTGAGGTTCAAAGCATGTGAAACACCCAACACACACTAAAATTTGAAACTGGCATCAATGCATAGAGGGTGAAATGAGTTCTGGACTTGCTCTCAAGTTCCATTTTAGTCTCAGAAACGAAGAGACTTAGACTCAGGCTGTAAAGACTCAAGACTTGATTTAGACTCATGTTCTGAGACTTGAGCCTCATTAACAATCTTCATGTATCCAAGTTTGAAAGCAAGTTGATATAAGCTACAGACAGTAGCCCTCAGAGATTATGCATATCATGCACACATTTTACTGTGAAACATTTACACTGGCCTTCCTTCTTGTGTCATAATTTATAGTCATACTTTGGAACATGTTTACTATCTGAACTTGGCAATAAAGGTTTTAAATGCAGACTCAGAACATGGTTTCCAAGTAATTAAACCCTATATAGCGCATTATGTAATGTATGAGTGGACAATATGAATACAGGGAATAACAAATGTTTAAAAAAATCATAAAAAAGACTAACTAAAAAGCACTCAGAATTATTTATCAACGATTCTTAACCTCATTCAGTTATTTTTCTTTGACCCAAAATGCTTATTGACATTTCTAATATTTCAGTCATTAAAGACTTACGTCTTGACTGGCAGCAAAACACTAGAGGATTGACATGAACTTGAGAAAAGTGACTTGTGAGCATCCTTGCAACAATACATGTGGAGTTTAATGTGCCATGAATTGTGTGGGTCATTCCATCATCACATTGCTGTAAATGCTAAGTGTTATTTTTTTGTTTGCTCAATCCAGGAAGTGCACAGATAAACAAGAGTTGCAGGGGCATTTACAGTCTGTGCACTGTGATGTATGTGTGTAGAGGAGTTGTTGCTTGTCTTCAGCCCACACACTCTTTCATTTTCCACCCTTTGAAGCAGCACACATGCTTATTAGTTCCAAATCAGAAGCCTGAAAGGACAATGTGGGTTGGATGATGGGACCATGTTAGCTCAGAGTGGAGGGGATTGGACAGTATTATTGGAGCTCAGATCAAAAATGTGCTTTGGAAAATTCTGATTTAAGTTTAGATTGAGAATTTTGTTGAACAATCCATGTTGTTGATATGCAATTACAACCAAAAACATTATCTGGTTGACAAATAATTTTGTGCAATTTTATAAGTAAATCAAATTAATCTGGATTTATGATCTCTCTCTTAGCGCTGTGGTGGGTCCAGTCAACCTTCCTACATTGTTTTCTTTGTGGTCTGGTCTTTTGCTAACTTCTGTGTTGGTCTCTTCCGTAGTGGGGGGTCCTTCCACATCCGGGGCTATGAGCCCATCCTGTCTCTGTTGCTCTTTGTCAGTGCCCTGGCCTTTCACTCCAGACAACTTGACCTCAAGTTGCGCCTGGACTTCCTTTGGGCTGTGCAGGTCTGGAAGAGTGTGCTGACGTGTCTGTATAAGTGTGAAATGTTGTGGATATTGTGAGGAATAAATTTGTGAATTTAATAAAAGTCTAAACATAAGTGAAGGATTTCTGTCATTTCATGTTTATTATATTGGGTAAAATGAGGGGGATGTAATGCTTCTGGCTGCTACCAGTCGGGTTTTTTTTTTTGGCAAAATCAAGAGTAAGAACACTGGATTGGTCTTAATTCACTTAGATTCACTTGTACTTTGAGTTGTATATATTGCATACTGTGTCATTAAAGCGTGAAACTATTCAATCTAAAACGTAAACCCTTTTTGGCCCTTTAACTAGCTGCTATTTAATTTTGAATTATCCAAGTATCAAAGTTAAAAGTAGTCATTGGGACTTATCTGAGAAGGCTTTTTAGTGACCCCATGTGGTAAAAATGTGAAACAAACTCAGGCATTCACTGCTCGTTTCTTTTTCGTGTGCAGGCAGAGGAGGAACGAGATGGGATGGAGAAAGTAAAGTTGGACAACAGGAGGATTCTCTTTAATCTACTGCCTGCTCACGTGGCTCAACACTTCTTAATGTCAAACCCCAGAAACATGGTGAGCCATGCTAATAAACAGGCATGCAGGCAAACTGACCAACAGGTAGATGAAAAGAGAGGGAAAAAAACAAATTAGGAAAACACAAAGGGACATCTTTTTTTTCTTTTACGGTTTTCTGTGTTTTTTATTAGGATCTGTACTATCAGTCCTACGCCCAAGTTGGTGTCCTGTTCGCCTCGATTCCAAACTTTAATGATTTCTACATTGAACTGGATGGCAACAACATGGGAGTGGAGTGCCTAAGGCTGCTAAATGAAATCATTGCTGACTTTGATGAGGTTTGTTTCTCATCTTATGTTCTACTTGAATTTGTGTAGCTTAAATGTAGTTTGCATTCTAATATTTATTGTTTAACTGGGCATTTTGCAGCTTATGGACAAGGAGTGCTATAAAGACATCGAGAAAATCAAAACTATTGGCAGTACATACATGGCAGCTGTTGGGCTTGTCCCCACCATTGGCACCAAGGTGGCTTTTTATCTATGTATATTTGGGTTTTTTTTCTGAATGTTAAAGGGTTTGTTTGAGCTTTTACAAGGATTAGTTCAAACTGAAAATGTTTATATAGACAGGAGGCAATTCTAAATTAGCAAATATTGACTACACTTCCAGAACAGACTATTGTTGCTGTTTGAAGCTAGTTTCCCAGCTAAATAACATCTGTTTTATTACACAAAATCACACTGGCAAAGGCTGCAGACCATATTCTTATACGGAATGATAATTTCAAGACTTGGATAAGTACAGGGATGCACCAGTTTTGATGTAGTTGCACCAATGATAGCCTGATGCAAAATCCAAAAGTTCTGCTCTTGGCAAACTCAGGGCAGATTGTTGTCGATGATGAGTCGAATTGATACAGCTAATATTTTCCACCAGCATGATTTCACTCAGTCCAGAGATTTTTTTAATGAAAAAATGGTGAAAGGCCTCTTGTGAAATTGTGGAAATTTGATATATGCCAATATAGCATTATATCTGACAAACATCAACACTCCATTAAGTTCCAACACAGTTGGAGCTTAATTTGTAAAATCAATGAAAACAAGGTTCTGCCTGATTTGCTATTATCCTTCCATGACAATATGGCATCTTTCTTCCACAAATAATTGATCTATTACTGATAATAACTTCATACAATCTTACTTTAAATGAAAATATTGGGGACATATTTATATGCAGTTCCTGACCATTTCTCTGTTCAACAGGCCAAAAAATCGGTTTATGACCATCTGAGCACAATCGCGGACTACGCCATAGAAATGTTTGATGTGTTGGATGAAATCAACTACCAGTCATACAACGAGTTTGTCCTCAGAGTGGGTAAGTGGGCCCACAAAATGAATCAGAATGTGAGTGGGAATTGTTAATCTAAACTAAGGTAATATGGTGTAAATTCTCTCGTTCATTTGGACAGGTATCAATGTTGGTCCAGTAGTTGCAGGGGTGATCGGAGCTCGGCGACCACAGTATGATATCTGGGGTAATACAGTGAACGTGGCCAGTCGGATGGACAGCACTGGCGTACCAGGAAAAATTCAGGTATATAAAAACACTGATGGTTACAACTGATCCAAATTTTTGATGATGGTTCTCTAATATAGCTTTGTGAAATACAATGTATACAAAATATCAAGCACAAGTTCTAGATCAAATGCAAACCTTGTAGTTACCACATATCACTAAATCACACATTTATAAATGGAAGTGTTGCTTTATTTTTGGTAGTTTTGTTTGAATTGTTGAATAGAAATGAAACAAAATAAAATTTAAGATGAGCATTATTTGTCAAAAGAGTGTCAATTTTTTTTAAAAGAAATGTTAAAGCTCAATGTTTCTGTTTTCTAGGTGACTGAGGAGGTATATCGTATGCTGAATAGCAACTATGATTTAGTCTGCCGTGGCAAAGTCAGTGTAAAAGGTAAAGGTGAGATGTTGACATACTTTCTGGAAGGGAAAGTGCAAGGCATTGGCACTGCAACCACTTCATCAGTGATGCGTTCCACCAGTCTGGCACGTCGTATCCATTCCTGTGGCAAGACAAGCGTGCCGACCCATCTGGGCAGCGTCTCCTCCGCTGCCAGCCTGGCTGCTCATGCCAGCATGGGTGGCAACTTTCAGATGAGCACTGCCAACATCAGCAACAGCCAAGCAACATGCCTCCCCTCACCCTGTGTGCTGGGTGAAGTGGAAGATGAAGACAATATAGAGGTCACAAAGATTCAAATCGAGGCCGTGGCAGCTATTGCGGATGTAGCAGTGTAGGAGGAACGACAAGACAGTTTCAAATGCAGCAGGAAAACCTGGAGAAGTCAGGGCTGTCCAGGAATTTCTCATAAATCCTGAGCTACTGGGACAACCCAGGATGTTTTCAGTCAGGATACAACATTCTGAAGTTTTAAAAGATAAAACTGACAATCAAACTTGCTTTCAGAGATTTTCTTAAATGATTGCCTCTATTCAGAGTTGAGATGTGAAGGGAAAAAAGATGCACCCAACTGCTTAATTCTCTCTGAACATCGCTTTACCAGATGATTAGATTTGTGGTGTTCTCGGGTTCCTGTACAGGTATATCCAGGTAATATGTGCAAACTTGTTTTATATGAAGTGCATATTCCCATGTACCAGGAATATGTATATTGATACCCAGAAAAAAGACTGATCATGCATTTGCTTTTGCACTGTCTTTCTGATTATGCCAAGGATATATTGCATCATTTACAGATAAAACTGTTTATTTATATTTTGGTGTATGAAGGCATGCATGTTTATAATTATAAGTGTGTGTATGCATGTGTGTTCAGTTTGAAATTGTAACAAAAAAGCGCAAAATAATTTTTGTATTCACCTTTCACTGGATAAAGCTGGCTTTTTATGAAATATAACACTAATATATAACAGTTTGTTTTAGTGCATAATTTTTTAAAAGTTCAGAGCCATAAGTGATGATACTCTGCTCGAGAGAGGAAAAACCAAAGTAATGATTTTGAGTTTTACAAATTTCACAGAAATGGGATCTTGCACTTGTTACTTTCAAACATTATTAACCAATTTAAAAAGTGTCTTGTCTTGATATCACCCTGATTCACAGTCTAAAGTAACTCTTATGTGTATGCAAACAGTATACACAGATAGTGGCTGTTTTGATGGTGAGTATGCACTAAAAGAGCTAGGAGTGGAAAACGTTTGCTGAATGTTGAATGCGTGCTGCTACAGAAACTAATTCATGCCAAAATGAGAAGGTTCACTAAAAAAACCACTGCACAAGACACCAATAAGTTCCTGCATTTGAAGCACACATGAATATACAGTGCCTTGAAAATCTATTCATACCCCCATTTCCACATTTTGTCACACTACAACCATACACTTTAACAGATTTAAATGGGATTTTATGCGATAGACCAACTCAAAGTAGAGCATAACTGTGAAGTGAAGCGAACATGATGCTATTTTTCTATGTCTCTAAAATTAAAAGTTTATTTAAATTAAAATCAGTAAAGTGTGGGGTGTGTGGTATTTAACACCCTGAGTAAATACTTCATAGAATCGCCTTTTTAATGTGTTTCTATCAACTTCATGTAAATTTTAAAAGGTTTACCCATTCTTCTTTACTAAAGAGCTCAGTCAGATTCGATGTACAGCAGGTTTTTTCACAAATTATAAATTAGATTTAGGTCTGAGCTTTTACTGGGTCAATTTAATACACTAATATGCATTTTTTTAAAGACCATATCAGCTCCGTCTGTAAGACTAGGGTCAATTTCCTAATGGAATGTGAACCTCCATCCTAGTCTCAAGTCTTTTGCAGCCTCTAGGAGGTTTTCTTCCACTATTGCTCTGTTTAGCTTCATCCATCTTTTCTGTCTGACCAGTTCCTCTGTTCTGTCTGAAGAAAAGCATTCCCACAACATGATAGTGGTACCACCATGCATCATCTTGGTTAAGGCCTGGAATATATATTTTTTAAAATCTAACCCTTCTTTAAACTTCTCCACAATTTTACCACTGGCTGTTTTTGTTGGTGTCTATTTTGCTCTTTGTCCACTAATGTTCATCAACAAATCTCTGAAGCATTCCACATATCAGTTAGGCCCCACTTTGTGATGTGAAAAAAGTACATTGATGTTTGTGATTGTTACATGACAAAATGTGAAAATCCAAGGGGTACAGCTACTTTTGCAAGGCACTGTAGACTAATGGGATAAGGATGGCATTAATCCTTAAAGAAGAGAGCACTCACAATGGTAATAAGCACACCACTTCCATAAATGCATGACCTTTAAGTGTTTTAAATGCTCAGTCTGTGTACATTCCCTTTTTTTCTTGAGGCTGCAGAAACTTTGGTGCCGTGTCTATAGCTGCTATTGTTTTTTTCAGGCATATAAATTACTGTACAACTGCTTTCCAGTATAATAATGCTAGAGTTTATGAATAACATTAAGCACATATCTTTCAGATGCAGTTTCATAAATATGAGGCATGTCAGATATCTTTATAGCCTGTATCTTTAAGTGCATAGACATCTTCACTTGATATGGAAAAGTGTGAATACATCACATTTCAAGTTTTTTGCCTTACTCAATAAGCTTACAGTGATTGCAACTTGCCTTTTTAGATTTATTCACTTTGATATGCAGATCATAATCTTTTTTGTAAATAGCCAAAAGCTGTAAACTATGTTGTATCTTGTACAGTGTAAAATTAAGTTATTGAATATTTTGGAATAAAGACAATATTGGTGCATAAAATATCCGTGTGCTTTGTGAATTTCATCTGATGAAAATAATTTCTGTCTAACTGGATAAAATGCAAACGTTATGATTAGCAGTATAAAGGGGAACTTTTTTATTTTTAAGAGCAATTTTTAGTATTACCCAATGGAATTTCCATCCTGAAACACAATATTTACTCACTGCCCCCTCCACGGCAACCAAATACCATGCAGCTAACAAACACAGCTTTGTGCTTGGATCTTTCCTTGTTAGTTCCACTCAATAGATTTTTATTCTATCCATTCTACTTGCTTCACGTAATTGGTCTTAAAATAACAGTTTTTGCCCTACCCAGCCAAATGCACAAGACAATAAATGTTTTGTGAGAGCACCTCAGCAAGCTCGCAACCAGATGAATATCATCATGGCTCAAACTCTGAGCAGTGGCCAAAAATTGTTTTCCCAGCACTGATGCAGAGTTTGTGTAGAGTTCACTCAGTGTAGCAGTTAAGTCAACAAACACATATCTTGTGCAATATTTAACAGATTGTACAGCATGGGAGTTGTTATTGGTTTGCAGAGGAATTTAACTAATTCTGGTCAGTCGTTAATGACCTGCAGCCTACTCAACAGAGGTCTTAACAGGAAGCACTAAATAGTGCAGGAGCTAAAGCTAATTCTAAATAATCTGCAGAAAACAAGGTGAAGTTAGTTAATTTTGATGTAATGTCTCTTAATAAAATCTCTAGCAGCCTGGATAGTCATCAAATTAGATAATAGAGTCCACTTCAGTGAAATTTAATCTTTGCATGAATACAAATAAGTTGTGGATATGTTTGAAGTTAAGTTATAAAACAATATTCCAAGGTATACATATCTCATGAAGCATTATTGTCTGAAAACAGAAAGTGTTTGGCACAACTACAAATTTACTAAAATTTGTTTTAAGTGACAAGAAGTGATGTTTACAGTTAGCAAGATATTGACTGCTCTGCTCTGACTGCTCAAGAGCTCTGTGAAATGCTATATCAGAAAAATCCAACTATCCTTTTAAAGGCTGAGCTTGTTGTGCTTTTAATTTTCTTTACAAATCACATTGCAGCTATTCAAGATATTTAGGTATATTGACATGGTGAAGATGACTTTCTGAAGTTCAAACATCAAAATGTGGAAGAAATGGGATTTAGGTGACTGAACAATGTAAGGTTGATGGTATCAGTTAGGTTGGTTAGAGTCTCACTGTGGTGGCAAAGTATCTTGTTAACTGCCCACACCTGATTGCAATAATCAGCTAACAAACACAAACTCCCTCATTCCTCATATAGATCAACCAGCGCCAGGAACATTCTACAAAATATAATGTAAGTTTTACATTCTCATATGGAAAATAAAAGAAAGTAACACTCATAGAGCTGATTATTTGTTGTTCTGTGTTTTTAATATAACACATATGCAGAAGATGGAAAAGGTGCAAGTTCTGGAGCCAATTCAAGAAGAGTCAGAACTGGAAGATGAAACTGTGGGAAGTAGAAAAGAAGATGAAGAAAAGGAGGAGGAAAAAGAAGATGAGTTAGCAGTTCAAGTGGGTGTAGAGACAGAGGATGTACTGGCAGAAAATAAAAGGGAAGAAGATGATGTTCCACTGAGAGTTCTGAGACCAGGGAGGCGTTCTGGTTTTATTAGATGGGAGAGTTTGACTCAAATTCTAATCAATGAACAGAAAAAACAAACTGAAACCTCTTCAGTGTTTGATGCAAGCACTCATTCTACTGATCTTTGTGAAGAAACTGCATCTCTGCCAGTGTTTGGGAGCGAGAGGAGATTAAGTAGTGGGAGGCTGAGAATAAAGGCAAGATTAACTAAATTCTTCATATTGCTGATGTTTGACGTCTTTGATTATAAAGATTTAGTCATCTTTCCTATTTCTTCCTTCAAGTTCTCCAAGAGTATGTGGCAAAAACAAACTGGACCAGATCAACCAAAAAAGAGAAAGAGGTCAAGACACAAGGAGATGGTGGGCATTAGTATTAATTTCTAGTCAAGATTTTTATGCTGAAAAGTATCTTTTTCTTTCTTCATTTTTATTTATTTATTTATTTATTTTATTTTTTTTGTGACATTTATATTTTAACTGTTTTTTGTTTGTTTTGTTTGTTTTGTTTTCAAAGCAGGAGCCTTTTCCTCAGTGGCTAGTAACCCTGATGGTCAACATTGAACAGGCAACAACTCATCAACTATTGGTTGAGTAAAATTCATCTAGCCAGGTTGACATTAACCATGTGGGAAATATGAACACAATTTTGCAGCTAATGTTCTCCGTTAGGATGGCTGCTGCTGGACTGTAAATTCATTTTGCAACATGTAAGCTCTTAAGTTTGATTTTTATTTCTCACCATCAGACACGCTGAAGCATTAGTTTCTAAATAGTTTGTTTAATGTTTTTTATGTGTAGCCAATTATTAAATGGTGTAAGCATGAACAGATGCTGATTTTTTTGTTGCTTCATTTACTGTGCCTTGTTTATGTCCTATTCATCTTAAGACCAGTGAGCTTAATGGTCTGCAAATTCAGTGTAACTTGTGGTTACATATAAAGACATAATGTACATTGCGATACATTTTCATACACATAAGACAGCTGAAAAGGGGAGCAGGCAGGCAGGACGAGGAAGGGAGAAAGGTAGGCAACGATTTCACACAGGGAAACCACAGATGAAGGGGAAAAAACTTGAAACAAACAGAAAAGAACACTGGTCTAAGGAACCCTTGAATAAATTAAACCAAAACTGAACTTTTTGGCCTAGATGCAAAATACAATGTGAGCAGAAAACTATTACTGCACATCACCCTGAACAAACAATAACCATGGTGAAGCACGGTGGTGGCAGAATCATGTTGTGGTGATGCATTTCTTCAATATGGACAGTGGCACTGATGGTCTCTGTTAATAGGAAGATTAATTCAGCTAAATACAGTACAATTCTGGCAGAAAACCTGTTAAAGGCTGCAAAAGACTTGAGATTGTGGCAGAGGTTTACCTTCCAGCAATATAATTGCCTTAAATATTTAAATTTCAATTATGCTCTGGCTTGATCTATCACATAAAATCACAATAGAATACATTAGTTTCTGGTTGTAACCAGAGACTATGCGAAAAGGTTCAAGGAGTGCTTTTGCAATGCACTGTAATACAGAAGGAAACTTTCAAGCAGTAGAGCTTCTTATTCGCACCCAAATGCATAGATTTAGTGAAACTTCTGTTATAAAATGATTAAATCTTTAAAATTAGAGGGTTGTTTTCAATAAAGTCTTACACACAGAATTGTCTAGGGTAAATTTTAGTGTGCAGCAGGAGATGAGTGTAGGTTTGTATGTTACACATCTGTCATTTGTCGCAGATTGTTTTGGCAAATGCGACAATGGAAAAACATCAAATTATGGTCTTCTTTCTGTAGACAAACATGTTGTGATTCTACCAGACAAATCCATAATGTTAGGCTTTTGCAACCCCTAAGAGAAGTGCCTGCGTAATGGAATGAACCTTCACCAGCAAGCCCCAAGGAAAAAAAATAGTTTTTCATTGCCAAAACAATGTCACTGAACAATCGGTCAGAATTACTTCAAAAGATGGTAGCCATGTTGTCCTACTGACCAATCGTTATAAGCTTTCAATAACCCTTTGAAATTTGAATGTGGAGGTTGTTATTTACCAATTTATCTTTGTCTAGTCGAGTAGTAGAACTCGTTAAATTACTTTCAGGACATCAAATGTAAAAGCAAACCTCAGAGTTGTTTTTCTGTACAATCTCTTTATGTTTCGTGTCAATATTTACTGCTGACCTTGTAAGCATGGATCTGTGGACGTCAAGCAGGGTCACCCACTGTTTGTGTTATCTTTGTCAAAAACTTTTAATATATGTGGTCAATGTGTCAATGATTAACTTTTCATGAGGCAAGATCTCCATACAAATACGAGTGCTTCACAGAAATCTCATAAGAAGAAAAGCTGGAGTTGTTTGGTGTACTTTTAAGAACCACGACTAAAAAAGCAATGCTTGAATTTTCTGAGAAGCTGACATTCATTGCGGCAGTGACTCTGGCCGTCATAGTTTTGGGGGGTTCATCCCCGGTGGTGGGCCCTGAGCCCATCCGCTGTGCTCCATGTACACAGCAGAAGCTGAGCGACTGTCCAGCAGTCCCTGTTGACTGCAAGCAAGTGCTAAGGGAGCCTGGTTGTGGTTGCTGTATGGCATGTGCTCTGGAGAAAGGTTCTTCCTGTGGGGTTCACACAGCCCACTGTGGTGAGGGTCTCCACTGCACTCCCAGGCCGGGTGAGGCCAGACCACTCCATGCCCTGACCAGAGGACAGGGAGTGTGCACTGATGACGAGGGACAAGGTAGAGTTAGGGGTTTTCTTTGTGATGTATGTTAAAAAAATGTAATCCATTTTCATAGCTTTAGCAGGAAAACAACAAAGTCTCATTTCTGATGGAATGCATTATCCAAATTCCCTATAGAGGCAGCTGATGAAGTCCAAGAACATGGCTCTGTGCACTACCTGTTGGGACTTAACTTTCCGTCTGACCACCAAGACACTGTTGAGGTCCATGAGAGCCTAAAAGCCAGAGTTAATGCCATCCGGAACAAACTGGTACAGCAGGTGAGACAATGCATCAATCTGATTGATAGAGAGCTGATTAACACCTAAGAGGAAGGACTTAAATCTAGACATAGTTTTAAAACTACTCTGACAAATATAGGGTCTTAACATTTCTTTTTCTTTAAGGGTCCCTGTCATGTTGAACTGCATGCAGCACTGGAAATGATCGCCAGCTCTCAGCAGCAATTAGGTGATAAGTTCACTTCTTTTTACCTCCCGAATTGTGACAAACACGGCTACTACAAACCCAAGCAGGTGAGTTTGTTTTATAGGTTTCATTCCACTACCCTGAAAGGTATTTATTTTAGCTTACTGGGTTAATTGTGACTGTTGCTTGGTTTTTGTTTCAGTGTGAGTCATCTCTGGTTGGACCACCTGTTCGCTGCTGGTGTGTTTCTTCTTGGAATGGAAAGAAGTTGCCAGGATCAAGCAACCTTCTCACCGATGTCCAGTGCGGTCAAGAAGTTGCTTTCTGAGACATTAATTTACTGACATAAACATATGCAACTGTGATGAGTTCATTTAACTTTAGTTAAATATTTAAAACTAGCCGAATGAACAAAGAATGTTAAATCATGTTAGGGGAAATGGCCATCTATTTTATGAACATTATATATAACATTATTTATTCTTTATTTGTATATACTTGCAGCCATTATTGTCTTTTTCAAAATTTTTATGTTTGCAAGTTTTGGCCACCTAAATAACTCCATTACTCAAAACAACAGGTCTGCAACTCCGCCAAACTAAGTTTGTTTCATTGTAACTCACAAAAACACCATACGTTATTCATTTAAACTGCTGTCATTTTCTGAATGAATGTTCATTTATTCAAAGATGATTCTAAAGTGACTCATGGTGACTGAGCACAAATATATGAGGCTTATCCAAGACACTGCATGTTTTTGCATGCACTGCATAACATTTGTCTACCTCTGCTTCCATCTGCAGGTTCATTTGCCTTTATGATTAATGTTTGCATCTTTTCTTGTATTTATTAATTTATGCATTTGAGTTTGATGTAAAAAAACATATGTAGTAGACTGGATTGAGTGTTATTTTACGAAATGCTGCTATACTGTTAAAGCATTTTTTAATAAAGCATTGTACATAGTACTCGTGAATATATATAATTACATTTTTCATCAAATTCAAATAATTTTTAATGTGTATAATTTTATGATAAGAGACACAAAAAAACAACTTGACCTGGTTTTTACTGCCTTTATTAAGTAAAAATAGACTTCAATTGCTGGACTGTACATGCAAACATACTTTAGCTAAGAAAAGCACAGAAAAAAAATCTCTGGCTTTATGAAAAATCAAAGATAACAGCAGAGGTCTTCATCCCAACTATTCAGCTTATACAAAAATGTCAATCATAAAAGTAATAGCCACAGTTGAGATTAAAAAAATTGTTTTTCTTTCTGTGGCTTAAGAGCCAGCATAAACACCCTTTAAATGCATTGTAGTGTTTGAGCTGCACAATCCCGTCATACTCCACTAGACACAATGAAACTCGTAACAACAGGCATTCATAGTAAGGCACTGCATGATTACATTGAACAACAAATTCATACATATATACATTTCATGGTCATCCAGATACAATAAGGTTGTTACAAATTACAAGCATACAAATAATGATTACACAACAAAACATCTGTACACATATGTGGTGCCATATAATTGTGCGTAAAACGAAGAGCTAACTCACTGCCATGTGTAAAATGGTTTTTTTGTGTGTATGTGTGTTTCCTAATCAGTTTAAGGAATTCAAAATGAATTCTGAAGCATATAATTTTTCCAGGAGCTATCCAGGTGAGAGTAAGAAATAAAAGAGCTTATCGTCTGTTTGTAGCATAAATTCCAGGACTTTCCTCCTGATATACTTTCACCGCTTCCTTTGTTCTGCCTCAGAGAAAAAAGGGTCCCACAGGCAACAGATAGAAACAGCAAACATCCATATATCAGCCGAGCCATCTCCTGACCTCTCCTCCAATATCCTTAGTGTCTTTATTTGTTTACAGTTCTTTTTGTTCACTCACAAACTCCCTCCCTACCCAGCTTGCTTTACTCCTATTGGCTCTCAGAGTCATAGCGCTGGACTCCTCGCTCCTTCCCATCAAAACCTGGCAGAGGCTGCCCATATTTGTCCACACACCAACAGTAGCCTCGCTTTCTGCCTTTGGATGGGCGGCACTGAAAGTATACAAAGAGACAAGTTGAAGGGAGACAAGATAGTTGTAGGATGCCTTGGCAAACTAAATGCAAAAAGAATGTGGAGTATTCAAAGCCCCTGTTGTCAATAAAGAAAAAAACAGCATGGTTAAGAGGCATTAATGCTGAGACTGTATTGAGCCCATGCAACCTTGGCTGTCCAACATGCTGTGGTATTTTCAGCTGTTTTTTTACAGTCTAGCTGCTGTTACAGACACGTATGGAGACCTTTAAGGTAAATAGAACCATGGTAAAATATTTACTTAGTCCCATTTGTGAACAACTGTGAACCAAAATCTATTTTCAGATGCTGGTGGCCAGAACGAATCATCTGTTGCTGATTATACCCCACAACTCCAAATTATGGGTACTACAAATGACTTACAGAGTCTGTGGAGCTACCCAAGGGCTGTTATTTTACTGCCAATTTTACTAAAGGTCAACCTCCACTTCAGTAAAACATGCAGCCATTCATTTCAAGGCCTAAAGCAACTGTGCCACAGCTCCACAGACTGGCTAAGGCTGATCAGGAGGGAAGATGTCCTATTTAAGCTCAATATTTCAGAAAAATCTGACTCATGATCAATTCCTAAAAAGCATTCATTATTACTGTTAAATGAATAAGCAAGATAAAATGTAGTAAAGCTGGATAATAGAAAAAGGGTTAAAACTTGTATAATGCACAGATGAAAACATTTATTTGTTTCTAGGATGAAATGGTTTTTGGCAGATTTTAACAAACATTTAGAGTTGTTATTATTATTAGTAGTAAACTATTATTAGGTATTGGCAGGTTACCCTTATCAACCAAGTTTTTAAATAGTCATGGCTTTAAGAAAAATCTTTCCATTATACTTCCTACTGTCAAAGTCCTTTTAATGAGATTCCAGGGAAAGTGACTGGTGTTTTCCTTGGATTTATTCAGCAGGAAGTTTCACAGCCCCACACCTCTGCCAACCTGTTGCTGTGCACTTCCACTCAGCTGGCTGAAAGAAAGCTATTATACCTTTCCCTTGCTAACAACAAAAGTAAATTTCATACTTTGGCAAACTTGTGGTTGCAAGAAACATTGACTTCACTATATTTAGCAACTTTTCAGACCCCTCCAGCAACTTTTTTCCCCCTCAGTAAATCAGCTAGTGAAAAATCTAGCAACTTTATTTCTATGTTGTTATCCGAACGCAGTACTGTGTGACATAAACCTGTACTGTTATAAACAATAGGAGAATTTAACTGGCAGAGGGCAGCACTGACATGGTTTTAGGCAAAATATTGCAAAACTAAACAAATTTACCCGAAAATGTAAAAATTCACACAGAAACACAAAGATAGAACCCTAAATAACATATTTAGACAGTTTATCAGCAAAAAAAAAAAAAAAAATTGATTTGGGGGTTAGTTACACTGTAAGAAGCTCCTACTCTTTGTGGCACTCCGCCTTCAGCACATCATCACAACAATCCTTTTCCATCATGCCATTTACAACCGTTATTACAAGTGTTGGACTGAGAAGTAGTTTGTATGATAAGCTCAGTAGATGCGCAGTTCCACCAGGTGTTTACTAATTGCTGCTGCCACTAGTCCCGTGGAGCTGAGTGGTCGAGGCACGGGGAGGGGTGCTCTGTGAGGTGGAAGCACAGCTGGACACTGCAGCTCCAAGGACGAGTTTTGTGTAAATTGGCGGCACTTTGTATGAACAAACGTTTAGGCACCCCCGAACGGCTGCAACCAGAGGACACCTCTAACATGCATGACAGAATTAAAGCAATGCTCCAGGTATGTTTTTGATGAGGGAATAACATTACAATATGATATAAAGCTCAAAAAAGTTTATTTTACATAATACCCCCCCTTTAAGTAACAAGTCAAATGTCAAAACAGAAACTAAATGTTACTAGTTAATGGTAATAATGTTAATAAAAGGCTAATGTTAGCTTAGCACTAAAAGAAACTTTTCAGCACCAAAAAGCAAGATGATTGAAGACTGTAGCTGTATGTGTTAAGTAAGATATTTCTTTACAAACAAATGATAAAGCTGTTCACATTTTAGGTCACTCATACTCAGAATATTACAGTGTTTTTTTCACGTGAGTTAACCCATATTGGAGTAACATATGGTTGTACTTCTGGTGTCAGGAAGAATCGGAGAAACTACAGCGTACAAGATGACATCGGTGAGGTCAGACTGGGATTAGGTATAGGCCTATGTCTATTGTTAAGTAATTCAGATTGGAATCAGAACTAATAACTAATTATTAACATGTCATAATTAGTTACTACAACTAATTATTAACATGTCATATCTCTTCGTTAACAGGTCATATCACTTTAGCATCAGCAGGAATAATAGTTGTTTTACTCTTTTAAAAAATGTAATTACATTGTTTCATAAATTAGACAGAAAAATACAGTGAAATTGTTGTATTTTCATTTAAGGTTGCCATGTCTTCAGACTCTCATACCACCCAATGCCCAGCATTAACAAGAGCTCATTTTATTTAAAATTATGAAATGTATCGGAGCTAAAATACTCAAACTGAAAGGTCTTCCAGTTATGAAGTGTGAAACATTAGCCTGCTGTAGTAGACCTACTTATAATATGACTGTAGGCTGAGCAAAAGAAAAAGGGGTTGATGTGCAAAAAGATAATCTGTTTTGTTGATGCAGCAGCATTGGAGCCCCAAAAGTCTCCATGTGAATGCGTCAGAACTGCTCATTTATTACAGCCCGATCGTGGGTGAACCATGTGAGGTGGGGATGGCTTCACTTCTATTTCTGTGTCTGCCTCTCAAAAATCCAGCAATTATGGGGCGAGTACATGGGGTGCCAGTGGCCACCTTGACGTCTGTCTCCCTGGGAGGGGAGGTAAGACAGCATTCGTCCCAGCCATCAGCTCTGCTGGGGTTTTGGCCCCTGTGGTTCGTGTTTCCAGAGCCAGTGGCTATGGTCTGCCTCACTGGTGCGGTGCAGTGACGAAGCTCTAATAACTACTGATGTAAAACAAGAGGACAGAAGAGAGGCTGTAATTGGGAGGCAGAAAACCTAAAGTTTGAGTCACTAGAGAGGAGCATTTAATCTCTATCAACTCAGCTTGTAGAAAAAAAATCAAATGCAAATTTTCACTGAGTAGTCTTTTCAAGCTGCACAAATGTTAAGCAAGCAGATCAGTCGGAAACGAAACATGCTCACTGAATAACAAATGCAGAATCTATGCAAATTCTAGCGATCTGTACCTGCTTTTTCTTATAAAAGCCCTTCTTGTCACAGTTTGGGATGCGGAAACCTCTGGGGTTGAGGATGTTGATAATTTTCAGGGAGCTGAGAATGCGCTCGATCTCTCTTCGACAGGGACCCTTAAAAATGGAAAACAGTTTAGTTTACTTTATTACACAAAAAAACTGTTCCAGTTTTACAAAATATGCATGTAATTCATGCTTTAGCACATGCAGATTTATTTTGTGCAATTTTAACATTAATGGCTTTGTGAATAAACTAAATATGAGTCACTTTCCTGTACACCCTGCTCAGCTGTAATGCCTTAACAATGGTGGCGGCAAAATAAAAGAGGAGGCAGAATAGGAATTGAATTCATCTGACTTGAAAAGGCTTAACAGTTTGCAAAGCTGCTTAGAACTCTTACATGTAACACAAAGGACATGGTATAAATTGAATTCAAACAGCTTAAAGATTGAGCCAAAAAGCTTGTTCTCAAATCCAAGTACTTCAGTCACTAATCAAAGAAGCCAGTCAAAGCCCATTACAAGAGTGTGCTCACTTCTTTGGCCAAAGCAAGATCAAAATAGTAGCAGGGTTTCCCAACAGGCCCTCACATCAGCCAATCCATCATTTGCTGGCTCTCGTAGCGCCCGGCACGCGGACGCCTTGTGGCCAAACAACCGCCTGACCCAGGTCAGCCACAGGGCCGTGGTACATGCTTGTTGCCATGTCACTCCGCTGCACCAGATCCCTGCCAACCGTGGGCATTGCTATCCAAAACATTTCATCACCCGCAGCGGGGAGAGAAAACACCAAAACACAGAGGAGAAAAACATTCCTCCACTGTGTTCAGAAGTCAGAAAAATGTTTGCGGTACTTACATACTCAGGCTCCTGTTTGGTTTCTACAGAGATGTTTAGTTGGTCTGTGATGACTGGTCCTGAGACATCCTCCATCTTAAAGATCTGGGTTGCCTTTTGTTGGTCCCATCTGATGGCATTTGACTTTGCGGAGGATAGGAAGGGGTGAAGTGAAGGCCTGGGAGGTGCAGTGTTACATGAAGTTTCAAGATCTGGACTTGATGGTTTCCCCTTCTTATCCTTAGCCTCTGTATTGTCTGTCATTGTATTAAAACAGTGTGATTATTTGTGAGACAGAACACAAAATAATAATAATAATAATAATAATAATAATAATAATAATAATAACAACAACAACAACAACAACAACAACAACAACAATAATAATAATAATAATAATAATAATAATAATAATAATAATGTGACAATCTGCTTTGAGACTGACAATTATTACAGGGAAATTTGATTTGATTTGATCAATTTCACAACTAAAACTTGAGATGAAGAGCCATATTCCTTCTACTTAGCGCAAATGCAAATATCGTTATAATTATAATTTGGGATTTATTTTAATTTATTTTCCTTTCCAATGCCTAATCAAACCTTCTCAAAGGTTTCTGCATCTGGAAGCTCAACATCTGTGTAAACCAGTTTGTACAATATGCATTACAGAGCTGCCAACTCTGGACAGATCTTTTCTTCAGTTTTTCACTGTGCCTGGTTAAATCTCACAGGCAAATTTTACAAAGTGCTTCTCAGAAAAGTAAAGCTGACCAATACTCAGTGATGTACAATACATAAAACACAAACAAATGTCAATGACCATTAAAAAAGCTCTGATTACATCAACTCTGACTGCAAGAGGAGGTTAATGGTTGAATCAAATCAGCAATATAAGGAGACTGTCCATGACCATAATTTTAAAGTTGCCTTTCTATTTAGATAAGTTGACACACAATTAAAAAAGTCTGTGTAAAAACAAAAACATTCACTTGATAACAACATTGATCAGTTTTCAGATAAAGACACAGTTGATGGAAAATACAAGTTTATATATATATATATATATATATATATATATATATATATATATATATATATATATATATATATATATGTGTATATATATATATATATATATATATATATATATATATATATATATATATATATATATATATTTACAAGAAAGCCTATGACTCAATTCCACACACTTGGATCATTGAATGCTTAGAGATGTACAACATCAACAGGACTCTAAGAGCCTTCATTGCAGCCTCGATGGGGATGTGGAAAACCACCCTTGAAGCCAACTGCAAGCCAATTGCACAAGTGTCCATCAAATGTGGCATATACCAAGGAGATGCTCTGTCCCCACTGCTGTTCTGCATAGGTCTGAACCCCCTCAGCCAAGTCATCAACAAGACTGGCTACGGATACCGACTCAAGAACGGAGCCACCATCAGTCACCTCCTCTACATGGATGACATCAAGCTGTACGCTAAGAGCAAACGAGACATTGACTCACTGATCCACACCACCAGGATCTACAGCACTGACATTGGGATGTCATTCAGACTAGAGAAGTGTGGTCGGATGGTTACACAGAGAGGGAATGTCATCCACACAGAAGGGGTCTCACTCCCAGAGGGAACAATAGCAGACATTGAGGACAGTTACAAGTACCTGGGAATACCACAAGCAAATGGCAGCCTCGATGAGGTCACAAGGAAAGGAGCCACAGCCAAACACCTCCAACGAGTAAGGCAAGTCCTGAGAAGCCAGCTCAATGGCAAGAACAAGATCTGTGCGATAAACAGCTATGCCTTGCCAGTAATCAGATACCCTGCAGGAATAATAAGCTGGCCAAAGGAAGAGATAAAGACCATGGATGTTAAAACTCGGAAACTACTAACCATGCATGGAGGGTTCCACCCTAAATCCAGCATCCTGAGACTATACACGAGCCGTAAGGACGGAGGCAGAGGACTAGCGAGTGTGAGAGCCACTGTCCAGGATGAAACATCCAAGATCCATAAATACATCAAGGTCAAAGCCTCAACCGACGATGTGCTCAGCGAATGTCTCAAACAATGGGGACCAGAGGATGAGGTGCTGGAGGAACCATCATGGGAGGATAAGCCCCTACATGGGATGTACCACCGACAAATAACTGAAGTGGCTGATATCAGGAAATCCTACCAATGGCTGGAAAAAGCTGGACTCAAGGACAGCATAGAGGCACTCATCCTGGCTGCACAGGAACAGGCCCTAAACACCAGAGCAATAGAGGCTCAGATCTACCACACCAGACAAGATCCAAGGTGTAGATTGTGCAAGGAGGCCCCTGAGACAGTCCAACACATAACAGCAGGGTGCAAGATGCTGGCAGGGAAAGCGTACATGGAACGTCATAACCAAGTGGCGGGCATAGTGTACAGAAACATCTGTGCAGGATATGGACTGGAAGCCCCGAGATCAAAGTGGGGCACACCCCCAAAGGTGGTGGAGAATGACCGAGCTAAGATCCTGTGGGACTTCCAGATCCAGACAGACAAAATGGTAATGGTGAACCAACCGGACATCGTGGTGGTGGATAAACAACAGAGGAAAGCCGTTGTGGTGGTTGTAGCAATACCAAGCGATTGCAACATCAGGAAAAAGGAACACGAGAAACTGGAGAAATACCAGGGCCTCAGAGAGGAACTGGAGAAGGCCTGGAAGGTGAAGACCACAGTGGTGCCTGTGGTCATCGGGGCCCTCGGGGCAGTCACCCCCAAACTGGAGCAGTGGCTAAAACAGATCCCAGGAACAACATCAGACATCTCAGTCCAGAAATGCGCAGTTCTCGGCACAGCCAAGATACTACGCAGAACCCTCAAGCTCCCAGGCCTCTGGTAGAGGACCCGAGCTCAGAGGTTGAGAAAGACCACCCGTGGAGGGTGAGAAGGGAATTTATATATATATATATATATATATATATATATATATATATATATATATATATATATATATATATATATAGTTGAAACCATGTATTTCCATACACCAAATGAAAAGACACAGACACATTTTTTTCTCATTGTCTGAAGTTAAATCAGACCAGACTTTTCTCGTTTTAGGTCGGTTAGAATTACCTAAATGATTTCTATTTGCTAAGTGCCAGAAAACTTAGCAAGAACTTTTTTTAAGAGATTTTTTGTAACTTTCTTCAAATTTAAAAGTTTACATACATTTGGACAGTATGAGGGATAATTGTCTTTTAAACCGTATGACTTGGGTCAAACCTTTTGGGTTTCCTTCCACAAACGTCTGATAGGTTAACTGACACATTTAAGTCAATTAGAGGCACACCTGTGAATGTATTTTAAAGCCACACCTGGAACACACTGATTTCTTATTTGACACGACTGGGAAGTCAAAAAGGAAATCAGCCAAAATATCAGGAAGATATTTGTGGAACTGAACAAGTCTGGTTCATCCTTGGGAATAATTTACAGATGTCTGAAGGTGCCACATTCATATGTTTAAATAATTATACACAAGTATAGACATGATGGGAATGTCAGAAAGGAGATGGGTTCTGTGTCCCAGGGATGAACGGATTTTGGTCCAAGATCAACATAATTAAGCCCAGAACAAATGCCAAAGACCTTGTGAAGAGGCTGGCTGAAGATGGTCTGGCAATGTCATTATCCACAGTGAAATGTGTCTTGCACTGAAATGGGGTGAAAGGCCACTCAGCAAGGAAGAAGCCTTTACTTCAAAAGAAGCATAAAGAGCTACACTGCAGTTTGCAAATACACACAGGGACAAAGACCTTCATTTCTGAAGATGTGTCCTGTGATCTGATGAAACAAAAGTGGAACTGTTTGACCATAATGACCATCATTACATTTGGAAGAAATAGGTGGATGCTTGTACCATCCTAATTACAAAGTACATGGGTGGCAGTATCATGTTGTAGGGCTGTTTTGCTGCAGGAGGAAATGGTGCACTTCATAAAATAGATGGCATCATGAGGAAAGAACATTATGCGGAAATATTGAAGCAACATCTAAAGACATCAGCCAGGAAGTTAAAGCTCAGGCACAAATGGGTTTTTCAAATGGACAATAACCCTAAGCATACAGCTGAAATAGTTAAAAAGTGGCTTAAAGACAACAAAGTAAATACTTTGGCATGGCCATCACAAAGCCCTGATCTCAGTTCTATGGAGAAGTTGTGGGTAGATCTGAAAGGGCGTGTGAAAGTGGGGCGGCCTCAAAACCAGACTCAATTCAGTTCAGCTCAGCTCATGATAGTTAATGGTACAGTTGGCACTGCCCAGTGCAACAGTTAATGTTTCAGTTGTTTTTTAGTTTAGTTGTAGAAAAGTGTTTCTCAATTGCTGCCTAATGCTTGTTGAGTTATTTAAGGAAGACAAATTATGAACCACAGATCATTTAAATCAGTAGTATGGCTCAATATTATCAGCAAAAAATGTCAAACACATCATAGAGCTGCTGAATCATCTGACCTAACGAAAGAACAAATAACAAAAACAAGACAGGAAAAGAACATTGAGGAACTCCACAAGTAATATAAACACTAAACAGCAAAATTGTTTTTATGTGGTGTTTGTCTGTCTTGATCTGTGTTAAGTAATTTAAGTACTTATGTAAATAACAATTATGCTAATAAAATAGCTTATAAGTTATTTAAAACTAAAACATTTTTAGCCTCTTATAAAGCCAAACAGCTTTAACTAATCCACACATAACCATAATCTTCTGATCACGAACAATACATTACACTGTCCAAACACTAGCTACTCATAATGTCAGTGAGTTAAAGACCATCTTATTAATCTGTGCATAATGATTCTGTCAATATTTTATTCAACTTAAATTTTTAACTAGACAAATTTGGTGGTGTTTGTTATTTGCTTTTTATCTATGACTTATCTGGCATAAATTTGACCATTTTTAATACTGACCCCACCCGGACCCTCATCTTATCTCACTCCCAGCTCTACACAGCGTTGCCACACAAAGGTTGGCAACGCTACAAAAGTATGATTTTGCATAAACAAAGTCCAAGGGAGATTAATGTGGATTTAAATTGCTGAAGTAGAATTATCACCTGGCACTTCATTGACCGAAGATGTGGGTGTAGGTCTGACCGACGACCGCCTGTTCGTCGCGTTTACACAAACACCTCGACCCTCGAGTAGAGCTTGCAGAGGTTTCGTTTCACCTGGCTGATGCTGACAGGTCAGCCCGGAGCTGCATCTCCCGGTGTACACTCCGCAAGGCTGGCCGATGCTAAGGGCGCAAGTCATGCAGCAGCCGCAACCCGGTTCGCGGACTCTCTCGGCACATTCCTTGGGTAAAGGCTTGCACAAAAGCCGCGCTCTGATGTCGCACGGCTCGCATCTGATGACCGGCCCACTCGCACCTGACCTGCGGGTGAGCGATGCCACTAGAAAAATCATGCAAAGTGCTACAAAATTGGAATCCATGGTGATGCGAGAGAGGGAGCGAGAGAGAGAGAGAGAAACAGAGAGAGAGAGAAAGTGAGCTGCAGAGAGGTGGCGCACAGTCCCGCTGTGGCGAGTTTTCACTGGTCAGCTTCCCTCATTCACATCTAGCCAGCGGACAAAACATCTCAATATATAGACCCCAATGACTGTAGTCACACCCCCGAAAGGCTTGTGGCGCACTGCTGAATAACTTCGACTCCCCTTATGCGGTGTAAGAGCAGCTTGCTTGGGGTTTAGCCATTCATACTAAGAATTTCATCTACAATGTGTCTTTCTAATATTCATTTTCAGTACAGGGGATTTCTTTTTCTTTTAATAAACCCAAGAAGAATGCTTTATCCCCATCGCCAATAAATATAACGGATGTCATGTTATTTTGTAATCAAGTTTAAAAATAGCTCAACAAACCATACAATACACCCCAGAAGGTAAAGGCATGGACCCTAGTGTCCATGCCTTAACCATACTCCCACTCTTGACTAGGGGGCGCAAATGTGCCATGTGCCAGAAATTATGACATGTGAACTTCACACACACACACACACACACACACACACACACACACACACACACACACAATATATATCTATCTAGATAGATAGATAGATAGATAGATAGATAGATAGATAGATAGATAGATAGATGAGACACCTTTTGATTCAATTTCATCATTCGTGCATTTTTGGTAGGAGGTAGTCATCCCACATCATTGATTATCTTTTGTACACAGCCCTCCTCACTTGAGGAGGGCTGTGTACAAAAGATAATCAATCTTTTACTCTCCATCTTTTACTCTCTCCACAGATTCTGGCTAATAACTATTACTTCTGGTCAGAAGAATGTTAGAAAAATTATATATGTACATGGAAGATCTGCACACAACCATAACAGAATGTTGGCTACTCCTTTTCATGCTGATCAGCAGCTTGGTCACACACTGCTGTGGGATAGCATTCCATTCTTCAACTGTGGGGTAGACCATTCTGTCCTCTCCACTCCCAAATTCTGGATTTAGCTAATGATAAACACTCCTCTGTGGTGCTCCGTATCAACATATTAGCAGATAGGGTTCAGTCACTAGTCATGGGGTTACAGGATTCCCACTGGTTGCAGAAGCTCACCATGATATCTTTTTGTGTTGAGATTGCCTCCAATAATGACAAGCCTTGTCTCTTCACAGAGGGAGATGCCACCCCACACCATGACTCAGCCTCTGCCAATAGCTGTTAGGCATTGGCAGAAAGAATTTTGCAAGCCTCTCTTGGGTTCAGTACAAATACTTAGCTCTGCTGCTCAACCCTCAAATGCATTTTCCTTACAAATTTGAGAACATTTAAAGTGGAAATAAACAGGGTTTTCAGCTGTACAAGATTAAATGGCAAGAAGCATTGTTCACAAAAAGATATTGCTGGGACCCACAAAGAATGCAATAAACTAACCATACTAACAGTGTTAATCTGTCTATGAAATCTATGTTAGTAAAGCTTACAGTTTTTGTAGACCCTCACCCACCACCAAAGAAATTGTAAATTGACCAAACACAAACTTATTTACTTTTTGCATTAAATGTATATATAAAAAAGAGCCAATAAGCAATTAGCTTACTTGAAATGGGCTGAAGTAAAGGATAAACTGTCTTATGGACTCATCACAGCATCAGGTAAATAAAAATAAAAATTTAATTGACTGTCATGGGTATAAAATACAAAAAACTAAAGATGTTTTAACATGCCATCAGTAAAAGCAAGTTATTTCATTTGTATTTAGGCAATTTAAACAAAAATATTTTCAGGACTTGGATCAACATATGCTGCTGTGGGGTAACTGAATTTTTCTGTGAAGCTATTTAATTTTTTTTATCAAGTCAGTACTAAACCAGATTCTGGATGCGTTACACCAGTATGACTCATGACTAACAGAGTATACAAACCAAAAATAAAAATAAATAGATAAACCTAATCAAATAAAACCATTTAAAATGTTGCTCTTTAAAAGTTTGTAACAGAATGGATTGTTTTTTGGTTTTTTAACCATAGTTAGAAATGTACATTTTTTGCATGGCATACTTTGCATAGCTGAGTTTCATAACTAGAATAGGTGTTTTAGTTCTTGACCAGAGAAAAGAAAACATACTTTAATCCAACACCACAGAGGAAATCAGACATGATTAAATGTAGAGCATTCCATTCTTTTGTATCATGTTTCTTTATAATGTAAAAAATGAACCTCATGTATTTGCTCGTCACACATTAATCTCTGAACCTGTTAAGATATGTTAGCTTAGTTCTGCTCATTTGTCTGTGCTAAATAGCACATCTTAAAATAAGGGTGTATGCTGCATGTATAAGTGAGAAAATTCCAGGGTACATCTGTGGCATTCTTTAGGGCCACTAATAAATGGTTACAGACATCTAACAATAACCCTAGACAAAATGTCCCAAAAACTTCAATAGAAAAGCAGCATTAAGTTGAGGTGCACCGTTAACATTTAACTTTAAAATTTCTTGGAAGTTGAAGTCAAATGTGCTGCCAACAAGTTCTGGCATACTGCCATCTGTTAACAGACAGGTCTACAGCAGAGCAGTGCTTGTGGAATGCCAACCATTTGTTTTATTTGAAAAAAAATTGCAGATTTTCCTCCCTTTCTTGCATTCTTAGCTCTTCTGAAGGGGCTCTCTCAGCCACCTGTGCATATTCAGCATAGCAAAGGACAACAAGAGTAATGTAGTGGAGGAATGTCATCTTGCAGAGCAGTTACACAATAAAAAGGAAGTGTGAAGAATGTTTTTGCGAACACAGGATATTACTGTGTGTGTGTTTAACATAACCTGCAGTCAAGAGTCGCACCGGCCAACCGCAACAGCTTGTCGAATCTTAAACCACTGTAATTTTCCACTGCTTTAAGATGATTTGGGTAAATCAGATATACATGCTTGGAGCTCAGTGAGTTTGCTGTATTGGCTCCAGCAGCCACACTGTAGTATATTGTCAACTATTGCATTGAGGCCCTTTGCTAAATATAAACTAGGAAAAATAAGTATTGACCATGTCAGTGTGTTTTTTTTTGTTTTTTCAGTGTATGTATTTCTAATTGGGCTAATTGGCCTGTACAAAATTTACTTCACATGTGGCATAAAAATATCTACAGTGCCTATAAAAAGTATTCACTCCTTGAATGTTTTACCTGTTTTATTGCTTTTACAAACCAATTATGATCAAGAAAATTACTGCTTTTTTTGACAAAAAAGACAAAAAAAACCCCAACAATTTAATGCCAAAGTAAAACTGATTTATCCAAAATAATTGAAAATTAAATTTAAAAATATGTAACATAAGATAAGTGATTGCATAAATATTCACCCCCTTTAAAGTGACTGACCCAGTTTAACAGAGGTTCAGCCATTTGGTGCTAGTAGTCTCAAAATAAGTGGAATAGAGATCACCTGAGTGCAGTGAATGTGTCTCAAGGGATTATACAAAGACGCATGCATCTGGAAGGTCAATATACTAGTTAATGAGTATTCGTGGCTACCATTACAGCATGAAGACAAAATAACACCCCAAGCAAATCAGAGAAAAGGCTACTGCAAAGTATAGGTTAGGGGATGGATACAAAAACAATTTCTAAGGCGCTGAACATCCCCTGGAATTCAATTAAATCCATCATCAAGACATGGAGAAATATGTGTAAATGTACCTAGATCAGGCCGTCCTCACAAGCTGAGTGACAATGCAAGAAGGAGACTAGTGAGAGTGGACAACAGGACACCTATGACTACACTGAAGGAGTTACAAGCTTCAGCAGCCAAGATAAGAGACACTCTGCATACAACTGTTGCCCAGGTTCTTCACCAGTCAAAGCTTTATGGGAGAGTGACAATGAAAAAGCCATTGTTGAAGAAAACTCACATCAAGAGTTTGGCAAAAGGCATGTGGACAAGTCCATGGTCAAGCGGAAGAAGATTTTTGGTCTAATGAGACCAAAATTTAGCTGTTTGGCCATCAGATACACAATATGATTGGCAGACACCAAACACTGTACATCACCATAAATACACCACCCCACTGTGAAGCAAAGTAGTCACAACATCATGCTGGCTTATAAAAGTAAAATAAATGTCACAAAATATAGGGAAATCATGGAAGACAATTAGTGTATATCTGCAAGAGAACTATGGCTTCAGAGAATATTTATTTTCCAGAAAGACAATGACCTGAAGCATACAGCTAAAGTTATACAGAAATGATTTGAAAACAACAAGGTGGATGTTTTGGAGTGGCCTAGTCAAACCCCAGACCTCAGTCAGATAGAGAATTTGTTGAAAAGGGCTGTTAAAAGCCAATCCCTATCCAACCTGACAGAGCTGGAACAGTTTGCCAAGGAAGAATGGAGTAAAATTGTAGTGTCCAGATGTGTAGACCTGATTGAGACCTATCCACACAGAATCCCTGCTGTGATCTCACTCAAAGGTGCATCTACTAAATACTGGCTTGAAAGGGGAGAATATTTATGAAATCACTTATTTGAGGTGAAATAGCTTTATTTAATTGACGTTATATATATATATATATATATATATATATATATATATATATATATATATATATATATATATATATATATATATATATTTTTTTTTTTTTTTTTTTTTTTTTTTTTTTTTAATTTATTTATTTTGTCAAAAAAAAATCCAAATTTTGTTGATCATGATAGATCCTTAAAAGCAATGAAAGAGTAAAGGCCCCCACATACTTGGGCATACTTCACTCCGCTGCGGTCCGTGCATATTCAAGGCGGACTCAGTGCAGACTCAAAGCGGACGTCCGCGCAAAGGAAATTTTTTACGACTGCGTACGCGTATTCTGTGTCTCACAGTAAGCTGCTCTGTGGGAAACAGTGTTCACATCAAACTATTTTGTATGTGACACCGAGCTGATAAGGCTGAGAGGCGGCGCAAACAGTCGCAAGGACGTGCAGCAACCAGACTGCCTTTCTGTTCCGCACTAACAGGTGTGCGGTGGCTGTACGGGTGAAAAGGAAATGGGGCTAGGCGCCTAACTAACCCATTAAACTTGCTAGTATCCATTTGGATTGTAGGAAATGAAGGAATTTGTCACGAGAAATGTAGGAAATTGGTACACTCGACTATGAAATCTCAACTTGTGACATTGTGTTTCACAGAATGCGCAGAATATGCCCGACTATTTGGGATCATTAAAACATCCAAGGGGGTGAGTACTCTTTATAGGCACTGTAAATAAATAAATAAATACATTAAGATTATGTGTTAAGTGCTGTAAAAGAAGAGGAAAAGGTACTGAAAACATGAAAAAATACGCTTCTAAAAGGCCTCGAAAGCCATGCAAAAAGCTGTAATCTGTCTATGTACAGACCAACCCAGACCACTATTAGTGCCATTCCAGACATCAACTATTTTAGGCCTCATTAAAGGCCTATAAAAAGAGTTCTTATTTTTAAAGTGTACAAGAAAACCTTCACAACCTTATTGTTACATAACACAATTATGGCAGATGCATTTGTTTAGGTAAGCATGGTTGAGGGCACAATCTAGATTTGAAAATAACATTGTTTCACCTTAAACCAGCCACAGTCAGCTGTTTCTTGCAGGCTTCAAACACAAGAGTCAAAAAAATAATATATATTTACTGAGGAAAAACAATAATGTGTTCAATGTTTGTTTACCCCGCTATAGAAAGTCTCGCATGGTTTAATTTTAAATCATTCAAACCCACAGATGTTAAAACTTATTTTTTTTTCATACTGTTTTCATTATTGCCTTTGCATTAAAAGTAGCCTGGCCATTGCATTCCTTTGCAATTTAATTTGATTCTCCTCTCCCTTCAGTGCTCTCTCTGGAATTTATACCATTGATCTCAATTTCTCTGGTAGAGTTTCAACCGGGCCAATCAGTGAACAGAAGAGGAGTATTGAACGATGACATTGATTTTCTGCGCTTTCAGAATTGTAATCTGCCTAAGGTTGAAGTTTGGCAATGACAGTGGAGGAAGTGAACGAAGCCAATAAGTCTATGTTAGCCACGCTTTCAAATATTGAGCAATTAAAGTTGGAGCAATGTTTAAGACATTTTATTGCAGGCAAAGATGTCGTTTAACTCCGCCCTTTTCTCTTCGCATTGGGGAATGGTTGTTTCCTGCAAGCTTCATAGCGTACCTGGTACATTACATACGTCACGGCTAAACATTAATGATTGTGTAAAATCAGATCCAATTGTTTAAAACTTAAACTGAGTCCATGCCTTCAGCAATCAATCATTTCTCAATAGCCAAGTGTCCAAACCTTTGGTATGAAGCAAAGTGTAGAACAAGGGGCCGGTTTTTACCAGGCAACATTAAAACAAACCTTCTGCTAAAAAATAGAAATTTATACTTTATGTTTTGGTATGCCTAAAAAAAAATATGCTTCAGTTTGATGTATAATGTAAACCATACATTTTCTCTGTAGTAATAAATAATTCGGTTTACCTTGGTCAGAATTACATTAATGTTATTAATTTATTAACTTATTAATTATCACAGCACTATTTTCCTTCATGTCAGATATGATACAAATGGTAACACATTACTGTTTCAGGTATCACTTGCAGCTCTGACTTTGGTAATGTGATTTTGTTTGTGTACAGTTAAAACCTCTTGGAACAAATTTCACCATTATGTCAACAATGTCATCAAAATATGCAGTAGAAAAGTTATTAAAGAAAAAAATTCAGTCAGAGGTCAAAGAAATATTTGTGTTTTAAAACCAGGAAGAACTTGTGTGTTTGTGTGTGTGTGTGTGTGTGTGTGTGTGTGTGTGTGTGTGTGTGTTTGCATACAGTTTAATACAAACTAACTCTTTCCCCATCTTGGAACTAGAGATGGCTGTGGAGGTCAAATGTGTCTGCCTGTTGAGGGTGTGCGATTACACAGTGTATGAGGGTGTATTGGAGTAAGAAAGAATTGAAGGCCAACAGCCAGATCACATGACAACGTCTGGTTTCCTTGTTGTTATTCCTCAACTCCCCCTCCACAGTCCCATGACTGTCTTTCATATAATTGTTCCTGTCTGAGGGCCTTTTTGGGACACTTAGATTTTAGATGAATTGGAAGGAAGCATAGGTCTGCATTATGATTAATAAGATAATCTTTTCTCTTTGATTCTACTCTGACTGGCAGCCATACAGACCTTTAACAATTTTCTGATTATTAGAGGCCTGAGGCAACCTTTCATCCTATTCCAAGGTTGGTTAATCATTTTTTGGAGCGGTCTGGTTGTAGAAGTTCCATGGTCCCCATTTCTGGAGGCTTGGCCCCTCGAGGCACTCCTAAGCTGTAATTAGGCACTAGTGGAGGGGGAGTGTGAAGCTAGTGGAACTTCCAGCATCCAGTCGGATCAGGCTGAAAGTGGCGCCACTCATTTTGTGCCTTGAATCCTGCCTTCTTTCAACCAAAATAGTGTAGTTTCACATCACACATTTACTTTGTTGCTAGTCTGTACAACAATCACCATTTTGCTAAAACAAACAAGAACAAACATTTTGTGAAAACTGTTGTTACTGATTTACAGTTCATGTTTGATTTATCACTTTAAATCCTTTAAGCATTTGCAACCTACAGCAGAAGTTTAAAAAATAAAGTAATAAAATGAAATATGGAACACTTTCATGCACCTCTGCACAGTCATGTATAATTTTTTTCCTCACAGAAAGTGATGCAAATTTTTGCATGTAAGCAAAAAAGCCCCCCCCAAAAAACATATTTTGAGAGAAGAAATCTGCTTTGCAGATGCAGGCCTTGCAGTGTTTCATCTATTTTATAAGTGATGATGATTTGTGGTTGGTTGCAGAAGTTGTCGAGACAGACGGAAGTTCATCACATTAGCATGTCCTGAAACAAACACAAAAAATACTTCTCTTATTTTGTGATTCCAATGTATGACTACTTCTACCTCAAATTACTGTAACAAGATGCAGGCAGTCACAAATGTTTTGTGTTGTTTTAAGGAATAAGTCATCTTTAACTTCACTCAGCATTTAAATGTTGCCCTTTAGCATGAAAACCATAAACCTGAGGTGGAGTAGTTTGTTAAACATTTAGGAGTTTATTTTGCCTCTCTGATGGTTCTGCGGAAACTTAGTCAACCAAACTAAGTTTACACTGTTCATTAACGTACATAATATAATTCTACCCCTCAAAAGGGGTCTGTTGATTCCACTACTCTCTTTTACATGATTATGAGACCATGTCCCCATTAGCCACAGCAGAAAACACTGGGGACCGGTGAACTAAGTGATACCGCACCGTCTGTTTAATGGGTCACATCTTCATTCTCAGAACTCCAATATAATATCACCTATATTTGTTTTCAGAAATTATCTAGGAATCATCTTCTATCATTGTGGGGGGGTTTTCTCTGCACAAAACCAAGCAGAGACCTCATTTTCTGCTTCTATCCCAGAGTGAACTTTCTATTTTTGTCTACCAACCTTTGTTCTGCTTCAAATGGGAGCTATTAGCCCTGACCCTCTAATTAAATGCCCCCAAAAAGTCCTGCATAGCTCAATGCATGAGGAATGACAATAGGTGCTCTCAGCCTGATACACAGGATCCCTAACCTCCACATTAGTGCCAAAATATAACTTGGTCAGACAGGAGAAAAGCTGGGAAGTTATTTGTAAAGTTGTTGAGACAAGCGTACTGTATGTGACAGTCTCAATTAATGTCACTTAAAGGGGTTTTTCTGGGTCAGGACTGCTCTCATAATAGATGTCATCATACTAGAAGCTGCTTTTCAGTGATTATGTTCATTAATTTTCTCGATAGTCTTTTTTCCAAATACAAAGATTACTTTTAAGGTACTGGGGGGGGGGAGTGGGGTTCCAGTGCCAAATCTCTGATAGGAAAGCAACCAATTGAGTTGGTGCCAAATGTTATTACTTGTGCTTTTTTGACCCATCACTGTGTTGCTTTGATTCATGCATGAATGTTTGAGGAATCCTTGAATCTCTGGTGGCAGCCATTTGGGGTGCCTCAATGCTTGCTCATACAGTGCGCCTCCTATTTACCCAAAGCTTCAACTATCATACAAACTACAATGCTCCTGTAAGAACGGTTGTGAATTAGGGTGACCAAATGTTCTCTTTTTCCCGGGCATGTCCACTTTTCACCTGTCCGGGCCATCCGGGGGGATTTCATTGATTGCTGAAAATGTCCAGATTTTCGTTGTTTTTCATGGGACATAGAGGCATACTTAAACTGACTGGTGCGACGCTGCCTAGCGGTTGGTTTAGAGCAAACAGTGGTGAAATGTGTGGCGGAGTGGATGGAGCAAAGATGCATGTAGCTCTATGGAAAACAGTGGGCTGCGTAACTTCCAGACACTGAACACTTTCCTTCATACCATCCTGGTTGCAACAAATGAGTGGCAGATTGCACTGTGCACATAGCTGACATATGTGTTTCTGTGTGTGATAAAGGTGCCAAACATCCTGTAGGTCACATGGACATAAAAACTATAATTGAATATATTTACACTGAATATAATTTCAGATTTTTGTGTCATTTTTTTGTCTAGGTTGACCTAAAAAGTAAGCTATTTGTGTGACAGGTTAATTTTCTAAGCTACATAAGAGTAATTATTAGGGATACACCCATATAAAAATTTGGGCCAATATTGATATTGGCAATAACACCCTATAATCTTGTGCTGCTTTACTATCACTGTCACATGACTGAACAAATACCACATGGGCAACCCTAACCCTACCCTCGCCCTCCTGAAACATAAACAAATGGCAACAAGATGAAAATAAACATCAGTTATTCATTTCGGTCCAGTTTTACTTATCGGACTGATAATGATATGTTAAAAAAAATATGACTTAACATCAGCCGATACTAATGTTGATTGTTCTTTTTTTAAAAGTGTTTCGGGTCTGGAAGGCCAAGTGTCCTCTTGTTTGGAAATCAAAATATGGTTACCCTATTGTAAACGGCATCAATGGACGGCATGCAGAAGCATTGTTTTGATGATGGGGAACGTTGGAAAGGGTAGGAGGTTCTTAAAGAGACAGAGGCCAAGTTCAAAGCATCAGATATTGCTATGATGTGAAGTCACATTGCTTTTGAGTTGTTTTTGGGACATACAGCATTTTCACAACAACTTAAGGTATCATAGTTACTGGATTTTGCTATAAAATGGCACTATGTGCCTGGAAAATACATAATACCCCCTTCACCCCTTTAATGAAAGGGGCTGAATACATATCTATACAGACAACACTTTACATATATTTATTTTTAAAATAAATTTTGAAAACCATGTGTCGTTTCTATTTTACTTTAAAATGATATTGGTCAATCACATTAAGTGTCAAAAAAGTGCAGTGACATTATTTTTGTTTTAAATGTGACAAAATGTGAAAATCTTCACTTGGTATTAATACTTGTTCAAGTCACCATATCTCTTATAGCTTGCTCACACTGGTATTTGCAGAGAAACTTTCCCTCCTGACATGTTCTGCTTTGCTCAAATAGTGTTATTTGTCATTCTGGACTTTCCCCACCTTGTTTCATTTTAAGGCCACTTTACTCTAAATAACAGAGGACAATGGGCTCTGAGTTCTCTGCAGTTACTACACCACACCTGGGTCTAAGCATCCTCCCAGCCCTCCCCGGGAATTCTTTCACCACCTGCAAAGAGGCATTAGCGAGAGAAGTGAAAAAAAGTCCACCCTTTTAGAGTTTTTCCACTCTTAAAGGTAGACTCTGCAATTTAATCCCCCCCCCACACACCAACTTTTTAAAGCAACCTGTATGGGCTTGTGAAAAGGTAGGATCCATATTTTACTGCACTTCTGACAGACATTTGGGATAAATGAGGGATTGCATGTCCTCTAATGTACAGATGTGCATGAATAAACCTCATTAAAAGATGTGATGCTTCATGTTGGTGCGTAATAATCAAAAGCTGATTTCAGTATTAGGAGGTACCTACAAAGCCTCCCCATCCACAACCTCTGTGCTCATTCAGATATTTTAGCTGGTGTTGCTAGTGTCCTCTGCTGGCAGAAGTGATCATTTGTTTCCAGTTACCATGTGGCGATAAAACTTTTTTACAGTAGACAAGGCTCATCACAGTGTGAAAATTCAAGACTCAAGCTAAGAGAACATTCTTTCTACTAGCACTTGAACTGATCAGGTAGTCTAGCAGAATGCTAGAGCATTCCACCTGCTGCCACAACAAAGTTGATATTTGTCCATATAATTGCTGACCAGCTTTTTGCATGTTGACACTGGTATTTTTTACTGTCTTTGCTGAACTACAGCTCCAAGTCTTTGAGATTTGAAAGCCTTGTTACCATCACCTTAATACTTAGCTCCCCCAACAGATTTAAGTCAGGACTCTGACTTGGCCAGAATGTTATTACTTATTACAAGTCAAAAGAAATAAAAATCAGAAACAATGAAATTAAAAGATTTAGATTTATTACTTTAAATCAAAATCTTGAAGAGGTATGATTAATTTTTGGCTCAACTGTATACCAGAGAATGTTTTATTTTTGCTGCCTTGTTAGTTTTGCCTCATATTGTATTCACAATCATCCTGTTGTTAGGTTGATTTTAACAAAAGTGGTCGATTACTGTTTATCAGCAAATTCTTCAGAACAGACTGATTATACAGTTTATGACTTTCTTTTAGGGTCTATGGATGCATTTCTTTGGGCTCTGATCAACATTCTTTTCATTTGCAGTTCTCTTCTAAATAATTTTCTTTCTCACATGCAATTACATTTCTGCAATTCAACTTGAAAAATTAATCCTCAACCAAATTGTACTAGCTTTTTGCTCATATGAAAACGAACAAAAAAGAAAGTCAAGGAAAGGAAATAAATTAATGAAACAAATCTGCCTTTTTCAGATTTCTATTTTCTCATCCAGTTAACAAAACAAACAACAACTGATGTCCCGTACCATTATCCAAGGCCTTTAACAGGTTTCTCTGTGTACTTTACAACTGGTTTTGCTAAAGTAATAACGGTCCCTTTTAAAGCATAAAACAAATTTTTCAGTGTTTATTTACATAACACATAAAATAAAATGACATTGATACAAAAAGAAGTTGTTCACATGTAACACATTATACACACAGGCATTATGTATAAAATAAGCATGAGGTACATATGCGTGTGTGTGTGTGTGTGTGTGTGTGTGTGTGTGTGTGTGTGTGTGTGTGTGTGTGTGTGTGTGTATATATATATATATATATATATATATATATATATATATATATATATATACACACATTTATGTAAACATTTGTTTTCAAGTGTATATTACAATACTTTTGATCTATATGTCAAAAGTCTAATGGTCATATTCACTTAAAACTAAATATTTACATACACAATAAAAAGACAACCATTTTTTTCTTACCGACATTAAATGAGTAAAAGTTTCCCGGTTATTTCTATTTGGCAAATACTAGAATATTTTCAGAAAAAAATACTTTCCTCAAATTTAGATGCTTACATTTTCTTAGGGCTAAGCAGCTTTGTCCTTTAAAATTTATAACTTGATTTTGAGTATCTTTAAGCCGCTTTGCATCTAATTTGGTGATATACTTAGGCTCATTGTCCATTTGGAAGATCAGTTTGTGCTCAAGCTTTAACTTCCCCATGGATGTCCTGAGATTTCCACAAAATATTCTTCCATGATGGCTTCAATCTTGTGAAGCCCACAATTCCTTCCAGTAGCAAAACAGCCACACAGCTTAATGCTATTACCTCCCTACTTAACAGTTGTTAGTGGTACATGAGGCCTTGCAAGCTTCCTTGTTGTACCTTTAAATGTAAGCAGGATGATTATGGACAAACGCTTAAGTTTTGTTTTGTTTGTCCAAAAATGTACATCTTTGTTTCTGAGTGCATTTGCAAGTAATTGCTTCCACCACTGTGGATAATGATACTGCAGTTTGTGACTGTACTTTGATTACGATGCGAGCGATGGCAACTGAAGTCAAATTCCTTGTTTGTACCAACAAACTTGGCTAGCAACGTTGATTCTGATTCTAACATATCAGTTTCAGCCACCATCTTCACAAGGTCTTAGGCTTTTTCTTCTTATTGATATGCACATTTCAAACTATATATATATATATATATATATATATATATATATATATATATATATATATATATATATATATATATATATATATATATATATATATATATATATGGTATCCCTCCTAATCAGTATGGTGGCTTGGCATTCTCATAGTGTTAATACCGATTGGAGAACTAAACATGGCACCTTTGGAGGCCTTTATGTCTCCCAGTTTACACAAATGTTGTAAATTAACCTATTAAAAAACTTACAAAGCTGTGACATCCTCATCATCTGGGCTTTCCTAAACTGTTTAAAAGCATTGTAGTCTTCTAGTATTTAATCTTCTAAATCTGAAGAAAGTATTAAAATTGTATATATATATATTTTTTTATTATTCTGGCATTAAACAAACAGAAATATTTTATTATTTAAACCTAAGACAGGAAAACTGTAGCTTGATTTAATGATAGTGAGGAAAAAAAAAAGGTTTCAAGGGTAATCAATACTAACAGCTTTGCTGTGACTCCCTCTCTGGACTCAAATGATTATCCAAAGCAAAAAGGTATATTAAAAAAAAAGAGTCATCATCTCAAATACAACAGACTTGGGTAGCAAAAAGTACATTTTTGTCCCCAAGCATAGTTGTTTTGTATGTGTCATTGACAGATGACTAATGGAGTATGGCAAATACATTATATTTGTAGACATCCAACACTGAGTTGTATCTTTCATTTGTAAAAGATTAACATTTTTACCCCCCAAATTCAGCAGTCTGTGTCCCTTTCAATCAGAAAAACCTCAACCAAACTACAAGACTGTCTTTGTCTGTAGCATCTCAGGAAAAAAGAAAAACTAAAGATGCAAATGAATGTATGTGTGTGTATATACACCCATCACTTGTGTTGTTCATATATATTAGGGTTTAGTGGAAACAGTTTTATATAATGCCTCTAAATTTAATACAAAAACACACAGATGTTTCCATAAAAGCCCTCTAAAAATGTTCAAAGTGGTCATGTTCAAATATATCTTAAGGCAAAAAAGAGCTTTACACTGAGGAAAAAAAAAAGACACTTCCATACAACACATGCGTATCGTGCCATATTCAAAAAAGAAACATAGATTGCATAGATAAAACAGGACAATCTTGCAAACAAAATAAACATAGCTGGGTCCAAACGCCAAATTATACATATCTTGCCAATGTGTTTCTCTACTTTTCAAATATTCAAAGTCCAAACAGAGAAACTCAGATATAGTAAAGAGATGCTTGTACATCACCTACAAAAGCACAGTTTGCTAGTTGCTTGGATTAAGTCTGTTTGTAATTAATTTGTAGTCAAAAAAATACCCCAAAATATAAATAAAAATGAATCTTGCACCCACCACATCCTTATGTTAACATACATATGCCCCCTTAAATGGTATGTTTTCTTGTCTTTCTCATTCTGAAGAGTTGTTAAGAAAAATTGCCCTGTGTGTCAAGCATTATTTGTACCACATGGAAACAGGAAAATCAAGATTACTAACTGAAGATTCTTAACTCTAATCAATATTAAAATGTAAAAGGAATCCTTAAGTAACTCCTTTAAGTACACTTATTTTCAAGAAAACTGTCTGTGGCAAAGGTGGTTTTTATAAAAAAAAACAAACAAAAACCCCCACATTTCTTAACATGGGAATTTTTTTCTTAAAGTTAAAGAAATGTACTCAAAATAAAAAGTAGGAATCTTCAGAAAATGATCAGTGTCAGATTATGCTGCTGCAATAAAATCATTTTTCAGGCTTTTTAGACATCTTAACCACTTGTGTTCAGAAATGTGGAGCATGCCAATTATATAACAATAATTTACAACAGTACAAAATTGTAAACATATATAAAAAAAAAAACAAAAAAAAACAAACAAACAAAAAAAACACAATACTTTAAGTTTCTTGAGCTGGCTTAAATTTCAATTAGAAAAAAAAGATTTCTGTATTTCTACTAACAGTAATCAGAGAGTATTTTTGCAACACTCAGTAAATATCCAGTTAACATCCAGAGTCAAAGTCTAATTCATCAGGAGTTCCAGTCTTTAGATTCTCTGTATCCTCAGTCTTTTGGTTACTGTCTCTCCCCTCAGTAAACATTTTTTCCAGGTGATCAGCTTTGTCCTACTTACTTCTTTGTGAGCCAATCATCACTTTTGAGACAAAATTCACAATGGCACTTGCTGGCTGTTCGGGGTCATGTTCTGCAAACAGGTGGCACACATTGTCCATAGAAGTGCCAGTTTTTCTCGCCACAAAGCCAAAGATTCTGCAAAGGCAAAGGACAGTTGTTAATAGCAGCAGCGTCATCTACCGCAAACTGACTCCGTGTTTTTAAAAATAGCTGTGGGGACATGATTTTGGCTGCAGCTCAGGGGAAAATAATTATTTACTTACTTTGCTGATGGGCAGCCATCTTTCTTCCACCTATAAACAGTAATAACATGACATCAGTAAGAATTGAAAATAACTGTGGTAACCTAATATTTGCATTTATTATAAGTTTCAATGAACAATACTTACTTTCTATCTTGAGGGTCCAATGCACAAAATATTACAGTGCTGACATTGTAATGCCTCCTGAAAAAGAGCCTAGAAAAAAGAGACAGATGTATGATGAAGAAATGTAAATGTACCTGTGTATCAACAATGTAAAAAAAATGTGTGCTGGGTGCTTACTTTCTTTGGTTGTCCGTTAGAGTAATTCCCTGGGAGGAAACTTTGAAATGGACCACAGTGGGGGTTGGTGGAGGGTTAGCATCTAGGGTCATACAGGTGGCTTTTTGCACTGCCTGGACTCCTGTGAGGGACTCCATCTCCACAGAGCCCAGGTACCATACATTACAGGCTGCAGCAACAACAAACAGTCAAATTCCACCAGTATTGCAAAGAGCAGATAACAGCAGAGTAAGTGTTTTTTGTGACACAGTGCAAAAAATGACTATTACAAAAATAAAAAAACAGGATATAAACACAGGGATTGTGCCATTGTTAATTACAGTCTTGTTTTCTTGTGTTTGTCACAAAGTCTATTCATGGTGAGTGATCTAAGAAGTCTAATTACCTGCCCCCTGTTTCAGCAGCTCAGCAGCTGAGTTAGTGACTGAATGTGACATGTTCTCCACAACATCTTCAAGAGGATCTAATGAACAGCAAAAAAAGAACATAAGAAACACATAGTTTTATTATCAGGCATGATTGAGAAAATAGTGGCTAATGTGTGAGCATCTAAATAGTAATGACCTGTCTGAAGAGTTTCAGTCAGGTTCACATCACATTGAAACAACACTTGTGAAAGTTACAAATGATACTCTTGGCCTCAGATAATGGGCTTGTGCTGTTCTGATTTTGCTAGATTTCAGTACTGCTTTTGACACAGTTGACCACAATATTCTCCTAGAAAGGCTTTGAACGATAAATCTTCATACTCCAGGATTACTTGTGAAGTACCTTGGAGTTCTGTGCTTAGACAAATTCTTTTTACTTTTTACAGACAGCATGGGATAAATTTCCACTGTTATGCTGATGACACTCAGCTATATCTATCCATAAATCCTGATGAATCCAATCCATTAGGTAGATTACAGACATGTCTTGAGGAGAGAAAAACCTGGATGACACTAAACTTTCTTATTTAAAATTCTGACAAGACAGAAGTTATCGTTTTTGAACCTGAGCCTCTGAAAAAGAAATTTCTTAGTCAGTCACTTGATCTGGATGGTATTACATTGGCCTCTGATAATAAAGTAAAGAACCTTGGTGTTATTTTTGACCAGGACTTGTCAATCAAATCCCATACTAAGCAGTTTTCTAGGATTTCCTTCTTTGATCTCTGGAATATTGCCAAAATTAGAAATATTCTGTCCAGGAGTGATGCTGAAAAATTAGTTCATGCATTTATTACTTCAAGGCTGGACTATTGTAATTCTTTACTATCAGGAAGTCCACAAAATGCAGTTAAAAGCCTTCAGCTAAGCCAAAACGCTGCAGCAAGAGTTCTGATGAAAATTAAAAAGATATATTTCTCTATTTTATTTTAGCTTCCCTTCATTGGCTCCCTGTTAAATCCAGAATAGAATTTAAGATTATCCTTCTCATATATAAAGCCCTTAATAATTAGCTCCATCATAGATCAGAGATCTGATTGTTCCATATATTCATAACAGAGCACTTCGCTCTCAGACTGCAGGTTTACTGGTGGTTTCTAGAATTTCTAAAAGCAGAATGGGAGGCAGATCCTTTAATTATCAGGCTCCTCTCCTGTAGAACCAGTTCCCAGTTTTAGTCTGTGAGGCAGGCACCCTGTCTACTTTTAAGACTAGGCTTAAAACTTTGCTTTTTGATATGGCAGATGGCCACTTGTACTGAGCCAGGTTCTGCTGGAGGTTTCTTCTTGTTAAAGGGAAGTTTTTCCTCTCCCCTGTTGCTACATGCATGCTTGGTATGAGGGATTGCTGTAAAGTCAACGACAGAACACAAGTGATTTTCCACTGTCACTACTTATTCATCCAGGAGGAGTGAATACTGCAAGTCAATGACCCAATGCTGGGTTTCCTTAGAAACTTTTTAACAACTTGGAATAATTAGCTGAGCTCGCCATACTGTATGAGCCAAGGATGAATTTTGTAAAGTGCCTTGAGACAACATTTGTTGTGAACTGCTGCTGTATAAATAAACTGAATTGAAACTGAATTATAAAATGATTGCGAAAAGCCAGTTACAAAGTAGATATGAAAAACTCAGATAATGTTAACCTTCTATTATGACCATAATCTCTACCACTGGAAAAAAATTGTTTAGAGTCTGTGTGTGAATGTTTACCTCTGTCAGGTATAATAAGTTTACAGGGTAGTGCCAAGGGAGTGATTGAATGTTGGTAAACCAATGCCGTTAAGCTTCCTGTAAAACAACAGAGTGGGAAAACAAAAGTAAAACTTACAGTGACATTACACTGCTAACTGGATATTAATCATTAGCAAAATTCAGTAAAAGCTAGAAAATATGATGTAGAGTGAAGAAAGTATTTATTTTAAACAGAATGACCGCTCTACATTCACTTGGTCAGTGTGACTAGTTTTGATGTCATTCCTGCTGATTTGTTTTTCTTATGCTTTGACCATTAATTTGTTTGTGTGAATAGCAGCTGCATTTGTTTTGTTGTAGATAGACTATTTCTTTTACTTGTATGTGTCATTACCTTTTTGCCCATATCTCTCTGGAAAAATAGATTTTCTTGTCACTGAGACAATTATTATCAGAGTAAAAAAAAGATACGACATTTAAAGAAAAAGGCAAAAGTAGAAATTAAAATGTTTCCAGGTGAAATGAGGAATTTGTCCAACTGCCCTCATTTAAGATAAACAACCTATGATAATACAGAGTGCATAATACTACTGTTGAAATAAAAGTGAGAAACATAAGTCCAAAACTTTAAAGCAAAATTGTTGAATAAATATCTATAAATATGATGATTTAAATAAAAAGGGAAAAACGTGTATTGAATAATAAATAAATCAGTAAATGTTTCAATAATTTATAAACTATATAATCAAATGTAGTAATGATTAAACTGAGAGTTGTTAGTTAAAAAAAAATGAAAGCAAATAAAATTACTTATTTCATAGTTTTATTGTGCAGCAAATCTGTATTTTTTTTATTTTTTATTTTTTCTTAAATTGGTCAGCATTAGCTGGCTGGGCTTGTGTGTTAAGGACAAGGTGATTGGTCTGCAATTAAACTACAGTGCAGGTTAACCAATCAAACAGTAGTGCCTATTTGACAAACAATGTATAATGAGTTACATATTTAATGATTTCACTGTACATTTTTGACACATTCATATAGATTTTTTAAAATTTATCTAATGTATTTCTAACACTTACATTTAAAGTATCACATATTTCAATATTTATTTATATTATTATTCAAAAATTATTTGTTAGTTTATGGCACTATTGGGCCTCTATTAAAAAAAAAAAAAAAAAAAAAAAAAAAAAACATCTGACAAGGACAGAAGACGCTGTTTATATCACGGTTCACCACTTGTACCGTGTACAATACACCAGTAGAGGGCAGTGTTGTTCAGGAATTCCAGGTTTTTTCTGTTGTAGAGCAAAACAGATAATTCATTAAAGGGATGTCAGCTCCATGTTTCAGCAGCACAGACACTCACCAAAGTAGGGCTCATTGGGACACCCCTTCAGGCGCACGCCTTTCTGTGTGCACTCAATCAGGAAGTGCCGCACCAATTCGTTGGATAGATCACCCCCTGTGAGAGAAATGGACACAAGTAGTTAACGAGTAATGTAAATAACATGCTTTGTTCATCCGTCTAATATACTGACTTCTTATCTGTGAAAAATCTGGTCTGTCCAAAAATTATTGAAATATAAGTTATCAAAAGCATCTATGAAGGAATGTGAGGTGTCTTTGCAAGGAATGTGGACACAAAGGCTTGGAGAAAAGCTTGCTTCTTAGAGCGGCTTGGGTTTCACATTTTTGAGGAGTTACAATGCTCTAAGATCAAATGGGACTCTGGACTGTGCCACGATGTGATGGCAAACAAAAGGACAGGTGTGAGCAGTGGGGACACCAGTGGAAGGACTAAACAAAGACTTAATCTGGTCTAAAAGTATGAAATTAAAATCCAGTGAAGACTTTTTTTTTTTTCCTTTCAGGTCAGATTTTTTCTGTAAAAACTTGTATGAAATTGGAAGTCATCCCGATGACCTACACTATAATCAGTTGACTTGACTCATTCAGACGTTCTTTTAATTCAATGTCTAATATCTTTTATTTGCCTTATAACCAACCACACTGCTGACATTAGAAACAAGGATTCCATCCACTACAAAGTTCTTCAGTTATCCATTATTGTAAATAATTTTATGTTTAAAAACCTGAAAATAAAATTATTGAAGTTGAATTTTGCAAGGCCCATTTTATAATTTGAACATCTATCTGTCAGACTTTTTTATAGAGTACATTTCAGACAGAATGAGGACAATACCAAATGGTTTACATAAGATCATAATAGCTTGGCAGTGAAAAACAACCACAAAAAGACAAAAAATGTGTATTCAACAAGTGATGAAGAGACAGTAAGCATATATTCTATAATCCTGATGAGAGTGGTGATAAAAAAACAAAGTAATGAACCTAGAAAAATCAGTATAGTTTAAATTACTTAAAGTCAAAACAAAGTCAAACTAAAACTAATAAAACTGCAAATATGATTATTTTAAGATGAAGTAAAACTAGGAATAAATAATCTTAGTGAAAGTCAGCTAAAAACTAAGACAAAACAATATTTCTTACTTTGCTTTAAAATAGGCGGCAATAGTTTCCACTGCCCTCAGGTCTAAAAACTAAAACTACTCCAACTGGACTGAAGTGTCCTAAATTAAACACTAAACCACCTGAATAGGCTGATATTGCATGTGATTTTTTTAAATTTCTTCTTAATAAAAAAATAAGCTATTGATGGAATTCCCTTGTAAATGTTCACAATCATCAGCATTAGCACTAAAATGCTATATTTACTGAAATTAAATCATTAAGCAGAGTTTTGAAAAGTCAGATTTAATATGCTAAGTACAGGTTTTGTTGACAAAACATTCAGTTAAGGCAAGTAAAATTCGCTAATCCAATAGCGTAGAATGTTCTTTCTTCTCATCTCTTGGATGGATTGACTTTGACTGATTCAAAGGAGACATTTATAAATATCTATTTTCATTAACAGAACCAAAAAGCTTTGAATAATGAATAATTTGTCACTCAAATTGAAGCTGTTAAAACATTGCCAATCCCATGCGGTGGCAGTAAATATAAAGGAATCCTTTGTGTCCCTGTGTGGTTTTTTTTTTTTTGGCTTTTTTCACAAAAAAGCGCCTTTTAAAGTAATTAAAATGTTTTCTGATCCTCATTTTGTGGGATCAAATTTCTTTCTGTCATCTCCATCTTCACCATCAGCCTTTGGTTGTTGAATTTTTGGCCAGATTCCTTTACCAACTTTGTTTTCATCCTTCAAAAAAGTACATTATGCAAAACAAAACAAGACTTTTAACTAACATATAAACAAATAATCTGCATATATTTTTTTACAAAAGGCAAATATACTGTAAATGGGGCAGGAAGCTTTCTTCCAGAATCCTCTGGGAACAGGCTTACAGAACCAGTATATCTTTTGTTAAGCAGTGAAACATTATATGTAGATCTATGACAATCTGGCAATAGAAGTCTGTTTCACAATGATGATGCCCAGGAGAGAGAAACAAAGTGATTAGAGCTCGAAAACAAACAGAAAGAGGGACTCTCAGTTTCCAACATGAAGATGAATAACTGTAACTCAAGACAGCTTGGGTGGGTCTCTTTCTTTACACGTTATACAGGATGGCTGTATCTCTGGGTTATTGTCAGACACTGTAGACATGACATTTGAAGCATCGTGCTGGAGTCGACGTATGGGTGAAGAGATCTTAGCATGGCTTAGCAGGAAAACCGAAAGCAAAAGTCAACTAAACAAGTAGATGGTTTTGGTATTTTACAGTGTTTTACTAAATGAAGCTAGCATTGTCTTTACATTTACCTATTAACTGAACATGATATTAAGTTTAGTTTTATCAAAGAGGAAGCATAAGGTTAACAGTACCTAGTAACTCCTTGGAGTTTATTACATTTTTTCACATTACAACCACAAACCTCTGTGTATTCCTTTAGAATCTTAGGAGTTAGGCCAACAAAAATCAAAGATAATTATGAAATTTAAAAAAATGATGGTTTTTTATTTTATATTTATTTATTTATTTTAGGTCTGAACTTTGGCTGGGTCATTTTAAATGTGAATATACTTCAATGCATTACGTTATAGCTCTGACTATATGTTTAGGATTGTCGTCCTGTTGGAAGTTGAATCTCTGCTCCAATCTCAAGACTTTTCCAACCTTCAACAGCATTTCTTCCATGCTTGATTTGCACTTTAACAAGCTTCCATTTCCCTGATGAACAAAAGCATTCTGACAGCATGGTGCTGCCACCATCATGTTACACAGTTGGGCTAGTGTTCTCAGGGTGATATGCAGTGTCATTTTTCTGCCACACATAGCATGGTGTAAGTAGGCCCTGACCTGTCTTGTGTGTTCATTGGTCTTTGTGATGTAGTCTGTTCCCTAATTTTCTCTACAAAAACTCTGACTTCTCAGTGTACAACAGTAAAAGGGGCTGAATACATATGGAGGCCACACTTCTCAGATTTTTATTTTGAAAAAAAAAAAAAAAAAAAAGAAAAAAAAATCAAGGTATATGAATAGGTTTTTAATGCAATGTAAATAAAAGATGTGTAACGCACCTTTTCTGCTCTGTTGGATGACTGAGGGAGGGGGTGTAGATACCTTCATAGCCAGGCCATAAGCCCCTTTGAAGGAGTGGCTGTCCCTCACTATGAAGCAACCAGGCTCCTTCTCCTTCAAAACTGAAATAGCTAAAATAATACAAAAACAGTGTGTGGGAGCCTTAAATATTTGTGTTTCTTCAAGTGAAATAGATAAACCCATTCAGAATAAAGTAGATCTACCTTGATCTCTTGAGATATCTGGTTTGTACCAGAATTTTGATGTGTCCTGAACAAACTTTACCGTCACCTGCTTGCTGACTAGCACATCTGAAATTCAAACAACAAATAACAGAAGTATTTATCAATGCATTACAATTGAGATAAAGAACACACACTAAGCCATAAGAGAAATTTTCCTAACCTGGCAGGGGTGAGGCAGCACGTGGTGTCTGAGCTGACAAGTCAGGCAGCACATTAGGGAAAGGAATACTCAGGGAGCTCCCACTGTGGGGACTCGAGAACCCACTGAGGGCTGGAGATGCAGTCCCCAGTGAATGCTCACCATCTGATGCCCTCTTTTTTTCAGGAAGCAGGGGAGGCTGTGTCTGGGAAATCTGTGACTGATGTTGGCCTTCCATTGAGGTTAGAAGACCCCTGTCGATACCCATCTCTGGACAGTCTTTGCTATAGCCGTGAACTGAGCCGTCTTGCTCGTCAAAGCACTGAGGACTACGGCTGAGGGCATAGCAAGCCATGCGGCTTCGCTGGCTGCTTCGAGGAGAGCTGTGTGCATTGGGGGCAGGATGGGCGTGAGGGTGGTGTAAGGGAGCGTGATGGCCATATTCCAGTGGCATTGAGTGCGGTGGTGGCTGTCGGACAGAAGGGTAGCTACTCAGGGAAGAGTGGCAGGTCAGGAGATGATGCTCTGGCCAGGACTGACTCACGGATGAGCTGGGTAAATAAAATATTAAATAAAAAGTTAATACTGGCACAAAAGCTGAAAATACTTTTGTGAGTCACTGTATGTAGTATGTGAATTTAGTCACAGGTTAATTCCCCTGGAACTTTTCCACATTTTATCAAAACTATTTATAACCACAAATGTCAATGTATCTTAGCTGATGTGATATATATATCAACACAAAACAACGCATAATTGTGAAATGGAAGGAATCAATACATGGCTTCCAACTTGTTTTACAAAACAAATCTAAAAAGAGTGGCATGCATGTGTTTGATCTACTCTAACACCACTAATTAAAATCCAGTGCAACTAATGTCCTCTGGAAACAACCCAATTAGTAAATAAAGTCTTTCTGTTTAATTTAATATCAGTATAAACACAATTGTTCAGTGAAGGAATCAGAGGTTTGTTATAGAACATTAGAGAACAAATAGCATCATGAAGACAAGGAACATAGCAGACATGCCAGGAAGAATGTTGTGGAAAAGTTCAAAAACTGTTAAGTTGTAAAAAAACCATCTCACAGAGCACTGTACAATCTATCATCTGAAAATGGAAAGAGAATGGCAAAACTGCAAGGCTACTAAGATGTGACAAATTAACCTAAATTAAAAGACTGGTCAAAAAGAGCATTGAAAAGACAAGAAGCTAAAAGGCCCATGGTAAATCTAGAGGAGATGCAAAGACCCATGGTTTGAGTGAGAGAATCAGTCCATAAGACAACTATTAGTTGTGCATTCCATAAATCTGATTCATCACAAGCTATACAGGAGACACAGCAAACATCTGAAAGAAGGTGATACAATGAACTTTGCACCCTACATGCAAATCACTATGTGTGGCAAAAAACAAACAATACATATATGTGTGTGTGTATGTGTATATATCCACACACAGATAGCTCTAGCTAGATAGACAGCTAGCTAGATAGATAACTTGGGAAAATATGAAAAGGTTCAAGGCAAATATTCTCTGAAGGCACTGTGTGTTTTAAAAATTGTTTTGCTTGTAATTATGTAACTACCTGTCTGTCTGCTGATGATGATTTCCAACGACGGAGGTAGAGTATGTTGAATTTAGCATCCTGTGGCAGCTGATGGAGGACTCTGGCAAAGTCTCATAGCTAACATGATTGAGCTCAGAATATCCACGAGGTTCTGTGGAGTTACCAAAAAACAAAAAAGAAAATTACAAATAAATAAAAACATAAGGAACCGAACTGAGGAACTCATTAACATGATAGTACTTTACATAGTTCTTGAAAAATATAAAATCTAAATAAACGCTAACACATATAATCAGTAAATAAATGAGATAAAAGCTGCAACAATGTTTTAGTAATCGAAATTTCCCTTCTGTAGGAAAAAAGCCAAGAAATTATTTTTAAAATGTTCATTGAGAAAAAAAGGCTCAATTTTAACTGCATATAAGAACCAGTATTGGAGTTAACAGTAATAAAACTGTCCACAGGCACCAAAATTATCTGGTCTATATATACATAAAACCAGTCGCTGATTATTTCTGCCACAGCCCATTTAGTCAACAAATCAAGCCAAACTGAAGCTGAAAATTAAAAAAAACCTCCTACCATAATTATCTGAAAGCCTTATTTAAATAAACCATAATCTAGCCCACAAATATACTGAAAATCTCATATTCCAACTGAATGTCTCTCTCCCCCCTTCTTTTCTAAAGCTAAAAGTGTTTCTGTTTTCTCCCTGTTCCCCCTGTGTGAACACACACATACACACAGATTTTTTTATGGAGGAAGAAAGGTTTTTCTGTGCCGTGCCTTCTAGTTGGTAACCATGGAGATGCAGCTGAACTGAATACAAGGCTGTCTGAGGCACAGCAGGGGTACAGCTCTGCAACCAAACCCTACAACCTTTAGACATACTGTATGGGATCAAGAGAAAAAAGTGGTAACTATATGCAAAAACGAAACAAAAAGTTTGGTGCTTTCCCAGAGAACATGTTCTAAACACAGAGACAACAATGCAAAAACTTAAAGCTCAGCAGTATGCATATAATCACAGGGTGTGCCCCTTTGTAGATAAAGACCACAGCCCAAGAAAAACCCCCCCAAAAAACAATGCAGATATTTATAAAAATATCCTTTTCTACAAAACAAAACCACACATGCAATCTTCTTAGGGCAGAAAATTATTTTGGGAATCTCCCTTCGTCTGTTGCACCAACAGCGTCTTTTTTCCACTCCCTGATAACAACAACAACAACAACAACAACAACAAAAAAGCTGTGAAGAATTCATAGACAACAATGTTAGCATTATTTAGGTAATCAAGGGTGAATCCAAATAGCCCTGCTACAACAACAGTCACAGGTCAGACATGAAAGACAACTTTTCGTCGCTGTACCAGAGAAAAATAAAGTGGATCACATACAACTAGGAAAAAAAAAAAGTAGTAAACAGCTTTGAACTTTTTTTCTTCTTTAACTGATGTACCTTCACATATTGATGGTCTAATAAAGAACCATAAATGAATAACAGTGACTCTCATTACAAAATCTTCACTTGGAATTAAAGCTTCTTACAAAATTTTTCCTCCATTCTTCAGGAATAGCTCAGGATTTTACTAAGTGTGGTTCTTTTCAAAGACCTTAAGCTGGTGTTTTACCTGCAGTCGATAACTGTTGGCCCCCTTCAGCATAAATCATGATTAGTTAGTCCCTGAGGCTAAAGCTAATGGCTAGTCTTAGACAGGCCAGGGGTGGGCCTCCATTGTTTAAAATAACACCAATCCCTAAAACGACAGAGGTTTATACTATGATTTTAGAAATCTTTAAACCGTTGTCATATTTGTATTGGGCGGTTGTTGAAACAAAAGCTTATGATTATTTACATGGGAAATAGAGGTAGGAGGTGGGGCATCACCAATAGCCTTCCTGTGTAAAACATACTTGAGAGCTCATGTTTTACTCATGTTTTTTTCCCAGTCAGATTGTAATAACTTCATACAAAAGTAAAACAGAATGAAAATCCCAAAAAATAGTGTTCACTTAAACCACTATAATTGACTGATCCAAAAAATCCAAACAAAACAATTTAACTCCAAATCAGTCACACTTTTGTGGAATCAATGTCACCAGTTAGGTAGTAACACTTATTGTGAATCAATTTCACCTGCTGCTGTGCAAATGGAACATACAACAGGTGGAAATGAGAGGAAATTAGCAAGACAACCCCTATAAAAGAGTGATTCTGCAGGTGGTGACCACAGATCATTTCTCTGTTCTTGTCCTGTCTGGTTGACCTTTCAGTCATTTTTTTCATTTTGTCAGTGCTGTCACGCATAGAGGCATCATAAGGGGTTTTTACAGCCCACTGAAGTTGCTCAAGTAGTGCAACTTATCCAAGACGGAACATCAATGCGAGTAGTGGAAAGAAGATTTGCTGTCTCTCTCAGCAGTGTCCAGAGCATGGAATAGGTACCAGGAGATAGGCCAGTACACCAGGAGACATGGAGGGGGCCGTAGGAGGGCTACAACCAAGCAACAGGACCGGTACCTCATCCTTTGTTCAAGGACGAACAGGAGGTTCACTGACAGGGCCCTACAAAATGATCTCCAGCAGGCCACTGATGTGCATGTTTCTCCTCAAACTGTCAGAAACAGACTCCACGAGGGTAGTATGAGTGCCCAACGTCCACATATTGGCCTGTGCTTACAGCCCAACATCGTGCAGGATGATTGCCATTTGCTAGGAAACAGCAAAATTGGCAGATTTTCCATTGGCACCCTGTGCTCTTCATGGATGAAAGCAGGTTCACACTGAACACGTGACAGACGTGACAGAGTCTGGAGATACCGTGGAGAATGTTATGCCGCCTGCAACATCCTCCAGCATGACTGGTTTGGTGGTGGGTCAGTCATGGTGTGGGGAGGCATTTCTTTGGATGGCCGCACAGCTCTCCATGTGCTAGCCAGAGGTCCCCTGACTGCCATAAGGTACCGGGATGAGATCCTCAGACCCATTGTGAGACCATATATGTACTGGTGCAGTGGGCCCTGGGTTCCTTCTTATGCATGACAATGCGAGGCCTCATGTGGCTGAAGTGTGTCAGGAGTTCATGCATGATGAGGGCATTGATGTTATGGACTGGCCTGCCCGTTCCCCAGACATGAATCCAATAGAGCACATCTGGGATATCATGTTTCAGTCAATCCACCAATGCCACGTCGCACCACAGACTGTTCAGGAGCTAACTGATGCTCTAATCCAGGTCTGTGAAGAGATCCCTCAGGAGAACATCTGCCGTCTCATCAGGAGCATGCGTCGGGAGGTTATACAGGCACGTGGAGGCCACACACACTACTGAGCCTCATTTAGACTTGTCTTGAGAAATATTCATTGATGCTGAATCAGCCTGTCATGTTATTTTCCACTTTTATATTGAGCATGAAATCCAGATCTCCATAGTGTAATAATTTTGATTTACATTGATAATTTTTGAGTTATTTTCTTCTCAATCAATTCCACTGTATTAATAATAAAGTTTTTCAATAAGAAAATTTAATTAATTGAGATCTAGGATGTGTTATTTTATTGTTCCCTTTAATTTTGTGAGCCTTGTATTTTTCTTCTTGTCTTTTATGTATGTCAAATAGTTACTTTGAAATACATTGATCATCCTGTGTGAAACACGTTATGAAAACAGATTATTTAATGGTGGTACACTGATTCCTATCTCCATTTCCCATGCATGGCCTTGGCTCCTATCAGACTTGCAATTAGCAACTTCTGGGTCCAACTAATCTGCATTTATACTAAATGAAGACCCCAAGAGAGACATCAACTTCTTAACACATTTCAACAAAACCTTACTTGAAAATTTCAAAATTATCTCTTTAAAACAGAAATTATCTGTACATGTCGACTACTGGACCTACCTTGATTTGTTCTGAACCCTCCAAATGACTGCATAGTGGGAGATGGAGTTTGCCTGAGTTCGGTGAACTCTGACATAGTTTTCACTGGAAATACAAAGAAGATTAGAGTGTGACAGAGTTTACACAGAATGAGAAGCCTCATTAATTTTATAGAACATGGTACTTACCATAAGGTGTAGGTGGTGAGATGGGGAATGCAGGAGTGGGTGGAGTCATGTCAGTTCCTGTCTCAATTCCACTGGTGTTGTCTGGGCGCTGGTTTCTATAACTGGTACTGTCACTTCTACACAATGTGGAATGCTATAACAGATGATACATGTAACACATCTTACAACAAAAAATCTCAAAAGGACAAAAACATGATTTGGGAAGAAGCAACTGGAACCATGCTAAACATACTTGAAACTGAGAGGCACAAGGGGGATATGTCTGCTGGCCCTTGTACTCCTCTGGGTCACCCCACCCTGAGTTACAAAAGCCTGGGTGATCCATTACATCCTTCCCTTGGCAACTCAAACCCCGTGTTATGCCACCACGCACATCATTGGACTGGGCAGCTGCATACACACAAGCAGACAGCAGCAAAAAGTTGATGAAATATTAACACAACTTTATGGGCATAACAAACTTCAAGGAAGAATGTGTATAAAATGTCAACATGATCAGGCATTAAATCAGACTAAACTTTTCCTTGCATCCTGGACTTTTTGAGGTGAGTTATGATTCCCAAAATTATTTATATTTGATAAATACCAGAAATATGAGAGGGAAATATATGGATATTTTTTAAATTATTATTTTCAAAGTCAGACTTTTACATACAATAAAATTACTAAGCCTTTAAACAATTTGGGAAAGCCCAGAAAAGGATACCATGGCTCTGTAAGCTTCTAATAGGTTAACTCACATTTGTGGATGTATTGTAAGGCAACACCTCAAAGACACTGCTTCCTTATGAGAAATCATTGAAAAATCAAATCACCCAGGCTATAAGGAAAAGAATTCTGAACCTCAACAAATGTTATTCATCCTTTCAAAATGCAAGTAACCACTATGAGAATTTCCAGTCATTATACCATTCAGAAAGTCAATGAGTTCTGTGTATTAGAGATGAATGTGTTTTGGTGTGAAATGAGTGAATCAACACAAGAATAAAAGCATAAGCCCTTGTGAAGGTCTTATGAAGATCAACACACATTAGCCATGTCAGGCTGAAGTGTTCCAAGACAGAATAGATCAGTGAACTCCAGCCTTGGAATGTTTTATTAGGAGCATTTCTGCTCTTGATAGAACAGGCTCAAAAAGGATTGTCAAGCACCATGCCTAGAAGTGACATCCACCCACTGAATGCAACCAGTGTGAGTTGCTTGATAGAAAAGGTGCATAGGGGTGTATTTTTTGTTCCGTTTGGTAACACATTTCCAGGCGTAACACCATCCCAACTGTGAAATACAAGATTGGCAGGATCTTTTTTGGGAGAGTTTTGCAGGTGTAGGCATCAATGTGCTTCATAAATATTATAAAATATATATATATATATATATATATATATATATATATATATATATATATATATATATATATATATATATATATATATATATAGATAGATGTATCCTGACAAAAGTAGATCTCATGGAAAGATTGAAGCAATATAATTAAGCATGAAGCAGGAAGGGGGAGTATTTGGCATTTAGCATACTGAAATAAATTTGGTAATCCTAACTGACCTGAAAAAGGAAATGTTTGCTTTTTAAAATTTTTCGAGCCAAATCATCTGTAACAGTAACAGCTGTACTATTAATACAGTGCATGTAAACATTTGGTTTTAACTGTTTCCAAGCCAAAACAGTTTTATAAATTGATACAAAACAAACTTATTTTACTTAAAACTACTGATCAAAAAGGTATTTTTTTAGAGGAGAAGTCTGATGTGGGCTAATAGAATGGCATGGAGTTTGTGTCTGTCTGACAGTGCATGTTTGTGTGTGTGTAGTGTGACTTCTGTGAGAAGTGTTGCTACTTATCACCAGAGTGTTAATTTGAGCCCTCCCAGTGAGGTCTGACCTCTGAGCACTAAAGAATGCTAATGATGAAGAAGCGCAAATGCCTTGAACGGTTATTCATTTTGTCTGGTACAAGCGTGAATGACACCTGTAGGAGTGCTTTGAATTCAAGCTTTTCAGTTATTTGCTTTAACAGCTGCATGACATAATCATAAATAGGATATTTTGTAACTGTGCAACAAGTTGTATAAAAATCAAACAGTTTTTAATATAGATTTTCATATAAGTATGCTGAAGTTCAACAAACAAACATTCCAACAAAATCAAGGAGCTGAATGGTGACATATCAAATAGAGGTTCATATTTTTACCTACACCTTCGTATGTGGCACTGTGGAGTGTAAGTTTCAGCAACTGGTCTGAGAATCATTCACTCGGGACAGATTCACTCAACTTTAACTGTGCTACTGACTGTGATGGAGGATCCCAGTCTGTATCGAGAGCAGCTTTTGTGTATGTATTGCAGTTCTGGCAAAACACAGTAGAGTTGCATCACTGCGTTAGATTCCAGCAGGGAAACCACGTCTTAGTCTCTGAATTCAGCCAGAGAATTTATTCTGTTAAATGATGGTGTTTGAAGCCAGCTAAACCTAGTTGAAGGATTTCCTAAATGCATTTCACAGAGATGGGTAGTTGTGTAATCATTATTAGTGTTTGACATACAGCACGTATCATATGATATTGATATTTTGTTTTATTTTGCTGTATTTTCTTTTTCAGTATGTGCTATTATTTGACATATCATTGAATCCATTAACTTAAAAAAAAAATGCAGAAAAGCTCTTTAACTTCACAGTTTCTGGTAGAGATATAGAATTTAGTATGTGTGCCCTTTGAACAGAAATTAGTTGCTCAGTTAGCTTACCTTATACTTTGGTCACCTTTTTAAATTTTTTTTGCATTAGGGTTTTATGTCTGACGTTTGTTGATTGTGATGGATATTTACATTTTTTCCAATTATAATTGTCAGAAACATTCCTCTGAGTTTTTGGTCCGTGTTGACAGTATAGCATTATAACATGACAAAAGTACTGCAGATTTGATCAGGATGAAAATCTGATCTGATGCTTGTGGAAGCCATTGAAGTACTGTAAACTCATTGTCATGTTTAAGAAAGCAGTTTGAGATCGTTTCCACTTTGAGATATAGTGCATTACCCCCTAGAAGTAGCCACAAGAAGATGGGGACATTGCTCGTAAGTTGACAGACATGGTCAGCAATAATATTTATGTTGGCTGTGGTGTTTAAACAATTTTCAGTTGGTACTAAGAGTCTGGACATGTCTCAAGGAAATTTATCCAACAGCCTTACGCTTGCACAACTAGCCTGAAATGTTGTTCATGAAAACTTCTGATTCTACCATCTGAATGCTGCTGCTGAAATCAAGACTCCTGGAACACTCAAGGTTTTCCAATCTGTTATTGTCCAATGTTGATGATCCTGTGTAAATTATAGCTTCAGTTTCCTGTTCTCACCCAGAATCTAATCTCTAAGGTCTTGTTCACTTGTTAAAAAGATGCCCCATGGTCTATTCATGTGAACTCTACATGTTTGATATTAATACAATTAAAATATCTAAATAAAATAGCATGTTTTTATTATCCCATCCTGAATAAAAGCTTAAGAACAAAGACTGAAACAGCCTCCAATGCAATATCACATCCCTCTATTTATGACATAATGTTATGTGAACAAGTTTACAATTTCTGACTAAGCGAGGGTAAAGAAAAAAAGGCCTTTTTACAGTGTATGTGAATGCAGTATTTATTTTTAACTGTAACTTATAAAAGGGGAATTTGAACAGAAGCTTTTATGTGAAACAGCTGGAGACTCCATCATTTGGAACATAGTTCAATTAATACCAAGGTTAATCAACAGAATACTACAGTGCATACATTGCTACAGAGAAAATACTAACTACAATTTTTTACCCTCTGGCACTAGATCTTTACAGTAAGACTGCTCCATTCACAGTCTGTATCAACCTACAGATTATGGATATTGGTGAGATGTTTGCACAGAGCCCGACACATAAAAAGACAAAACACGCTGTAGCCTGATCAACCTGCAAGATAATCAACAGCTTTGCCAAAATACTACAGAGCAAACTCTCCACTCACACCCATAGGCACAGTTATATTTGCATTAAAGGTTTATAACTTCACCCTGTGAATTGTGATATTTTAAGGGCTAAACAAAGTAAATTAAATTCTTTAATCTTGACATTAAAAAACAAAAATATAAGTAACTTATTTTATTTAGGAATTTAGACTTTAAATGGTTAACTTTAACTTATTGTCTTTCTGCAGAAAGAAGACTAGCAAAAGGATAAAACCTGTCATGAGATCCTTTCTAAAAGGCAACAATAAAATATACCACGTTTCATCTTCCTTTAGCTTTTTTTGCAAATGAAGCGTCTGAGTTGATATGCGCTGACAGGTAAGTATTTGTAATCAAATGGAAAAAGCTGTGCCTGCGGGCTCACTTGTTCCTCCTTTGGAAATTCCTAAAGCATCTACATTGCTTCCCCCTCCTATCCCCTCCTCTACAACTGCAAGCTATGATTCACAAAGCTACACATTTTTTTCCATGTTTTTTCTGCATGGCGGGGTTTCAGCTTGACTGCACCTTCTTTAGTCAACAGCACATAACAATACAACCAGAGTTTAACCTAATCCACACAGAGTATAATCTGTGCAGCACAAAGAGATACAAACTTTATAAACTTTGCTTAATTAAATGATAAAATGTTTCTTTTAAATTCATCTGAAAATGTTTAGTGAGGTCATTAGAAGGGGGAAAAAATACCATCTTACCATTTTTATAAAAATTTTTTCACAACACTGATGGCATCAGATAGATGGGAAACAAGATGATAGACTTTATCATTCAGTATGGAAATAACAGGTGGGTATCTACTTCAGATGGAAGTGGTTGTAAGTGCCTACAATGCATAACCACTGTTTATTTTAATAACAGTAACTGTTTTTTTTTAATGAAAACGCGATCTCGTCGGTCATAACACTATGAAGCTAAATATTTAGTTTCTATTATCAAAGTTCAAGAGGCGGAGATGTTCAAAAAGCCTGATGAAAAGCTGCTCTCTCTTTCTTCATGCACCTTACTGATCCTGCACTCAGATTGTTACACATACAAGTTTGGACAGAACTCTTTCCTCAGAAAACAACATTTGAAATCCTGGCAGGAAGCCTGCCATTTCTAGCGTGAAAACATGCTGGAAAGGAGAAACAATGATTAATAATAAAGAAACGAGTGCTGTGTTACATTAACTCTTACAGGAGCCTATCAAGGAACTTTTAAAAATTTAAGCATTCTTTAATTGCCAAAAAAACCCCAAAAATGTTCTTATACTCACAGTTCTTACATCTTTTTCTCTTGAAGACAATATTTTTAAACGCTCAGATGATTAAAGTAATTAAAAGTACAAAACCTAACATTTAATTTACAGTGGTTGTGCTTTAAATATGAAACCTGCATCAACCCAAATTGGGTGGGATGGAGGAGAGGGTTGAAGGAAGAAAGGATAATGAATGGATGAATAGCCAGAAGATTGAATGAATGATCAATATATTGATGGATGGATGGATGGATGGATGGACAGGCATATTAATGGCTAATGGACAAAAAATGCTGAATAACAGATAAATGGATGCAATGAAGGACATTTGAAGGATTAATGGACAGATAGCCAGATGAAAGGAAGGATGAATGGTTAATGGACAGATTAAGAGATATAAGGGACAGTGGATGGGCAGGTCGAGGGATGGAGAAATGAATGAATAGATAGGTGGGTCATAGTGAATGAATGAATGGATAGTGGATGGGTGCTTAAGAGATAGACAGTATGAAGAACTGTGGACAACAGGATGGACGGGCAGACAGACAGATGGAAGTCGGATGGACAAATGGACGAAGAGATTAATTAATGGATAGTGGATGGATAAATTAATGAACAGATGGATGAATAAAAAAATGAATAGATGGGTGAATGAGTGGACGAGGGAGTGGATGGATGGAAATTGGACAATGAATTGATAAAAAACTTAGAAAATGCATAGAGGAAAAAAGTCAATATTTTTCCATTCTCTCCTTTCCTTTTCTTTACTGTACCAAATTAACCAAATTCCAGGCAATTCCAGACTGACCTGAACTCTACTTTCAACCTAACACTATTTAAACCCTATTATCTAACTTCTCTACTTTCATGAAATATTTCTTTCAATGACAAGACTCAAGAACACCCAGGCTGACTATCTTACCTGTCTGCGGTGTGTGTTTTAGAGTTGCTGTGTTACAGTCGTTGAATCTGACATCAACGCTGTTTGAACTATTGCTGACTGAGCCGATGAACTGCGTAACGTCGTCCCTCTTGGTGGACTTGCTGAGACCTGATCTAGGCACAAACGTGGGATCCAGGTCCATGATCAGCTGATTTAGCTGATCAATGGAGTTATCAATGTCCATTGTTAGGGATTTTATCTCGTCATCATGCTTGTTGTTGTTGTTGTTGTTATTGGTAGTTGGCTGTTCTTTGTAAGGTGCTGTGTTCTTAACAGTGTCCACTTTTGTGTCCCTGATGTGGTTCTGTGGTTGGTTGGCCAGACCTTCTTTGGGTGAACTGCTCCCAGATTTGATCCCAGAACACCTTTCTGTGTCATTTCCATCCTCTGGCATGTAGTTGAACTGCTGTGCGGCAACCATCTGTTGCTGCCGAACCCAAGACTGTGTGGAGTAGCTCCCCTGTCTGTACACATGCTGTTTTGGTGAAGGAGCATTGTTGGGGTTAGAGGAAGCCACAGAGTTGCTTCTGGAGCTCAAAAAGGCTCTTCTCGCCTCTGCATAAGATCTTTCAAAATCATCCATCTGTTGAGGTGCAGTGTGATGCAGATGGTGCGGGTTGTGATGATCCTCCGATCCAGGACACCCAAAACCATCTGAAAGCAGGGAGTTTTGGCTGCTTTTGTGGCAAGAGGATGACAGGGTTCCTAGGCTATCCAAACTGTGCAGATCATGACCTGTGTTGACTTCATCGTCAAGGATGTCTGTCTCTCTCTCTTGGGGTCGGGCATCTCCATTAAAGTGCAACTGTGCTGGAAGTGTCTGTTGCAAGCCCACCTTTGGGCCTGGATCATCCATCTCATCCAGGGAGGGATCCTCGAGACCAAAACCACTAAGGAGCTGTTTCAGCTGGACTTTCTCCTGTGGACTGGGTCCCTGGTTAGCCTTCACAGTAGTGCTGCTGGTGGTGGTGGTGACAGGTGTTGGTCTTTCCACCCACAGAGACGTGCTGGACAGGCCTGAGTCACTACTCACAGAGAGAGCGTGGTCACTATGGTCAGGGCTGGAGGTGGTGGAGGTCGTGCGGGTCCCTCTGCCCAGCGTGGCCTCTCCACTGACAGCGCTCCGCTTGCTAGCTGGTTTGTCCTGGTTTAGGCCCTGAGAGCGTGGCGCTGCAAAACAGAAGAGATGCTGCAGCTTCATACAGTCAGCTGGTATGGTCACACGCAGATACAAGACAAACAGGGGACTCACAAAGACAAGACTCCATCAAATGTGTACAGTCATTTCATTCTGTAATTGACAGGGAACAACACAACAGGAATCATGGCTCAACTCATAAAACCATCATTCAAGACAAAACAAAAAACCAAGTCATTAACAGAATAGCTCAAGATCTCTGAAGTGAGGATCTGTTAAAATATTATTAACAGTTAATATCTTACCTGAGGTAGATAACTGTTTAAGCGTCTTGATTTAGAATTAATCTGGATTAGCTCGTTTTGACACCAAGAGCACGTAGTACACATGAACACATAAAATTTTACCTTTCACCTACTTTAACTGCTTTGCTTCAGACCATACAAATCTCCTTGCAGCAACTTTTAGATATAATTATAATTATCTCTCATCTCCAAAAAAATGTATGACCTCTATGAGTGTAGTGCTCAAAGTAGATTTTGAATGCCTGCCAATATGCATTAAACTTTCTTTAAATATTCATTTCATTTAAACATTCAATTTTGAAAGTTACCAGTCTTTTTATTCAATAAAAAAATGTGTTTGAAACTGTGGCTGTCTAGTCATGAGATAGTGTTTTGTCTGAACTGATAATTTGTTGATGTTTTTATTCACTCTTGAGTCTAAAGGATGTGGTTTAGAAAAGCAATGAAATTTATATTTTTTTAATTGGCTGTCTACAGTGGCATAGGTCTTGTATTAACCTCAGTCATTACCTGATTGGCTGATCAGGCTCTTGTGATGTGTCCACCCCAAGCAGGTTGATTCTGGTTCTGACTCAGAAGGAAAGAACTAGTGTACCCATAAAGAACCCTTGCTGTCCTGAGAGCATTGATCACCCTCTCGGATCAGGTGGCCATAAATGTTTTTTGTTTGCATCATACACTTTAACAGAACTGCCAATGCAGAGAAAATAGGGTACTCTTTTCAGTTCTATCCCTAGTAGTTCTGGTGTTGAAAGCTGGTTCTGAGCTTTTGAATTCATTCTCCCTTTTTGTGTCCCCATCTCAGTAGTCGAGCGAAACCATCAGTGCATCAAAATTAGGTCACAAGAATCTTTACCCAGGGTTTTGAGAGACTGAAACTGTTGATAAATTGTTTACTTTAATTAGTGATATTTGAACATTTAATTCCCAAGTCACTTCCTGTTTTTCTCCAAAGTATTAGTTGTTGAACAGAAGTAGCCTTAGTTCCCTTGTTCCTTACTCTTGCTTGTTTTGTATTTCTTTTCCCTTAATTAAATCGTTCGTAAATAGATCTTAGTTTGATTTGAGAGTAGTTCTTGATTACACTGATTACCAGTTTCCAGTGACTTTTTTCCATATCAGATGAAATGTTAGCATCCTTGATTGATTTTATGCAAATCTCAATTCTGAGAAACATACAAATCTTTCTTCAAATGGGTGATGGAGGTAACAAAATGCAAAGGAATAACTCTCATCCTTCAGAGATTATGAGAATGACATAGATTGTGAGAGCGACTGGGTTATACCATTGGCATGGTTTTACATAGCTTACTCATTTCACAGCTATCTACTGCACAAACAATATTAACTGCTTATAACGTTTTAACAGAACCTCATTTCAAATACTCTCCCTTTAAGACATTGGAAGGGGAAAAACAAGTTCATCATTTCACCCTATTGAGACAAATTACATTTATTCTTTTCTTTCCTCTAAATGCAAGGCAAATATAGCCCATGGTTCCATTATTATCAGTCCACCAGGTCAAATGTCAAACTTCCAAGTAACAGCATAACGCATGTGATGGTCAATATTGCCCTTCATATTCAGGTTATGAATACGATGTCAAATCTTCTGCATGCCCCCCACAAGATTTAGATGGCTAAGGGGCTGCATTCCTCACTATGATTGAACCACAGGCCTTGCTTTCCCTTGCCACCTGACCCTCAGCATATGTCCAAACAACCATCTTACTCCTCAGATGCAACAGAAAAAAAAAAGAAAACTTCAAATACAGAATAAAGAAAGATATTGTCTCTCTATCACTCTCGCTCTATCTCAACAAAAGAGAGCTAGAACTTGATTCCTATGCTTCTGTCTCAAGCTACCACCTTAAGTGCTTGGCGATGACTTAGAAGGTTTGAATATCTGACATGCATAACAAAACCTTTTCCCCATTCCCTCCTTTATTTTCTTCTGCAAAGGCTCCTTTTATGGCTCCTTTTATGTATGGCTTGGGCCCCACACAAATCTGCATCCCATCTTGAACAGCTTCAGTTTAAAGCTCAATGCAGGCCTGTTCTGCCCAGAGTTTTCCAACAAATCCTTCCCCTGACATTCCATTTAGTAAAGTGTAAGCCGGCATTTAACCTCTTCACCTCGATTCTTGCAATTTTTTCCTTCATCACCCCTGACATCCAACACTGCCCCCCACACCACACTCCTTCATGGCCACCCATCATCTTCAAGAGGAAAATCTCTTACCTTCACTGTCCTTTCCAGGCTAGAACTTCAGAAATTCAAAATCTCAGGTGAAGCCAAACATGTAAAGGAGAGCAAGCTATGCAGATGCATGAGAACGAACATGGCTTTAAACAAGCGGATAATAATGGAAGGCAAATCTCAAAAGTTTCATTAAGTTGGCTGGTTTTCTTTTTCTGCTGTGAAGGTGAGAGTGTTTGCACTCTACAGAAGAGAGGTGGTGATGGTGGGGAAGGGGGGGTTGAAATCCCCATATAAGGGCAAAGGAATGTAAACAAGTGAGGCGGAGCTACTGAGCTGAACAGGGTTGGAGGAAACCAGTAACCCGAACTCTCGCCCCTGTTTTTACGGGACTACCCCACAGGGGGAAAGAAGGAATAGGAGGCAGGCAAAAGAGCAACAGATTGTATAAGAAGGGGGGTGAGGGAGAAAACAGAGGATGAAAACAACATTCCTGGAGCTCAATACATATCCACTCTGTAAAAAAGACACTTTGTAATTAAAGGCAAAGATTAACGTCTGCTTGGATCCCAGAGTTATTTTCATGAAAAATGGCAGGCAAGTTGTTTTTCTCTCAATCTCTTGTGTCAGGAGAAGACACATCATCTGTCAAAACTGGATTAAAACAGATGTTTTCAAAGAAATCCTTCTCAGAGATCAAGAATTGTTTTTGAAAAAATAGCTTTAAGTCATCCTGCTTACGCTGAAAATCCAGGGATAGTTTCCCAAGTATGTTCTGAGCTTGTGAACTTGAGAAAAATCACATATTTCTATGCAGAATTCATTACGTTTGCTATTATGGTGCTGTCAGTCCTAAAAAAAAAAAAAAAAAAAAAAAAAAAAAAAAAAAAAAAAAATCCACCAATTACAGTGCAGAAAGAAGAAAAAACACAACTCTTTTGTAAGTCGCTCTAGCTTTAGGAAGTCTGGTTGGGTACAACTATGCAATTACCCAATCCTCCCTTTTCCATCTCATTTATAACCATTTTGCCTTTCCAGTGTCTCTAAAAGTGGGAGTCAAAAACATGGACATGGAGACAATTTAATAACATTTTTTGAAATAACCCCAAATCTCTACAGTGGCTTGCCTATTCATATTTCTAAAACCTTTTCATAACAAAATACAAACTTCAGTGTATCTTATTAGAATTTTATGTGACAGATTAACACAAAGTTTGGCAAGATTGTGAAGTGGAAGTAAAACAATAAATGATTTTAATCTGTATTATTATTATTATTATTATTATTATTATTATTATTATTATTATTATTACAAATAAAACCTTTAAACGTATGCTATACATGTATATTCTGCCCCCATGAAATTATATTTTCTAGAATCACCTATCAGTTATGTAAATGTAGACGAGAACAGAGCAACTCAGCAGAGTCACAATCACACTTAAATTAGGTCTGATATCACATTCAAAGACAGCTCTCCTAAATATATTTGGCAAGTGGGGCTGTGTTTTATTCTTTCCGAGCCACATACTACACCCAAAACAGATTTGACTAACCAAGATGCACAAACTTCACCAGAATGATGGGGTCATTGTGATTATGGGATGGAAAAAAGATTTCATTAATTAATCATAATCAAAATGGTCATGGCAATATTCAACAAAAATATTGCAATCCATTGTTTTTCTGTTACCTTGCAGTCCTATTCAAGAGAGAGATTTTTCTTCTCCTTCTTCTTTGCCCAATAGCTCAAGCTCAGTCAGATTGAATGGAGACTGCCAGCGAACAGCAATTTTCAAGTCTCGCCAAACATTCTCAGTTGGACTTAGGTCTGGAACTTCCAACCTCAATCTCAAATCTTTCATAACCTGTAGCTGGTTATCTTCTTGGGCTGCATTGCATTTAACTTCATCCATCTTCCTGCCAAATTTTCCTCACAATATATCCTTTTCCTTTCACTTTACAATTATGCATCATTTTGAGCTGGTCTGTCATATAATCTCGACAAAACACATTGAACTTAGGGTTGTAACGATTCAAAACATGGAAAGGTTCAAGGTGTATGAATACTTTTATAAGGCACTGTACATGTGTCTTTAGTTTGTGTATTATACAAATAATATTTTAAAAGACAGCACAACTAGACAGAAAAGTCAGAAAAGACAGATTAATTTGAGTAAAATATATGTATAATCCCTGTGACAATGCAGTCAGTTTTAGGACTTTAATCAATATGCACACCTAAAGAATTTAGCAAGAACAAATGCAAGACATAGATTAATGTGTAGTCAGTTGTTTTTCGAAGCAGTTTAACTAACCATGAAGGGCACCTTTAATGACACGTTAAATTTCCAGCCAGACATATGCCTTTCAACAACTTAGATTTCAGTGGCACCTTCTATTTATCCATCTAATGATTAACTTAGCTTGTCCACTAAGTTGTATGGAGAACAAAAGATTGTAAGATTTTATACATATACATATACACACACACACACATATATATATATATATATATATATATATATATATATATATATATATATATATATATATATATATATATATATATAGAGAGAGAGAGAGAGAGAGAGAGAGAGTGATAAATTAGATGGAGGCTCCAGAGGATACTATGCAAAAACAGCAGCCCTCTTCAAAAATACACTAAACCAAACAACCTTCATCTTAATTCTCACTTTGCAGCAAACACACTCCAGCAATTAAAATAGAGCCACTGAGGTAAATAACGTTTTCTTTTCACAACCTTATCACTAAGGTGTCAAACAGCTTCCAGACTTCCTCCTCCAGAAAAGTCACTGGGTGACAGTGCCTTTGAAGCAAACTGGCTCAGTGTGAGCTATTCTGGTAAGTAGATGCAGAATTTCAGCAAAGTTCGCTGTCCTTCCTCTCATATGTTCGAGTTTACACGTGAAAACAAAGCAGTAAATATCCCACATGAATGTTCTGGAATAAAGGCAGTTGGGATATAGAAAAGCTGTCTTGTTGATGCCTCTCCTTTTATTTGGTGCATTCTTAAATTTGTGTGGTTTTATTTTCATTGCAATCCCAGAAGCTGGCGTTAAAATTGTTTGTAGACGTGTTCGGGTGTTTTAAATGAAAATAAAAAAAAGGCAGACTGTTTTCATCAAGTCAAACTTGGCTTATAAAAACACTCAATGAACACTGAGAAAGGGTGGATTTGGGTTTTAATGTTGCTACCACGTAGCTCTATTCTGAGAGGTTGTTGTGAATGCTGTGGTTCAGTGGAGAGCGACAACCACAGCAAGGACAAGACGCTCCGACAGGGTGGCTCTTTAAGTACATATGTCTATATAAATATATATACACATATATGTGTGTGGGTGTCAAGGAGTGAGAGTTTGTATGTGTGTGGGATGCCTATTCACTTCAAGAGTCAACAAAGGGGAAGTCTCTTGAGAACGTTCTGCTCTCCCTCTGAACCCAGCATTCCCAAAGTGAAATAACACTGCTTTTCTCAGAAACAACACTTCTTGTCATTCTTATCATACTGCATGCCAGGGTAACATTTTGGCCTCTTTCAGTCTCACCACTTTACAAAGGTTACATAAACCAAGTTAGTGTTACTGTTGTGAATAGTTATAGAATCACTCTGCTGTTCCTAAATAGCATGGGCCATCGAACATGACATGCTATTTTTGTCCCAAATTGAGAAAAAGAGAGTTAGCGTGAGTGCTTATTTTTGAAAAAGGGAAACTATTTTTAAATGCCGCCTGTAATTTTGTCTACATTCATGACACTTCCAGTAATGTTTGTGTTCAGTAGGTGATTCATCACTGTAGACCTTGGAGATAAAATAATGTCCTCTGAGTCAGGTTACAACTAAAACAGCATAGTGTCTGTACCTTCCCCATCACAGATGTTCTTGTATGAGTCCCAGCGAGTCAGAGGATCTGCTGTGTTGTAGTCCACACTAACATTGGACCCATTTTGCCACCTGTCAGCACCTGAAAAGGAAATCCACATTCTTGAAAAAAAAAAAAAAAAAAAAAAAAAAAAAAAAAAAAAAAAAAAAAAAAAACTAAAAAGCCATGTAATATTTCTTACAGACACACCTTACATCTATGCAGGCAACTGATGTCAGTGAATTTAAAACTAAAAATTAAAAAAATTGGGATAAAGAAATAGGAGCTGTTTTTCTGCATGCTAAATTCCAAAAGTTGGAATTTCCAAGTTTTGGTTGGAGAATCTAATAAAAAAGCTCCCTAAAATCAGGGATCCTTGGTCAACCCACTCACCATTCCCTCTGAGTTCAAACTCAGTATGACTGCATTGCAAATATAACCTAGTGAAAACTGAAGGAATAAACATTTGGACTTTGACATTTTCTGTCTATTTAAACCAGTGGCATCATTACATTCCCCTTAAAAAGCCTTGAATTTCTTCATATTTTGTCATGTGACAGCCACAAGCTTCGATGTATCTTATTAGACTTTGGGACAAACACAAAATAATGCATAATTGTGAAATGGAAGAAAAATTATACTGCATTTCAAAATGCTTTACAAATAGCCCCCCCACCTAAAAATTGTAAAAATAGGGTAAAGGTCTAGATTTTGACAGTCATTCTGACATATGAATATTCTTTGACTGTAACTCTGGCTGTACAGTATGTTCTGGGTTGCTGTCTTGCTGGAAGGTGAATTTCCATTCCAGTTTGAAGTCTTGGCAGACTTTTACGGGTTGTCTTCCAGGTTAGCTATGCATTTAGCTTTAGCTTTCTTTCTGTTGGCCTTAACAAGATTCCCCGTCCTTGCTTAAAAAAAGCATCCCTGCAGTATGAAAAAGTGGGGATGGTGTATTTTCAGAGTGATCTGCATCATGGTTTGTATGTGTTTTCCACCACAAAAGGCATTTTGTATGAAGGCTAAGAACTTTAACCATAGTCTCATCCGAGCAGAGCACCTTCACATGTTCACTGTGTCTCCTAATGTCTTGTGGCAAACTTTAAAACAGAAGTGCTTATGACTTTCTTCTTACCAATCTTCCACAAAGCAGAGTTTATGGGGTGTACAACTAATAGTAATAGCAATAACAGATTCTCCCTTGGGAGTTTTGGATCTCAGCAGCTCCTCCAGTTACTATGGGCTGTTTTTCCTTGGTCTTCATAATGATGTTTGTTTTCTAATGTTCTCTAACAAATCTATGAGGCCTTCATAGAACAGGTGGATTCAAACTGTGATTAAATCACACAAAAGTAAATTAACTTCTGTTGGCACATAAAAAAAGACTATCAAATACATTAAAGTTGATTGGTTCTTCAGTGGAAAAATGTGAAAAATTTAAAGGGACATCAATATGTCTGCAAGGCATTGTGTTTAAATGCATAGAATGGAGAAAAATATGTTGTTTTAGGCATGTATTACAAATAGTGGTTAGCACCACAAGACTAGCACTAATGTTACAACTTCTAACTAGAACAGCTTTAAGGTATCAAGATAAACAAATGCAACAGTAAAATCAATAAGTTTGAGTAAATTTCCATCGCAGTGCTAAAACAAGCATTCTAACAATACTCTCACTTCACAAAATAAAATTATTCATCTGAAAATGCCTTGTTTTTTTCCAGACTAAATACAGTGAAAACAACTATCAGAAGTATTTTTATGTGCATTACCAGAATGTGGGGATCATCATATTAACGAAATAGGCACATATGCCTACATAACACAGTTGATGATACAGACTCGCATAGTTTCTCTCCTGTGGGGTTCTGGGGGCAGCACATGCTGTGTTTCTTTACCCCTCTGTCAGCACACACTTCACACTACATTTCCCCTCTGTGGCATTCCACATCCCCTCTCACCAGGGGAGCAGAGCGAGAAGCACAGAAGGGAAGATTAAGAGGGCACTCTATCTGCTTTTCTAATTAATCTATCTTGTATTCATTTATATTTTTCAAGCTGAAGGAGCAGAACGTACCTGGGATTCTTTCTGGCCCTTCGGAAAAGACAAGCTCAACTTTGCCATAGTCTGGAAATCTGGGATCTATAATGACAGAAAACACAGAAATTCTGCAAATGTTAGGCATTCAGAACTGGAAAAATGTATTAAGTTTTCATTCTGCTACTTCTGTTCTCAGTACACAAAAAATAGCTAAGAAAAACAGATTAACGGGCTGAAAGTCTGAACTGTGTCCAGTAAGTTTAGTAGGGGCCTTATGAAGCAGGAGAGCTGCTGTTCACTTTGAGCTGCAGGTTGAGGCCTGCTCTCAGAGTTTTTTTTCAAGGGTACCTTTGTTGGCGTTCTCCATGTCCTCCTTTTCAAATATCAGGTTGTAACCCTGTACTGCTCCCGTGTGGAACTGCAATCGGAAAATCACCTCGCGCTCTGAGGTTACGTCACTCTTATGATAGCATTTAATCTACAAAAAGAAAACAGGGCATCACCATGATCACAGCAAGCAGTATCGAAGCTGCTGTCTTTGGGAACATGTCTTGTTCTTTTTTTTCCTACCATGATGTCCCCTTTCAGGAGCTGGGCAGGCTCCAGATTGATGCACACACGGTCCCTGTGACCTGAACCAATGTGACTTGAACACAAACAACAGAGTATACAGTCAAAGTGAGCTGCAGTGAGGAAACTGCTACTTAAATTGAATTACAATTAGTATGAAATTAATTTTAACAGCAAGTATTACAACAGGCTTTGAAGTAAATAATGTTCACTTTACTATGAGCCACAGGTATTAGCGACTTACTAAACTCCAGAAGAGTACACTGCTTGCATTCCTTGGTAGACCTTGATGTATGGGCGACACACTAAAAAAAAGGGGGAAGAAAAAGAGACAACAACCTGCAATTAATGTTTTTTCTAGGTGCTTTGATAACATGACCTCTGAGCTTATTTTCCTGAGGGCTGAAGTGTGATAAGCTGTTGTTGTGGGAGAGGGATTTTAGCTCCGAGATGTGATGACGACTTCTTGTTGATTCAATGAAATGAGTAAAAACAGTAATTTCCACCTAGGCACCTCAAAATGGAATTATTCCCAGTGCTCTGCTGTGAGCAGGGAATTAAGGATAGGATTATTATTATTATTATTATTATTTTTTTTTTTTTTTTTTACAAAATGTCCATGTGTCTGAGCATTCAAGTGTAGTGGGAAAAAAAAAGAAAGAAATGGGCATACAGTTCAAATAAGCCTCTGATGTGGTTGCGTTTTAATCTTTTCATTGTATTTTCCCTGACTCTGGTGGCTGGGTATTTTGGTAAACATTATGAGTTTAACCTCTGCTGGCGGCTTCAAAGTTTGGGATCCCATGGAGGATGACACAGTGGAGGAACAAGGGTGAGGCGTTGATCTTCATGGATCCACTTAGCAAACTGTTGAGGATCCAAACATACCTGGTTGGAATGCAGAGGTGCGGAAATTAACATTTAACAAGACTGTTACAAGGTTTCCCACAACCGAAAACATGCTGAATCATGTAGCAGGGAGCGGGAGACACAGGGTTCCAATATATTACCCACTTATCCCTAATTACTCCAAGAGTAATTTAACTTTTAATAAATGTGTTTACTAGATGTTCACTAATTTTGCACACATCTGCTTCAGATGTGTCACTAAAAGCTATCAGAGGTCTGATCTTGTCCCAGACACAATTTTGCAATCTTAATTTCTACTGAACTGATACTTTTTACAACGAAACAGCTACTGTGTAAATGTGAAGTGTGTGTAAAGAATAGATTAATTGGCAAGATGAGCAGATAAGTTTCAACAATTTTATAATAGAGATAAAAAAAGAAAAAAAATGATTTACAAGATTTATCTGATTTTTACTTCACTCATAAAGGTTAATGGAACTATCTGCAGTTGATTGATGCTTTTATGGAAATGCTGTAGTTCATAGTTCTTATCCATTTCATGAATGCAACATTTTTTCCCCCCAATTTTTCTCTATTTGTTGACCAACAATCAGAACCAGTCAAAGGAAAATGAGTTGAATTTAATCTCTGGCCGACTGATTAGTGCATCTCTACCAATTACACACAGTTTAACATGGTTAAATACTTTAAGTTATTGCCACCTGATAATAATATTCATCCTGTCACAAAATCAGTTGGTAACAGTGCAAAATAACATTTATACAGCCACCAATAATTTGCAATGATTTAGTCATTTGCACCTTGTTGGTAATTGGGCTGATGAATGAATTAGAGAAACACAAATAATTTTTTTTGCTTCCAAACCTGGAAGGATGTTTATTAATGTACCATGACTATTTAGGTGAACGTGATAACTGGTGGATCAGTTTCTCATCAAATTTGAAAGTTTTAATTATTTTATCCTAAGCATGAAAACAGAGATATATGATAGTAAGACTTGACTTTTTGGTATAATTTGCCACAAAGTAAGAAGAGATGAACACTGAATTAAGGTAGCTTTCATTGCAGTAGAAAAAAAGCAAAATGGCTTCAATTTAGAATCAAGATTTTCTGTTCAACACCTTCACAGATCAGAAATAATTTGTTTCTGAAGGTTTTCACAGACAAACATGAACATAAAGACAGGTAGACAAACCACTTTAGCACATCAATGTGAGCAATGATGAATCACACAATGTTCGAATTAATGTAATGTTACATCAGTTAACCATTAGATCCTTTTCATATGTAAACAAACAAACAAACAACGGCAGACTTTCAGCTAAAAGGTATTGACTATTTGCTATGGAACAAGGCTGGCCAGAAACCCAAAGTTTGGAAGGAGATGCATATCGTGTCGAACAGCACATGGTGAAATGTATGCCTCTGAATGGAAGGGTACGGTTGTGTTATGGGTCTTACCGTTTCTGCGAAGGTGTCATCAAAGCTGAGACTTTGTCATCGTAGTATTTCCTCATGGCAAAGCGGTCCAACGCTTGATCAGCACTTTGAGGGAGACAGAAAGGCGCATTAAATACTTTAGGTAATTATGACTCAAGAGAGAGATTACACTCTGAACTATAATAGTGTTAACCATAACTCACTACAGTTAGAGCAAAGCAGACTTACCCACACACACGTCTGAAAAGAGGGAAAGTAAGTTGATAGACAGAAGATTCCAGGAGAGAGGAAGAGAATCAGCCTTAAGTAAACACAGAGGGACAGAGAGAGGCCCGAGTGTGTGCAGAGCTTGGTTTATTCAGACAGACCTAAAACTAACAAACCCTGTCGCATTTTAACTGGACCTCTGCTTCTCTTGCTCTGCTCCTTCTTAATTTGTTCCTTTCCAAATCTGGCTTATTGTTTCCCTTCTCTTTCTCTGCTCCTCTTTTTGCTCTGTCTTTTATAATGAGCCTGATGAGCTACTCTCTCTCTCTCAGTGGGGCAAAACTAAGTTAAAATTTGGTTTATTCAAAGGCTGACCTGTTCTCAAGCAACAGAGTCTTTCCATATGCAGGAAAGTGCTACAGTGGATTTAAAAACAGTCTATACACCGCTGTTAATATAACAGGAATTTGTGATGTAAAAAAAAAAAAAAAAAAAAAAAAAAAAAAAAAAAAAAAAGGTAAAATAAATAATCTTGGAGCATTTACCTTCTTTAATGTAACCTACAAATTACTATAAACTCAAATTGAAAAACAAACTGAAATTTATTAGGAGTAGAAATACAAATGAAAGACTAGAATGATATAGCATAAGTGCAAACACCCTCTTATAACCATGTTTAGAATTAATGACCATATTTAAACTCATCAAATAGCTGTCAACACACTCCTCCCATCATTTAAAATGCTTCTGACCATCCCCAAATAAAGTTCAGCTGTTATAGCAGTCCTTTCCGACTTTATCGCATCTCATACAAAAAGCAACAGAAAGCTTCCAAAGCACTGGAGGGATTTCACTGTCAAACAGTGTCAGTCAGGAGAAGGGTCATAAAGAATTTCCAAACCATTAAATGGAAAGGAACACAGTACTGTCATGATCAAGTGGAGAAAATATGGTGCAAGAGTGACATCAGTGAGAGCTGGACATCTCTCCAAAACTGATGACTAGAGAAGAAGAAAACTGGTCAAGGTTGGCTGCCGAGAGACCCACAAAAACATAAAAGGAGCTGCTGAATTTCAGACAAATATTGACTGTGTTGCCCATGTGATAACAATTGCCCTAATTTTTTTATGCAGTTGGGTTATAATACTTGGTGGCAAGATGGAAACATCCAAGACTGAATAAATTTAGTAAAAACACATTTGAGGTTTACCAAAAACATGAGGGAAAATTCTGTACATTCTGATTAAATCAATGTTGGACGTTTTGGCCATAATTCCAATTGGGTTTTTTTGGCATAAAAACAAAAACAAAAACTCGGCACATAACTGAAAGAACACAATATACACAGTAAAGCATGGTGGTGGCAGAATTATTAGTTATTGATATAATTCCATACACCCATCACCGTAAACACAAAACATTAGGCTTCTGCTAGAAAGCTGAGGATGACGGGGAACTTCATCTTTCAACACAACAATGACCTAAAGCATACATCCAAATCAATGGCTTCACCAGAAGAAGACTTAAAGTTTAGGAAAAGCCCAGCCAAACCCAACCTGATTGCAATTTCCAGAAGTGATCTGAAGAGGGCTGTGAACATGAAATGCTCTCACAATCTGAGAGATTTAGAGCATTTTTGCAAAGAAGAGTGGATAAATAATGCCAAGATCTGCTATCCTGATAGACTCAGTGCTGTAATAGAATAAAAAGAAACTATAAGTTTTAGGGTGTGGACACTTTTGGAACCAAAGTATTTTTTATTACATTCCCAATTAAAGATTTCTGTGTGTTTTTCAGTTGATTTTCAAGGTTACAGATCACATTTAGGTTTTTAAAGGATTTATCATAATCTTTTTTTTCTTACACTGCAAAAACCTGTCATTTTTTTCAAACCAGTGATTCTCTGACACATCAGCACTTTTGAAATTGTCCTTACCAGCAATGTAAGGAAATAAAATGGGTTTTGTTCTTGAGAAATAGATTTTCTGAAACCAACACTCTGGCTGGAGGACATCACAGGGTAAACACATGCTTCAGAGCTGATTCATGCAATACAATCCAGGGTGATTCATGGCTCAGATCATGTGGTTTTCTTTTGATTCTGGAACAGGAAACTTGTTTGAGTCACTTTTCCAAGTCACCTTAAGCTAAAATTAAAGGAGGCAGATAAATCAAATGTGGTCCAGTGATGATATTGGTTATGGTCAAAACAAAATGAGTTTGCATGAATTGTTGTGGTTCACTGTTCAATGACAACAAAGAGTGAGCACACATATGTTATGATAAATCTCGACTTCAGGGGAAGGAAAATAGGACTGTTAAAGTAACAACATAAATAACAAAATGGGTTGTGGTTACCTGGCAGACACGTCAGTAAAATGCACAAAGGAGGAAATGACAACACCAATTCGACCCTTGCCACCCTATGAAAAACAGCACATGACATAGGATGAACATTAATTCAGGGTCCTATCTTTAGAGTTCTTAACATTGGGGCAAGAAAATTTTAAGAAAATTTATTGTGTCCACCAACATAAAAAAAAAAGCAATTCAGATGTAGAATGTGGTGAAATAATCATACTGATGAAAAAACAGTCTTTACAAGAACAGAAACTTAAGAATTTACTTTGTCAGCAAAGGTTTTTGGGGCAAGTAAACAGGACTTTGTTAAGTCAATAATGTGACAATAATGTTTTATTTTTGTATTTCAGTACTACATTGCATAAAAAAATGATCTAATACTTTATATTCAAGATCAGTCCAATAAATTAAATTATGTTCTAACACTTGAAAATTAAGTTATAGAATTATTGTACATTATCTATAATAAATTAGTATTTCCCATTAACATTCCCACTGATGCCACTAAGGTGTGAAAACAAAAATGTACAGGCCAGTACCTCAGAGTTAAACAATTCATTTTTAATAATTAATCATACCACAGAATTATGTTTCAGATGAAATGCACAGTTAAGGAACTTAAAATATTTTTTTGTGAAATTCAACATATTTTTCTTTATGCACCTTTAAGCAATTAGAGACTGATCTGACAAAGCATCAGCCTTATGAACATTGATATCATTACCATCACTTTAATCAGTTTTCTGAACACTTTTGGCATCTAGATACAAACTAAGGATAAAGTGCACTCTTGCATTTTTTAAAAAAGTTTTGAGGTTTATTGCCTTTAGTGTCCAAACATGAAAAGTTCCAAAACTGGCCATAGCCAAGGTACATCTCGAGCTTGTTTTGTCATGATACCAGTTTAATTCTTACCATATTGAGAAATAAAGATACATGATTTAATATGTTGTTATATCAAGATAAAAAAAAAATCTTGAGCTTGTTTTGATAAAAAAAAATTTAAAAAAAATATTTTTGTCTTGATATATCAAGATTATGAGGTTTTAAGATTTATTGTCTTGTTACATAAAATAAGAATATTTCAGTTATTATCTTGACAAACTAAGATATCAAACTTGTTTTTTCCTAGTAACAGTTTCATTTCTTCTTGAGAAATAAAAAAAAAATAAAATTGTATTTTGTCAAGCATAGAAGATCCTGCACTTGTTTTGTAGAAATAAACATTTCAGTACCTTATCACTTACAATTCAGATCTTAGGGTTGCAAGATTTACTATGTTGTTATATTGTGATACAATCATTTTAAATTTGTTTTTGGAGGATAGAATTTTTTTCCTACTACCTTGAAGAAATATGGGTTTCGGTTTTTTTAGACGTAGTTTATTGTATCGAGGTACAAAGATCTCAAGCTTGTTTGTAATAATAACACTCAATATCTTATCGATATCAGTAATCAATATTTTTTACCTTTCAACATTTAGATTTCTATCTGTTTACATACATAAAGATTTTAAGCTAATTTTTGTGATTCTGACTTAATAATCCTATTACTTTGAGAAATTCAGACCAAGCTAATTTTGCTACATCAGTTTTATTATCACATTACACTAAGATACCTTATCATCTTATTGTACTGAGAAATTAAACATTAAACAGTTACCTTACGATAACTGCTTATGATCCATCATCAGATTTTGTGAAGAAAATTTATTTGTAGCAAGTCAGTATTTTATGTTTTATGAAATGGAACATCAAGAAGAGTCTGGAAATACAATTCTTGTTCATACTCAAGTTTTCTCTTTTCATACTTTTTCAGTCCATAGTTTCCCAAGCATATTTAAGATTGTGTCAGAACCCTGATTTAAGTTTACGTTATAGTTTAAAGAAAAAAACCCATATATTTTTGTTAATCTTCCTATTCTTATTTTGTCAAGAATATTTAAGGATATAATAAAAAACTTACAAAATTAGTAGTTTTATAACAACTTGAAATGTTTGATGGGGTTAGATCTGGAGTATTTTAACTGTACAATCAGCAACTGAAAAACACAGGTGTCCCTACATGTTGAGTTGACACTTACCCTGCAGTGTATAACGACCACATGTAAAGGATCAGCATTGAGCCAGCTCTCCATGGCCTTACAGATGGTGCAGATCTTATCGAGTGGGGGAGCATGTAAGTCTGGCCAACCTGTGTCCAACGTCTACAAAATATCACAGTTCATGATAAATACATACCACTCTTTCATTATTTAGTTTGGTTTTCTACTCAATATACTGATGAGATAGCATCATAAAGCACAAAAGGTATACAGTATACCCTTACCCTTACCTTTGGGTTCATCCTGGTGAGGTCATGCCTTCTCTCTGACAGATTAATAATCTAAGGAAAACAACAAGCCATAGACTAAAAACGACACATCTACTGAATTTTTGCTTTCATTCCAACTCTTAGCATGATTGAAAGACACAGTCTGAGAGAAAAGCTTTTCATGTCAACATCCAATAAGAATCCATCAGTGCTAGTTCAAATCAAAACTGTGTGGACTTTCACATTTGGCTTCTTCTAATTTTTAAGGGGAAAACAGAGAATTGGCACTGACCAGGTAATTATCTGCATGCTTGGATTTGAGCATTCGTGTGACGTCCTTTAGATTGTGTGAGTAGATCTCCTCAGAGCAGCCCCGAGGGAAGGAGACAGCAATGATCCGTTCTGTGATATAGGTGAGGTCGAGCTCATATCCCTCCTCCATCATGAATCTCTCCTGTTAGTCCTTTTAAGAAACATACAGACCGGTTACATAGAAGGACAAAGTGCTTCAGTTCTCTCACACCATTCCCATTTTAACCAGGTGACTTTACTTGAGTCAATATTTGATGGTCAAAGTCCCCAGCTTTAGTCATTGTGTCTGAGTTTTCTACAGATATCTCTGGAGAATGACTTCAGCTCCACATTATAAGATAGAGGATGCTTTGTTTACACACCAATGGTCAACAGAATGTGTCACAAGTACTGTACAAGTTGAAACCAAGCAAGGCTTTTTTAGCAGAGGACAGATAATTACAACTTATCTGCAGTGTGAAAGCGGCATCACAACAATGGCATTAAATTACTTGACCAACGCAAGGTGAGTTAAGTCACAGCAACAGTGATAAAGTATCAAAAAACACCAAAAGAGTTCCAGTTGAAACCAGTTGTAAGTCCCTCTGTGGCAGTGTGACCTTGTTACCTCATGGACATGAACTTCCTGCTGCGGTAGTCTAGACTCTAGAGACTCAGCCACCATTTGCAACCCATCCAAACCCCACAGACAGATGCTTTACTTTCTTATCTACTCATCTCTGTGCAGCCACGCTGTCTGTTAGCGAGAGAACAGAAAGTTGTTTCATAGTTCTAAAAGCAGGACTGAAATGATAACATAAACTGACAGTTGAAAACACCATAAAAGAAGTAAATGTAGAAAACGTTATCTTAAAACTAACCAGTCATCCACAAACTTAAAACTAACTGCAGCTGAAAAGGACAACATTGTTTAAGTTATCACAGTGTGTTGCAAACAGATCACTTGGGTTCTGGCATTCATGTGAAAGCAAATTTACAACCCTTTTAGAAACTGTTAAATATTAATGAAGATTAAGCGTACTCCTCCGTGCCATTTAATTTCCATGATGGCAAAGAAGCACAAAAATAACAAGCCAAGGGCTCTGACGCAGCCCTTAAATACTCCATATTTCAATCCAACTGAGCATTTCTGGGATATGCCAAAACAAGCCCCATCCATGGAGGCCTCATTCCTCAACTCACAGGACTCCAAGAACTTTACCAGAAACCACAGGGTACCCCAAGATGTCTAAAGTTCATGCCCCAGCAGATTAGAGCAATTTCAAATGGACAAAGTTCACCTATATACAATTCACAGAGTGTTTCCAAAGCTCAAATTGCAATTCTCCCTTTGCTGCAACCCTCATGCTTTGCAGTGCTCAAAATGTTATTTGGATCGAGTGGTAGGACCATCTAGAGTTTTTGCAGATTATGTAAAACCCAGGTTTATAAACCGTGCTGGTAAACAGCCTTAGAAAAATAGTTAATTGCATATGCTAAAGTCAAAATGTTTTAAAGTAAAAAAATAATGAAAGGTTTAGTTTTATATATGACAATTTATAACATTTTGGTCACATAATTGATAATCCTGAAAAACACAAATTATGACTGTACTACTGTGACGAGTTAATGTGAGTTACAATTTTCTAAACCAATGATCTAAAATCACACCCTAAGACAAAGACTTGATCTTGACTTGAACATCTTAAATTATGGATTAAGTTTTTATTTAATTTTTAAGTTTAAATTTTTAAGTTTTAAGTTAATTTTTGATTTAAGTTTTTTAGTCAAAGTTTGTACAGGATCATATTGCAACATTCACATTTTTCAGAGTTAGTTATGGTATCATACAGGGTTCTCTGTTGGGACTAGTCATATTTTTGATTTTACATGTTTCTTTTTGTTTTGTTTTTTTCTAAGACCATGGTTATCACTGTAATTTTCTGGGCTTAGAAAATTGGTACTTGTTAGCTATAAATAAAAAGCAAATTAAACATTGTAAACTGTACTAGGATGGAAAAGTAATTGGCATAAGTGGCAATAATATGAATTTTTAGAAGGGACACTGATCATTGCTTCATTCAGAATTTCAAAAACTGAAGGAAATTGCTGGGGATGACAATGGACTGGAAACTAAAGCTAGTTGTGCTGTGTTCTATTTAACTCTGAAGTTGGTACATGGATCTAGAAAGAACATCTCAACTGATTGTTGTGCTGCCTGCAATAATAATAATAATAATAATAATAATAATAATAATAATAATAATAATACAATAGACAATAATAGTCAAATCAGCACATATAAAAAGTTTATTACTGCAGTCATAACCGTGGTTTGCGTGGCAGCCATATTGGAATTTGATGCTGAATTTTGGTGAGAAAAATTCAACTTTTCCCAGTGGAATTTCTGGTCATTTTTCCTCACTGAATCCTGACAAAAACAAAAAACAAACAAAAAACCCCTAACTTTAGAGTACAAACAGAGTTCACAATCACTCTCCCCAACATGCAATACCAATAAATAGGAGTGTTTATTTTGTTATATTTGTAAATTACAAAACAAAACAAATTGGAAAAGTGTAAGGCTTGATGCACAGATATCTTAAAAGACATGTAATTATGATGTGCCTTGTAAAATGCTGTGCTAGTTATTGTGGCATTAGTTATGAAAGCTTTGAAAAACACTAGTCTAAACAAAGTTTCTTCTGAATTTAAAACAAACTCATAGAAGTGCCAAAAACTACTGAAAACCAGATTTAGATTTTACTCTGGATGGAATTCCAACAGCTCCCAGTTCAACAGCTAAAAAACTTTGGGCCAATTCAATCTGGATCTTTTAGTTTAGTTTAGTTTAGTTACACCTCCATAATATTGCAAACATACCAAAAGAAAGTTATCCCTGAATGATGCTGAGAAACTAGTCCTTACCTTTGTCTCATCTAGACTGGTTTACGATTATGCCATTCTATCTGGGTGTTCAGTGCACTTAATAAAAATCTTACAGCAGGCTCAAAAGGCTGTTGGTAGAGTGCTGAATGGTTTAACAAGAAAAGGGGAAATTTCTTGTGTTGGCCTCTCCACATTAGCTAGCCATAAAATTTAGAATTACAAAATCGTGGTCATCATATAAAAACCCTGTCATATCCAAGCAGGTCAAAGTTTACATTACTCTATATTAACAGTCTTGCTCCCAGTGGTCCCGTTACAAAAGCTTACCAAGTGTTACCAGGATATACAGCTCCCATTTGGAGTCTTTAGTTATCAGACCTCTGTTCTTTGTAACCAGCTCTAAGTTTGGGCATGCTAATCAATTATTTTCTGTATTTAAAGACTAATCTAAAAAGATAAATCTTGCAAATATGGCCTATATTTAACTTTTATTTGATTAATTAAAAAATGCACGTTCTTATTTTTGCAAATAGTCTGATTTACCCTGTGTCAGGTCCTGGGTTGTTTTGGGGTTTGATTATTTGGTTCTAGTTTTGATTATTGTTGTTCTGTGCTCCTTAGTTTATTATTTTTAGATCAGCCTTGTTTCAGTCTTACTTCAGTTCAGTCCTTTCTTAGTTTTTCTAGTTGATTAAGTTTATTTATTCCTTGTGTCTAGTTATTCTTTGTTACTGTTAGATTCATTTTCTTAGTTCACCTGTTTACTCTCCCTCACCCCCTGGTGTCATTCTCTCTCTCTCTCTCTCTCTCTCTCTCTCTCTCTCTCTCTCCTCAGTCTGCTTTCTGCTCTCTCCCCTCACACCTGCAACCTGTTAGTCAATCAATCCTGGTCTATTGTTCCAGCATTCACTCACAGTATTTAAATACCTCTCCTGGTCTCACTCCTCACTGAATCCTCCTGTTATACCTCGCTGTCCTTTGCACCTGGTTCCTGTGTTTTTGTTCTTCTCTGGCTCCCTGTGGTTTTGTAAGATTTTGTTTATCAATTTTTCATTAAATATTCATCGATCTACTCGACGCCTCTGCCTGCTGCATTTGGGTCCACACATCACTCTACCATGACACCCTGTCTGTACAGATTTTATATCACCTTATTACACTTCAGCATTTCTTAGAATTTTTCACAACTGTACAATTTTTCATCTGGTGTTTTTTACCTTACTGTAAAGTCTCCATCTTATTTTTATAACTGTTGCTTCTTTTTAGGTGTCTCTACATTTCCTCTTTTACTTGTCTTGTTTCTGCTAATACAAATGAATTTCCCCACTGTGGGACAATAGTGGATAATTCTTTTCTATTTTCAAGCCTTAAATTCCTTTATTGGAGTCTGTTAGTTTTTCTTTTTATGTTTTACAATATTTGAATGTTCTTCATGTCTAAATAAACCACTTTGGCCAAGCACAATTTAAAAAAAAAAGATTGATTGACAGGCCATATTCCAAAATCATGTCTGTAAGTACAATAAGAACATTTTCTTAAACTTAAATTCATCTTAATCACATAAGAAATAATAACTTTTCCGAACATTTGAAACTGCAGAAAATAGCTGCAGATTAATTCATATCTTACCTAAATACACTTAAAATTACAGTTCTTAGGCAGTCAAAACATTATGCTCCTGGAAAGACCCTAAATTGTTTGTTGTGAGTAAATTATCCATAGTCAAGAATGTGTCCATCAGTTATGTGCAAGACAACCCCAGGCTACAGTCCATCCCTTTGAACGGGCACAGTGAGGGAGTAATAAATGGGGGACAGTGTAGTCATGGCTTAAACCAACCCTCAGAGTGGAATGAAATAGGCTGTGTGAAGAGGTCATCTCTAAGGGAAACTGGGCTGTGTTTTTCCACAGTATGTGTTGGTTGAGGTACTCTAAGCCGAAGGGTGGTCCACAGGGGTTGTTGGAACAAATGGCATATTTAGACAATTTCTCGTACAATTCTAAGGGAAAACCAGCCAGCTAATAAGACGTTAATGAACCCACTAGCCAGTACTTAGGGAACTTTGTACGTCCATTAAGAGTAGTGAATTTTATCTCATAAGCATGCTATATATGACCTCCAAGATGACAGTGACTTAAAATGGTAACACCATGATCAGTAAATTAAAACATTTTTAACTGAACAGATGTTTTTGAAGGTAATAGTAATAATCTGTTTTGCTTGAGGAAGTTTTGTTACAGCCCTTAATTGTATAGCAAAAAAAAAAAAAAAGCAAACATTACTGCCAATGATTGCTAAGCCTAGTTATGCATGGAAGCCGTTAGACATGAATCATTGTAGCATTACAATACATTGCTGGTTTTTCTTCTGCCTACTGGCAACATGGCAATACACACCTAGGAGCTACTTCGTTAAGTAACTGCTTGTTAACAACTGGCAGATCACCTAATTGCATGGTTGTAGCTGTTGAGAATACACATTTTCTAATAATTAGCTGCATCTACCCTTTATTTTTGGCTGTGCCACTAGAGAATTGATTATGTTAGCAACTTTGGGTATGATAGCAGCAGATGCAGAAAAGCAGTTTGATTTGGTATGGAATAAGTTATAATGTAGACGTAACTGTTCAACATTTCATTTACATTTTTTCCCTTTTTCTGTCTGTTATAATAATCATAAACCTACGGGCACAACCTATAGAAGCTCAAACACATCTATGTGTTGCACTACCTAAGGCTGATGTTTTTTTTTTTCCAGCTAGTGCATGTTAACAAGGGTTATTCCTCTGATCAGTGGGTTATTGTCCACAGGTTCCCAACAGACAAGGAATTAAGAAGTATAGTTTTAGGTTTCATAAATAATGAGGAACATGGTTATGTCATTTTATAATTGGTAATAATTCATTAGAGCATGACATCCTTGCCTTTCCCTCACTGATCGCATTCTTAACCAACAATAGATAGCTACCACTTCAAAATAGTTATATCTATATATGCTTGTATTCATAAAGGATAACGTTAAAGATCACTCTAAAGTAGCTACTTAGTTTAAATCCACAAACAGTGAATCATTTCTAAAGGTACCTCAGCTAAGAGGTTAATGTATGTAGAAGTTTAGCTAAGGTAGGGATTGGACTAGACCACAGTGGATTACATTAGAAATGTATCTGTAAAAACAAGTGCTTTAGCTGCATGACAGTTGTATGTTTATTGGTTGATAAAAAAAAAATAAAATAAGAGGAATGTTATTTATCTATTTACTTTTTAACGTGTCCTGTCCAGCAGTGTAGCAATCAGAATTGTTGTCTGAGTGCCAATGAGAAGCCCAGCAGCTTTACTTTCACAAGTGGAGCATTATGGGTTTTACTATAATGCTTCACTGGATATCTATCTGTGGTTATTTTGTATTATAGATTTGTTGATATTCTAGAAAATTATTCTTGTCGATACCATATTGTACAATTAATCTGTTAAATTGGATTAAGTGTATTTCTTCCAATATATGTTTCAGGTATTCTTTTACACCTCCAATCTCGGAAGTTTATCATTACTTTTTTTTGGCAGGGTTATTCCAGATGGAAGAACGTCTGTATGGGATTAGTGAAGATTCATTTTTAGAATCTCCCACCATACTGTCAGAGGAGTTGATACTGCATTTAAAGCATACATGTTTTATGTTTGAGCTAATAAATGATAGGTCCAAAATCTTTAAATTATTGCATAGTGTCTGTTCTATGTCTAGCCAGCACTCATCTAGGGGGGTATGTTTTAACCATTTTGTGATGTATTGTAGCCTCTTGGCAAAGAAGTAATGATGAAAGTAAGGCAGATCTAGTCTTCCTCCACCTTTGGTCTTCTGTAGTGCTTTTAAGTTAATGCACAGGGTTCACCTCAGATGATGGTTTGCTTGGGATCATTGAGAATAAGTAATTGATTCTTGGGAAAACCATTTTTTTTTTTTTTTTTTTTTTTTTGAAGCAACCATTCCCATGAGTGATAAGGGAAGAGATTTCCATCTGGCAATATAATCTTCCACTTTTTTAAAAGTGGAATGTGGTTTAATTTTGTTTAATCTGCCATCCTAGGAGAAACATTAAGGCCCAAATATTTAATATTCCCTGACTGCAGTTGTGTAGTAAAGGAATTGTGGAAAGAACAATTAACTGGAAGATGTGTAGATTTTAACCAGTTAAAGAATAATCTGATGCTCTTGAGAAAGAGTTTATCAATCCAACTATCTGAGAGAGGGGTTTGTGAATGCTGGAGAAAAAACATCATCACACATCATCTCCATAAAGAACAATTTTATGTTCTACATTCTTCCATTTTATGCCTTTAATACTGTATCTTTAGATTGCCTGATTGCTGCTGCTAGCAGATATAAAACAACAGCAAACAGTGAGGGGGAGAGTAAGCATCCCTACCTGGTGTCCCTCTGAAGACAGAAGCTGGACGATGTTTGGTTATTTGTCATGATACATGCTGTTGGGGAATTGTATTTTTTTTTTTTTTTTTACCAGTTTATGAAAGTTTCCAAAACCAAATGTATGCAAAGTTGCAAATGAGAATATCCAGGTTACTATCAAATGATTTTTCTGCATCGAAAGACAATATATTAGGTCGATATCATTCGATCTAAATAACTTGTTTGTTGGTCACAACTATATACTAAATATCCCTGAGGAGAGACTGAACCAAGTCGATGTCAAGATCTCTATTAATAGTTTTATCCAGTCCAAGTCATTTCCAAATTATAAAGTTCTTCCCTGAATTTAATTTCCCATAATACAGTATTACGTAGCACTGTAGCAATCAACCTTATTTTTTTATGGCACCCTCCCACTTCTCTCACGCATCATTCAGACTTGTTTCAGCAAGCACTAAGAGATAATTGGTCTTTAATTTACCCTGACTGCTTTTGTTTCTAGCTTGAAGCACAGCAATAGCTAACAAAGGCTCAGAGTAAGCTGTGGCAAGGTTCTCAAATCCAGAGCCCACCCATGGCACTGAGCAATAGGCTGGCAAAAAAACAAAAACAAAAAAGAGTGTCAGTCGGGCAAGGACTCAAGAGACATGCTGCCAGGGCTATGGTGAGCAAGCTTGAACAGGTTTCCAAAGGTCAGGATGTTGGGGATTAGGGTGTGTCTGACTCCCCGTGCTTCAACCACCCTGCAGGTAAGTGCTTGACTGGGCTGTGCTATTGCTGTCAGCCACGTTTACACATGCATGACCAGTACTTGGAAGCTGTTTCAAATGCCTTTCTTTCAATTATCCTGAACAGCACTGAAAATAAATTAAAAACATTCCATTTCCATGTTAAATGCATGAAGAGATGTATGGAGAAGCATGTGTGTTAAACACTCCAGTTTCGATGCCACACTTTTTACATGGCACACCCTAAATACTCTCCCATTTTCTTCAAACAGCTAAATTAGCAGATAAAATAGGGAGGATTATAGGGTTAGACAAGAAATTCATAAAGAAAGATACATCAGTTGGGCTCTGATTACATTGTTTCTTGTCCACATTGTATTTTTGCAGTTTTGATTACTTTGTATTCTGACTTTCATTTCAATGAAAAGATGCCAGTTCATAACCCCCATCATGGGTCTTTTGGTCCCCACTTTGGGGTCTCTTGTTGTACCCACCAAAACAGCTGAGGGTGTATAAGTAATCTGCCGTAATATATTAGTTTACTTAGGTAACTATGGACATGCTGATCATTGAAATGGATATTATAAAATTCATAAATTTGTTTTGCTTATTTATTGTTTTAACAAAGCAATCTATATTACCAAGATCCAGTTATAGTTCATAAACATTTACATGATGAAAAGCAGATCTGCGCCACTTCTAATATGCAGAAGTAATCAGATCAGTACAAAAGTGTACGATATATGGGATGGCAAGGGAGTTAGCAGGGATAAAGGAAAGAGTGGTGCATTAAGGCTGAAGCCATTGTTGATTTGTCTAAACATGACTATATATACTATCTGGCTACTTTATTAGATACACCATTCAATAGCTTGTCAGCACAAGTCACAACTAAGGGGAGAGCTGGCAGTGTGCTTCCTAATCATAAAAAGGTAACAATAGGTAACTTGTTATTACCAAGAAATTTGACCTAAGCACCATGAAAACAGGGTTTTATCCTGCCTTGTATCAACGCTGCAGGCTGTTGGTGGTGCTATATTGGTCTGGTGGAGATGTTTGGCACACCTTGGGCCCCTTAGTGACAGCTAAGCATTGTTTAAATGTCACAGCCTACCTGAGCATTTTTGCTCATAATGTCCATCCCTTCATGACCACAGTGTACCCTTTTTCCTTTTTCTGATGTTTACCAGATAATGCACAATTTAACAAAGATCTAATGATCTCAAATTAGTTTTCTGAACATCACAATGAATTCTGTGTAGACCAACGGCCTCTACAGTCACCAGGTCTCAGTCCAAAAGAGCACCTTTTTGGTGCGGTGAAATGGGAGATTTGCATCAGGGATCTGCAACTGGTTGATGTCAATATGGACCAAAATCTCTGGAATGTTTTTGACACCTTGATGACTCTACAGAGAATTAAGGCAGTTCTGAAGGCAAAAGAGGGTCCAATTCAACAACTGACAAAAACTTAATGTAACATATTAAGCAACTGTATAAACATAATCTTTGGATTGCTACAAAGTCAAATTATATGATAACCAATCATCAGTGTCCAAAGCACTCAGATTTTGCCAAAGTTTGTTCAGTTAAGGGAAGCAAACATGGCCATAATAGAGTTCAAAGAAAGAGAGTATGCCACAAATAAAGGCTCTAGTGAAACTATTAATTCATAATCAACTGAATGTAATTGGAAACCAGAATGCAATTAGATGACAGGGAAAAGAAACATACAATACTGATAAACATAATACATGGACACATATGAAAGCAATCAAGATGCCCCCTCCCCCATTAAAACACCAGAATTCAAACTGAATTGCTCCTGCTGGCTCAAGCAATCTGTTTTGTGATTGAAACACTAGAGCAACTAATCTCCCATTTTTGACAACATGACAGTTTTAATAGGTCCTTAAAACTACAGTTCTTTGTCGAATGTGAAAGAATACAGCGTGCCTGTATTTCAAAGTCAGCTTTCATCTGTGCAACAGTGCAGTTTCAATCAAAATCGGTGGTTAATGCGTCTGCTTTGCACATTGAGAAAAAGCAGGGGTACAAAAAGTTTAGAACACTACTGTCTGGAAAGAATGATAACCTCCTTAATTATTTGCCTGCAAACCTGAGAAACACCTATAGAGCCATAAATACCTCAAGCAGTCTGGTAGCCCTCGGGATGGTTGCTAGACGTTGTCTTATGTGATTTTAAGTATTTCTAAGAAATGCAGATAGATTTTCTCCTTATTTGTCCTGTGGAAACGAGTATTCTTGCTAGTTCAGAACTCCCTCAAATTGAAGTTTTCAATTAATAAAAGATTTGTTTTATGCTTTTGTCCATAAGCCATCTAATTTGATGCATCCTTTCAGTTTTATTTATCCCAACATGACCTGTGTTCATACATAAAAAGAGAGTCTGTTTTTCAATGATGCGGGACACCATGCCCTCTGTGACATGGCAGACTGGTGTAAGAGCAGAGAGAAGGACAAGGCCAGAGTTTGTTCTGGCCCTTTCCTGTCAGGGCCTCTGTATGTTTATGCTGTGGCTTTGACACCCATTCAAGCTTGAAGAACTGAAATAAACAACCCATGAAAGTAATTGAAAAAAAGCCAAAGAAGTGGGTGCACAGTATTTTTTACATTTATTCTGCAGCCCTGAAACTCTAGTATGTAGTTGTCTCACTTTTTTCACAAGATATTTTGAATATAAACAGCAGCCCCAGCTCCAAGAAGATATGTGCACTCACGGAACCTCCCCGAGTACTCCCTAATTACCATTTTCTGTCTCAAGGTCATGGTGGAATGCGTTCCAAAATGGATTAGGTACCCACTCTCACTCCGCCAATCTAGTTTTTCTCTTCCTTGTCATTCTTGCCCCTTTATTGCTTTCATTCCCCTTTCTTCTCTACAATCTCCACTCTGTCTAATGACTTACACATGTTAACCAAATTGCCTACAGCAGCAATGCAGTGACAAAATGTAATGTCCTGGTTCTCCGTCACGTTCTGCAATCACAGGGTTATGTTTTCAGTACACGCCAACTCTTTGCCAGTCCATGCAATCAGTGTAACTCATTCAGCTGTTGGTTTTATTCATAATCGCAATCTGTTATCAGTTAGAAAAAAATAGACACCTTTCTTTCATTAGGAAGGCAACATAGTATTTAACTACCAGCCAAACCTTTCTTTAAAAATCAAACTCACTTTAGATTTAGTTTGTCAACTAGAAAACATCAGTTCATCAGCTATTTTGTTGCAAACTTTATTTAATTAGGATAAATCTACCTTCCTACAAACAAGCTTCCACAGCAACATGGTCCTGGGGACATCATGCAAGGCATAATCAAGTGATCACAACACAACAATATGTAGTTTGTTTTTTTTCCCCCCATCTTTATTCAGGTGATTTTATTCAAATTCCTCCTTTAAAAAGCTGTTTACTGTTGCATGGCTGCAGCAAAATGCTTGAGCGTTACGTTAGAACACAGCTCAGATTTAAAGAAAACTTCTCACAAATACAACAATATGGAAGCTGTTTGTGAGGTGGACCTGAAAAAAAAACTACAATGGCTCGATGTCATTATCAAAGACCTTCAGCAATAATTTTAAGCAAAATATAAAAACAATGAGATGGTACCAGTAAGCCCCACCATGGCTAACTGCAGTACATCCTGTGTTATTGTTATCATAATATTTATTTTGTTCTGCTATGACTTAAAACACATTGCAAAATAAATACCTTTGATATGACATTTTGACATCTTTCAAGTCAACATTAGAGGGGAAAATTATTCTAAAAAATCCCAAATTGAGTAGCTCTTTGTTTAATCCAATGAAGTAAGCCAGTGTAGTATGAGCTCACACTGCATTAAGTCCCTGTACTGCCATCTATTTAATGTAGGGGTGTCCCAAGGGGCCCATTTGCCACCCTTGGAACAATTTTGTTCGGCCCCTCAGACATCAATTAATGAATGGTACAATTTTGTCCTGCCATCACAAGGGTTAAATGGACACTTTGACATATTTTTCTGCATGATTTTTACTAACAAATTATAAACTTCCTAAAAACATATACAGATATAACACAAATTATGTCATTTATTAATCACTTTTTTCATAGCAAGTCAAATTTCATACAGTGACTTTTACTCAAGAGCAGACTTGGGTGCACCCATTCATTAAATTTAGCTAAATGCACCAACCATTTATAAAAAAATTAAGAAAAGAAGAGACAACCCTTTTTTTTTGGATGAACGATGGAACCCAAAACAATTTTGCAATTGTATCCCCTTATTTATGCATCTTTTTATGCTGTTTATCTACAATGAGTTGAATATAGCTTTTGGACTAAAATGATACTACTTTCTTCATTTTTTTAGAATATTGCATGTTTAGTTTATATTTGAACAGGTAAAAATTACAATATTTTTTTGGAAAATGCTAAATGGCCTGCATTTATATAGCACTTTATCAAGTCTAGAAGACCCCAAAGAGCTTTACACTGCATTCAATCATTCAGACACATATTCACACACTGATGGTGGTAAGCTACTGGATTGCAGCCACAGCTGCCCTGGGACAGTCTGACAAAAGCGAGGCTGCCATGCACCAGTGTCACAGGGCCCTCTGACCACCACAATCAGGCAAGGTGGGTGAAGTGTCTTGCCCGAGGACACAACAACAGAGGTAGACTGAACGGGGGCTCAAACCAGCAACCCACTGGTTACAGGATGAACTCCTACCACCGTCGTCACCATCACCCCATGTTTAGTTTAAATTGAGAAAAAATATATATATATTTTCAATGGTACTTTATGGTCCAGTGTGTGTGTGCATTGTTGTTTGTCCTGTCTATCTCTGTGTTGCCCTGTGATGGACTGGTGACCTGTCCAGGGTGTACCCCGCCTCTCACCTGATGAGTGCTGAAGATAGGCACCAGCCCCCTCGCGACCCTGCATGGATAAGCATGATGGATGGATGGATGGATGGATAATGGATGGATGGATGGACTTTATGGTCCATCTGGCAAAAAGTTTGGATACCATACATGTAGGGTGAAACCATAGAAAATGGCATTTACTCATTTTACAAGGGGGGAAATTTGCACAGAAACCAGTCAGGTGGAGCAATTTAAATAAAATATAATCAGATTCATATCAAACCAGTCAAAGTCATGAAGACAGTAATCAACATCACTGTTTACTTTAGCTTCACAGTCCATAGGCACATCCATTAAGGCCCAGGGGTTCATCAGAGCTCAAACATGTGAAGTTGAACTCCTTGAAACTCAAAAATTTCTTGTCATAGTGTTACTAAACTTAATTCTTACACCTTTTGTGATGTCATCAACTGGAATTGATTGACACAGAATCAGTTCTGCATCTGTTTTCTCAATGCTCTTTTAAAACTTTATATTTTGTAAAACTCTGTATTAGAAATCTGTATTCTACCGCCCCTCTGTGTTTCTTTTGTCAAGGCATATTTATTAATGGTAGAAAATACACAGCAGCGTAGTATTTTTACAATAAACAAAACAAAATCTTTACTTGCAAGTTCAAAAATCTTTTCCCCTGAATCTGTAGTTCTTTTAAGAAGGGTTAATCCTAAAAGAGGTTTGTCTGTAAAATGTTTAGAATAACAAACGTTTTCTGTCCGTTAAAAGGAAGGCGCGCATGAGGGTGTAGATGCAGGTGCGTGTCTGATATCCAGGTGAAAAGTCTGTAGCTGCTGTGATGTAAGCATACTTGTACATGTCATCAACAATGGCTGACTTAGAATCAGAGCCTCAGGACACAAATACCACAAAGCAGCTGTACCTCAAGCAAAAAAAACAAAAAACTAAGACTAAATCGGTTTACCTCCAGAAGACACCAAACAACAAAGGGAATGTATTGTTTTTTGTATCTGTCTGAGCTCAATACACTTCATGGCGCAAGTTGTTCACAAGCATTATCCCATATGTTTCACATTATAAAAAAAAAGTTATTTGGTGCACCATAACCCAAAACAGCAAGAAACCCCAAATTACAGCCACTGCAAGAAATACAATTCACTGTGGAAGACTAAGAACACAAGCCAATCTGAAAGGAATCCAGTTCAAATGCTCTCAATGGCACTCTTTCACAGCATGTAAAAAACTTTATATATAGTCATTTTTTTATTATTTATTTTTTTATTTATTTCCCTTTGGGATCAATAAAGTATATTTGAAATGAATCTGAAATACATTTCCTCTCTCTCTCTCTCTCTCTCTCTGTCTGTCGATATAGATATATACACACACATTTCGATTGTGGGCCAAAATAAAAGTGCTGGTTTCTGCTCTCTGATTAAGTGAGCATAACCCAGTATATCCAATGTGACTGAGCAAAAGGCTGAACAGATGCACGTAAAAGTTGAAAAGAAGCCACTCAAGAGTCAGGAAGTCTTCTTACTTTAATTGCTAACCACCGCGACTTTAAATCCCTCCCAGCCAAGAAAAAGTGTCTAAAATGTGACTTACCTTTCAAGGAAAAGGGTTTTTCTATTTTTTTTTTTTTTTTTTTTTTTTTTTTTTTTTTTTTTTTCCAGGATTTGTATTCTTTTAGTCTTTCAAAACTGCTGACAGAGAATGAGTGCGCTGAAGTCCAAAGAGCCCCCAGTCCGTCATGCAGGCTTAGTGCGGGGTGAGAGGCTCATTTCCCTCTGCTGGAATGTGATCTCAGGGTAATCAGATGCGCTTTAGTGGACTTACTTTCTCCCAAATAAATTCGGTGCTCTCTTTGGCTTTTTCTTCTTAGTGATAAAATGGAAGTCCTTGTTCGGTTCTCAAACCTCTGCTCTTGCTGATTCTGTTCAGTTCACTTCCTCCAGTCCAGGCAGCCACTGAAGCCGCCGCAAGTTCTGGCAAGGGGATAGTCCTCCCACTGCCCTGCTGAGGCTCTTTACTCTTACTCCCGCCCCCTTTTCCCTTACTTCCCCTCTCTGAGGCCTCCTCCCTGTGCCTCCCTTCATTTGTTCCCACCATCACTTCTCTCAGCAGCAGACCCCCCCCGCACACACACGCACACACACACACACAGGGGACCCTAAAGACTATAGTTGTATAGTTAGCCACAAAACCCACCATTTTTATCACCAGTTCTGGCAGATTACATTTTCAGATAGACTTTTATTCTTTCAATTTGCTTTATACCTGCAATACAATATTTGTTCTCTTGTAAAAAACAAAACAAAACAAACAAAAATAAAACTTTTTTTTATTTTTGTTTATGCTTTGAGCAAGAAAAATAAGCTTTTGCAACGAGAGAGTGAATAGAGGAGACCAGAAAAAGTTGAGACACTTAATGCATCAAAAGAGACCGTTTTATGCAGTATCTCTTTTACTCATGTATTATATTACTAGATTAAAATGCTGTTTTTAAATGTCATATAATTGTTAACTTGTCTTTTTAGAGTCTTGTTCTGCTGCTGTCTAGCCTATAACAGTAGTAAATAAAATTTGGAATCCAAACACGTTTCTATCCTGGTTAAATAAAGGTTTAAAGAAATAAATATAATCAGTCAGTAAAGTCTCAAAGTTCCTGAGACACTTGATACCATAAAATCAACAAACTATGGAGTGAGAATGTATCAGAAACATAAAACTAATTTTAAAATGACTATAGATGGTGATGTCAATATGTTGCATAGTTGTGACCGCAAAACATTAAAAAGTAATAACTGATTATCTAATAAGCTTCTTTAGGACACCAGTGACATTAAGTAGTGCAATTTTATCCATAAACACACAATGATTGAATTTAATCATATTTTTAAAATACAGATATTTACTGCTCCTATTGAACTAACAGTGGAAAAATATCAAAAGCAAAGATACCAACACTAGTTTCAGTTTTTGGGCTTGGTAAACTTAATCATGTATCATCCTTGTCACAATAAATCAAAATTCTAATGATGATAAAAAATCCACATAAAAGTAAATGGTATAACTGTCCATCTCTACAGCACACCAGCGTAAATGGAAACAAAATTTACTGATTGTCTTGTTTCCAACAAAATCAGTGACAAACGATGAACAAAATATAGCAACAGCTGTAGCTGTCTATGTAGCTGCGGCCACCATTCGTATAAATTTTTAGGCTTGGTTTCTCAGCTGTATCCAGATAACTACACATTTCTCTAGAATAATCTTGCATGAGACAGAGTCAATCAGTCTTTCTGTTTTAGGACACAGATTACAGTTTAGATGAGGGGGATTGCCAAAGACCTACTCAAGTAAAAGTAGTAATACTTCAATACATTTTTACTCAAACTACTTTGAATCATCTTCCATAGGTATGGAGCAACAAAACTATACATTCCCTGCATTATTTATTTCTGCTGTAAAGTTGTATGTGCTTAATGTAGTTTTTGCCACAAGCTAAATAAAGCAGCCAGTTTTCAATCTTTGGGAGTCTGATTTGCAGCAATGTAATGGAAAGTTATAATTTTATTAAATCTGAGTTTTGCTCGATGATTTTGATGTTTTGCTGTATACTTGATTGATGTTTTTATCATGTGAAGTACTTTGAACTGCCTTGCTGCTGAAATATGCCATACAAATAAACTTGACTTGACTTAAAATACAGAAGTCTTCGAAAATGGAACATTAAACTGCCAATGTTTTTTTTTTTTTTTTTTTTGGTATGTTTTGTTGTTTGAATATGTTGGGTATATCTATATGTAGTAGTGTGAAGAGATGCAAAAATATGCATTAGAACTTTCAATAACAATTTTATTTAAAATTATACCAAATATTGCAGATCATTTTTAGAATAATCTTTTGTTCAAATATTTCAAAGAAAATATTAGAATTTGCAGAAAACTACAGAAAAGCATGCAGTAAAAATAAAATACATGAATGAAGCTGCAATAACATCTAATAAAAAAACAACTAATCAATCAATTGCAGGGTTAAGGGATGAGTGAGGTTAATTGTATCATCAAAAACAAATTAAACATACAACTTTTATGCTACAATACGCCAATAATAGTAGATACTATCTTCTCCTTGTAGTGATTTTGTCATTTATAAAGAGCATTACTGGTGTCAAAAGAAGAGTAAAGATGAATTAGAACTATTTGAATTGCAAGTGTTTATAGTGATAGTTTTTCAATTTGAACAAAACATCAGTAATTCTAGATAATAAAAACAACCTTATAAAAAACATGACTGAATCTGCAATAAATTCTACCCCAAAAAGAAAAAAAAAAAAAACACAACAATCTTGTTATAGGTCCACTGGGAGGGTGAGGTTAATTGGAACATAAACCAAATAAAACCAAAAAAAACAACAGACACAGAACACAAGAAAACTAAAGTTAAATGTATCATTTTACTATAAATGCTGTTAAAATAAGCCGGGGCAAATTTTTAACATGTAGTGACAAGAATGTCAGTAGTAGTCAGCATTTAAAATCAAAATCCAAACTATTGAAAAATCCCACACATTTAAATCATATACGAGTAAAAAAGAATGATTAAATATCTGAACAATAAAATCCAGCTACATTTAACTCAAAAAAACACAATAAAAAACAGTAAAATTATCAAGCCGTTGTTTTATTTGGTCTGCATTAAGAGAGAATGTTTCAGCTGTAAGTGGTACTGCTGGAGGAGAAACTGTAGGAGTAACTAGAGGAATAATCAACACTCCCTCTACGAGATCCACTCCTTGAGCCAGCGCGAGAACCAGCCCTGGAACCAGAGCGAGATCCTGGGTTGGACACATTATAAGGGCTGCTTATTCCTTTGGTGGACACTGAAGAGGCCTGCAGCATTTTCATTCCGTTGCTTTCTTCCACCATGCAGCTGTCCATGGCTTCTTTGTAGGAGATCTTCAGCTTAGTCTTTGGACATGTCAAATTCTTCTGATGGTTCCGAGTTTCCTGTAGCTTCTGTGCCCCTTTACCATCTAGCCAGCCTTTGCGGATGGCCTCTTCAATGCTGACACGACGCCCTGTGCGTGGTTCTATTAAACCCCCAGTCAAATACTGAAACTCCAAAAACCTTTGGCCTGCCTCATAGGGCAGCCAGGTCTCCTTTACTGCCTCAGCTGCAGAGAGTTTTCGTTTGGTTTTCATATCCTCAAAACCGACGTAGGCTTTCTGGGCAGGTTTTAGTTTAGCAGCCATGCTTTCATCAATAATACTGTGATGGACGGCATCTTCAAGTGACAGACGGTCACCGGTTGCAGGGTTGATGATCCCACCAGTGCAGGCCTGAGCCTCAAGCAGCCTTTGGGCTGTAATAGTGTCAACAATGCCTCTTTTTAGCCCCTCAAGAACAGTTATTTTCTCTATAGTCTCTGTGTCAAATATGGCCGCTACAGGGCTTTGGTCATCAAACATTCCTGGGGGTGAGACTGTAATTGAGATGCTGTTGAAGCGTTTACGAACAGTAGGGGAAGATGGTGTGGCTTGTGTGGGGCTGCTGCATGTGACCATGTCATCCACACTGCTGGCTGCAATAGTCATCTCAGTGCTGCTGGTCCTGCTGGTAATTTGGTCAGCAAACTGTGTTAAGGTTAGCGTTCCGGCACGGTACTGATCTAACATCTTTTTGTCAATGACAGCACGATCTATGCAGTCTTGAATGTCATACTGGGTTCCAGTTTTTCTATCCACAATGACCAAACGTGCAGAGCCGTCTGATCCCGTGATAGTGATTTCCTCCCACTCACATTCCTGCTCTGACAAGTCCAGGAATGTTTCATAGTCAATTAGCTCCTTGTGATAGGCCTCCCTGACTGACATCTCAAGCCCTGTGTCAGGGTCAACAATTACAACACGCCTTTTACGGAGCACATTGGTGCGACTTTCTTTTGACTGTTGAGCCTTTTTCTTGTCTTTAAGGGGAAGGAGTATTAGCCCTGTTTTTGGATCTGTGATGCATCTCTCCTTCAGTTGAAGATAGGTCAGGTTCTCTTTGGTATTAGGGTCAAAGAACCCTTTTGTGTCATCTCCTTCATAGGTTAAGATCTCATTCATCTCCTCATCAAAATATCCTCTTTTATAGGCAACAGAGACATTAATACGGTGGCTCTCAACTGGGTCAATAATTCCACCACTGGCAATTTGGGCCTCAAGCAGTCGGATTCCATGACCTCTCTCAATAATATCTTTCTCAATAGCCTGGAAGAGAGAGATGGTCTTTCCTGTTGCTGGGTCTACGTATCCAATTACTGCCTTTTCTGCTGACATGAGCTTATTCTTGAACTCCTTCCCTATAATGCCTCTTTTGGTGGCTTCTTCTACTGTCAGAAAAACATTGTTAACTGGATCAACAATGAAGCCTGATGCAGCTTGTGCTTCAAGAAGCTCTAGGGTGGTTCCTCTCATTAACAGTCCTTCCTTCATTGCCTGATAGAAAGGCATTATTCTGTCATTGGCTTCATCATAGATACCTGCGATACAAGTGGAGCCAAAGAGGTAGGACTTTAGCTTGTCTTCAATGTCTTTTGCAGTGAGTTTTCCAAGTTCAAGCCCTTTCAGGTCAGTTTCATCAATCAGCTCAGAGTCATATAGGTCTTTGACAGAGACTTCCCCGCGGATACCCTTCACTGTCATGTGTTTTTCTGGACCTCGGAGCAGGAGCAAACCCGACACTGGTTCAGCTACACACTTCTTTCTAAGGTCAGTATATGTGATCTTCTCTTCTGTTGCTGGGTCCAGGTAGGAGGTAGGCTTTTTATTCAAAGCCCTGTAAAGATCATCATCGATGAGATTGCGATCCAAGGCCATATCTTTTGAAAGGTATACACTCAAAACTGGGTCTAATATGCCCCCAACAGACTCCTGTGCCTGAAGCCACCGGATGGCAGTTTCTTTGTCAACAAGATTCTTTTTGTAAGCCTGTCCCACAGACAGCACCTTGCCAGTGTATGAATCCTTGAACCCTGTGCTAGCGGCTTCAGCTTTCAACAAAGCATCTCTATCTTCTGTGTCTACTATCCCTCTTGAACAGGCAGTGTCTACAGGCATCTTCTCATTAAATGCAGGATCCACAATGTAGCCTGTTGCTGCTTGAGCTTCCAATAGCATGAGAGCACTCTCTGAGCTAAGGAGTTTCTTGTGCTTGGCTTCAGTGAATGGCATTTTCCTCTGTGAACCTGTTATCATCCCAGAAATAATGCCTGTGCCTTTTAGACTAAGCTGGATGTCCACAGCTACTTCCTCCACTGTCTTTTTGCCCTGTAGCAGCAGCTCCAGTGTATCTTTATTAATTATACCACAGTCAAAAAGTTGGAGGGCTGTGACTTTTCGGCGCACGCCATCAAATACAAGCTTTGATGGATCTTTCATCATGACTTTCTCATCTGTCTGGGTATGAATGTTCAATGTAGCTGGTCTCTGCTTCAGTCTAAGAATCTCTCTCTCCAGGGCATCTCTCTTCAGAGCCAGGTCAGATGCCTCCTTTTCTGAGATCAAGAGACGACTCTTGTACCTCTCTTCCACACTGTTCAGCTCCCTGATCAGCTTCTCAATCTCGCTCTTAAGGGATAGCTTCTCTCGGCCCGCCTTGTCCATGTCTGACTCGTACCGTCTAATCTGGCTTTCTTTAAACTCATACTGGCTCTTCATAGAGGTAAACTCTTTATGGATAGAATTTTTTTCATCCTGCAAACGCTGTTTGTTGCGAATCTCGGTTTCTAGAGAGAGCTTGATGCGGGCAAGCTCCTCTTCTAATCTCTGATTACGGTTCTTGTCCTGCTCCAGCAGTTTAAACTTGGAGAACAAGCTATCCCTCTCCAGCACTAGGTCATTGTATTTGCTGTGGGACTCATGTACCAACTTGGAGGTCTGTGAAAAGATAAGATAAAGAGTGTTATAATGTAATTAAATCCTACATATGCAATTGAAAAGAATATATAATATTAAATACAGTTTTGTGTAATCTGTATGTCAGAAAATGTTGCACACATTTTCAGACATGCTACTGTAGAATTCATTGTGTGATTGTTACAATGGCAAAAGTAACTGTGACTAGCATTCTGTGAAATTATTGAAAAGCTCACTTAGAGGCACATATAGGAGGAAGAATTTGTGAGTAAGAAAAATTGTGCTCAGTTAAACTGAAACAAAGTCACTAAAAATAGTCACATATACTATCAGGGTAGTTGGAAATCTGGATCAGTTGTAAAGCGCACAGAACAAAACATGCAAGCAGGAAATAATACATTTGTGTTATGAGTATATGATCCTTCAATGTGATCGAAAATACCTCAATTGACTGCTTTTGGAATTTTTCTATTTCCATTTTAAGCTTTTCTCTCTCCTTGGTCAGGTCACTGATGAGAAACTGGAGCTCGGATGTCCTCTTGGAGCTAGTCTGAAGCTGGACATTCAAGGCTGAGATCTGAGTGGCGCTTTCTGCATCAGTAGCACTTTTGTTAATCTTCAGTTCATCTCTCTCCTGTCGTATTGCCCTCAGCTCTTCCTCCAACTTCAGTCTCTCTTTGGTAAGGTTTTGTATCAGAGTCTTCAGTTTTTCAGTCTCTGTGGTGTATTCGTTGAGCTGGCGACTCTTCTCCTCGATGGTTTTGTACAAGCTTTCGTTGCGTTGGTTGAGCTCATGAATTCGCACCTGCTCCTGCTGAAATTTTTGTTTTAGTGTTTTGAGCTCATTTGTCACCGCTGCCAGTTCTTCTTTGGTGACTTTATGATCCCTTATGCTCTTGTCCAGTTGCTCTTGGAGAGCCTTGATATCCTGCTCATACTTTCTTCCAGTGTTTGTGACCTCTATCTGAACTGATTTCAGTGAGTTGATTGTAGTAGTATGCTCTCTGCATGTACGTGTCATCCTCTCCAACTCCGCCTCCATTCGCTTTCGACGGGTGAACTCCTCTTGGGTCACCTGCTTTTGCTTTTCCAGCTCAGCTTCCACCCCATCCAGAGAGCACTGAAGTTCCCTGATACGGCTCTGGAGCCTGGCAGAACTCTGCTCAGCCTTGGTTTTCTCACTGGTCTGCTTTTCCAATTCCACTCGGGTTATGTGGATTTCCTGCTCAGTCACTTTAAGTTTGTCAATTGCCTCAAGGTATGAGCTGTTCTTTGCCTTCAGTTCTGCTTCAGCTTGTTTTAGGTGACTGAATTCCAATTCCAGAGCTCTTCTCTTTTTACCCTCTTCCTCCAGGTTAAATGTTAGCATACTGATTTCCCTGGACTTTTCTTGACTGTTTCTGTTGGATTCCTTTAATTTGAGGTTATCTTCGTCTCTCTGCTGCATGAGTGTTCTCAGCTGCAGCTCCAACTCAGTGCGCACCCTTGTCTCTTGTGTCACTGAGGCCATCTGCTGGCTGGCTTCCTGCTCTGCCTTGCTTTTCTGCATTTCAATGAGAGCAATGGACTGTCTCTGTCTCCTGAGCTCTTCTTCCAGGTCTCTCTTCTCGTCAGTGAGCCGGTCCACTTGCAGCCTTAACTGTGCTGCATCCTCATCTTTCTGCTGGGATACTTTCGAAATGGTGGTCTTGTTGATGTGGATCTCTGTCTCATATGTCTGTTTGAGTTGACTTATCTCCTGGGTGCACTGTGTTCTTACCTTTGATATATCTGACTCAGCATTTCGGCGACGTGTTGCTTCCTCCTCCAGCTCCATCTTCAGCCTCTCAATTTCACGTTCTTTGTCCTTCACCGACTTCTCTAGATCTATCTTTATCCAGTTGACCTCCTCCAGTTCCTTCTGCCTGCGACGAACTGACACCTCATACTCTTCCTGCTGGCTCATGTAGCGCTCTTCCGCAAGCCTTTTTTTCCTCTTTTCCTCCTCAAGCTGATATTTAACACGGGTTAGTTCATCATTAATAAGTTGAACCTGGCCTTGTGCGCTATCAAGGCTGTCTTTAGCAGCGTTTCCTTGCATAAGTAAGGTTCTCTTCGATTCTTCCACTGAAATGAGTTCATTTTTATACTGACTGAGCTCCGTCTTGTAGTTGGCCATGATACCCTCCAGAGAACTATTTTTTTGTTTTTGATCTTGGAGTTCATCCTGTAGACGCCTCAGTTGCTCCTCTAGCAACTCAATCCTGGTGTTCCTTATCTGATAAGAGATTAAGCAGGATAAACTCAGTCAGATCTTTTCAAACCTATTTGATCAGGTAAATGTTGCCTCTCTGGCAAGTAACTTTTCCAAAGATATTCAATATATAGAAAAAATGTATAATTATTGTACAAATAAAATCTGATGTCAACCTTCAGCTCTTCCATGTTCTTCCCCAAGTCACCCAGGAACTTGTAATAATCGTTGGAGCGGGTGAGTAGCTCAATGTAATGTGCCTGAAGTTCACCAGCCTGGGGACAGTAATTACATTATAAATACTACTGTTAAGAGCCAAACAATCATTGTTTTCATTCCCATTTGTTTGGAATTGCATTTTTATTTGGTGAATAAACCTTGATTTAGTATCCACTCATTTTATAAAATACACAAGTGCTTTTAAATGTAACATCTGTAATCTGAATTTATTTATTGAAAGTGATCACAAAATAAAAATGAAAATACAAAGTTATGAGATTATTTTTAAAAAATGTTGGTGCTTACTTCTTTTCTGACAGAAGAAGCAGGAGACTGAAGCAAAGTTCTCTTGACTGGGACATTAAGCAAAGTTCCCAGTCCTGAACTGTAAGAAGCCAGCTCCAGCTCATAGTTCTGAAAACATCAAAGCCAGTGTTATTTGTACCATTCTTGTTTGTGACTTTTGAGCAAGACAGATTTCAAGATGAAGCAAACCAAGTACCTTTATTGAGGTGGCACAGGTGTCCGCATTTCTCTGGACATCCTCTACTCTGTCCTTCCTGCTTTTGATTTCATTGTGAAGAGCCTATTTAAAACATCAAGAGAAAGGAAAAATATTTCATTTAATTTCACAGGCTTTTAACATGATAACTTTGTTTCTGGTTTGTGATGCTTTGTTTAAATTTGTGCAACATTATGATGCCTTTAAACAATTCCCCTACACTGTAAATGCTCTAAATTATAATTATCCAGTACTTTCTACATGTGCTGCACCATAAAACCCACATCTGCTCACAGGTATTTGCACTTCTAATTGATCACAATCAACATTTAGGAGTCAATTCGATTTTGAGCTTGGAAGCTTTCAACCACAAATGATCCCAAAGGTGATTTTATATCAGTCTCTGTCACACTGTAGAAACGAATATGTGGGTGTAACTAGTGGGCCTGGGCCGTTTGCCAGTATGAAGATATACAAAGGCTTTAAAAAGTAACAGTTTCAAAATTTTTCTATCAAACGCCTCCTATGAATTAATGTCCTTCTAAGGAGATGCCAGAGTAAGTTCTGGAATTCCCAGAGTTGTTGTTTTTTTTCCCTTTTTTTATGGAGAATAGATTAATGCAGCACAGCCCCCACAGTGCACTGTTGGTCAGCTGGCTTGAAGAAGGTATCTACACTCTTCAGTTGCTTACAAGAAACGCACATTTGGCTGTTTTCAAAATTCTAAAGAATAATAATGAAAAATCATACATAAAACTATTTTAAGTGTAAAATTCAATAAGTTACAGCATTTTGCAAGCAAAATGAATGCATGTTGTTTTTCAATTTTAAATATAAGCAATTTGTGCATAGTAAACCCATATTTGTTTCAAAATTATGTGTTATTGCCCCAATACTGTGAAAATATTGTATTTTTTCACAAGGGCATTATAAAGGGAGAATCTATTAATCAGAATCAGGAATTATGAAAATCAGGATATTCATTGTTTAGTTAAATAATACAGAGAACAGACTTTTGGCAAAGGAAAACAGGTGACTCTTGACCCTCTATGCCTCAGACTAAATGGCAGGTGACTTCTTGAAATTGTTCAGTCAGAAGGAAATGGTGTTAGTACTGTAGCTATCAATTTTACTGTTGCTCAGTGAAGTATATTCTATAGATGGATATAGACAGGAGCACTTTTCTCACTCAGATGGTGATAACTGATGATATTGTCAAAGGTGATCTTTCATTACAATTCTTCGTAGTGTTCTTCACCATGCTTCTAGACTTCTAGGTTGTGTTTACCTAATTGTACTTTATTATAAAATTGATACTGATATTCTCCTAAATTTGTACCAAGGAATCAAACACATTGCTCTTAATCTGTACAGGTCTCACTTGCCTTTGTATACTTACATAGGATTGGATATTTCCGATTGAGTTATCATTGTCATAATTCAGTCAGTTTGAGTAGTGAATACAAAATTACCACAAATACACACAATTGAAATGATGCATACTGTCTTATCAAATGAAATAATCAGTGTGATTTACAGCTAGATTGTCTGAAGTAACTCTTACTGACTTAAGTTTGAGCCCAAAAAACGAAAACCACCTGCATTCAAATGTTTGTTATGATAATAAAAGGTTTCTGTAAATATGGAAAAGGATGCCTTTTGTTTGTTGAGGTGGTCCATTAAAGTCTGCATATCAGTGATGTTGGCCGTCTGAAGGGTGTCCTGCCGTTTCCTGGTATTGTCTATCCAGTCATCCATGGAATTTCTGCCCTGCTGATATTGTGTTAACTGCTCCTTTTGTTTTTCCAGGTCCGACATTCTAAGGCAGGAAGAGGAAGAGATGGAAGGATGCTTTAGTCCTGTTACCAGCAATAACAAATGCGTCAATGTGACCAGACCACCTTGCCATACCTGATATCGATCTGCTTTTGAATTTGGCGCCAGCGATTGGACAGCTGGTTCACAAGTTCAGAGTACTTGGACAAATCCACATCACATTTGTGGAAAGACTCGGAAATCTGGTTGTTGCTGTGCACTGCTTTGGCCAGGTCAGACTCCATGGAAATCAGCAGGTCCCGTCTTTGATCAAGTTCATGCTTCATGCTCTTTAACAGAAATTCACACAGCAAGGCCATTTAAATCTTTTGGTTTTACAAATAAAAATGAAAAGTACAAATGTTTGTGTTTTTGAGGTAAGTAATTGGCAGTAAGTTTACACATTTAACTGGTAAACTTTTTTGTTATGATTTAAAATACTTGATTTTGAGGGGGTTTGAGTTTCTTTCTCTTGTTTAAAATTTACAATACTGCAACATCAGAAAATAAAAGTAAATGTAATGATACTTTAAAAATAATATTACTTAAAATCTCCCAAATTATTATTAGGAGTACTACTACTAGTACTACTACTACTACTACTATAACTATGACTACCGTTATTAACAGTAGTAGTAATAGCAGTAGCAGAGGTGCTAGAACTACAGCTACTACAGTAGTGTTAACCTGCTCTTAATATAGGACAATTTATCTTCATGGTAAGGGCATGAAATTGAGAGATTTTTAACTATTTATATTGTATATTATTGTAGCCGATCTTCAGTTTTGTATGAAAGACAACATTGGAATTGCTAAATCATATACTTTTTGAGATATTCATCTGAAATATACTGCGTAAATAACCAAGAAACACAAACAGTAAAACAAAAGTCCAACAACAATAATTTTTCTTTGTTGTGGCAAGTTTCAAAAGAATAAAACAAAAACACTAACCCATCTGAATAACTAATACATTTTGAAAAAAAACAAAAAAACAAGCTTTAAAACTTCCAAGGAGAAAATAAATTCAATATGAAAACAGATATCTCATACCCTTAGAGCACTCCAATGGTTTTCCAGTTCTTGAGGGTCAGCAGAACTAGTCTCCTTCTCTGTCAGCCGGATCTCGAGAACTTTAATAATATCCTCAGCCTGGAGAAGGTTTTGTTGCAAGTCCTTGAGTGCAGTCAATCTGTTGTAGACACAATACATTAAAACAGCAGGTAAAATGATTAACCTAACTTTAGTTTTAGATCAGATCAGTTGGCCAAAAAAATACTATACCTCTCAAGGTAGACTTTATAAAGATGCTTCAGCACTCCTAATTTTTGGTTGATTATTTCCAGTTCAGAGCGGAGGAACTTGGCCTGCTCTGAGTCTTCAGGCAACCCTTTTAGCTGCTTTACAATCGTTTCTCTTAAGTGCAGATACTCATTGTAAATTGAATCTAGATCTTGGTTCACGAGCTGGAAATCAGCATAAAGAGATATTTACTTACAATTAGTATTTACAACATTTTTTTAGTCATGAAACTAGCTATCAAATTTCTTCTGGTCAGTTCTATATATTTGCATCTAAGTAATTTGCAATATAAATAAAAGGCAGCATACGTGAAGCTTCTGAATGTACACTGAGCACTCATGCACACTGTTTTCTCCAAGAGGAATATGGAGATGGTCAGTGAGGCCGGATTCAGCCATTTCCAGCTTGCGACGGATATCTTGCAGACTGCTAAGCGAAGCAAGGCTGATGGCAGCGCTGGTTTTGGTCGATGTTTGTTTATCTGGGACTTTGACTTCTTGCTTTGGGGGTTCAGACTTTTGCCCTCCGTCCTCTTTAGTGAAAAATACATAAATGAAAATTAATATTAGAAAAAAACTGCTATTTTCATAATTTCTAATTATGTAACAGTGCAACTGTATATCTATCTATCTATATCTATCTATCTATCTATATCTATCTATATATATATATATATATATATATATATATATATATATATATATATATATATATATATATATATATATATATATATATATATGTTTTTTTAAGGACGGCTATGAAAAAATTATTTAATGCAGATCAAGGCTAGTATTTGTAAACCAAGAAATTCAAGGCCAGACAGTCTATCAGGCTAAAGAATTTGTGCTTCCAGAGTTTTTTTATGATTTGCTCCATTATACAGCCTGAGTTGTTCTACAATAAAAATTATACCCTGAAAGTTATGACTGTTAAAAGCAAGATCAACAGAATTCATGCTTACTGTAACTGGGTAGCTGGATAATCAGTGTATCGTAGTGATCTTGAGCCTTGTCATAATGGTTCTGAATGGTTTTCTTATCCTCTTCTCCAAACATTTCAGAACCCTGGCTGTTACGAATGAACTCCTGGTAATGGGTCTCCAGTGTTTTGATGACGTTGCGGTATTCCATAGGATCCATCTTCGACAGCTAAAAGAAAGAGAGGTGGGTTAGGTTGGGTGTGAGACACTAGAGTGATTTAGGTAAGACAAAAGCAATGACAAGTTTCACCTGGTGTGTTCACTCATTTTGAAATGTTTCATTTTTGACGTCTTACCATGGTAAGGGTGAGAGAGCTGATATAGTTGATGTCTTGGACACAGTACTGCCAAGAGATGAGACTCTTGATGTTGATGAAGAGCTGATTCCAAATGCCCATGATGGCTTCATAGTACTGCTCATTTCTGGTAACAGAACACACAGTCATTCCTAATATATAATATGAACTACGCTATAAACCACCAATTCTCTAAATTAAACATGATTTAAGAACTGGAGTAAAAGGTTGGAAAAGTAGACATGGGGAGATGATAAAATGATGAGTGCATTTTGGTGCTTGCCCTTTCAGCAGATTGCAATGGATTATAACATGTGGATCACAGACAGACTGAAGGAATGATCTGAAATCTGGGGAAGTAAAAGAAGAATTTCCAGGAGGATAATTGAATAAAGAAGTACTGGATTGAGCTCAGAAAGACCAGTTTCAGATTATTCTCTCATTCTGCATTTTCTGCAAATCAGGGAGTTCAGCTCATTGTCACTGTAAAAAGCAGCCTATAATCAGCTATATAGCTATAGTCAGCTAATTCTGACCTCTGACCAAGGTGGCTGGATTATTTTATCGATATAGAATTAATGAATTGAGAGGTTTCTTTTAAATGGTCATACAGGCACATATACACACATATGAGTGTGCATGTAACCTCAAAAGTGTGGAAGAGGCCATAGGTTTTAAATCGGTGGAGGAGAGGCTCTCTAGAAAAAAGACTGGCAACCATTGCTATATACAACACAGCAGAGATTTTAATAGGCCTAACCTGCGTCCTTCTCCATAAGCACACAGTTTCTTACTTGTTAGCAAGTCCGATGCTGAGTGGATTTGGAGGTGGGATGAGCAGGCACACGGAGGGAATCCACATGTCAAGACCTCCTGGTCCCGTTACAAGCCACTTGCTGCGCTGACTGTTTTCCTTCAGGATGCCCTCATTCCCTTTCATTATACCTTTCTGAAAACATAAAATAACATAAAAACAGTGAACTTTGCTAAATATATTTTGCTTTTATAACACTATATATCTGGTTATGTAAATGATAGAGATGGAGGAATTCATATATCCAACCTGGTCCTGCTTAAAGTCACATAAGGCCTGAACTATGATGGGCTTGGTGTTTTTCTCCTCAGGATTTCGAGGCTTCAGCCTGACAATGGACTTCGACTTGCTGACCAAACTATTGACCTGCCTCTTATTCTCCATGATCCGCTCTTTCTCTTTCTGTATTGAAAAGTAGACATATTTAACTGAAGCACTTTTTACAAAAACTTTGTGAAATCAAATCAGGTTCAAAACTCAAGAAATAAATGCACCCAGGCTGAAAGGACCAAAGAATAGCATTAAAGGCTATCCTAACAAGTTCAAGAGGGATGCAAATTTTTTTCTTTGTCTAATGAGCAGGGAAATTACAAGTAATGGAGAACAAAGATACCTCCAGATTTTTCAGGAGTTCAATAAGGTCCTCCAGACGGGTCTTCTTGTCACATATGAATTTGCTCCTGATGGTCTCATGCTGCTTCTGAAGCTTTGCATACGTTTCATTGGCCTCCTTGAAAAACTGAAGATGGATGAAAATTTTGTTTAAATGAAAACATACAAGGTACTATTTCCAGCCGATAAACAGACACTTTGAACTCATACTTGGCTGTAGGCAGAATTCTCCTTAAGATGAATTTGGATGCACTTTGTGATCTGAAGAAGCCAGCTCCACTGTGTCTGTAGGGTGTCCATGTAGGCCTGTAGGATGCCAAGTCATTCATTCAAAATTCCAAAAAAATGCATGTATTGTTTGAAATACAGCCAGAACATCAACAACCATTACCTCGATCTTATCTGAGGCAGGATGGTTGTTGCTCAAGAGGCCACCTGTTTTCAGCTTCAGCTTATTTAACTCCTTCTCCTTCTCCTCCAAGTCCCTCATCAGCTTCTGTTGAATAAACATAAAGAAAGAATCCAAAACAGTTACACCATAAACACTGAAAATCAATTTACAATAGATATCAATAATAAAAAAAAAAGACTCAATCTGAGATTCTCACAGAGTAGCTCTCCTGCTTCTTGGGGATATAATGGTCGATGTTTTTGTCTCCCCAGTCAAACATTAGCTCCTCCTCCTCTCTTTCATTCACCCACATGATGGCTCGAGATGTCTCCTCAATGATGCCCTTAAGCTCACGAAGTTGAATGAAGCGATTGCTGGATATTTTCTACAACAAAAAAAAGCCAGTTTATGGATAGCATTAAAAAATGGAACAAAGGAAAAAACTGCTACATTTAACAAAATGCTAATTATGGTTAAAGAGTTTTGCTCTACCTGGAGGCCATCCATTTCTTGTTCCAGGATGTGGAGGTGGAACTTATCGCCAACTGCCATCTGGAAAGTAGTTCACATTTTGCACTGGTTTTAGCCACAAATAGCACAGGGGAACATACTCAGTAGTTGGCATGGGATGGTTCTAGATATAACAAAGGCTTTAAAAGTCACGGTTTCAAGACCGTTTTTGTTAACCCGGTTTAAAACCATTTTAATGAACTGTAAAGTGATCAAAGTAGGTATAAAAATAAAGAAATATAACTTACCAGATCTTCTTTGGCACGCATTACTTCTGGGCTTGTTTGGATAGATGCGTGGAATTTGCTGTGGGCTGCAATTTGGTTGTCTATGGTGCTGGAGTCATCTCCGAATGGAGCTGTCTCAATGATGCGCTATCAGATTGAAAATGACAATACCATCATTAGTGCTTTTGCTATTGGTTTTCACATTTTTTGGAGAAGGAACATTTTTGAGGTGAGTAAAATTAGTGTTTGAGTATGTTTAAATGAAAAGAAATCTCCTAATTGAATATTTTAGATAATCAGTAGATACGGGTTGACTTTTCAAAGGATAATTCAGCTATTTTTGTTAAAAGGTTATAAGCATTTAATATATTACTGTCATACACCATTGGACATTGATTTTTTAATTTTGAGTAGATTTTGAGTAGGTTTTGGTGTGTCTGGTTATTTTGTTAAGTTCAGTAAGTTTAAACTCAGATTAGTTGGTCCTGGAGGCTAAAGCTAATGGCTAACTCTAGAAGGGCAGAGACCAAAGTGGATTTTGTCTAGTCTCAAAAATGTCATTGTGGTTAATGCAAATGGCATTTTATGAACTGAAACTCATCATGTTTGCATTTGGGGGTTTTACACAGAACCCTATGATTATTTTCACAGCAAATTGGAGGTAAGAGGTGGTGCACCACCAATAATCTTTGCTGAGAACAAAAGACATAAAGCATATCCAGTGAGAGGAACTGCACAACAAAACAATAAACTACCATTTATTTGAACTACAATAAAATTTTTTGGCTTGTTTTTCAACCAGAAATGTTCAAATGCAATATTTTTGGTGCAATTAATGATCAGAGTCTGTTGAAATAATCAGCTGAGGAAACATGAAGATGATTTAAAGGTTCATAAGACAGTGTTAGCATAAACTGCTGTAATTTTTTTTCAGATTGGATTTTTTTTAAATGTGGATTTATGCTAAATAAAGACACCAGAACAGCTTTCCAGCGCAGGTAAGACATTAACTGCTTATAACATTTTTTTAACAAAACCACTCTGCAAAACTCCTGAGCTGTTCCATTGAATCCCGAGACCTAAATACTTTGTCTTTTTCCTTTTTCGCCCTCTAGGTGTCAGCAAATAATCATTAGGTTTTAGTTAAGCAGGAAACTATTCCAACTATGCCCCCCTTGTATGCAGCCCTCAACTTTGATAGCAGCTCATCCAGCAAACAACCTTGGCCCGTCCCTGTTCTGTGCTCTGCAATTTTTTTCACCCTTCTATCTCAGGGCTTTTGTTCACTCACCACTCCCTTTTTTCCCTTGTGAATACTTGCCCGAAGCTACATAGGACAAGCCCAACTTTCAGCAACAAAGGTAACATGCCTCTGTGAAACAGCAGCAAAGTTATCCTTGGAAATGTCAACACTAACAACCAACAGTGCAAATAAAAAGTTATTACTCTGCTTTGAACTTAAGGAATATAGCCTGTGGATTTTTTTTTTTTTTTTTTTTTTTTTTTTTAAAGACATGTTAGATATGTGGTAATGGCAGGAATGTGTGTGGTGAGATTTAGAGGGGTGAGGCTGTAAGTGGTGACAGAATGACAGGGTGTGTTTGTGGGAAGGTGGAGCGTAGACGAGTAAATGATCAGAAAGGCGTTTTCCCATCAACATACTACAGGTCAAATGAGCTGCCCTGTTTCTTACAAACTGACTCAGAGGAGAGTGCAACATATCGCACGTCTTCACTCCCACTTTCTCTTCTGCTTCCAAGACTCCTTTATTTTCACTGCTCTGTTTTCTTGAAAAACCTCTGTGAGCTTCATGCAAAGGTGAAACTCTCTCTTTCTCTTTTTTTTCCCTTTCTCTGCTCCTTTGTTTCAATCCTCCAGCAACTCTCTTAGCCTCTTTCACTCATGGATCAGGTTTTGGCATTGAGTTTAGATGGTTTCAGTTACAGTAGGGTAGGAGACGTGTCAGGGGAAGTTTAACCACTCCTCTCACTTCCACAGCAGAGACATTTGTACAAACTAGTTCACTGGTTTTCATCCACACATCCTGTACATAAAAGTTAATAATTCCAAGACTTATAATCCAAGATTTATAATATATCTATTGCAAAAAAAATAGAATAAATAGCAATGAATCATTGTTTACTTTAGTAATGAGAAACATAAGTGTAAAAATAAACTGTAATATTTTCACTCTTTATAGAGCTCACCTTCTGCTGTGTTATCCAACCAATGGCGTCATTGAAGTGTCGCCCGCCATCACTGCTCACACTGCTCACATTGACTTTATTACCTTTCATAGTCCCAATAGTCCCATACCCACCAAATTTCTGTCTGATGACAGAATACTTTTGTTGCAAAAATTCAACACTGTGGAGAAATAAATTGTAGTCAGATAAAGATCAAAAAATCTTTGAAGTTCATCCATGAAGGGATGAAAAAACACGATTATGTTTGATCTCACTTTTTTAAAACATCAGAAGGTATACGCATTTCTTGAAGATCTCGGCCACAGATCCTCAGCATGTCAATGTGTTCTGCAGCCATTAACATGATCCTCTCTGCATCAATCATCGAGCCTCCCTGAAACAAAATTGTAGAAAGTCTATTGCTCTGCAAGTTTATGCTCATATACTGCTGGTTCTGTCTAATATTAACACCTCATTATGTAAACCAGTAATCCTCTATTTACATCTTGTTGAAACAAGAGCTTTAACAACTAGATCTTTACATTTCTGTAGTTATATAGGGAGTGATATTTGTTATACTTACAGTGTTGATGATCATAATTGCTTTTTCCAATAAATCCTGAGATTGGCTTGTCAGGAAAGCAGCTTTTTGCTGAATAAGTTGTGGACTGACCATGGGAAGAACAATAATAATAATAATAAATCAATCATTATGAAACAGATGTTGCAAATATTGATAGCAAGCTTCATTACTTTTAAAGTTTGAAACAAAGAAATCATCTGGTGAAGGTTTTTCAAAGTAACATAGCAAAACCACAAAATTATAATAGAAGACTTTCTGTTCTCATTTGACAAACTGTGCAAATAAATACATATAATCTTTTTCTAAATGAAAGAAAAGTATTTCCAAAAAGTAAGCTGGCATCATTCTGAGGACATTAAAAGTGGGTGTGTTTAAGTATTAGGCTACTTTTGTTTTCATATTGTGCAACAATTTAAGAATAATAAAGCTTACTTTATATCTTCGTATAACAAGCTGATTAGCTACAGAAACAATTAGAAATACAATAATAATCCAAACATTAAGGCTTGTACGCCTATTTATTGGAATTTGTTGTATTTACTGGAAAACTAGGCCATAGGCTTGTTTTGGCTTTACGACTTCTGTATATGAGCTTTAGTGTTCTCTGTAAACAGAAAATATTTGATGTCTCTAAAATACGATAAAATATTGAAGATGTTTAAAACTTACGCTTTTATTTATTTATTTTTCCTTTTTAACTCAGAGTAATACAACATGTGATTTTGGAGCCCTTACCTATGTCCACCACCTGCCGCCCCACCGATGGTAGCTTGACCCTGTATCTTCATGCCGCCGCCGCCGCCGCCGTGCATAGAAGACTTGGTGAAGGTTTGGTAGCTATATCCAGGTTCTATTTGATGGAACTCTGCCTGGTAGCCGTTCCCACCGAGAAACAAGTCTTGTCGAGAGTTACTTCTCGGTCCTAAAGAGGTCAGCTTGGGGTTAGAGCCGTACATACTCATGTTGTTCCGAGTTGTTGTCTTTTTTCTGCTTTAATAACGTGTTGTTGTTTTTTTGTTGCTGTTGATCTCCCCGGTTGTTTCTGGTCTTGCTGTCCGGAGAGCGGACAAACCGTGCGCTTTTCTCCGCCCGTGTGCTGTTGCGCAGATAATGGTGTTCTGTGAATAGACGGAAGCAGGCTGCTTTTTTGGACTGAAACCACACCTTGCTGAGTTTACGAAACAACTGTGGCATGTGTGGGGAGGTTTGTATAATCACTTTGTTAAGCTAAATTATTTTATGTAGCAACGCCTGGCTCCCTTATCAGGAAGTAAACATAGTTCTTTAATGTCAAAAGCTTCGTGGGAAATAAGAAGCTTTATATCGGCCATTTCACTGTGTATTTTAATGAGTTAAATAAGATAAGGTATTACTTTAACATTGTATGTCAGTTACATAAACACAGATTTGTTTAGTTTACCTCCTTCTATAATTCGTATTGTTATGTTAAGCAAACATAAAAGAAAAAAAGAAACTCAAGTATAATTTCTTATGTCATAAACTCTTCTCCTTGTCATTTTATCGTCTTTTGGAAATTGATGTTTACAATTACTCTTTTCTAATGTGCCCTCTCCTGGCATCTAAGGCAAATAGAGTGAAGGGTCTGGTTGACATGCAATGTTGAGGAATTTTTGACATTCAAAATGGAGAGAATGGGATATTTGTACAGATGGACCAATCAGGCTTTTCCTGCCTGATATTTATTTCTAGTCTTCTTCTGATATGTTTGATTTAAAAAAAAAAATAAAAATAAAACAAGGCAAAATGTGGTGCAGGTTCTTTGATTGATGTTCTAGTTTTGAATCAAATAGAAAATAAAGGATTAACAAGATTATTACACATTAAAGCAACCTAAAGCCTAGCACACAATCATGTGATTTAAAAAAATCTAATGGTACTTGAATATACCATATGAGATCACTACATCACAAAATTTTCTTCGTAACTTATGTCATACTGTTATGATGCTGAACTGGATGATATGCTGCTGCATCAGAGTTGTGTCAGAGGTCAGAGATACCACTCCAACAACAAACTTCAGATGTTAACGCTACTCTTATTACTAGAATAGGACTGTAAAACGTTGGAAAAAAACGGTAGAGTAGTACAGATACCAGCGTGGATATAAACACTTATTGATCTTGTTGGGAACAATGATGGTTATAGAGTCTAATAGCTGCTGGGAGGAAGGATCTATGATAATGCTCCTTAGTGCACCTAGGATCCATCAGTCTGTCACTGAAGGAGCTCTCTATCTTAGCAACAGCTTCATGCATGGGGTGGGAGACATTGTCCATCAGTGATGTTATTTTAGCTAGAGTTCTTCTGTCTCCCACCACCTGCATTGGGTCGAGGGGGCATCCTAGCACAGAGCTGGCCTTCCTGATGAGCTTAACTATTATGAGCTTATTCAAGCTCATAATCAGAGGTTTTCTTATGATTCTTGCACAAAAAAAGCTTTTGTCTAAAATATGATAATCCCACAGTATAAACATGGCTGTGCCTTTTTCTTATCTTTTTTTTTTTACCTTTATTTTGCAGTTCTTTCCAACAACTGATGGTATCATCCAGGACATGTTACTTAGGAATATTATCTCTGCTGCCCTGAAACTGCCACTGTTACACAAACACATTCTTCAGTCAGAGGCTTCTTCTGCAAGACTAATTGCTACCAGAGATCTTTCCTGCCCATAGAATCACTATCCATAATGACTCTTTGAAAGTACTTGGATTATATGAGTTACAACAACATTTAATCTCCTTTTGGGACAAATAAAGTCTTTTTGAATTAAACTGAAGTAAATCTGATTCATTTTAAAATCAAGAAACCGCAGTGAAGGACATGCTTTTAGCTGATCCATATATAGAGCAATAATGGCAGCAATTTTTAGTTTTGATGCATTTAATGAACTGGGTGGGGAAAAAGTTATTTTAGTATTTAGTAATGAAGTACATTTTGATTATATTGCACCTTTCAGTGATAAAATCGCAAAGTGCTTCACAAAGATAGAGCCAAAAAAAATTTAAAATTATTGAAAAGACAAGCATACAAACTACAAATAAATAAAATCTGAATAACAATAAAAGATCTCATGGAAAAGTGAAAAAAGAATATCTCCAGCTGAAGCCAATCATCAATCATGGCCAGTTTATGAAACATTGTCTGATTCTGATCTGTGGCTGTTCAATTGGTCCATCTCTAGACATTGCCCCATTGCATAATTGACTTTATTAAATAAAGACATGGTACATTGCATTAAGTTTAGGCAAGAATCACAGAGAAGCAAATACAACAATAAAGTGAGAAAAAGATAAAAGACCAGATAACATACAATACATATGCGCACCTCTACGACACCCAAAGCCATAAAAGTAGCTTTTGTAATTCAGAATGTGTTGATTATTTTGCAACACTTCAAATCTCTGTTGCTTTAACTTGCTCCACTGTTCTTTTACATGTCAACTGTTTCAAAGGTTATTTATATTTCTGCTATGAAAAAATCTGCTTAACAATAATTAACAACTGAAACTTTTGGAAAACTTTAACCCAAGTGCAGAGAGAGCCATGAGTAGTTCAACCAAAAAAAAATGTGTCACTCGAAGTTCAATATTCTTGAGCTCACAAGAAGTCTGCACACAAGCACAAGTAGGAGTATTTAAGCAGTCTGAAAAGTGAAAGGGTGTGAGAAACACAAGTAGACAGTAAAGGGTGGGTCATAGATGCATGCACGCCTAGAGTCAATGTGAGCCAACATTTCAAAAACTGCTGATAGCTACTCTGAGCATGATCTTATCTAGTTGTGCTGAGGTGGGAAAAGTAAAAAGATTTTTCTGATGACAAGGAGAGAAGAAGAAGAAAAAAAACATCTTTTTTGTTATTCGTCGGTCTCAGGTAAAGAAGAAAATAATATGCTGAGTTTGCAGAAATGCTGACCCATCTGGAGTTTAAGCTCTTATTTAAAGTGCTTTGGGAAAGTATTTTTCTCAAGTCAAACAAACTTTTGTATATTTCATTGGGATTTTATGTGATACATCAACACAAAGTAGTGCATAATTCTGAAGTGGAAAGAAAATCATACATTTTCTACAAAATGCTTTGCAAGTCAAAATCTGAAAGCCACCTTAGCCAGATACCCTCCAAAATAAAACCTCATTCATTAAAAAAAGTCCACCTGTCTGTTTGTTAAAAGTTTGTGATTATAACATGATAAAATGTGAATAAGTTCAGGGGATATGAATACTTTTTGCAATGAACTGCATATGCAGTGTTTGCACAGACAGGCCACAAAATCACACAAAAGTGTGAGAGCAGAGTAGAAAAGACACTTCAGGGAGAGGAGACATGATTGTGGGTAAACACTGAAACTAACCCTAAACCAATGCCCAGATCTGTAATATTTAAAACTCTTAGGGATCTACATGCATTATATTTTGCTGTTGTTTTTTCTAACATTACAAATGTCAACTTGAACATCGTTTGAATGTCTCATTAGTAAAATAATTTAACACAGTGACAATAGTTTCTTGAAAAGGCTGTCCTAGGCTTAGACTGAGACACACCCCACATCTCTAAGAGGTTTTGCTTTGTTTTGGCATTTAACAAGCTTTCTGTCAACAAAGACGCTGCAAGATAAAACATGTGCAACTTACCAACCTCAATAACAGAAATTTACCAGGAGGGGGGAGGTGTAAGCCTTTCTGTCTTAACTGTAAAAAAAAAATCCAAAATTTTCGGTCTTATTGCATTAAAACAAAGACAAATAAACTTTGCTTTTGTTTTCTCAACTTTCATGTGCATCATAACTTAAAATAGTCATGGCATGTTTTGAAGGGAAAGTAAAAGCTTTGACTAATGTCTCTTTGGGCTCATTAATGTTTAACTTACTGTTTGTCTTTTGTTCTAAAATCCCTGTTTAGTCGCTGCTACATTTCCTGATCATAAAGAGGAGCTTTGTTGCAAACATTGTATTGCTAATAACATGCTTGCAACAACTTGACTTGAAAAATCAAAATAGAAATAAAAAAGGTACTCAACAACTCACAATGTTTCTTAAAGAAGAAGAGAGTATCAAAATTGCAACAGTGCAAGGCCACCAAAAGGTTAATGCTACCAAGCTGACTGTATCCTGAATCCCAGCATGTCTTGGGGCCGCTGACACATATGAAATCATTTCCAGATACTGGTACTGACATCATGATAGAAACCAGGGGCAAACATCCTGACAGCTGGTTTAGTAGACACACTGCAGGCACTTCACATCATCTTGTTTATTAATGTAGTACCCTTACGGCAGGTTCTTTTAGGCTTTATTTTTTAGGCTTTATTTTTACGCTGTAAAGGTGACATTTCTTCAGTCGCTTAGGCCTTCCAAGTGAACTAAAATGTAACTGAGTTAAAAAAGATGTTGAAAATGTTCCCAGTAAGATAGTATTATCTCCAGAAATACAACTTTTCTCCCCTTATGTAATGATTTTTAGTTAGAAAGATTTGCATGAAAAATGTGCAACAAGCCCTATTAGTGATAAATAATTGTCACTGCAGGATGTAAATTCCTCTTCAGGTTAATAAACTCTCTTTGGAACCGAGAAGAGGTCAAAATCTCTTGAAAACAGTTGAAGGAGTTTAAGCATCCTTGAAGGAGTGCCAGAAGCTGTAAGAGAATTTTGAAGAAACTGAGATTAACATATCAAACGCCCTAAAATTCTCAACATTGTGTTTTGGACGCAACATATAACCATTGTGACCTTTGCATTTTTACACACTTGACAGGGGTTAATGATCAAGGCCTGCTTTACTTCTAAGGAAACCGTAGGAGTATTATAGAAACATGCCCTCATTCTTACAATATTATTTTATCTGTGAGAGGTGACTGAAGGCTTACTTCATAATTCATACTTCATAATTTTGTATTTCTTTTGTCTGTGTTTAGTCCTTAGAAAAAAGACAGCGCCCATGAGTTTATTGTTTATTTGTCTGTCTAAGCTGATACCATCACCACAGTAATGAATCATGTATTTCACTCTCAGGTGGAGTTTTGAACTCAAGTGCACTATGAGTATCTTATTTTTCAGTTGACAAGATTCATTTTGATTCCAGTGTATGGTTGCAAAAAATTTCATATGATTAGACAACTGTTTTTCATAAATAAGGGAAGTGTCGATTCTGATTCAGACTTTTATCAGAGACATTTTTTTTCCTTCTCAGAAGTTTTCTGGTTGTGGATTACTCACTACATGGGTGACAGGGCTAAGATTTTGCTGTCTTTTAAAACCCGTGTAACCAGCCATTTTGAGACACTGAAACAGAGACAGAATAACATGTTCATGTCTGTGCTGGCTCATACGCACACAGTGAACTGACTCATACTATTGAGTATGGGTGGATCCTTGACACACCTGTATGAGTTGCTAGGCAGTGCAATTAGAAAGTCTGAGAGATGTCAAACAAAACAATGTGTAAAAGTGACTGTCCAACGGTTGCTGGTTTTTGCAGCCATGCAATATTCTTTGACAGTAAGAAAGTGTTACATCACCCAGATGTACCATATAACTGACTGTATTACTTGGAATTATTTTTTTTCATTTTGCAGACATGTCTGATCATTTATTTGTAACAACCCTACATTTGTAAGCAACAAAGGAAAACAAAAATAGTAGGAGATTTCAGCAACATAATAACTTTATTGCAATAATAAAATGGCCAGAATGGTAAAACACAAAGCTGCACATAATGAATTACCTTAGAAAAAATTTCAGAGTCGAGCACAATGGGCAAGTGGCAGTTATGCTACTCGCCAGCAGGAGTCATCAGAGTGCAACAAAAATAATAAGACATACACTTTTTTACCAAAAGTAGTGGATGATTTGCTTTTACACACATATTATCTACCCAGTTTCAATGCTAAGGCTTTACTATGGTTTTGACCTATCCTTTGTAGCTACAAAAGCATCAACTCTAAAAGGAAGGCTGTTTAAAAGGTTTAGAAGTGTGTTTATGGGAATATCTTCGCATTTCCTCCAGGACAACATTTATAAGGTCAGGCACTGATGTTTGATTGGATGTCCTGGCTCACAGTCGCCTTCAACTTCATTCCAAATATGTTCTCCCAGGTTGAGGTCAGGACTCTGTAGGCCAGTTTTGTTCTTCCACACCAAACTCAGTCATGCATATTTGTGTGAACCTTGTGTTATGCACTGGTGAAAAGTCATGTTGGAACAGGAAAGGGCGATTCCAAAAGTGTTCCCACGGATTTGGGTGCATTAAATTGTCCAAAATGTCTTTGTTTGTTGAAGCATTAAGAGTTTCATGAAGGGAACTAAGAAGCTGTGCCCAACTCCTGAAAAACATCACCAGACCATAATCCCCTCTTCACTACAGTTTACACGTGACACAATGTAGTCATGCAAGTGCTGTTCTCCTGGCAACTGCCAAACCCAGTCTGGTCCATTAGCGTGCCAGACAAAGAGGCGTGATTCAGTTCTCCAGTGACCATGTCTCCACATCCCTGGATGCCAGTGCATTAGAGCAACATACCTGACACATTGCACTGGACTCGGTAATGTAAGGGTTGAATACAACTGCTCAGCCATGAAAACCCATTCTGTGAAGCTCTCTATACACATTTTTGAACTAATTTGAAGGCCACATAGAATTTGGAGATCTGTAGCAATTGACTCTGCAGAAATTTGGCAATCTCTGCACCCTATGCACCTCTGCATCCTCTGACCCCTCTTTGTGATTTCACACAGCCTGCCACTTCATGGTTTGTTTGCTAACATCCCCAATGTCTTTACTTTTTTTATAGTAACACTAAAAGTTGACTGTGAATTATGTAGTAGCAAGAACATTTTTAAAACTGGAGCTAATGCACAGGTAGAATCCTATCATGGTCCTATGGTGGAAATCACTGAGCGACTGATTGCAATCCATCTTTTCAAAGATCTTTCTAGAACAAATCTGCATGCTTAGGTGCTGAATTCTGTGCAACCGTGGCCATGGAAGTGATTGGAACATCTGAATTAAGTGATTTGGATGTGTGACCCAATACATTTGGTAACATACAGCAGGCTGCAATTGCAGTGGCTTTTTGTGAGCACTTGCTGAGGCCTTTTGTACAGTCCAGGTAGTAATGACAGAATTATAGTGTACATTTTAGAAATGCACAATTTTAGGGTAATTATAGCTGGAAATCGCATTCAAGTTTAGTACTCATAAGAACATGGTATGTTTGAGCTCAAAAGGTCTTAATTTAATATATTTAGAAATGTATTTTAAGAAATAAATGTACATTACTCCGAATGAAGTTCAAGCTAAACATATGTAATTACACTCAATGACCAGAAGGGCGAAGCATTACTAAAAGCATTCATGGTGAAGCTTGTGCTAAAATCTGGTTTCACATGTTCAGATAAATGTTATTGAGGTTTAAATGCTGTTAAAGAAACAGGGGTAACATATTTTCTAATTTGATTGCTAAGAGCAAAGGTAACTCTAAACTGTTTTTTAATACTATCAGGGTCATTACTACCTCAGCATTACCTTCTGTTCCTATTTCTTCGAATGAAGATTGCCAGCTTTTTCTTTCTTATTTTATAGACATAGTCAGTAAGGTGAGAAATAATATTTCTCCACCTACACCTGGTTTTGACCGTTCCCTCCCTAAATCGGCCTGTTATTTTTGACTGCTTCCAGCCAGTGTCACTTACTGAGTTAGTTAATCTTGTTAGTGCCAAGAAGGCATCGTTCTGCTCTCTGGACGTTTTACCAGTGGGCTTGCTTAAGAAGGATTTTCAGTGCATTGGTCCTAGTGTACTGAACATAGTAAATACTTTTTTAGCTTCTGGTCAGGTACCTGGTTGTCTAAAGAGCGCTGTGATCCACCCACTCTTACAAAGGGTTAATTTGGATTCTTCTTTGTTTAACAGTTACAGACACATCTCTAAACTTCCTTTTCTGGCCAAGATTCTTGAAAAGGTTGTGGTTACGTAGTTAACTGTTGCTCTTGATCATCACAGTATTCTGGACCACTTTCAGTTAGGGTTTCAAAAATCCCACTCAATTGAAACAGCTCTTCTTAGAGTCTCAAATGACATTTTGATGCAGTGTTATGCAGGTAAATGTTCTGTGCTGCTTATGTTGGAACTAATGTCAGCTTTTGACACTGTTGACCATCCGACCCTGTAGGATGAGGAGTTGGGCTGTTATTTCAGGTTCTGCTTTTAAATGGTTGTCCTCTTACTTATCTGATAAATCAACCTTCTTGGCTACAGCTACATACAGATCCCATTCTTGTCCTGTTCATTTTGGTGTTCCACACAGCTCTGTTTTAGGGCCATTGTTGTTTCTGCAATCACCTATGTTGTTATTCATTAGCAAACACCAGTCTTCCAAATTTTAATACCCTAATAAAAAAGGTACAAGAATTAAACTTAATTTAAATTTTATGAAGTAGCATAATCCCACAGTAAAAATGTAGAAAAATCTGACTTTTAATATTATTTTTTTAGTGGGGGAAAATATCCCACATTTAAAAAAAACAATGGGTTTTAATCAGAATCACCCAAGCTCCACACCCTTAATAATTCCTATAAAATAAAAGCAATTGAAGCCTTTTCAAATGCATACTTTACTTCAAGTTGAACAGAGTGTGAAGAAACATTTATTTAGCAACCCATGACCTCTTGTTTTCCTGGGTATAAAAAGGACCTGACATAGACATTTTCTTTCCCACTCTTCAAATTGGGAAAGAGAAGAGAACATGGCATACAAGTAAGGCAGATGTGTGTTAATCTTCATATGTCTGAAAATGGCTACAAGAAAACTACCTGCTTAAGCTTTTCAATATCTACAATCAGAGCAATGATCAAAAAGTTTAAATCACCTGGAACTGCAATAAATTAGGCGGACTGAAGGCCAAGCAGTAAAGGAGGTGGGAAACAAAAATCTTAAAACCTCAATATTAAAGCACTGCAGCAAAAAGTGGTGTCTTAGGGTCACCAAGGGATACAGCCATTGTATCCCATTTACATCTATCTGGCATACCAGAAAAAGTACTTTCTGCCCTACTGTCACAGCATAAGCAAGCAGATCAATTTAAATGTAAAACAAACTGTAAAAACATGGATGTTTGAAAAACAAAACTTCACTTCCCTGTGCTAAGTATGGTGGAGGGTCTACGATACGTTGACTCTGCTCATTTTACCCTGAGAAACTTATTAGAGAGCATGTTAAGAATTCTTGTAAATACCAGGTCATCAAAATAAAACTTTGGTCACCTCCACCATGAATTAAATCATTGGGTCTTTCAGCGGTCAAAGAATCCAAAACATAAATCAATACAGAACTGGTTCACCAGACAAAATAAAGATCCTTACTCCATTCCCATTTCAGTCACCAGACCTATATCCTGTAGAAAACCTGTAGAATTAACTGATTGAAGAGTAAATAAGAGCGAACTCAGAACTCTAGCTATCGCAGTTGTGCAAAGAGAAATAGTCAAAGATCCTTTTTCTTTGTGTGCTCCAACCTTATGAAATGTGAAAAGAGATGACCAAGTGGTGTCTGGTTAGCAAAGTAGGGTTGCACAAAGTATTACCAGGAGAGCCAATCATTTTGGTAAAAAATTAAAAAGAGTGTTTGACCTTGAATTCTGTCAAATTTTCAGTTTTGAATTTTTTTTATTATTCTACAGCAGGATTTTATGTAATAAAATGTGAATTTATTTTTGGGCATTTTTCTCACCTTTACCAAGGGTACCATTGCATAGATTATTTAAACAGACTGGTGTTTTCAAACCTTTATTTTTCTTAATTATGGTGATTTTCCAGTTGTAGTTCATGAAAACATGACATTTAAGATTAGAATATTACAAAAGATAAATAAAAAATATATAAAAGAATTTTTTTCTTTATCAGCAATATATTAAATGTTATTTTCAAAATGTAATTTTAATCTGGAAAATGAGCAAATAAAAAATGAGACAAAAACAGTATCTGTCATTTATTTTCTGTGAAAAACAGACAAATCATAACCTTTTTACACCACTTAATTTCAAGAAGAAATTGGTCAGGTTTGTCTAATTAATGGAATTACAATGAAATGTGACTTTTAAATTTAAACAAGAGAAACCTTTAAAAGTCTGACTCTTATAAAACATTTAGAGAAGTACATTGTTTCTAAGCATCCTAAGAATGTCTACAATCTTCAGGCTGGCAAAAATTACAAAAACATACAATGCAAGCAAGCCAAAAACATTCAATACCACAGTTAGTGTCAACAAAAAGATCACATCAAGAATAAGACACATTAATACATGTAAGGTCACAAATCCTGAGTGACTTCTTTGCATCCTAAAGTGTCTCTTACATTAGCTGATATTTGCCATAAACAAAATAATCTGGAAAAAAAAGAACAACGTCAATATGCCTGACAATGGACAAAGATGAAAACCACTGCTGTCAGAAGAACACAGGGCTGCTGTTTGCTAAAGATCGTGTGAACATTAGTTGCAGTTATTTTTTACAGTGCCTATGAAAAGTATTCATCCCCTTTTTAAATTATTTTAAAAATGAACAAAATTTGGCTTTTATGACAAAAATAACATGTTTAATGTCAATATGAAAACTGATTTCTACAAAACAATGATAAATAAATAATAATATGTAACATAAAATAAATGATTACATAAATCTTTGCCAGTTTCAAGTCAGGCTTTAGTAGACATGCCTTCAGCTGCAATCACAGTGCTGAGTCTGTGTGGATAGGTCTCAATCAGGCTTGCACATCTGGACACTGCAATTTTACTCTATTCTTCCTTGCAAAACTGTTTAAGCTCTGTCAGGTTGTATTGGGATCAGTTGTAAACAGCTCTTTTCAAGTACAGTCACAAATATTTTATCGGATTGAGGTCTGGACTTTGACTTGGCCACTCCAGAACATCAACCTTGTTGTCTTCAAACTATTCCTGTGGAGCTTTAGCTGTACTGTTCAGGTCATTGTTTTGATGGAAAATAAAGGTTCTCCAAAGCTGTAGTTTTCTTGCAGATGGAAACAAATTGTCCTTTAGGGTTTCCCTATATTTTGCTGCATTCATTTTACTTTCTACCCTAACAAGCCTCCCAGGGCCTGATGCTGAGAAGTATCCCCACAGCATGATGCAGCCACCACTATGCTTCACAGTGGGGATGGTGTTTGTGGTGATGTGCAGTGTTTACTGTCCGCCAAATTTTGCTTCTTGTCTGATGGCCAAAAAGCTCCATTTTGGTCTCATCAGACCAGAAAGGACTTTCTTGAACTTGTCGAGGTTTGATATGAGTTTACTTCAACAGTGGCTTCCTCATTGCCACTCTCCCATAAAGCTTTGACTGGTGAAGAACCTGAGCAACAGTTGTTGTATATAGAGTCTCTGCAATCTCAGCTGCTGAAGCTTGTAACTCCTTCAGTATAGTCAAAGGTGTCCTGGTGGCCTCTCTGACTTTTAGTTTTCTTGCATGGTTACTCAGTTTGTGAGGACGACCAGATCTAGGCAGATTTACATATGTGCCATATTCCTTCCATTTCTTGATAATGAATTTAACTGAACTCCAGGGGATGTTCAGTGTTTTATAATTTATTTTGTATCTATCTCCTGACTTATACTTTTCTATAGTCTTTTCTCTGATTTGCTTGGAGTGTTCCTATGTCTTCAAGCTGTAATGGTAGCCAGGAATACTGATTAACCAGTGAATGGACCAGACACAGATGTCTTTATATTACAACCACTTGAGACACAGCCACAGCACTCAGGTGATCTCCATTCCACACACTGTGAGACTACTAGCACCAATTGACTGGACCCTTTTTGAATTTGGTCAATCACTTTAAAGGGGGTGAAAATGTTTTATGTTTTTACTTGCCATTATTTTGTAGAAATCAGCTTTTCACTTTGAGATATAGATATATATATATATATATATATATATATATATATATATATATACATATATATATATATATATATATATATATATATATATAAAATTCCCTTCTCACCCTCCACGGGTGGTCTTTCTCAACCTCTGAGCTCGGGTCCTCTACCAGAGGCCTGGGAGCTTGAGGGTTCTGCGTAGTATCTTGGCTATGCCGAGAACTGCGCATTTCTGGACTGAGATGTCTGACGTTGTTCCTGGGATCTGTTTTAGCCACTGCTCCAGTTTGGGGGTGACTGCCCCGAGGGCCCCGATGACCACAGGCACCACTGTGGTCTTCACCTTCCAGGCCTTCTCCAGTTCCTCTCTGAGGCCCTGGTATTTCTCCAGTTTCTCGTGTTCCTTTTTCCTGATGTTGCAATCACTCGGTATTGCTACATCCACCACAACGGCTTTCCTCTGTTGTTTATCCACCACCACGATGTCCGGTTGGTTCACCATTACCATTTTGTCTGTCTGGATCTGGAAGTCCCACAGGATCTTAGCTCGGTCATTCTCCACCACCTTTGGGGGTGTGCCCCACTTTGATCTCGGGGCTTCCAGTCCATATCCTGCACAGATGTTTCTGTACACTATGCCCGCCATTTGGTTATGACGTTCCATGTACGCTTTCCCTGCCAGCATCTTGCACCCTGCTGTTATGTGTTGGACTGTCTCAGGGGCGTCCTTGCACAATCTACACCTTAGCTCTTGCCTGGTGTGGTAGATCTGAGCCTCTATTGCTCTGGTGTTTAGGGCCTGTTCCTGTGCAGCCAGGATGAGTGCCTCTATGCTGTCCTTGAGTCCAGCTTTTTCCAGCCATTGGTAGGATTTCCTGATATCAGCCACTTCAGTTATTTGTCGGTGGTACATCCCATGTAGGGGCTTATCCTCCCATGATGGTTCCTCCAGCACCTCATCCTCTGGTCCCCATTGTTTGAGACATTCTCTGAGCACATCGTCGGTTGAGGCTTTGACCTTGATGTATTTATGGATCTTGGATGTTTCATCCTGGACAGTGGCTCTCACACTTGCTAGTCCTCTGCCTCCGTCCTTACGGCTCGCGTATAGTCTCAGGATGCTGGATTTAGGGTGGAACCCTCCATGCATTTTCCAAGAGGAAAGCCGTTGTGGTGGATGTAGCAATACCGAGCGATTGCAACATCAGGAAAAAGGAACACAAGAAACTGGAGAAATACCAGGGCCTCAGAGAGGAACTGGAGAAGGCCTGGAAGGTGAAGACCACAGTGGTGCCTGTGGTCATCGGGGCCCTCGGGGCAGTCACCCCCAAACTGGAGCAGTGGCTAAAACAGATCCCAGGAACAACATCAGACATCTCAGTCCAGAAATGCGCAGTTCTCGGCACAGCCAAGATACTACGCAGAACCCTCAAGCTCCCAGGCCTCTGGTAGAGGACCCGAGCTCAGAGGTTGAGAAAGACCACCCGTGGAGGGTGAGAAGGGAATTTATATATATATATATATATATATATATATATATATATATATATATATATATATATATATATATATATATATATATATATATATATATAATTGTAGTCAACAAAGCCAAATTTTGTTGATCATGATTGATTTGTAAAAGCAATAGGAAGTGTAAATCAATCATCTAAGTGAGTGAATACTTTTTATTGGCACTATATGTAAGCACATCACACCGGACTCTAAATGCTTCACAAGCTATTGCCACTTACATTTATGCAGCACTGGTTTGTTGTCCTTGATCAATAAATAACCTGGTGTAATATTTTACAGGGTTGCATTAAAGTAAAATAACACACAATGTCCATCTAATTGGTCAAACATACAACTGCCTGCAAAAGTATTTTTGAAGAGGAACTGAAACTTTTTTGCATTTTTTGAAGTTAAATCTGGAAATCTTAAAGTATAATGATATGATTTTATGTGACAGAGACCAACACAAATTAGTGCATATTTGTGAAGTGGAAGGTAAATGTTGTATGACTTAAAGTAAGAACCTGACAAGTGTGTTGTCCCTGACTCTTGGTTTATAAAGGAATATTATAAAGATAAATGTACAATTGCCAATGCATTCTGTGGGGATATTCAAGCTCCATACATTGGTTTTAATAAACTTTGTTTTAATAAACTTTGTTTATTAAAACCAAGCACCCAAAAAAGAGATGAAAAAGTAAATGAATAAAATACAAATAAGAGCTTTTGATGACAAGCAGTAAACATATTAATGAACTATAAACAATAAAAAATATTTTTAATTGAGAAAAATCAGTCCTACTAACAATTATATCCATGTAGTGTACGGTTATGCACTTGATGCTTAATCATGGCTTGTTTCGCGGAAATGACTGCATTAATGTGATGTTGCATAGAGGAAACCAGCTTATGGCACTACTGAACACTGATTCCAGCTGCAGCCTCATATCTCTACATTGGCTTTGCAATAAAATCTTTCCATTGCTGTGGTTATTCCTGATGTGCTTGCATCTTCTTTTACAACCCTTTAACTTCCACTCAAGTTTCCCAAAATATGCTTGAATACAGCACTCTGTTAACAATCACCTTTTTTAGCAATGAACCTTAGTGATTTACTCTCCTTGTGGAGGGTGTCAGTGACTGCAACTTTAAAGTCAGCAGTCTTCTCCATGATGTTTGTATAGGTCTTAATATAATATTGCAGGATAAAAAAATCCTAGTCTTATGCAATCAAATTTTCTGAGAAACTGAATTCTGTGGTTTTCATTAGCTCTAAGTCACAATTTTTAAACTTAACAGAAATAAATGCTTGCAAAATATCACTCTGTATGAAATAAAGCTATATAGAAGTTTTGTTTTTAAAAATTGGAAACTGAAATATATTACCTTTTCAGTGACATTCAAATTGTCATTGATGAACCCATTTATCTCCACTGAGTTTTTAGATCAAAGGTTCTCTGCCCAAAAAAGACAATCACCTCTTCAGTTGTCAAAGCAATATATAATGTTTTTAGGGTTATTCCCAATTTGAGATTTGGAGAGTTCTGTGAACTAAAATTGAAATATTAGCTTTCAGTACAGGGCTTGCTGGTAAAATCATGTGACAAAACACATATCCTAACACATAAAGAAGGGTATTGAACTATAACCAGTCAAAATTCTTATAAATCACATTAACCACTGTTTAGAAAAGCATCATAGATAATCGATCTGATGATAGCTAATTTATATTTTATGCACGCCAGTAAAGGCTCCAGCCAGTGCGGGGAGAGTTGCGCGGGATAGATCAGCTGCTCCACCAACTGCAGAGGTTCACCTGCGCCGCCTGCATGCGATCATGTGACGACGCGCCATGGTGACGTGTAAGAAACTTGCAGCCGACACAGTATGGTAATTTTTCGGAAACCTTACACAGAAGCTTAAAAGACAGGTAAAATGTTTGTATGAATAGATTAACTATATAAAAAAAAGGTTTTATGGTGGGAAATATCAAAATAATAATAATAATAATAATAATAAAAAAAAAAGAATGACGGTTATTTCAATGTAACAACCGTGGGCCAGTTGTGTGAGTCTGATCTCAAATGACAATTATGAGTAATGGGCAACGATGGCCACTGCTTTTCTTAATGTTAGTATTCAGATAGCTATGTCATCCATTGTTGACTGATGGCAATATTTTGGTTTGCTGAATGGGTGGAGTCATCACGACAGATCCTCATATCCCTTTTTTTACATTTTTTCTTATTCAGTGTTATTGTAATCGTTGGTGTTTTAGAACTTTTTTCCTATTTATTTAGTAAGTTTATTTTTGCTGTAAGCATTGCTTAGAAATATACTTTTGATCAAACATGAAGATAGTTGAACGTGAATATTATATTTGAATGTGACTAATAGAAAATTGAAAGGAATGTTATTGAAACTCTGTTATCTTTAATTTTCAGTTTGACACATATGGCTTTCTGTTTGTAACAGGTGGCCATGTTAGAGTCAGTAGGGCTCTACCTTTATGGGCAGGTGTGTTACCTGTGACTCCCACAGGAAGCACTTCGAATCACTCAGTCTACTGCAGCTGACAAGCAGAAACACAATGGACGAAGCAATGGAAAAGATAATTACCTAATCTAATACATTGTAATGCGCTTTATATTTGGGAGCCTGTAGGTCTGCTGACGAGCCCCACATAGCGATTTTTTTTTTCTTTTTCTTTTTCTTTTTTTTTTTTTTTTTTTAGGTGGCAGACGGACTGAAGGAGGGAAGTGCTTCCTGATAATGAGGAGGTGCGTCTTTTTTCCATTCCAGTGATTGACTGCGCACGGCTTCCACCGCCAAGAGCTGCGGGCATTGACGCATTGTGGAGTCGACAACAGGGAGGGGGGCGAACACTGCAAACCCCCGGCTTCGCCACACATCGGAGGCATCTATCGGCGTAACCACCGCGATGGCCGTGGTGCAGCTCGAAACGGGGGACCGCCAGCCGGAGAACGGCTTCGTGACCCCCGAAACCGCGTCTCCGGAGCTGCTGACTCGCATCGACGAGTCTGTCCTGCCGTTTCTCGGGGGGTTTGGGAAATACCAGAAACAGCTGATCGTGCTGACATGGATCCCGGCGTTATTTATTGGATTCAGCCAGTTCTCTGACAATTTTCTTCTCGCGCAGCCAAACATCACATGCACCCAGCCCCTGGCGAACGTAACTCGGCACACTGCGGATCATTCATCGCTGCAGGACAGCCCGATAAACATAAGCGCCCGGCCAGCTCCTCTTTATGCCGGTGGGGATCCCAGCGGCCACAATGACAGCATGCAGTGTAAGTGCAACGAGTCGACATTCGAGCTGCACACAGGACTTGTACAGAACGTGGTTACTAAGGTAAGCTGTTCCTTTTGAGAATGGGGATCCTCACTGTAATGATCTCATGCCATGTTTCTTTGTTGTGATTGATTTATACTAATAAGCCAAGGGAGCGACATTATGGCACCTATTAACTCCAATCATAAACATGCATTTTCACCATCAAGCTGTAGGGTAGCAGCCATTGACAGCTTCAGTGTGGTGCTTGTGTGCCTGTGCCTCCATATTGCACATATTTCGATATAATGTGGCATGTAGGATCAGTAATTTCACATGCGATGGTATTCACAGAGGTTCAGAGCACAAGGATTGAGAGCATGTGTCTTGCTGACATTGAGTCATCCAACAGCTGACACAATGATTGACCTGAGGCACAGATACCACACCACTACTTGGGCAAAACTGCAAAGGGCTGGTTGAACCTGGTGATTGTAGTAATGAAAATATCAGACAGGGTCTTTGATTTGGAGCAAAGGTCGTGAGTGTTCTCTCAAGAATAATGGAGCTCCATCCCAGGTCAAATGTCACCCTCCCTCCCGCTACCCTAACCAAACAGCAATTAGATATCCCTACACCTTTCAGGGTAGATAGGCCTTGTTTTTTAAGTGTGGGTAAGATTTGGAGCAATGATACTTTTTGACATTAATAGGGAACAGCTAGAACTGGAACCTACAGCAAGATAATCACATTATTGCAACATTTAAATCAGAATTGTCAAGACTGAATACTCTTTGAAACAGTCTGAAAAGGAATTATTAGAGATGCACCAATCAGGCTTTATTGGCCTATGCCAAGTTTGATGAGAGATACACCAGTCAGTTGGCCAGAGATCAGAATCTTTCTGTTTTGCCTTGATCGGCACTAATTTGTAATCAACAGGCTATCTTTCAATACCTTTTATTTTCTGCTGCATTCAGAACTACGAGCTCTCTCAATGTCAGTTCACAGTGGTAATAATGGCCAAAATAAAACAAAATAATATGCTTTATATTGATCTGATTTTTATTTAACAAACTGATTACTGAGGCATTCATAAATAAAAAAACAAAAGGAGTTTTCAGTTTTAATTCATATAATGGAGAGGGCCCAAAATGTTTTATTTCTTCAGTATTTGAACAGCTGCTTAAAAGAAATTATCTGATTACAAACTCTGGTCATTTGGTTAGTGCTTCTTTATATATATTCAATACCATTTCTGTAATATCCAAGAGAGCAGTGTCACATCTTATTTTGCAGCCTGCTAAGAGTGTGGCATGTTTTCCACATTGAGAATAATTACTACATTAAGTTTAATTTGAACTTGAACTTTGCAGTCTGGGAAATATGAGGGGTCCTCAGTTTACATGAAGTGTAAAGCCCTTAGTAGTCTATCTGGCGATACCTGATAATGTCCTTGTTGAAATAAAGCATATCAAATGCAGCTTTGCCATTTTAATTTACTTGTAGGCTCTGGAACAGTTTATTAGCCGATTTTTATTTACCATCCACTGGGGAGTTTTGATGGATAAGGATATATTACTGGCAAGGATGATAAAGTTTTACAGGGTTTTGTTCTCCTAAGCTGTCATGATGATGATGATGAAGCCATGTGTGACATAAATTGATTGAGTGGATCTGTATTACTAGCACCCATTTTTTTTTTCTTTTTGTAATGTATCTAAAACTAAACAAGACTCCCCTATGAAGGCTGAGGTATGGAAACTTAAGTAACACTGGCTGTGTAACTTGTAGGTGCCAATGTTTGTGTTGCCTTTGCACTCATATTGATAATGTCATGTTGACACTACCAACACTGTAGATAAATGACAAGGCTGAACAGTTTATTAAATTGTCTGGTACTGCTGGTGTTCCATGACCTTTAGCCTCCACATTCTGACAGGGCTCAGTCTTGTGAGAAACTGAATCAAATGACATGCAGCTAAAATCCAAAACGGGACCCAGCATGGAAGCAGAGCTGACCGGCGCACATGTCATTGGCCTTGTCTGTTTTGACAACCTGCCCTCCTCATACTGTCTTCCAAGATTCTTTTTTTTCCCCACCACAGCACAGGAACTAAGATGTGACACTACAGCAGGAAGTGATGACCTGGCATTTCCCTCTCTGTTTGGACTGCATTGGCACAACTGCACATGAGTGGCCTCAGCTCTCTGTGACACACTATCCCTGAAAAGCAGAGTGGCATGCCATCACTGATGAAATGTGTCAGTGTCTCTGTTAAATTGTACCAACACAGCTAACCTTCAAGTGATCTGTTAATCCCACTGTAAAACTTCTCTGTTTGCTTTTTTGGTCTAAGAGTGACACAGAAATTGGGTTGGTATGGAGGCAGCAGAGGTAGAAGTGGTTTGGAAGGATCTGATGTGGTTAATGTGGAAACCCATCCTAATTGAGTCAGAGCTCTCCTAGGAGTCCCTCTTAATTGAGCTGCAGCTAAGAAATGAGAATTTATCATTACAGAGAGGCAGTCTCTGTGCAGCCGAGGTGCTGAGCGCCCATTCAGATGGGTAGCAGCTTTCCTGAAATAGTGACCCGGGAATCTCTTGGAAGCACATATTGACCTCCTTCCCAGAATTTAGCTTTTGTCAGATGATCTGATATGCTTGGTAGCTAAAGCGTTTCACTAGTTTTTCCTCCTGTTTATGCTTTTGCTTATGTAGCTATCAACTTTTTTTAAAGAATGGGGTACAGCCATATCTAATTATGAGGAGGAGAAAAATTAATGTTTAGCCCTTTAAAATAAAAATATTTTTCCAATTAGTATCAGTATGGCATCAAACAATATCTGTTGTTGCAATTTTGGGATGGATTTGTAATGATTAACATCATCTTTTAACTTGGAAGTAGTTTTCATTTTCTACTGATTACTTAGCTGAATTTGTCAGTCAGTTGAGGAGCTGTCAGGTTAAGTATATTAAGCATTATTTTCTTGTTATATTTATCTGCATGTAAACATTTTGAAGATACTAGGTTTTCCCTAAAGATGCATAGAGAAATCGGCTGATAAATGCACCATGCGTAAGCCTATGTTGCACTAATAACGTCACTCCTCAGTGTGGGTGCTGTAACTAAGAGAAGGGGATGACTGGTGGTAATTCCCCTCCTTTTGTATCTCTGCATTTTGGCCTTTTTACACCTGTACATTTTTGGGTACTAAATGCAGTCTGCTACAGAACATTTTGTACCTTCCAGGTGGGTGTTTTCTACCCATTTAACAACTGAGGATGTAAAGTATTTTTAATTTTTTTGTCTCATTGTTTATTCTAAGAAAATGTGGGTGTATGACGGCAATAAATTATACCTGTCAGCAAGACAAATATTTCTGTTTAATCAGAGGTCAAATTGTTTAATCGGAGGTCACAGTCTTTCATATTTCCTAAGCGTCAGCTGGCCCAAACAAGGGATCTGAGCAAAAATAAATGTGATATGAATTTTTCCAAAAGGGCATAGAATTTCAGCTTTTTTTTTTTTTTTTTTTTTTTTTTTTTTTTTTTTTTTTTTTTTTTTTTTTGCTGTTTAACTCCATAATTCATTAAAAAAAATACTTAACTACAAAGAATAACAAGCTAACGTAATGGATTAAGTTAGGTATAAAATGGTTATCTACAGGTCTGAAATGGAAGTAAAAAGGTATGCAATAGAAATGTGTAGTTATGAAATGGGGGTATCATTAGCCAGAGCCAAGAAGACTCACTGTTATCTATTTTCAGTATTAGTGTGGTGTTTTCAAATAAAACATGGTTTAGAGAAAGCATAGAGATCAGGGAAGGTTTTTTTTTGTTTGTTTGTTTTTTTTTAAAGGAAAATTTTCTGTATTTTTCTGTATTTTCTGTATTTTCTGTAACATGTTGAGAAGACTGGAGGTTCATTCGGGCAGGAAGAGAGTGAGAGAGAGTAAGGCTTAAAGCAGATAACAGGAAGGCCGAACAGAGTACAATAAAAATGCTCTGTTTCATCTGTTTGAGTTTTCAACCTATTTTGTCATTTAACATGCTGAATTCTCAAGGACTTTGTTTCTCAAAGTGTGGTGTGTGTACCACTGGTAGTACATAGGCTGCCTTCAGTGATAGATAATATGTGAAAGCATAGTACAAACAAAAACGAATATATGATGAAGAGCTTGCAAGCATCAACAGCCCAAAATATGAGCACATTGATTTTTGTTTTATCAGACACTTCAAAACAAAGATGTAATGGAGAAAATTTCAAGAACTCCCATACAGAACCAAAGCAGATAACAACAAACCAGATACGAGTATGGAGAACGTTCCATTTCCAAGTTTGAACTCTATTGGGATATCCTAGTTGATATTCTGTGTTACCAGGGTAGTTAGTATTCACAATATAATCTGATAATAATGTATTTCTATTCATTTTGTACGTTCAAACACTCTAGCAAGATGTTAACTCAAGGAGTTTGTATTGAATGTGTGAAAGATTTAAAGATATATAGGTGGTCAGATATTACAAAAAAACAAAAAAATCTCACAGTTTTCAATTCAGTGCCTTCTAGGGACATTTTAAGAAACAGAAAAGTGCATCTTCTGTAGTGGTTCTGTTTAAAGATTGTGGGATTTGGAAAACCTGGTATTTACTGAGGTGGTATGTTACTAAAAGTTTGAGAACCACTGTGCCTGGAAATGCACACATAGACTGTTGTGTCGATATTGCTAGCCATGGTAATTGCTAACGTAAGATGCTACACACAGTTTTAAAACTGAATACAAATATTACCACAGAGACGAAGACTCTGTATCAAATCACCTTTTTATATCATATTTTTCAAGGAGAAAGTCTAATAGCCAAAGCTGGTACTGGAATGTCAAATCTTTACAAAAACTGGATATCTAAAATTGACCACAAAATTCTGATTGGTGCACATCTATATTTTCCTGAAGTATTTTCCCAGTTGATCCAGTTCACAAATCAAAGTGTGTTTTGCCACCATACAGAATCTCAAGAAGTTCCTCTCTTGAATAAAAGCATTCAATTACTAAAAATGACATGGAGCGTGTCAACCTGTGAATACATGTGCTTGGTTCTCCCAAAGTATTGTGTCTAGTGGACAGGGCAGATAAGTTGTGGGAGCTCATTGGTGGGTACACCCGGCCTCGGTATCACTGTACAGTAGATTGCACACCCATGGATCTGAAAGATGATACTATAGGTGAACACCCTTGCAGGCCTCTCCACTCTGTGTCCCTTGCGCTGTTTACCCAGCTGGTTGACTCCTTCAGCTGACCCTGGATCAGTGAGGGACTCTTTTGAAAAGGCCTTAGCCGTGGAAAGGCGATGACCCCACTGCAGTTACCCAGCCAACACACAACGACAGGCTCTCACTGCGTCAGCTGTAAGAGGAAAAGGCATTTGTGTGACCAGAAGATAAAACCCCTGTTGAGGCACTGTGTGTGACAACAAGAGTGTGTGCTGCAGGCCTGTTTCTGATAAGTGCTGTTTTGTAACAAGCAGACATGAACATTGTGGGGTCTGACCCTTGGCCATGGCTTAAGGTTGTTTTTGAAGATTGTACAATGGAATTTGGATCATGTTTGTTAATTGCTCATGTACAGATAATCTTGTTGGTAACAGTTCAACACATCCATCAACAGAAGGGTATGAGCACTAAATTAACAGACAAAGGGTTTTTGTTTTTCTGCCATCTGTCACAGCTGATAGCAAGACAATCTAACTGCCATTAGACAACCTTTTTTAAAACACCTGCCTCATCAGATGCTTGTGTTTTGTGACGATCTAACTTCCTTTTTGCCTCAAAAGGTGGTCTCAGGAATTTGAATGGGAATGATTTCTTACTTTTTCCCACTTAGTAATTCTAAAATCTCCTAGTCTTACATTGCCTTGCAAAAGCAGTAAACCTTGAACTTTTCTGCATTGTCATACAACTACAAACTTTAGTTTATTCTATTGGGATGTGGTGTGATCATCCACTACTTTGTTACCGATAGAAAATAGTGCATGAGGTTGTGAAATGAAAGGAAAAGCATATGTATAGTTGTAATTTTTTTCAAATAAACAAAAAGTAAAAAATCTGAACATCTGCCATGCATTTGTATTTAGTATCTCGAACTCTGTTAAGTCAAAATAAATCCAGTACAAATAAACCATCTTCAAAGAACTAGTAAATTGTATACCTCAGTGAAATATATTTATCTATTTGCAAATTTGATGCTGTCAAATGTGGCGTTTAATGTGTAAGTGAGAAAACAAGCCCTTTTTGAAAAAAAAAAAAAAAAAATCCATAAGAACAGCCATTTAACATTTGCTTCAAGCTGTTTTGGTGGCACAGCATGTATGTGGTAGAAGGTGCTCTGATCAGATAAGACCAAAACTGAATGTTCTGACCTACATTTCAAATTTTTAAGTGTGGCATAAAATGAACACTTTGCATCACCATAAAAAAAACAAACAAAAAACAAACATTTCGATGGTATTGGCAGCATCGCAAGCAGTGGGGATGTTTTTCTTCAGAATGGGATAGGGCAGTTGAATGATGCTTTAAAACAGGAAAATACTGAAAGAAACCCTTTTATATGCAGCAAAAGACTTGAGACTAGGTTAAAGGTTCACCTTCCAGCAGGGTAATTACTTTAAACATACAGGTAGCGTTACAATGGGATAGTTTAGATCAGGGGTGCTAAAATTCAGGCCTCAAGGGTTGGTGTTCTACAACTTTTAGATGTGTCCCTGGTCCAACACATCTGAATCAAATGGCTGAATTACCTCCTTGGAAGGCATTCAAGTTCTCCATAGTCCTGCTATTGACCTCATAATTTGACTCAGGTGTGATGAAGAAGAGACACATTTAAAACTTCCAATACACCAGCCCTCACAGCCTGGATTTGAAGATCCCTGGTTTTTAGATGGTTAGAATGGTTAAAGTCATTGTTGCGCATATATATATATATATATATATATATATATATATATATATATATATATATATATATATATATATATATATATATATATATATATATATATATATAATGTGTATATGTTTGAGATTTTAGTTTCAGTCTAACTGCTCAAAATCATTTGTTGAAGACTATGGGATTCCAGTCCCTCCATGGCAGCTGTGGTAAAAGTTACCCTTGGAAGTAGATTGAGTCAGATAACCTTTGTTGCTAGGCAGTAACTATGCAGCAGTCTCCTCCTTGTGTTTTCTGCCTTTTCCTCACGACTGATTTTAAGCATCTGTTATCCCCTCACTGTTTCTTTTGCAAATTTCCTGAAGTCTTTGCATCATTCTTTACAAGTTCCTCCTCATCATTTTGAAAGTTTGTTTGGCCCTTTTTGTTCTCTTTCTTTCTGTGCTTGCCTCTTTTCTCTATGCCTCCCTCCAGGTCTGCTCTCTCTCTCCCTTGAAACATCCACCCACCACTGTGTAGTTCAATGAGTGCAGAAATGTGCAGCTGTGGCTTAAGAGTGTCTTCTATCCAAGTACTGCTGGCCTAGACTGATCATCACATCGATGGTCAGCCATTTGAGACGGGTCAAAAAGACTCTCAGGAGAATTTTTTTTAGTCTTGCTTCTTTGCTATTCTTTATTTTCTTTCAGGTTGGAGTTTTATATGCATTTAACATTGCTGAAGACTGTCACTCCTGTTAATTTATTCCCAAATGAACAAGACTTCAAAAAAAAAAAAAAAAAAGTGACAGATAAAATGTAAGGAGTTATCTTTAATGGATTCACAGCTTTCTAAACTGGTTAAATATTTTATTCCCTCCAGTTTGGAAGCTCATTAAGGTTTTGTGTTTGATGAAGTGTAGGCTTGCAGAGAAACATTTTTGATGGTGCACGTTAATTGGCTGACGTTTATAAACACAGCAAGTTAATGAAGCTCTGCAGTAAAAACCTGCCATACTCTGCTAATCCGGTGACACATTTCAGGATAACTTAACTCTTGTGGGGAGGGGTGGGGAAGTGAAACACTGCTGCTCTTATTGTGGCATGTGACAGAGGATTGCTGTTGTTGGTGTTGTTCTTCCTTTGGTCAAATGTCCGTGGTCTAGAGCACATGTCTGATTTGCACTGTCACCAAACTTTCAGGGACGCAGTGCTGATCCTTGTGAAGTCACACTCAGTGTTTCATATGTGCATGTAAGATGTATTACAGTCTCAGAGAAGGGAAGCTTCTCTTTTTAAAGTTTTTTTTTTTTAGACACACTTGGTTGTCCTGTAATTGCACAACAGGCACTTCTATTCCCTGCATCTGTCTTTTTCTCTGCTGACGTCGATACTGAAACAATGAATGAGTAGCATGCCTGGGTCATGTGAGGGCTGCTTTGGGTAATCCTGAAGCATTCCATTCTGTACTTGTCACTGTGTGTTTAGAGGTGGTAGGAAGTTGTTTCTAAATGAAACAAGGGAACAGACCACATTTTATATGTCAGTTTGTATTAGAGTTGTTTGGCAGAGCATCTACAAATGTTTTTGGCACATGATTTCTGTTGATATTGTTTGTGTCTGGTCAGAGGCTATGCTTGTGAGGCAGGCCTGAGATCGTTGTTCGTTAGCCACACACACAATGCACCTGTTATGGTGGCCACGCCCTTGTTTTACCAGCACAGAAATTGTAGAGTACTTCATGCTTCCCTCAGCTGACAAGATTTCTGGAGATGTTGATTTCCCTTTCCATCAGGACTTGGCAGCTGACAGAAGTACTGATACCTGGCTTAAGGAATACAATACAACTGTGCTTGATTAGTAAGCAAACCTAAGCCACATAGGGAATCCAAGGGAAGGGATACTGTCAAGAGGAAGATGAGAAAAACCTAATTGAACAATGCAGGTGAACTGAAGTTCAAAATATTTCATTCAGTTTTAATTTAGTCTATATAATAGATTAGTTTAACTTTTGAGTTAAAATAATGAAATAAATTAACTTTTCAATTATAATCAAATTCATTAATGCCAGTGCATGGGCTCCAAGATACTAAAAGTCACAGAGTGTTAGAGCTATGTAATGACAAATGAGAAATAGAGGAGAAAAAAATTTGGATTTATCATAACTGATTTTGCCATTGCAGCATACAACAATAATATCACCATTGCGTGATTTAAAAAAAAAAAAAATTATCATGGATCCCTTGTTTATTACATACTTGTTTGATATACAGTCATATTCGATAAATTAGAATATGAGGCTGATTTGTCAAAGTACTCTTGGACAATAGCAACCTTGAAGCAGGTATTGAACATACTTTTCATTAAGAACAGATTTCTGTATCAAAAAGCTTTTTTTTTATTGGTCTGATGTAATATTCTAATCTTAAATGTCATGTTTTCATTAGCTGTAAGTGGAAAATCATCATTAACAGAAATAAAGGGTTGTTAGGAAATTTTAAGATTGCATGTTATGAGCACAACCACAAGCACCTATTGGAGTATCCTTCTCGGAATCACAGTATGTTTGACAAATATTGTGTGAAAATGAGAAGTCATTGTCAGAATATCTAAAATCTTTCAGAGGAGCTTAAAGGAACAATAATAAGTATTTTTATTGGTATATTTTATTTTTATTGTCAGGGCATAATTATCATTGTAGCTTTACATATGAAATATCAGTAACCACTTTAATTCCTTGTACAAATGTGCTTTTAGTGATTATAGTGTTTCATCTTTTTCTTCTGCAGTGGAGTCTGGTGTGTGACTCGGCATGGAAAGTCCATATTGCAAAGTTCTCTCTGTTGGTGGGATCAATCTTTGGATATCTTGTATTTGGGATACTGGCAGATTGGTAAGATTTTTGCATTTTTTCTGAAAGGTCAATCTCTGCAACTGATGCCATGTTAACAATTATATTTATTTCTCTCTCCTTAGGTTTGGCCGACACCCAGTGCTGATCATATCAGTGCTGTTTATGCTGGTGTTTGGTCTGACAGTGGCCTTCTCTGTCAATGTTCCCATGTTCAGCACCTTGCGTTTCTTTGAGGGCTTCTGCCTTGCAGGGATTACTCTTTCTCTCTATGTCCTGAGTAAGTGATTCAATAGATCTTGACTTAATACCAGTGTGGATTGTTTGCTGGGTTAGAGAGGTTAGTGTTGATTCTTCACAGCAAGATGGTCATGGATTCAAACCCTAGTCAAGGCCTTTATAGACCTTTTTGCACTGCAAGTTCATTTTTATTTGCCACTCTTCAAAATTGCAAAAATAAAGAGAACATGCTAAGTATGTGTGTTGATTTTTATAAGTCAGGAAATTACTCCAAAAAAATACCTCCTTGCCAAAACTTGCTAGTACAGTAACGACAGTCAGAGCAAGACTAATGTCAGGAGAAGACAAAAAAAAAGAGAATATGCGAGGGGACTTCTACGGTTAGGTTTTTTATGTGTGATATTATGCTGCTGCAATTAATAATTTTTTTTTTTTTTTTTAGGCTTGGAACACATTTTTTGGCAGGGTTACTAATAAATGGGGTGGGTGCCATAAGCAATTCTAGGGAGGCTAATGCTATATGGTTCCATTTTAAACCTTTAAGAGTAAATATCTCAATGCTAGACCCACAAAAATGTTTTTTATAGCACATCACATCACTGGCAATTTTCTAAATTTGCATAGCTTTATAAAACTTTGATTACCACCCTGCTTTTGTAGAGCCTAAATGGGGTTACTGGCATTAGCAGCAGATGTTACAGCAGCTGCTCATATTTCCATGTTTTTTTTCCCCACCTAAAGGTTAAGAATAAAGAATCCTAGCATCTCAGTATATATAATTACTGTTTATCATAATTTTTTAAAATTTCTTATGTTATTATATTTGTTCAAACAGTGCATTTCTGATTCAGTGATGTACTGTAACTTACGATGGCATAAATAGTGCTGTGTTTATATGGTCTTTGTTGTCTTCATGTATTGATAATTCAGGGATGAGTTGGATAATGCAGCTTTTGCTCTCAATGGAATAGCATGCAGTGTGGTATGCTGTCTAAGAGGCCCCAGCCAATTACAGTGTCAAAAAGATTCTCATACTATAGCTCTCACTACTTTAAACAGAATTCCCTGTCACAGCTCACACTAGTTGACAGTACTTAGCCAATTAAATCTGAAATATTTCAATCAAGAATCAAACACAACAAATATGAAACGGAACTACATTTAAAATGAACTAGTTTTAGTATAATTCACAAAAGTTACTTATTCCCTTTAGTTCCGGCAATATGTGTATCTTGAATAGCTAATGGCAGGTAGGTGAGCTCTGATCATCAAACACTTTTCTTCTCCAGCGCTAAAAGGCAGCTGTTGAACAGACACCACTGACTCTGCTCCAGTCATATCTACCCACTTTCAGACCTTATTCGCCTTGATGTATATTTCCATTCATGTCTTTAGCACTTGTGTTCAAACTGATTCTTAAAGGCAATCATATGTATCTCTCTTTAGAGCCCACAGACTGCTGCATTTCGCTGCTGCTGCCTTGCAAATTGCATTGTAACATGACCATTGGCAGTGGCATATAAAGCGGAAAAGACGGGATTCCTTGTTGATTCATATGATTGGATGGTTCCAGGATGGGCAGCACTAATGATTTCTTATAAAGAACCAGAGGACTATTTTGAAGGAAAAACAATGTTTGGTTTCTAGATAGGTTATTTGGGTGCTAAAATATGAAATAAATGCTTTTGTGTTCACTATCTATGTTTAATACACAGGAACACAATTTTGTGTCTTTTGTCCTGCTATTGGGGGCAATGGTGGCAACAGTGGTAGGAGTTTGTTCTGTAATTGGTGGGTTGCCAGTTTGAACCCCTCTCTGTCTGTCTTAGCTGTTGTGTCCTTGGGCAAGACATTTCACCCACCTTGTCTGCTGGTGGCGCTGGTGGTGGTCAGAAGGGCCAGTGGTGCATGGCAGACTGCCAGTCTGATGGTGACAATCTAGAAGCTTGTCACCATCAGCAACTGAATGTGTACGTGAATGGGTGAATGACTGAATATAGTGTGAAGCGCTTTAGGGTCCTCTGGACTAGATAAAGGGCTATACAAGTACAGAGCACTTACCATTTACCATTTCACAGATTGTGGATCAACTGGTCAACAACTAATGAACAAGATTTACTTTAATAAACAACTACCTGATAAAAGTTAGGGACATGTGCCTTGAGACATATATGGTGATAAAGATAGTTAATTACTTTATTCTTTTTAGTTGGATTTAAATTTGCTTCCTTTATCAAATAACTGGCTATTTTAATTTTTCTCTTTAATTAGTTACAGTTTAAAAAAGCCTGCATGATACATTTTCAAATCACTGCAGATAAAAAGTCTAAATACAGAAAGGAACAAGAACAGAATTATGCTTACCAGTGGCCTTGTAATTTCCAGTTTTTCAAATTGGTTTTGTCTGTGACTTGGCTGCATTTGTATTGGATCAGATTATTATGAGATGGAATTCAAATAGGAAGACAGTTAATTTGATATAAAATGGATAGCAGCACTAGATTTGATATTTATTTTTTCTACCCTGTTCTTATTTTATATTCCTACAATGCTGTCATTCTCTAGTCCACACTTCAGGCATAATCAAAAACAATTCTACAGTAATTCTGGAGACTGAGTGTAGCGCTTAGCTCAGCAACAAGTAATTTTGTTCTTGTGACCTCCTAACACTTATTAAACAGAATGCCTGTCTTGTTATGTGTTCTCATTACTGAGATGTTGCCAATTGGGTTTACACTTGAATTAAACTTTTATTTTCATTTGAATGCACTAGTATGTCTCATACTGCCATTGTATTCCTTGTTACTGCTAATCAGTAATCTAATAATTACAGAGTGGGCAAGTTTCAGGGATGAAGTGGTAACCAGAGTGCAACGCATGAGCGAGCTGTAATCTTGACTCAGATTAATTTACTCTGTTTATGTGACCTTCTCTTGTGACGAAAAAGGTTTAGATGATTTTTTTTCTATGGCATGGAAGGAGAGGGGAAGGGACTTGTTGATAGCAACCTTATAATTGCTGTTGATGAACATTCTGGTCACACCAATGGATCCTTAAAAGCCACTTTGGCTGCAGTAAATGTCTATTGCAGAGGTTGGAAAAAGTGCAGAGAGGGGTTTGTTCTACAAGGACGATATAATGAAGTATGGGGCCCCCAGAGTCCCTGTCATTCTAATTTACTCTTCACTGTATACCTTGAAAGGCTTTCATGCTCACCCGAAATAGACCAACTGTTAAGTCTGCTCTCTGGACAAAGAAGCTGCAGTGCTGACAGATGGAGGGAGAAAGATGGAGTTGAACTGTAAAGTGTAATGTTTCAATAAAGTGATGCTGACATCTGCAGCTATTGTTTTCACATTAGACTACAGTTTATGGTTGAATAAATCAGTCGTGAGCAACCCAGAAGGTGACAGGGTTACATGACTGTGCTGTGAGGAATCAGCTTTCAATACTTTTCAACAAAGACATTTTAAATTATTTTTACTCAAAAGATTTGTCGTGCTGGTAGGAGTCTAGTTTGGCTATGAATAACTACAAATAATTGCTTAGGGTAATTATTAATTTAGATCAAATTTACTTAGTCAGGCACCACCTGTTTATCAGGAAAATAATAGTCAAATAGTTCAGTCTCAGGTATTGTATATAAATGCCTGCCTGATAAGGCTTAATTTTTAAAATAATAATGGTGACCTGTCCAGGGTGTACCCCGCCTCTCACCCGATGACCGCTGGAAATAGGCACCAGCCCCACTCGCAACCCTGCAAGGATAAACATGCTAGATAATGGATGGATTAATGGATGGAATACCACAAAGGCAACTTAGATGAACACAAAGAATCTTATGTTTTGCTGTTTGAACGATCTCTTTTAAGTCCAAATCACCATGAATAACAATATTAATTGTTTATGAGCATCAGCAGTCTGCTACAGCTGACCACACTCGCATGAAGAAACTATCTTTCAAATATTGTAGTCTTTAGTCACATTTAGCTTAGCTGCTATTAGTTTAAAGAAAACGGGACATTTTAGAACATTTTTAGTGCTTTTTTGATGTAATTTAGTGGAGGAAAGGGAAGGGAAAGTATCCATAAGAGATTAGCTCACCTTACTGGACTATTGGCAATTAAAACACTCACTGGAAATGAAGTTTAACCATTCCAATCCACAGGTAGCTTTAACAGCAGCATGCACAGAGGCCTGTTCCATTCAGAACTGTTCTAAGTTTTTAATGCAAAAACAGAATGAAAATTCACAATAAAACACTTCTATTAATCATCCTAAGCTATTATTTCTGCCCAGAGCACAACCTACTATGAACAGAGTTCTGACAGACGAGGTGAGCCTAGGGGAATAGTTAGCAGCTTGGCCAGTGGCTTGCAGTGTTGTCAGTTAGCACATGTTAGCTTAGAACATCAGCTTTGGTGCGTCAGCTTTGGTCAGTATAGTATCAGCACTTGGTCATGTGTTTGCTACCTATTAGAGGCTGGTGGTGAAAACAGCTGTGCCCAGAATTTCCTTCTCAGCTCAGGTCCTAGAAACCAACAGAATGCTAGGCAGCAGCTGTGTGTGGCTAGCACAGGTAAGCTTGTCAGTGGGGTGTCCATTTAGCTCTGGTTTGGCGAGCCCTGGAGGTGGGGAGGATTGCTAATTTTGAGTTTTCTTCCAAGTACTTGGAAGAAGACTCAAAGTTAGCTATCTTCAGGATCAGTGAGGTGTTTAATATGAGGTCAGAGTAAGCACAGATGTACCAAGCTATTTACGTTTCTGTTCCTTCAGGCTGTGAGAGAGTGATATTTCAAGGAGATAACAGGAAGGCTGTACTAAATATTGTACAGTTTCTGTGTTTTACCCTGTTGAGCTTTCAGCCTCTTCATGTTGGTAGCCATTTGAAAATCTTTTGTCAGGATCCACAATCTGTAAGACATGCACACTGTCACAGACTGGAATTTTAGCAATACTAGCCAAGCTAGCCATGCTAATTGCTGGGACATTTTAGAACAAGATACTAAAGACAGTTTAAAATTAGAACTCAAAAATAATTTTGTCCTGGTTTAAGATTGTAAGATGTTTTACAGGAACTGCTCTCTCACAAACGCTGTGTGATGTACTCTTCTGGTAAGGTAAATAATTAATGACTACTCACCGTAGAATGGCTAGACATTAATATTCTGAATGCTGTTCTTATATTTTTTAATATTATAGTTCTAAAAATAGCTAAAATTGGCCAAAATAAGTGTTGGCAGGTCAAAGCTCTACAAAAGCTGGCTATCAGAAATCATTAACAGCTTTCAGATCGGTGCATCTTTAATTTTGTAGCAGGACTGAATTCCAAATTATATTTATTTACTTTAAGAAAATGAGCTGTTTTCCAAAGCTCTGCATAGATATTTTCCTCTTATATTTCAACCACCTTACTTCCTTCTCTATGATGTTTTCACTTGTTTATTGGGTTGTTCAATCCTTCTTTCTTTCCTTTCTATTTTTTTTTACATAACTTAAACATGTTTGGTATAGTCTACAGTCTTAAGTCCACAAATCTTAAATTGCATCAGTTGGAAACTTTGTGCTCTGGTTTGCCAATCAGATATTGGTATGCAATAGATTATTGTTTCTTTGGAAGTTTAATGACGCCATCTTATGTCCACAGTAATGTTTATATCCTGTACCTGTTCTGTTGTTAAGCGGTGACTCAGAGGTCTAAACTTTGAAGTTAATATAAACAATGATAAATATCTGCACAACAGTAGGCCTTTATACTGTAATTTTAAAAGTGTGAAAGCTTAGAGGATGGTTTTTACTTGCTGCAAGTAAGGATTATTACCATCAGAGTGCTAGTTCCCCATTCATAAGTTAAAACAAGTTATATTACAGTTCCTTTTTGCTGTTCTTACAGGGTTTACAAATTCAGGTATAATATGCATTCATAATATACTAATAAAACTAATTTTAAAATAGATAAACTGCTTCAGCAATATAACAACATAAAATATTGCCTCTGTTATGCTATATTGTATCTCAATTTTTGTATCCAAATTCTCCCAGATCAAGCAGAGTTTTGCTGCTTATTTAGAGTTTGATACTAGCATACTGTCACCCTTATTTTCAATCATGTGTGACATCTGCCTTTGTCACATGATATTTTCCCTCTAGGCTTTGTGTATTGACAAAACTACATTTGAACTGCTCTAAGAAAACAGGAACAGTGTGGTCTAATAAGACCTCACTAGAAACAATTACGTTTTCATGGAAATAGGCCTCAGAGGTTTAGAAAAGTGTGTATTTACTAGTTGTCTAGAATGTTAAAAACATGACCCCTTTTTTGCAATGCTTTGTGTTTGCCTGTGCTTATAAAGGAAAGCTAGAGCCAAATCCCTGCTTCAACTGTGTTTATACTGGAGACATTCCTCTAATCCCTCTTTCTTTCCAATCCATGTTCAATGAAGTCTTGCATCATCAACCCTGAAGACTGGGTGCCATTGTGCACCACATTAACCCGATCAATAAAGATATGAATCTTTACATATAATTTTATACAAATTTTAAAACTATATTGGACCAGCAGTTCATTTAGGAAGTGAGCATAACATTTTTTTTTCTTTGTGGAATTTATCAATAAAACTTACGATAGTTTAAGGTTATAGGTGAGCCTCTAGTAACGAAATGATTTGTGCACAATCACCATCCGTTCTACCAGGATGGCCTGTCATATAGCCCACAGCTAGGAGAGAAACTACATACCATATATATATTTGATCTTCTATGCATGGTTTTGTCTATGTGTGGATTGGAGTAAAATCACAACGGAATTATAACTTGATAATTCAGTTCTTGTTTTTGAAGTCCATATAAGTAGCTTGTTGATGATTATTTCATAAGGAAAAAGGCATTTAATGCAGCTATTGTTTTCATGTCCATGATGAGTCCATGTGAACCTATCATTGACACTGTAACACCTGGTTTATATCCATTTTTCTGTTCTTACAAAAGGTGTTTCACAACTGCAGCACATGCATTGTCTGTAGGTGGCATTTTATGTGGTTTCAGACTGTCGTGTCCTTATATTTGTAGCAATCTGCATGCAGCATTCATTGCATTTTCCAAACACAAAAAGCATCAAGGTAGAGTTTGCAGGCATGTTTATTTTTACAACCATATACACCATTAAACATAGAGGGAACAATTATGCCAAAATGTTACCTAGTCTTCTAAAAATGGAGAAGAATTATTACCCCTTATGAGCCCAAATTTTGTATTTATAGTTATTTTAGAAATGGACGTTCTCTATAGTCTCTTCTTCTGCTTACCAGTGGATGAATACAGGCAGGTTTTCTGCATCACCATCCACTGTTTAAAATAAACACTGCAGTGAAAACAGTGTGCCTCAGGCAAGGGTATAAAAGTCAAAGGGGCATTCTTTTTGTCCGACTTTTCTTAGGACATCTGGCGCATGACAGTATACCCGAGGTTTAACTCCACTTGGCCTCCTTGCGTGTGCATGTGATGGAGGAAGTACAGTTTGAGAATTTTTTTTTTTCCATATGAATGTATGGTTGAGTGCTCTCTGTGGTCAATAAAACTATATTAAAAAAAATCTATTTTCTATTTATTGCACATAACTCCATTTCTGTCTGTTTGTAGCTCTGAGGATGAACATGCTACGACTTGCAAATGCAAAGGGTGTTTTTAAGGTGTGTACCTGCAAATAAAAAAACAGATAAGGGGTTGTTGGGACCAAAATAAATAAAAATAAATCTTAAACTACTTTTGATGTAAGCAATGATGAGGCTACTGCAAACCAATAGGAGCAATGCCATAATTAAAAATAAGCAGTATGGCAAGAGTTGGCCTTTTCAAATATGAATCAAGCCAGTCCCCAGAACAGCATGCTGTATATGATATTGGCATGCAGTGTGTTTACAGCTTAGTTGCACAGTAGAATAACTAAACAGTTAGTAGGGCTGGGAAATAAATCAATAACAATATATATTGGGATAGACGTGATCAATATCAATAAAAAATACAATCCAATAGACAGTTCAAAAGTTTCACTGAACTCCAATCCAGAACCGCACAACATTTTGGGGGATGCAGGCAGAGGAAAGGCTTTAGCTGCTCAACCCCCCACAACCAGTTAAGCAAGGTGGGTGGCATCAGCTAACTCACTCACTCTTTGGTAAGCTCGCAACAAGCCATTGAGTAACTTGGTTTTAGGTTTTCCCTCCGTGCTTCATAACTGCATAAAAATGAAAAGAAGGTGTTAAAGGAGAAAATGAGTCCAACAACTCGAGAGCAAACTGTGGATAAAACAGGAAAGGTCACGTCACCAGTTTGGCTGTATTTCAGATATTACAACAAAAAAATAATCAATAACTATCAATATCGACTGATACGAAACGCTTATATCATGATACGTTTTTCATTCATATTGCCCAGTCCTAGCAGATAGCCTTAGAAAGTCATATTATACCTGGCTTCTATTAATATAACAGGGCCATATCAGTTTGAGCTAACCTTTTTTTTTATCATTCCAGCACAAATCTGAGTGCCTCTAAGTCAGTACTATGGCACAGCCCAGTTTCATTTTGTATGGTATCCCCTTTCTGAAAGGATTTTAGGTCAAAAATACGTTTTTATTATTGGCTTAATTTTTCATAATGTGTGGATTTTAACTGCAAATGCTTTTTAAAGGTGAGGAATAGCTTTGGTTTTCCTCAGGGTAAAAATATTTCTCTAAAGTCTACTCAGGGAGGAGTGCTTACTGTCTGCTCTGTTTTAAATGTGGGATGGCATGCCTCTACATGTAATGGGTGTGTATGTATTATGTAAAACCTGGTAAAATATAAAATCCAGCAGCCATAGAGAGAAATAGAAAAGTAAGGAGATGCAGTTTGATGACTGAGATATGACTCTGGTCTGTTATTGAGGAGTTTTCCAACTTTACTAGATAGAACCTTTGACCTGAAACATCTCCACTGCTCTGTTTGTCTGTGTCATCTCGTCTGAAGAAGAAAGTTATTTGTACAAATGCTTTAGGCAATTAACTACCTCACTGTTGTTGGCTGCACTGATGAGCCAGAAGTTCTCAAGCTCGGAGATTGGCCTCCCCAATGGGGCTCCAGTCAGTCTCCCGAGTGGGTCAGTAAGTAGATTTGATAATATGAAGAATGAATTTAAAAATGATAATCTGGGGGTTTCATAAAACACCAAAAATGTGTTTAATTTGGGGGGGGCTTTTCAAAGTTCTTCCCCAGTATATGAGACGGCAATATTAAATCTTAGCTTGGCTAAGAATGTGGAGTATAAGTAGGGATGATGATCTCTGAGAATGTAGGATTAGAATTTAAGAAAATAAAAGCCAAAGAAATAGGAATGGGAAGGCTAATATTGCCAAGCACTGTGTTCTTGTATTATCGTGCTGTATCAGATGTGGGCATATTTTTGCAAGTAAAAATAAAGCGACTAAAAGTGATGAAAGGCTTTGTTACATGGTTAATCAGAGGAAGGGTTGCATGACAGAGACTATCAAGGGTAAGGGTGGCATGAGGATTCACTTTGGAAATATTGGAGCTGCACAAAGGATCAGCTCCAGTTAGCTTAATAGCATTGATAAAACAAAGAAATTAGTATTTCAACATTATCATGTGTGTTACATTTACAATTAGTTGGCCTGTTTCAAGTTTTTCTCAGATGTATGATGTTTGTGTCCAATGACGTATTTTGATACCAGGTGTTAACAGATGAGCTACAGACATCTGTTTGATTAGATCGCCTAAGGCAGTAGATATTGACACAGTATGAAATGGAACCTAATGAGAAAAATAAATATTTGATGGTTTATGTTTGCTTTAACTCCATCTTCTTACAAATTAAAAGTACATATTCTGCAAGACTTTTTTCTTTATTTCACATTTTGCATAATATTTAAAGCACTGCAGGAAAGGGACCTCATTGTGTCTGATGTCACAGCAGGTACAGGTACATCTTAAATGTATCATGAAAAAGTTCAATATTTTTTGTCACTCACTTTTGAAAAGTGAGGCTCATATGTTCGATTGATTAGATGTTAGACTGTGGAAGGAAGCCAGAGTACCCGGAGAGAACCCACGCATGCACAGGAAGAACATGCAAACTCCTTGCAGAAAGACCCCAGGCTGGGTTCCAACCCAGGACCTTCTTGCTGTAAGACAACAGTGCTACCAACTGCACCACTGTGCAGCAAAATATAATATAATATAATATAATATAATATAATATAATATAATACAATATAATACCTTTTGGAGCTCAGTTGAAGAGAAAGCCAAAATAATAATAGATGATGCCAGATGTGAGTGTAGATATTCAGATAGGAAATAGTCCATTTCATTTAAGTGTTTCTGACACGCCTTAAAGTTTCATGCTAAGCGGATATTGTCTGTTGTCACTCCTTTTGTACATGTACTTTATGAGCATAGCATTTATTTACATAGGTGCAAATGCAAAGTGTGTGTGTTTTTTTTTTTTTTTATTATAGTCAGGGAAGGGAAGTACATAAGGTTATATAAAAAGCAATATATCACTCTGCAGGACATGTCCATGTGATTTAATGCAACATTTGTAATGATTAATGATTTTTTTAAAAAAAATTATATGGCTTTTCATTTTGGAAGTGTTGTTGTAGTTATGGGAGACACATCATTTAGCATGGATTTATTTCCTAAAATAAGTATGGCATTATAAGAACATGTATATCTAAGTACAAAATACCAAGGAAGAATGAGTAGATAGTAGAGGTAAAATTCTGTAAGCTTACTCTTGAAGTAAGTGGTAGTAAATTCTTTGGCACACAAACAAACATTAAGTAGGTTTGCTTCTGTCAACCATAAAAATAAGTTTAAATATGTAGTTTTTGTCATGTAAAAACATGGCTACACAGAATGTTGTGGTAAATTCCATCCTATAATCAAAATTCACTAAGCAATACAAGCTTAATCTGTTTTGCAATATGCCACCGACTTTTTTCTGCACCCAATTCTGTTAGTAATAGTCTGTCAGGGTGCTGGTCATGTCACCTCTTCAGGATTCGCTGCTGCATGCTGACTTTTCTAGGTTAAACATTTTAGCATTTTTTTAACAACGTATGTCTGTAATTCATTAAAAATGTAAATCACAAAAAATAACTGATATGTTCGGGTTTAAGTAAATGGGTACAAAATAGTTTTGCTTACAAGTGTGAAACGGAACTAGGAGAAGACCAAATAGAAGTGTGTGAGATACAAAATTGAGGTAAAAACTGCTAAGGGGCAAAATGGCCTATACCAAGTTCATCCAGACGAAAGCACTCAAATCCATCTATCCATCAAATCCAATAGATCCGAACAATCTGCCCCCTGTTCTTGTGTCAGGTCGCAGCTGTCCTCTCTTAATGTGAAAACACAGTAGGTACAAAAGTGATGAAAGAGTTGGAGAAAAGTATTTCCTTACACAGAGCTCCAGGTCCTGACCTGACGATGCACTCCTCAGAACTTTAAGAACAGTAAAAAGAAATTCTTGCACTTTGCCTAGTGTTATTTTACACTTTCTAAATTAGGAAAAGATCTTTGGTTTCTGTCATGTGGCATAGGCTATGTGCTCGTTGGTCACCTGTTTCTCCCTATCACTGGTGCTGTTGTATCTGCTCACATTCAGAGATTTCTCAGTATGCTTACATGTTGCGCAGTGAGAACGAATCTGATTTACCAGTTTACATTATTTAAGGCTTTTTGGTAAACTCTGCATTAGAAGCACCATCTGTTAGAATGTTCCAAAACAATAAGGTTTCTATTCTGAAATAATATTGAAACAAGTTTGTAAACATAGGTTAGTTAATTTGTTTGGTTAGAGAACTTCTTTGTAGACATGTCAGGGACACCTCACTTGAAGAGAGGATCAATTCCACATTCTCTTATTTAAATAAAGATTTGTAAAGATGGTTCAACTTTACCATAGATGTGCAGAGAAAGCCTCATTTAAATTAGTGGAAATTGCATTAGAACACAGAGACGGCTATTTTAGAAGCAGATCTGCCATTGTGTCTGCTTTTAGAATTGGATGGACACACAAACTGGGGTTTATAAACATTTAGCATATTTAACTATTTGCTAGGCAGGAAGTCAAAAACCGAAACATTGGCTATTTTGAAGCCCATAATTTTCCACCCATTTAACCTCTTAGTTGTAGGAATGTTTTATGAGGCCAGAACTATTATTATTTCTACAATTTTGTTTTTCACTGGAATAAGGTTTTCAGACAAATTCTCTTCTGATTTTTTTATATAGTACGAGTACATAACAATAGTTATGAGACAAGGATGGTCATTTATGTAGATGTCCTGCTGCAGTGCTGTCTGGTCTGCTTAGGCTGGCCAACTTGGTTTCATCTTTGTCTTTATTGACTGTAATGAGGTGCTTTCCCTCAGGATAGCTGTCCGCTTACCTCAGGCAATAATCTGTCTGCACACAAGTAAGGCTCATGGGTCATTGTGGAAAACTAGAACCTCTATCTGGTTAACTTCTGAATGTCATATTCCTCTTTAGCAGTCTGAAAGACTTCTAAGACAGCTTGTGTGTATGCTGGTAATGGTTATTGTAAAGTTGCTCTAGCACTCGTTCAGTCTGTGATGATGTGACTTCAACTTTACCGTTTGTGGTAAAAAAAAAAAAAAATACTTCAAAGGATGGAGGGAATGATGCATTATCCAAAGAGCCATGACACATACAATGCAAACTATATGCAAAATCTTAACCCAAAGTAAAGTATTTTCCATTGTTGAAGCACACTTCCTCCTCCTCACTTCTCCAGCTGTCTGCTGATAAATGGGTTAAGGTGCAGTTTTAGTCTTTTTTTACACTTGGCAGGGTAAAGTTCTTTTTCTTGCAAAGCTTGCATTTTATGTTGCTCAGCAAATGTCCTCTGTTGAAACATTTCGTATGTTTTAGTTATGTGACTTTTACTTTGATATTCCAAAAGATTTGTTTTAAATGGGAAACTTGTTATGAATTAAATGTCTCTGGGCAAGTGAAATACATAATGACTAGGGCTGCAACTAATGATTATTTTAGTTATCAATTATTCTATTGATTATTCTGACAAATAATCAATTAATCTAAAATTGGTACTTTTGCAGAGTCTTCATTAAAAGCTGCAGAAGGTAACTTTTATAAAAAATAAGTTTTTTACATATTTGCTAAAACTATTTCATGCCTTCTCACAGTGGTCCTACTGCCATCTGCAGTAATACACAACTCGGTCAGAAACAACCAATCAGAGCCAGGAGGAGGGTCTTAGCACTGTTAATCATGCTTGTGTAGTGCTGCTCATACCCTCCCTCTTGCTGTCTGTGCTACGCTACAGCTCCTTCCACACAGTGAAGCCTGTTGTGAATGCACAGGCTAGCAAGCATGACCACCATTGATGGTGGATGAACAGTTTTAATGTAATGGTAAGTTGTTTCTCCGCAGTTATCACATTGAGCAGCATGCACACGAGTGTGATTGACAGTGCTAAGACACTCCTCCTGGCTCTGATTGGTTGTTTCTGACCGGGAGCGACATATTTCTGCAGATGGCAGTAGGAGCACAGGGAGAAGGCAGAGGAGCTAGATGTTTTTACAGATTATCTGTCTCAAGACTGTGACAGTTTTAACAAAGATGTAAAACACACATTGTTATAAAAGTTACCTACAGCAGCTTTAACCACTTAAGCCTTTTTTATACAATATTAGAAATACATTAACCTCTTAACTGTCATGACACCAGTGTCCTCGTGGACCTATTGGATAACATGTAAGCATTTTGGAAATGACAGTTAAGGGGTTTCAAAGATACAAATCAACAATTCAGTTCATTTTTAAAATAAGAAAATAAACATTAGATTGTCTAAAATGCAATACCATAGCAATGCTTGATCATTTGTAGCAAAGTATGCATCTGCAGTTGAAAATACTACTTCTAACATCAACATGTGAAAAGCTCTGCTCTTTCTGCTTGTCTTAACATCAATACAGTGAAGGGCTAATCTGTTGAGAATTTTTTGGATTAACCAAGTAATAAATGGATAGCAAAAGGATCTTAATAGGACAATTTTTATTTTTTATAAAAAATTTAACCAGATGAAGCTAAAACTATGCCACTTGAAGAGTTTTGGGTAGAACAACAGACAAGGAAGGATTTTTTTTATTTTTTTTTTATCTTAAATGCAAAATGCATATATATTTTTTTGTACAGTTTTGGCTTAATTACTGTTCTGAGTATGTTGTTCTTTCACCAATTGGCCTTTTTTGAGTCTGTATACTCCAGTTAATGATTAATTGATTACTAAGCTAGTTGACAATTATTTCAATAATTGTTTCATCATGATTAATTTGATTAATCGTTTCAGCCCTAAAAATGACCTATGCATAAATTATCAATCTATCCCCATAAATAAATGCCTTTTTAAATACCTGTTATTGTTTTAGCCATCTTTCCACTTTCTTCCTATTAGTGTTAAAAAAAAAAATCTGTTTCATTTCTTCAGTTGAAAGGATGTGACACGTGTTGTGTTTGCTCAGTCTGGATGTCAGCAGTTTATCAGTTACGCAGTTCCCAGATGGAAACTTCCTGAGAATTAATAAGGTTGTGCCGATCTGTGTCTGTCTGGGAGGATGGGATTTTCAGTTTTGGAGTATGTAGAAATTTGGATCATACAAAGACACTTAGAAACATAGTAGTCGTAGTAGTGGTAGTAACAACAATGCTTTCATTAGACTGATTGGTAAGAACATTTCCTCACAAAGATGAAAAGAGCCACTTTAAGTTAGCGGAGGTAGTTGAAAATCAGTGAAAGATATAGATAAGAGACTAATCGATAGCTATGGTCCTATTCACTGTCCTTTTATCTCTGACAGAATACAAAATAAAAGACAACTCCAGGATGTTTGAATGGCAACACTGTAACCAATTCCATCTTATTCCTATAACCCACAACTTTTGGACTAGCATTCTTGCACTTAAACAATCCTTTACATAGCATCCCTTACATATGGATAAAAACACGCTGGAACATCAACTTTAAAACTTTAAGCTGAATATTATAAATATAGGTACAGCTTATTAAAAGCACATATCCTTGGGCTTGGTTTCTGTTGTTATGGACAAAAGAAATGCAGAGAGCAGGGTGCTCCTATGTTGTATGACCAGCGAAATCTTGCATCCATGCACCTGCAACATTATTAAAAGTAAATAAATATTTGATTTAATATTGATCTGTTTTTAATATTTTTAAATATGTGTAGAGTACATTTATTGTAGACTTGACTATAAAGCTAATTTTTTGTTGTAGGTTGAGACTGACTGACAAACTGGATGAACTATTACCAACAATGAAAGAACATTAGTTATTTGTGGAATCTAAAATCATACCTGATGTTTTCTCAGAAGTGCTGGTAATCATTTTCAGAAACTGATATTTCAGAGTATAGTTGTAACTGAACCAAAAAGCAGGGTAAAGATATCCCTCAGTGGGCTTTTTGTTGACAAAGTAAAAGGAGCAAACATACAAGATTTTTAATGGTGCTTTAAATTTAGATTTTTCACCTAAATTCATCTTGTTTCAGTTTGGGTGCATGTTTAACACACAGTTGTTGAAACCATAACTTAACTCATTTTATTTCTTCATTTCATAAATATTTGTTTTATGATGGAAAAACAGCTTTAGAAGACTTCTAAGGGTATAGGTGCCTTGAACAGTGCAACAAGTGCTGGAGCTACACAGGGCACATATCTGTAAAAGTGTGATTATTAAAACTGACAAAAGAAATAATTTCTGCTAACTTACAGGAAGTTGCACAATCAGTCATAAAGCAATACTGCTAGGTATAATGTGGTTATTTAAGGAAAAGTAGAAGCACATACAGAATGTTCTTTGTAAGTTATTTGTCGGAGTAACTGTAATATCAGTTTGTCACAGAATTTATGACCAAAATGTCAGCTTTCTACCACCGTTGCCAACCTCTTAACTAGACTAACCCTAAAACAAATGTGGTTAACCTTGACTTAATTGACCTGGCAAAGTTCTTAGACCTTGTCAGCACAAGGACTTTTATGCTCTACCAATGCATTGGCTTTGTGCCAGGACCTCTCAGGTGATTATGTTCCACTGGACCTGGAAGGGTAACATTAAAAGCAATGTCTCCTGTACTTTCAGACATTCATGACTAACCATGGTTTACGCTGTGCAGTGCAGTCACCCTGATACTATTTCAGTTCATCTTTTGTGTGGCTAAAATGCTGCTCAGGGGTTTCTATTTGCCATCACTTGAAAGACTCATCAGGCAAAGCCCAAAGTTCATTGGACCCTAATCAGAGAAACACTATTTACTGACACTGCATCACAGGTCTGCCATTCAGAGGGACTTTAATACACATATGAACTTAGTTTGAAGGTCTTATGGTTTTAACAATATTTTGAATTCCGGGTAAGATGTGGAGGAGACGGTTTTAAATTCATAAAATTATTTCAATAGGGTTGCTGTCTAAGAAACATGTCATTAGCACAGTTTGTGCAAATGAGAGCATGAAACTCAGATGATATACAATACAGCAGAGGTGTCCAAAGAATGTGGGCCAATATTGTCAAGTTGGAAGTAGTCAATGGCCACAAAAATCTAATTTTCTTCTTTATTAAATTTGCAGCAGTAAATTTATTGATTTGTAGTTTTACATAAAATAAACTAAACATGTAGAATTTTCATGAAATGAACAAAGTGGTTGGATTGTTGAAAGATAGCATCTCTAAATCATATCAATCCGAAATATAAAAACTTTTTTTTTTTTTTTTTTTTTTTTTTTTTTTTTTTTTTTTTTTGCATAAACACCTTATTGAAAGAGAAACATCCAATTTCCTAATTTTCATAAATTATGCTTAAAGAAAAAATGTTTGCTGTTGTATCTCTAATTTGCTATTTTAGTAAGAGTTTAATTTGTCTGTAAAAATCTTGCCTCAAAATTTTGTGTCCATCCGTATTAACCGCTGGGCTTGGAAACCCAAATTTATATCATTCTTGAATTGTAGTCATCAGCTGCACAAATCCATTCCAAGGGGCACAGATGGCCCTCGGGTCGCACTTTGAACACCCCTGCAGTACAGTATGGTGCCCTGGTTTGAATAATGTGACTCAAATGCTTTGACATTCACATGGACTAGATCAGGCATCATAGTTCACTTAAACCCCATTGTGAACAGTGTGTACAACAATAAGAAATAGTACTAACAATCCAATACATACTTTATGGTTTAACTCCAGGTTTCATAATTAGCTGGTATTACAAATTTCTCTTTTTCATAACCAAAAACTGGACCACAAATGGGATGAATAGAACTGTCAAATGTTACATGCCAACTTTGGGCATCTCTCTAGATTCATCACCACACTTTGCAAGAAACCTTTCCACCTCCAGAGGAACCCGATTTGGATACATTATATTCTTGTTGCTTACAGATGTCCTTGTAATCCAAGTCAGTTAAAAAATGTTGCACAGATTGATTAAATTTTAGCCTGCTAGCCTGAGTGTCATGAGACCTTAATGACACAGACTTGCATTATGCTGACTGATTTCTGTATGGATTACATTGATGTTTTGTTCTGCGGTGACTAATCAGTTGCATGTGACGTTTGGCCTTTGCCATTAGATAAGGTAGCTTTTTTAACATAAGCAAATGCTATAACAATACACCAAGAAGATAAGTTTCCTGTCATGACTGAATTAATCAGGGAAGTGTATGCCCACTCAAAGATTTATAGCAAATAGGAAGTTTACCCTTCAGTATTCATAAGTATAATTTAATGAGTTAATTGCATGTGGCACATTTTATCTGTAACCCCCCCAAAAATGGCCAAAATCGAACTATAAAGTCGATATAATTGTTACAAGTCATACAATAAATAAATGTACCTTTAAGTCTTTCACATAATAATTTCTTTTTCATAATTGGTAAACACATTACAAAAATCTTGATGAGGTAGAGAAACCATAGTATGGAGCTAGATAAACTTCATGTGACCAATAAAAGGTGTCATAAGTCTGTGGATGTAAAGAGTGATTTTTTTCTGTCTACAGTTATTGCTAAAGTAACCTCTTTCCTCTTTCACTTGTAAAATCATGGACCTCCTTGAGTATGTCATGTTTAATAGAAGACTGCATAGTTTTATCTGAGAGTGTTGCTCATATCCTTCTATTGCACAAGTCAGCAAACCAGCCAAAGCTTCTTTGGGGATTATTATTGTTACTCTGTTACTCATTGGCTATTGGCCTGAACGTTGATGATGTTAGTTCAACATCCCGACAAAAATAAATAAATGTGTGTGTTTATATATATATATATATATATATATATATATATATATATATATATATATATATATATATATATATATATATATATATATATATATATATATATATAATTTTTTTTCAGGTTAAATATCAAACTTGTTTTGTGTCTCCAACCACTCTTGGTTTGCAACATTGAACCATTGTTATCTGTAGCTTCAGATAAATTATCTGTAGATTTATGTTATTGGGTAAGCAGGAGCAGCAGAGCATTAGGGAATGCTGAGCTAGTTATTTGCTAGAAGATTAGGGTCACCAGGCATAAGGAGCTCTGAGCTCCATTTAAAAGCTCTGGTCATCATTCGCTAATCCATTCTAACTCAGTCATGTATGTAGGTGAGAAATTAAATGAGAAATTCACAAGAAATTCTTTACAGTAAGTTATTGAGCCCAACTAGGATATCAGGACACTTTTCCAAATTTGGAATAAGATGAATTTCTCAGAAATCAGGGGACTTTTCACTACAGTTATCTTCTGATACATAACCAAAGAATTCAGAGTACCTTAACTAGTGACTGGGATATTTCTCACAGCGGTACACAAACTGGGAGCCTTGAGGTTACTTGGTTCACACCCCGCGGGTCTTGCACCCATCGCCCTGCCCTCTGTTCATTGGCTTTGTCATTCCAGCTGTGATCTTGTCAGAGAACAGAGAGCATTATTCATGTCCTCAGAGGGGGGCAAATCCTAATTGAAATTCCAGTCTTTCCTACTGGAATGAAGTTGGGCCCAACAACACCAACTGTATTATCCTAGCCCTGTCACCTTGAAAGGCCCATCTGAGGAGTGTTTTGTTGGCCGCACAGGAAACAGATTAGACAAAAAAAAAAAGCCATGTGTCAGGGAAAAATAAGAGAAATGAAGCAGGACAGGATTTAGTGAGAATTGCAGCTTTACAGTGCTCATTTTCAATGGTTTAATGTGAACCTGTCTTCTGTACTGCAGTAAATAAAGGACTGGACTGTCTAGGATTCCTGGCTGTCAGTGTGGTCTGCATGCTAATGACTGGGTGAATGAATCGGTGCCATTCTGACAGTGGAGAAGCGAGTACAAGGAATCCCTTTCTTGTTACTGCACCCTCATACCCCTTTCTTGTTACTGGACCCTTTTTTTATTTTTGGTCTCCAGCTTCAGAACAGCAACTACACATAGTCATTTGTTTGGGATATTATGTTGAGCAGAAACAGAACATCTGTGGGCTTAATTTTTCATCATTCAGCTCTAAATCAGTCCATGATGAGTATTTTTACAAATATTCTACTGGGGATTTACTGTGCAAGTAGACTGATATGGGTTGCTGTAGTTGTTATATGAAGCTTGTGTTGTTTCAGAAAATATAAACCCATCTTTGTGTATTACTATCAAGTATCTTTTTCTGGCCTGTCAGCCACACCTTGTCAGGTGTGTTCTGTCTTGGGGTCGATTAATCAAGTCTGGTCTCTTTGTGTCAGGATCATGAATAAAAAGGTATTGTTGATTTCCCATGTTCTAAAATGCCCTGACAGCATTCCAGTCCAATCATAACCATGTTTGCTTGAGAGAGAAAATAAGAATCCACTGATTCAACTAACTTGAGCTTTTCTTACTTAATATCACTGCAACAAGACTGAAGTATACTGTGTAGTTTTAATGTATGTATGTCAGATTTATTGTCCTTCTTTAACACAAAAAAGTGTTCTCTTTTGTAGTATCTACTGAGAACAGGTTTAAATATTTCTTTTTTAAAATGTTACAGTCGGTAATACTCATTCCATAGCAATGCTTTAATTCATGTAATCGCAGATCAAATTAATGTGAATCGTGGCAACATAAAAATGTGTACTGATCTAATAGTTTCTTTACATATCGCAAATTTGCAGCACATGTCATCTCAAGGCACTTTACAAGTTAGCCAGGTTCAATTCCATATCCAGTTACACAGAATGCATTTCAGTCCACAGATCAGTTCAGTGCATTCCAATACAAACCAATAATAGTCAGATTTAGATCCAATTCCATATACAGTCATATTCTATAAATTAGAATATACGTCCTGGCGAGTGTCGTTTGTGAGATTAAGAAAATCTTGAAAATACCCTTTGAAAATAACCTTTAACCAGGTATTAAACATACTTTTCACAAATCCCACATTTCTGTTTTTAAAAATGTTTTTGTTATGGTCTGTAGTAATATTCAAATTTTATATGTTTTCATTAGCTGTAAGTGGAAAATCATTGTAATTAACAGAAGGCTTTCAAACATCCATCAGTGTGTAATTAATCCATATAATGTGTTTCACTTAGTGATAAAGTTCCTAAAATGAATGGGCATTTCAGTAATATTCAAATTTATTGAATGGTCCAGTTCAGTCCTAAATAGGGATGTTTTGGTATATATTTTTCAGAGAATGATAACCTTGAGTAAAACTGCCATGGTTTACCAGTTTAAAACAAAGCAAAAAAAAAAAAAAAAAAAAAAACTCACCTAGATAATTAATAGTACAACTTATCTAAAAGTAGGCCAACCTGTTATTTTCAAGCTTCCAGCATTCTGAGGTGAACGAGTCTTCATCAGTGCAGGCAGCACAGTGTAGTGTGAGACTAAGTAAAGTTATTATTGCGTAATTGCTGTGATATTGGAGTCACGGTTGTTGATGTTGTAGCAGTGGCTCAAATGTGCTGTATATGTCATGGGAGCTACAGCACCCATGACAGAAATCTTCAGCATGTCCAAAATAACTTCCATAGCACTCTGGCTTATCTTGGACTCAGAGTGTGCATGCTATATTGTCAAATGCTTTGGAAACAAAAGGGACAGAACAAAAGGCTGATATGCAACAATGTGACAGGGGTTGAAGTATAACAGAACAAAATCAGTGTCAGTTGATCAGACTAATCAGTTAAAACGCTATGTATCTAACAGCAATATCTGAACTGACTACATGCATGCACATAAAATTTAATCAGCAAACCAATATCAGATTTAAAATGAGAGTTTCCTTACCTAACCTCTCTTTTCGGTCTCACAGGGATTGAGCTGTGCCTGCCAGGATGGCGGTTTTCCATGACCATGGTGGCTAGCTTTGTGGTTTTGGGTGGTCAGCTCCTCATGCCTGGAGTGGCGTACCTCTGTCGCGACTGGCAGGTACTTCAAGCTGTCATCATCTGTCCCCTGGTGCTTATGCTGTCCTACATTTGGTAAGAAAAAAAGAAAACTTAGCAATATGCTCCGGAATAGTTCAAAGTTCTCTGTTTTTGAATTTTTGATTTTTTTTTTTTTTTTTTTTTTTTTTACATAATTTTACCATATGGTTAGACCAGCAAAATAAAAGAATCCATTCAGCAGTAAAAGGGCAGAATGAGGGAAGAATGATGTACTGAGTGAGGGGCAAATATTTTCCTGCACTCATCAGGATTTGATTTTTGCTGAGATTTTGAAACATGTATATGTATTTAAAAGCAGCCAGAAATAAGATGTGTTTGCTGAATTTGTTCAGTGAGGTTTATTTATTTTTACTGTGACTCTCTTTCACTTTCACAAGCCAGTCTGAATGAAGTTATGAGGAGCACAGTCAATATGTCAAAGAATAAATGCTGTCACTTTACCATACTGATGATGCCATTAATGTTACACATCTTTTTTGCTTATATGTCCCTACAAAATACAAACCTGATCACTGATCAGTAATTGTTATACAAGAAATTTTCATTACTGTAAAACAGGGAACAGAATTTACAGGGATTTCCAGTAGAGAAGTGAAACAGTCGACACACACAGCCATAGCCACTGTTTTCCAGCTTTGTTCTGTACGTAAAGGTTTTCAGATCTCCTGTGGACAGTGCTGGCATTGAAAATGTACCAACACTTGTACAACGTAAACATGGAGGAAAAAAATAGACACCAAATGAATATATTTATGTTTTAACTTATTTGGATATATGGGTATATATTATCAATAGTGAAAAATTGTTGCAATCCATAAAACTGTTGATTTCTGAAAACTGGAGATTTCTTTAAAGTGTTTTTTTAGAAACACCCCTGCATTTATTCTTACCTATCATTCAGACATGATTAAAATGTTACTCAGCATTTTGAAGTAGTTGTTTGTTTAAATCTCAGACATTTACTTTGTTGTGCTCCTGACTGTTTAAGTTGGAGTGAACGCCATAGTGAGATGAAAGAGCTCTTTGAGGCCTTCCATACTAATTAGTTAAAACGTCAAGGATTTAAAGAGGTCTCAAAATAATTTGAGTTCACCCATTCCACTGTAATAGTAATGAGAACAACAGCCAACATGCCCAGATTTAAGCAAGTTCACCCTGAAAGCAGACCACAAGATGCTAAATGAAGTCTCCAAAAATGCAGTAGATTTTGCTGCTGGTGAAAGGAAAGTGCATGTCTTCCCAGTCAGAAAGAAACTTTTCAAGTGTAGCTTACATGGGAAATGTTCAAGTAAGAAACCCTTGCTCTTAAAAAATGATATAAATAAAGGCCAGACTAAAGTTTGTTAGAGAGAGCAAAGACCAAGACTTCTGGAATAATCTTCTTTAAACAAATGGTTGTCTACTAATGAATTGTTTGGACACAAGAGCAAAGGATCAGTCTGGCGTTAAACCTAATACAGCATTCAAGGAAAAGAATTTTGTACCATATGTAATGTGACCTGGAAATATGACGATTTGGGTTTACATAACCTAAAACATACAATTAAATTTACAAAGGACTGGCTGAGAATTAGAAAATGGAAAGTCCTGAAATGGCTAAGTCACATGCAAGGGTTAGGGTTGATTGTGAGTAGTGTGGCACAATTTCCTCAGACTAATGCTAAAGATTGGCAAATGGCAACAAGAAATGTCTCTCTCACCTTATTTCAGCTAAAGGTGGTGACAGGAGCTTTTGGGGGTATGGTGTCTTCCTCAGATAGAAGACAGATTTCTATTGATATCTTGTTTAAAGACTCAAAGAAAATATTATTTTTGGGCTGTGTAAGTACAATTAAAACACTTAATTTTATGGACATTAAAAAAATTTCATTAGACCATGATAGGTGAACATTTATTAACAAAAATCTCAATATTTTATGGGGTTTCCTAAGTTTTTAAATGACTGTAATGTTCATTTTTGTTTAAGTGCAGTCATGTCCTTGTTTGTTCAAAGCTTTCAAAATTTAAATACCTGTAACAGGTTGTGAGACTAATAGTAAGGATGAGAAATGTTCAAAAGTGGCCCAGGAAAATAAGATCAAATAAATGTAGAAATATCCAACCAGGGTTTCATAATGACATATAGTAAACTTTTAAAAATGGAGGAAACAGCTGAACAGGACTTTGGTTGTGAAGATGTGTTTCTTTCATTATAAGTTGCAAGCTCTGCAGATTGACCAATGCAGTTGACTGTATTTCTGTAAACAGTTAATCAAACTAAGGCAAAAAGATTAAAGCTGTGCTTTACAAGTGTAGACAGCTGTCCAATAGAAATTCAGCAATAACAATTCCAAAACTGTTCCTCTGCTATAGTGAGGGGATCATTGTACAACACACTGCAAAAAATTTGCAAACCAAATTTTTGTGAAACAGGAGGGAAATATGTGACATGAGCAAAACAACTTATTGTAGCATGCACCACCTCATGAGTCTTTTTAAAGTTCTAAAAGCATTTGCATGAGGCTTAAGGTATTGTTTTAAATCTGTTGGCTGTTTTTGTGCTTAGGTGCAGTCATTCTACTGACAAAATACCAAACTTCTCACATGCATTTGTGCAACATGTAGCACTATAAATATCAGGTAATGGAGCATATCAACTGACAATAGCTGTAGCTGTAAGAAAGGCTGAGAGACGGTACCACTTAAAGGTGGATAACAATGTCTCGCTGGAAGAAACCTAGTTATGTTTAAATGGCACAGTAGTTGACAGAGTGACATTTCAGCCAGTCTCTCAATGCAAGGACATTTTAATTGCATTGATCGTTTTTATGTTCTATAATAACAAAAATATTCCCCACCTATTTTACAGGATTTTTCCTGAGTCGCTGCGTTGGTTGCTGGCAACCCAGCAGTACTGCCGCTCCAAGTGGATCATGGGACACATAGCAAAGAAAAATAAAGTGGACATGGAACTTGATGTAGATAACATCCTTACAGGTAATAAATCAAACACATCATTAATTCATGGATATGAGATTAAGTTTGTCATGTTTTATAGGTGCATCTCAATAAATCAAAATACTAAGGTATTGAAAAGCTAGTTTTTTTTAGTAATTCATTCTAAAAAGTGCAACTCATTTATTTTATAGATTTATTACACACAGAGATATATCAGGGGTTTATTTATGATAGTTTTGATGATTATGGCTTATAGCTAATGAAAACCAACAATTCAGTTAAAATACAAAAGATGATTACTAAAGAATATGGCTGATCACAGAAGACTGTGTCCCAGCATACTGATTGAAAATATAGTGGAAGGAAAAAGTATTTTCTTTTTGTTTCATACACAAATGTTGGTCTACTGAAAAGTGTGTCAATGTACTGTGCAGTATATACTATTAATACTTATTTAGGAGTCTTTAATGCATTAATGTATTAATGTAGTTGTCATGGTGATTGGCCTGTGGCTCTTTTTTTTTTAGCTGTTATGGCAGTCCAGGTTGCTTTAACAATTACCTTTGGTTTATCTACAGTGCTAGATCTGGTATTTATTATCTTTCCTCCAATAATACCTCATATTTTCTCTATGGGGTTAAGGTCAGGTGACCATTCAAATTCTTAAATTGGGTTTGCTTTACAGTCAGTTCCAAAGTACCGATTTCTATGGTGCTTGTGCACCCTTTTATACTGCATGTTTTCCCTCCACTTAAGTTTCTGTTGATATTCTTGGATACAGTGCTCTGTAAACAGCCAGCTTCTTTAGCAATGACCTTTTGTGAATTACCAACTCTTTGAAGAATGTAAATGATGGTCTGCTGGAAAACTGTCCAGTCAGCAGTCTTATCTGTGATTGTGTAGGCCATAAAATAAAATCTGTGAAGTAAAAATCTCTTTTATTGATTTTAAGTTTTTGAGCTGGAGTTTGGGTTTTCATTTGCTGTAAACTGTAATCATTAAAATGAACAGAAAAAAAGTATATTACTTTGTGTGTTTTGAACTGATGTAAGAGTTTCACTTTTAGAATTAACTGAAATAAAATAACTTTCCAATGCTAATCTAATATACTGAGATGTACACGTATATTAAAAAGCAAGATTTTCAACTACACATTTAGTTGAGGCATTTTATTCATTGTTATCTGCCAAGCTGTTCACTCAGTCTGAAAAACACTCGTTTCTCCAGCTGTGCTTTCCTAAATTAGAGAAATTGACAAGGTTATGTGGATTTCCTGTCTTGTTACCATAGTAACATGCCACTAAAGAGGTGGCAGTGGGAGCTGAACATTACATTATGACACACTCAAGTGTTTATTAATTTTATTATAGCCTGGACAAGTGAGCATGAGCTGAAGCAAATGGTCAAATGGCAGATGGGAGCAGGTCAGGCACTTTGACCCTGTGTACATTTTTCTGTTCTCAGGGGACCAGTCAGAACCAAAGCAGACTGAACTGTGCTGATGACATGGCACATTGCATTTGCGTCAAGCTGTAAAACTGGAACACTGATTAACATGCTGTCTTTTTGTTTTTTTTTTCTGTTGCATGAAAATCAAGAGATTTTGAAATGTAAATAGAGCTAATCCTGGAAACAAGCCCAAAGAGGAACCACTAAATGAGAAAATAGCACTTTTTTTTCTTTAGACACATTGGATGTGAGCTGATGCAGCAGTTAGACAGAAAATCTGCCACCATACGCTTAAATTTTTCCCGTCTCAAACTAATAGGCTGTCTCAACACAAGAAGAATTTCTGCACATAGTAACAAGCAATGCATGCATTGGCACTAATTAAGCCATCTTTGGAAAATTCACCCAATGATTTGCTTAGATGTGAGCAGGAATAACCTTACACGGTGTTTTGAGTCTTGGCCAGGGAAACACCGGAAAGCCTGCAGTGCTTCGGTCAGAGATGAGTTTCAGGGGGTGGTGCGGAATGCTGACAAGTTTCTGAGTCAACATGAAAGTACAATGCCGTATATCAGAGGTGTGTTTCTGTGGCAACCTCAGATCTAATACCAAAACATCCACTGTGTGCTGTGTCACACATAATCTGCTGTACGGGGAGTGTTGCTTTCCCAGAAACCTGTTATATTCAGAGTACTGTCATCCCAGTCTCGCATGAAGCCTTCACATGTAAAAGATTTTGTGGTTTTATTATTAGATCAAAGTTTTATTTTATTGATTTAAAACTGATTTAAAGAAAGATTTAAAGAACATTTTGTTATTTTTTGTGTATTCATAACAAACATTTGTGTTTGGATCCATATAAAAATAAACACTGTCCAGTCACTTGTCCACATCTAACAAGCTCAGATTGTTTTTGTAAGTCTCTTTTTGAGGAAAAGTTTTTGTCAACCGCCCAAAAAAGAATGTTTGACAGAATAAAAAATGTGTGTTTCCAAATATAAACAAAGCTGCCTCACTGCACATTGACAAAAATAAGTTTTGTGCTGCAAGCATGAGATGGAAGCTACATCAAAACACCTTTTTCCTGGGAAACATCTTCTTCCTGAGAAAATGAAAAAAAGACTGGATTAAAAAAAAAATCCTCAATGGTCTTGTTGTTGATATCCCTTTCTTTTCTTCTTTTTTTATCTTTTGTAAATCTGTCAACTGAAGCTCAGATCAACCCAGATGGCCTTTAGGTTTTATAGTACCCTTTAGGGCTGCCACTAACAACTAGCCATTTATTTATTTTATTTATTGTTTTGTTAGTTATTAACCCATATAATTATTTTTTATTAAAACAAGCACATTTCTACAGAAATAACTTATGTTTTAGTTTATCTTTCTTTCAATAAACTTATGCATTTATTGAGCATATCAGAGAACTGTGCTTTCAATTACAGATTGTATGTCTTTACTGCCACCTCCAGCACAGCCAACCTAAATGTAAATTAACCCCTTATTATTTAATTATTCATAAATAAAAAAAACCCCTGAATATTCAAAATGTGTAAATATGATGAGACGGAGCTGGAAATAAACAAAAGTAGACCTCAGTTCCTTCATGTGTGCAACTCTGAAGGAAAAATAATGTTTCTGTTAAATGCTTTACTTAAAATGTTATAATGGAAACTGTAACATTTACACTCTAAATTGTATTGAAACATCAAACTTCAAACATTTCCATAAACACCTAACATAGCAGACATGCAGCTGCTATGTTAGGTGCATTTAGCGGCTAAGAAAAACCTAAGGTAGCTTTGTCTTTACTGTCAGCTCATCCGTAGCCCATGGGTGTTGTCTTTTCAATTGCTCATCACGAATGCTGCTCTTGGTTCTGTGGTTTGCAACAAAACCTCACAGATAAATCTGTAATAGAACTTTTATGGCCCAGCTTATTCAACAGCAAAGCAGCTGCTTTATCAAACATGTTTGTTTTGAAACTGTAGCTCAGGCGGCGCCAAACAGTGAACAGAGCTAAATAGGACTGACATACGCAACCTGCTTATTCATGTTCAGCGCAAGAACTGTTGCATGCTGCAGCTGCTGGCTTTTCTGCATACACAGCAATTTAGAGGACAACAGTTGCTACATTGTTTGAAAGTTTAAGAAAATAGGGTTATGAACAGTCTCCTTAAAGGTAAGACATTCCAAATAATTTAGTGTGTGAGAATATTGCTAACAGACATCAGTTCAGAAAGTGTAAACCTTCATGTCAAACAGTTGACATGCTTTCCAAACTGCTATCACAATAGCAGTCTTAGCCATTAAATAGCACCTGAAATAAATCCAGGCACTTCCACAGGCACCAATGAACTACTGTTTATACCCCTGGTTAAGTGGTGTCATGGGAAAACCTTGGCTTAGGTTAAAAGCTCTAAAAATATTTACTCATAAAAGATTTAGTTGGAAATAACAAAAGAATACTGCATAGTGTACTATAGCAAAAAAGAATAAGTCCATTTACTTATTCATCTTGTTGAAGTTTGTAGTATTGGTTCCAGTCACCAAAACATTGTAACTAAAGAAAAAAAAATGATTACAATAAATAAATATTGTGTCACATTCAGCTGAGCAAGCCTTCTACTAATTTGTTCCTCAACCACAATAGCAACTTTTAAAACTCACTGAAGTATAACTTGAATTAAATAATTAAGCTATTGTGATTTCAATATTGACTAAAATAATATTTTTTTTTTTTTTCCTGCAACCAAATTATAAAATATCAAAGCATGTCCATTTGTTTGATTTATTGCATGGTTTGTTTGTTCCCAGAACTACAAAATGCTCTTCAAAAGAAACCCAAAAGGACATGCATCGTGAAAATGGCTGGTACAAGGAACCTGTGGAAGAACATCGTTGTCCTGTGCGTCAACTCGTAAGTGTCAATTCCAGGCAGATGCTGAAGAGACATTGATGTCTTGGGGTTCTAATCTATCTGCATGTGAGGATATGAAAACAATGACAGGAGGAGCTGCTGCTCACATAAATAAATGGACGGGGGTAATGCCAGTCAGAGCCGCCATTTGGTGCACTCAAAATGCCAATATAAACATGCAAGTTCAATACAGCATTGATCTCTACCTCTGTCTTCTGTATTGTTGCTTCTCCCTGTTTTTATCCCTGATGGGATTTCCCCTCTGCTCATCTCTCCATCTGAAGTCTCATCAGTAGCTTTATCTGTACTTCAGCGTGCGGTGTCCCTGACTCCCTCAGTTAGCATAAATTTTACATGAGTTCTGCCCGTAGGAAACATTAGACAGCCAGAAGAGAGAAAGGGAATGTTTGGTTTTAATGTGTGTGCCTATGAGCTTTGCTCTTTTGTGTCAATAAGCCAATGTGTACATTTGTTGGGTTTTTTTCTTTTTTTTGTAATATAAACTGAGAAGAGAGTCAGCAGGATAAAAATATATTATTTCCCAGTGCATTTTCCTAACAGCCTGCTTTTCTGTTTACTTTTTACTCAGGCTAACAGGCTATGGGATCCACCACTGCTTTGCTCGGAGCATGGTGAATCCAGAGAATGGAGAAACCACCATGTTCCATAACTTCTATACAGAATATTACACCAAGGCTGGTATAGCGGTGGCATCGTGCATTGCGTTGTGCCCGGCAGTGGGTCTGATGGGCCGGCGTGGTGGACTGCTGATGTTCATGATCATCACCGCACTGGCATCACTACTGCAGCTGGGCTTGCTAAACTGTGAGTAGTTCATGAAAAAAAAGAAAATTCCTCAATCTTTTGGAACTTCTCATGTGGTTTACTGAATTAGACCATAGATAAAAGCTCTTAATGTTGAAGAAAATTTAAGATAGTTCTAATAATAGTGTCCTCCACATTTATTGGCATCCCTTGTAAAGATGAGTAGAAAGCCTTCAAATAAATCTATATTTCATTGCAGCTGCATAATCTAACACTGAGCAGTTTTCTGCAGTTCTCTAACAGTGAATTCTGGAGATTTGTTTTACACCTTTATCATGTCCTTTACTGTGCATAGTGATTTGTTAAACTTAGAGCCTTATTTCAATTTGTTTGTCACAGGTTTATTTGTTTTAAACCTTTTAATCATTGGTTTGACTGTAGCCATAGGCTGATTCAGGCAAAAACATTGATACCTCTTGTACTTTTTTATACAGTTTTTATTCATATCACAACCTGAAACTCAATATTTCCTGTTAAGATTTTATACAATAAAAGAACAAAAAATAATGCATAAATGGAAAATGGGAAATTAAAATTCTATATTATTTGTACAAAAAATATCTAAAATGCAGCAAGCATTTGTTTTCAAGCTTCTCTACTCTGATTTCCCTAAATCAGTGCAATCAATTGCTGTAAGAAGTGAACTAATTTGTAAATAATCCCTGCATGTGTGTGATTTAATCTCAGTGTACTTACAGGTGTTCTGTGTAGGTCTCAGGGTGTTTACTAAAAAACTTTAGTGTGTATATATACAGTAAAGTTAGGTTAAAAAATATTATCATAACATTTTAATAGCTCATGGAGCATTGTTCAAACAATTATTTGAAAATGGAAAGAGAATGACATCTGCAGATTTATACATAAACAAACTGGCCAGACAAGGAGAACATTAATCAGCAGGCCAGAGACCCATGATAACTAAGGAGGACCTGTAAAAATCCACAGCTCAGGTGAAGGAATCTGTTGACAGGACAACTATTAGTCACAGACTCCACAATTCTGGCCTTTATGGAAGAGTGGCAAGAAGAAAACCATTGTTGAAAGAAGGTCCTATAAAAATGTGTTACAAATCATGTAGGGCTCACAATAAACATGTGGAAAATGGTGTCCTGGCCAGATGACACCAAATGAAACATTTTTGCCTATATGCAAAGCGTTATTTATGGTAGACACTACACAGCGCCCTGAACACACTATCATAATTGTGAAACATAGAGGTGGCAGCATCGTGCTCTGGGGATGTTTTTGTTTTAACAGTTGCACAGAAGCTAGTCAGTGTTGAGGGGAATATAAATGGAGCTAAACAGAGGGCAGTCCTGGAGAGAAGACCTGTTCAAGAGCAACAGTGGTTTGCTTTCTTTTCAAACTGTATTATTCAGATCGCTGTAATAAAAAAAAAAATGCTTGAACAAGCAGAGGATTAGCTAACCTTGGAATGATCATTAAGTGGGGAGAAAAGTCTGGTTTTGCTAAAAAAAAATAATGAATAAATGAAAGAACTGGAACTTTGTGTGTTTCATTTTTCAATCCATATGTTGATTCAGATAACTTCAGAAACTTATATATATTTTGGTGAAATCTAACTTAATCCAAATCATACATGCTTAGAGTGAAGTATAATGTAGCTATTATTAAATAATTACTTTGACGTGATTTTTCTAGTTCAGAAATTGCTTATCTAGTCATAGTTTCTTTCAGTCACACTATTATTATGAACTGAAATGCTTTGAAGAGAATATTGCTTAAATCATTAGAAACACAGAAATGTGCAGAATATGTTGTGCTAATATATTTGTGTGTCACAAGTACAGATGAACTGTCTGCAGTCAAATGTGAAACATCACACCCCTTGGCAGTTTTTAACTTCTAAGTTCTATCTAATGATACTATTTTTTGCTTACACTCGGAGGCAGGTTAATATCTGGGCAATATGGCTTTCCAGTGGGATGGTCTGGTAGGGCTGTTGTCTGCTGCTTGCTTCTCTGTGCACTTGATGGGGAGCAGCAGCACCCCCACCCCCACTGTTTTGTACTGTATGAGCACTGTAAAACAATATGGCTGCACCCTACAGCTGCCCAAAAAATCTGAACCACAATTTGATCATCTGTAGTTCTAATTCCATAATACTTAGGGCACTCAAAACCAAACTGGATTGTTCATCTACTGCTCAGAAATTTGTTACACACAATTTATGATTCATGAAACCTTTATTCTAAGTGTGAAAACACTAAAGAGGTGTCAATGGTTATGTTTAGCTGTGCTTAGAAGAATAACCCAACATTATTACATGTTTTTACTCACTGTATGTCTAATGTCCTCCATATTCTCCAAACTGCACAGCACTGTTTATTCAGTAACAAACAAACTACACCTAATGTTTAACTTGAGTCAACGCATCAAGGTTATGTCCATGTTCCAAACATTGCTCAACATGTTTGCATGTTTCAGCTTTTAATGTTTGACCTGGTTTTAATTTCTTGTTTGAGTGCTTGTAATGTTTGCTCCTACTTTCTCACTAATCCATATCTGTCCACTTCTTTGTCTTTTCAGTGCTTTGGAAGTACAGCGAACATTTAAATATAGGTAGGTCCATCTATTCATGTTTTTTTACTCATTGTATTTGCTGATAAAGTGTTGATTAAAATGTTGATCACCAAATAACTACCTCTGATTAGATTATTTTTTACCCAGTCCGTTGTTATGGGATTATCCCATTGAGCCAATGTGAAATAGCATAAAACATACCATACTGGTTAATGCACTTTCTCAATAAAGTTTTGAAAATGACCAGTGCGCCATTTTCTTATACCTTAGTGCTGCAGAGGGAAGGTCATAACAAAGATTTGGATGTGATTATTGTCATCTTATTGCTTGTTTGTTTGTTTGCTCTGGTTTCTTTCCCTTTGAACCTCAGTGGGAAACAAAAAACAAAACAAAACACACAGCAGTCTTTTCTGATCTCCATGCCACCTATGGCATCTGCATTTTCTATTTATAACACCCTGAGTGTAGTCAGATTAATGTTTACCCAAATGACATTTAATTCTGCAGCTTCAAAGTATATACGATTTTTTTTTTTTTTTTACCCACTTTGAAACCTATTATTGCCTCCAATTGCGGCCTCTATAACTTCAGATTCTCTTTCTCTTCTACTTGAGAAATAAAACACATTTATTGGATTTAAGCTGTCCACATTATAGCTGTGCTTAACAACCTGAACCATGACGTTATATCCCTACTGTTATCATGGTTGTGGTATCCATGGAAGATAAGTTCAGTTAAGTAACTGCGGACTTTGTTCACATAATATTCTTCTTTATTCTTAGCTCCTTCTCTTACATTCAATTGGTTAAATGTTTCTCTAAGTAAAATATGTCACTGCCACACATTCCAGTGTACAATATAGTGCTTAAAGATGTATAAGAAATAATGTTTTGTATAGCTCCAGATTATAGATTGGTATTCCTCATGTAAATACTTACATTTTGAGTAATCAACCTCTATTTGTTTGCCTCTCTTTATATAAGCAAACAACTGTAGTTTGTTTCTTGGTGAATTACACTTGTTACAAATGAAAATAAAATTACTCTTCAAAAAAAGCATTGAAACAGTTACACACAAAGCTCTATTAGCCATTTACTTATGACATAAGGTGCTGAGTAAAACTTGCTTCATGTGTGTCTCCTGCTTCTTCAGCACAGAGCTCATCTACACTGAATAGGGATTTCTCAATTGCCTTCTCCATCATCGGTATGTTCTCCTCCCACGCGGTCAGCAACCTAAGCATCTTCTTCTGTGCTGAGATCACTCCCACTGTGATCAGGTAAATCCACACCAATGCCAACATCCATCAGAGTTTTGAAAAATGTGCAAAAGTAGAAACTCTTGTTTTTGTTCCCGTTTTATGTAATTTCATTTTGAATTTAATTTTAAGTTTGTCTTGTTTGTTTATTTATTTATTTGCATGCAAACCACTTCGGTGACTTGATGTTTACTGTTCATTTCTAAAGTCAGTTATAGTATTGGTTCTACCTCCTGGTGAATCTTTGTATTACAAGATTGAACTGCTGTCAATATATTTCTTTTACAGTTTTAAATGCCATACTTATGCATATCTTAAGCAACATCCTTTGCCTTTTAGAATAATTATTCAGTTCTTCTGCTGCTCTCAATTATGTGGGGTCGTTTAAGAGGAGCCCCAGTTAAAATGCCTCAAGAGCACCATCTGGTGCTACGTTTGAGTAATGCCATAGAAGGCTAAGATTCCTCATAGTGGGGTGTCTCTGCTGCTGTTTGAACATATAACACATCAGAAGGATGCATATCAAAAATGTCAGAATACATTTAACAGCAATGATTTAGTGGAATACCCAAGGTAGGACTTACCTTTATTTCTAGTAGATGTCACTATTTGTAGCAGATTTTAAGATATGTGTATGATCATCCTTTAAATAACATTGTTGTATATCTTTTTTTGTAGGGGCGGTGGTGTGGGCCTTGTACTGGCCAGTGCTGGCTTTGGCATGCTTACTGCACCAATCATGGACCTGCACAATCAAAAAGGCTACTTCCTTCACCACATTATTTTTGCCTGTTGCACTCTCATTTGCATCATTTGCATTCTTCTTTTGCCTGAGACCCGTAACCAGCCGCTCCCTGAGACCATCGCTGATGGTGAGAACTACACTCGTCAGCCACTGCTCCTCCAGAGGAAACCGGGAGAACAGCACCTTCTGCTCCAACAACAAGACAGCGGCAACAGGGACTACTCCAGAGTGCAAGACACACCACTTCACGAGACGGCCAATGCTGCATTGTCAACCATGGCCTCCACTGCCTCTTCAGCTATTGATTTGACTGCTCTGGCAGCTGCAGATTTGTCTGTTACCAATAATTTGAAGGAAGGACCTGACCTGTCTGAGGCACAAGACCCTAGCAGTCACTCCTATCCATTTCCACAGCCAGCCTCTGCAATGATCCAGGGTAAAGATGGCATCATACAAGCTAACAAAACACGCCTGCTGTCTTCCAGTCCTTTACACAAAGCCCCATGTGTCACAGATCCACTTTTAGCTGATGCAGAAGAACTTTTGGCAGTTCGAGAGTCTGTGGACCCACTAAAAGATGATATCCATCTTGAAATAAATGACATAGCTCCTTCTCCTAAAGGTGAGGAAGGCTCTGGCATTGCTGCTTCCCATGACTCTTCACCTCCCATTATCCCCCAAACAATGCCCACCTCCTCATTGATTTGCACAACCCCTGTCATTGAACCCCGTCCTAGTTCCACACTGGAGTCTCCAAACCCACTGCATAATGACATCGATGAGATCATTCCAACATCTGAACCATCGGTATTTGAGGATGCTCCCAGTGCTTTAGAAGACTTCCCATTACCATCTGTGCTTGACAGCCTCCCTTCACCCCCTGTTTCCTCTTCTGTTCCAACGTCAGACTCAGACCGACCCGGCCAACCTCCATCCTCCATTAACTCACAGTCTGATATTCCCCTTCAGTTAGAAAAAGTAGATGAATCTGCATGTAGTCCTTATATTAGAAACTCACAGCCACGTCATTTAGATCTGGCCGCCTCTAATGATAAAGATTTATCGTCTCATTCCTCTACTCCTCCGAGTTCAGTTGCTGTGTCACCAAGACACACACATCCTCCCCCTGCTGACTCAGATCCCACATCCTTAGCTGACTTTTTCTCTGTCAACACAACAAGAAGTCCAACTGTCCTCCCTGTCACAGACATTGTGAATACCTCAACTCTAGAAACAACCACAAACATTGTACAAGATTCTGCTGTTTCTCTAGACTTAGATTCTGTACAGTCAAATTCCAATGTGGAGTTAGGCCCTGCTGAGGCAGCTCCCTTCTCTCTAATGGACAGCACCGTGTCCTCCCCCATAGACTCTGGTGTCCTAGCTGCCATGGACAAGGAGACTTCCAGCACAGAAAACAACACTGTCAACAGCACAGCATCGACATGATTATGTGTTGCAGCCCAAAAAATGTGAAGCTTTATGTGTCGCACCAGGAGACAGCCACCTACATCCATAAAACAGCATGAAGCTTGGGGTAGAGGACAAGAACTGCCAAGCCCAGACTTCAGGTTCTTCATGAAGACTGTTCCAGCTTGGATTGGAGTAGACTTGTCTCACACGGGCTGCTTTATGTTCTTCAGTGCTTCTCCAACCTTCCTTGTGTCATCTTGAATTTCGCCAATAAATGAGACCACACAAGTGAGAGTGTGTACCACTGGCTGGTTTGTAACGATGTAATGTCAACATCTGCTCTTCAGGAACATGACTGGAAATCACCAGCGTATAATGTACTTTTTTTTTTTTTTTTTTTTTTTTTTTTTTTTTTAAAAAAAAAAACAAACAAAAAACAACAATTTTGGGTGAGAGAAAGAGGGGAAAACCACTGTCATTGTGAATGCCCATTATTACAGAGATGTCATCAGCTCTGGAGAAGAAAAGAAAAGCCAACAACAAAAATGGATACCACTGATACTTTTGCTTAAATAAAATGTTTTTAATCTGTGTAGATAAAAAAAGGCCTTACATATGGACAAAGAAATTGGAATGTTACGAAGTACTTTTTTTGCTGTAAATGTAAATGATTTAAATTGGACACTTTGTTTTCTTTTTTCACCAAATACAAATACCAAATACTGCCCTAACCAAAATGAACATAGATGTAGTGCCAAAACATACATAGCAGTACAGTGTTTTTCCTGTTCAGGGAAATTCATGGGAAAAGTCTAAAGAAAATGTGAAGTTGATCTCGCCCCATGTTGAATTTTGGATGACTGGGTTTGTTTATGTGCCAATGTCTTAAAGAGTTCTCAACTCTAAGGCTGTTTTCAATGTGGGAACCCAACGTGTCTCTTTTCAGCTTCATAATTTTATGTTTCCAATGAGGGCCTTGAACCTAAAATTATATCTCAGTGCATTTCATCTCAGCATAGACAAGGGTAAATATGCCTATCCACTGCTGTCTAAAAAACCTTGTTTTTAACTGTATTCTGCACCATGAAATCAACAGATAACTATATTTAGTTTAAATAATTCAAGGTGATTTATTTTCTTTTGAGTCAAGGAAGAAGAATGCATTCTGAAGCGAGTGAGGTTTCAGTACAACACTGGCTTCTTTGTCGATTCAAAAATCATGATTTGTCTTGATTTTTTTTTTTCTGGCCATGCAAATTTATTTTTCTGTAAGAGAAATATCTCTCCCCTTCTCTGCCAACATTCAACAACCACCTTCTTAGTCAAAGTAATCAGAGAAAGGCACAGGTAAAAAGAAGATGGCACTCTCATCCCAACATGCAAATCCAAATGTGGCGTAACTTCACAGCCTTTATTTCTAAATTCTTCTCAGAATGTGTAATGAATATAGAGGAATACTGCTATGTGTTGCCATTTGTTTTGTTAAAGTGAGCAAAAAATGAGCTAAACTGCTTTTTTTAGCATGTGGTTTAGTGATTTTTGTGGACAAGGAGGAACAACTAGAGTTGTTTCAACCAGTGAAAATAATCGTATGCAAATGCTCTTTTTTCTAGATATGATCATGTAGGTAAATTATTTCTTGAACTTCACTCAGTTTTTTTTTTTTTTTTTAACTCCAAAGTATTATTTTCAAAACTCTCCCTGGTGTGCCCTTAATGTACAGAGCTATACATCCTTATTACAGTATTCGTGGCACCTTAATATGGTGGCACTTTATTTTTGTGCAGTGGGGATAAAGCATGAAATTTATTGTGAAAGTGTAAACAAAACTGTTAAATCTTCAAGAAAAAACAAAAACAAAGAAAAAAAGATGAGTTGTCTAAAATGTTTGATGCGATTGCCAATCGTTGCTGCATTGATAACCTATAGTGTGTTTTCCAAATCACGTTATGACATTAACATAGTATGTCATTGTTTTCTTGCATACATATCTGCACATACACATCCACAACCTACTCTTTAAAATTGCAATACACTACACAAAATGACATACTCCAAATTAACATATTGATTTTGACTAAATGAAAGGCTCTTTCTCATGGAAGCACTTTTACTTTTAAAAGTCCACCTTTGGACTGCAGTCTACTTGACTTAAATACTTGTGTAACTTGACAGTTGTAGTACTTCTTGCTTTTGAACTTGTAATACCCGTGTACAGGATGTGTGACTGTGGATGTACTACTGTTTACAACAAGCCTCACAATGATCATTAGTAATAACAGAAATAATAACAACAACAATAATAGTGCCGTACTGTATAACTTTGAAGACAGACAGTGTCTTGTGATCTGAAATGTGATCAAACTCAGTAGACCATTTATCCAGGGATGTGTTAAGGTGATCTGTTAAGGTGTTATAAGGATTCAAATCCTTTACCAGACCTATAAAATTCTCTGTTATCATGTGAAAGACCTGTGAAGAGCCTTACACTTGGCTCACTGTTGAAAATGCTACATATCTTTGGGTGTTTGAATGATTGAGCAAACCTCAAATGTTTCTCAAATGTATGTGTGATATGATGAGAAAAAAAAGCTCACTTGCTAATTGATTAGTTGTGGTCTTTGATCAGATTGTTTCATTATTGATGTAACTGAGATGTTCATGTGGTTCTTTCGTGTGAGATACAAATAGTGTATGCCACATTCAATGCTGCTACACATCAAAGCACAAGGAACTGCAATCATTTAAAATTAGATTGGCGTATTTAAATGTGAAAGGGAATATAGATTAGGATTTGGAACATAATGTAGGAACTACTAGTCACACATTAACTTTTACATTAGATTTCCGTGTTTGTGAGTGCGTTAACACCTCAGTTGGGTCTGAGTCTTCAGTGTGTGTGTTAGTATTTATCTTGGTGTGCAGCCAAATTAAAGTTCATATACTTGAAATCCAAATGCAAATCTGAAATAAAAAAAATACTAATAATCAGCAACACAGCACAACATTGGTACTGTCTCCTCTGACATCTGTTACTTCACTTTCTTCCATGCAGCTATTTCAGGGCTGAGAGGAAAGACTGCATTTATTTTTTTTTTTTTTTTTTTTTTTTTTGCATATGCACCGAATCCAACTTTTAATTTTTTAAATATTTTGTTTACGTGTAACTTCAAGAGTTAAATGAAAGCAATGCAGAGCAACGACAGCACCAGCGACTAAGGTTAGAGGGCTTACATTTAGTGTTGGAAAGATAAGATGAAGGATCACAAATCAAAGGAGTGGTGAACTAATTTTGAACCCAGCTGATAAGCCTCCAGAGGGATAAAATATCCAGTGCACACATTTCAGGTTTTGCTTCTCTCAGTTGAGCGACTCAAAATCTCTTTGTTGGGAGATTCGAATGAATGTAAAAAAAAAAAAAAAAAGAGAATAAGAAAAAGAAAAAACAACAACCTTGGATTGTACATTTATAGGTATCACTTGTCTAATTTCATTTTGTTATTTTAAAAGACATAATGCACTTGTACATAAGCCATACATGTTGTTGAAATAAACCACTATTTATTGATTAAATCTGAGCGTTGGTTTCATGTCTATTTTGTTTTATTTATGTTTAATTTTTTATGATGATCACAAGTTGTTTTTTTTTTTTTTAAATGAGTAATCCACGACCTCTTGTTTTCACTGAGCTAGAAATATGACAACCCATTTTTCTTAACTACTCATCAAAATGGGAAAGAAATGAGAACACTCAAGTAAAGCAGAAGTGTGTTGATCTTCATAATTAAAGAAATACCTTCATGAAAACAGGTTCTTGCCTAAACTTTTCCATACAGTCACAATTATCCTGTACAATTCAACTGAATTACAAAAAATAGTTGGAAGGGGGGGGGCAGGTGTGATAAACCAGTTACATAAGTGTGCAGCACACTGAAGTCTTCTTCATGAGGAGTCTTAGCATTTCACGTCTCGACTTGGAATTGGATCTTATCTTGCAGAAGCTCTCCTGATGAATCATATTGTTAGGATATCTCTGGATCCTGGTTAGCTCATTCTAAAACTATCCAACCCCACCCCCCCATGATGTAAATCTTTATTTCTTTGAATTTATCTTTGCACTCACCGTGAAGCTGAAAATTAAAATCCCACTTCACTTTCAGCTTTCTAGCGGAAGATGGTGGTAACTATCTTCACTGTACCATTGAATGAATATATAATCTGTGGATACAAAGAGAATAATTAGATCCTTTTAGTTGTTTGCAAAATTTGACTTTAGTTAGATGATGCAAATCTCCAGAAATTGCTACAAGGTCAGTTGAACTTTATCTGCAGTTCACCAGACTGATTCTGCAATTGACAAAAGGTGTTAACTTAAGAAGAATGGAAGAGTAAATGTGATTGAGACTGAATCAAAATGTATTTATCAAAAAGTTACTTCAGTTGTGGGTGTATTTATTTCCATTAAAGAAAACATTTTAAATGTGTGTGGTTGTGTGTGTGTATGCGTTTGAGAACCACCTACAACCTCTACAGACAGTGCAATAATTAAGAAGTTAAAATGAGGACATGTGAGGAAAAGTATTTATCTTGTCATCAAGCACAGGAAGATGCCAAGGGAGGAAAAATATTTTCAAAGCTGTTTAAGAACTGCAGCAGTTGGTTGAATCTTGGGGTCACAGAGTCTCCAAAAAGAATATTAACATCTAATGTTCTACCATAAAAAATTGACAAAACTTTAGAAAAAGTACTGAGGGAGGTTAAACTGTTTGTTTGATTTCAAACCAAAGAAAAAATTAGTAGAAAATATTCGCTGATCTTATTAAAAATTGTAAACGAGATGTGTTGGATTTAGCAATAACATACTGAATTATGTGTAAATTTAGTCAACTTTGCAGGAAAACCAACTGAAGATTTGCTTTATCTCTACGTAAAATTAACTTTGATAAATTATAAATCTGAAAATCAGTACACTGAAAACTTTTAAATAGTTTTATTTACATTCACTTATACAGTTTTGTTTTCTAATACTCTAATGCAAATCAGTTACTTCTTATTGCATGAATAACTTACAATTTTGTACAATTTACTTAAAAAGATAAGAGTCAAAAATTGTACTTAAGTAAAAATAAGATTACTTCAGTATATTTTTACTCAAGTAGGAGTAAAAAGCAGTAATCAAAAAAATGATTCAAATAAGAGTAAAAAGGTATTTGGTAAAACGGCTAATCAAACACTGAGTAACTGTGAACATAACATCGGATTTAATTTATGAATAATTAAGTAATCAAAAAATATAAAGTTATGTACAAATTATGGTATTTTAAAGAAGAAATAACAATAAATTGAGTAAAAAAAATAACACAATGACAAAATACCTGATTGAGACTGAAGAAACATTGCAAGTTACATTTTTTCACAACATAAGGTTTTTTGAACCCAATACAGTAGGTCATGTGTATTTCTGTACAGTGCAAAGTACTTCCAGTGACAATATACCATTGACTGTGAGTTTAGTTGACCTCCAAATCACATGGCAGCCTCAGCAGATAGAATAGTGAAGCACTCACACACGAAGTCTCACTTTAACATAGACTTTAAGTTTGTGTCTGGTAAATTTTTGGTTAAAACATGTTTGTTCTTTGTTGCAGCACTGCTATTGGTCCTTTGAGCTCTTTTAACTGTACTGCTGTTTTAAATTTGATAAATGGGTCAGTGTAGTAGTCTAGTCTCACTTTTATCATTTGAGGTTCATCAGCAAAATCAAACCTTACTTGCCTTATGATGGCCTTGAAAGGATCTCATATGCTTTTATTACCTCTAGGCTGGAGTACAACAACTCTCTTTGAGCTGTGTTGGACTACTCCCTGATGTGTCGCCTGATGCCCGTCTGCTTAAAGGTAACAAGCCACCACAATAAAAGTACTTTTTTTTCAAAATTAGTTACATTTACCTATGTAAATGTAACTGACTAAATGTAAGTTGTTACTACCTAGCTCTAATCCTAAAGTTATTCAACAAATTATCAAATTAAAAAATAAATATATAATGTGCATGTGTATTGAACATTGAAAAGATACAGACTATTTACAATACAGTAGATAAGATATTAAAGAGACCAATTAACTTAACAGTCATGTTTTTGGACTGTGGGAGGAAACTAGAGTACCCAGAGAGAACCCAAACACACGGAGAACATGCAAACTCCATGCAGAACGACCCCAGGGTGGATTTAACCCAGGACCTTCTTGCTGCAAAGCAACAGTGCTACCAACTGTGCCACCGTTCAGCCCTGTCAGTTCCCGTGAACTCAATTAAAACTGATTAAAAACATTTCCAGTGAATAGTTTTTCCTTTAACAACCTCAGATATTTTCTCAAATTAGTTTATATGTATGACACCTTCAGCTGGAATTAATTTCTTTGCAGCAAAATCTGGAGGTGGCATCATAAAGAAGCACAGAGTATTCACATAGGACATCTTCAGCTGTCCTGACCCGCATGTCATTTAAGATAAGAATTTACAAACTTCCAAAGCTTTACAAAAAAAAAAAAAAAAAAAAAAAAAATCAGATTTTAAAGTAATTGCTTATTTTATACCAACACCAAAGCAGCTGTGATGCTGGAGCTTTGTGTAGTGCAGAAGTGCCTTACACACAGCAAAGTGGGGCTACTGACTATTCAGCCCCCTCTTTAAACTGAAACCCTTTATTTCACATTATTTACTTTGACACATCATGTGAGGCTTAAATGTCCACTAAGGCCAACATCCTTTGTGTTGATATTGCTATTTCTTTTTTTTTTTTTTTTTTTTTTACTTCTCCTTACCTTCAAAGCTGTCTACAACCTCGCCCCTCCATACTTCCTTCACATTGCTACATCTGCCCGCACCCTCAGATTCCCTTCTTCTATTCATCCCACTGTCCCCCCAGCCTGTCTTGTTACTATGGGGAGCAGAGCATTCACAGTTCTGGAACTCACTCCCACCTAATCTCCGTAACACATGCTCATTGCCACATTTCAAATCCAAGCTCAAAACTCTTCTGTTTAAAGTTGCCTATAACCTCTGATCACAACTGCCTTGTTTTATTTAAAGCCTATTTTTGTACTTATTTCCATTCTGTCTTTTAGTATTGTGTCTGTTTTTATGTAGATGATGTAAGGTAACCTTGAGTGCCAAGAAAGGTGCCTACAAATAAAACCTATTATTATTATTATTATTATTATTATTATTATTATTATTATTATTATTATTATTATTATTATTATTATTACCAACCTTAACGTTATTATAAACAGCTGATCACAAAGGATTCTTGCATACAATCATTAATAACAGCTAGATAAAGCCCCAAACCCCCTGATGGGGAACTATCAACCAACTGGGCTGCACAGAACAGTCTAAATCCAGCAATGAGAAGCAAAATTTTTCCATGCACGAGACAGGGTGATGTCAGGGAGGGATGATGCAGCAGCATCCCCTAGTGCACTGCATCAAGCCGGGGAGCTCCTATTGGCTGAGAGAGATGCTGCGCCGCGCTTAACGTCATCCGAACATCAACGTGTCAGTCTATCTCGCCGGATCTACCCACAGGATAGAAATAAGGGTGATTTTGAGAAAGACGCCAGACAGAACAGTGGACGAAGCCTGAATCGAGAAAGCTCTCTGGCCGCATCCGCAGCTCACCATGAGGGAAATCGTTCACATCCAGGCTGGACAGTGTGGAAATCAGATTGGGGCAAAGGTATTAACACATTTTTCGACTGTTAGGACTTTTTGAAAATAAGTTCAGAAGCGCCACGTGAATTGAAATATCAATATGTATATGTATTTGTTATTTAGCCAAGTAATTTAAACAGCATCTCTATCGGATCTTGGTCATAAAGATTCTTCAGATTAAAAACATCAACTATTAATAGGACATGTGGACCTAGGGTGGGGTTCAGCGGCTGCAGCGAAGTAGCCCCACCAGCTGCTGAGTGTCATTTTGCCACACTGCAGATGCGCAGCGTTACAATGAGGCATGACGCACATGCTTTAAAATCCATTTCGCGGTTTACTCTCCAAATCACTAATGGAAAAGTATTTGTCTCCATTAGTTTTGGGAGGTGATTAGTGATGAACACGGCATCGACGCTACCGGTAGTTACCAAGGTGATAGTGACCTGCAGCTGGAGAGGATAAACGTCTACTATAATGAGGCCTCAGGTAATAAAGAAATGATTGCTGTAAATGAAATGCATCTGGATACTTTACCACCACATAAATTTATGTTTGTGTTTCTCATCATCACTGCATGGCGTTATGCTGCATAGATCTCATCTGAATGCCATAAAACACTATGTCCATGTCAGTAATTTAGCTGCGTGGGAAAATAGGTTGAGCTATGGGTGCAGGGAAAAAAAAATAGGACAGTGAATCTGATAAAATTTCTCTCTGTGTCCCTCCCTCTCCCCCACCCATCCTTTTTTTTTTCTCTCTCTCTGCAGGGAAAACAGGTATCTGCAGTCTCTGTATAGCTGACCTCAAGCACCCTGACTTGTTTCAAAATTTCTGAAGTATCTGTTGTGGCATGTTGAACTTCACCCCAGTCACACCTTATCTGCTGCTTATTCTCTGCATGCCTCTTTGTGTTTAGCCGAACAACATTAGCATTTAGCTTTGGGATTTCTGTAAGCGACGAATCAGTCAGCATGTCTTTACCAGGTATATTAAGATCAAACAGTGGTCTCATCTTCTATAGCTGAAAGAAGCATGAGCAACTCCGCTATTCCATTTCCTATTAGTGTGACATTATTGATCCTTTTGTTCCAATATAGCCTGCTGTCAGTAGCCTCACTGAGTACTGCATTTGAACATCTGCATAACAGAATTCTCATGGCTTATTGAAAAGTCAAATAACATTAGAACTTGAGCATAGAGGATAAAAAGAAGAAAATAAAACATTTCAAGCCCATTGCAGAACTTTTTACAAATGGACTCTGCAGAACCCACCATACTGAAAACCCCATTGGTAAGCAATGCAGCATGCCGCAGCATTTTGCTTTCTGGAACTGTCCCAGACAAAGAGGGGGCTGGACAAAAACAGCACTTCAAAAATAGTTTTGATAGGCTTGTGGCTTTAAAAAATGACACTTGAGATTTTTATATATTTTAACTGAACCTTAAAATTGTATTGTATTGTGGAAATGTATTTGCACCCTTAAAGGTTGCTTGTGTGTTTGCTGTGCTGTCACACCCAAAACCTCCCTTACACTGTATAAGGTATACACAAAGACCTTGTGCTCTGTTCTCTTGTCCAGCTAGATCAAATCCTTTAGGGAAATGTTTTGTTACTGGTTGCAGTAGAACTGCAATTGTGTTTCAGACATCAGCACAATGCTTACAATGGTTTCACCTATTATTACAATATTTTTCACACAACTTCTAAACAAGGCTATTGTTTTTACTCAGGTATATTTATCTGACATCAAAGTTAGCTGATCTGAACCATTTAAATATGACCAAAAAAAAAAAAAAAAAAAAAAAAAGACAGAAAATCTTTAAGGAGGGTAAATACAGCACTGCCTTATGTCAGCATGCAGGATGGGATTATTGAAATCTTACTCCACTCTTTGTCCTATTACTTTCCCTGTGTTCAAAGGCAGCAAATTTGTGCCACGTGCTATCTTGGTGGATCTGGAACCTGGAACCATGGATTCTGTTCGTTCAGGCCCGTTTGGACAGCTCTTCAGACCTGACAATTTTGTCTTCGGTGAGTGGAAACTGAATCTAAATGCCACGGCTTCATCTGGGCAAACTGGACATACACCACTGTGTCAGCAGCTGCTGTCTTATTCTGTGTCCATGTGCTGAGTTTCACGAGAGAGTACTGCACAGGTCTGTTAACGTAACCATATCATACGCACAATATTTCTGCAACCTTTCTCTGTGGTGTGGAAAACATTGGTCAGTGTCAGAGGCAGACACCTCTTCTGGTGACTTAGCAGAACACAGGATGCACTGTCCTGGTTACAAATGAGGCTACAGGAGCTGAAACAATGCATCACAGATGGGCTTTTCATTTCCCTTTCCTTGGAACTAGACATTCATTACTAATAGTCAGCAAAAGATGGATGGAGAACTGCTTAATGCTCTGTTAGACAATATAAATACGCTGTTCGGATTGTTGCGTTTAGACGTTATTCATTTAAAAAGGGCGAAATTAAAACACTTTAATTATGAGCTAGCTGACTTACTTAACATGATCAGAATTAATGACAGACATTCTGACACTCAACGGCCACTTTATTAGGCATACATTACAAGCAGTCAATTCAAGGGGTATCAAGCATAGATTCAACAAGAAGTTGTAAAATTTTGCTTCAGCTTAACATGATAGCATCTTGTAGTTACTGCAGATTCATCAGCTTCACATCCACAATTTGAATCTCCTGCTCCACCACATCCCCATAAGGTTCTCCACTGGACTGTGATCTGGTGACTGTGAAGGCCATTGGAGTATTGTGAACACTAACTCAAGAAACCCGTTTGAGATCATCTACGCTTTGTGACATAATGGATTTTCATTCTAGATTTAGGCATGAGAAGATGTGTAAATTGATGTCATAAAGAGATGACCATGTTCAGAAACAATATTCAGGTAGGCTGTAGCATTTAGACAATGCTCACCTGGGGTCCAAACTGTCCAGAGGAAATGAAACCCCTCATCATTTTATCACCTCCATCAGCCTCAACCGCTGGTGCAAGGGAGGATTTTTGTATATGTTTTTTATTTTGTTTATGCTAAATTTTGATCCTACGATCTAAATGGCACAGCTGATTGAAGACCTATTTGACCAGGCAATGCTTTTCCAATCTGTTTCTGTCCAATCTTGGTGAGCCTGTGTGAACTGTGAACTTAGTTTCATGTTCTTTGATAGGAGTGAAACTTGGTGTGGTCTCCTGCTGCTGTAGTCCATCTTCTTGAAGATTTGACAAGTGTGCTCAGAGATGGTATTTCCCATACTTTGGTTGAACTTCAGCAAGGTGTCTTCACCAAGTCTGGATGCCTAAATGCATTGAGTTGCTGCTATAGGATTAGCTGATTTACAGTTCCTATTGACATATTGTAATTGAACAGGTGTACCTAATAAAGAGGTCATATGTCAAAGAAACAAACAAACAAAGAAACAAAACATGTCAGCCTAATTGACAAATGTGTCAAAAACGTGATTTTGCAGTAACCATAAATCAAAAAACAGCTTCTTCAGTATAAGCCCCTCTCACAGATTGAAAACATCAATCCATCAATTATGGGGGAAAGGGCTATCTCCAGCTCTCTTTGGGTTAGGCCCCCCACACACACATACACACACATACACACATGCACAAACACAGTCGTGTTTTTGACAATTTTTTGAAATCAGAGTACCTAGAGAGAACCCATGCATGCACAAGGGAAATGGAAACATGCAAACTCTATGCAGAAAGACCTGGATTCAAACCTTGGACCTTCATTTTGCAATCCAGTAGCACTACCACAGCTTTTAAATAAATGTAAAGCAAAATTGGTAAGCCTAATTTTGGCAAGCTTTTATAAACTAAGAATATTTGATACTGTTTTCTTTCCCCCTACCTTTAGAGATTATAACCTACTCCTTACTGAACAAGAAGTGCTTGTTCAGTAAGATTTTTTGCAATTTTAATTTGCAAAACTAAGACCTTGAGTGATGCTTATGTTACTTTAATGTAAAGCCCTGACAAATCCATCACCAGGTGCTCTATAAGTAAGTCATTGTTAAATTTCAGGTATGGTCACGATCTTCATCTTATTTTGAAGCTGTACAAAAATATGTGGTACTACTTGGTGAAACTAACCATTCTGCTGATATCTAAAACACATCTTCAGTTCTGCTGCAACCAGTAGCAAAAATGGCAAAAATCCTTTGCACAAATGCATGTTTCTTTTGTCTTTATATGAAGAAAAAATATGTGGATCAGTTTTGTTAGTACTCTAAAGTTCACATTTAAACTTATATCTTAGTTCTATTATCAACAGTGTAAATAGATATCTATTTTTTTTGTTTGTTTCAGTGCCCTACTCTTGATGTATTGGTAATTTGAACATCCAGAGAATAACATTTTTTTTTTTAACTCTAGAGCTTCTGTGGAAAGCAATTTTCAAGTCTTGCCATAAATTATCAGTTGGATTTAAGGTGTGGATTTTGACTGGGCCAGTCTAACAAAACATTCCATTGTAGCTTTGGCTGTATGTTTATTGGTAGAAGGTGAACCTCCCCCTGAGCCACATGTCTTTTCCCTCATCAAACAGGTTTTTCTATTTCAAGCACGACTTCTTTCAACAATGGTTCCACCTAAGCTGTGGATCTTTATAGCTCCTCCAAAGTCCCTGGGCTCTCTCTGCAAAGCCCATCAGTTTAGGTTGATAGATGTGTTATGCTAGGTTTGTCATTGTGCACTTCTCTTTCCCATTTAAGATCATTATTCAACAGTGCTCCAAGAGATTTTCAACACTTGGAATGTTGTCTTATAACCTTTATCCTTTATCTGTTTTAAACTTCTCAAAAAGTTCATATCTGAACTCTCTGTGTGGTTCCTTAGTCTTCATGCTGCTCTTTGTTCTCTATAACAAATCCCTGGGGCCTGTACAGAACACAGGTAGACTGTGTATAATTAGGTTGCTCCTGAAGCAACTGGTTGCACTGGATTTTATTTAGGGATATCAAGTTAAAGGGGGATTTTTATTTCTCAAAGAACTGAAAATCATGTACTTTTTCTCCTACTTTCTAATTGTTCACATTGAAAGCTGTTGAAATGTGTAATTGTAATGTATTAAAATGTAACAAAGTTTAAACGGTTTAAGGTTTCATCTGCACATTTTTTTTCACAAAAAATTCAGATAAAATTAAAAAAAAAACCTTGATTATCACCTTATTTATTGCTTTGAAAGGAAAGTTTCATGTTTGGGTTTGTGAGCACTCACCAACTACTATAAAAAGAAAGAGTTTGTAAACCATTTGAGTGCAATAATGTTAAGAAAGCCCTCTGTGAATCATGCTCATTTTTCAAAATTTGTATGTTGTTTAATGTTGTTTCAACAAGACTTCTCTTTAATCGTTTTATCATGCAGGTCAAAGTGGAGCTGGAAATAACTGGGCCAAAGGTCACTACACAGAGGGAGCTGAGCTGGTGGACTCAGTTCTGGATGTGGTGAGAAAGGAGTCTGAAAACTGTGACTGTCTTCAGGGCTTTCAGCTTACACATTCCTTAGGTGGAGGCACAGGTTCAGGGATGGGCACACTGCTTATCAGCAAAATCCGTGAGGAGTACCCTGACCGGATCATGAACACCTTCAGTGTCATGCCTTCCCCTAAAGTGTCTGACACTGTGGTGGAGCCTTACAACGCCACCCTTTCTGTCCACCAGCTTGTGGAAAACACAGATGAGACGTTCAGCATTGACAATGAGGCCCTGTATGACATTTGCTTTCGCACCTTGAAGCTGACCACACCAACTTATGGAGACCTAAACCACCTGGTGTCAGCCACCATGAGTGGGGTGACCACCTGTCTCCGCTTCCCTGGCCAACTCAATGCCGACCTCCGCAAGCTGGCAGTCAACATGGTGCCCTTTCCTCGCTTGCATTTCTTCATGCCAGGCTTTGCACCCCTTACGAGCCGTGGCAGCCAGCAGTACCGTGCCCTTTCTGTGCCAGAGCTCACTCAGCAAATGTTTGACGCCAAGAACATGATGGCAGCGTGCGACCCCCGCCACGGGCGCTACCTTACTGTGGCAGCCATATTTCGTGGGAGGATGTCCATGAAGGAAGTGGATGAACAGATGCTGAGTGTCCAGAACAAGAACAGCAGCTACTTTGTGGAATGGATTCCCAACAATGTCAAGACAGCTGTTTGCGACATTCCCCCTCGTGGCCTCAAGATGTCTGCCACCTTTATTGGGAACAGCACAGCCATCCAAGAGCTCTTCAGGAGAATCTCAGAGCAGTTCACTGCCATGTTCCGTCGCAAGGCTTTCCTTCACTGGTACACTGGAGAGGGAATGGATGAGATGGAGTTCACTGAGGCTGAGAGCAACATGAACGACCTGGTGTCAGAGTATCAGCAGTACCAGGATGCCACTGCTGATGAAATGGGTGAATATGAAGAAGACGAAATAGAAGATGAGGAAGATGTGCGGCACTGATTAGACACCGGCACTGAACTTGTTCTAGAACATATGTAGTATGCTTGAGATACAGATGTTTAATTTAATATTGCAGAGTGCAAATTATAATGAAATGCATTGCTTAGTCTAAATAATGCTGCTGAAAAACATTGTTATTGCCAAAGCTAATAAGTGTTGTTAGGAACTGACAAAACTAAGGGATGATGTGTTTTGTTTCCATAATAATGCTTCATCATTGTCAGAACAAGCACATGTGCTGAACACAGTTTTGTAACAAATACGTCATCATGCATCTATGGTCAACAGTGTACAATAAAAGATTCAATCTGAGCACCATGTCATGTTTCTTTTTTCATGAATAAAATGTCAAAAATTGTGCAGAAGTTTGAACATATTATTTGAGGCACATTTTTTTCTAACTTTGAAATTTGATTCTTTAAGTATTTTTTGTCCGTTGTGTGACTCAAGTTCCACAACTGCAGCTATTAAAGTTATGATTGTCCCCTTAGTAATGCAGACATTACAGTTGTCCACTCTGATCCTTATAGTTTTTTTTTAAAGCAGAAGAAGCACAACTTTAGATTTTTTTAAATCAACATTTTTATTCCATAAATCTTCTGAATCTTTTTTACAATAGGTCATGATAGTAGGTGATACATTTTTCATTGTTTTTCATTGTCTTCATAATCTATTTTTGAAAACTATAAGATCAAAACTCCCAAGAACTAAGCTAAGGCTCGTTTTATGATACATTCGTTGAATGTAACAATATGACCACTGAGAGGTAAAGTGAATAACACTGATTATCTTCTCATTTTGGCACTGTTTTGTGGGTGGGATATGTTGGACAGCAAGTGAACATTCAATCTTCAAATCCATGTTAGAAGTATGAAAAATGAGGCAGGATTTCAGCAATTTTGACAAGGTTCGAATCGTGAAGGATTTCCTAATGGGCCAGAGCATCTCCATATCTGTAGCTTTTATAGGTTGTTCCCCATCTACAGCAGTCGGTACTTAATTTTTTTGGCCTAAGTGGAGGAAGACTCATTGATACACATGAGAAGCAAAGCCTGTGCTGTGTGGTATGATCCAACAGATGAGCCACTCTAATTTCTGAAGAAGTAAAGGCAGGTTCAGAGGGAAAAGTACCAGTTTAAAGATGAGTCAGAGAGCCCGTCCTCTTCCCCGTCAACTACAGAGAGAGCCAATAATGGGCAATTAAGAATCTATTGAATCCTGTTTCTCTTTTATATTGCATTAACAGTAAGTTGTATGCCATTTGCTTAGCTGAGATACATATATTATTAGGATAAACAATGGAAAGAAGTCAAGTTGATGGAGGCAGTATAATGCTTTGTAGTATGTTTACATACCTGGTGTCCTGCCATCCTTGACAAGTAGCATCTACCTTAGCATTGTTTTGGCACATCATGTCTGCCATTTGATGTAAACTGCATTCCCTGAAAGCTGTAGCCTCTTCACCAGGATTATCTACCCTGCTACAAAGTAAAAATAGTTCAAGAATTGGTTAGGGAGAGCAAAGATAGGTTTGAGGTGTTATTTTAGCTTCCAAATATCCTAGATCTCAATCTAATTTAGAAACCTCAATCCATGAAGGCCACTCTATAAAACTTGCAGGACTTAAAGGATCTGTTACACACCTTTTGAACTCTAGTGGTTTCCATGCCTTGACTTATCAGGGCCATTTTGACAGCTAAAGAGGGACCAAATAAATATTAGTTGGTCATTAGTCATTATGGTAAGCCTGATTGGAGTATTATTTTCTAGCATTGTGCTGTCTTTGCATTTAAAAATCTGTTAAAACATTATGATTAAATTGCACTTCTGTTTTGGTTGCGACAATTTATCAGAAACAAAGTGTTTCATTTTGGGTGAATCTTATGTATGTTTTTGGTGAATCTTATGAATCCAAATGTTTATGTGCATATTATCACAAAAAGTTTGATAATGTATTTAAAACTTTAGACAATACACAGAACTCAATGCCTTATACAACATACAATGATAAAAAGCAAGATTACAGAAAATAAGAAATTGACGTAAAAACAAATAACTTTGTCTTTGCATAGGGTTTCTTAAACAAATACAACTAATACTTTCCAAAATCAGGGCCATCATTTGATTTACTTGGAAGAGATGAATCATTGTTATTTTCTGTCACACCTTTACACACCTTTAATGTTGTATGAAAGCTTGTCAATTCCAAATAATTTTTGACAACCTTTCTGATAAATAACATTCATGTGTGGCTGGAGCGCTCTAGAAGTATGCAGTTCAAACAAAGGCAGCTGTTGTGACATCCCGGTGTGTTGCATTATTTTGCAAGAAGGTATCAAACTGCCTCATCTCAGCAACCAGGAAAGAGCAATAAATCACTAACAGTGTTTACTGAACATGCGGAGAAAGTAAAGTAAACCATGGAATAATAAAGGTGATGATAGATAAACCTAAAATATGATGCACACCCCTAAAATCAAGATGGTAAAACTGATGTGATCAATCTGCCCCCCAAAGAAGAGAGTAAAGTAACAAAAGCATGCATAGAGATAAGGAAAAACAGGCTCTAGAACTATTTTTTTTGCATCAGACCACACCCATAGATGTGCCTGGGAAACCAATAATTTTTCAAATTTGGTAGTTGACAGAAACAATGTGCTTTAAAATGAATGATGGACTGATTAATTAACTTATGGGAAGGTAAAAACAGAGATGTGAGCCAATTCTTGCTTGCCTTACAGGCAAGGGTAACACAGTCATAACAACTTTTCTTTTTGTATTTCCTTCTGGAGACGTACTGAAAGAAACGATCCTGTTAGTGTTAAATGAATACAGCCTGCCAGAAAAGACCAAAGTATGTGCATCTACACAAAGAAACCGAATCCAGTTTTCTGTTCCTATAGCTCTGTAAAGGCTTACCCTGAAAGAAAGAGAAAGTCAAAAGCTTCTTGAAAGGTTATGGTTTAGTTCGCTTTTCAGTTTGAGAAAACTTTTTTCATCTCAAAACAAAACAGTGTTTCGTCTGTTCTAATGAAATACTGTTCAACATAAAAATTAGTTGTCATAAATTGGCCTTGCATGAAAGGTGCCTTTTAAATGTATACATGACCTTGAACATTTTGACATTTTGTCACATAATAAATTGCAAACTTCATGATATCTTATTGGAATTTACTGTGCTGGACCAACACAAAGAGGTGCATAATTGAAAAAAAAGAAGGAAAAGGGAAGACATATTAAAGCATTTTGCAGATAAAAATAAATTGAAAGTCAATACCTTCTAGAACCACCTGCAATTCATTCGAGGTATGTCTCTACCAACTTTGCATTTCTAGAAACAAATCTCTTAGATACAAAATATCTCAAACATTGTCGGAATGGATGGAGTGTGGACATCAAATTTCAAGTTTTGCCATTTTCCCTGTTGGATTAGATCAGTGTTTTCTTTCACATGAATATGCTATTCCACTGTAGCTCTCACTTTGTTTTTAGGGGCACAGGTCCTGCTGGAAGATAATCTTCAACCCCAGTCTCAAGTCTTTTGCATCCTCTAAGGTTTTCTTCCAGAAATGCCATGTATTTAGCTTTATCAGTTCAACTCTGATCAGCTGCCCACAGCATGATGCTTCCATCACTATATATCACTGTTGGGATGATGAGCAACATCCCTGTTTTAGTAGATTTGGAGTTGCACCATAATTTTTCCATTTTTCATATTATGATCTAAACAACGTTACTCAAAATATTCCAAGCTTTGGATACTGTTTTGTAACCTCACCCAGTTTTTATTTTCTCCACATCTTTATCTCTGACCTGTCTGTTGTACTCTTTGGTTTTCATTATACTGCTTGTACACTAATATTTTCTTACAAACCTATGAGGCCTTCACAGAATATCTGCAGAAAAGTAAGACTTAATTATACACAGGCAGACTCTATTTGTGAATTATATGACTCCTGAAGGCAGCTGTTTGACTGGATTTTAATTTAGAATTAAATGATTAAAATCCATACACATACTGGGTATATAAAGCTCTGGTGAAGTAACAAGTTTTTTTTTTTTATTTACTTAAAACATCATCAGCTTTTTATAGGCTTTACCAAGATTATCTGGTACTTTCCCCTCTTTTTGTGAAACCTACACTGAGAACATTTTTGAGTGAGTTGTCTCACAAGGCAACCTGTTCTACACAGAAATGCTACTGTCTCCATGGATGAATGGGAAACGTGAACCCTGCTTAATGAAAAGGGATTTAACTAGTTCCTCCCTAGAGCCTGACTGTATTAATTTCACAAAAAAACACAACAAATGCATTGTATTTAACTCTTGGAGAATTAACACGGAGATAAAAAAAAAAAAAAAATACTTTCAAAACTGAAAAGAGATTAAAATATTTTAAGCTTCCTTTTTTTTAAAAAAAATGTAATTGAATATGAAAATGGTTTTCAGGCAGAAGCTTAAAAAAGTTTAGGAAAATGTTCTGCATGTAGGCTTACAAGCATTTTCTCCTTGCACTGCATAATTCCTCTAAGTGTTTAGCAACAGCACATCAAAATCATATTCACAAAAAAGACACAGAAAAAGCTTGGTTGACAAAAATATTTTTATTAAAAACAAACATTTCAAAGTACAACATGTTGTCAGATGTGACCCATATACATCAATCTAGTAAAATTCTCAAATTAACTCCCAACTTTAAGCTTAAAATAATAACTGTTTTCATACATGACAAATGTTTTTGTGTTTGATTTTATGCTATCAGGTGCAAATAACAGAAGCAAATCTTCATTTTCAGCTGCAATGCTAGATGACAAACAAGACAAAAATAGAAGCAGCAACAAGAACAAGAAGCTGTATCACCCCCGACAAATGTTTTTACCGTTTTGAAATGTAACCCTAGATTATTCTAATAAATTCAAATTACTTGGTTACATTTTTAAAAAACTAACAAAAATACATGTGTATAATATATAAATTAATTTAAAAAGCACAACACCTTGGAAGAAAATAGGACTGTGATGAACAGTTATTAGAAGTTTGGCACTTATCATTTTTAATGTACAAATAATAGCGAAAATACCAACTTGTGATACAAAGAAATAGCAATAAAAAAAATTGATTATTAGGATGTAGATGTTTTTTGGTAAGCTGAATTTGTAATGTAGTGAAACTAGTTTTTCAGACAAATTATATCTTTAGAAAAAACAGGAACCAATGTAACTCTGCCTTTTAAACTTGTACTCAGTACACTTAAAGTTATTCTGGGGATGAAGTCACAAATATAAATCATATTTTTAAAATTGTTTTTATTTTTACCTGAAATAAACCCAGGCTTTTCAGAGCTATTGTGTGGCATCTATTAAGCATTTTTTTCACCCAGAAACAGAAGAGAATCATGCATCAAAAAAGTCACTTGACGCTTTTATGGAAGAATATTTTTGCTCATAAATCTAGTCAACTCTACTATCGAAGTGTTTTCATGTGTAACAAGCAGTCAGTATTTGAATAAAGCCAAAAGCCAAGCAGTTAAAAGTCTTACCCTTTCATTATACCTTAAATCTCTCTCTGTGCTGTAGTGCATTTCTCAACAAGAATTTACATGTATGACCTCAGCAGATAAGCAAAACAAGATAGTAATTTATGTGCTTGACTCAATATTTCTCTCAGTCACTGAGACTTTTTTATGCTGCATAACAACCCTCTGGCCTCCTTGGAACATGGGTGTGGTTGTCAGTGCAAAGTCTTCCTTTGATCCTGCAGAACCACTTGAGCCCGCAGAAAACGTCTTCACCTGAACTCCTTTACCTCCTACCTCAAAGCCTGCCTCTGAAGACCTCTGCGGTATATGACCAGAGCTCTGTATATAATGTGTACTGTGCTTTCCACCCGCAGATCCATTTTCAACTACTAACACTTGAGTGGATTCAGAGATGGTTCCCTGTGAGAGGCCCTGTGCTACCTGCCCAGATGTTCCATTCATTTCCACCTGCCCTTCAACGAGCACCACACCCTGAGAACCTTGGAGGCCTCCAACTTGTATTAACCCTTGACTGTGCCCAGGTTGACTCACCTGGCTAACCACCTGCTGTGTTCCCCCTGACACAAGCACCATTTGGGGCTTGGATTCAACTACATACATGGGGGTAGCAGCGTAGTACATGGCAGGCTGTTGTATGAGAAGTGTCTGGTTAGGCATGACAACTGTCTCCTTGATTTTAGGAAGAGTTGCTGAACCCTTGGAGCTCTCAATAATTCGCTTCTCTTCGATGATAGTAGAAGACCTAGATGCTTCATTGGAGATGTTGAGGGTGTTGACGTTCTTTTGGTCTCTGTCTCTGATTGTTTCCGTGTGGGTATAGCCATGTGTGTGGGTCGAGGAAGATGGCCTAACTGAGGACACCGTTTGGTTTGAGAGATTACAAAGTCCAACATCCACCGAAGTCCTCTCCAGGGTTGTTCCATGGCAGATTTCAGCCAGGGTTTTGAATTTTGGCCCCAGGTCATTAAGGAATGCAAGATCGTCATCATTTTCAAGGAGGCTGCAGCATCCCACAGAACCTGCCAGCGACCCTTCACCCTCGTAATTATAGGTCATTTCACCGTCCATCTCTTGATTTTGCTGTAAAGCTTGACTTGATTTCTGCAAACAAATGAGAATAAATGAGATCATTTAAACAGCAGAGTATAATGTAGTTTCACAATATTCTATAAGAAAAACTAGTGATGAAAAAGCATGACTGACATGTCATCATGTCTCTAATCTTTAAGGAACAGGCCCAAATCCAGTCTAATCTACAAATTTGCTGTCCAAAGCCAAGGCAAATCTCAGATCTTTCAGACACAAATCCACGTAAAGTCTCAAGTCTTTGAGGTGCAAGTCCAGGTCAGCTGTCACTTCTTTAAGGTAAAAATATGATCCTCAAGCTTAAATTCATGAACATTTAATTTAAAAATATATGTATATATTTTTTCAGAATATTAAATTGAATCAGAAAAACAACTGTTATTAACTGCTATGAATTATTCATTAATGCATATGGTCTAATATTTACCTCAAATTTGTAAATATATGTTCAAAGAACACTATTAGACTGGAAGAAAATTTCACTTTAATGGAAACAACAGTTTGACAGAGTAGAAATATAGCAACACAAGTTGTTTTGGATTTTGCAAATGTATCAAACAGAAAGTGCTTTTTAGATTATTTGGAAACTGTTCTAAATCTACATTTAAAGGCATTCTTGTTAAGTCTAAACAGTTAACATGTTTCCAGGGACGGGATAAATGGTTCATTAAAGAGTGAGGAAAGAAGTAATGCATAAGAAAGAACATTGAATTTTTGAATAAATGTAAAAGGCAGTCTATTTTGATAACTTGAAGTGTGTTTGATGGTATCTTAACAGCATAACAACAATAAAATGTCAGAGAAAAAGTATAAAAATAAGATGTGAGAGATAAATAAGTTCAGTCTATTTTTTTCCACATGACCCAAAGTCATGTAATACAGAGTTCAGCTTGAGAGATATTTGTATTGTTATTAGGATGTTACCAAATCAACAAGAATAGATGACTGTGAACTATTATTATTCCACTTTTAAACCATTTCTAGCCAATAATTGGGGAATATGTACAACTATATCAATATCAATCTATAACTCTGTGGTCTTGTGGTGGGAAAATTTTGTTAAAGGCTAACAGCTTATGACATATGTTACGTCTTTAATTCACTGTTTAAAAAAATTCACAGAATTAACTGGTCTGAACCAACACACTGAAGGTTTTTCCCTAGCGAAATAACCTTCAGTGGTTCTGCACCTGCAACCCAGTGTTTTTATTTACCCTTCCTATAAAAATCATGTTTCATTTAAGGAAATTATCAACACTAAAAGCCTTACTTTTACTTTACTTATGCTCTACATTAGATAAAGACTCTTGATGTGACTCATGTGCCAGACATCGGGCTTGAATCAAGTCTGAGTGTGAGTGAAGTCTTAAGTCTATGTTTGTGCGAACTGAGTTTAACTTGGGTCTAAATCATGGGCTTTGTTCCCAATCTGTAGTTAACAAACTTACAACTGAATAGTATTGTCCCAGATAATAGTCTGGCAGGGCCATTCCATTGAAGGCTGTCAATCTGTATGTGGAGAAGTTCATGTCTTCCATTCTCATAGTCCCTGTGCCTGCCAAACCAAATTGTTCAGAGTAACGGTAGTTGTTGGAGTTGTAAAATCCACCCGCTGCAGCCCCTGAGTTAATGGAATTATCAAAGTGGTGCAGTCCCTGTCCTCCAGAGAAGTCGATGTCTCTTATTTTTACATTGCCACTATCAACATTCACTGGGACTTGGACAAGAGGAACGTCCTGTGAATTAGAAAAAAAAAAAAAAAAAAAAAAAAAACTTCTGTCAGTGACAATGCATTTTTCTACAAGCCAAAAAACACCACTGCATGAAATCTCTTCACACCTTGTCTTCTCCCTGTCCCTCAGTGTGATACGAGATGAGATGTTCTTTCGCCTCAAAGGGAATAATTTTAAAATCTCTTGCTGCACTTCCACAGAGGCAGAAGAGCAGAAGAAGGGGAACCACTAAAAATTAAATTGAGAACAATGTTTAAATGGCGATCATGGTAAGTAAACAATTTTCTTTGATTAAGATACTTCCTTTCTTCAAGAAACAGATTTAACTAATCAGAAATACAGCAAATGATTGAGTCATAGTTATGTAACTCAGGCAGATGTCATGCATCGCTTCATAAGCCACCCTTTTTTGTTTTAATCTTTCTATTCATGCAACAACTTGTTCTGTTAAGCAACCTTGTGATGTAAAAATAAAGATTCTTATCAGAATTTCCAACCTGAAAATGTAAAAAAAAACCAATGTTTTTACTCACACAGAAGGAGCAACAGTCCTAGCAGCATGAGCAAGATACCTCCAGCTCCAAATCTTGCATTGTTTCTTTTTTGCGCCAAGCAGGCTCTCGTGTTTTTATCACATGTGCACACCGTTACATCGATTATCTGGAGATCATTGCATGACTTTCCCTGCTGATCCTTGACCTCCAGGGTTACTTTTTCGGTGCCAGGCCATACGCTTCTCTGGCCTCGAAGAAGGACTGTGGTTTCTAAAGAAAGATAACACCTGATTGTCAGATTTGTAACCCAATATGAAAGGAAGCTTGTTTTGTGCTGACTTAGTTTAACAAAAGCAAACTGACAAAGCTTCATTCTATTTCAGCAGCAAAAAAGATTTATTCTAAAAAAGTATTTTTTGTGTTTTAATCCTGTTAGTGCAGCATTTTACGAGTAGTCTTACAAATAGACATTTGGTGAAATTAGCTATAAGAAAAGTGAGTTTGAGTTTTATATAATCTAAATTATTGTTGAATAATCTAACCTGAAACTGAATTCCTTTATATTGTAAACACTGAGGAGATCCTTTAACACAAGGTTGCCAAGAAAAAAATCTTACCATTAAAATACTCTAAAATCCACTTCTCTTTGCTGTCCCCTTGAATCAGAGTAAAGGTAAATGGTGCTGAGTTGGGGAAGTTATCTGCGTCCTGTGCTGTGACATAAATTACATTTTCACCGAAGCACATCGTTTGAGTTGTTGAGATCAGTTCTGGACAGTTGTCGTTGAAGTCCTCCACCTGAATGGCAATAGTTCCTGTTGCAGTTTTCGAAGGAACGTCTAATAACCGGTTAAAGCAGAGTTAAGTTATGTTTTTCTGTGCAAAACATTGATTTTATGTAAGAAATTAATCAACGCCATGTCTTAAACTTACCACTGGAGATGCAAATAACTTTGGCATAGTATGTTCCATTGACCAAATACAGTGACTCTCGGTCGGGATATTTATTCAATGTGATTTCAGCTGTTTTTTCATTAATACTGAACCAGTTGTCTTTATCGTCCAACTTTACATACCTGCAAGTAAAAGAGCAAACAATTCAGTTCAGTTAAATTCGGTTTATTTATCTAGCCCCAGTTCATCTTGAGAAAATTAACAAGACCAACAGATCAAGATCAAATTCAGTGATATAAAATCAAAATGGGTCTAAACTAAATTCATATAAATCCAATACATAATAATCACACGGTGTGCTTTTGGATTCAGATCCAATACCTCAACAGTGACATTATTTTCTAATAGTACAGTACAGTTACATTCAATTGATCATATAATGTCATCTGAGAAGAAGTAACCTGAAAAGTTATTTAATGAAAGGTTTTACATAGTAGAGCCCTCTTTGTGTGTTGTATCAGTCTTCCAGACCACTTATGTCTGGAACATAGAAGCTGAATGCTTCTATGTTCCATAGATCTGGAACAAACTTCCAGAAAACTGAAAAACAGCTGAACCACTGAGTTCCTTTAAATCAAGGCTAAAACCCCACTTGTTTAGAGCTGCTTTTGATCCATAATAACTGGAGCACTAACCAACAAATTTGAAGTGTATTGATGTGTTAATGATTACACTTGATAAAATGTAATGTGTTACTGGTTTCACAACCAGTGACTGTTTGATGAGTTTATGATGTTTTTATGTTTTCATGATCTAAAGCACTTTGAACTACCTTGTTGCTGAAATGTGCTATACAAATAAACTCGGCTTGACTTGACTTGACTTTCTCTTAAAAAGGTAAATGTTACAGAGTTTACCACTGGCCTAAAATGTTGTATGTTCAGCATTTCGAATGAAGGGACATGGGGAGCTACCCAGTTTTATCATTTTTTTATTCAAATGTAGGCAAAAACAATGTGATGTTATATCACACTTTACCTATTTCTGTTTGTCAAGATATTTTTTGCAGCAGTGAAATATTTGTTAAGGCCGGGAGAGCTAGTGCTTATTTAGGAGAATGAGTAAATGAATGTCTGGCATCATAAAACAAGTGAATGAAATAGAATTATTAGTCAGAATTTCTCATTTCAACTCAAACCTTTCATTCGAAAACATTTATTCAAAAATGGAATTAAAATATTTTAAAATATGTTAATACCCCTAATTGTCCTAAAAAGTGTTCTGTGGTAACATAAATACTATGTTTATATTTATTCATTCTACAGTTTAATCAAATATAAGTGAACTATGAAAGAATAATCACCAAAAAAATACAGCACTTCAAAGTCAGAGCTTTGTGAAACCAGTTTGAAAGCTAATTAACCTTTAAATGTTGCTATTACAAGAACAAAAAGCCTGTCTGAGGTGGAATGACAGTGAAACAAGATCATCTGCTATGTGAGAGACATTACCTCACGTTGGTGGCAGTCTTCAGTGTGTCACTGTCAATAGCAGCGTACGTTGCTATGACTTTGTTCATGAAGATGGAAGTTTTTTCCTCAGAGACGGTCACCACTTTAACATTAGGGTGGAATCGGGGCCCCTCTTTCTGATTGACAACATTTATTTTGATGGGATAAGGCTTTGAGATGACTGAAGTTGAAGATGATGCTCCTGTAATTGACGTGCTGCTGCCGAAGTTGTACTCTGCTTCATTTTTAACCCTAACTCCCAGACTTAGTGTCTTTATTTCCTCATAGTCCAGAGCCTATAGATTATAAGTAAATGATTAGCAATATACACAGACTTTCAACATTTAGCTTTAGTTAAAAAAATATTAGTGAGAGACAGATATAATGTTTTTTTTTTTAGGGTGGGGAGATATTAAAACAATCTCAGAATAACAACAGTCTAAAAATTGCAATATATGAACTAGTCAAACCCAGATGGAAATATTCTACATTGATTAGATAATTAAAAACACAGTTTGGTTTATTTGTGAATACAAGACAAAAGAGGATTCTTAGTTTTCCCAGAAATCGTGTCTTGACTTGTATTGTGAGCTGGATGTAACATACCAAATATAATGTGTTTTTAACTTTAGTCATTTAAACAGACCTTAGTAATTGTGATGACTCCCTCGTTGGTTTCTTTATCAGTAGTGATACTGAAATAACCTCCCTCATTTCCTGAAATGATTTCATACAGAGCAAACCAGTTCTCTGTTTGGGTCACATCCATGTCAACTGCTTGTATCCTGAGAACTTCAACACCAATTGTGTTCTCCTGCACACTTCCCTCATACTAGGAAACAAATAAACAAAAACAAAAGAAAACTTTTAGATTTGGGCATAAATGCGTTGTTTTGTAGAATAATTGAATGCTTGTTGTGTCACATATACCGTTTCTTTTTCCAGAGTTGGAATATTGTCATTTATGTCTGTGAGTTTAATCTCAATTTCACCAGTTCCTGTGTTTCCTCCTGGTTTGCCTTCCAAGTCAGAAGCAATGATGATCAGCTTATATGTGTCTTTGGTCTAAAAGGAAAACATTTTTCAGAGATAAAGATACTGAGTTTTAAATCAAACATGAATCAGTGCTTACTAGTAAAGCTCATTTCAAGTGAAAGAAACCACATGGTGACGCACCTCTCTATCCAGAGTGGTCTGTTGAACCATAACCTCTCCTGTTTGGGAGTTGATGGAGAACATCCCACCACTGTTACTGCGCTCATCTATTCTGTAGAAGATCTTCGCATGGTTCGTGCTGCTATCATCATCATCTGTTGCTGTCACTTTCATAACAACAGTACCTAACAAAATAAATATAATATAGTTAGAACACTGCAACAAATGCTTTTTTTTCTAACTCAGATCACAGACATGTTGCAGATCTTTCATACCTTTTTTGCTGTGTTCGCTGACTTGTCCAACTTGCTGAGACTTAATGACAGGAGTGCAGTCATTAATGTCCACAACATTAATTATGAGAGCAATATCCTTCTCAGCACAAGTCCCATTAGGGAATTTTGCCACACCAAGAAGCTAAAAAGAAAAGCAGAATATATTTTGACATTTTATTCATTTCTCACTATTTTTTTACAAAAACAAAAGGATTTTCAGGTGCTCTTACATGATACTGTGCCTTTTCCTCTCGGTCCAGAATGGAATGGACTCTAACAAAGCCAGTGTCCCGGTTAACAGAAAATCGGCCCTGTGGGGCTTCGTCAACACCGGGACCAGTTAAAGAGTATGTTATCTTCTGAAATGTCTCCTTGTCTGAGCGAATCTGCAATACAGATGCATAAACTTAGATGAAAACCACATGGAAACCTAGGTTCTTTAAACTGCAGGATTTAGGATATCTCATTTTAATTATTTGCGACTGAAATGTCCTTCAACTTTAAAATACTTCTAATTTAATCTGAAATGCATGGTAACACAGTTTGTCATCTATAATATTTCATGAGTAAATTATCTTGCAGTCCTGTAAAAAACAAAATAACATTTAAAGGGATAGTTAGAATTTTTGTGAAGTTATTATAAATAATAGTTTCTTCACCTTTAGGGAACAGATGTCATGTTGTGAGTTTGTAGTGAAAGGCTAACAGGTAGTTGGAAAGATCTCCTGTTTTAACCTAGTTTGTTTCAACCTAGTTTAGCAATTTAAACAATCTCAAATTAAAAATGTTGATATAAATAGTGGCTATTGAACCCGGCGCTTTCACAAGACGCTGTTTTTAAGTTTGTTGTTGCTTCTCAGCTTATGAACCTGAACGTGTTACGCTAAAATTATGTTTGTTGAGGCTCTTGAAGTTACAGTGGAAAAACTGTAGATTTTGTGACATGGTGTTAACATACTGATGTTGTATTCTTTGGATGTGAATGATTTTTAGTTTGAGTTGTTTTAAATGGCTAAAATCAGCTTGAAGTAGGGTGTACGTTTGGTTAGTTGGGGATTTATTCACTTTTCAACAAAGTCTCAGGAATATGCATTTGTTCACAGGGGTCCTTTACATTTATTGGAACAAAATCAGTTACATACCCTACTATTCCTGGCTCAAATTTCCAGATATTTTTCCTTGATTTTCACAACATTCTGGGCATTTAAGTACAAAATATGAACTTTCAGCCTTGTTCAACGGTAACCCGGACTTAAAATCTATCAAATTTATATAGATAATGTAAAAAAAATGCTACATTTTACTTCAGATTTTCAAGGTGTGGTGTAGGGCCATTTCACTGTTTTGGGGCATCTGGGCTAACATCAGCTCTTTTTCAAAATCTGTAACTGTTGGATTTGCCAAACAAGACATGGAGTTTCCTAAACAAAATGCATCAACAGTATAATACTTAAGAACAAATAAGCACACACCTTCGCAATAAAGTCATAGGTGGTGTAGTCCTGTCCCTCGGTAAGGTTTCTTGGAGCAAGGATCCATTCCCTCTTTTGCCTTCTCAGTACTCCACTGTGTCCTTCTACCGTCACAGGAACAAGCTTCAGGAGAACAAAGAGCAAAAAACCATCATAATAACAAGCAATCCCCATGTAATAATTACAAAGTCATAGAAAAGCCCACTACTGCTGTTTTACATCCACTTGTAAAAAATGCAGCTCTGGAAAAAATTAGGAAACCACTGCAATTCCATTCTATTCCAGTGTCTATCTAACTACAAAACAAACACACACCATTCAACTTTAAGAGGTACTGATTGGGTTATTGCTTTAACCCATCAGCACTGTGAAAGACTGTTGAATAGCATGCCAAAATACATGGATATTGGGATTTAGAATAAGGGTTATTCCACCAAATATTAACCCCTAAACTTTTACAAAAGTAAAAAATAAAAATGAATATCTGCTTTTATTACTGCTTTACGGGGCCTCTGAAAACAGGATTTACACTATCTTAACCACTTGTCATTTTCTGCAAATAAATGCTCGAAATGAAATATATTATTGTTAAGTTTGGAAAAATGTTTTCAATATTTTGTACAGTAAAAAAAAAAATCTTCATTTTACTTTTACTTATAAATAGCGCATGTATGAACTATTGACAAGAGATATATAGACTTTATTCTAGATTTCAAACCATCTTTTGTTTGTTTCCTTTTATTTAACCAACACAGAAGAACATGGTATTGGATTTGGAAATCCCAATTTCCAGAAAGCAGCCCTCTGAACTATTTCTCAAAGAGCTAAATGGTTAGGTAGGCCAGAAAATAAGTAGGTTAGAAATAAGGTGAATGAATAAATAAAGAGGTAAGAGTGATTGGCTTATTCTATTGTATCGTGGTCTGTTAAATGTCCTCCTGCGTTTCACAACGGGAAATGTCTTCCAACAGAGTAAAAAAAAAAAAAAAAAAAAAAAAAAGACATTTCAATGTAGTTTTCTACCATAAAACAATGGCTGCTTGAGCCCCCACTTATCTAAGGAGTTTATATAAATATTTATTTTATTTTTGCTGTTGTTGAAAGATGACACCAGAACCTAATGAAACTTTGCACAGGTCTAGGTTTTCAACATTCAATATGTATGAGCTACGGCTGGATTAGAAAGAAACGGAGAAAAAAAAATAGTTCCCTTCCAAAAAGACAGGAAAAGGAAAAGTGAGATTCTTTGTAAACACAGACACTTCGCGTTTTAATGATTTTTTTCGTATTCGCTGTTTTGATATGCTGTTACCCTTCACATTGAGAAGAGCCACACCTGTTGAAAGCTAAGCTTTCTATTGCTTTACCTTTTAGGTGGAAAAAAAAGAGCAAAACGTCGTTACTTACAGTAAGGAAGAGTACGAGCAAAACGGAAAGGCTGCATCTGAGCAGGAGATCCATCTGTTAGAGAAATGGAACGTTTTTTATCCTCGTTTTGAAGTGAGATCGCTAGAGTTTCAGATCCGGTGTTGTCTTTTGTTAGTTGCCGCAGACTTTGACCCGACGGAGGAGGAATGCGCTGTATATTAGCACTGGGCGTGTCTTCTCTTTCTTTGGAACACTGGAAAAGGAGTGATACCAGACTGTTGTGTAAAGCTTGATATCACGTATGTTTTCCACAACAATGGAAAAAAAAAAAAAAAAAAAAAAAATCCAGGAGGGCAAGAGGGAGGAAACCATTTCAGACAGGGGAACAAAATTTGTCTTGACTCGTCTGCCATATCTCTATGGACGTTTGAAACAGGGGCGTTTTTATAAGGTGCCGCTGGGCAAGAGGGGGCCATTTGTTTTTGTACTTCATTCTACCTCCATCTATGTAAAGCAGTGCAGAATGTTGCTTTTGAACTTCCGATAATTTTCCCGTAATGTTGCTGAACCAGTAACACTATTAAAAGAGGGAAACGAAATATATGTATTGTACAAGTGACAGCTCTACCAAAATGTCAGTTATGTTTTCCAGTAGTTGTAAATTATCCTGACTGTTCATAAGCTTGTCAGCATTGATTTAACTCATGTCTAAAAGTTGACTTTACACATAGTTTTAAGGCAGGGTTTGAACTTTCGTTTTTGTTGAAGTGATTTAAAATTTACTACATCCTAATAACAACAAATAACAAAATCTATTTAACTAGCATCCTTTCATGTTATGAAATAAAAAGCAAAAAAGTCACTTCAAAATAAACTGAATGTAGTAAAACAAAACTTAAAATTTAAACAGTTAAATCACTGTCCTTGTCTAACACTAGATTGAAAATTGAGTTGATTCATTCACTGAGTGGTATAGTCAGGGCCTGCAAGGTAAAAGCTAAACTTACCGTCTTCTTATCGGCCCCCTGACTTCTCAAGAGCATCAGGAGAAATTATTCACACAAGAAAGGATGAAAAATATGCTAGTTGTACAAATTCTTTGAAATTTCTATTTTGAAATGTAGTCATAACTTTACAGTCATAACTTTAACCTGACTAAAAGTTCTCCTTGTTTCTGATCCCACAACCCTGCAAGGATAAGTGAGTATAAACAATAGATGGATGGATGGATAAATGTTTCTGACAGAGCTGGCCCATGGTTGTAGGAGGCACAGAATAAAATTTTATATGTAGGGCCCATGTTGAAGGAATGCCTTCAGTGAGTTTTGTAAAGGTAGGCCAGATGGGGACTTCTAATAACCTTGGATTGTCACACAACAATCAACAGCCATAACAAACTTTCAGGAGTTTTATGAAGGTTTGTTTCTGAGCCAGAACTTTAAAATTGGATTTGAAAAAATAAAAAAAACCAAAGCAAAGCACACACACACACAACATATATTATTGCTTTTTCGTACTGTAAGTTCACGTTGTTAAAACCCTTGATACCAAAAATCATCCCTAAAACTGATTGTCCAGTGATTTAAAAATACTTTCACCCTTCTAATTTTAACAAAAATATTTGCTATTGGAGGCCGAGACCAGGAATGAGTGTTGACATACAGCCAACGTTCGCTATGAAAAACAATAAAAATAAATAAACATTGTACCCCCTCAAAGCATGTAATTTCATTTTTTTTCTCTTAAATGTCTCCATAAAAATATCCATATCAGACTGTCTGGCCATGGAGAGGGAAGCACATTCATAGAGTAACCATTGCCCCCCTCTGGCCACCCTTCGGTGACGCCACTGGCATCTCGTTAAGCCAACAATCACTGTAACACCATGGACCTCTTTTATACACTGTCCATGCTTGATCCTTTTAATGAATTCACTAAAACAGCTTGTTTCATACTTTTCTTAACCTTTCTTACAGATTTTGGCAAATTTGATCAATGGTAGAATAAATTTGTTGGAAATTGTAACTCTGTTAACATCATTTTCAAATCATTAAGGTTTTCTTAGTATCTATGCAACTAGTACATTTGAAAAACTAGCCAGCAGGGGGCCTTAAACAGCTGCAAACTCTGCATGTAAGTTAGGCCAGTCCTGGAATCCACTGTTGATAAAGTGCATTACTCAGCTTGTTTACACTGTGGGATATTTAACTAGCACTGCTTTGACAATGAAGCATTGTTCTAACATTTTCCCTTACAATCTGAAGGGATTCATAGATTATTCGGAACATCTTTGGAAAGATGTTAAAATCGGTCTCATGACTCATATGGTGTAAGATTACATTTTTGAAAATTAAAGTAGAATTATGTGCTTCTAATTTTTACTTTACAGTATGAGGTTAAAGTTAGACTAAAAAAAAGAGGACAGAGTCCATTTGGCCAATATTTTCCCACCAGCCTGTTAAAATTCACCGGGCTCCATGAAATTCTAAAGCTGAGCATTACAGATTGTTGATTCATGACCTTTGCACCACCAAACCAGCCTGCATACGTGTTTAAGCTTGTCTAGCTGTAGTGTTATTGATTTTAATGAAAAGGCTAAAATTTATGAAAAGAACCTACTCACCAAATATGGTCATAATGCTTCAAAACATACCCTACCATGATGAAAGGTGTGTAAGGGAAAATACAGTATCAGTTTCATTAGATTTTAATAAGCATGTAGCTCCAGTAATTCAGTTGTAATCCACAGATATTAATCATTTTTAGTCACTTTAAGAAGGATTTTTTTATTGTATTTCTTAATCAAGTTAATCTCTAGTTGAATGGGTGACTTTGGTGGAGCTTCAATGCATTCCAAAAAAGTGTGAAACAGAGTCCTAAACAGCAATGAGGTGTATCTTTTAGAACAGGTTAATAAGATTGTATTTAACACTGGTTTTACAAACCAGCTGAGCAAGTCTATTACATACATTAGGTGTGTTCCAAGTCTTTGAAGCTGGAGGAACCAAACCACTTTTGTAAAATGCAAAAAGCATTGAACAAAGCTATATGTGTTCCAAAGGGACAGTAAAACTCTTACCAGTTTGCCTTAAAAGTAGTCTTTCATTTGTGGTTGAGGTGAACCCATTATTCTCCATTTTGGTTTGTGGATGCAGATTTTACAGAGGCCATATTCATTCCAGTTAATTGATGCGTCAGCATGGATGAAAACAGGGTGTAGCAGCTTTACAACAACAGCTCCAAGTACTGAACAAGTAACTGATTGCAAAAGCTGATTACTGTCATTATGGTTGTTGCTAAAAACAATACCCACATTCTTTAAGTGATACAAAAACAGTTGATGAAGATTCAAATGCTGCATTCCTTCCAAAAGTATTCGTACTTACTGAACATTTTCAGTAACATATATTGTCATAACCACAGACTTTAAAGTATGATTTTGAAAGTTTATGTGCTAGAGCAACTCAAAGTAGCACACAATTGTGAAGTGACAGAAAAAAGATCAGTGTGTTTTTTAATTTTCTAATCAAATCTGAAAAGTGTGCTATGTTTTTGCAGACCACCTTTCAATCCAATTACAGATGCAGAATTCGGACTACAAGATTAAGAAACAGTTTAATCCATCTTGCAGGACATGTCCTCATTTGCAAAGATTGAGATACTGTTTTGTACCCAAATCCTACAGTAAACCTTCCCACAACTTCAGCATTGAACTGTCCACTGTGCTCCTTGGTCTACACAATGATGTTGTGCAGTGATGTTGTCAATGATGTCCCCTAATGTTGTCTAACAAACCCCACCTCACATGTGACACAAAAGCATTTCCAGCCAATAATCCAAAACAAGGAGTGTAGGGTGGTGTTCTTCTCTGGGGCGTCTCTAGGAAAAGGAACATACCAGATGTCACCATCAGATCGGTGTCATCACATTATTTATTGTTCATAGCTGAGGGAGTTGAGAACATTCTGCCTTCAAGCTTTTCGTGTCACACACTGTGTCTGCTGTCATACCAACGTGTGTTCAGCACATTGTGACGTAAGGGTTGACACACCCGCCGAAACGGCAAGAGCAGTACCTGAACAGGTGTGTCAGTTAAAATCATTTAGTCATATGCAGTTTTGAATCTGCCCAGAAAATTGACTCACCGTTAACTTTCTTCACTCTCCTATTCATGAAAGTCAACAAAGATTGGGATACCTAAAAAATTTAGAAGTAATGTGCTTGGACTTTTCTTTTGTAAGGTTTTTTCCTCCATGAGAGAAGAGGAAGAACTGAAAGACAACCAGAAGATTGTTTACTCTTTAAACAAGCGGAAAAGTGTAGCAAAAACTAATTTTCATTTTAGCCTGTGGCAAACTCCAGAAAGGATCATTTCCTGAGAGTGTTTTGCATTTTCACAAGACTCCCAGCTACGACTCCTTTCATTATGTCCACACCCCTGACTCACAGAAGGAGTCTTCCTGACATTTTTCTCACCTTTCCTGTTTTAGCCCCCCCCCACTACCCAAGACATGTTCTAAACAAGCACTACCCCGTACATTGAACTTGCTGGGGATTTTTCTTCATATAATCACCAATAGTCCCTTAGTTTTATCAGTAGTTTACAGAGATAACGAGAACTTTGTGGTGGGAAAACATTCTCCCCCATGACAGGCTCCATTCAGGCTCACATTCCTGTGGTGTTAAATGAGGAACCCAGCACTGATCTCTCTTGCCAGAAAGTTTGAGTGAAGCTGCTGCTGTGGAGGAGGAGTCAGCAGGGTCAAGCTGTGTACAGACCAAGGCGAGGTCTTTTAAAGTCAAATAATCTACTTACATTTTCCATGGTTTGTAAGAGGAACACAGCTATTTACACTTTTGATATACCCTCCTTTGAAAGTTAATACATTTAGTCAAATATCAAAATTCCTTAGTGTGGTTTGAATTTAAAAATCACCTGTTTAGCTTTATTATAATTTCCTTTAGAATTTTACTTGCAGAAAGGGGCTTCAGTCCATGCAAAACGTGGGCAATGTTTCCCCCTGCTGGCAGGAAACAAATGCAAAAAAATGCCAGGACATAAATTAATTGCAAAAAGCAGTTCTGCCCTTCCCTGCCCTGCCCTGGATTGAGCAATACACCCTAAGGTGCTCCTTCTGAGATCGTTCAGTAGGGCGTGTCCCTCTAGGTGTGACTATATGTGTGTGTGTGCCATTCGAGTCTGAAACAGAGCAGAATAAAACAGTCCGCCCACGCATTATAGAAAAAAAAGGGAGAAAGGGACGGGTGAAAAATCGACTAATAGCGCGATCTAAGAACATCTGACATTATTTGAGCAAGAGAGCAACTCCAGGTGGACATTTCCTGAATCGGTCCGGGACCAAGTCCAACCACGTTTACTCTAAAATGAGAAAGGTTTTTATTGATCCTATCTTCTCGCTGCTGGTAAGTCTTTTCGAGATAATTTTACGAATACCGTTACTTTCAGTTCTTGTCAACTCTGTTTTCTGAAAAGCGACGAACGAATAAATGTGAATAGTTTGTCTTTAGAGCGACTACTGAAGATTAGACTATTGAAACTTAAGAGATCAACATTTTTTCTTCCTCAGATCCTTTCCTGTGTGGAGTCATGTTATATTCCTGAGTCTCTCTACGTTCTTTCGCCACAAACCATTCAACCTGGATCCCAGATCACAAAAGGTACCACTATGCATCCGGCTATACTTAGTCTTTCTTTAATAACTACTTGTTACGCTTTAAATGATGCATTGTTCTGGCATAGGTTAGGGGGAAAAAAAAGACTTTCTTCTCTTTCGATAACTTATTTATTTATTTTTTAGTTGAAGCTGTCGGCTGTGACCCCAAGACACTTCGTTTAACTGTGGAGGACCCTAGTTTTTCGATACAAAGCAATGGGGTAATAGTAGCACTAAGTCCTGTCTCTGTGGCAACCAGAGGGCGGACATTTTCTGTGAGGGCTCAGGACAACAGTGGGCCGGGAAGTGAGATGGAAGTTCACCTTGTCTGCAGTGCAAAGCAGGAGACAAATGTAAGAGCATTGCAAATGACATTATTTTCTTTTTAAAATAATAATAATAATAATAATTTCTTTACATTACAGGAAGACGGCCAGGTCATTTTGAAGCGCACAAAAAGACGCTGGAGTCCTCCCCCCATCAACATACTGGAGAATGACAAAGGGCCCTTTCCTAAATACTTAGAAACGGTATCTTTACTGTAGAAAGTCCTTTTTTTTTAAAAAAAAAAAGAAAAATTAGAGAGATCAACATTTTTACATCCATAGATTTTACTATATACTATTTTGCCACAAATTCAAAGAGGTCATATCAGGCCCCAGAAGGTGTCAAAACAATAATACTTGCTGCGGACAAGAATTTGCTTTTGTTGAAGATTATGGGAAAACACACTACTTATGATAACACACAGGGAGAACAGAAAGGGAGAAAGTGGAGAGAGAACAGAAGAGAGGTGGGGCGGACAGTTAAAAGGGACAGAGAATAGAGGAGAGGAGGAGAAGAAAAAGGTTAAAGAGATTACAAGTAACCACCTTAGAAGTCTGCAAATTATTTATTATAGAACTGCTGTCAAAGGCAACACAAACCCATTCCAATAGTCACAAATGCACCCTGGGCCACACATTGGACATCCCTGCCTTACAGAAACAAATTTGGATGTTTTTCATGGTTTTGTCCGCCATATTAAATCAAAATTTTTTGGTACTTAATGTGGTGCAGGTAAAATGATTGAGATAGTTATCACAAGGTTTTTGGCTGTAAAGCTATAATGGCCAATAGTCCGACAAACAACATATAATGTTTGAAAAATAAAATATAACTGTTTTGAAACAAGCTTCTTCATTATAATCAGAAATCTAGCTGTGCTGCTAAACAGTACACAATTATTGGATTCAATCAGATTTTGAAATGTAGGTGCAGCATTTATTGATAGTGTCATTGAACCAGCTGGGGGAAAAAAAATAGCTTGTACAAGTTAAAAAAGTTAATCATATTAACAGGAGTTTGCAAACATCATCGCTTTTATACTTTTATCCCCGAGTATATTAATACTAAAAGGCTAATTCGAATCACAATATTTTTTCCCTTAGTAAAGATAAGCAATATTGCCCTTCCCTAATGGAAATGGAAAAGAAAGATGGTGCAGGAAAACGTAGGTCAGTCACAAAATCATCATTATAAAATTTAACAATCTCATATTTTTCTAATATTTAGCTGCTCTTGTATGAAATCCCATTTTTTAAACCTGTGATTCAAGTTATTGCTTTGCAAGCTGCAGGAGGACAGCCAAGTTAGATATAATAAATACTCTTGTAAAGTTTTTGTTGTTACTTTAAGATATTTAATCACTTTTCTGTATTGTAGATTGTTTCAGATGCACAAGTCCAGCACGATGTGTACTACACCATTGAAGGACGAGGTGTGAACCAGTACCCATTCGGCATCTTTAGTCTTGAAGAGAACAGTGGGCGACTAACAGTGCACAAGACACTGGATCGAGAAGAGTTTTCACAGTTTACAGTAGGTTTTCTAGATAGTATACTTGGCACCCTTTTCATTTGGTCTTAACCTGCATTCATTTAACAATTTTACATTCAACTCTGAAATGCATATTTTCCCAAAGCTAGTCATTTTAATTGCTTTTTTCTTTTTACAATTGTTTTTTTTTAAGTTAATTTATTAGATATTTAGTTTATTTTAAATTTAATAAATTTGTACAATGCAACATTACAAAAACTCAAATTAGGTTGTTTTTCTAATTTATTAAAAATGAGAATGCAACAATTAAATAGGAGTGAGCAATACACTTAGAAGTTTCATAGAGACACTTAAAAGTCTTATTTTGCATTAGTTTTATATTCCTAATTTTATACAAGAAAGATATTCTCTTTTAAACCAGATGTATGGTGAAATGCAGTATCTTTAGCCTCAGCCATTATTATTCATTGTGACAGTGGGTAAAAGAACATTTTTTGTTGTTTAAGTCATTTTAATCACTATTCTAATGCTCAAGTATTACTTCAATTATCAGATCTTTTTTGCACATTAATATTTGATCATATGTGTATGTTCACAGCTAATTATCAGAGCTTTGGACAAAAAAGACCGGAAGGAAAGAGACAGTCCTTTGGACATTGTAGTAACAGTGGACGATGTAAATGATAATAAACCAGAGTTTGAAGGCAAGCTTGAGTTTACTGTGCTCGAGCAAAGCTTAGGTAAGGAGAAGCAACAGTCATGGTGTATGAAGCTTGTTCTGTAAACATCCTCTGACTAAACACAATTTCCACTCTAGGTAAGGTGGTGGGGAAAGTGAATGCCACAGACAGAGATGATCCCAACACAGACCATGTGAGGATCAAATACAAGCTCATTGATGGGTTGGATCATTTCGCCATCGACTCAGATACGGGTGTCATCAGCACAATCTCCAACAGACTGGACCGAGAGGTGAGCCCTGCCATCTCATTAAAGATGGTTGACTTTGTTTCTTTACATATAACATGTTAGTTTAAATTCATCTTCTATTTCAGCACTTGATTTTTCCTTTTTGTCATGTTTTATTTCAAGACAAAAGACACGCATATGGTTACTATAGAGATCAGAGATTTGAAGGGGGCACCAAACGGTCTTTCTAATACAGCTACAGCAACAATCACCTTGAAAGACATCAATGACAACCCACCAATTTTCACCCAAAAATCAGTAAGTGCTTCGAGGACAAATAAATAAATAATGCATGTAATAATAATAATATATAAATGAATGAATGAATAAATGAATGAATGATCCATTCTAGTAATAGATTGAAATTCAGTTTTCACAGTATGATGATGTTGAGTTAAAAACACCATAATTTTATGTTATAAGACAAATTTTAAAATAAAAATGTGCTCATTGGCTGTGTTTATTTGAAACAGAAAAACAATTGCTCATACTTCTGCTAAAATAATATAAACATATTGTTTAGTACAACTATAATGTTTGTTGTAACATTTATTGTTATTCTGATATATGAAATTATAACCAAATATATTGGATAAACCCCTACTGAACAGCCACATTTGTCAGTTTTGTAAGCTAGAACAAACTGCCACACAGTATGCATGACAGAAAATCATGGTTTTGACAGCCTGTGTATTTTTTAAAAACCTTGGTGTATCTGAATATCAGCTCATCCCTAATTCAAACAAACCTTATGGCTCTTTTTTTTCCTGCAGTATCAAGTCACGACTCCAGAAAACGGGGGTGAAAAACTTCTCCTGAGAATTCCTGTAGAAGACAAAGACTTAATAAACACACCCAACTGGATTTCCAAATTTGTCATCACGAAAGGAAATGAAAATGGAAATTTCAGGATTGACACCGATCCCAAAACAAATGATGGGCTTCTTTATGTTACAAAGGTGGGTTTGATGTCAAACTCATGAATTATTTAGTCCTAATATAATTTCTTCATACTTTTTACTGGAGATTCATTTTTATTTCTACCTTTTTATTTTCTGTTTATGTTCTCCAGTCCTTAGATTATGAGAAGACCAGCAATGTGAAGCTTGAGGTTTCAGTCCAGAATCAAGAAAAGCTGACTGGGACCACTGCTACGTGGATGTCCATCCCGGTGGAGGTTGCTGTCACCAACATCGACGAAGGCCCGGAATTCCTCCCCCCTACTGTTCGCTACAATGTCAAAGAGAACATACCAAATGGCACATTGATAGGAATATACAAAGCTGTAGATCCAGAGACCAAGAGCAGCAACGGCATAATGTAATAATTTTTTTTTATTAATTGTTTTAATTTAGCTTTATTTTAAATAAAATTTTAGTGGATGGATACAACTGCAGCAAAACTCTGAGCCCTCCCTTAAAATTTTGGTCTCTTTAACAACGGAAGGCAGACCTTGACAGTTGACCTGAAATATGTTGACCGGTGATGCATCCTCTGTCCTGTTTTCCAGGTATTACAAGTTGAATGACCCAGGATCATGGGTGGGAGTGGACAGAAATACCGGAGAGCTGAAAGTTACAAACACAATCGACAGAGAGTCCCCTCTTGTCCAGGATGGACTATACAACATCACCGTAAAGGCTGTTGATGACAGTAAGTTGTCTCATAACATACTTTGTAGAAAGCAATGTGAGGAAGAAACTGTTTTGTGGTTTTTTTTAACTATCCCAACACATCAGCATTAGACTAATGAAGCAATCAGTGTTTCTTAGCCCTTTCATGAATGGTACACAGAGGCAATGCAAAAGCTGTTGTTTTGTATGCCACTTTATTGGACTCTAGTGTCCTAATCCATCCATTATCCTGAGGATTATGAAGGTGGGGTTAACGGTCAAGATCTGAATGGGAAGGTCTGGGACAAGTATATACAGAGAAAGGGCCAGAAAGTTTGGAACAAGTTTTTTGTTTGATTTACTCTGCACAGTATTAGATAGTTACAAAATGTGAAGCCACTTTTTATTTTTAAAGTATATATTTGATTAAAAAAAAAAAAAAAAATCATGCCTAAAGATAGCAGAAAACAGGTGGGAAAAAAGTCCCAAATGAAGTTATTATGACTCATGCATGAAATGGTGAATGATGGATGTTAGCCAAACCCAAACGGATTTGGTGGTTTTTGAGGCAGCTTATTACACTCATATAGTACAAGTTGTTCTTCCTCCTTCCTTCTTACTTTTTGTTTTGTGAGAGATTTTCACAAGACAAATGCTGTTTAGAATTAAAGCCACACCTTTGTACCTGTCTGAACATAATGTCTTTGTTTTATTTGAAAACATCTGTTGACAAGAAAGTATTTTTATTCCTGGACAATGACTCATATGATCTTGCTTCATCTAGCTGGTACTTCTTTACATGGGAAATTTGTAATTGGTTCCGTGCATCAAAAAAATCACACGGGGGAAAAAAAAGAAATTACTTGTATGATGTCAGAGTTTTTGTGCAGACATGTTCATGCTTTTTGTCATCTGACAACTAATGGAATTACTTTGAATTTTAGCCTCCAAATCAGGAATAGGAACTGTCATACTTGTGATAGAGGATGAAAATGACAACAAGCCAACGATCCCAGAGAAACTGACGATGTGTGAGGAAAAAGACAACAGGCTGGGCTCCCTGGTGGTTGTGACTAAAGACAATGACCTCGATCCATTTTCCGGTCCCTTCAGCTATATCATGCCAGATGAACATGATGGCAATTGGGATGTGATTTCTTATAATGGTTGGTACTTATCTTGTGTATTTTACTGGAGTCAGAACAGCAGAAGTTTGGGTTTTGTTTGTGCTCGTTAACCATCATAACACTGAGATGGACAGTAGTTAAGGTTTCATAAATCTTCATGGATAGACAAATTTTCATCGGGTTAAAAACAAATTTTAAAAAAGATCTGCTTTAGCAGGATTTGAGCAAGTTGTTCCTGTCCTACCTGCATACCTACATACATTTCTTTCATACATACAAGTTACAATAGAATGATAGTTACACATCACTTCCAAGGTTTTAAGACTTGTCTACATAGAAACAGAGTTTTTTCCTATTTCATACTTATCAATGGGTAAAAGTTACCAATAAACAAGGCATATGTTTTTGAAATGTCTTTATCCATACAAATGTATGTAATGCAGCTTCTGAAATACACCAGAAACAAATAAAAAAGCATGGAGCTTATGTTATTTTGGCTCTGAGAACATCCAAAAACTACTACTACTCCCAAAGTCAGACAATGAAGCTAATAATAGCTCAGTTTTAGTTTAGATTTGATTACTTGGGTGAATATTCTAAACCATTTGAATGCACATACATACATACATGCCTGCATGCAAAAATCCATGTCCTAAATCAGTACCTTTTATATTGAAGAATTCTCTATGATTTAAAAAATAATAATAGCAATATAAAAGTTTCTAGAAATTCAGTTTTTTAATTTTGTTTCCTCTTAAGAAACGGCGGCTTTGTTGAAGCAGGTGAAGAAACTTCCTACAGGGGTTCACAAGGTCTCCTTCATCGCACGAGATCTGCAGGGAGTCGGCGATACTCAGACAACGACAGTGAGGATCTGCCATTGCATAAACGGAGCATGCATATCCAAAGATCGCTCTGTGAAATTGGGGCCGCTGGGTATTCTGACCTTGCTGTTACCCTTGCTCCTCCTCCTCCTGCTCTGTGAGTCCTTTATTATCATCTTGCCAGTAGATCAATGCACACTTCCATTGTGGCGATAGTAAAACTGATAAATAAGCAAAAAAAAAAAAAAAAAAAAAAAAAAAAAAATCCAAGGATGATATAGCAGAAGGATTTCTTGAAATTTAGAGATTATCTCTTGGACTCTGGAGATGATCAATATTCTAATGGACATTATTTAAAGGGATAGTTTGGATTTTTTTTTTTTTTTTTTAAGTTGGGTTCTGTAAAGGTAATATCAGTAGGAGATCAGTTACCTGATGTTGTGAAGATGTCATAGTGTGTTTGTAGAAAATAAGAAGAAATCCTCAGATCTGTGGGAGGTTAACAGCTAGTCAAACAGATCTGTAGTTTAACTTATTTTAGATAGTTAAAATGAGTCCATTTTAAAGGGTTCAGTAAACTGTCTGACTGAAGAGATAACAAAAATTTTAAAAATGGCTAACAGCTGCTTTGCTTGCACCCTCATTCAGGCACCTATAAATGTCATTATGCTATAGTTACATTGGCAGAGGCTACTGCCTGTCTAGGGCTGCACAATATTTGAAAAATCTTGCAATAGCAGTAATAATGGTAAATATTGGTATGATGCTATCAGTTACGATACATGCATATTGTCTTCTTTCCTTTCTTTCTCATCTGTGCTTCCTACACTCAGTGGCCTTTAGCATGTTGAGAAATGTTATTTGAATCTGGTTTGAGGATTGGTTACTATGAGATTTTGTTCAAGTCGCTAAACATTCCATTAGCAAGTTCAAAGTGCAAGTTAAAACATTCAAGTTCATAACACATGGAATACATTAGCCAACAATCACTGCACTCCCAATAGTCCTTAAAATTTCTAGTCTGCCTGATTAGTTGATCCATGAGTCCGTTGGGATACATTTCACCATCACTCTCAATCCTGTGGCTTTACTGGGACATAAAATGTTCTAAAATGGTTAGAGAAGCCGTTCCTAAATTGCACCGAAGCTGTTTAACAAGTTTTGGTCATTTGTTGCAGCTATAGCTTAATTCTAGTAGCTTCTCTGCAGAGCTCCACAGTAATCCTCTCAGTTATTATTACTCCAAAAAAGTTACAATAACTTGCACCATTCTAAATATTTTCAAAATCAAATACCTAAACTAAAATGAGCTAAAGTTGAGGTGTGTCTGACAAGTGTGTAGCTTTCCAGTGTTCTGAGGATTTCCTCTATTTTCTATAATATAAGACATCATTCTAGTACAGGTAAAGATAATGTCACTTAACAGAGCCTAACTTTTGTAACATATCTATGTTGATATTACAGGTTTACTCATTTTCTTCAAGTGCTCTACAAAGCCAGATAAGGTCTCACTTGATATGGAAAACACTAATGGGAGCCTCCTTCAATCAAACACAGAGGCCCCCGGCGACGCAGTGGTAAACCTTTTGTTATCAAACCATGCTAGGAATTAGTAATCCCACTGCTACCTTAATTAATTAATTAATTCATTAATTTAGCTTTGCATGTTTCATTAACTCATGGCTTGTTTTACTTTTCAGGACTCCATTCCTTTTTCGTACTCTGGGATTGAGCAAGGAGTAAAAGGTTCTCTAAAGGGCTCTATAGTGAACACCGGATGGTTAGGAAACAAGAGCACAAGCACAATTGGAGGCCACAGCATGCACGACATTGGATTCCAACACAACAGCGCTCTTAACACAATGAATATTCACAATATCTCCTCCAGCCAGTTTGATCAGTACAATCAGCATGTTGAGAGTCAGGTTCTCAATGGCATGGATTATGGTCAAAACACTCTGGACAGATCTCAAGTTCTAGCTTGGGCGACACATAACCTTTATCTGAAACAGGTAAGATTGTTGAAATCACACACAATATTTTTTTTTTTCTTTTTGATTTTCGAATTTGTGTAGAAGAGTAAATTAGCTCAAACTTCTTAAGAGATAAGTTCAACAGAAAGCTTTTATTCTGTATAATTTAATAACTTCTGCATTTGCTATAGGAGCAAAAGAAACTCCCATTTGTAATATAATTTTGTTCTGTAAGCTGTGATAGCCTCCTCAGTAAACTTTAATATTTTTCTGTGAAAAATACGGTTTCTGTAGCTTGTTGGTTGTAATATCAGACTGTCAGTCATATCTGGAGCTCCCTTGTTTTATCACTTTGTGTAATGTTCTGTCTTATCATCCGGGCTATGTCCACACACAGTAATAACACACTGCTTCTCCCTCCCTACTACTTTCCTCTTACAGAAACTGGCTGACATGAAAGTACAGAGGGACGATCGCTATGCCGATGACCTCATCCACTCCTATGGATACGAGGGAGCGGGGTCCATCTCTGGCTCTGTGGGATGCTGCAGTGAGCATGGCGACAGAGGGAATCTTGACTTTTTGAACACACTTGGGCCAAAATTCAAAAATCTTGCAGAAGTCTGCACAAAGAGATGAAAAAAAGTTAATGAAGTGGTTTAGGTTTATTTTTCATTGAACAAGATGTAGATGCCTGGGATATGAATGCTTGGTATGGTGCTGAATGTTTATCATGTTTGAGTGTGGTTTTGTTGTTTTATGCCATTTTGATTTTTGTTCTTTTTTGTCAGAAGTCTTTTGCACTGAAAACAAAGCAGATGTCAGTTTCACATGAGTTGTGTATAGTGTTCCTGTCTGGTATTTACTTTACTATGACTATGGATATTTACTTCCATAGTCTTGGTTATGTTCAAATTAACATCTTCCATAGTCTTGGTTATGTTCAAATTAACATCTATATGAAGAGAACTGAAAGTTTAAAATCTGCTTATAATGACTTGTTTTTTTGGCTTTCATTAACCTTATGTTCTCAGAGTAAAAAAATAAATTTTTTGTAGATAGTTTTGTCTGTATATTTTCCAAGATATTTTATTTCTTTTGCTGACGTTTCACACAGTGTTCAATACATAAAACCATTTTGATTTTTTAACTCATGCAGACTTTTGGATTGTGTTATTTGGCTTTTGGTGATTTTCCTCTGCAAGCTTGTTCAATTTTTTTTTGTTTCATGCAGTAATTATGTGTGCAGGCACATTCCACCCCTGAAGGAATGTGCTTACAGTTGACTGGGTATAGTTTCTGCAGAGTGTCAGTGGGGCTATTGCAACATTCTCAGACGAGTTTGTGAGAGACAATGCAAGGGTGTGAACAGGAGGAGTAGGGTGTAACACTGCTGTCGACTGAATGCAACTGTCCAGGCATATGCAAGTCAGACCCTGCACTAAGATGCCCATAAACCTACCCATTGAAGAAGATCAAATATTTATTGTTAAATAATTTGATTCAATAAGGTATTTTTGGGAAAATTCCACATATAAGTTTTGCTGTTGCCAGGTTTACTTTCAAATGAGATGAAAAGAACAAGAAATTCAAGTTCTGTGCCAGAGATAATCAGTGTGGTTTATATAAGGTTCAGTGGGAAAACCCCCCCCAGAGCAATTAAAAACCCCATGTTCTAACTTGTAATTCTTCTGACTTTGCCAGAGTCTGTTGTGGAACAGAATATCTATGCTGAAAAGGGTGCTCACTTTGCTCAGCTTATGTGTGCTTTGGTAAATGATTCACTGGGTGTGGCTCACTGAGCAGCGCGATGTTCCAACACAACCAAATCCCATGACAACAAACCAATATTTACATTTAGTCTCTTGTAAATCAAGTTTGTGCACTAGAACTGTTAAAACTTCCCTATGTTGTTTTTGCCACTAAGTTCCTTAGAGTAAAAAGTGCAGCATGAAAACAGGAACAATATTAGCAACATATATCCTGAAACAATAATTATTGTTGCTTGTAAGATAAATTCTATTAATATTTAAACAAAGGCTATTGCCATAATGCATGACATTTCATAGATAAATGAAGCCAACCACGGAATTATTCTGACATCTGCAAATATACACACACACACACACACGTGCGCACACACACACACACACACACACACACACACACACACACATATATAAAACATAAAAAGTCTAAATGAAATACCCTCTCAGCAGTGATGGTTTCTGATATGGATGTTATGGCTCACCACCCAGAGCAGCATGGTATGGAGCAGGTGCGGCATGAGATCTTGGCAAAAAAATACATTTATTTGTCCATTGTGTTTTAACAAATTTTCCATTTCTTATTTGCACATCCACTCAAAGAGTAGTGGGTCTCCCACAGTGTAACCACTTTAAGAAAATATGATCAAACATTGCTACTAGCTTATGATGCTCAAGTTATGTGATTTGCATCTTCTTATTGCACTAAATTAAGCACCTTTTTCTGCAATTCTGGAACAGATATGTAATTCTTAATACAGATTTTAAGACAAGTGACGCTCAAACAGAGCATCAGGGTTGGAAAGGGAGGAAATATAAGTGTTTTTACTGTTACATGGTTGTTGATTCCAGATTGGTCCCTTTGAGTACTTTTGAAACAGCTAATCTAAGGGGATTTTATAGCACAGTATAACCATTTCTAAGGGTGCATGAAGAGCACCTACTTAACTGAGGAAGATAGTTACTGACTGATGCTTCATGAAAAAAACAAGTTGATGTCATGCAAAGTATTTCAGTGTGATGAATCACAATTCCAAGTGAAGCTGAGAATCTAATTTATAAGCACCATCACTCATATAATGGTGTAAAGATGGACAAAACTGACAAGAAACAAGATGAAAAAGTGGGACATTAATCTTGATATAAAACTTTCTCTTGTGTTGATTAAACACAAAGATCTTGCTTAAATGCAAAAATACACAATAATATAGCACTTTCTCAGTTATGTAAGGATGTAAATGAGATGTGATCACCAAGGGTTTTTTGTTAACCATCCCAAAGGGGCTAATTAAGAGAATCTTGAAAACTCACTTATCTAGTAAATGTTAAAAAGGAGCAATTGACCCAAATGTCTGACAAAGCCCTTCTGACTCATACACCCATATTATTTATGTTTTACCAATAAATCCAGGAGATTTTTACTCGCTTATTACTCAGTTTGCTTGCTGCAGTGAGCCTTGCATTTAACTTTTTTATGTAAGGATCAGAAATGAAAAATGTTAAACTGTTAGTGATGTTCTCTGATGAACTCACAGGGATGACTGCTTTGAGACATGAAAATGAAGGTTATTTAAAAAGCAATTTCATTCACACAGTTTATTTAGATGGTTTCTTCTTAGAGTGTGAAATTTTTCACTTTCGTTAAAACTGAGAATGAGGGCGGAAGAAGCTTAACACAACGGCGGGAATTCTCACCATACCTCACTCGTTTTGTTTCATTTATTTTTACACGCAAATAAAGAAAAGAGCATAAACACTGAGAGTAAAGCTTTAAAAAAATAATCTCTAGCAATTAAAATGAAAACATACCTGAACTATGATTTATTTATGGGTTATCAAAATCCAGTTTCAGTTCTTATACAGTAAAGCGTAATAACACTGATAAGCCACATAATTCAATATACCACTGTGTATGTCCGTCCTTATCGAGGCTGCTTGAGCCATCACTTTCCTGCGCTTCTGTAAAGATGCAATTAATTCTAAGGCAGGAGCGTGAAATTAATTTATTGCTTGTAATTAGTTTTCTTCATACTGTGAAAACAATCTCTCCGCATAGGGTGTGTTCAGTCTTCACCAGAGAGTCTGAAAACACTTAGCTCCGTGGGAGTTCAATATGATGCGCTACTTATAGCTGCCAACAACCAAAAAAAAAAAAAAAAAAAAAAAAAAAAAACTTGATGGCGCAATGAAAATTCTGAACTCCCTGATGACTCTATCGTCAAGCTCTGTCATGTATGTGGTATGTATGGGGATATTTATTTTAGTTCCTATCATGACAAAATCATTTCCTCAAGGTGTGCCAAGGGAGAGGTTAAACCAGGTCACGCTTATACGGAATTTAGTCTGGTTTGTGAATAATTAAATCATGTACAGTAAGTGTTACTCCATGCAAAATAACTTATTGAAATTACTGCATAAAGTTCCTGAAAAAAACTAGAACCGTTTTCACTTCCTGCATGTATGATTTATCTGCAGTTTCATTCAACATAGTTGCAATGCTGCAACTACTGCAATAGGCACTAGGTGTCACTCTTACTCTCTCACCTGAGTGTTTCGTGTGCCAGTGACTCTGAGGAATATTTTTAGACGGTAGCTGGCTTCAGTGAAGATGTTTTTCTGTCTGTCGCATGTGTAATCAAACACCTGAAACAGCTTCAGTTAAAGTGTGAAAATCACAACAGCACATCTAAGGGGAGAGGATGTGACAAGATGCTGCAGGAAACTCGGCATACTTTAAAGCTGTACATGTAAACTAATTATCATATGCTAAAAGTTTCCTTCAATAATGTTTTCTTGTGTAACTAGCTCAAGCTTGTCACTGCATATGAGGTTCACTTGGGAAGTCATCATGGCTGGAGTGAAGGTGGAACTGACAAAATTCCATTTATATTATACAAGACCAACAAAAAGCATTTTAATACAGAAATATTATGTGGCATTCTTAAGGAATACGGCTATTTGCAGAATGTTGTTTACAGGCATATTAAAGAAAGTTGAGTGGAAAAAAAAATGCGTGGTAAGAAAAACAATCACAAGCAACAGGGATAATTCCAACTTTGAGACAAGTGTGATGCCAAGCCTGTCAAAATTTTGAGGAAGATTCAGAAGATGTGGACTGTAGGTGTAGTCATTGCTTTAAGAGCCACCACAGTTGCGTGTGTGTTTAGTACAAGGAATACAATGGCTGAATGTGTTGTGTAAAGCCACTCCTGAACTGTCTTACCTCACTGAGAAAAAAAAGGGACTGAATTATTGCTGAAGTGTCCAAAGTTCTGATTTCCAATGAAAACATGCCCACTTTGACATTTCAACAGTCAGAGATGATTTGGGGAGTCATACCATCTGCTGCTGTTGGTCCACTTAGTTTTTTAAAATTCCAAAGTCAGCACAGTCATCTGTTGGGAACCTTTGACCGCTTCATGCTTCCCTCTACTGATGAGCTTTATGGAGATGGAAATTTAGTTTTTTAGCAGGACTTGGCATCTGCCTAGACTGCCCAATATACCAGTATCAGGTTTAAAAACCAAGGCATCATTTTGGTTGATTGACACATTCATACCCTTTTAAGTTTTCAGCGCATAACCTATACAGGATATATTTATATACGCTATATAGGATATACGTCTTATTAGGGTAACATTTCTGTGTTAAAAATATTTTTGTCATTGGTCTAATGTAATATTTGAATTTTCAGTGAACCTGAACATTTGCTTTTCATTAGCTGGAAGCCAGGACAAAACAGTAATCAGTGCTTGAAACATTTCACACTGGGTGTAACAAGTTTTTTTTTTTTTTTTTTTTTTTTTTGCATACATCCATACAAACATACCAAATCAAATATGTTTTTTTTTTGTTTGTTTTTTGTTTTTTTTTTAGATTTTCAAATATATTGAGATTTGCCCTTAAGTTTTGGTCTATAGCACAAATAACATAGTCAATGCTTGACTGAGCATGCTGCTTGTGATTATCTGTATTTGCTCTCTAACACTAGAAGGTGTCCTATGAACACTGTTAACTGATGAATGTGGTGCCACATGTATAGCCAGCATAATCCTGAAATATTCAGATGTAACTGAAGTGACTCACTGATGACTGATGGAGACATACTTAAGTGGGAAATCTGCTGAAGTAGTGTGAAAGAAACAACCTCTCCCTAAAGACGACCGACAAGACCAGAAAGAATAGTCCCATTGCCACTGTATGCACACAATAATAAACAGTAGAGTGAAAAAAGCTGCACTTTTAGTGTAGGTGCTTCCCTAATTTTGGGGTGAGATTTATTTGAGCAGAGTGACAAATAGGGAAGAAGCATGAGTCTCACTCCAAAAAAGTGATAGTTGGTAACTCTGTATGATGATAATGACTGCAGAGAGGACTACAAAAAGTCATTGTCATTTAAATGAAATTGCAATTTAATATACTGACTAATGACATTATCTTGATCATGGTATTCCTGGATAGAAAAAACCCCAGCAAAATATAATTGTTGATTGGGCTTAAATTGGGGCTAAATTGTATTTTTTCCAAGTCTGTATAATCTTGTTTAGTTTTTCTACGCAAAAACTCTTAGACAATGTGGGTCATTTTTTCCCTTACTTTAGCAGTTATACATCTCTTTGAATCAATTATTTCTGTCTTACATTTGTCTCAACCTGTTTTAATAATTTCCTTACATTTGATAACTTCAGTGACATATTTTTTGTGTATACTTTTGTTCATGTTGTTCAACTTAAGGGGCCTACATATTTAGGTCGCCATTCATGATTCTGTTCATAACTATCATATAGGTAAGAAAAGATATATGGCATATTTCATATCAATATCTTACATGTTAACACCTTACAGTCTGATAACTCCTACTTCTGAGGAATCATTTGGCAGAATACTTTGCTCTCTCAAACTTTTCTCAAATTAGCAATGCAAGAACTTACCTGTTACTTTACTGATTATTATTCACACGCAATAGAAGTGTGCAAGCTTGCATTTTAATTAGAAAAGTCTGTTAGGCACAAACACTCAAGCACCTATATACATCCTAACTCAAAAGGATTCCAGTTGAAAGCTGCATAAAATCTATTTAATTAATTCATTCATCTGGTAAAATCAATATTTGTTAACTGCAGAATACCTACTCATAAACTATATATGATTTTCTTATTGATTTTCCTATTTTGGAGGAGGCAGTTTTTATTCAATGAAGGAAAATTAATAAATATTTTGAACTTAAAGGCCTAATTAAATAATAAACATCTTAACGCAGCTGCAAGTCTGATGAAAACGCAAATGCTTTGTACTTGTAAAATGGCTTTGTCATTGATGACATGAAATTTTTGAGTTTACAGCTGTTTTACAAAATATGCATATTTTTGGAACTTTATCCTTGTTCTATTCTATTCTATTCTATTCTATTCTACGAGCTAGATACTTTGGTACAGATACAAGCAGTTTTATGATTTTCCAAACACATAATGACAAAAATGACTTCAAGTAGAGTCTATTAAACAAAAACTAAACTATCAAATGACTAAACCTTTAAATATTCCTTTAAATAATGATCTTCAAACCAACCACAATCACACATTTTAGGACTGTTGCTACTGGGAAGCCCTTCTGAGCAAAACACTTATCAAAAATTTTTGGAGGTTTCAGGAACATATACAGCTGCATATAATGAATAAACACTCACCAGCTATCATCAAGCTACCACTATTCTTACAGCAATGCATAAGGAAGGTAGCATCATACTTTGGAAAACATAATGGCAGAAAGGAACTCTGCTACTCTGCAGCAGCTAAAAATGGACTGAGGGAGTCAAATATATAGAGAGGTCTTTGTTAAATATCCCCCACCACACTGAATTTAAGCTGAGACTGAATTAATGGGTCATCTATCACAGTAATTGTAAACCAGATCATCCACACAATACTGGTTTGGAAAAGCATCACAAACATTGTCACTGCCTTACCCAAAAGCTCTGATTTAAAATCCCACATAACATCTGAGGAGCGACCTGAGGATGACATTTCATGCTTCCCTTATAATCTGATGAAACTTGATAGGAGCTGACAGAAAGAATTGGATGAATTGTAATAAATATCAGGTGTGTAAAACATGCAGAAACTTATCGAGAAACTGAAGCTGCGATGACTGCCAACAATGTGCAAAGTTTTTTTTTGTTTGTTTGTTTTGTTTTTTCTAGTAGTTTAAGCTTATAATTGATTTAAGAGGGTGTGTGTGGTCATATTAATATGAAAAATATTTTGTTAAAATCACCGGGCACAGGGAAGTGATGTATTCACACTAACGTCTAATGGAAAAACATACAAAGACGACATGTAGAAATTACAACACAAATAGCCTTCTTCTTATTCTTTCTGTTGAAAATGTTCCACTGAAGAACCAAGCTGCTGCATTCATCACACTTGTGCCTCCTCATCAAGTGATCACCACAGTAACAGCCGGGTGAAGGACAAACCCTTACACTCATTACTGTGTCAAATGAATGGCTGAAGGTTCCTGCTCCTGATGCCATTCAGCTTCGCAGCTGCACCTCTGACCTACATCAAAAGCCTGTTAAGGTGTGTGGTAGAGATATCCGTTTGTGTTTGTCTTTATTGAACAGAGGTACTGAAGTGCAATAAACTGGAGGTCAGAGAGCAACGGCAAGACATAGAAAAAAATATATATAAATTTGCTGTTCCTGTTCATCCAGCTGGGGCTTACATTCCTCACTGTAAGTTTGGTAGTTTTGTCTTTGAGTGCTAGGAAAAAAAAAATCTTTATGTTTTCTAGTTTCTCAAAGTTTTCAGGTGCAGCAGCTTGCAAGAATGTTATTACCCCTAAGACTACTTCACATCTTTTAATTCTTCAATGCATTTCATTGGGATTTTATGTAATAGTCCAACACAAGTATTGTGTAATTGTGAAATCGGAGGAAAACAAGAGATGGGTTGAAAAGGATTTTACAAATAAAAATCTGAAAAGTGTGGCATGCATTTGTGTTCAGTTTTATGGCTCCAACCATAGCAGCAAGTTTTTTGGGGTATGTCTCTACCAGCTTTTCACATCTAGGGACAAAAATATTTACCCATTGCCCTCTGAAAAATAACTCAAACTCAGTGTGATTGGATAAATAACATCTGTGAGCAGCGATTTCATGAATCTGTGTATCGCTCATTCTTTCCATTCTCAACTGACAACCAAAAATCAAAAAATGAAAAAGTGATTTATTTATTTATTTTTATTTGTGTTTGAATTGAATATGAAAAAAAGTGCTGTTTTTCATATTTTCAGTTTTAATTTCAGATCAAAAATACTAAATAGAAAAATGAGCAGTAGGACAGGATTTGGTTTTAATATTTAATTGCTCGTGTTGACATGACCTGTAAATTGTGCTGCGTGCAAAGGTGTGGGTTATCTAGTGACACCAGATCTTATGTTGAACACATTTAACATAAAATAGTGCAAATGTGAGGCTCTTACAGCATACAAACATGAGTTAAAAAATAAAGTAACCAAAGTTAAAAGTAACCAAAAGTTAAAAGTGTTTTGAATGTATAATTTTGAACAATATTCCGGTAAAAAAAAAAAACCCAAAATGAATAAAGAGCAGCTTAAACTATCACACAACTGTATATTAAGTAATATTACTACCTGAGTATGTTCCCAGTGCAGTTTTGGTGTGTTGATGTCAACTTACCATGCATACCAACTTACTTATTATGCGCTCCCTTAGGATTCTTCCAACTCAGCCTTCTCCTGCATGCAGCCTCATTGATAACAGCCAGTCACGAACTTCCAGCCATATGATGGTCCCATTTTTTGTTGGTAGCAAAATGAAATAGAAATCTGAATATAAACTTACTTTGTGTATCGATACAGCCAAAACCCTCTCTAGTGCCGTTTCTGATGTCTTTTCTCTTCAGATAATGCCGAGCACAAAATCTTCTGATGCTCATTTTCGAGCATGGTAGGATATTCATCTGCTGCAGCATGTAGGAAATTTCTGTGTTTATCATACCGGTGTTGAATAAGTCCATAATGAAATTGGTGTGTGGTTTAAATGCTGACATGGTGTCTCTAGATTAAAAAAGAAACAAAAAAAAAACAAACAAACAAAAAAAAAAAACCACTCCCTGCTGGTGGCTGGTGCCTCTGCCCGCTGGTGCGCTGGTGGTTCTTAGTGTCTGGGGCTGAGTGTTTGGGTGTGTGCCCGTTTACTCCTGGTGGCGCCTTGGCGGGGCCTGGGCCCCCTGGGTCTCTGATCTCTTGGTCCATGGCTGGAGTTGCTATGGCACAGTAGGCTTCTGGCAGGGCCTGTGGGCTTGTCACTGCAGCCCCTTGGGGCTTCTGCACTGTGGCTACCAGGTGGTTTCCCAGGGGCCCCTCTGTTTGTGCAGGAAAATTGATTGACAACAATATCATTTGATTTCATAAATGTGGAAGGGGCCAGTTGACTTTCTATGACCTTTATTAATGCCTCAAAAATGATGGCAGCACAAAGAAAATTTTTTTTCTGTGGAAGCCAGGACAAACGTAGCACAAATATTTGACACCAATTTTGTTTGATTTGAAGAGGGTGGGGGGATTGGTGGCAATAGGTGGTTGGACTGGATTTTATTTAGGATGTCAGAGTAATGGGGGATGAATACTTATAATCGATCTTTTTAAACTTGAAAAAAGAGTAATAGCCACAATTTCTTTATGTTGGTTTATCACATTGCATCCACAAAAACACACTGTTGTTTGCTTTTGTGATGTAACAAAATATGAAAAACTCAAACACGACTCATATTTTTGCAAGGTGCTGTATATCAGTTGTACAGTTCAGATTCCTCTTTCTTAAATCAAAGAAACATGCTGCAAAACAAAAGGATTTGCTGAAAATAGCTGCAATTTCACTGCTAGTGAAAAATAAATTCTAAACAGAACAAGAATTGTGAGATGTTGTTGCCTGTCACCAGCACATTTGCCTGAATGTGTTTACAGTATTTGATGAAAACTTGAAAAGGGGTACATGGAGAGAAGCCTTATTGTCATGTTTTACTAACTCCTAGAATTTAACAGCACAACTGCAAGGATTTAGCAAGTGAACATGCAGAGATCAGCTGAATGTTAGTTGCTTTAGTTGAAAGACAAGATAGAAATGGTTAGGCAGACTGAGGAGGTGAGGATAAACAGGTAGATTAGGAGTATAAAGAAGAGAGGCAGAGTGCCTGACATGAACACGAAAAGATGTGAGCCCATTCACACGAAGGTGTTTGAAAGTTGATTTTGGGGGTCTGTTAAGCGTTAAGCCAGCACACAGATGGAGGCAAAGCCGACTCTTAGTGTGAAACCCCTGCAGTGAAGATCTATAAGACTGATCAGACCACCGTCTGTGTGAGAGGCTGCCTTCGCCTCATTGCCTGTTTCTTGGCTGGGTGCAGAACGAGACTTCAGCTGACTACAAAACATATTCTCACTCAGGGGTTATGCCCTGTTAACCACACAGTCTTACTGTGGAATTTAATTGGCCCACTGCACATTTTACTTCAGGGAATGTTTTGACACTGTAGGTGTCAAAACAACACCAGCTAAAGGTTGAAGCTTGAGATATACACTGTGCAGCCAAATTTCAGCCCCCTTAAACCTCTGAGCTCAATGGCCATAACAAGAAAATTTACATGTTGATAAGGATATTTGAATGTTTTTAAGTCATGAGAAACTTCTTGAATTTCAAACAGGAGGAAGAGGATTGAACTAGATGTAAAAGTCTTACATTTTGTGTGTAAGCTCACTCTATGAACTTCTGTAAGGTCCAATAAACACACACACACACACACACACACACACACACACACACACACACACACACACACACACACACACACACACAAGAACTGCAAGCATAGCATGCTGCAAGAGGACATATAGGAATACAACTTCATTATTGTTTAGTAAATGTATCCCCAGTACTGTCACAAAATTCAATACTGCACAGCAAAAAAAGTCTTCCACTATAAGCCCTTAGACCACTTTCTTGTGTTTCTACACAAAAGCCTGTGGATGAAAACTAAACCAAGACCCCATACATGGCAATTCCTTTTCATGTTCTGAAGCTGAGTTCAAAAGATTCCTTTTATATTGGGTAACACTGATGCTAAGGGTGCATAATTTATTGATTTGCTGTCAGGCTTGGATCAACTGCGTCCAATCAAATGCCTCTGTGCGTACCAAAACAGTCATCTGACAGCAAGCAGAGCCCAAATCCCCCAGCAAATAATGCAGTGCGCTGTGGAAACCACATGGGGTGACCACATATCTCATGCAGCTGGCTCAGTTTAAGTGGAATCTGACAAATTTGCTCTGCTCTGTTGAGTTCACTTGGCACATATCTTCTCTCAATTGGCAGCCAAGTGACTGGAATCTGCAAATATATGATCCAACTAAGTTTGTAAATCAGATAATCAACAGAATGAATTAATAAATCACAGCAGTGAGCAAGACTTGCCTATCTGTCTTGTGTTCTGTTTTTTTTTTTTTAATTATTAACTGTTGGTAAGCATTATTTTGGTGTTTATTAAGCTTGAAAACACAATATGGGACAGTTCATACAGTTTGGTGTTTTCACGCATGCTAAAGTATTAGTTAAATGGAGCTCTTATAGCCAATGTAAAAAGTGCATCTGTAGCCCAAAGTGGAAATATATGAGTTTTTCACATGGACAAATGGAGACTGCTTCTAAAGCAAAGTCATTAAAATTTACTGTGCACACCCCCAGGACAGCACCTCAGTTTTGGTCAAAGCTTTTTGCGTTCTCTGAAAGTGGTTAGGTTGCTCTGACTTGAAAAATGTGGAAAACATCTATTGCATATTTTTGACTTGCTCGGCTGGATTTCAGAAGAGATGTTATAAGCCCTCAATGAACCCATTCGAAAATAAGTTCAACACTTTGCTCATGACATCCCCATAATGAAAATATGTAATATAAATAGTAAGGCTGTGAGCATACTTTTCCTTAGCAGGGACGGAGATGCTGTTCAAACTAAATGGCAAGATGGATGGAGTAAATACATGGCAATCCTGGAAGAAATCCTATTGGAAGCTGGAAAAAAAAACTTGAGAAGGAGCTTGAGTTATTTTACAAAGAAAAATAGACACAAATTTCACCCTAGATGTGTAAAACATGCCTCAAAAGACTTGCAGCTTTAACTTCAGCAAGAGATAGTTTTGCAAAGTATTGACTCAGGGTGTCTGAATACACTTGCACTCCAAACTCAGATTTTATTTGTAAAAAAAAAAAAAAGTTAAAAAATAAGTATATATATATATATATATATATATATATATATATATATATATATATATATATATATATATATATATATATATATATATATATATATATAGAGCCAAATAACACTCTGTCTCTGTAAGTTAGTTTTATGAATATGTGCCTGGTGATGTGTGGTATTATTGAACATGTACCTTTAAGTACCATTGATACACATATTTTTTTTTTTTTTGTGTGTGTGTGTGTGTGTGTGTGTGTGTGTGTGTGTGTGTGTGTGTATGTATTAATGTGCTCTGCACTGGTTCAGGTGGCCAGTCTAAATCCAAGATGCAGTCTTTTGCTCAACCAGTGACATTCAGATACACATCTGTCCTCCCCTATGGCTGTTGAGAGCTGCAGGAAAAGAGGGAGAAATGCTGGTGCACAGAGAGTTTTGTAGCTTTATGATGTCAGTGGGTTTCCAGCTGTAACTCCTCCTTTCTGAGAGCTGCCATGAAAATGCTTTAACATTTTGCATTCTGGGGTTCAGAACTTCTGGGATTTTATTGGTTTCTCTTGCTCTCTGCTGCAGTTCAGTCCTTTTTGATCCTCCGATGGCTGGGCCCAACATGTGTTATGTTGTGTTGGTCTATCACATAAAATTCTAATAAACACTGAACACTAATAAACACTGAAGTTTGAGGTTGTGATGTGACACAAAAGTTCAGGAGTTATGAACACTTTTTGCAAAGCACTGTATCTTTTTTTTTTTTTACCAAAAAAAAACAAGGAGATAACTAGAAATAACTGTTATAAAGTTACTTTCCAGCAGTATGATCACTAAGATTTTAAATCTATCATTTTGTCTGATTATAAGACTAGATCCAATTATTTTTCTTAAAATTTTTAGGTCACTGGGTTGTTGTCAAATTTGTAACCATAAATTGTTTCACATCAGTATTTATTTTAAGATTTTTTTCATAACTGGAATTATATTTTCAGCTTTCTTTTTGTTTAGTAGCAATATAATTTTACCAGACGTTCTTTTATTCTGATCTGTTAAGACCAAAATGTCAGCCAGATGATTCGTAAACAGTACCTGTCCGTTTCCAGAAATGTTCCATGAAAAACTGTACAGATGATTCAGCCTGCCATGAGGTAATAAGTGTGATAATAACTATTCTATCACTGTCTAAAGTGTACCTGCAGTAAAAGACAAAAGTCATAATCACTCATAGTTGTGTGGCATCTCACATATTACTTCAGCTAAATGTAGGAATATAAAAGTATTTCAAATGTTTCTTTGCTTTTTTGATGCCCTTTTTAATCTCTGCAACACACACTAAAGCAACCTTGTCTTCATCTCTCATTGAATGTCAGGCCAACATCCCAAAAAACAACCTGTCAAATGTTAGTGGCAGCTAAAGGAATAATGAAGGAGGAAAAATCGATGCAAGTACACTTGGCAGTCAGTCCTTTCCTTTAACCTTTCCTCCTTTTTACCAAGAAGTCAAATCAAAGCCATCATCATCAGGAATTCATTTCATTTCGAGTGAATAATGTAAAATGTGTCGTGTAAATATACAAGACCTCTGCTTCCTTGTTACTATCAGAAAAGCATATTTGGGTAAAGCATTTATTGCAAATGCAAAATGGCTTTTTATTAAAACAGCTCTGTCATATATGTAGAAAAGTACAGTAACAAACCTTGTCAATAAATTTGACAAATCTAACATATTGATTTGGGGGGATAAAAGTTATTGTTCTGTAGAGAACAGGTTAATAAGCTTTTTTAGACCTTAAAATTCTGTCCACGCAGGGACTTTTTTTAATATGTGCACTGTAACTAATTGGTACTAGCTGAGGATGCTCACCATGCATCCTGTGAATACAGGCTACCTGAGGAGACTGACCTTAGAAGGGTCACTGTCCAGTATGATTAATGTCTCTTTTATGGATTAAAAGCAATAACCAGGTGCCTTTGATTAATTACTAACATGGCGAACAGCAAATTGCTTCTAAAGATGACAGAGCTAGTGGTGAAATAGTTTTTCACTGAACTTCATCACCTTCTCCATGACAAACAAAAGATACCACTGTGTTGTCTTGGACCTTGCTTTTTGATTATGTTTTTCTTTTTTTTATTTATTAGGAAAACCCTTTAGTGTTAGATTTTATTTTTCATTTTGTCAATTTTTTTTAATTTTGCTGTCGATATTTTGTTCATTAGTTTCAGTGTAAAAAATTGCACTTTAGGAAATGTATCTTACATTGCTGTAACAATTTGGAAATGTGCTTAGTGCAGCTAAGATTCAAGTTTTCTTAATACCTTAAAATGTAGTAAATCAGACTATGAGGATAAAGGCCTCCTTTCTTTGCCTCATTCATAAAGATGAAAAAAAAACTGTCTGAAGCCATCAGGAAGAAGACTGTAGCAGCCTATAAACCTCATAAAGAATTTGAAGATGTCTCAAAAAAATGTGAAATTGTCAATTTCACTGTCCAGAAAATTGTTTATAATTGGAGTACATTTAAAACACCTGCCATCATGACAAGGTCTCGCAATACATGCATGTGCACCCTATAATCAGCAAGATGCTAAAAGAAGTCTCAAAAACCCCTACTTTTGGCTTCAATGAAAAAGAACAAAAGTCCCTGACTAAATGTTACCAGAGAGGAAGTAGAAAAGACCAGGACTTCTGGAATAATGTTCTTTGGAGAAATGAGTCTAAAGCTATTTTTTACGGCAGAACAGAGAACATGTTTGGCCTAAACCAAATACAGCATTTCTGGGAGACTACTGTGAAGCATAGAGGAGTAAGTGTCATGGTTTGGGAATGCTTTGCAACAGAGCCTATCCAGCTCACTATCATAGAGTCCACCAAGTGTTCTATCATGTATCAGAGGCGACTTCAAAACAATTTGACACCATCTGTAAAAAATACTGAAGTAGAACTGGACCTTGCAGAGTGACAGTAGCCCAAGACATACCAGCAAATCCCCCAGAGACTAACTGAGAAATGGAAAGTCATGGGCCCTATCAAAGCTCAGATCTTGATCTCATTGATATAAGGGAAGTAACCTCAAATGGGCTGTACAAGCAAGAAACCCCTCAAACATCTTGCAGCTGAAAATGTGGAGTGGGGGAAACGTTCATTATAAACTAATGTCAGAGACTGGGTGATGCCCATCCTATCCTCTTGACTTCCTGTTCAGAGGACACTGCTTGGAAGAGTAAGTAAAAAGCCTAGAAGTAAAAGGAAAATAATCATGGAATTAAACATCAACAAACACTGGAATGAAACAGATCAAAAACCACACTGTCTATGGCTGAAGGTTGTGTGATTAAGTCATACTAAAACCTTACACAGCACTTGCAAAACTGGACTCTATCACTGTTTGGGCAAACTCATACATTTCAGAAAACACAGGTATTCTCTGACATCTCACCTGCTCTCAAACAACTGCAAATACAACTGCATTAAATAAATGTAACATTGACAGCATTACCCTTTTGCATACACACACGACAGAACCTGCATGTTGTACTGTATGTATATGTTTCTGCATTTTTTTTTTATAATTTACCCTATCACTGTCTTGCTCACACATAATTCCATCACTTGTGATAAGAACAAAATGGTCAACTACTGCCAAATAGTCTGTTGCTAAGCACTTGATGTAATTACCAGACTTTATATTGGACACATGCTGATTTAAAAGAAGAAGCATTTTGTGTTTTAGCACACATTTGATTGCCATCAAATATTTCTTCATGACAACACACTAATTGCATGCAATAATACAAACATACTGTACTAAATTAGCTCTCAGATGTGCTGTCAGAAGAGGCAGTATACTGTGGATTAATTTGGCCTTTGTGATTCTTGAGCTTGACCTTCTGCTCTGCAAGGAGAGCGAATTCAAACAAACATAACTTAAACATGCACATAATCACACAGTACTCACTTACTGTAAGGGTGACCTAATTAGGCCTGAGGGTATGTGTAATTACAAGCAACCTTCATTTGACCTGATCTCTATTGTTATGACTACTTGCAGCCTGTAGACTAACTCACCTTGTGTTGCCACTGCTGTACGCCTGAGACTTTAGAGAAACTGAGTTATCATTTATACTTATTTAAAAAGATGAGCCAAATTACACTGTGGAAAAAGTTCAGTTAGATGCTTTATGGGTTTTTATGAAAAAAATAAATTTAATTTCCTTGACTTTACAAAAAGTTGTATTACTAAGACAATAAATTATTAAGGAGTGGTTTCATACTTTTTGATTGATATGTATTTACAGATGAGGTACTCATTTAACTGAATACATTTTCACTTAGTTTGTTTATGTGACATTCACTTGGAAGAAGTATCAAGGCAATATACAGATAAAAGTAAATAGGTTCATTGGAATTCCAGTTACCTGCACTACAATACTTAACACTGCTGTGTATGGTTGTGTAAAAATTTGGGACAAGAAATTTTTTTTGCTAAAAAGTCAATTGCCAGGAAACAATTAGCTTTAGTCTCCAGGGAATATTTTTCTTTTCAACTGCATGCAGATTAGAATTCGTGCCATGTTTTTCATTCACACACTGCTCTATAGCATTGAAACCATGTGTTTAACAAAGTATGGTTTGATACATGGATATGTGATATTATCAGGGTGTGGTTGTCATGGAGGTGTTTCGCTTTGTCTTAGTTCTCTATCACATTTTGTTTTGGAAGGGTGGCATATACCGTTCAGAGGAATTTTATTGCATTAATCTTTTGTGCGGTATTCACAACATACTGTCATTTGTTTCAATATTGTGGTTTGAGGATTTGAGTTTGTACATATAAAAAATATTCTTGTTGCGACTGATCATTTAGACTCACCTCTGCCCCTTTTTCTCAGTGAGATACTGCCCAGTGTTTGAATGACCTAAATGGCTAAATTCTGTTTCACCCTTTGTGCAGAGCTGAAGGGATACTCTGATTAGACGATATTTTGGGAATTAGATACACTGGTATTGAGCCAGTTATTGACTTATAAATCAAAATATACCAATGCAATAGTCTGCATGTGGACAGTGAAGGCCAGTTACCCGAAGAGTAAAAGGTGCAATAGTGGATAAGAGTGTTATATCTTGTAATGAATCTCAGTACTATTTTTATAGTAATGAGTTCAGAAACACACAAATCTAAATGTTTTCTCTATTTTTAATCTTTTTGCTGACACATTTTTTAAAAAATATTTAATTTTGTGTAGTCCAGCATTTTACATTTACAGCTATCAATTTTCACTTATCCTTAATAGCATCATAAATAATAAATAAAAATGGTGTTAGTTCATCTTCAGTCATAAAATACAGGATTTCTGCACAATCCTAAAAAGTCATTTAAAATCCTATGTCTTGAAATACAGTCATATTATACATTTGTTCTTTTGGTCATTTATTGTTTCTTCCATGGAGATGATAATGACAATTTTCTTCACATTTAGATTTATTTAATGAGAAATTCAGTTGCTGTGTTCTTCGTAGTAGTTCTGGCAAAAAAAAAAAAAATCTGGATGACATTTTACGCTACACTACAAGGACACTCACCCCTCCCTACAAAACCTTGATAGAATGCTGCTCCTGAAACTCTTTTTGTTGTACATTAGAGAATTAAATTGAAAACATTAGCCTACAGATTACTTACTAATTCATTTATCAAGGTAATTTACCATTGGATTTTCACAACTCATGTAGTTAATAACTGTAAATCATGATGATCTTACAAAGTCCAAAATTTAATTCAAACCTTCATGTCAGTGTCAACTTGTTCCCAAAACGTATTATGAAATGTATATGTGATTATATTTTCATATTGTCTATAAAATATGTAAAAATATTAAACAAATGTATTAAAGTTTAAATAAAGAAGTATGCTGATGACGACTGTAGCTGCTTACATGACATATAAAAACTGAATTGATTTAATAATCATTGAATCTATGTACTAGTTGTTCTTAAACTTAGAAGAAAAAAAGCAGAGTATAAAAGATGATCCTCAGATGTGCTCATATGGTTCTTACTCTTTGTAAGAGGCAGTGTTTACATTGGTTGCCAAATAGGTTGGCTCTTTGCCTCTGTACTATTTTGAGGTAAAAGAAAATCCTTAAATTTGGCTTGCAGAAAAACAACTGCTCATCTGATGCTAACGACAAGGAGTTTTCTGTGGAGCTGTTCAATGTCAAAATGTTACCATCTCTGATGCTGGATCTGTCATGTCTTGGCATTCACAGCGGTCTAAAATGTTATCTGGATTAACCCAGATTTGGTGTCAGAAGAAATGTTAAAAACGTGGATCTATTAGAATTATACATTACACCTCTGAAAAATCTGAATATATGTTTGTGCAAGGTAGCTTGAAATATAATGGAACAGCACCTGGCCCTGCAACAGAGAGAGCACATGGAACTAGCTCTTAATTATTATCCAAGTGTGTTAACAGCAGTGTTTTGAAGAGATTAGATTATTTTTGTCTATATTAATTTAGGAGTTCATCCTGTAACTGGTGGGTTACAGGTTCGAACCCCCGTGTCATCTATCTCAGTCGTTGTGTCCTTGCCTGCTGGTGGTGGTTAGAGAGCCACATCGTGCCAGTGCATGTCAACTTCGTTTCTTTCAGACTGCCCGGGGCAGCTGTGGCTACAATATAGTAGCTCACCAACATCAGTGTGTGAATGTGTGCGTGAATGTGTGAATAACTGAATGTATTGTAAAGTGCTTTGGAGTCCTCTGGACTAGATAAAGTGCAGCACAAGTACAGGCCATTTACCATTTACCATGGTGTTCACTCTCACTTCAACAGTCAGTAGTATACCAAAATACATTTCTGAGGTATAAAGAGGACAAAACATTCTCCAGTATGCTGAGCAATTATGTTTTCATCATGTGTATCTTAAGTGATAACCCTGTGTGTAATTGTAGCCATTTTAATGAATTTGTGTGACATATTTTGTCCCTTGTGATTGGCCATAAATGCTCAGTGAAAATGTACAGAGTGAGGGAGAAAGTGCCATGCCGCACTGATAGGGGGCAGTATGGAGCCCCATAGGTACAATGGGTAATGGCTGCATGTTGCCGCGTGCTCTTCTTCTAGACATTGAAAGGACTGAAAGTATATAGATGGTATAGAACCGATTCAGAATGGCTCTCCTTCCTTGGCAATCATCTCCAGTCTTCATATATATATATATATATATATATATATATATATATATATATATATATATATATATATATATATATATATATATATATATATATATATATATATATATATATATATATATATATATATCTTACCGCACGTTACTGATACAAACAGTGTCATCATTGAAAAATAGTTGAAGTTACTCATTTAATCATGCTGACATTATTTCAAGGTGACATTCACATCTACAGTCCCACATATTATGCTGTTTTTCCCTTACTTCTTTCATTTTTCATTGTCATTTTAAAGCGTTAACCTTTTGTCCTGTGCTCTCCGACTCTGCACCCTTGTTCTTGATGTTTCTGTCTACATTATTGCCATGCATGGCTGTTTGCTGGGTAAAAAAGAAAAGAGAAACGCTAATTATGTTGGCTTGAGCTCAAAGCTAATTAAAATTCTATAAATATGGTGGAGGTAGGTGGGGTGATGGATGCAGTATGTCAGGAGTCTGGTGAGCAGGGAGGTGCACAGAGATGTCCGGACAATCAATACTAGCACACTGAATGCATGACACTGCATATGCATTTAATGAACCAACAGGTTTATCTGTTAATTACACGCCAGGACACACCTTCGTATTCTTCACACTTTGCTAAATCTCTCTGTGCTGCCCAGATAATGGCCAACTATTTCACACAACAAATCTGCAAATGGTGAGCACATTTCTCTATTTTTAACCGCTCACTTTATCTCATCCTCTCCTGCCCGTGCTTTCATTTATTGCAGGTAATTCTCCTTGCACACTCCACGCTGTATTGCCTAATGCAATGCATTTATTATCCTTATTTTTCCCTTTGACAAAATAGTTTAGAGGAACATCTGCTTACTCTCTGCAAGCATCATATCTGGGAATATTCCAGTATTCTGAGTTTGTTGGGATTATTGTGCAGATCAGCAGATCAGTGGGGTGTGGGTCAACTGTTCAAACATACAATATTGTAAAATCAACAAATAAGTCTCTCATGTTAAAGCAAAGTACGAATTCCATTTCAGCAACTGAAGCATATATTTTTGTTATTTTACCCCCTACTGTTATAAGACAAATAAACAAAACTTCTGTGGCTCTTTTTACTCACCTCAACACTGACAATGAGAAGGCATGAAAATCATTAGTTTTTACATGGCACCATACTGTTTCTTCTGTTCAGGAATGTGTTATTCCAGTTAATGTCTTCAAAAATTGTGCAGCTCCACTTTAACACCTTGCAAGAGAATAAAATATTAAAATAACAAAGAATATAAGCAGAAAAACATATTTTGAGGAATGAGCTTTGAATATCATGTGCAAGTAATTTCTTGTGGGGTGAAACTTTATTATTAAGCAAATACTGTGTAATAAAGCCATGGGAAATAAAGGCCCAATGCAATGTTAAAGTACTCTTTTTTTTGGTGTAGAGAGCCTTTGTATGTAATCTTTTCAGTATTAGAAGTGCAAGTCCTGCATATGCAAACAAGTTTATTTATGTTTCTAACAAGTAACAATAGTAGAGGTTTTTACGTGTACATTTATCAATCGGTGATCTGTACACTTTTCTTAACATTGTTGGGCCTGAACTTTTTTCTCATTCTGTTCTTTAGGGGATTCAACTATTAACAGAAACCTGAAAAGCTATTGGTTCTTCTCCAATAGCTATTCATCCAATCACTGTGGTGATCTCTTGTACATACACATCAAATCAACTCTATGAAAATGTTTGCTGCTGGTTTTGAGTTACACAAACACAGACTACTATTTCTACCTCCTTGTCTTAAGCTGTCACTCTATTTCCTATCTCGCTATTTATGTAGGCATGTCATTAAAGTCATGTTACATGGGTCTAGACACAAGGAAGTTAATCATTTGTGTAACGTCAAGTCTTGTCATGTTTATGTGTACTACTCATGATCTGCCCACTTTGTATAGAGCACAGGACTAAGGCTCTAGAATTTACAGTGTTCTGATGTTACTCTGTCATCATTATCTAGTTTTATTGTTTTTATTGCTATATTTAAAGGGGCAGTATTATGTAAAATCGACTTCTTTGAGCTTTACACTGTGTTATAATGTTATTCCCTTATCAAAAACATACCTGGAGTGTTGCCTTGATTCTTTCATGCATGTTTGAGAAATCCTTTAATCTCCCATGTCAGCCATTGAGCTGTTCAAAATGCCTGGATGGACCTCGTGCCGCCTTTAAGACACTTCTTCTCCTTAGAGCTACAATTTCTAAGCTTCAGAGTTTCTGCCACACAGAGCAACCCTCCCCCTGCGACTTCCCCACTCAGCTCCTTCAGACAATTAGCAAACACCTGGTGGAACTGCACACCTATTGAGCTCATTATACTAGCTACTTGTCCGTGCAATGCTGGTAAAAATGTTGTTAAAAGGTTAGCTGTTGTGATGACTTCTTGAAGGCGGAGTTTCAGAAAGAGCAGGACTTTTTTAAAGAGACAGACACCCAAGTTCAAGGTGTTAAATTACAGAGTCAAATTTCTTTGAAGTCATATTTGATACATACAGCATTTTTGTAACAAGGGAAGGTACTTACTTCCTACTACTTGATTGTGCTATAAAATGACTCTATGTGGCTGGAAAACACAATACTGCTCCTTTAATGAACAACTGAGCATATGGAAGGTAAATGAGTGTCCCCAAGTGCCCAAATGATTATTAACTGAAGGTGATCATCATCTGTACAGACACAGCATTAAGTAATGTTATTGTCTGGTCATTGCTGCCACATTTGAGTAACACATGTAATTTATGGAGTCCTTTGTACTATAGTATGTTATGACAAAAAGTAACCAAGTGTCCTGTCTCAAGATTGCTTCTGCAGTTTAAATTTTGAAAATATATGTCCAAGTCATGTCTGTAAAAGTATTATAATAGTTCATTAGATCCTAATGTAGACTTGTATCTAGATCTAGCCCAAGCACTGGCCTAGTCTGGCCTAGCCAAAAGTAATAAACCACTCTTCCTTAAGGAAATATGACCGTAACAGAGACTAACCTAATTTGAATTATACGAGCAGGAGCGGACATGCTGTAGAGTCATGCAAATCATCCTGTGCTACTTAATGACAGTCACCTAGTCTTGATATATTTCCTCCATTTACCCATCTGAACTTCATGACTAATAAATGATAAAATGCTGCATCCCATTTGTTTGTCTCTGATTGTTGCAGTTTATGATAGCTCAAAAATGTAATTTTGTGTCAAAAACAACTTTGTGGCGTCACTCCGGTAGCAGTGGCTGGTTATCGCTCTCTTTTGTATGTCCTCCAGAGTGCCACACAGCAACTTTACAGACATGCCACTACAAACACTGTATATGAAATCTTATTCATATACAGTCATCATTCCATGACCGTAAGCCATGGAATTTTTTTGACATCTCTTAAAAACTCTGTGGCAACCTTGCTTGGCTGGAGATCAAATTGTGCAAGCTTCAGTAACAGATGGATATCGAAACAAAACAAATGCTGGAACAGTATTTAGCAGAGGCATTGTATCTTTTAGTGCCATTGAAAGGCAAAGCAGATACATAATACTTTGATAGGGTGGTACTATGAAATTGCAGAGAGCTGACAAAGGTGCATAAAACCCATTTTAATTCTGGCAAGCAAATAAAATGTAAATTAAACAGCAAGACTAAGCAAAATGTGAGTGAATGTGTAGAATGCCTTGTGAGTGGTTAGAATGAAGTTAAAAGTTAAAGACTCAATCCCAACTTTAAAGACACAGTTTAAATTGACAAGCAGAAAGGCAAGACCGAATATGCAACAATTTATACTTCAACCTGGCTGTAGACATAGTTTTACATAGTGAAATTGGTAAAGTGGATAGCACAGTAACTGAGGCATAATGCTGACAAAGACCAGGGATCTGGTGCTGTTGATAAGTTGCTATTGTTAGAGCAAGTCTTTCAACATATCTTGCCCTGCTTGCCTGGCTTACATTATCCAGGGAGTGGCTTGACAGCTGCCAGAACTCCCACATGAATAGTATGAACTTTTTATTTCACTTCATTTTGGTTTTCATATCAACACACAGATGGCTGAAAAGGAATCCTAATGAGACAAGATAAAGACATTTTTCATTTATCACTGAGGCTGAATTTTTTTTTTTTAAGCTGAAACTGGTCTCCTTTACATGAAGCAGCAGATAAAATTAATGAATAAATGAATCATTCAGCTGATAGTGCTTTCTGGACTCTCAGAAAAGCAACAGGGTTTTGTATAAGTTAAATATGAGTTAGATTCATATGTTTCAGTTCTTTTTAGGTTTTAACTGTGGAGACTTTACCAAAATCAGCATTTATTAGTAACAAAGAACAAACTTTGCTGGTGAATTATAATCTGTACAACGGTCTTTCTGCATGTCACTCCAAAAGGCCTTGTAGGGTTACAAATTTACATTCGTCTGAAAGTTAGTGTCTGAACAAACCCCTACCTGATTTGTCTGCTATAAAGCTTGTGCAAAGGTCTTGCAAGGTTCCATGTTCTCTAGTCACCATGAAGACATACTCATCTTAACCCAGACCATTATTTTAACTTGTGTTCCCCATCATCTTAGCAGTGGTTCCAAGTTGGGACCATCCAAACTTCCAATACCTCTGCCAGATGGAACAGACGCTTCAATTTCTGAAGCGACCACCGAGTCGATTCAAATAGCTGTTTGTTCTGAGACTATTACATCATCAAATCTGAGAGGTGTTTGAATCGTGTGGCCACAGATACCTATCAGGTTCCTTCAGAGGTAAAATAAAACTGCACAACTGAGACCCAAAGTAAGGGTCTCTTGTTCTGCGGAAGCTTTTGTCTGGTGCTGGCAAAAAGCAAATTTTGTGGAATATCAAGTCATGTTACATCTTCAAAGTCTGTTGCTTTTGATGCATTCCCATTTCTAATGGAACATGTGTATTGAGGTAATCTTTGTCAATGTCACTTTTTGTAGAAAAGTCACCTCTCTCACTGTGGTTTTATTTATTTGTACATTAGAGGATCAACAGATCGTCTGGGGGATGAAATTTCAGTGTTCTTTGAATTGGATAATTATTTGTCGAATCATGAATTTAGTCCTACCATCAGTTTCAGTTTTCAAGCATCCTTGAAGCCAAGGTGAGTAAAGCATTTGGATAGTGTGGTAATGAGATTAAGTAATGTTAAGTTAAGTAAGAAATGCCACAACATTTAAGTCACAATAGCATCGATTTGGTTGCAGAGGAGCAAATGTGAGGTATACATGGTACATGAAAGCCACAGTGCTCCTGCGGCAAAACTTTTCTAAATTTCCCAAAATTCTGAGGCAGTCAGGCTTACCTTGTAATCACATTGTGCAAAATACTGAGTCAAATGTGTAGTAAGGTAAGACAGGAGCAACATTTTTCTATGGCATCAAGTCTTTATATACCAGTGAAACAAAAAGCAAATAGTGTGGTTGGGTGGGATGGATAAGGGCTGGAGTTTAGAATTAGGCCATAAAATCCCTTTCCTTTCTCATATTTGTTTTAAAAACCCAATATTCACCTGATAATTTTTCTGTTTTAATCAGTTTAAATAACTGTAGTTTGATTGTTTACTGGTCATTAATTATATCTTTAATAAGAAGATTAGGATTTATTGTTGGTGACTTAGAATTTTGTTTTTTGTCTTCCATTTTACTTCAGCTTACTCCAACTCTTGTCAGGATTTCCATTTTTTTTTATTGAACTGCTAATCCTAGCATTGACTTTAAATATTATTCAAATGTTGAGGAATACAAAAGAATCTCATTCATTCTTTTGACTGATTTTGAGACTGATTAATATATGTTCATCAATATAATTTCATGTAGCTTAACTTTTATCTGAAAAGTTTGCTCATGCCTTGCAGAATTCATAAAGACTTTCTTAGCCAGTTCTCCCACGCATGTCTTCTGCATGTACACATGCTCAAACACACAGTGCGACCTCTGGCCCATGAGGCCGGCCTCTTGGAGCTGCCTCTAAGCACTTGCCAGCTCCTTTCCTGTAAGTGCCATTTCTGTTTATTTTTAACTCTGACAGATGAATCTTATCTTTTCTTTCACTTTCTTTTGGACTCAGACATGGTTTCAGATGAGGCTTAGATGTGGGAGGCAAAGCAAACACTCCTTTCCTTGCTCATCTTTCTCATTCGCTCATTCATCTCCTCCCCCAAAATGAAAAAAAAAAAGAGTTAAAATTCAACAACCTTATGTTTCGGTTCTGCTGTTAGTAATGCTGCAGGCATTTACAAGTGAATCAGTAGACTACTAATGATTTGTATGGGTCACTGTTTTCTGCTTGTTACCAGCATACAACAGAGCACACAGAGAGCATGTCTATGTGTAAAACAGACAATACATTATTTAGCATGACTACAAGCCAACATTCTCACTTAGAGTAACACCTATAGCTGTAGGATGTCTGTCTAGTGCATTATGATCAAGCTGCAACACAAAAATAAAGCAAACTGCCTGAATTCAAGTGACCATCATTTTTTACACTTCTTTGTAGGCTAAATTTTTGCACATAACTGTGAACATGGTAGAGGTTTTGTATGCAAAGCAGGTACTCCACTTGTAGTGGAGTATCTGTATCTTTAGGTGGGAGGGCAGAAATATGAAAAGGGGTAACCTGATGGTGTAGCCATTGCTATAAGATGATGTTACACCAGCTGGCAGGGCACTATATAGCAGGTAGAGGGATATTTCTACCATGCCAGGGGTATTCTGCCTGGTTGGCAAGTGGACTGAAAAATAGTTCTTCCTTGCTCAGGAACTACACTTGGTCAGCACATTCTTCTTTGTGTAGTGTATTTTTTCCCAACCATTGTTCCATTTGTTAAAAAAAGAATGCTTCCTGAACCTAGCTCACAAGGACACTCACTTGAAATAGAAGTCATTGGAGTTGATAATCTGTAAGAGGGTAAAACTTCCGAAATAAGAAAGCCAAAGGCAATTAGGAGCGGTGCCAAGGAAAGCTTACTACACCCCATTATGTGTGAGTGTGGTCCAAATGAAAATCTAATTTAAGGTGGCACCAAGATAAAAAAGTGTGTTTGATTTTTTTTAATCTGCACAACTATTCCATTCTATTAGATGTGTAATTTCTGCTCATCAGACACTGGGTGAAATTAGTGCCCCAAAGGAAAGCTCCGTATTTTTTTTCACTGAAAGTAATTAGTCCTTGAATAGATGTGCAAGTATGGATGTAGGCATTTTTAAACCTATAGAGAACAAGGGGGAGAGAGAGAGTGAGCAAGAGAGATAGAGAGAGAGAGAGAGAAAGAAATGAGCAGGTGAGATTGCAGTAGGACGTTTGTTGTCATTTAATAACTCAGTTTTGATCCATTGAGTTGGTGCACAACCTTTTAAAAATTGCAGTCAAGACGGAATCTCGTAATGATTGTTTTAACAGTTCTCCCCAGACGAGCAGCTCTGCACCTCCAGACTGCTTTTATTGATTGGCATTATAAACTTTCACAGGTGACAGTAACAAAGTCTTCATCTGACACTTTACAATCTGTGTTCCCATCAAGACACATAGATAAAAGTGCTGGATTCTGGAGGCAAAGATGAAATATCTTCAGACTCTAAAAGTACAAAATATATATATATATATATATATATATATATATATATATATATATATATATATATATATATATGTTGGGCCCCAGTAAGACAACCTGACTGCTGCCTTTACACTTACAAAAGCTTATTAAACTGACTCACCGTGTGGATGTCCGAACTCACACCCATTTACAAGTATCCAGAGGCTATTCAGGCAGGGTAAGAATGGTAGGTGGTTGCTAACCCATTTTCTTCTTCGTACTCAACCCACAAGCCTTGACTCTGATTGGCACAATTGTGCTGGACTCTGCGTGAGGGTTCATTCATGAGGTCTTCTGACTCACCATCTTGATAGGATGGGGAAAAAAAAAGCTTAAAGCTCATATGAGAACTGATGGTTTGACCAAAGATATCTTCAGAGAAAGAATGAAGACACTTAAAACATATATTTAGGGAAGAGCTGATTAAAATCCTGGAAGTACTAATGTAACTTCAAAAAGAAGGCCTTGAAGACTGCAAGTGTTTCAAGCATGGATATGTGTGACAGCTGTGAATACCCCATTTCATGACAAGCATATAATTGATTTAAAATGTTGCTATTTGCAATTTTCTAAAAAACATTGGATATCCTGTACAGGCACTCACGAGTTGTCATGGTAAAATTGTATGATTTTCAGAAGCACAGTTAGTTTGTTTGCAACAAATTCGCTTGAGCATGTACAGCACCATTAAAACATATTTACACTCCTTTACTTTTTGCACATTCTAAAAGGGAGTATAGCTAAATAAAAGAATAAAAGAATCAACACAAAATACCAATAGGATCTAGGTTATAATTATGATGCTGACTAACATGGATTTATTTCATTTAATGTGCAAACATTGGTGTATAAGTTAAAAATTGCTAAAATTCTAATGTTTGCCAAAATGCTATCAGTAGCATGTGGGCTGTCACCACCATGTTGACCAACATTAACTCACTCCATTAGGTATGCTAAACTTAACTATTTTTTATTTTTTTAAATGCTAAAATGCTCATTTTAGCTATAAGGCTAATGTTAGCATGAGGGCTATCACTAACATGTTGAGTGACAAGCATGTTGATACTGCCAGTAAAATTTGGGTTATCATCAGTATGTTGACAAACATCGACTTGTTTCATTTAGTATGTAAAGATTATGCTTTTACATGAAACTAAGCTAAAATGCTAATCTTAGCTTAAATGCAACCATTAGTCTGCTATAACTTGCATGTTGTCCTACTAGTATGTTGACATTACCATGGTCCAATGATCCATGCGCGTGAGGGCTATCACGCGCATGGATCCTTCGCCCTAAGCCAACATCCCAATGTACTCTTTTCTCAGCTTAAAATGTGGAGTGTAGGTAAGGAATTATGAGGCTTTTATTTTGACATTTTCAGTGAGCTTCATTTTAAAAGGCCAAACCAAACCCATGTGTAACAGTGTTTGTGTTAAACCTGTCATATTTTACCCAAAGCTGCAATTACTTGCTCTGTAAAACATGAAGGCTTTAATTTTGCAGGGTACGTGTAGATCTTATTTTGTGTAGTTGTCATTTTAGGTGGGTCAAGTCTCATGATTCATATGAAATGTAATTAATTTTTAATGGCCAAACTGTTCCCATGTGTAATAGTCATTCTTAAATTTGATACATGATCAGCTGAGTGTGGGTTTTTGTGTGTGTATGTGTGAGTGTATGTAGGTATCATTTTGAAAGTCCAGTGAGGTTGTCAGTTTAGGCTGGTCAAGTCTCATGACTCAAGTCAACCAAGTCACTTTGGACAGCTGCCATCTTGCTTCTAGGCATTGTTCTCCTCCCAAACTGGAGTCCTCATAGATCAAAGCTGTGGTTGGCCCACTAAGTGTTTTGCTGCTATGGTAATTAATGTCCCTCTGCCAACTGACATGTCAGTTATGCACACATAGAATTCTATCTGTTTGAGGCAGCCAGTTTGACTCAAAACCTTTCCGAACAAGCTTCTTTACATTCAGGAACAATTAGAGGTATCGGAAAAATTCTCAAAGCATGAGCAAGGGCCGTCTTTCGTCTTTGATAGTCCCGTGATTGACATCTGTACCTCATTCACGGTGAAAGCACGTATGAGAGAAAGATAGTGTGTGAAAGGTGGTCAGATCATGAAACTGAGAGGAAAATGAATGACACAAGGTCCCCCTTATACTCCAACAACAGTTTACTCTGAAGCACTCTGACAGAAAACTGTCAGCCCTAGAGGAAATTCAAAAACATCTTGTGAAAGCCAACAGGCGATACGATATCATGACCAAATATCATGCCAACAGTGCAATCTTTGTAGGTGTGAGGGTGAGTTAAAAAATGATCAGGGGTCAGAAAACCCCTTAGTCCCATACTCTAACTGAGCGACAATTAATTTCAGTTACACTCTAAAAAAACTCTAAAATCATACTTTTTCCTAAAGTTTTGGGGTGCTTAGAGGCATGTTGTGGAAAAACCAAAGAAGGTATCAACATACCATATTCACTTCTGAACAAAGCATGGATATATCTACATACTTAAAGCTAAATGGCATTTCTAGGTGAAACCATGATGACAGTAAATCCTCAAGAATAGTGTTTTTTTTTAGGGTGTCTTTAAGACCTCACTCCATTGACTTACATTGAGTTTGGGGGGTGGGTATGCAACATGAGTAATAGCACACATCTCGACATCAGGCTGCACATTTTGATATGTATTTTGGGACTGCTCTCCTATGCATTGCTATGGTAGGCCCCAATGATGAAAGAGGGAAAAGAAAACTATTCTTGTCTGGCAGGTGAAACTGGCTGACGTCCCAGCTAAAGGTTCTCGTCAGAACTGTTGGTACTAAAAACCAAGAAAGTCAAGAGGGGGTTCTTAACACTGGCAATCACCCTTGTGTACATGCCACTCACACATTCCCCCTTGCTCTCTGCTCTGCCAGAGCTGGATCATAACAACATACCCTGCCTTGAATGCTAAGGCTAGTTATCATGGCCACTGATGACACCGGATAAACAGTTTTCCGAGAATGGCAAGTTGTTTCTCCACCACTGGGACATTTAGCAGCCCGTACATGAGGGTGATTGACAGTGCTAATGCCTTCCTCCTGGCTCTGATTGGTTGTTTTAGATCGGGAGCTGTGCATTTCTTTAGACGGCAATAGTAGCTCAGGGAGGAGATGGAGGAGCTCGATCCTTTCACAGATTATCTGTCTCATGCCATGCTGTTAAGACATTGTGACAGTTTTAACAAATATGCAAAAAACATTTTTGTAAAAGCTACACACTGTTGCTTTAAGCCTTTAACAATGTTCTTACCAGTGTTGCACTGAGAAGTAGTTCCTATGATTAGCTCAGCAGATGCACAGTTCCACCAGGTGTTTGCTAATTACTGCTGCCGCTAGTCTGAAGAAGCTGAGTGGGGCAGTTGTGTGGGAGAGGTGTTCTGTGAGGCGGAAGCATTTATGCACCCCAAATGGCTGCCACAGAAGGATTTCTCAAACATGCATGAAAGAATCAAAGCATCACTCCAGGTGTGTTTTTGATGTGTTTTCGACTGTTTCGAGCTTTACATCATGTTATAATAACATGTTGTAAAGCTCGAAACAGTCGATTTTACATAATACTGCCCCTTTAAATGATTGCTGTTTTAACCATCGCTCACTTTTTCTTTGAAAGAGTCAGGCTTTTAGTTTGGTTGTGAATTTTTTGTTAAATTGGCTTTGTGTTCCCTTAGTGGTATATATATATATATTTTTTTATTTTTTGGTTTGTTTGTTTTTTGCATCGGACCAAATAGTTTCAAAGTGTGATGGTTTAATGCCAAGCAAAGGATTTACCACAAAATATAAAATATTCTCACTGTTTTACCTTTTGGAGGTAACACATTTCTTTTCTTCTTGTTTTTTGTTGTTGTTGTGTTTTTATAGGAAGTACATATGAGAGGACAGGGTCAGAAGGCCTTGGCCACTGAGCCTCGGTTTGCTATTATTGCTATATGCTTCAGAGGCAGTGTCACAAGTGTAACATAAAGACAAGAAGTGGAGCTGAAGGAGCCAGAGCTGAAGCTTCATTCAGATTTTCTTTAGGAATGACCAAAATAGACAGGATTAGAAACATGTATATTAGGATGACAGCTCAGACAGAGACAGCGCAGGCAGAGAGGTTTTAACTTGTTGAGAGGAGTGATAGTAGGAATGAAATTGGTTGCTTATGTCAAAGAAAGACTGAGATTATAAATATCCTGTGGATTCTAGAAATGTAAATGGCAAAACAATACTCTGCTGCTGACTGGTCTGTATGATCGGAGACAGCAAGTTCTGAGCTTGAACATTTTTTTTACAGCAGGACTGGGGAAACTTGGCCTCCTATTGCCAAAGACATGATGGCGGCACACAAGGACATGGCAGCTCTATGCTCCCTGAGTCTCATCCTGGTCAGCTGCTTTTTAACCTACTACCAAGTTTCATCAAATTTATGGCTGGATATAGTTTGTTAATTCACAAATGTCAGATTCCAAACTTCGAAGACAAATTATGGCAACACAGTAAAAGACTAACTTGAAAATACTTAGTTTCTCACATGTTGGGCTGCTTTCTGACAAACGTGCTGTTTCTTGTTTTAAAGGTAAGGAATTTTTAATCAAAAAACAAGGCACAGGAGGCTAGTAATTTTATTGTGAACCTGCTGGTGAATAATAACAGCAAATAATTAAATACCTATATTATTTGATTTTTACTGCTGATGGTATACAGAAGCAGAGCAGCAAATAAACTCTTCACTGGTGATGGACATTTGCCAACAGCATCCTTTCACCTGCTAGCAATAAGTTTTACCAGAAGGCTGTAACACATAAGAGGTTATCACTGTGTCCCACAGCTCAGGTCCTCACTTCTGAACAACAAGGACATCCACTTGTAAATATGGTCAAATGTTTCTAACTGAATGCCCAGGCTGCTATAGGCACTGCCAGCAGGAATCGTGTCATTCTAAATTAAAGTCCTTGGCCACAGAAATATTTCCACTTAGTGCTGCAAGACAAAATACTGTTAACAATTCAACACAGTTCTTGCACTTTTCCTGCACATTATCAAATGCATGTCTGGCATTTTGGAAAAAACAAAACATGATGAACAGGGACAAATCCTCATAGTAATGAACAGATAATCAATTAATTCAAAATCAACAGCGCCTTTGGAGCGTGCTCTCGATTATGTGAGCGTGGGAGTTGCTGATGCGCTGCAAAACAAGCAACAAGCAATGTGGTCTGACACTGTAGCTCTGATCGCTGATCCACATTTTATGGGAGGGGTGGGGTGGGGCGGGGGGATGGGGGGTGTAGGGTAGCAGCTGCAGAGTGTGATGTGCTCAAATAACACACCCCGTCAGCACAGGCCATCCTGCCAGTTTGATTAAAGCATGTACGTCAACTGGGCTGCACCCCAGAAGTCCCGGCTAACGCAAGGGCATGCCTTGGCAGAGTGGGTCAACAGAGCATGCTGCTGCCTCTTACCATCACTTTTCACCACAGGTTAGAGACAGGAAAAAAATATAGTCACAGGTAAGGAGAAGTGGTGATATTTCAAGTGCAATTCTGTGCCATCAGTAGCTGTGAGAACACACCAGCTGGTCTGTGAACGGCTTCAGCCCACAGGGCCGCTGCTGAATCTCTGCTTGGCTGTCTCTCCGGGAAATGTTTTATCTGCCAAGCCACACCTGCAGAACACGATACCTTTAAAATCCATCTCCTTCTCAAGATCTCTACCTGTTAAAAAGAACTCCCATATGGGGCTGCACATGATGCCCCGACTAGGCTGTAAAGCGTGACCCAAATATGGCAACCCCGATGTCACTCGCAGCAATGAGGGACACCAGTGAAGCCTGACATCTCTCTCATACTCGCACACAGCCCTTTTTTGGTCTCCCTCTCCTACAATTTATTGTGTTTTAGAGAAAGATTGCTGAAAGACGTAAAAAAGTTTAGCAAGAGTCTTTGGGACAAAATATGGAAGAACTCAAGAATACATCAGTGGCTTGCAAAAGTATTCATACCCCTGTAGCATTTTTACATTTTTTCACATTAAATGCTTTTTGGTGCTGTTGTTGTTCTAATTAAAAGTCTAAAACACGTGGTTTGTTTTTTCAATTCAGCCCCTTTTACTCTGATAGATTTACATAAAATCCAGCATATTGTCTTTGGATGTCAGCTAACTTGTAAATTTAGTCAACCATGTGAAATTTCATCTCAATATAAATACAGCTGTTCTGTGAAGACCTCAGAGGTTTGTTGGAGAACTTTAGAGAACAAACAGTATCATGATCAGATACATTGGGGACAAAGCTATGGAGACTTTCAAAGCAGGTATGGGTTATAGAACAAAAAAGTGCAAACCTATTAAGGAATGGCTGTTCACCTAAGCTAATAAGATAGGCATGGAGACCATCAGAGTAGCAGCCAAGAGGCCCATGGTAAATCTGGAGGGCTTGTAGAGAGTCCTCTATGGAAGAGTAGCAAGAGCAAAGTCACTAATTAAAGAAAGTAAAAAAATGTCCAATTTAACGTACAAGCCATGTAGAGGACACAGCAATCATATGGATGAAGAAACTTTGGTCAAATGATATCAAATGTAACTTTTTGAACATCATCTTGAACATATCATCCTGACTATGAGACAGTTGCAGTCACATTATTCACCTCCTAAGATGATGGTGACCCTACACATTCAACTGAAGATAGAATGGAATGGTTCAGCTATATTCATACGTTAGAATGGCACTGTCAAAGTGCAGACCTAAATCCAATTAACAATCTTTGGTAGGACATGGAAATTGCTGCTCACAGATGCTCTCAGTCCAATCTGACAGGAGCTTCAGCTATTTTGCAAGGAATAATGGGCAAAAATGTCAGCCTCTGGAGGAGGAAACCTGGTAGAGACTTACACCAACAGACTTGCAGCTGTAATTGCAACAAAATCTTGTTCCATATAGATTAAATTACATTTGGAAAACACTGTTTAACAGCAAAGTAGACTTGATACCCTCACTGTTATTATTTATTTATTTTTTGGTAAATAATTAGGGGAAGGAAAATTGTTTTCTTCCACATCATTGGCAATGATTTAAAGACTAAGTCTCTAAGGTAAAAATTAGCAGCTCGAGTGCAATCACAGCTTTAAACAGATGAACAGCTCCAGTGTTTTTCCTTTTAACATTTCCATAGATTTACTTTTTTTTGCAACAGATCCCTACTCATAGTTATATGGAACAACACCATAATGAGAATATAAACATTACAAAATGTCTATTTTCATTCAGATCTGAGGAAGTAATAGTTCCAACTTCAAGTATGGAAACAGAAATGATCCATTCTTGCCAAATTAGATAATTTGGTGAATGCCCTTGAAGGGAATTACACAAAAAGCATCTCTCTTTTAACGTCCTTGTAACTAATCCTATAACTAAAGCAGAGCAAAAGATGCTGTGATTTAAATCTGAGCGGATCAGGATGAGAAATGGATGAGAATCGGCTCATTTATCAGCATTAAGTCAAATAAGAGAAAGACAGAACAAAGAAGGAATAGAAGGAGATTGAGGTGAGTGGGCAAGATTGTATAGACTTACTACGCATCAGCAAAACTACAGTATTTTAAAAAATCGTCAGTATATAATTCATCATTCACCGATCCCCCTGCCACCCTCCCGTTTGTAAAGCAGCCTGAGATTCCTCATCAGCTGCCATGGATTTTCCTTTCCCTCTCCCCTTTGGGCTGGTGGTATTTTGGTCTTAGCTCCCGCCGGTAAGCCTGACACCATCGAGGCATGGTTTGTTCTCCTGCTCAATAGGACAATCACCTCTAAAATCAGCAGTGCAAGTGTACTGAAATAAATCACTGTTTCCAAGCCCGGGGACACACACAGGAGGGCTCCTGTCAATTTCAAGTGGGGATCTAGGTGCTTTATGAAGTTGTAAATTGCTTTGTCAAAGAAAGAGCAAATAAAGAATAATTATAATCAAAGGTAAAATATGAAATACCCAATATTTCATTCATTGTGAAAGGCAAGAGAAAGTTCAGTTAAAATAAAAAGAAGGAACTTGTCAACAAAATCTCAAGCAGGGAAACCAAACAAACTCTCCTGGCCACAGCTGGGAAAGCAAGTCTTACCAACATGAAGGGACTTATAACTGGATATCAGAGGATCTGGCTGAGAACAAAGAAACTCAAGTATTTACGCACTGGGAGGGACAATTGAGTGAGTGAATGAGAAACAGAGAACATGTGGTAACGTGGCAGTTTGGAGTCTAGATTAAGGTAACTGAGGACATCTAGGGGTAAATGACAGGCAAAATCTAAACTTTATAGTATTTGAGTGATAATTCACAAACTCCTAAAGATGTAAAGGAATGATCAAAGAATAAAGAATTTGATAAGTCAAACAAACCCTGATTAGACATTAAAGAAGAACCACGTTGGATTAGAACCCACCTAACTAAGCTAGGAAATATTATCCAAACATGAGCTCAGTGCTGAAATGATACCTTGAGAGACTCAAATGAATTGTTCCAAATAACCCTCAAGGCAAAACCTTTAACTTTTATTTGCATGTTTGGGAATACTATTATCATATTTTGGTGGTGCAGCTAAAGTCCTGTGAAAACTTATTAAAGGGAACCTAAGATTAGGAAGATGGCAAAGAGGTCTATCAAGCTCAAAGACTTGAAGACTTAAAAAAGATTCATCGTCAAAATACCTATTGAAATATGCGAAAAGTTGATCAGCAATTAAATTTTTTTATTATTATTTAAACCTCCTTTTAAAATGTTTCTTCATAATTTGAAAAACACCAGTTTCATTTATCAGAAATTCTTAATTGATTAAAAGTAAGTAAAGACAAAATTGTTGCACAACATGATTTCTTTTTACATTAGATGTGATGGAGGAAGAAGGGAGAAAGCAAGATGAAAAACCAGAAAATAAGACCCAGAATGCCACAATTTGGGACTACCTGAAATGAAAGAGGAAGTGAGCATGCAAGGCACAAGAGCAAGACATCAAGAATTAAGCATTTCTGATTGCTCACATAGCATTACCCTTTGATATTAATTTGGACTAACTGAGCCATAAGCAGAATCATTATCTTGAATGATCAGGCACAAAATGGAGCACAGGTGTGGTTTAAAATGTAAACTGAGGGCAGTCTGGTGGCACTTCGGTTTATAATTTACAGATTTTTAGCCATCTCCAAGATGAAACATCCATTTTGCTAATGCGTTCAGCTAAATTGATAATAAGCCTTTCAAAATGATTTGGTGCCAAACGAACGCAGACAAAAAGTTTTGCATAACACTATTGCAATTAGTCACAAGAGAGCTTATGTTATCTCTCTACATACCTGCAAGAAATTGCAACATTTTGTGAGGATAAACAAAAGCATTTTTTTTTTTTTTTTACAAAGGTTCTGTGAAGTTACTATCAGTAATAGGTCCCTCCCTTGTAGTCTGATATCATGCTGCTAAGAGATTATGGAAAAGTAAATAAATCCTCAGAGCAGCAGGCTAACAGTTAGTTAGACAGACCCCATTTTAGCTTTTTTTTATTGGCAGTTTAAAACAACTCAAACTGTTCATTTCCATGGGATACAACACTATATTTATACATATTTAAGAGCTATACTTTCACAAGAGACTGTTGTTAAATGTGTTATTATCTATGCTGGAAATCTTCTCTGGTATTACTCTAATCAGCTAATCATTGGTTTAACAGGATCATTTCCAAATAACTTTGAGAACTAGCAAAAACACAGGAACACATCTTTAACAAGACAAATGAAAGGTGCGTATCCCAGCACAAATGAAATTTTTTTTTCAGTGCGCATACTGAACACATCAAAAACTCCTACTGAACACAGAGACTTAACACAACCACCAATACATGCTTATACTCATTGTTAAAGACAATATAAAGTTACCAATTAAGAATGTGGGTTACACCTCTTATATTATGACAATACAGATTTATTAAAAAATCTTCTGTCCTTCCATTTCCATTTCGCCATAACAGTTGGCTGTTATGCAGTGGCTAAAAAGCTTTTACACATAGTAGCACATTTTCCTGGATTCTGTATTATAGTAGTTAATACTGCTTATTCCTATGAAAAAGCTGTGCTGTCTATAGGCAGATCTGAACAGTTTGAAATACTTTGTGGTTCAAGTATAAATTCTGCCCCACTATTTTGTTAGAAAAACAGGGAGAAAGCCTCAGGAAACTTTTTGTTCCCTTCTCATTTTAGCCAAAGCAGTTATTTATCACAATGGAAAGTGCTTGAAAACTAATTTTCATTCTGCATGCATCTCCTATCTCGTCTAATACCCAGATAAACATTTTTAAGACATAGCATATTTTTTCCTTATCAGCATAAAACAGTAAGACAGTCAGAGATAATTGCATGCCACAGCACTTGATTCTCTGCACAACAAACTTCTTAAGCTACTTCACTTAACATCAGTTAGGATTAAAGGGATGATCAGTTTCCCCGTTTAAAACTAGTCACAGCTTTGTTCTTTTTAGCACACAGATATGGGAAATAAAACACAGTCATGTGAACTAATGTGTTTTTTTTTTATACTGTTTGTTTTGAAGGGTTTTGAACGAGACAATACTGAAATGTAGTATATAAACTATTTATATGTTGGTATGATTACTTATTTTTAACTTGTTAAGCACGTGTATCTTAGAGCTGAAAGTCCAATTTTGTGATCCAAAGAAAATTTGAAACACCTCTGAGTTCATGGCACTCGCCCCCATAAAAACTTCTGGATCAGAATCAAACTACAAGCAGCAGAGAACGAATTGATTATTTTTATCCTCAGGCTTGAGAATTTGTGTTGAAAGATTTCTTTTCTAACAGTTTAAGTGCCTTCCAGTGTTCATAGGCGCTTATTTTTTTCTCATAATTAATACAAGAAAGTTGGCAACACTCAGACCCTGAGCCAGCACAGAAAACTTATCTCTTCATAGATTTAAGTTTAAGTCAGTCTATACTCTGATATAGCTGAAAGTGTGAGGCAAACTTTTCTACCAATAGTGATTCCAGTCAAATTCCTTCTTAATTTTTTAAATTCAGTCATAGCTGATTTATGTTACTTGGCTTTCCTCTTATATTTAGTACTGGACTTTGTATGCGTTTTGTCATCGCAATAATGTAAGTAGACTATATAGACCCCAAGGACAATTATAAAGCTATGCCTAAGCCTTTGAAGACAAAGGACGTGGAAGAGCTGCCAGACACTTGGACAGATCTCACATAGGTTCTCTTTTGATGCAAAAGGAAGAGGCTTCTTGCTTTGAGAAAAAAAAGAGGCTTGTTTTAAAAGCAAATCATCTCAAAAGATAATCAAACATATGCAGTGGTATTTTGAAAGAAAAATTTAAATAAGTGTTAATTTTAGGTTGGTTTTTTTTTTTTTATTGTTTACAGAAATGTTTGCAATGCAGAAATGTTCCCATTATGCTGATATACTTGAGTGCTGCCAATCAATTAACAGCTGAACTTCGACTCAGCTCATCCATAGATATCTCAAAATGCATACAAGTAATTACTGCTGACATTTTCAGTCTAAATTTCAAGTTGGACTGAACCAAGAATAAAGAAAAAAAACATGTCTGGTCTTTTTCCTTTACAAGCTATGACTTTCTGACATATCATTTCACAGGTGGTCAATCTTCCACCTCAACAGCCTTTTCCTCTGATTCTAAACAGATGTCGTCTAAATGTCTGTAACACAGTCTGACACAAGGGTAGAGCTGTTTGATTAGTAAAGTGACCTTATTAATTCATGATCAATTTGTTATCTTATTGTGTGGCTGAACCTGCCAAGCCAACTCAATACCTCACTCAAGATGTAATGCAAAAGATGCAACTGTGGTTTAAAACATTTGTTTTAGATGGGCAACAAACACAAGGTATTACCTTAAACTGAGTCTGCCAGTGCCATGATAAGATCATCATTATTGGCACAAGCAATGTATTTTTGATGTCTCGTCAAATATTATTGACAAGAAGTGGAAGCATTTTTAAAATCTTCCTCCATTTCCAGTCAGAATTGGAAGAATCCAAACTTTTCTTGGGAAGCCAGGAAAAACACCACAACTAAGCACTTTCAGGCCTTGCTACCAACAATACTCTTCAGTGGGGACGCTGTTACTGGTGAAAAAGATTGAGTTTGGCTGTTGTCAGGATCAGTGAGGTGTTTAAAAATGAATTTAGAGAAAACACAGGGATGTAAAAAACTATTCAAATAGAACCTCTATATTTTCTAGACATCTCTATGGTTAATTTAGGTTGTGAAAGGGCAGATGACAGCATGAAACGAAGTTGGTCTGTTTCATTCTTTTTAAGCCTTTGAACTCGGTCATGGAACATGTTGGATTTGAAAATGTCATTTCTCTTGGGTAGGGGTGGGCAATTATTTTTTCTCAAGGTCCAAATAAGCATCTGTGTGGCTTGTAAGGAGTCAAACTATTGGTTAAACCCAACTTTTTCAAGTCGATATTTGATAAGTTGGAGATATATTACTTTATCTTTCAGTTGTTATGTTGCAGTAGTATCATCAATAAATATTGAACAAATCAGAAAATGTTGGTAAATACAACAAGAGGGTATTTGTAATTTACTGGAAACACACATTTTAATCTAAAATGTTGTTAAACATTCAGGTTGTAAATGGTATTTTCTCCATATCACCAGAGAAAACATTCAGTTGTTTTTCATAAAAGTAAAACTGATGGTTGTTTAGCATGATTTGTTGTTTCCAAGCAGATCAACACTGATACAGCAGCAGCTAACCAAGTTTGTTCATTAACACAGAGATGATACAGCACTAACAGAATATCTCTCAGGCAGATGAGAAGCAGAGTTCAATTTGTATTTGTAAAAAAAAAGCTATGATTTACTCACAGCAACAATAAAGTGATGATCAGTACAGATCAAATGTCCTGGACTATTATTTGCTCATAGCAGAGCATTCCTACATGTGGCTTACTTGGTAGAAGTAATTGGTAATCAAGAAACATCAAGAGAGGTCTTACTCCTTTGTGTAATCCTTGTTAATGTTGGATTAAACAGCCTTACATTTAGACTTTTAAATATCTAAAAACAATTTTAGAAGTCCAAAAAAAGTCAACGTATAGCCAAATAAAGCAAATTTAGCCTCCACATCTATGAACAGTTTAGGTTGTGTTTAGACACATTTTCATTTCTTAAAAAAATGTTTACTGGGACTATATAGACAACTGAAACTTTACATTAACTAAAGCATATATAATTTTCTTTTACAAAAACAATTGTCCAAGATTATAAACGGTCTTGTATTTTCCATTGCTTAGTTTAACCACCTAAATTCAAGTTGTAATCCCTGTAATATTCCACTAGCTAAGCAGTTTTCCTTTAACTTTGACTTCTGTATATAAATATTTAGGTCTGTATCTTGTAAAAAAAAAAAAAAAAAAAAAAAAAAAAAAAAAAAGTCCACATTGTGTATCAGTCTTTTATTGTTTTAGCATGAACTTTGAATTCTTAGGGTAACTCGCAGCTTTCTCTGTTTTCCAATACAAGGCCTGCTTACAGTACTGCACTGCTGGGGGACCAGGGCCAGGGCATAAAGGCTGCATCCAGCCTTAATGTAGACTGATAACTTCACTATTCTGTAAAATAAGATGCCAAACAAAGTTAAAAATATTAACTTTGCAATAATTATGTATTGGTTTTGAAATAGTGAAACTTGAGTGACTGCTCTCATATGCCATCTATGGCAGAAAGGCTAGAAGTATTTTCTTTTATTGAAGAGAAATCTTAATCAGCAGCAAAAATGTAAAAATTCTAACATCTCGCATCTTTAGGTATGTATATTTTACAAAAGACAGAGAAAAACATTTGAAGTCTGCAATAGCGCTGCAAACCCGGTCTGAGCAAATGGAAAGCATTGGATCTATTAGCATCAGCTGACCTCACTAAGGACCAGAAAGCACACCGTGTGCATACCTTTTAAATTTGAGGTAATTTGAGCTTGGCCACAAGAGGATACAACCCATTTCATACAAAGGAGATGGCCTAATGAGTGGACTACTTAGAGTACATTGTTTTTTTGGAAAAGTCTGTAAATGATTTTGGCTCATTTTCATGATAAGTGCTCCTTGGGTTACCAAAAAGACGCTGAGGACAGTGTTTTTTACTATAATGGAAAAAAAGGTGAAAGAACTGATGCTTTTGAAACCAAACACTGATGAAGAAAACATGAAAATGAAGCCAGAGATTAGGAATGATGAAAGTAATATGACTGATCTGCCTCCACGATGATTGCAAAAACATACTCCTGAAAAACACCATTCCATTTGAGGTACATTATTTCTCATTTTTGGGACCTGAGATGTATTTTTACGATCATGTCGTGATTATTCATTGTTCTATGTCTATGCACAAACATATTTAGACAAGAACAATAAATAGGTACAAAAAGAACAGGAACAAAAGGGTGGTTACATCCACCTAAAAAATAATGCAATTTTGGTTCCAGATCTCTGAATCACAGCCTTCATGTCTAAATTACTCCATGATTCAAAAATGCTTTGTGTTGCTGTGCTGCACACAAAGTGTAGATAACAGGTTTAAATTCATGTTTATACATGGATGGCATATGCTGAGCTACAAGTCAGCAAAGCAGCACTGGTACACTACCTGCATTTGCACAAAAGACACTCTGGCATGTTATTAAGATCTAGTGAAGGTCACCCATGTGTTAGAAGCCCTCTGAGCTTGATATCCTGTAATTGCAATTGATGCTAGAGGAAAAAAAAAAAATCCATGCATGGAAATATTAACAGCAAGTCTTGACAAGAAGCTTATTTACAAAACTAGCTGGTAGGCTATTACTGAGACAGATTAGTGAACAATAAGGAGGTCTACAAGTTGTTGCCTGCTTTATACCTGAGCTATATTGATAAAGACCTGACTGGAAAAATGGCAGAATCATTTCAGGACATTTTCATTGCTTGAGACATCAAATTACCATCTCACACACAGACAGGCAAATTTTCAATCTGACATCATGATGAATAGCATTTCACGTCTTGTCCTTGGATATGCTTATTTTCTAAACTGGATAAATGATGTTCTGAATTTGCGTTGATGCTGAATGCAACAACGAAATGTGATCAAACTGCAATCAGATAAAATCCCGTTTTGGGGGGCAGTGAGTGATGAGAAAGGTGGCGTGATGCATCTTTAGTAATTTCAAATTATTCAATAGAATATTTTCCAGAAGTCAAAAAAGAGAACGATATCAAATAAATATCTATATTTCAATGAATAATTCAAAATCAGCTTTTTAAAAATTGGATTTATTGGATTTAAAGACCTTTTTGTAAAGATCAAGGGGGTTTTGAAAGCCATCACAAGGCAAAACAAAAGGTGGGTGAAGTTTAATTTGCTATTCCGGAGTTCTGAAAATTCAAGTAGCTCTGCATCCATGACCATAAAATTGAAAGCAGCAATATCAAAGCCTCTTTTGGTCCAAGACACACATTCAGTTTTGCTTCAGAAAAGCTACTAATCTAAACACTGATAATGGCTTCTTGCTGATGAACAGGGGCCCACAACATGCTTTTCCACAATAGCTACACCATCCAATTACCTACAGATGTTAGCTTTACAGAATCCTAGCCCACTACATCTGTTTGGTTGTGGGAGATCTCATTATAGCGCGCCTGTTTTAAAGCATAGCTTCAAGGGCCACTTGGCACATTTTACCACAGTGTGTTGAGCGTTAACAACAAACTTTCACTGTTGTGAAAGTTTTCATGTTAGATCTGATGACTTCTAACAGTTTCTCATCATCACAAAGTCAACAGTTTCTTTTTCAACTTTTATTTCATGTTATATGTCTCACAATACTGGAGTGTAATAGGATAAAAGTTATTTTGAATGGCCAAAGTGTGAGCTAGCCATTATTGAATTAGGGGTGGGTAATGCCTCATATTACCAGTTCACCATAGGATCAACACATAGAAACACACTCAAACTCACTCCTTTTGCCAGTTTAAAATCACTAATTCATCTAACACATCTTTCAGAGCAGTGGGAAAAACCTTGAGTTCTTGGAGAAAACCAGTGCATGAAAATTTAAATTATGCAAACTCAACACAGAAAAGCCCATTCCTTGATGTGAGAGGAAAATGCTCACTAACACACCATCAAGCTGACAGCAAATCTGAGTCTCATTTTTATTTTTAGGAAATTAAAAACCATGTGAAACCCATTCAAGATTTTTATCGAATGCGTCACCTACCTGCTTTACCTTCACCTACACCTGGTTCACCTTTCAGATACCTTTTTGACAGATGCAGTTCCTTACAAAAGTATTCTTGGTCTTTTCATTGAAAATGTTCATTTGAGAATGACAAGCTCCTGGGCACGCTGGATGGCTCAGTTAGTAGCATGCGTGCATAATGTACAGAGGCTGTAGTCCTCGTTGCAGTTGTCCTAGGTTCCAGTCCTGGTCTCAGGCCATTTATTGTGTCTTCCCCTTCTCTTTCTTTCATATTTCCTGTCTATTCACTGTCTATTCAAAAGCCAATAGGAGACCAAAAAAGAAAGACAAATTCCAATGTGTTTTGTTGGGATTTTGTTTGATAGACCAATTAGGGCTGGACGATATGGCTGAAAAACGTATCACGATATAAGCACTTCATATCAGTCGATATCAATAATTATTGATGAGTTTTTTGTTTTAAATATCTGAAAAACTGCTAAATTGGTGACATGACCTTTTTTTCCACAATTTCATCTGTTATACTGATTTTCTCCCTTACCTCCATGTTTTTGTTTTTAAATTTTTAAGTAGTTACGAGGCACGGTGGCGAAACATGAAACTGCTGCTGCTAGCTTAAAAATGAGTGAGCAAGTCAGTCGATGCCACCCACCTTGCTTAGATAGCAGTGAGAGGTTGAGCATCTAAAGCCTTTCCTCTGCCTACATCCCCCAGAATGCTGTGCAGTTCTGGATCAGCATACAGTGAAATGATTGAATATTCTATCAACATATTTTCTGGTGATGTTGCCTATTGCAATATTTATTGTTATTGATTTATTGCCCAGGCCTAAGACCACTGCAAAGTAGGTCATGATTGTGAAGTGGATTGATATATACTGAATCTGAAAAGTGTGCCTTGCATTTGTTGAGCCAATACCTTGTAAAACCACCATTTGCTGCAGTTATAGATGTGGCCTTTGGAGTATGTTGCTGAAGAAAAACCTCCATACAGCATCACCATGCCACAACCATGATAGGTCATGGTAATGGTGTGTTCAGGATGAAGTTCAGTTTTAGTTTTCCACCACACATAGTGTTTTGCATTTTAACAAAGAGATCAGTTTTGTTTATATTGAACTAGAGGACCTTCCTCCACATGTTTGCAGAGTCTTCTTGATTTGAGGCAAGAAGACTCAAAGAATTAACTAACAACCTTTGTTTGGAAAAAAGGAATGGAAAAAAAGGTGTGTTTTATGTTTTTTTTCCTAATTAAGGGTGTTAGTCATTATGGAAGTGTCTCTATTTATGGCTATGTTTGTATATTCACATTTTATCTGCAGACATTATAGTATACTATAGTGATATACTGCACTAGCATTTTTCAAGCTAAATTTCTAAATTTAAAATCAGCTTCTGTTCAGAACAGTCACCGATATGCAGAAGTAAGGACGTACGAACCTTAAATACTGCAAAGTCCACAAAAAGTTGCAAATGCCTGGTAATAATTAAGGTTTATTACACATTTTTATTGTAAGTGCACATGCCAACATTGTTCACAGTTCGGGGGAAGTTCTGAAAGAGTGCTTGAAATAAAATGGGCTGGCTAAACATATGTGGCATGTTGTAAAAAAGAATCCCTGTTTGCTCATTGCATGTACATATAACAGCATGGGTGGTCAGAGCTCAACCAGGAAGTTGGTTTCAGAATGATGGTGGATATTTATGGTGGGGGATTACAATGATCTTCCTTTGTTTTCAAAAGAACCATGGTTGACATTAGTTTTTTCAAAGTAATCATCCTCTCTCCTTTTTTGGATCAAACATCATTTATAGAGAATTTCCAGATGCCATGATTTCACCAGGGGATGTCATAGATAATATTAATAACAGAGGTAATGAGTAAAAAACTTTGCTTTTAAAAAACCTGTAATAATGCTTTCATTATTTCAGGCAACAGCAGGGCAAGACTTCGTATAATGATAATAATTATATATGTCTTTGTATTAAAACAGAGCACTAATAAATAATAAAATTAATACACAGTGAGAACCGCCATCTGGAGATTTAAGTATTTTAGGCAAATTTCTCCAAACGTGCCAAAAGAGCCTTCTTTCCTGAACAGAATCGCCCCTTGAAGTAGAGGATGGGGCTTCCAAATCCCCCATGGAGAATGTTCACCCCTGTGGCATGTTTGAAAACCCAACTCTCATCCAAATTACAGAAACTGCAAAGTAGACATTTCCAGCCGTCAAGGACACAGTGGGAGAAATGTGTGTGAAACCTCTTTTATTTCATTACACCATGAGGACACACGATGTCAAGCAGAGGTCCCACGCTGATAATATAATTGGCTTCTTGTATGGCAGAAGCGAAAGCATGACACCGTGCGTCCCGTGAGGAGACGAGCATATTGAGAAAGGAGTGGGAAACCCTTGCTGTGCGCATATGCATGCATTCGTGACAAGTTAGCAAATAATTACTTTGTGTGTACAAGAAAAATAAGACAATTTTATGCAGTGAAAGTACCATTCTGGAGAATTCAATAAATTAGAAAAGAAAGAAACTTTGACATACTTGTATTGTTGGTGTAGAGGCTTGTCAGTGCAGAGACAGCACAAACAGGGCCTTGGAGATGCAATTCTACATTGTGCACTCTCAAACTGAATACCAACACCTCTTACTGTAGCTTTCCATCATAAATCACTGTTCAGCTGGAAGTTTGTGATGGATTTACATACTCAGTTTGCAAACAGTGCCTTCCATTAGGATCTTGTAGGAATGGCTGCAACCAAAACATGACCTTTAAAAGCTGCTTTGTTGAGCAATTCATTCTTGCACACACTGCAGTAACACAGCCTCCTGGTCCCCCTGTAGAATTAAGTTGATTGAGCATGGCCTAAATTGGATCAACCATATCTTGTGCGTAAGGAGCCCTGGGTCTGTTAAATCGCCTGGAATATGATGCAGCCAAATACTTGGCTGTTTAGTTGGCAAGACAGTTTCTGATCCAATGCCTGAGAGAGTTATAAACCCATAGGTCTCCTCAGCTGACTGTTGCCATACACTGTTTCTAATTCCCTTCTGTTTGGTCTCTGTCAATACCAAAAGCCCCTGAAATTTTCTCTACAACACCATTTACATAAAATTAAAGAATACATTAAATTGTAATACAACAATTTAAGTATTTCCTTTGCTGCTACAAACACCAAACACCAAGTAATACAGCTTGCCATATGGGCAAAAATTAGCCACATTTAATGCCTGTTTCTGCAATTTAAGAAATTGCAGATCTCATTAGTATTGGACATCCAGAGGGGATGTGTAGATGCAGTGTAGTGGCTTATCAAAAGCTCTCAGCCTAACAACTCTCTAGAGTAACATTATATGAAAGAGCCAAATTTACTGTCTTGGTGGTGCCATGCTAATAACTGTCTGCGCCAATGAAACAAAAAAAAAAGCTATTAGTGTCAATCAGATACCAGTGCAGAAGCCATTTGAGAGAAAATGAAACTCAAATCAGCTTAGCTAAACAAAACTGATATGAAATATTAAGATTTATTGCTCATCCTCGACTTCAGGACCTCCTTTGTGTGGCTTTATTGTTGTTTTCTCCTTCTTTTCTACACTCCTTTCCCAAGCGAGCCCCTGCTAAGCCTGCCACAGGCCTGGTTTGGACCAACATACTGCACAGCTGGGGGGCTAATGCAGAGTGAGGGATGACTGTTGATGCCGCCTGCAGATGGAGATGTGCCATGGGAGATTTATTCCCAGCACAGTGATAGAGAGGGCTCCCGAGATATTAATTATGCCCCCAAAAAGGAAGCAGAAACAATGAAATATAAGAAACAGAGTGACATTAATAATTTATATTCAGCAACAGACCAAAGGCTTTTTTAGAAGTTCTTATTTCAGCCGAGGGACTGTCATTTCCCTATTGCATTGGATTTCGCTTGAACCTGTCTTCTCTGTGGTAGTTGACTGGTGGAAGGTAATGATTAATTGTTGCATTCAGAATGGTCATTGTGAGCACAAAAGTTCGCCAGAAACACTCCTGTGTGATTTATTGTGTCAGGAGGTAAAAGCTGAAAATGCCAACCTTCATTTTTAAACAATGGTGTCACTAATCTCAGTGGCCTCTACTTTAAATCACTTGAAATCCTGCTGAAAGTATTAATAGACACCTATGAAAGTTGACATACTGTGGTTATTTTTGACCAAATATCTTCTGATGAGCATTTCTGGTGTCTTTCGCTCAGCCTGAGGCATGAGAAAAAGCTTTTTTGTTATTGTTTGTATGTCAAATACAGTGCCTCGCAAAAGTATTAACACCTCTTGAACTAGCTCACATTTTGTCATGGTAAAGCAACAAACCTTAACATACTTTATTGGGATTTCAGTAATGTGATGCATCTTTGCATTTCTTACATAAAAAAACCCGGCACACATATGTATTCACCCCCCTTTACTCTGACACCCCAAAATGAAAATTAGTCAAACCAAATGATAGACAGTTTAATGAAAGAATTAGGAAAGACTAATATTGCGCACTGCCCTGAATGCCAGCATCCTGCCATTGGGATGCTTTTCTTTAGGAGGAACAGGGAAACTGCTGAGAGTTGATGGGGACAAACACAGGGCAAAACTGGAAGAAAACATGTCAGTGGCTGCTGAAGACTTGAGACTGGGATGGAGTTTCACCTTCCAACAGGACCAAGGTTCCAAGCACAAAGCCAGAGCTACAGTGGAAAGTTATAGATCAAAGCACATTCATATGATAGACTGGTCTAGCCTAAGTCCTGGCCTAAATCCAATTGAGAATCTGTGGCAAATTTAAAAAATGCTGTTCTGACTGAACTTCAAGTATTATGCAAAAAAGGGCAAATATTTCTGTCTCTGGATGTTCAAAGCTAGTGGAAACCTACCCAGAAAGACTTGCAGCAAAAATATTGACTGGATAAAAATTGTATTTGTTAGAGTATGAAAGCCATATACCCTTTTTTCAACTTCTTTTGTGTGCTGATTTTTGTTGGTCTATCACATAAAATCCTAAAAAGACACATTAAAGTTTGTAGTTGCAGCCTGACAAAATGTGAAAAAGTTCAAAGGGGTATGAAAACCTTTGCGAGGTACTGTATTATATATTCATTTTGGCTTTACCTGTGTTTCATCAGAACAGTTGACAAAATGAGAACTGAAATGTACTTTGTTCAGAGGGCTTTCGTTTTTGAGAACAAAACAAAAAGTTAGAAGTGTGAAATAAAATATAAAGAAAACGTCATCTGTAGAGGAATGGTCCATGTTTGCAAAGCAGAATGATCTTTTATGCTTATATGCAAAATGGTCATTCTATTTATACTCACTGTTTCTAAAGGCATGAATTTTTTATAAAATGGGTAATTAAATCTAAAATAGTTTGTGTAAATGTATATGCAGTTCAAAAAATGTTTATGCAACTCTTTGGCATTTCTGTAAGGCATAACTGCATAAAATGCTACTTTTACTCCAGTGATTTGTGTTATTGGAAAGAGGCTTTAAAGTACAAATGAGCTCATTTGGGTTCCCGTTGAAAAAAGTCTAAATCTGCTGCTCGGAAAAACAAGTCTCTGATCTGCAAGGCTATTTGAACCTATTTAGCTGCATCTTTGCGGCCAATTACTGATAACAATTATCCTTATTGTGGTATTAAACCATCACAATTTAGTCAATATGTAATGGACGGATACATGCCTCACCATACAGTGTGTGATTTGACTGCTTAAAAGATTTCTGCATGATTTATTCCAAGAGTGCAATCATGGCAATAATGCGGTAATGGACTGAAGACAAATAGACAAATAATGAGACACAGAAATCAATAAATAAGAAATGGGCATGAAGTGGATGCATATACACACAATTGCACACACATATGCACAGACGGAGAGAGGGAGAGCAGAAAAAAGTTCTTTGCTGGCAGCTTGGTCTTTTCTGTAATCAGTAGTGTGATGCACATTCTGACAAAGAGAGATAAAATGAAGCCCATAGCATATGTGACTCATACAATTACACATCTCTGCCTAACAGGGGGCCACCATCAACCCACATGAAAAAAGGGGTGAGACATAAAGAATGGTTTTGTGTGCTGAGCAAGTCATGCCCTTGGTCATTCACTGAACAAAGGAGACCGTGTTTTGTCAGATTTATTAGACAACCCTAAGGAAAACCTCTTTATTGTGCAGGAACAAAACCAAAGGAAGCAGAGGAAATGCAAAAAACAGTTTCCAAATTATGATGACTTCATTCATTGAGGAAAAACAGCTATTCAACCAAACCCAGCCCTATTGCTTCCCTTGTCCTAAATTGTGTGATTAACAACATTTTTGGTTGAGTTTCTGCCAGGCCCATAGAAAAAAAAAGAAATCTCTTAATTAGAATCAACACAGCAGGCTAAAAGATCTAAAAAAATAAAATATCATGCCCCATATATTCAGGGAAGAGATGAGAAACAACCTCACTGACATCGATAAGTCTGACAAAGGTAACAAAGCAATTTCCTTTGCTTCTGGACTTAGATGATCCACAGTGACAGCCATTTTCCAAAAATGGAGAATAGAATGGAGCAGAATAATCAGAAACACACCAGCAATCCCATGTCTTAATGTCTCACAAAAGAAAACTGAATTTAGAGAGGCCTAGTCAAAGGCTGAACTAAAATCCTATTGAACTGTTATGGCATGAACTTACTGGAGTATCACACTCCAGTCCTTGAGTGCCAGTGTCCTACAACTTTTAAATGTGACCCTGGTCCAACACACCTGAATGAAATGGCTTAATTGCATCCTCAGCATGCAGTCAAGTTCCTCAGAGTCTTGCTAACAACCTAATAATTTGATTCAGGTATGTTGAAGCAGAGAAACATCTTAAAACTGTAGGACACTGGTCCTCAGTGATTGGATTTTGACACCTTGGTAATTACTTTTTTCACATGGGGCCAGTTTGGTTTGGATAACTTTTTCTGGTTACAAATGAAATGATTTGAAAACTGTATTCTGTTTTATGAAATAACATCAGACTTATATAGCACTTTATTAGGACACTCAGATGTTTTACGATGAAATCAGTCATTCCCATTCACGCTCACATTCACACGCTGATGATGGCATGATGTGGATTGTAGTCACAGCTGCCCTGGAAGTGAGGCAGCGACAAGGCAAGGTGGGTAAAACGTCTTGCTCAAGGACACAACAACAGAGATGGATGTGGGAGCTTGAACCCACCGACTGCAGGACAAACTCCTACCTACGTCGCCAACATCGCCCCAATTTTACCCACTTTACTTTTTTCTGATATTCATCTTTGTTTGATATGTAAATTGGACAGACACAATCTGTAAGGTTCACATACTTTATCGCAGCACTGTAAGTAATCATTAATTATATATATCATGATAAATTAGTGTGCAATCCGATGAGACATTTTTCAAAATAATAACTTTTAAGCAGGTTTTATTTTGTCCACATATGTGCATTAAAAATATTTGCAAAAAGTGATGTCATTTTCTAATGTGTTGTTTTATTACCTGTGAGCAGAAAATCATTATAATTGACATTAAAAAAAACATCAGTCTGTATGTATCAGCATGAAACATATTTTTTTTCTTAGTTTTGACACTTCAAATATCAAAAACATAAGTGATCTGACGAGTTTGCAGAAGAATATCAAAGCCTAACAGCAGGGAGTGTGTCTTTGTCCCTCTTACCTCGCAGATCCTCTGATGTTACATGTAAAGGTAGCAGCAATTAATTTGACCAGCTGCTATGATAAAAGGGGCAGAGGACTCTGACTGGTTAAAGTGATGCTCCAGAATTTAAATTGGCTGAGGGGATGGATCAAGAGTGAGCGCATTGGTTGCAGAGATAAGGTACGGACCAATAGATTGAATAGTATAAGAAGTCTGTGGTGGAGGCTGACAGGGGTGATGGAGTGCTGTGCTGCGTATGATAGGGGTGGATATGTCACCTGCCCCAGCTTCACTCTCCGCCGGGAAAAACCATTACGATGATCGATTTGTCCTTGGTATCAGTTCTCTTGTTTTCCTGTCTCCCGAGGAAGGGTGCTGATAGGCTGGCAGGTGGTAAACAAAGACGCAGTTGTTTCTTAAACATTGCCATCTGAGAGTTTGGCACTCTATTGTGTAAAGTGTGCATTGCCATAAGGACAGCAGTAGGATCATTATAGCATCTGCGTTTAATCTTTATAGGCATCAGTGCTGTCATGAGTACAATAATTACCCTATTTATCATTACATTCAAAGCTGTCTTCAGCACAGTTTGAAATTCTGTCATTGAAGTCTGAAATGCAGTGTTAGTTTTATGCCAGATATAATATGACACATACCTTCAAAAAAAGTTCTGCTTCTATCTCTTGTCCACACAATATGTCTCCAGGTCTTGGGAGATCATCAAGATGTGTTCTTAATGTGAGCTCGATCTTTGTGTTCTCTTTGGTTAGTTATGCCCAGTGTCTTTATTATTGAATCACATGACCTACAGAACTTCAGGTGTTTTTCTGAGTACATTTCTCTACATTTCTCCTGAATGGAATGTCAGTGCTCTTTTTGAATTATTTTGATTGACTGGCCATTCCTGGGCGACTCGTCCAGTGGTCCATATGTTCTCCATTTGTGGATAAAGGCTCTCACTGTGGTTCCCTGGAGTCCAAAAATGTTATAAATGGCTTGCAAATTGAGAGATGTCATTGAGCTTTTTTCTCATCTATTCCTGAATGTGGACATGATGCATTTCTTTTTGAGATTTTTTTTTTTTTTTTTTTTTTTTTTTTTTTTGCCTACTTCATGTTTTCAGACAGGTACAATGTGAAATACAATTCTACAGGTAAAGCAATAGTCAGACCTGGGTGTGGCTTGTAAAACTGACTTGAAATTTCTCACTAATCAGAGGAAATGTCACTAATCAGAGTTAATTTATGATTTAACTAGGGGGCACTTACTGTTTCATAAAAACCAGGTTGTTTTGGACTGGTTTTTTTTTCCTTGATAAATGAAGTCGTCATTTGAAAACAGTATTTTCTATTAACTCATGTTAATGCTAATTTTGTAATATCAAAATTAGTTTAGTAATCTGAAATGCAAAAGTAAGACAAAAAAGTACACGCAGAACAAAACTGTAAGGGGGATAATACTTTTTTCCACAGTATTTTAATATCCATTCGGATAAAAGATGTAAGATATGTTTGGTATGTGTCACAGATAACAGTGCAACTCTGAATAATCCCCATGCAGTGAACCTGTGAAGGCCTTAAAGGCAAAATAGTGTGATTTAGTATTAGTCAAGGCCAGAGCATTTTTCAGCTGAAAGGAACAGGGAAACAAAGCATTCCTGGAACTAGGTCAGTCAGACTATTCCTGTCATTGAGCATGAATCACTGCCAGGAGTGACAAAAAGAAACAATATAATACAAGCTATTGAGAGACCCAATCTGTGTGAAGATTTTAAAGCTTATTTCTGTCACCTCATTGATTTCAATGGTCTTTCCTGCTTGTAGGTCTCTTTATAAAAATTACACCCAATTTTTCCTGCTGCTACATTTTTCCTGCCATCTTAATGAAAAGGAAAGACATTACATTTCTGTTCAAATTGTAACTCCCCCGAGTTCTACTCAAAACTGCTCTGTACCAAGTTTGACCAAGTCTTGGTGGTATATACACTATGAACAGACAGACCAATCCCTTATATTGTTGTTGCGTCACTCTTGTACATGATGATACTTTCCCTGGACCTACACCACCACAGGCCTGCCTCCAAGGAATGTTGAAAGCAATCTGCACAGGCCGGAAAGACCCAGGGAGATGAATCAGAACAATGCCTCACTGGCCCTCGCTCTCACTGAGCCAGAGTGCTTTGTGTGCAGATAGACAGTACTTTTTCGTTTTGCAACAACCCCTTAGCAATTCCTTTGAACTGTCAGTAAGTACACTGAATCTACATTGGGGAATTTGTTTCTTTTTAGCCTTAGGTCACATCTGAATCACCATACACATGCTATAGTAAGATTATTAGCAGATTTTGGAAAAGATGATATTTTAAACTGTGCAATTCATACCATATTTTTATTTCCTTGTCCATTACATTTCCAAAAATACACAGCATTTAAAAGGTGATAATACCTCTTGAACTTTTTCCCCATCTGGTCACACTTGCAACAACAAACTTGGGATTTTGTATAAAAGACCAACACAAAGTAGAGCTAACTCGTGAGGGCTCAGAAAAAGAATAATTTTTAAAAGTTTTAATTAAAAGAAAAATCAGAAAATAGTATTATGGATTTAAATACAGACCATTTTTCTGATGCCATCTTGGTAAAAGCTGTTCTGGTAAAAAAAAAATAAATAAAATAAATAAATAAATAAATAAAAATTAAAGAGCAATAAATTTAGCAATGGGTGGTTTTACAAAGTACTGACTGAACACAAAGGCACTCCAAAGTTTTCAGATTTTTGTTTGTGAAATAAATGGAACCATGTACCCTTTCCTTAGATTATTTTGTGTTGGTCTATTACATAAAAAACTCAATAAAATACATTGAAGCTTGTGGTCATAATGTGAAAAAATGGGAAACGTTCAAGGGGCTTTGTAAAGTCAAATACTTCTGCAAAGTACTGTCTCTGTTGAAGACATCAACTGAAGGTTTGATGTTTTCTAAATCACTGTGTACTACTTAAAAACCAAATCCATTCGTATAAAATGTTTTGTCGAAGAGAGCTTTTCTCTGCTTATGTTTACCATTGTTTTTTTATTCCATCCTCATAGCGTGTGACCAACAGCTCTCTCTGCTTTATTTTTTCTTCTCTGGATAAAAACACAGGTTTGCTATTTATCTAGTCTATCAGCATCTGGCATTTATTACAGAGGGATGGGAGTGCAAGCTTGGTGGATTATTAGGATTACGGGTGGATTGGTGGAAGAACTGGAGTCATAGGAAGGTTAATAATAGCAAAAACTCCTCTTACTCACAACAGCAGATAGACACGCCTGCAGGCTTTTTCCTACGTTGGAAATGTCTGAGCCTTCCCCCTAACGTTTGAACATGCAGTCTTGGGGAGAAAAAGAATCCCAGAACAACCTTCTCTGGAGCTGCTTTAAACCTAACATGTATGCAAAGGTTCAAACAAACCAAAGACACTGATTGTGTAACTACAAATGTGTGGACCTATTTCTATTATGATCCCCATTCTTTTCACGTATGATATTCTCATGAGATGTGATGTTTACTTGCCATTTGTTCAGCACATTTAAGGCTTTAAAGCGTCATCTTGCTATCCTGTCTGGAGGCACAATGGCCTCAGAATGTTTCCAGTAATATTTATATAAACTGTGTGCGGTGCGTACTGTACATGCTATTCCTCATGGCAGATATAAAAGGACCACTAATCCAGAGCGACAGAGGAATAAACACAATCCTTAATCTCATTGATCCCGGCACAAAATCATTCAATTATCCCCCACCAGCCATTATGGAAGCAAGCACAGAGGGAGATACAGCAAAGGTAACAATCTTTTTTTTCCTGTCATAACACAATAAAAAAAAACAGAGCTCATCAAAACATGATAATGAAATACCACATGCTAGCAGACAGATACTACTCTCAAAAGCTGGTTTGTAATCGTGAAAAGATGGCAGCTTGACAATGTGTTGTTTAACCACAGGCTGTCATACTCACAGTCCAAAAACTGTTGACATAAAAACAGCCCACTTTGGCTTATTTTGCTAACCCACTCCTAGGTGAAATATGAACCTATCCAACCCTGGGATGATTTAACTTTAGCATTTAGAATACTGTAATCCAAAGAATGTGCAACTGAGTTGGATAATTTTTTTAATGTACAAAAAGGATATGTGTATTTCTGCATTAAAAACAACAAACTATTACAATATATGAAAATAAAAACTGTACAAACAACAGAGATGTGCAAATGCCAGCGGAAATGTTATTTAAAATGAGCAAAACTGTGCAAATAGCAGTGCAAAGTCCAGCGGGGATGTAAACACTTCTTGAGTTTGTTGGGAGCAGAGATGATTAAAACAATCTCCTCTGTCCGTTACTTTTCTGGGAATTTTTATGCTGCTTGTTTGAGATCACTAATTCTAACTCTTAAATTTCCTTTTGTATGTTTGTCAGTCTTTATTGATTTTACCTGTGCTTACTGTGTTTACGTTTTTCTCAAAATCTTGAGAAAAAGCATTATTGTAAGGCGTATCTTGGCAACAGTGAAATAACCCTAGCGACAAGACCGAAAGAGATGGTAGCAACCCTAGTGAAGTCCAATCAGGTTGATGTATGGTTCAAAATGTCATGAAGAATGAGCCTTCTTCCTGTCTCTCCTCTATCTCAATGAGTTGGTTCAGCTTCTGACCCAATGTTTGGGAAAAAAATACCTGACTTCTGCTCCAACAGCATAAACCCACCATAGGGGTTGTTTTTTTTTTTGTTTTGTTTTGTTTTGCATTAGTATGACAGGACCAAAATATTGTTAGTGTTATCATATGTGAAGTACTGATGGTGGAGGGGCAAAGCATTTACAAAAGGTCTAGAGTGAGGAGTAAGAATTAAATAAAAGGAGACAAAGGTGAGGAGAGCTTCACTGATACATGCAGCATTAAGTGACCCATTTTCACAGCCTAAAGCCTGCCACCTATTATCACTGAGATTTTTTTTCCCTGAAGCATCACTATGGAGCGCAAACCTGCTCTGATATCAGCGTGACAGCTACAGGGTTGCTGCTGCCTGCTCACTGATTTTAGGGCTTGTGTTTTTTATTCTGTTCATTAGAGCTTTCTAAGCAGTTGGAGCTCTTGTAGGTTCGTGACATTTCAGCTAGTCACATCAAAGGATTTGGCAAGGGGGGAACGTGGAGCAGCTGCAGGGGGTATAGAGCCTAAGGTTGGAATTGGCTACATACACTTCCACATACACTCAGAAAAAAGATGGCTAAACAAACATTCCTGTAAAATGCACCCTTTCCCTCGTATTTAACATTTCCTCTCGAGCCAAAAATAAGTATAAAGCCATGCTTCTAGGACTGGCAGTGACCTTTTGAAAGCAGCTACAAGAACTTGTTCTGCCTCTGGAACCTTGCAGGCTTCACATTTCCACCCCTGTAAAGCAAATGTTAGTTTTAGAAGTTAGTTTGATCGGGCCAACACTGAGAGTTGTGGGGCGTGGATGGTGGAGGAGCGAGTTTGATGTATGGCACCAGATGCCCGGTGCCAGATGTTGTACAGGCTTACATGCAGGTCTGGCATGAGGTATTCAGGGCTGGCCGTGAACTAATTAATCTGCTCCCGCCCTGATTTCACAGAAGGTCACTGTGAAAATTTGTATGCTTGTGAATATCTGACTAAAAAACTGCATGAAAGAATCTGAATTTTATGAAATGTATATGTTTTCTGCGTGAAAGTGCCAATTTCCTTACATCGGTGAAAATCAACCCATAACTGTCTGAGCATGCATGGCCTGAGTATCATCTTTGTGGGAGTATATTATGACCAAAGAGCACGTTCTGCCAGTGAGAGGCAAAATTGAAACAAGATGTGCAGGCCCCTTGCTCCTTTGAAGGTGTTCCACATCATACCTCTGATTCTGAAGAGACTCTGAGTACTACCATAAAAGGACACTCTGTTTACCTTAACCTGCCTTCATCTGCTCGCCAGATGTTTGGAAGTTTTTCTTTCATCTCATCGTGCAAACCTTATTTTCCTTCGACTAGCAAGTTTGTTACTCTACATTATGCATGGATGGGAAAAGAAGAAAAGTCAACTTTCTCCTGCTGGAGGGAGAAGGGGCTAAATTTGAACATTGTTTAATTTGCCTTTACAAAGCCTGCTGAGATTTAAGGATTTTCTGTGGAGAGGATTTCCAACCTCCCTGCCTCGCCTGATGAGGACATTGATACCACAGAGAAGAGAGGCTGAGACCTGTAAACATGGCCTCTATTAAGTCCTCAACTCTAGCAAACTTGCCTACACATGTCAGGCTTTGTGTTATTCTAACAGAAGTGTTTCCTTTGGATTACTTACTAGATTATTGCTGATGATGGCTAATAGCTGTGTGAAGCTTTCGTTGAACACAAGGACACGACATGAAAGGAAAGTGGGAAATATGTAAAATCTTATGACATTCGAGCTTGTAAATGTTGCTATTTTACAGCTATCCTAGTTTTATTGGTCTACATTCTAAAGATGGAAATGGGAAATTATTCTAATTCAGTTTTTTGGGGCTTGCTTTTAAACTGAAAGAACATCTGGCTTGAAGTAAGGTACACTTTTGTTTCCTTTTTGTTAAACATAAACATTGGCCCAGCTAAGCAGAAAAATCCTAGTTACTTCCGTTGTTTTTATTTTCACTAAAACAAACAAATAAAAAACACTTGCTATAAAGGCAGAAAGAAAAAAAACAAAAAACAAAGGCATCCAAGACAAGTGTGATTTACTTCAATGAAAAAGGGAAATCATAACATCACACAACACTGAACATAATGGGTTTAGGCTTGGTAAATAATTTATTTTTCTTAGATCCAGGTATAGTTAAGCTCAAACCTATTCATACCACTGTCAGATATATTTTTAAAATTCTCTTTTATTGTCACAATCATGTTACTGCTGAAAGTAAAATCGATGTTTAGAGTGGTTTATTGAGAATCTGTGGAGGGAACTTGTTAAGATAGTTTTAAATATTTTAATAAATAAACCAATTTAGATAAGACAGGTGAAAATCATCTTGCTTTACCATTCCCCAAAATTTTATTGATTTCTAATTAAGCAAGGATTTAGAAAATGGTTTTTGAAAAATTATTTTATTTTAAAAAATGGATGTTTGAACACATACCAATTGTTCTTTGCTAGTTTTAAAGCTAATTTGGCCTCATTCCCAATTTCTCATAACACACATTGGTTTCTGAAAAATGATCTGATTGGTTAAAGGATATGGTCCTATATGATATGATTACATTATTATCTGTAAGTTTTTAAAAGAATAGTGAAAATTATTTTTTTCTTGCCTATTTTAATGGCACCCCTGAGACCTCTGGCGCCCTCAGCATTTGCCTATACTGCCTATGCCATGGGCCTGGCCTGTTAGCACATATTAATAGGTATTCATAGCCAAACCAGCCTATTGTTGCACAACATCATTATTCATTAAATTAGTTAACTAACAGAAGAGAATAACTGATGTACAATGCACACGGGGATAGAACGATTTGTTCATAGGTTATAAAAATGGGAGGAGACTCGGAAGAAATAGCACTGTGTGGGTACCAAGTAGAGGGAAGAATTGGTAAAGTGATTAAATGACCTGAGGCCAGGTAAAGCAAATTAAATGTCTGAACAACTGTCCTTCTTATTCTTGTTATTTTACAGAAGTGCTTTAACTCAGCGTGAATTAACAAGAAAAATTTTGTTTTGGTTATGTGGATTGGACCAAATTACACAAGAACCTACCAGAATGTTTGAACCAACACAGTAGACTCAAGATATACCAAATCACAAAAACACAACTGTTTAATCACAGAAGAAAAACACATAACCATGGTAATCATTTTTATGGAGGCAGGTATATAAAATGGATGGAATAGTTTATATGTTAACATAACAGTGTATTTTTGTGCATGTATAGCTACAAATGTCCTAATTCAGTTTCCCCCCTGAACAATCTTCCAAAGTGCTAAGGGTTTTCTAATGTTTTCCTAAAATTCCCTCCCTTTTAATCAGTAAAAGCATGTTTTTATTGAGGTACTTGTAATCTCATTATCTAAAATGAATTATTAGCCTTAAACCTTGAGTTATTTTGATTTGAATGATCACCACTGCAATGCTGTGGTTGTAAGAGCTAGTAATTACGAGTCCCTTCACCAGATGGAGGGAAGGAATAGAACTATATATATATATATATATATATATATATATATATATATATATATATATATATATATATATATATATATATATATATATTTTTTTTTTTTTTTTTTTTTTTTTTTTTTTTTTTTTTCATGGTATAAGTGTATTTTTATCATTTTTAACCATCTGGTCAGTGCAGACAGGACTCTGCATGTGTTTTATGGTTAGCTTTTATATATGTAGGTAAAAATGTGAAACAGTATTTGACACTTGCAAAATTTATTAAATACTTTGTGGATAAACCTTTCTCTGGTAGTGGAAACATTCTGGAGTCTCCTGTATAGAGGAACTAGTCACAGGAATTGCTATGATTTGGGCCCATTCTTCCACCCAAAGTGTCATGAAATCTTGTCCCTTCTATGGAGTCCAATCATTGATTCTTTCCATAGATTTTGACTTGGATACAAGTCAGGTTATTGACTGGGCCTTTCATCCCTCCACCCATCCTTCAATTATATAAGAGCTGCCAGTACCATATGATGTCGTCAAGGAAGCACTATATGTTAGTTCTACCTGCAAACCTCTTTTTGACGTGTTGTTTTTTTGAGTTGATGTGAAGAACCATTTTTCTTTCATATATACTGCGTTCAAAAACCTTCAACAAGTTCAGCTTTGGCTTCATCTGATCAGATTATATTCTCTCAGTGTTTCATTGGCTTGTCGAAATCTTTCACAGTAAACATCAAAGAAGCTTCAATAGGCTTTTTTTTTCAGCAGGACAGTCTTGCACAGTAAGTGTACTTAGAGGCCACTGCAGTTGAATGCATTACTTTTTAATGGGAAGAGCTGTATCTGCTGTTTCCAGGTCTTTTTGAAGCTCTCTTTGAATGGCTCCTTGGCTCTTGGACCACTCTTATAATTATTCTATCGACTTCTCTGTCAAAAATCTTATGAGGGGAGCCAGGTCTTCGTTGGTTTTTCGTGAAATTATGTTTTTTTTCACTTCTGGATTGTGATTCCTGCTATGCTCAGAAGCTTAGAAACGCACCTATAAACATTGCTATTATTATGTTTTTCAACAATAGGACTTTTTTGTGAACGTGTTTTTGCTTTTACTAATCATCCCACTCCATGCAATACTTTGGTAATGAAAAACCTGTTATAGGCCATCAAGCAATGTTCTTTTCCAGCTGATACTGATTTGCACATAGCAGCAGGAATGCTTTCTAAATACTGACAGTATTCAGCTGGTTTCATAGTTTTCAAAGAATTTTTTTCCACATTCTTTTCTTCATGAGTTCACTACTTATTCTCTGTGCCATTCAAATTTGTACTCACAATTCCCCAAATGCACTGATTTGGTTTGGTCCCTTTTCATTTGTGGATCACTTGGGTTGTTGCTGATATCTCATATGAATCTTATGTCACTGGCCCAGTTGAAGCACTTTTGTTTCACAAGCTGTTTTTGTTTTCAAATTTAATTCAAGGCTCTTTTCTAATGGCTGAAATTAACATTCTTACATATAATACATGACATGTCTGTGTAAAACACAGAACTGCTGAAGGTTATGAATTCAACTCATTGCTTTAATTTACACATAAATTTTTAACATCTTAATTGTTTTATGAACATTCAGTTAAACCTGTAAAAAGACATTCTTCAAGCCTAAGCATTAGATATTTCATGGGTCAAATTAAGTGGAGTTTCAGGAAACCCCCAGGGCATAAGTTGATTAATTTTGTTGACGAATGTAATTTCTTCACCATCACATTTGTAATAATGCAGCAAGTAAGGTAGCTTTTTAATATAAAAACTGTCCAGACACTCTCGAGTTAGGCTTGAAAATAAGTAATCATCTGTGTTTCCTTTACATTTCTGGTATCTAACTGACAGTGTCCTTTGGTTAATACTGGAATCTTATCCCAAGCACAGAAAAAAATCTGATTGATCTGATTTTGAAGCCTGAATCTGCTATGGTCTTACACAGCGGTAGCAGCTAGTATAACTACTGATGAAGAAATGTACTGAAGTGTGACATCAGAAGTTCATTCCCTTTCTTTCAGAGCTCTGTTTTGTGAAAAAACAAACAAACAAACAAAAAAAAAAACTATCCAGCGAGGAGGGTTGGCTATGTTATACTGTATATTGACAATAAATTTTGCTATTGAAATCCAGTTGTCAAAATAATACTGACAACATGAGCTTTCTAATCCAAAACTAAACTAAAAATGAAAATCTTTTAATAATTTAGTCATCTCAGTTTTGGATTGTTCAAAGCATCAATATTATCCCTTCTTAAGAGTGCAATGCTATAATCCTGTTGTTTGGCTGAAGAACCCAAAAGTTTCTCACATTAGCAGAGAGACTATTTCAAAGAAAGGAATGTCTGGGAGTTTGGCTTTGATCTAAAGGATAATGCTTTCAGGGTATTGTCTGAAGCGTATAAAGACATGAAAGGTTTTATAGGGTATTTGACCACCCAGGTTTGCTTGGATTCTTCATACAGAACTTGTTTCAGAATGTTTTGTGGCAGGTTCAGGACTCTTACATAAGTCACAGCTAAAAGATGTGATAAAATTTTCCTAATCTAGGTCAGACAGACACTGACTTTCCATACATAGCTGCATTAAAAAATAATAATAAAGGATACTTTAAGTCAGTACTCACCTTGAATCCTTTACTCTTTTGTAGAGGCTCACAGAAATGAGACAAGTCCATTATCTCATTATCTTACCTTCTGCAAAGAAAACCTATACCTCATAGCTTCAGGTTCCATTTTTGCTTTCTTCCTTTTGCATAGTCTTACCTTACAGCAGGGCTGGCCCATGGCTTAGGCAGTATAGGCAACTGCTAAGGGCGCCAAATAAATAAGAGCAAGAAAAAAAAAATCATTAGTTTTTAAAAACAAATAGGTAATACAATAATTTCCTAAAATCAAAAATTATGCATTAAAAATAAATTATGCTATTTTTTTTTTTTTTTTACTACATCTAAAAATAATTATGCTTTGCTTAGGTTCCCCCAGCTTCTCTACAAGTTGGTTTCTTCCTACACCCTGTTGCCCCTTTCCCCTTCCCCTGACTGCTGCTGGCAAGCAAGTAACTTCAGAAAGCATGACGTCAAAACGTCCCAAATTTTCTGGTGCCTAAGAAGAAAAAGGGAAAGGAAGAAGAGGAAAAGCGTGACATAAACAGAGGTACAGTAAAACGAATGTGATGAAATTACCTATTGCCTTAGTTATTTAGCAGAATGTAGTGTAGCAGCTAGGCTAGCTAGCCAGACATGGAGCTGATCAATATATATACCCTAGCCAGTTTTTCTTGATTGCTTTCATTCAGCTGTCGACTCAAACTGCACATTTTCTTGATAGTTAACACAGCAGCACTAAACAGCAGCACTTTGTTTGCATTAGGCTGTAACTGTGCCAACATATCAAAATAAGAAATAAAAAGTTAATATTGCTTTCTAAAAGTACAACTATCTTTCTAGGCTGTGTCAAATTTTCCTTCTCGCAAAATAATGGACCAGAATAAAAACTATTTTGATGCAAATTTTATTGATTACATTACATTTTTTCAAACTGTGGCTGAAAACGGAAATATTGTGAATAATATGTAAAATACTGTAAATGTAAATTAAAAACCTATTGGAGAATGAGAAATTAAGAAAATAAAAATAAAAATATTTCTGTTTGGAGCTCATCCATGCATCAGAAGCGTGCACCAATAGACCCTGCTGACTGGCCATATCCTCTAAGCGATCACACAAAATCTTTCCGAGGGCGCCAAAGTGGCTAGGGCCAGCCCTGACTTACAGTAACATTCAAAGTGTGGCTACTTACAGCATAAGAAATCTAAGCAATCCTTTACTCCTTTTGTCTTCCTTCTGGATTTGATACTACCTGAAACCCTATGCTGACATCACTCTTTGAGCCAGGATAACAGTGACAGCATTTTCAAAAGACTGCTTGATTAGGCAGAGTGCTGTATTCGCTGGGCCCTGCGGCAGTTGTCAGGCTTGTCTCTGCACCACTGCCTCTGCTGGTGAGATTTATCCTGTTTGTCTTGGTACAGTAGCAACATGTTTCCCTCTTTGAGCTGTTACGCACCTTCACTCCTTCGAAAGGAAAACAACCTTTTCACGGAGCAAGGAGAAGAAAGGTTCTGAGGCAGGTACATATTCTGCTTCCAGGAAGAATTTTTCTCTTGCAGATCCAGCATGCAGCATATTTGGTTTTCCTTTATCTGCTCCACTCTGAAGGCTTTTTCACACCTTCATTTTATGTAAACATTGCTTTCTACACTGACATCTGGCAGCACAAGAACCAAATGCTATTGCAGCTTATGTTTAGTGAGCTCCGGTAATTCCACCGTGCTGTGTGTGCAAGAATGTGAGCCAGTGCATATTAAGGATATTTGCACAAGCATATAAAGTAAAAAAAATGCACTGTAAATGCATGAAAATGAATACTCATGTTCATGTTTGTTTTGCAATGTACTGGTTCACATATGGTTCATTTACAGTTTGAATCCACAAGGTTCTGCACTACACCTTAGTAGCATAATTAAAGTCATATTTGGCTTACAGGCCCTTGCTGTCTGTGGATGTGAAAGTCTACTGTGTGTTAAAAGGAGAAATGTAACAGACACACCAGCTAGCATTGCACAACTTTGCCCAAACAGATCATTACTTCTGTGTTTAAACAGGCAGGTATTGTGATTTGCAACCTATTTCTCGGTTGAACAGTTTGAAAGCATCTCAAATAACTGTGTTTCATATAAGTTGCTTTGTTACCACAAAAAATACTATATGTGCGATAACTAATCCACAGAAAACATGGTTTTGTTTGCAAAAAATATGTATCTCATAGTCAGAAGATTGCAAAGACAATATTAATCATGATTAACAGATTTTAATCACTAAAACCATACATCAGGTGTGGACATTAAGGGGACAGTATTATGTGTTTTCCAGCCACATAGAATAATTTTATAGCACAATCAAGTAACTATGTTACCTTCAGTTGTTACAGAAATGCTGTATGTATCAAATATGATTTAAAAGACATTTGACTTCATAATTTAATGCCTTGAAATTGGGCCTCTGTCTCTTTAAAAAGTCCAGCTCTTTCTGAAACTCCACCTTCAGGAAGGCATCACAATAGTGCTTATCTATTAACCACTTTTAAAATGTTTTTACCAGCGTTGCACTGAGAAGTAGCTCATATAATGAGCTCAGCATATGCGCAAGTCCACTAGGTGTTTGCTAATTGCTGCTGGCTAGTCTGAAGGAGCTGAGTGGAGAAGTTGAAGGGGAGGAATGGTCTGTGAGGTGGAAGCTTGGAAGCATGGAAACTGCAGCTCTGAGGAAGAGCTGGACCTCGAAGGTGGAGCTGTATCCACTCAGGCATTTTGCACATTTGAGTGGCTGCCACAGGAGATTAAAGGATTTCTCAAACATACATGAAAGAATAAAGGCAACACTCCAGGTATGTATTTGATGAGGGAATAACTTTATAACATGATGTAAAGCTCAAAAAATTGATTTTGCATTATACTGCCTCTTTCATAGCAGGTAGAGTCCATCCAACTGGCCCAACGTGTTGTCCATATGCAGAGAATCAGTGCATGACACTTGAAATATTGTGTCTTAACAAATACTGCATCCAAGCAGTTCTTTGTGGTTGTTGTATTGCAAAAACTGATATTGGAATGATGATTGCAAATGGATATTGTGCAGCTCTAGTTATAGATAAATGTTAAAATGGCCTGCACTTGTATAGCACTTTTATGAAGAAATGCTATACAAGTGGAAACCCAAAGTGCTTTACACTACAATCAGTCATTCACCCATTCATACATACATTTCCACACTGATGGTGCAGACTGACAGAAGTGACCACTAATAACAGGAAAAGCAGGTTTGGTCTCATGCCCAAAGACACAATGGAAAAATGACTGAGATGGAAGAAGTGGGAGTTTGAATCGGCAACCCACCTACTACAGGATGAACCCCTACCTCCTGAGCCACTGCAGCCTCTGTATCATAAAATCAGGTCAAATTTAGCCAGTGATGCATGATGTCTCCTTTCATGAGGAGATTATTTACAGTTGACTATTTACAATGTTCCTTCCAGTAAAAGATCAGTACTTTAAAACAATCTTCCCTCTGCCCACCAAAATTACCCCACTTTCACATTTATTGACAAAAACGCTAAAAATAAGATATTTTTTAAAGATTTAAGTTAGAGAAATGGATCCCTGTAATGTTTTGATGGAAGTGTTTTACAAAATGATAGTCATCCAATATTAATATTTTGAGATTTGATTTCAGTTCTGCTTTAACTGAAAGTAGCAGCATCCACACACAGAAGAACATAGACATGCATGAAAGGACAAGTGTCTTTAAATTCTGTTTCTAAACTCTCCCTATGTGTTACTTCTCCCAATTTTTGTGTAGGTGGAAAACTTTCAAATGTAAAAGTGCAAATGTTCACTCTGATCTGTCCATTCTAATGATGGTTGTTAGTGCATATATAGCAGGGGAGATGATTCAGGGTAACTTGTTTCACATGTGACAGGTGCTCCTAACAGAGAATGCCTCAAGAGGAACCATCTGTCCAGGCCTTCCCCGACTTTCCTAATATTCATTAAAACGCTGTGCGCCTTGCACAGCAGGAACCCTCCAGCCCTCTCTGTGATTCACATCACACACCACTACTGTCTCCTGCTAATGGCGCCACCATGGCTATTGATGTTGCGCCGTCCAGAGTTACCTATGGGCCTATGCCTGTCTCCTCTCTGCAGGGGATCAACAGGCAGTTGAAGCTGAAGGACTGTTTCCATCCCAAGATGCACTGATGAAAATGAATGAAAGTCACTTTAATGTGCTCTTTGCTTCAGGAGGAAAACTGGTACTTAGTATTCAGCATGAAACGAGTCAGAAGCTGCCCTGCCTCGTCGCATGCGCTTACAAATGCAGGATGGAGGAGCTGAAACTGGAAGGACGGGCTCATCGCCATTTGTGGCTGATCTCGCAGAGCTGACGGTGTGTGTCCACAGAGTGTGAACTGTTATGGCACAGAAAGCTCAGCAGCTGCTCAGTGCTAATTGTGGGCCTCAGGTGAGTTGGCAGCTGATTTCTCCCCAACACCTGAACAACACAAGTCAGAGTAGAACTCATCAGCACAGTGTTGATGTGGAAGTACCAAGCAAATGTATGCAGATGTATCCCAACATGCTGCTCTGAAAAATCATATTAAGCAATTTTGTCTGATTTTTTTTTTTTAAATGCCGTAGAATAAATGGAATCCGACAGAGTAGTATTTGTGAGCAGGAGACAAAATATATAACTGCTTATTTATTGTCAAATTATTTAGATTGAAATAAATTGCAAATGCAGGGGACTCTAATTACATTTCTAATTGACTGTGACTCTTCCAGTGAGCCTGAGCAGAGTGAGGGGGAGAAAAGGTAATATGGTTTAATGCCTGCTACCCTGTTGCCCTGTGGCAATGACAAGGTCTGTAGGAGTTTCTCCATTAGTGCACGCTGACCTAATGCAGTAAACATCCAGGACTGATTCTTCCCAGACCTTGGGCACTTTATCACGGATGATAAAAACTGTTCTGGTAAGGCCAAGGGGTGAGGTGGGGGGGATACAGGAGTGAAGGTTGCTATTTAAAGGGTGAGCTTTGGCAGTCATAAAGGCCAGAGATGGGCTGTCATGCTTTTGCATCAGCCTGAAACCCCGCTTTCTTTCTCTCAGCTGGCAGTTGGCTTCAGTTGTCAAGAAAATTGGCAGACGCTAGAAATAAAAAAAAAAAAATAAAAAAAATAAAAGTCGCTCGTTTGGGAGTTCTAACTCAGAGCCCATGCTCAGACATTTACAAAAGGTAAAGGTCCTTCTCAATGCCATGACTAGAAAAGGAAAAGATTTTAAAATAAATACAGCCAAAATGCTTTGAGCATTTTATAAAGCATAAAATACAACTGTGAGCACCTCAGTGATTTGAAAAAGCGTTCATGGCTCTTGACTTTTTTCACATTTAACTACTTTACAGCAAGCTGCAACATAACATTAGAATATGCGTTCCAGTGAGGCTCATTTGTCAGATTTAAAGGATCTTTTGAAAATAACAACTTTTAAGCACATCTTAAACATAACTGCCATTAAGCTCATGGTGCTTGTTGTTCATCTCACTCGGGTATGAAACCAGCCCAACATGTGCAAGAAGATTCTCTGGTCTGGTCTTTTTGGACCTGCATGCAAGATACTGTGTGTGGATGTGGGTAAAGCTTAAGGCTGTGATCACTCTTTACACTCCATCCCAGATGATCAATATCAATGAAGCAAAAGGCAGTTCTACAAAGTATTTAATCAGAGAGATGACTGCAGATCCATGATACACTTTTCAGTATTTTATTGGTAACAAATGCTGAAAACCATGTATTCTTTTCCTTCACAATTACACACTACTTCATGTTGGTCTATCACATAAAAGTAAATTTGGTATAAATACTTTGCTTATGAACTGCATATCAAATGATGAAATTGTGTCAAAATGCTTATAGATTTGTTCCTGTATTGGGATGTTAACATAACTCCACCTCCAGCTGAACTGTGTTTAAATTTAAAAGTGAATGTCTTGCAAAGGTAGGTTGTATTTTGTCCCCTCTGGAGCAGCTAAGCCTTAGAATAAACTGTCCTTCATATGAATACTAAATGAGCTGTTAAACATTGTCACACTGCTCATCTCTCTTCTCACTTTCGGGACTGCGGGTGTGATACAAAGTGTGGTATCTGTCAGGAAAAAAGGTGTTTATCTTACTTGAGAATTTGCCAGTTTTGGCACAAGAAGGAACAGGTTTAAACTGAGTCTTGAACTTTCCACACTTTCCACACACACAGAGACACATGCTTGCCTACGCTCATCCCTTCAGCACTGTAAATAAAAATACTCGGCCTTGTGTTACAAAAGATTGACCCTTGGTTCTATAAAAACTAACCAGGTGGGCTGAGTGGGGATTTTGTGTCTTGGTGTTGAGCTTTAGTGATTAATATACCTCCCACTGTGTACTCTCATTTATTAGGCAGCTGCTGAGAACTGTGGGAACCTCTTCTATTCAGGAAAATATTGAGCTGTTGCCAGGTTCTCTCCAGTCTCAACTGCGCTAATGTAGCTTAAATGAACTTTATGGCTTAAGCTACATATAGTACTTTGGCTGTGTCAGTTGATAACTGTCAATACAGTAGCATTTCTTGCAGCCATCCAGTCTTGCACAATAACATAGGAAAGGGCTTCTTTAAACTCTATGACCTTGTAGAATCAGGTAAAGTGATCAAATTACATGTAAGGGCCATAGACAAATTTCTCCTTCTGCAACTTATCTTACCAAGAAGATGAGTCCGACCATGGCTGGGATTTAGCCTTCAGCCTTTTTTTTTTTTTTTTTTTTTTTTTTTTTTTTACAGATTTTTGTGTATTTTAGTGGGCATCAGTTAGAACATGTCTCTTTAGTTTCATGTTTTATTTCACTATTGACCACATGAAATGGTCAAGAATGCAAATTGATATATTTAAGCAATTCAAGCTGTGATTGTGGCATTAAATCTATGAAATAAAATAATATTATATCAATTAGAGATGCACTAATCAATCAGCCAGAGTTCAGAATTGGCAAATTTCTCCCTAATTGGCTCTGATTAGGGATCAGCAGGTCTAATTGGTCCAAAAATCAGATTTTTTTGCCTTCTTACTCATTAAAGGCATTAAGATCCTCCACAATTTTAGGTCTCCAAAATCATGAAATAATTCTATAAACTTTGATGCAGTTTTCTTAGTTTAATAAAAAAAAAATCACACAGAGTTTAGGAAGAAATACTTTTATGTATGTTGTAATTCTTTATTTTCTGTGGAAAAACTGCTATAAAAGAACCTGCAGCAGACTCCCCTCCCCTTTTTTAATGTGCTATAGTCCATAGAAAATCAGAATCAATCAAAATAGGAATTTAATGGTCTGATCTTAAGGAAAGCTGTAAATTAGTATTCCCTATGAAAAGCTTGATCAGTACAAGCTCTCTAATGTTAATGCTAAGAGCACTCAAAATTAACCAGCTGTCTTTTTAAGATATTAATTCCTAAGACTGTTCTTCCATCTTTGCTCTCTAACCTTCCATATTTCAGAATCTGCAGAGATGCAACAACTTATCTTTGCCCCCAGTCCTCCTGTAATTAATATTTTAGACCACTTTTCAAACTATAATTTGTTAAAGTTTAATTTCTGCACATTAAATGTCACCAAGACATTAATATGTTGTGAAAAGTTCATGATAGTTTTACATATAAGTCAGATGGAGCTGCAGAGACCATCGTCTGGGAGGTTGTTTGAATCAAAAGAATCTTTAAAGGAGGAAAGAATTCATTTGTAGTCATGAGAAATAAACAATAAACAATGAAAAACTGCTATAATTTATAATGGGTTGAAACTGGTCAGGCTGGCAGAAGAGAATATTTTCCTTTATAAAATGAATACCATCTCCACTCCTGCTGTGCATGGCAGAAGTTGCAGAGAAACAGAAATCACTTGCGGAGGTCTGTTTGGCAGTGATCCAGTGGACATCTGCTGACAAGGAGACTGCAGCTGACAGTGGACTTCCACACATTAACACAGCAACACTCACTGATGACACGTTACAGCACCTGATAAAAGCCCTGGAGTCTACCCCTCCCCTCACAGCTTAAGCTGTCCAAAGGAAAGACATGTAGCTGTGTGTGCGTCCATGTGTGCTATAAAGACTGCAGCCAAAGGCTAGTTGTGAACTTTAGATCTTTCAGACACAGCAAAAGCTTGCAAGGGGGATATTATGAAGAGAAAGAGTGTTGCTACAGAGAGTAGAGTAACAACACATGCTTGATATTGATTATGTATTTGGTACAATTTGTGTGTGAATGGATAGATGGATGGACTGGATGGATGGATGGATCATATTTGTGCTGATCTGCCATGTGTGTGGTAGCGCTGCCACTTTAACTGTCCTGATTTTTAGAGTCACAATTTACTGGAGCGTTAAGCTCAAAAGTTGTCTGAATGTCTTTTAATATGTGTCAAGATATATCACATAAAAATAAAGTGTATCTGTACCAATTTTGAGATTCAGGAAAATACTTTATCATAGATGACTTTAAAGTTTATATAAACTTTTGTGATGATTTGTTCTAAAGTTGAGTTTGTTACTGCAATAGAATGTTTGCATGTTAAAAACTCCCTCTGTGGGTTTTAGCAATATAGTTGGAAATATTATAGGTTCAGTTTTTATCTATTGGCTGTGTAATGTGATGTGGCCACACATCTCCAAAAGTCTGTATGTGGTTGGTTGACTGGTGATGTGTTTTTCATTAAACGCTGCAGAGAAGCCAAGCTGTGTGTGCTGACAGAAAATTCAAACACTCTTCAAGCACACTTTTCAAGGTAAATTTTCAAAGTTTTCCAGCACAACACTTTTTTGGAGATAAAAACAATACAAATGAACTAAAAGAGACAGTTTCAATTCACTGTTATTAATAATGTCTTGTGATAGTTTTCTACATAGCAAGGACAAAGTAAACTAAAATATAATAACATTTTATGTTTTGAAAAGTCTCTCTCACATACGGCCTATACACCTTACTGGTTTGAGAACAAAACACAAATTTAACAAAAAATAAATCCCCCAATTTCAATAACTTTAATGTATAAAACATAAGACAACCTTTATTTCAGTTACACAGATCAATAATTCTTTGAGCCATTTGAAATAATAAATATTTATTACATTGAACAAATCCGTTTGTGTTAAGGTAGATGACCCTCCTGCTTAAATTAAATGCTTAAACAATATATATAATCACTTCACTTTATGTAAGGAGTCTTGTCTCCTAAAAGTTGCTGGTTGTCTGATGTGGATTAGACAAACCACTACATTTGAAAGATACAATGCCTGTTGGTACTCTACTGGATGCTTCTCTGCACGATTAGCGAAACACAGTTATGTGCTCAAAGTAGGTCTGCTTCATGGCTATGCTAGAGAATGCCATTGGTCCAACCAATGGTCTTTTCATCACGCGGTCTCTTGTTCAAACGCCGGTATTACAAAAAGGAGCAAACCCACTCAGAACTGGAGTGGGGCTTTCTGAAATTGCTTCATTAAAAGGCAAAATGATTGCTTTCCAAATTTAGTTTTTTTTTTTTTTTTTTTTTTTATTAAATGTTAGATTGCATGTTATTACAAACATGTGCAGATAGAATATCAAGAAATTTCAAGAAAGTTCACTTTATAAAGGAATCAAGTCCTTTCCAAACCTCAAAAACACTTGAAATTCAAGCATTTTCAAGAATTTCAAGCACCTGTATGAACCCTGTATAGAGGAAGTCCAAGCAAAAATCCCAGTAGCTCTCAGAATAACACGATCAAATCCAAGAAAAGCCTGACCAACTAGAGTTAAGCTGCAGAAAATGTGTTTGTGCATTGTAAATTTTTTGTTACTCAGTCTAGTTTTTGAATAAGGTTTCATAAGAATTTTGGTTAATTTTCCCTACATACCTTGAAGGAGCTCACTCACTGATTTCCTTCAACAATGCTTTTGTCTTTTTATCCAGTCCAGTTCCAAGGTGATCTAAAAATTTGGACACTCCCTAAATGTACAACAAACTGCAAGCCTGCCACTACCTCCCAGCCCCTGAATGACGTTTATGCCACAACAACATCTGCTGTCATGGGAATCTGAGCTGAGAAACAGGACAGTGATGAGTGATGAGCTCTATTCACCAAGAGGAGACGATACAAAATCCTGACCAAAGTAAGGCATCCTGCTTCATCTGCTAAAGCAGTGCTCTGGTCTGAGAGAAACTGATGTTTTCAGGAGGTTCAACTTCGAGTCCCCCTTGTCATCTTGTTGTTTATTTTTCTTTCTCCTAATCACAATTAGGTATTATAATATAAAACGTAATGAAACCTTTCTTTAAACTCCAGAAAGAGAGCTCCTTGGATAAAGGTCAATCTTTTTTTTTTTAGCTTAGATGATATTTTGAAAGATATTTTCTAATTAAGAAAACTCTTCCTACTTAAAAATCAAGGAGAATTAGTGTTAGAATGTTTGTTTTGCCACTTTTACTTAAATTAATCATTAGGATATATACCTCAGTGTGATTAATGAGAAATATAATCATTAATTATGTGTAATCAGTTTGATTGATCAATAAATCTTTTTTTAATCAATATTCTATCATAACCTTTGGGACTGTTGTTTTGCATTATTTTACCATGAACGGGAAAACCACGTAGTGTTTCTACTGGGCAGCTTCATTAAAGGAATGCTTGACAGGTGAGTAAACAAGCTGATGGGAGACAACCGGGGAGGGTGCAGGGAGCTGAGACACTAAAGGAAGCTACTGGGTCAATCAGAGAACACAGAAAAACATAACTAACAAGACACTAACAGTAGAACACACTACCAAAGATGCAAACCTAGGAATACAGGGAAACTCAAATATTACAGATTGAGAACCAAGAGGTGACAAAGAAACAGGAAATGTTTCTAAAGATCTATAGAGACAAAATATAACTACAAAACTGCAATTCAAAAGAGAACATAAATAGATATGAAATACTAAAGTACAAAACAAAAGCATAAGGAATCCTAAAACTAAGGAATGGACTGAATATGAAAAACAAGTGAAAAGTGCTAAAGCATAAAACTAAATTCCCAGAGATTATGGCATATTCACAAGTGTAACTTTTGTTTATTTGAAATTGCTTACATTTAAGCAAAGAATGAGATTTAGATTGGTTTTTGAGATTAAGATTGGCTGTTATTTTTTCTTTACACAACACAGAAATATGTAAATGCTAATATTAGAGTTGGACATCAACTTGGTATAATTACGGCAATGCTCCAGAAAATTAAAGTATGTCTATATAGCAGTTGCTAAGTCTATGATACATGACTATGTGTTGAGGTATTGTGTGTTTATATGTGTAAGAGGAGGAAATTTCAGTCCTTGACAGCAATAACAGATCCTGTGATTACATTTTGTCTGGAGAAGTTAGTTGTGTTTTTGAAATCGAAAAGAAAACTACTCTTTTAATTTACAGACAAAAGCTTGCTTTTCACAGTTTCACCTCCTAACCTGGTGACCACAAAGAAGGAGCTGCAAGTCCACAGATTTCTTTGGACAAAGCGGCACTTATCTTCTCTTTTCAAAACACCATTTATCATTAATCTGATTAGTTAACAACCAAAAGGCATAACAGAATAAAAAAGTGTGATGAATAAGACAGATACAGCACACTCCACAGTTGTTGGTATGCCTGGTGAAGATAAAGTCTTACAATAGATTTCAGTTTTGTTGCAGTGGCATAACATCACACTTACAGCATTGCTTGAATCCTCTAACAGTAAGCTTTGGATATTTTTTCATCCTCACCATTCTCCTTACTTTGCTTGTTTATCAAAAAACCCACTTATTAAATTGATCATGATCTGATTGCAGATATAGACAAATTTTGGAAAGTTGCTATTTACTTGGTGCCACATATGAAGATCAACAAACATCTGCCTTACCTAAAAGGTGTGTTCCTTTGTAAATCTCATTTTGAAGAGTGGCTTAGAGAAATGGGACTCTATCTCAGTTTTACACAACCCAGAGACAGAAAATCACATGATGCTAGTGTAAAAATTCCTAGACACTATAATAAACTTAAAGGGGGGGTATTATTTAAAATCGACTTTTTTGAGCATTATATCATGTTATATTCTTATTCCCTTATCAAAAACTTACCTGAAGTGTTGCTTTTAATCTTTCATGCATGTTTGAGGAATCCTTGAATCTCTGGTGGCAGCCGTTCAGGGGTGCTTAAACATGTATTTCCATAAAGCTCATCCAGCATCTGCTGAGCTAATCATATGAACTACTTCTCAGTCCAACGCTCCTAAAAATGATGTTAAAGGCTTCATTGGAGAAATGCGGTGATGACATGCAGAAGGCAGAGTGTTAGCAAGTGCAGGAGCTTCTTAAAGAGACAGAGGCCCGATTTCAAGGTGTTAAATTGTGATGTCAAATTTCTTGTAAGTCATGTTTGATATATACAGGATTTTTATAACAGCTGAAGGTAACATAGTTACTTGATTGTGCTATAAAATGGCACTATATGCCTGGAAAATACATAATACTGGCCCTTTAAAGGTTTCTGGAGGCAAGTTTTAACTCCTAGTCTGCTCCCCTGTCCAGTAAACAGCAAAGACTCGAGTAAAATAATTTTTTTTTTATTTGTACTCGCTAGGGTAGGCTGGGGTCTCTACGGACTTACACGCACTCTCCATATTTTTGTGTCTGCCATAGATGACCATGCCGACAGTGATAATAATACTTCCTGTCAGGGGTGGAGCCAACAGGCCAGATCATGAGCAGAAAAACAAAAACGACTCTTCTTTTCTGAGATATACAGTGAGGAGAGATCATCTCTGTTTTTACTTTATTCATCTCCTCTTCTGAGTAGATAGTGAATAAACTCCCTATGAGGCTGAATTGAAAGTGGTTGTTGACCAAAAGCATGTCCTTGTCAGTGTCATTAACCAGTATAATTGTTCAGCTCTGTTGACAGAAAAGAAAAATTGTACCATATTTCAAATTCTGTCAGAGGTTACATAAACTATGTGGAATGGCAAAATCATGGCTTAACATAAAAAGGAATCAACAACATTTGATGCCATTTGACTCCTTAAAGAGGCTATTTTTTTAAAGATGACCATTTTGATCACTTTGACTTTTTTCACAATGTTAGAAAAGGACAATTATAATCTTATAATAGTAGTATTGCCAAGGATTTAGCCATGATGTAATGCATAGTTCCAAGTGGTTCACTTCTTAAGTAGCACAACGCAACTTGGTGCATCAGTCATTTCATGCAAAGTCTCACATTTAAATTACCTTGGTGTACAGGCAGAACAGTGGGATTATCAGGTGTCAAACTCAGACTTTTTGCTGATTTAAATAGTAAAAAAAGGTTACAAACATTTAGAAGAAGACTTTGAAAAGACTAAAAAAATCTGTTTTTACAAAATACCTCTGAGAACCATTTGACTCATTCTGAGACCTCTACTGAATTCAACTAAATTTGTCTTGATCACTACTGTACAAATGTTTAAAGGAGTTTATACCTTTACCTTTTGCCTATCAATAATAATATGATCTTATTGTCTTTTGTCCTTACTTTTCTCGTACACTGTAACTTTAGCAACTATCAAATCATAGTTGCAAATCTCCACACTATTGAAGATACAATTAAAAAAGAGTATTCATTAAATAAAGCAGTGCTGTGTCACTAAGTTTTAATTTCATCAACAAACATGTTAAATTTGTTTCTTTTTATTACTGTTTTAACTTTGACTACATGATGTGCAATAATATTTTGTGTGGGGAATCAAGGGAAGTTTTAAAGATATTACATGGACACAATAATCAATGAGCACAACCTTCCGTGCTTTGCAAAGTAAGACATATGTTTCACTCACTCGAATTTGTAGTAGTATGTCAGGGTGAGGAGGACAGGTCTTGCCAAGCTTCTCAGACAGGAAATATGAGAAGACTGATTTTATTTAACAGCTCATTTAGCATTCATGTATAGTACCTTTTGCCCAGGTTCCTAATGGCCTGTATCCCAGGGGACTTGTCAGAAGATGTATGAAAATGCAAATAGATCAGCAAGAGGTGCACCCAGCTCTCTAGGCGTGATGAGAGATTTAACAGAATTACATTTAAAGCTTGGACTTCTCTGCAAAATTGTAGGTGGTTTTAGGATTGAACTGTTAGCACACTTGATTTGAGCATTGTGTAATGTTGAGAACATAGGTTAAATGTAAATATTTCTCGTAGAAATCAATGTAAGATTGCTACAGTTATGACTTTTTGGTATGAACCCAATTTGTTTAATTGCTAGGGGAAAAGCAACTTTCACACGAGTACCCTTATAATAGTGTGGATTAAGCATCTACTGTCCTTCTGACACAACTGCAAGTTAATGCCATAGATATCCCACCAGGCCCTCCAACCATCACCAGCAGGCAACGTGGGTGAAGTGTCTTGCCCAAGGACACAATTACAGAGGTGGATGAAGCAGGGGCTTGCTTGACCTTATTTAGCATTAAATCTTTATATATATATATATATATATATATATATATATATATATATATATATATATATATATATATATATATATATATATATATATATAATAATCTCTTTATTTCTCAAGGTTTGGTAAACAAATACAACAAGGGTCTGGTCTCACCTGGAATAAAGAACCCAGGGTTGCACAGAAAGAAATAAAACCATAACAGGGCTTATAACATCATCCAGTTTTGGTCCCTAGGCAAGACCATTAACGGCAACTGCCTACCTCATGATATGATGAGAGCAAATAAACAGAGAACCATACTGACTCAGATGTCGCCTGGTCAAACAAGGTATGCGTCAAGTCTTTTTTCGGCCTGAAGGAAAACACCATTAAACATGTTGTTATTTAGTATAATCTTCCGCTTTTCCGGGGTCGCGTTGCGGGGGCAGCAGCCTAAGCAGAGAGGCCCAAATGTCCCTCTCCCCTGCAACTTGGGTCAGCTCCTCTGGGGAAATCCCAAGGCATTCCCGAGCCAGTTGAGAAACATAGTTCCTCCAGTGTGTATTTAGGCATGGCTGAGAAATGTGTTACAATATTAACGTTTCATATCAGTTGATATTGATAACTATTGATTACTGTTTTGTTTTAAATATTTGAAATTCTGCCAAACTGGTGACATGAACTTTTCTCTTTTATAAACAACTTTCTCTCGAGCTGTGGTTCTGATTTTCTCCAGTTGCTTTTTTTATTTTGAAGCAGTTCTGTGGCACGGTGGTGAAACATAAAACTGCTGCTGCGAGCTTACCAATGAGTGAGTGAGTTAGTTGATTCCACCCACCTTGCTTAGATGGCCGTGAGAGGTTTAACAGCTAAAGCCTATCCTCTGACTACATCCCCTAGAAAGCTGTGTGGTTCTGGATCAGCATTCAGTGAAATTATTGAACATTCTACTAACGTGTTCTCAATTGATATTGATCATGTGTCTATCATGACATATTGTGATTGATTTATTGCCAAGGCCTCCTTAATCCCACTAAAGTTCAGGGTTCACAGGAGACTCGTGACAAAGGCTCACAAGACAGAAGCTTACAGCTTTATTGGAAATTGGAACAAAATCTGAAAACTTCTTAAAAAAAAAAAAAGTATATATATATATATATATATATATATATATATATATATATATATATATATATATATATATATATATATATTTCTCACTAGATAAGCCAGAAAAAGGTTCACTTTTGTCTGCACACTTTCCCAGTCATATCTGTAGACAGTCAATGCTGAGAGGGGTGGAGGGGCAATTTATAATATAATTAATTCCCTTGTTTAATTTTCTTTGTTGCTTCGCTTGTTGCTGAACATCTATAATTAAAGGGTCACAAAAATAACCTTTACTGTGATTAGTCTTTCTTAATCCTAGTAAGATCTCCAGTGACTTGTTTTTTCAGAGTTGTTCTTTACTTTAAATGGTTGTTCTTCAGCTTGAAAGTGTAAAATCAAACTAACTTGGCCTTGAACCTAATACTCGTTCTTTCCCTCTCTGCATTACTCCCTCCCTTTTATGTCTGTGGATCTAACCGCACATCAAAGCTTAAGCTCTTTAAGCCCTGAGGTATGCGCTTGCACAGCCCAGTACGGGTCTGCATCGTGCAGAGGTGTCTGCATGTACGGCAAGTTTAAAGAATCACTAGGACTTTTAGCAACTTACATTCTTGTCAAAGTGGGATTATGATTTGTGATTCTCTTTTATATCTTTGAGTCTGATGGCGAATTTGACCTAATACCAGTCAAAACAACCAGTTGTTGAATAGATGACTCAATTCTCTGAGGCACTGTCAGACTGCTAAAAAACTCAAATTGGCAGAATTACCTCTGTATAAAGCTTTTCTGTTATAAAGCAGTTTCCAGCAAGTGCAGGTTAATCATAGCCAGGTTTAGAACATCCCATTTGTCAGAGAACTTAATAGAATATTTTTCCAGCACTTCACCTTTGCAGCGTCTCTTTCTGTTGATGAGCCGCACACATTTTGACTTGTTCAAGGCACTGAGGGATTTGAAATTGCTGAATAACCAGTTTAGAAAAATATTTAATCACAGAAATTTGCTTGTTATTACTTAATAAAAGGTTTGTCTTAGGGGAAAAGGAAATCAAGAAAATGGCATATATTTGTTGAATGCAACTGAGTACCAGGAAACCATCATAAGATCCTCAGAAAAGGGATGTATTGATTGTAAGAATCTAATGTCAACACTGTGCACACCAATATTATGGAAAACAGCAAAATAATGCTAGGTATTAATTTTTTGTGTACTTCGTGCAATATGTTGACATTGGTGGTTAGAAGAACATCTAGAAATAAAACCAGTAAGGTTTAAAAGCCTGTCTAGTTGCCTTAAGGGTTGCATAATTTCCATGTTTGAATACATTTTAGTAATTAAGTTTTCTAAGCCTTTTGCTTCATCAACACACTGGCAACAGACAAGAAAAAATATGTTGTCCCGGTTATGCACTTTGGTTAATGACACATATGATGGATTTATTGTTGGACCATATGGAGACTTAATTTCACCTGCAGCCATATTTATGCTGCTGTTCTGTATTCCATTTTCTCTGTAGCAGATTGTGGATGTCACAGTGTTGTTATCCATATAGTGGTATATGGGGAACTTTTCAGAGTACAAATTGTACAGATTTTAAAATACTTTCAAAACACTTTACTGGCATAATGAATAATTCATTGAGTATAAAATTTACAACACACAATAAAACGTATGCTTGGTGACCTACACACTGAAGTTGTTTTGTTAGTTTTGTAAGAAAAAGTATCTGTCTGTTGATGAAATTTGCATGTCTTCTAAAACAGATAAAAATAGGCAAGGCAGTTCTCAATGTGTGAAATGTGACAGAAGGTGCTACCTGAAAATTCGATTCAGTTTAATCCAGTTTATTTATATAGCAGCAAAGGTCATTTCAAGGCAATTTATAGACACAAATAAATTCCATAGTTTCAAAAATGATCCCAATTATAACATAATGGAGTCAAATTTGGGTTTATTATGCTATTTAATAAAAAGTTGACTGTAATGGACTGTAGATCACGTTTTTCCCCTCTTAAAATTATATCTTTTATTAGCTTTGAGAATTTCATTCATCTTTGTTTTATCTAAGAAATTTTGAAATGTTAACATAGTTTAGCCAGAGAAAATCTTTCTATGTACATCCAATGTTTTGATGATAGTAACAGAACCAGGAGCATAGAGAATGATAGCTGTGAAATACCACTCTAAAGAACTATACTTGGGCAGTGTGCTTTTTCAATCAATGGCTGTCGACTTTGAAACACATTACAAACAGTACTTAAACTGACTCCTGAAATGAAAGTTTTGGCTGAAGGAAAAACAAAGCTGCACCCATTAATCTATGGTGTCTTGATGAAAGAAGTTAATAGATTTTTTGTTTTGGGTTGGGTTTTTTGTGGTGGTGGTGGGTGGGGTGGGTAAGGGTTTGAAATCAACAATATCTATGAAATCTCTGTACAGCACATATGTTGTATTGGACAGACTGTATTGTCCCTATAGCAGTAAAATTCTAGAATTATCATTACTATTGTAATAAGCAAGTTCGTAGCTTTGCAGCAATACCTCACACTGAGCAAACATTCGGTGAAAGTTTAGAAGAACAGCTCCTTTTTAACAAGAAGAAACCTCAAGTATAGCCTGGCCCAGGGCAGAGCCAAAAAAAAGAAAAAAAAAAAAACACAGAGGTACTGGTCCAGGCGCACTTCCTCTGTTAAAAAAAGAAAACACAGAGTTAATGGCCTCAGACACTCTCTTAGTGACTTCTTCAGTAGAGAGAATCAGCTGGACAGATGAGACAGTAGCAAAATCTGCTGGGTGAAAAAGGGTACATATAAATAGCAGCAATTGCTCCTTTAATGGCTCAGCTCAGTCCAGGTGCTGCATTTCCACTAACCAGGAAATTGCGCAAATTGAAATAACGAAAATAAATTCGCTTAGTGGAAACACGCCATTTTCGAAAAAAATTCTCCTTTTTCAACAAAAAGTTTTGGCACTAGGATGAGGTGGTTTTTTTTGGCCATATTGAAATTGGTTTCTTTCGCAAAACTGCAATGGAAATATTTTCTTCGCATCACACGAATCACATGATCAACAACCGGATGTTGCCACTGCTGCAAACCACAAAGAAGATGACAACAGAAAGTAGTTGGAGGATCATGGTGCGGCATGTTTTTAATGACTTATCGTGTGAACAAGCTTATTCACGTGTGATTTTAATTTCATTCCTCATTTAATGGAAACACCACAATTGCGAAATTGTGTTTTTCCATCATTAGCAGAAAATTGACAAAGATTTGCGCACCTTTGTATTGGAAACGCAGCTTGGGATAAACACAGAACACCAGGGCATAGTGTGCTATCTGCAGAGAGATTACAGGGATGAAATACACTCACGTAGGCCAGCAGAACACTTATCCATTGTTTGTCAAGATGTTTAGCTGTTGTGAATCTTCATTGTTAAGTTTGGTGCTGCCAACTACAGAAAGTGAGCTCAAGAGAGCTGTATTTTTTTTAAAACAAGTTTTTGCTTTGGATTAAAAATTATAAAATAGTGACAAATATAGAAATGTATGACATGCGGGCACCATATAGGGGGAAAGTTTGGACAATTCCAAGGGCCCCTGACCGATAGGGGGCCCACACAAAAAAGGAAAAAAATAAAAAAAAATAAAAAAAATTATATATATGTATATATATATATATATATATATATATATATATATATATATATATATATATATATATATATATAAATAGAAAAAAATATTTTGGGGCCCCTGTCAATAATAAAATTAACAGTATGCTTGTTTTTACTTGTTTTTGGCAGGAAAACTTAAATGTTACCACTCACCAACCAAAAAGCAAACATCCATATTGACTGAACACCCTGTGTCTGCATGAAATGGTTTGCTCCTGCTTTTGTGCACTTAATAAGGTGTTTAGTAGCAGTCAGCAGAAGATAAGAATGACAGTGATCATAACTATGCTGCTAAGAAAAATAATAAAGTAAGACTTTCAAAAAAAAGAGAAAAAAAAGAAAGTCAAAAGAAAGGAAAGGGTATGAATTTGTAACCCAGTTTTTCTGCAAGAAAAGTGGGTAGACTGTGTGATTGTCAACCTGTAGCTTAGTTAGCTTAGCTACAGACTAATGTTAGTCTCCATTTCACCAGCATTTATTTGGTGAAGGAAAATATTTACCAAGATATTAATATATTTAATTTGTCACTGTCTCTTTTACCACATTTAACAACAAGTGAGTCAGCAGCAGCTCTAATACCCCATACCAGCCTAACTCCTTCTCCTTATCCCCGTGAAAAAGGTGAGCAACACTGTGTTCAATGATATGCCAGCTAGCATCAGTGCAGGGAGTCTATGGAGAACTGAAGCCCTGTTGTTGCTAACTTGGCAAGTTAGCTACACTAAAACAGCTCATTCAAATGCAAAATACCCAAAGATTTTTATAAATGTTTTCTAATGTGATAATAAAAGGAAAAACCGCATACAGTTTGGTATTTTAGCAGTTGTTTTATGGCAGACTATTGCAGCCATCATATCTGTGACTGAGTGTGGATATCACATTGTTGTTATCTGTATGGAGCTCTATGGGGGTTTGACTGAGAACAAAAGTGTACAGATTTTAAAACACTTTCGAAACACTTGATTGGCAGAATGAATAATTCATTGGGTCTAAAATATACAAGAGTAAAAGTTATGCAAGTTATGCTTTTTGACCCATTGAAGCTGTTTTGCTAATTTGTCGGTGAACTCATCAGTCAGTTGATTGAATTTGCATGTATTTTAAGTCAGATAAAAATAGGCAAAAATGTTCCAAAAATCCTCAGAAGACCCTCCAGACCGCATGAGGCCCCTGAGAGGGGATTATATTTAGTTATATGAAATAAGATATCTCTCTTGGGGGGCTTTGAGATGTGACAGAAGGTACAGTATAAAAGGATAAAACAAGTAACTTTTTTTTCCTGGTTTAAAGGACAGCACAACATGTATTTGTTGTCTCCTGGTATGTTTAGCTTGTGAATCTTCAGTTTTATTGATGGTTGTTGAAATAGTGAAGAGAAATAAAGAGCATTGTGTGGCAAAAAAAGAATTGTATTTCTATCCATTTAAGACTATTTTTATTTTGGACTCAAAAACAAAATGATAATAATCCCTGACAACAAGTATGCTAATTAGAGTGCAAGGCAATCTTTTTTGTATAGCACATTTCTTTGGTTTTTCTTTGTGTATTTTCTGTGTAATTTTGCAACAGCCTTTGAGCCTTCTTAGATGATGGCACACTACTGCTTTGCATAAGGAGCAGATTGAAAAAAACCCCATCATGTTTATGCTGTTTTTTCCATGTCTAGCTAATTTGTCGTTGTTATATAACTTGTAATATAGGCTTAAGTGCCCAAGTATTAAGAGGGCACGTTAAAGTATGATAAAGAAACATCAAGTTATGCTTTGGGTGAGTCACCAGCTGTGCTAAAAAAAATTGTAAACAGATTTTTCTTCAGATGGAGAAAAAATGTTTAAAGAATAATGTACTATGTGGATGTTTATTGTACCATGAAAACATTTGTGTACCAGTGTCACCTTTTGTAGCTTTGAGCTATGTTTTAAAATGTCTGGCCATTAAAGCATTCACAAAAAGGAAAATGAAACATGCAGCTGTAAGACTGAATTAAGAATCCATGTAGATTTCACACAGTGCATTCTAGAGAAGTCATAGGCTTGTTAAGTCACATATATTTTATCGCTTTAAAAGAACAGCAACAAAAACAGACTTGTTGGCCTTTAAATAACCTTCAAGGGATAAAATACTGAGACAAATATTTATTACCTCATTCTAATCTCCAGAAATGTGTGCTGAGCAGAGCAGAAAATGGGTGAGCCAGATGTCTAAACCTAAAGTTAGTGCTGAGTGTCACAATGATCACTGTCTGTGCCATGTTAGTAAGTATGTATGCAGATCATAATAACCTGCACCAGTGTGACTTTTTGTCAGCATTTTGAATTAAATTCCCTGCAAGAGATGACATCATTTAACTGATTCTAGTCAGAGGAAAGCTCTTGATTGACAATGAATAAATGCATGATGATCAAAAAACTGACAGCGTTAAAAAATAACTGTGATAAGGTTTTGTGTCATTTTAAAAAGGACAATTATTTTTTTCCCTTCATCTACAATTGCCCTAATACTCCATCATAGTCATTAAGATGAACTAATGTTGGCATTTTATACACCGATACTAACCACCAACAGTGATCAGAAGATTTCAGTCCTATGTACAGCAGGCTACATATCTTTGATTTGCCACTGATTTCTTTTTATTTTTAAGATTTGCTGGCACTGGTGGCCTTTATTTAACAGTAAAATGGGCAGAGAGAGAAGGGGAAGAAATACAGCAAATGGCCTGAGGCCAGGAATCGAACCCAGGACAACTGCATTGAGGACTACAGCCTCTGAAGTACTCATGGTGCATGTGCTCTACCAACTCAGCCACCCTGATCTGCCGCTAATTTCAGTGGGGAACTGTTACTATATGCATATGGAGATTGATGTTTCATCTTAAGATGATGTGCTCTAAACACAGCCTGTAATGTGTGTCAGTTTGAGACTAAATCCGACTCTTTCAGGCATTTCATGTACATTTCAGACACTTCTGTCTGACTGACTGTCAGTCCTATGTTACAAGAAGAGCAGGGAACTTTGAATATTCATTACTGATTTTTTTTTTTTTTTTATAATAAACCTACCCAAAGATTGCATTATTATGCTTTACTTACCATATATGTACTTTTAAATGTGGTAAAATAATTCTCCTGTGTATATCCTGCAAACATGAATATATTTTTTATTCTAAAGTAATAAATACACAATAAAGAGTAATGCACCATAAAATACAACAAATACCAAGAGAAAATGACTTGAGTTGAATAGCAAAAAGTGTGTTGAAGACTACTTATTGAGAATTGTAAGACTGGCAGAGTAATTATTAGTTGTTGGTTTTTTTTTTTTTTTTTTCATTTTCAATTCTTATAATTCTTATTAAGAAGATATTGAGCTTGATATGATAACTAATAGCAGATGAACTCCTCTGCATGGTGGTTGTATTGTAATCAGTGTCTGAATGCTTCAGTTTTAAACCTATTGTAAAGGGTTTTGTTGCATCTTGCTGAAGGTTAAGGTCAAGCCAAACCATTTTAGCTATTCAAGTCCTCTGAAAGGCAGTCCTGTCTCTCAGACCATCACTGCAGCCTATTTTACGACAGTTTCAAAAATACTGTGAGACAGTATTTCATCAAAATGTTAATGTAACCGAGTGGATTCTGCTATTCCTATTGTATCGAATCTGCAACTTCTGCAGCTGTTATCACAATATACCAGGCAACAAGAACTATTATGTTCAAGCAAACTTATATTTCCTTGTATTTTGAGCAAACGTTATTCATCCCAGTTGCTGGAATTCTTTCTTTGGATTTTATTAAGATTTTAAGGCTTTGTTGTATTTTTGGTTTCCGTTATCTTGTTTGGAATGTGATTTTGTGTTACTTTATTAACATTTCCTAAATGCTCCTTCAGCTTTTCTGGTTAAAATTAGCTTGTTGTGTGTTATCTACCTTTCTGCTGTACAAGTGTGAGGATATTTTTGGTTTAATAAATCTTTCAAAGTTATTTATTTAGGATTTAATGCAGCTATCACTCTTTTTGCTATCTTGTCATTTATGTTGGTGTACTGACAAATGCTTGTTACACAATTCTAAACACCAGGAAATTAAGTATTTTCTTTTGTTCTGTCCTGTCAGCTCTTGAGGTATTGTTGCTGGTGCACCCCTGGTTTAAATAGTGTGTGGAATTCACAGTGACCAGCTGCATCAGGGCAGGCTGCGTTTCTTTCGCTGTGATATGATTAGCTCATCTATTATTTTTTTATTTAAGAATCATCTGTTTGTCTAGAAATTAAAAATTTCTGATCTCTATGAGTGTCCCAAGTGGTCAGATAATTAGTTGCTGAATTAATCAGAAAATAGGTCCTGCGGTCAGTTTTGCGTTTATTTTTAAGCATCTGGCATTCCAGGGTGAGTGAATTCTCATGAGCTCAGACTAATCATTTGCACTGTGTTGCATGAAATTAAGTAATAATAATAATAATAATAATAATAATAATAATAATAATAATACATTTTATTTGTAGTGCACTACAGAGTTACAGCGCTTCTTTGTCTTATTAATCCTCATATTTTTTCTTTAAATTTGAAGCAGTAGACGGATGTGATGTCTTTTTCTGGAGCAAGATTTTGTTGCTGTGCTTGTTGAAGCACAATCCACAGAGATAAATCAGTTCAGCATTGTAAATGTCTGTCAGATCTGCTTTTAAAAAAAGTTTAAAGGAAAGTCATCATTTATGAAAAAAGTGCAGTGAAATTCATAATTCACCATTGTTTACAAAAAACACAAAGTGAAATTCTGCATTATTCAGATTTCTGTACTAATTATGAATATGTTGATTTTATCAAAAAATGAAACCATTTGCAGATTTAACTGGGACAAGAAGGTGGTTCTGGAGGCTTCTTTGCCTGGAGTTTGCATATTCTTCCTAGTGCGGATACACTGACTTCAATAATGCTCATTAGGATAATTGGTAAAGAAATTGACAGTAGGAGTGATTGAGTTTGAGCACGTTGTGGTGTTTGTGTCTGTGAAAACCCTGTGATGAAGTGACAATCTATCCAAAATGAACCCAGTCTATAGCTGTTATGGCGGCTGGAATAAATCCTACCTCCTGTTGCCTTGACCAGGACAGAATCAGTCTGGAAAATTATTGAAATCATGGCTGTGCTAAATAGGTAACATTGGTTCGAGCTGCAAAACAACCTCATTATCCATCTCTTAAAAGGTTTTAAAATCTTCATGTAGGAGGAACATAAGAACTTCAATCCCTCCTTTGTTTGCTTTTTTTTCCTATTTTGCTCCCTTTACTGCATATAAATCTAACCAACACTATAACACACAATGGAAACCAGGTAGTGAAGGCTAGCGCCCATCCATTCCCACAGTGATAATTCTTCACTTCATCCACATCAGAGCACTGCCTCAGGGGACGTGGATGGGTAATACAGATAGAGCCTGTGTAGTTCTTTCAGCGATGGCTAGAGAGAACCTGAAACTGGCACATCAATCATGACTTTTTTCTACTCATTTTTTTTCTTTCTTTCTTTTTTTGAGTGTGCCACTATAAAGCAGTAAATCACATTTGTCACATAACATGACTGGGAAAAAACTGTAACACCATACAAATGATAAAATCCCTTCTATATGGAGATGAATAACTGTAATATCTCTCAGATACATTAAGACATCTCAGTCCAATCACCACAGATTTAACAGCACAAAACAGACCCAATAAATAACTGTCATTTTTGTTGTTGAATGGTATGATACATACAAACCAGCCTAAACTAAAGATAATTCACGCAGAAACTGTTTATTGATTTGAGCTGCTACCACTTCTTTAGTAAAATTGGAAAACAGTTTAAAAAGTCAACAAACTTTTTTTTTTTTTTTTAATCTAAAATGCTGCCCTACATTCAGGATTGTGTTTCCAGGCATTGGTATTTTTAAGATAAGATACCTATATTGTAAACCCAAGATGAACAAAGCCACTGGGATATAATTAACTGGTTCAAAGACTTATTTTTCAAAACCATCAGTTTTCCATTTGACCGTGGGCATTTCAGTCCTTAATGAGCCCGATGTAGCCAATTTTCTTAAAAAGAGAGCCAAAGGTAACACAGATGTCATGAGCAGAGTCAGATGATAATCAAGTAACCTTTGCCATTAACTGGAATGGGAAATGTATTCTCTGTTCGTGAAGTGAGCTTTGGTTTGTATATGCTTTAATAAGCCCCTGCATAGCTTACGCAATTGCCAAATTGAGGAAGTAGCTGATTTTGGGAAGTCCTATCAACGAATACAGAGGGCTGGAATTAAAAACACCACAGAGACATTAATCATGGCAAGAGGCGCTCAGTACATTAGGCAGGTCCCAAGATACAGGTTGTGCAACACTCCCCCTGAAACAGTCCAGCACAAAGTGGCTGGGTCAAAGATGCTTGTACACAAAGGTATACTGAGTGCCATAACCAAGTGGCCATAATATGGAATAGTGTGTAAAAATAGTTATGCTGAGTACCAGCTGGAGGTCCAACAATCAAAGTGGGAGTCACCACCAACAGTGGTTGACAGTGAAAGGGCTAAGATCTTGTAGGACTTCCATATCCAAACTAACAGGTTAGCATTAAGCAAATGTTCATTATGGAAGACCCAGGGGAGTAGTAATAAACACAACAATGCTAAACATCAAGGAGGAGCACAAAAATAACAGCTTAAAGAGTAAGCATAAACTGTTGAAAGTCTAGACTTCAGTGGTCAGTGTAGCACTTGGGAATGTGACCTCCACACTAGAATACTAGTTTGAGCAGGTTTTTCTGAGAACAAGTTATATCCCACAAGATATAATGCGTACAACCCTCAAGCTCCAACGCCTCTGGTAGAGGATATGCAGTTTGATCTCCAGCTAACCCAAGCTGACACAGATTATTTGGGTATGGTGAAAAATTCTGTGGCATGAGCATCATAATAAGGAGAAATCTCATAAAACTGCACATAAACTCAGGAATTAATACCAATAGAAATGCAAGCTGAATGCTTGAAGTGGATCCAACAATCCAACAAGGATTGTCCAACCCATTTTCTTATTAATTAAGCTCATGATTATTTGACTACTTGGAGACACTGATATATATCATATAGGGCATTAAACTTTCATTCCAAGTTGGTCAGGTGATGAATAAAGATTGGAAATACAAAGGGGAGACAGTGAGTTCACGGCAAAAGTAACTTACTCTCACTTGAAGCAGTAGCAGACCTCATTTACAACCTTCATTTCAATACTGGCAGACTATACTAAATATGGGTTGCATCATAAGCAACACATATACCTAAGAGATGTTATACAATATCTAGTTTCACAAAATGTGAGATGAGAGATAAAATAAACTAAATGCCTAATAATTTTTAGATTATCTTAAAATTTTAACACATTCCTCTGTGTCATTATTTCTCATTTTTAGACTAAGATGTATCTAGGTCAGGTCAGTTGTAGCAGTCCTGAATAACTAAAAACAGGAACATGTGGATAAAACTAAATCAAAGGAATGGAATCAATGGAAAAAGATCTTTTTTGCTCAATTATGTTGCACATACAAGTCAAAGCTAAGGCCTCCCCTAGCACTGATTCAGGGGTAATTGTTCAATAAATATAGTATTTGCTATCTGTGGTTTAATATAAAATCATCATGAATGAATAATGAGATATTCTCAGCTGTATCAGAAATACAGACTTTGCCCACCATTTTTTTTTTTAAATTAACCCTACTGGAGAGCTCTCTCAGATGTCACCATGATTAACTCCGGGTAATAGAATGAAAAGACTTTACATGAGCTGATTTTGAAATCATTTTGGAAAGTGAATGTCTTTGGCCAGATGAGAGCAGAGTTTGTACTACTTATCAAGTGATTAAGGCAGTCTCTTTATTCTATTCCAGTTTCCATGGAGACGTGACTTGACTTGATAAGCACAATGTGTATATGCAAGTGTGTACATGAAAGGATGGGTTTCGTGAATGTCAGTCTCGGTGAATGAGTTACAGCTAAATGCAAACCCTTAAACCTTTTGTTGGGGTAAAAATGTAACTCTTTACAAAAAATATTATAATTGTCTGAAACTATACATGGAACATGATGCACTGGGTAATGGGACTAGATCGATATGTAAAAGGTAAGGTTATAAAGGATAGAGATTTTTCTTTTCTATTGTACAAACAAATATGCCTTGGAAAACTGCAGGGTGCAGGATTTTGCCATAGGCAGGTCTTGACTGATGAATAATGCAACCAACTATAATAAAAAAAAAATTTAAAAAAAATGACAGAAATCTTTATAGCACACGTCTGCATATATATTTCTCATGCTCGGAGTAAATATGGATAGGCTTTCAGAGTGCAAAATGTTTATGGACATTTTCCAGACATAGAAAAACAAAACATCAAAAACGTATCAGTTCAACACAGAATGCCCTGCAGAGTGAGAGAAGAGCGAGATGAGGCAATATTATTGCATGTTGAGGCAAACTTTAGTGTTTCAGTGCGATTAGCTCGTCATCAGTGGGTCTCAAAGTTTAAATGAGTTATTTAATATTTTTCTTCAGTCAAAAACTAAAGAACTGTGATCAAAAATGTTATGCAATACTAAAGCAGTTGTAACTCATGAATAATCCAAACTCTGAACGATTGCCATCGTGCTATGATACGCTCGCAGAAGCAGTATTGGTTTTGCTTTGAGCACAAAGCTTTTAGTATTTATGAATCAATTTTAGGACTGAGAAGAGTTTCTATTTTCACATGTTAAATGGTTTTATTAAAATGTTTTATTAAAAACTTTACATTTAAGATTGACAGACTCCTGACTGCATATATTAGAATCCAAAAGTAGTTATAACCCTTACCATTTCCACATGTTGTTAATGACAAACTTCAATGTATTTTCTTATGCTTTACCAACACAAAATAGAACATAATTATGAAGAGGAAGAAGAGGGGTACATGGGTTTTGAATTTTTGTTTACAATTAAAAATTTAAAAAGAAGCATTTATAGTCAGCCCCTGTATCAACAATTTTTTTCTACCAGTTTTGCACATCTAGAGACTAAAATTTTTGCCCCTTCTTCCTTTCAAAGGAGATCAACCTCAGTCACACTGGAGGGAGAGTGTGACAATTTTCTAATCTTGTCTCAGATTTTATATATGATTTAGGTCTTGATTTTGACTGGACTATTCTAATACAAAAATACCCTTTGAGCTAAACAATTCTACAAGTCTCTCAGCCTCTAAAAGGTTTTCTATCATGGTTGCTCTTTGTTTAGCTCCATCTAGCTTCCCATGAGTTCTGAATACCCTGCTTGCTACAAAAAGCATTCCTACAGCATGATGCTGCCACCACCACATTTCACCATTAGGATGCTGCATCCAGGGTAATTCACAATGTTGATATTCTGCTCTAACCAATTTACATATAGGCCAAGAAGTTCAGTTTTGGTGTCAAAGTTGGTTGCAAATGGATTTTGGGGACGTCAAAGTAAAGGGCCAAAGTACAAATGTATCCCTCAGTTTTCAAGGTTTTGCTCATGATTTTTTTTTTTTCAAACAATGGATTATTTTCCTTCCACAACTATGGACTACTGGGTGTTGGGGTATGACATAAAATCCTAATAAAAGTCATTGAGATGTGTGTTTAAGGTGTATGAATACATTTGCACGGCATTGTATGTTTGCAAAAAAGTAACGTCTTTTTATCTTTTAGTACCACTCACTTTCGGTCTGTTATGGAGGACCGATACTGGCATAAAACAGAAATATATATGTTTTGTTTTTCCTTTTCCTTATACATGCAGTTTTCATCAAGAAATGTATATATTTTATTTCCTTTTCCTTATACATGTGTTTTTGTCAAGAAATGTATATATTTTGTTTTGCCTTTTGCCTATACAAGCATTTGTTCTTTTTACATTTCCTCGTCTCCCCTTTTTACTTTATCATATGCATTTCTGCCTCATTATGCAAATGAGGAGGGCTGCCTTCTTGGTCCAGCTCCTCTACTATTGGTCAATAAACAGGAAGGAGCAGGATCCATGTGCAGATCGATTGTGCATGCCTGTGCCTTTGGCTTCAGTTTAGCAAGTATAGTTATGGAGGGAGCAGAAAGACGGTCTGTGTTGGAGTTGTTAAGGGAAGATGCAAACAGACTGGATGAGTTGGAAGGCGGTAAGTTTTCAGCTGATCAACAGTAGAGGAGCTGTACCAAGAAGGCAGCCCTCCTATTTTGCATAATGAGGCAAAAATGCATACAGTAAAATAAAAAGAGGAGACGAGGAAATGTAAAAAGAACAAATGCTTGTATAAGGAAAAGGAAAAACTATATATATATATATATATATATATATATATATATATATATATTTCTGCTTTTATTTTTAATTATGTCAGCTTTGGTCCTCCATACACTTAGACATCCCGGCACACCCTCTTACATTTATCCAAAATTGTGATCGACAAAAGACATAACTGCTACTGTTTTAACATTTATAACTTACTGCCTAATCCTCATCCCCACTCTCAACCATAGATCAAAGTCTTAACCCCTAAATAGACATTCAGATTTGCATATTTTAGCACTTTGGTTCTCAAAAAATTGTCAGACATGATTTAAACGTACTACAATCTGGCTTGTGACTGTAGTAAAAGATCTGCTTGCCTAAAAGCACATCCAGAGAAGGAGAGTTTGTGGACTGCCTGAGGAGATACTGAATTCCCTTGATCCTAACTGCTCTGTCCTGCTGGGGGAAAAATGTACATCAATACAGCCATTAGTTATAATCATAGCCGATTAAGGCCAGCGCATGTGGGCACATGTGCCAGCTTGAATCAGCCACAAAAGACTTGTACACTTAGAGTTACAGCGATTCAGCTGATGCGGCGAGCAGCAGCTGGTTGTCCACTTTTGCTGCTTTGATTTTCTACACTTCCTCCTCTTTTTTTGATCCAGTGTGGCATTTTACTGTGGGGTATGCAGGAATGTTTCATAAGACAGAGTGATTGATGACAAAAGACAAGTGCTACATGGCTGCCATGTGTCACAGGTTAATGACCACATATGATGGATAGCAACAATGCTCGGTCAAATTTACAGATCTTAGAAAGCTTTTGAGGAACAAGGCATAAGCGCATTGAAATAACTCCAATAGATCCACCTTTGAAGGATGCAAGGTTTTTTAAAAATATATTTTGGTCTGGCATTATCTTCAAAGATCTCATACCAGCTTTGGTTGCATCATGAGAGAGTGGGCTAATCCTTTGAGAACATGATGTGCAATACATCGACAATGCTCTTTTCTCGTGGTGTGAGCGACTCAACCAAGGTCCTGTGCAATTCAGTCTGCAATTAACTCCACACAGTTAATTGCAGATTTCAAGAGGACACATTGTTCTGAAAAAAAGGCACTCTGAAATTTTGAAGGCTATGCTTTGATTGGCTTTCATGGTGGCTTAGCATGAAACGGCTCTTACATAATGGCTAACACTGTGAATTAGGCTTCCATTAGGTTACCCCCTCTTTGTATATATGGGAACCAGTATGCATTTTGCAGAAATATATTATGAAAAAGGCCTTGTGTATTTGAATTACTTAGGAGTAGAAGGGCTCTTATTGTGTTCTTTCCATGCTGTCCATTAGTTATCCTTGACTTTCATACAAATTAATTTAGCCTTCCGTGCCCAGAGGAAGATTTGGTTATTCAGCATGCATTTCCTTCTGGATTATAAATGTGAGGTTTGTGTAGGTGCAGGTCAATTAAAGACTGCAGCGGCTGTGCCTTAGAAGCCCTGGAGGTACTAAGACTATAAGGTTTGATCTTAGGAGACACAAGGAAGGCAGAAAAAGGTAGAAACTGTTTGGGGTCATGATCCAAGCAAAAGAATTAGGACTTTCTGTCTGTTTGGAAGGAAGAGAAACTCAGAGTAATTCTTCTTTCAGGATCAGCTCAAGGTCTGATCTTTTTTTTTTCTTCTTTTCATCAAAAGAAAGAAAATAAGGCACTGTTGATTAATTAAAAAAAAAAAAAAAAAAAAAAAAAAAGGTTTCCGGCCTCTACGCCATTGTAAAATTGACATGAAAAAAACTATTCTCTGAAAAGCCAGCACGCTCAGAGATGAGAAAATGGAGATGACAGCGTAATTAGTTTGAATGCAGCCTGGTTCTAGGAGAGAATGTACTGATGCTGTGCAGTGAACCAGGGTGTAATGATGAGAGAGCTGGAGTGTGATTGCCAGTGTGCCCCTGAGACCCAGAAGTTTGCAGAAGGCGTGGGAGGAGAGACAGCTAAGTTCTCCCCCCATGACGTGACAGTGTTTCTTTCACTTTCTGATATTTGACATAATGAGCAAAAAAATATGTCCACGTATATGTGTGTGTATGTGTGTAAGTGTTCATTTGTAGTTGTGTGTGGTGGGACTACTGTTAAGTGCAAATTGGGGTGGTGGTAATAAATGGGGGGAACGAAACAGAGCGCTCCATCTGGCGCTTGGCACTAACACATCCTCTGTCAACAATCCCTAATCACTGGAGACAGGCCCTATTAAAGGACACAGACTGAGATGTCCGGCCCTCACCAGAGCACCCTCTGAGTGCGAATCATTACTCTCCGTGTATATCTGTCTCTTGTCAGCCCAGGTCATTAGTCAGTATAAATATGTAATGCCCTGACATTGAGGGTAAAGGAGAGGACAAAATGTACAAGCAAACGTAGATTTATCTAATTAGGAAAATCAGAAATGTTAAAAAGAATTAAAGAAAAAGATCAAAGAAACTCATTACTTCCTGTTCAATAGGCAGTAAGGAACCAAACCTAATTTAGAAGTGACCTTTAACAGTAACAAAATTGTGCTAAGGAGCCCCTTTGTGTAATCAGATTCACATATTGTCAAATAGAATTTGTTGTGTGTAATTTCTCGCTGTAATGGAGCTGTGGTCATTTGTTACAAGTTACTCCATGTTTTTTGTGATTTGTCACATCCTTTTGTATAATTTAATCAATAAAGCTGATGATTGTTCATTAGGAAAAAAATGTTTGTGTGGCTCCTGATAAATTAGTGTGGAGCTTGCTTATACTTATGTACAGTGGCTCTCAAAAACGTGCACACTCCCTGTTGTAATGAAAGGTTGTGATGTAAAAAAAAGAGATTTTAATGAATAAGTTTAAAACTTTTTCCAAACATAGTGTGGCACAAATCCTGTACAATCAAAGGAAAACCCTGTTTCTTCAGACGAAAATATACAATGACTTCGTTGCATAAGTGTCTGCACACTGTTAAACTCCTGCTTTGTTAATACTTTGATGTACTCAGAGGTGGTTTCCTAGGAAGTCCTCCTTAGAAAATTTAAAAATGTAACTGTGGAGGAACACAGGTTCTCCATTTACTGGGTATTGTTACACCCACGGGACTGTATAGAGGGGACAACTCTAAATGCTACAAACCAGAAACTGTGATGTCACGGAGTGAGGTTACTCCGGTAGCAGGGTAAGGCAATGTACACACAGATCCACTTCTCAGGGCAACCATGGAAGAGTCAGGGGCTACACCTCATCCACAATCCAAGGCTCAATGGTCAGGGAAACAGTCCAGGTCAGATTAGACAAATGAAGCAGAACAGATCCAGAAACGATGAAGCAATAATCAAAATCCGGGTAGATAAAGCAAGTTCAGGGCCGGAATCACAGTCCCTTACTATACACATGAGGAGGTGACAGATGCGGTGGTCAGGAGGACGAAAACAGATCAGGGACATGATCAAAAATTAGGATATGTCATAGTCAACAGTATCAAATGTAGTGCTGAGGTCCAACAGAACCAGCATTGTGGTTCTTTCACAGTTTGTATTTATGTGGATGTTTAAAGTCCACTTAATGCTGTAATGGGTTAAGAATCAAGCAATCAGATATTCAGTCTTAGTAATGCATGCCTTTATTATGCTATAACAATTTTGAAAACATCACTCAGCACTTCAAGAAGATATGCTAAAAGCAAAGTTGTTTATTTATCAACCAGTTATACATAGCTCAGTAACTGCTGTCAGTGTCACAGTGGGATCATTAATGTAGTATTGTCTTATGTTAAAGTAAGTATTCTTCATGGCAGAAGAGTATCTCTATGTTGTCAGTTTTTTGAACACTTTTACATTTCTTTTTCTGTCTTTAATTTGTTTGCAGAGCACAAGGAGAACCACTCTCGTACATAAGAAACTGTTTCTAAGCTGTATGTAATTCATCATTTGGACTCCAGGCTGCCTATACTTTGAGACATCACAGAGAAGGACATGTATGCTATTGACTGTATAAGAGGCTGACGACGTGCCTCTATGAAATGTAAGCACATTTGAAATATGCTGATATGTTATATGCTCTGGTACATTCTGTGAGAGAGAACTGTGATTAAGCGATATCGACTCTAACTGTCCGATAACAGACTTCTTTAACAGTCTCTATTCCCTTGTCCTCGGGTCATGCCTGTGTCTGCCAAGGCTGCAGGAGCCAGGCCTCTGTCCCCATTTTGTCATTCTGTTCTCCTTTTTTTGTATCAAAATTATAGAAACCAACCTAGCTGCATGTTCTGGTTCTCATCACTACTAATGTCTTCCATGCAACATTATACACAGTGCTGAGTTGTCATTTTCCAGTTATGATGAAGCAACTTACCAATCAGAGCAGTTTATGGTGTTATTTCGACAAAAACAAATGACCTCCTGTAAATGTAAAAATAGCAAAAAATAATTTTTTAAAAAGATAGTTTCGATTTTTTGACGTGAGGTTGTGTGAGGTTATGATGGATAAGCGTTACCTTGCTGATGGTAGAAAGTAGTTATATCACTGTAAGTTTGTAGAAGAGGGAATGAATCTGTGGATAAAATGTAATGTAACATCAAAAGAGACCTCCCACATTTGCAGATTTTCTGCAACTTAGAACAACTTAAACTAATGATGGTTTTATGCAATATTAACAGATATTTCCTCTCTACACTTTCTCATCATACCATTGCCAAGTTTTTTGCTGTTTTCTCAGCTACACAATGTATGTGTTGCTGTGCTAAAGTTATGCTGTCAGAGGCTGCCTGCTTTAGCAATGCATGAGTCACAGTTGATACAGCAAGCAGTGTCACCCAACAGAACATTAGCGTAGTAATACCAGAGCTTTTTCCCCTGAAATAAAAAAAAAAAAAAAAAAAAAAAATTGAAGAATGATCTTTTATAAAAATGTAGATATTTAATAACCAATAGATATTGCTATTTTGTCTTACAGATATCAAAATTTTCCATTGGAGTTTTTATAAACAATTAAAATCAGAAAAAACAGGGGTCCCTCTGAAACGCCTTCCACCACAAAACAGTAATTATTAATTTTTCTACAAACTCATGGCTATATGACATCTGTCTTTTACTGGTAAGGGAGCTATTACTGGTAATAGTGGCATTATAAAAATCCAAATGATCTGTCTAACACACAGCGCAGCTGTGGATCAATGGCAAGAGCAAACAATTCAAAAGTGCAGTATGGGGTCCATTTGTAGCTCTTGAAATGGTTCTTTGTGGCTCCCAAACACAATTGAAGAACGTTACACAAACAGCAAGCACTGTTGAAAAAAGAGTGGTCTGTATCCTATGTTTTCGCTGGGAACGGCAAAAAATTGTCTCAAAGCCAGCAAAATATGCCTTTGAAACTTCTCTGACAATAATAGAAATATTTAAGACTTTTAATCTTTTGGCTCTACAAATACTAACAAATATCCTTTCTACAAAAATCAGACTACTTTGTTCCATTATAATATTGCATGTTTTGTTTATTGCTTAGCAGGAACAAATAATAATTTAAAAAAAGAATTCAAAACAAAATCTTTTTTTTTTTTGCATTTTGAGTAAATAATAAAATAAAGCGTAGCCCAGAGTATTTTCAAGTTAGTGATTTTTTTGTCCACTTACCACAAAGGTTGGACATCACAGACTGAAACAGAACCACTCTGGCAACATGAAGTAGGCAAAATTATCTAAAGATACAAAGCCTCAATTCCCCTAAATAAGAAAGGCAAAGTCATTAACATGTATCAGTCTGCAAAGGGCCATTTCTCAGGTGTTGGAACTCCAGTGAACCACAATGAGAGTCATTATTCACAAAAGGAGAAAACTTGGGACAGATTCCCAGGAGGCAGTGGCCTGCCAAAATGATCTGATGATTACTAATTATCACCATGACATTCTCAAAGTCTGGAATTAAATCTAATTAAAATGCTGTGGTATGACCATAAAACGAGCTGTTTATGGTCCAAAACCTTCTACTGAGGCTGAATTAAAACAATTCTTTCAAGAATATTTGGCCAAAATTCACCTACAGTAATGTCAAAGACTCACTGAGAGCTATGGCTAAAACTTGATGACAGTTGTTGCTTGCAAGAGTGGCATAATTTGTTTTTTGGACAATTAATTTTTTCATATAGGGACAGTTTGGTTTGTATGGCTTTCTTCTTTTAATAATAGAAATAATCATTTGAAAATATCATTTCAATATATTCACTCAGGTTGTCATCTGATATTAAATTGTGATTAAAAAAAAAGCTACATTGGAGGAAATCTGTCAGGAGGGAAATTTGTCATTGAACACAATATGACCTATAAATTAAATTTACAGAATTGTACAAATAAATATTATTTTATGTGACTAATATTAGAGGATGTGTGTTATTTAAAGTCAAAATGTGAACACTGCAAGTTGTCTCTGCTGTTTCACAGCAAATACCAATATATCAAAATGAAATATTTATATATCTGAGTCAGTATGCTCTGTAAAAAAACAACAAAAAAAAACACCAAAGTGTATTTTCAGAGGATCAAGATGGATTTGTGTTTGTCAATACCTCATGGAGTCAGTTTTCTCCTTTCTCAGCTAAGCCTTCTAATCTAAAGGGCTTTTACTTTGGGTTAATATCTGTTGTTGAATGTGAGGGCTTACAGAGGTCTATTTGAGTAGCTTTGCCTCAGATGATGACCAAAGCTCCGCTCCAGAGACCTATCTGACGACTTCTTTAAAACACGAAAATGCCAGCTCTTACCACCTGTCAACTAAACCCATTAAAACAAACAGCATGGTGAGAGATGGAGGTGGAATATTGACTGGTGCTTCACCCAGGAGAAGGCAGAGCTGGAGGAAATAAAGAAATGTCAAAGAAGCCTTAACAGGGAAGGAGGGGTATTTTTCACCACCTTTGGGCTAGGCTTTTGAGGAGAAGAAAAAAACGTGATGATGGTTTCTTATTTCAGAGAGAAGTGCCAGCAACAAGGAAGCGTTCTACTTATTGCGGCTTATGGAAACAGAGGCTCTCTTGAATTATATTGTAGTCTAAGGGGTAAAGTTTGCTTCACTCCTGAAACTCTTTCATGTCACACACCATATTTACTCTAGTCACTCACTCCATCCATCTTATCTTTCAAGTTGGCTCTGCAGGATAAGCAGTTTCCAAGGTCAAAAGGGGGGAGTGTGTGTTAAATTTGAAATGCCCTGAACACTCAATTAGGGCAAGTAAGGAAACAAGCAAAATCTCAACAACTGATTGCAAAATAAAGGAGTAATCATCACACAGCCATTCTCCATAAAATTAATTATCAGTGTCTGACAGAAGATAGTTTGGGGGCGAGAAGATATTTTCTCATCAGAAGCTAAAAATGTTTTTCCATGAAGAAAAGTCGATTCCAAGCAGAGCCTTATTTGTCAATATCCCGGTCCAGTGACTTTATCAGAGCAGGAATTAGTTTGGAGTGAAATAAAAGGGAAATGAATGACAGTTTTTTATTGGGTTGAATTAAAAAGAGTGATGTGCAGTAGCTTCAGATAAGAAAGCTTAATCTTATTATTTTGATAAGAGAGGCACAGAGCTGACAGGACTCCCCCACAAACTTCAGATTCTCTGGAACATTCCTAACCATTTAAGATGCTCCAAAACTGCCTGCAATGAGGGTTCAGGAGGAGGTAAAGAGTTGAAAAAGGTCATCTTATCTGTTTAAAGTGGAGCACCATCAGGCTGAGCTGCATAGCAAACATCCTGGGGGTGTTTTAGAGCTGACATAAAACAGTCCCATGTACAGGGTACAGTGTGTCAAACCGCTGGACCTCATCCTGGAGATGCATGCACCCCCCTCTTTAATAGAGAAACATGTCAGTGAATTCCAGACTTACAGAACATTTAAAGCCAATTTTTAAAAGTTAGTGTTTCATACAGCTCTGTTTTTCAGACTTTATCCATCTATATTCTTTTTTTTTTTTTTTTTTTTTTTTTTACACAGCCATGTGTAGCGTTTCAGGGTAGTACTTATTGAATATCAAGAGTTATCTCTCAGGCTCATTTAAAAGGCTGAACCTGGAACATGTTGAGGACACCACTTTATATTTTTGAAAGCAACATGGCTGCATTCCAAAAGCACCAGAATAAATGCAATTAACAATTACAGTCTGCCCTGCTTGACATGTCATTATTTGAGTTTCCGTGATGTCCTTGCTTTCTGTACTCATCTTTCCTTTTATGCCTGTCTCTCAGTCACGGAAATGGTTTGGCCCCTCAAAAAACACAGTGACAGCTCTGGCATGTGTGTGTCTGTGTGTGTGTGTGTATGTGTGTTGGGGGGGGATGATGGGAGTCTAAGGAAATGCTTGTGTTTAAGTACATTTTTGGCTTGGGCTTCAAAACCCAGGCTTGAAAGAACTCCCAGCAAACAACTGGATTAGAAAATCCATTTGTGAGCCCTGACACTGTGCTGCTTGCTGATATTCTGACATGAAAAAGAGTAGGTGGGCATGTGGTATGTGCACATCAAACACACAGGCAAACATGACTTGTCTGCAGTGAGCCATTAGACACAGGTGAAGTGGCTGATGGATGCTATCTCTGTCTACCTTGAAGAGCGTGACCGGATGGGGTCTTGTAAAACCTCTCAAAGTCATATGGGGTGCTGGCTGTCTCAATTGCCAGTGCATGGGGACAGAAGCATACCTTTTCTCTGCCTGGTGCTGAACATGTTTCAGGTTTCTGCTTGACATAGCAATGAGAAGACATTTTATAAAGAATGGGAAAAAGTATTTAACTTGTCAACGTTTTTCTCAGTAAATATATTTCTAAGGATGATCTTGACATACAATTTACACCTCAGGTTTGGAAAAACCAAGTTAATTGACATATACAAATAAATTAAAACTAAATGGTCTATAAACTGACCTTTGTGTAAAAAAGCAGAATGGCACAAAGAAATAAGCATTGATCACATGAAGAAAAGGAACCACAAAACTGCAACAGAAAGCAAACAAACCTGCTGAAATCTGCGTCTAGAAAGCAATCCTACCCTGTTTCAGTACAAATTAGTATCACTTGGTTTAGTCCTAATTGATGACCCATAGAAGGTTGGTCATTACCAAATGATTGCACAGGAAGCATTCCAAGTTACTGCACTAGAAGCAGCCAATAGATGTTTCTAACCTTATTGTAGCAAAACATATTCATTGCATTGGTTACAGACCTATTTCTAAACTTCTAACTGTATAAACTACAAGTAAACAAAACATTATTTCAATATAAACCAGCCACCATCAGGTCACCTTACAAGATTTCTGACAGAGGAGTCAAAAGAACAATCAGAAGAGGTGTCCTAAACCATGGTTACTAAAAATACAAATCTTAAATGGCCACAAAGAAGTTTTTCAGTGAATCAGAGGTCAGTTTAATAGAGTCAAACCACATGCCATAAGACAGTTATATTCAACATAACTCAAGCATCTCAGGAATTAAGAAAATTAACATACATCCTAAAATGAAATAAAATGTGATTTTCAGTTTAAAGAGTCAGCAAAAAGAATCAGCCTCTCCAAAGAATTATTTGGTAAACAAAGATATCAAGATCTAAGGATTGAAAGAACAATAAAAAAAACTATTTTACATTCTATGCTATTCTGAGTGAGCACTTTGTTGTTTTTTGTTGTTGTCATACATGTAACAAGAATCCTGCTTGCAGCTTGAGTGCATTTAGTTTTGGTGTTTTTAACTTGAAATTTTGAGGAAATGTCTCTTCAACATGCCATTGCTTGCTATCATAATACTGTTTCAAATTGGAAACCTTTCTCATAGCTATGGTCTCTTGGCAAATTAAGCATATCGATCTTGTGATGGTTGGAGGGAGAATGAATGCAAATTGTTCTGTAAATCCATCATTGAAATGTCAGTTTTCACTGTCCACTTTCCTTTTGCAGTGGCTTTTCTACTAAGTGCCGAATACATTTCTGTAAGCTTGTTCAATTCCATATCCTCTGTCATTCCAGTTTTTACAAATAATTTATAGACTAATCTGTAATGTCTTAGAATATGTGGATTACTTGGATTGTTTCCAATAACTGGTGAAAATTTCATATGAATGTCCATATTTATAATACATTTGCTAAGAAAACATGGATATGGGCAATCCTCATTTTCCGTGATCAAACTAATTTGGTAAGGGAATTGAGTCATGGAAAGACACTTCATTGGCCTTGCACCATATGTTTTTTTGTTTTTTGTTTTTTTTTTAATAATGAAGAACCTTGTCAGTGATATCACAATAAAATCACACTGACATCACTCACTGTTGTTGGTCACTTGCATCAAAGCAACAATGGAAGTGATAAAAAGCTTGCAAAATGACTTTTAAGAACACTGGCTGTTTGGTGCACACATCAGCACTACAGAAAAGCTTACTCTTTGAATTGGGGAGGGGGTTATCCCACCTAAACATTAAATTATTAAAAACCTTTGTGTGCTTTTACTGTAAGAGAGTAATTGACAATAAAAAAGCCACAACACATGGTCTGCATAACCTTTACAGAACATTTAAAGGAAGAAGAAATTGCTCTCCACTTACATCCCATGATGGTTTAAGATGAGCTGATTAAAAAAAAAAAAAAAACTGCTACAGCCAGTGCAAATGAATAAAATCTGGAACATTTATGCAATGATCTATGTCAATTACTGTGCATTGTCCCTTTTTAAATAGACATAAATACTTGTGACATGCCTTTGTATGGTTAGACTTGATAAATAGGTGTATAATCAGGGGATTAACTGTCAAAAATGTTATCTAAGCCCACATGGCACCAACACAATAGCTTGCTGCATGCAGAGAATCTGCAGGAAAAAGATTTGCTTTCAGATTTCATTAGCTAAAGCAGACGTATTTATGGGATCAGTGTGGACAGATTAATATTTCGATTTTTGCGCCAGATGGTCAACAAACATATCAAATATTAAAAGTTGTTCCACTCTTTCACAGGGGCTACAAATTGACCTTTGTATTTAACTTGATTTTAGGTTTACCAGTGTCCCTAAAACCAACATTTTGGGAAATTAGCACGAAATGATCGTTATAGGGGATTTTGTGAACACTATATTGGAGCATGTGTTTTTTTTTTTTTGTTTGTTTGTTTTTTTTGGGGGGGGGGAATTGGGAGGGATTTTAAAACATTTGTGAAAACAGTCTGGTTTCTGGATTTTCAGTACACCCGGTTTATGAAAGGAAAGGGTTTGGGAGGGAGGCTTAGAAACAGTAAAAGATCAGTTGATGAGTTATTGTGTTTCATGGGTCACAAAAGGTTACAGCAAAGGTCTTGGGTCCCTCTACACTTGAAACATGATTTGTTTTGGAGGGTCTTCGCCATATATTCAGCAATGATTAGTACACAAGAATGTCGAGAATGAACACTGAGAACAGGACAAAACAGAGGAAGACTGACACATATTCCATATTAACACTAACACTGAAGAGAGTATAAGTCAATCAAATTAAGACCTACCAGAAAACAAAACAGCTTAAGACTTTAGACAGCAAGGCTGCAAAACGAAATTGTTTTTTTAACACATATGAAATGACAAATAAAATTTCCTGACAACTGCTACTTGACACTGGCCTACAATGCTCTTGGCATATGGAGTGAGGCAACCTGTAACACAGGGCAAAAAAGAGGACTTTTTTTTTTTTAAAGAACAAAGGATAAAAGAGATAATTCCATTGTTAACTTCCAATTACAAGCCCCAGTCTGAGCTTCCTCTAGTCCTTAATAAATCAGAAATCAAGTCAGTGATATCCCACACTGATGTTAGTTTTCAAAATTTAATCTGGCATCGCGGAACCAAAGGAACCTGACAGTGGAACTCAACAGGATGAATACAGAGTATTACACACAAAATGTGCTGGACATCTCCCATTCTAAAGGGTTAAATAAATCTGGTGCCTTCTCAGTCTTGCTCTGTTTTCTACCATCAGTGCTACTAAAGAGAATGACAGTGGTTAATGTCCAGTGATCTGTTCTTTTACAACACACTTTAGAGCTCAATAGCCACAGTGTGAAAATGGCAAGAAATGACATGCATGATGCATCACTCCTCTATGGTCCTGGTCTGTTATTATTATAACTCCACCAGCCAGGCCTGCTGATCATACAGATCATGTGTGATCTGTGCCCAGGCCAGCTTGTTCCACAGATCATCAGCAATCACAACATCCCACCTTTGAGCAGGGAAGCCAGCTAGCATTTACACAAGTCTGTTTTTGTGAAGCTTTCCCAGAGGCATAACAGCCTTCAGTTAACTTTAACCTCCCAATGTTGTCAAGGTCTTTTAAAAAAGTTCTAAATCTTGACTTTAAGTGTTTTATGAAAGAGAAAAGGTCTGTCTTTCCAATTGTTCAGTGTTATGTAAATGTTAATGTTTGGTCTGTATTTAAATAATACTGGTAATTATGTTTTTGTATTTTAAGAGTAACAACACAAAAAAGCAAAAAAGATTGCTAAAATACACCTTCTTTTTTTAATATCACATCCTGTGCAAAGAGAGAGCAGCTCATGTTGAGCAGCCAATCCTCACATACTGTTTGCACTGATTTACACACAATATGACTGTATGTCCAGAGCCTCATCACTGCAGCAGAGATGTTGTTTTTATGCCCTCAGGTTAGTATTCTTCCAACACATCCAATGTTCTGCAGTGATTCCATATAGCTGTTCAGTACAACTCCACTGACTTGAAACTTTGGCTGAGTTAGAACTTGAAGTTTCTGTTCGACGTAAACAAGACCAGCTGCAACTCTGCTACACTAGACTATTGGGAAGAGAGTGGACTGGAAGTTACTTCTTAAGCATAAATGCTCAAAACTAAGCTGGGCTCAGGGGCAGGTTGGCCAACAGGAGGTTTGGGAGGGTTCCCGAATGGCCGATCTGCTCCAGGCCAAACAGACCGATGGTTGTGATGTGTTGGTTTTTTTTTAAACCCCATAAAACAAGCGCATCAGCTCCGCCATGCAGCTGCCGTTGCGGCTGCATAGCTGCAACGCTTTGGCGCTTTATAGGCAGTTAGTCTGATATTTTGCATGCTAAAGGGAGGTACGAGCTGCCCTCCCTCCCAATTTGAAAAAGAAAGAAATAAAGAGGAGCAACTGTGAGATGCTAATAGTTTCCTTAAGAAGGAGGAGTCTGAGGGTGTGCCTACCTATGCAATAAGGCTATTGCAATAGTTCTTTTTACCTTTTACATTTGCTTGTTTTTAGTTGAACAGTACATTATATGTGGAAAAATGTTGAAGTTATTTACCATGATCTAATTTCTTCACTTAAAACCTTGACATTTTAAAGCTGCAGTATGTAACTCTTATGAAAAATGTGTTTTTTACATATTTGTTAAAATTATCATTATATCATGACAGTATAAGGCAGATATTCTGTGAAAAACTCAAGCTCTTCTGCTTTCTCCCAGTGCGCTACAGCTGGTCCACCACAACACAGCCCACTGCGAATGCTAAGGATAGTTAGCATGGCCACCGATGACAGTGGATAAACAGTTTTCCTGAAATGGTAAGTTGTTTTTTCACAACCGTAATACCTTCCTCCTGGTTTGATTGGTTGTTTTAGGTTGAGAGTGGTGCATTTCTTCAAACGGCAATAGTAGCTCAGGGAGGAGATGGAGGAACTTGATCTTTTTACAGATCTGTCTCATTCCATACTGTCATGACATGGTGACAGTTTTAAATATGCAAACAACATATTTTTTTGGAAAAGTTACATACTGCAGCTTTAACAGAGATGTGCACATTTTTAATAGCAACTATATGTGATTTCCCATTGACACTTTGGCATCCGTATGTGTAATTTTAACATATTTGCAACCAGAGTTAAGTGTTAAAAAGGTCAAGGTCATTCTATGCCTTTCTCTAAGGTTGTCTTTCTTTGACAATATGCATTTAATGGAGATTATACATCCCCATTTCTGTATCACATGTTCTTAAATTCACTTTTAAACTGCTTTATCAAGCAAAACTCCAACTTTTTCTCATGAGACATTTTATAATGCATTGTCATTTTTTGACAGTAATGTCTTTGCCATAAAAGCAATATATTTTCTGGTTTGCATTTTGATAATACACTAGGATAGTGTAAATATTGTTTGAATTATGGACTGGATTACAAACAATAACTTATTTTTGTAATATTTGGTGCTTTCTTATATTTTTCACAGTTACAAACCAAATGTTGCCACAATTTATTTGCAAATGTTGATGTCATTTCAGTTTGCCTTAGATTTACCTCCAGATCATCAACTTTTCATCACTCTATAGCACTACATCAGTGTTTGTGGCTTCTCTGGATTTAAAGCGGTGTGGTGAGTGTGGTGTGGATAATAAAGAGAGGAGTATTTTCTCACACTGCCACAGAAAGCCCAGCTAAGAGAGAAAAAGAAGCAACACTTAGGAAAGATCAATACCGGCTCTGACCAAAGTAAAATGGATGGCACGTCTGACCTGCTGAACTTGTTGGAACAAAAAGTCATCAGGCCATTATCAGTGCATTCGTGCAAGACTCCCACAACAGCACAGCAAACAAGGGCGGTTTGTTGCAGGCATAGTGTCTGTACTTCGTGAAGGACACAAAGCTATTCTCCTAAACACCAGCAACTAACATGTATTGAAAAAGTGATGACAATAATATTGACAATGGGGATGAAATATGCAAATCTGTGAAACTCTGGAAAGAATATCTGCAACCATGTGTTATCAGAACTCTCAGTCATATTAGGTGGACATTCTGCTTTGCTGCTGGTTTGAAAAATTATGTCCTAATTGATTTGACTGGGGCTCTTCGTGTAACTTTTATTAAACATCCACATTGCATTGATCAGATGAAAATGTACAATTGCCCTAATGTGCTCAGGGGAAACCATGCCATAATTAAGAACCTGCCGAAAACCATTAAACTTCTAAGGAGCTCAGGCCTATTTGGTTTGGAGTGCAGAGCCTCCACTAGTCCATTACTTTGATCTACAGGTCAGGGAGGAACAAAATTCAATATCGAGATGCTGTTATGGGCAACATCTAGTTCACTCCAGTTTTAGGTCGAAATCAATGGCTTTTTTCCCCAACAGTTCATCGGCTATAATTTCTCAATACAGTGTAGAAAGGAGATAAAGATAGCTTGATATTGTCACAGAGTATCACTTCAATAATACAGCCGAGCAGCTCAGTGGTGCCAAAAAAAAAAGAATGAATGGAAAGCCCTAACTCCAAAAAGCCCTATTTATATCCTCATGAAAAGATAACTGCATTTCACCACATTTGAATTTCTGCAAGCTATGTGCTGATGGTCCTTGAAAACATTGGCATAAAGGCAGAGCTCTCCTTGCAGCATAAAAATTTCATCACAGGCTTTGATTGTACAGTAAACATTTCAGCATACAGTGCTGAGCACAGATCTGATTTCAGGTTTTCAGTGAATAAAATATGAACAAACAGCTACAATGGAAATGTCACATATACTAATCAAAAACCCAGCAGCAGAAAGTCTGAGGAAAATTTGAAAGGTTTGCAGTTATTTAAGATCTGGAGGGTGACGTGTTCTAATTTTTAAAACCAATCTTTTATGCATCCTGTAAAAAAACTGATTTCAACTGACTAATTTTATGTACCTTGATTGCTGACTGAAAAGGTCATTTCTAAAGGACTTAAATGCAAATATAAACTTGTTACTACTAACATAGTATAAGTATTATGCATGTTATGAATTTTTGCTTGAACTTTTGTCATGTTAAGGTTTTCATGTTGGACCAACATGAAGAAAGGCCAACAGGGTTTGAACTAGACTGCTTGTACATTTATTTAGAAGTATATTCTTGTTTTTATGCTTGTGTCATTGTGAAGCACTTTGTGATTTTAATGTCTGTGACAGGTGGTATATAAATAAATTTTAAATACTTAAGTGCAGGTGATACAAGGTTCTGAAAACTTTTACTGCAAGAAATATGAAACGGTGCTTTGTTTCTAGCCCCTTGTTCTGTGATTTTAGCTAAATTTCAGAATAACTCTGACTTCAGAATTCTATTCATTATAAAGGCTGTGAGTTCTTTTTTATTCCTACCTGTGTATAATTTAACCTCTCTATAAAACCCATTATTCTGTGAAGACCCGAGATGTTTGTATATAAATCCCAAGGAACACACTAGGCAGGTCAGGGATGAAGTTGTGGAGAAGTGTACGGCAGGGTCACGTTATAAAGCTAAATCCCAAGCTCTGAAGGTCTCAATTCCTCACCCAAAAATGGAAAAAGTATGACACAACTTTGTACCTAATCAGCCATCCTTGGGTAAGGAGAGCATTAATCAGAGAAGCTGTAGAGAGACCCATTTTAACTCTGGAGGAGTCACGGAGATACGCAACTCAGGTGTGACAATCTGTTGATTTGACAACTATTAATAGTACACTCCATAAATGTGGCCTTTATAAGAGAGTGGAAACACTACTGAACTGTTAAAAAAAAAAAAAAAAAAAAAAAAAGCTGTACGAAAGCCATACCTTGCAACAGCAAACAAGTAAAAGAATGTACTCTGGTCAAATTAACCAAAATTAACTTTTGGACTACATACTAAAGCTTATGTTTATTTAGGTTATTAAGTTGTCAAGTTACACAAACTTACTAAACTAACTGGGTAAACTTAATTCAATTACTTGTCACCAATTAAAGCAATTTATTTAAGCTGGATCAACTATTCTCTTTTTTCAGTGTGCAAAACCCTATGTATGAAAGCGAACTAGTGCCCTGAAACACACAATACCTCTATGAAACATGATGGCTGGGATGCTTCTTCATCTCTGCATGGACTTTGGAATATACTCCAAAAAACTAGCTACTAGCTGCCATAATCACAGCTAAAGGTGGTTTTACAAAGCATAGATGCAGGAGTGCTAAATACATATACATGCCACACTTTTCAGATATTTGTGAACCATGTTGAAAAGCATGCACCATTTTTTCTTCCACTTCACAGTTATTCACTAAATTTTGTGTTGGTCTATCACATGAAATCCTCATGAAGTGCAGCAAATGTCATGTGGCAAAAATTTGACAAGTTCAAGGGATGTTTTTACTTTCCTTGTTATTAAGAGTACCTTGGGACCTTCTTTTCACATTCTATGAAGACAAAAATGGTGAGCGGTTTTATTGTTTTTGTATAAATCTGCCAAAGCAGAGAAAATGTCAAAGCTCTGTAAACTAATTTTCACCTTGCAGTTGCTAATGTTAAATGTGTACTGCCATGCTTTGTAAGCACTTTTACTAATGTGTTGAACCTGCTCCATGCAACAAAACTGACATATATTTTTGCCAAGCATAGCAGCTTTCCTGTCTGCTAAATTTGTTTGTCAGTAACATTTACATCCCTGTGGTAACACATCTGAGATGCAAACATAATTGACTTTTTGTAAATCGGTGCTATGAGAGTCCACATCTGCATAACATAAACTGAAAACCATAGCTAAGAAACTGAGGGCTGAGAACTTTCCCCAAACTCGTGTTAAATTACTCTAGTATCAAATGCCAACAGAGATGGTGATAGAAATGTATGGCTGTGTGCCATGTCTCTTTTTTTCAATTCCCTGCTTCAATACTCTCACTTCTGTTGCTGGCTGTTAGTGAATTCAGCCACAAGGCTTTGGACTTGACTGACAGAGCGAGGAGTCAGGCTGAGCAGATGCTCTACAGTGTTGGGAACTCAACTTGACTGTAACCAGGTCACAAACTTTTATAAATGTGATTGCTCTGTTTGGTTCAGCCCTTTGCACTCTAACTGCAGGGTTTAACAGTAAAAAGTTTAGAAAAGAAAAGAAGAATAAGACACCACAAGATGAGAAATCTGCCACAGGACTGTGAAAAAATAGGTTTGATTTTGTTTTTAATCTGATCAGCAAAACATGTCACATCATAGCATTTGCCACCATATTAGCAGCCTGCTACTATGTTAACACTAGCATTAGTGTCCCTCAGAGTCTTGTTTGCTTAAACAGCCACTGCAAAAACTTCTTGTTTATTGCAGTCAGTGTGCCATTCTATAACTTTAAATTTGCCTATTTTTGAATGTGTGTGAAACAAAGCTAACTGATATAGTAAAAAAAAAAAAAAAAAGTAGTGCTACTAATTTAGGCCAATCAAATTAGTTCATTACACCATAAGCACTGACTTTATAACCCATCCTAAACAGTATATCGTACATATACACGCTGTTTTTTTATGTTAATAAATGATCTCAGGGAGTTATTGAGAACATATACTAAAAAAATATTCAAGTGTGTATTTGAAATCTACAAGACATGTTGAATGTTTATTGTTTCTTATTTGTGGTCTTAAATTTCCATCAATCCATTTTCTGTACTTGCTTTGTTTTGTTCAGGGTCATAGAAAGGCTAAATATTATCGTATTTGTCAGCATGCGATAAACAGGGTAAACTCAGTTTGTCACAGGGTCAGTGCAGAGATACACAACCACACCCAGTCAGCAAACATTTTACTTTGTAAATTTAACCTCACATTTTGCTGCTGATGCATTTGAATTCCACAACTGAGAAATAAGAATTTATTCTATTCTATTCTATTCTATTCTATTCATTATTCACAATGCAGCCATTGTTTTTTCAGACAGGTTTTGAACTGTGAAAACTTGCCAAAGCAAAACTTACAGTTGCTTAGCATTAAGTTTATTTTCTTAATAAATTTTACCAAAGAATTTGATTGTGATCTGGTCCATGATCAATCACATGTTCTTCACATCATTTTGCTCTTTGCCATCATTTGTATCAGTCTTTTTCTTCTTTTTTTGCTTTTCAACTATGCTAGGGCTCATGATGGTTGTATTAATCTCTATTCTGAAATCAGCAATGTGTAAAATAGTATGACAGAAAAAGAGAGCACAAGACAGCTGAAAACACAGATGAAAGTTAATGAAGATGGATGACATTATGTTTGAAACCCCAAACTGGGTCCTCAGTGCATAAAACAACAGCCACTCATGAGAAAAGTATTGATAACAAAGCCTCAACCTTCAACTTGAGTTCATTAAATGAAGATTTATATTGCAAATTGTCAGCACTCTCTTTTTCTTCAAGCAACTGTCTTGCCACAATAGCTAACTTTATACAGTATTAGCAAACAATGCAATGATTGTGCAAGTCTAACTTTTCTTCTGAAATCCATCTTGTGTTTTAATTGTGAGGATAAAATTGCTCTACAGTTAACTGGCTGTCACACCATCATTCTGAGAGTGGGATCTATCAGGCCATTCAAAATCAGTGAGTCCATCTAAAGTTAGTTTCATCACAATGTGGTTTGGACCTTTAAGTCACTTAAAGCTAAAGCTACAGATGTGGTGGCTGGAAAGGAAGCTAAAACACTGATCTGCAGTCAGACTACGGCTGTAGTAAGGTTCATTTGTCATTCATTTCAACAGAAAAAAAGGAAAAAATCTGTTGCAGACAAAAAGGCTCACACGGAGACATTGATTGTTGATTTATTTATTTATGTATTTATTTATGCAATCTGCAGATATCAGATGCCTTTCACTGACAGATAACACATATTGTAAAAGTAAACATCGGTGAATAGTGGACCCCTGCCTATTCGTGGTTCAGTATTCCTGAATTCACATACATGTGGATTTTTCTGTGGAACGTAACACCAACTTTTTAGCAGAAAATCCACCTATTAACTGATTTTTTCTTAGAGCATGTCTAAAATATTTGAAAGAAAATGCAGCTTGGGAAGCTGAAACACCTAGGCGCAATACTACTTGACACGCTATTTGGTGGCATCTACAAAGTAGCCAATCAAAGAGCACCATTCATTTTCCTTGAAAATAATTGGCTGTACCCCCATGAGAGGAAATAGGAAAGTCTGCAGATGTTAGCTTCTGTGGTAGTGCTAAAACATAAGATATATTTGGTGTTTGAACTATTCAAATAGGCAGTTACAAGAATTTTTAGAAGGGATCTCTAGTATTCATGGTTTTTATTAATGCTAAACCCTGTGAATACTGAGGATCCACTGTAAAAGAAAGCATTTTCTTACTTAATGAACATTAGACTAACAACCCCCCCATAGTTACCTCAGTGGTCTGGTTGTTAATTCACTGTTTAAGCTATCTGTCCTAGTTGTGGCATAAACTGCATTCTTACATATTGAGTGGTTATTTTGTCTTAGAGCCAAGATTCCACATGTTTCATAATCAAAAAGTATGACAAGAGATTAAAGACAGTTTTTAGTCACGGTGAAGAAATCTGTTATGTGATAACTTTCCATGGAGCTTTGCAGAAAGATTGCTCACTCAATCATTTTCGTGGTTCGCCAATAAACTGCCACATATTCAACTGAGAGATTCCCACTAAAACTGTATATTTTGGTCTAGAAAACAATACATTTTCAGCCAAGACAGTGATTCAACATGACGCAGTGACATAAACCAGGTCATCATCATCATCATATATATATATATATATATATATATATATATATATATATATATATATATATATATATATATATATATATATATATACATATATATATATATATATAAACAACAGAGGAAAGCCGTTGTGGTGGATGTAGCAATACCAAGCGATTGCAACATCAGGAAAAAGGAACACGAGAAACTGGAGAAATACCAGGGCCTCAGAGAGGAACTGGAGAAGGCCTGGAAGGTGAAGACCACAGTGGTGCCTGTGGTCATCGGGGCCCTCGGGGCAGTCATCCCCAAACTGGAGCAGTGGCTAAAACAGATCCCAGGAACAACATCAGACATCTCAGTCCAGAAATGCGCAGTTCTCGGCACAGCCAAGATACTACGCAGAACCCTCAAGCTCCCAGGCCTCTGGTAGAGGACCCGAGCTCAGAGGTTGAGAAAGACCACCCGTGGAGGGTGAGAAGGGAATTTTTTATTTTTATTTTTTATATATATATATATATATATATATATATATATATATATATATATATATATATATATATATATATATATATATAGATATATATGTAAAAATTTCCACTGTTGTGCTGATGATAATCAGCTATATCTATCCATAAATCCTGATGAATCCAGTCCATTAGGTAGATTACAGACATGTCTTGAGGACATAAAAGCCTGGATGACACTTAACATTCTTCTTTTAAATTCTGACAAGACAGAAGTTGTCATTTTTAGACCTGGATTTCCTTCTTTCATCTCTGGAATATCGCCAAAATTAGAAATATCCTGTCCAGGAGTGATGCTGAAAAACTAGTCCATGCATTTGTAGAGGTGAAAACTTGGATCTGTTGGAATACTACTACTCAAGTAACCATAGTCAGAGGGGTTACATGCAAAGAATGTGGGAGGAATGGTTACGTCGACATCCCCATTCAACACTAACTGCCAAACAACTAGTAGCTCAGTGTTCCAACATCCGCAAACGGCAAATGCTGTCACAACTTGAGATAGACGAGGTACAACACAAATGCTACGGCAAGGGGGAGCCAGGACGCCAGGTCAGAGGGGAGTTAGCTTCAACTCCCCACCCGGAGATTGGGTACGCAGCCCCAATAATGAACGAACCATCAAAGCTGAATGAGGCAGCAACTGACCTGAGAGGTAGGATCGTGGCCCGAATGAACACCAGGCAATCCCGATGCCAATTACAACGGCTGAGTGAAGTACCATCAGAAAGTCTCATTGAAGATGTGAATGCAGCATTGAGAACGATCCCTACCAACACCATAACGGAAACCAATGAGCTGGTGTACAACTCAGCATCAGTGATCCTTGAGATGCTCGGCTATAGGAGCAACCATGAGATTCAATACCCACCATGGAAAAGACGGTTAGAGGCTAAAATCAAGGTAACAAGGAGGGAAGTGAGCCAATTGTCAGAGCTCCAAAGAGGTGCAATCAAAAGACCGGTACCCAAGCGGTACAGCCAGATGCCCATACCTGAAGCGCTCGAAACTGCCAAACAAAGGCTCCAAGCCTTGGCCAGTCGCCTAAAGAGGTACACGAGAGAAAATGAAGCCAGGAGGATTAACCGGCTCTTCTCCACCCAACCAGCTAAAGTGTACTCTCAATGGCAGGGTAATAACAACAGAGCAGACCCACCAAGGCTGGAGACTCAACAGTACTGGAAAGGCATATGGGAAAGGGAGGCGACCCACAACAGCAATGCACAGTGGCTAATCTCTCTACGAGATGACCACAGCAACCTCCCTGAGCAAGCCCCAGTAACTATCACAGTGGCAGATGTCCAAGAAAGAGTCTCAGGTATGAAAAACTGGACAGCACCAGGTCCTGACATGATCCATGCCTACTGGCTAAAGAAACTCACTGCCCTCCATGAGCGACTGGCAGCTCAAATGAACCAGCTGCTACAAAGTGGGACTCACCCTGAATGGTTAACTGAAGGGCGCACAATCCTGATCCAGAAGGATCCCTCAAAGAGTTTGGTCCCATCCAACTATCGGCCAATAACCTGTCTCTCTACAACATGGAAGCTCATGTCAGGCATCATAGCAGCTAAGATAGGTGGGCACATGGATAAATACATGAGTACAGCACAGAAGGGCATCGGCATAAATACCAGAGGAGCCAAACACCAACTCCTGGTAGACCAAACAGTCGCCCGAGACTGCAAAACCCGACACACCAACCTGTGCACGGCTTGGATTGATTACAAGAAAGCCTATGACTCAATGCCACACACTTGGATCATTGAATGCTTAGAGATGTACAACATCAACAGGACTCTAAGAGCCTTCATTGCAGCCTCGATGGGGATGTGGAAAACCACCCTTGAAGCCAACTACAAGCCAATTGCACAAGTGTCCATCAAATGTGGCATATACCAAGGAGACGCTCTGTCCCCACTGCTGTTCTGCATAGGTCTGAACCCCTCAGCCAAGTCATCAACAAGACTGGCTACGGATACCGACTCAAGAACGGAGCCACCATCAGTCATCTCCTCTACATGGATGACATCAAGCTGTACGCTAAGAGCAAACGAGACATCGACTCACTGATCCACACCACCAGGATCTACAGCACTGACATTGGGATGTCATTCGGACTAGAGAAGTGTGGTCGGATGGTTACACAGAGAGGGAAGGTCATCCACACAGAAGGGGTCTCACTCCCAGAGGGAACAATAGCAGACATTGAGGACAGTTACAAGTACCTGGGAATACCACAAGCAAATGGCAGCCTCGATGAGGTCACAAGGAAAGGAGCCACAGCCAAATACCTCCAACGAGTAAGGCAAGTCCTGAGAAGCCAGCTCAATGGCAAGAACAAGATCCATGCGATAAACAGCTATGCCAGTAATCAGATACCCTGCAGGAATAATAAGCTGGCCAAAGGAAGAGATAAAGACCATGGATGTTAAAACTCGGAAACTACTAACCATGCATGGAGGGTTCCACCCTAAATCCAGCATCCTGAGACTATACGCGAGCCGTAAGGATGGAGGCAGAGGACTAGCGAGTGTGAGAGCCACTGTCCAGGATGAAACATCCAAGATCCATAAATACATCAAGGTCAAAGCCTCAACCGACGATGTGCTCAGCGAATGTCTCAAACAATGGGGACCAGAGGATGAGGTGCTGGAGGAACCATCATGGGAGGATAAGCCCCTACATGGGATGTACCACCGACAAATAACTGAAGTGGCTGATATCAGGAAATCCTACCAATGGCTGGAAAAAGCTGGACTCAAGGACAGCACAGAGGCACTCATCCTGGCTGCACAGGAACAGGCCCTAAACACCAGAGCAATAGAGGCTCAGATCTACCACACCAGACAAGATCCAAGGTGTAGATTGTGCAAGGAGGCCCCTGAGACAGTCCAACACATAACAGCAGGGTGCAAGATGCTGGCAGGGAAAGCGTACATGGAACATCATAACCAAGTGGCGGGCATAGTGTACAGAAACATCTGTGCAGGATATGGACTGGAAGCCCCGAGATCAAAGTGGGGCACACCCCCAAAGGTGGTGGAGAATGACCGAGCTAAGATCCTGTGGGACTTCCAGATCCAGACAGACAAAATGGTAATGGCGAACCAACCGGACATCGTGGTGGTGGATAAACAACAGAGGAAAGCCGTTGTGGTGGATGTAGCAATACCAAGCGATTGCAACATCAGGAAAAAGGAACACGAGAAACTGGAGAAATACCAGGGCCTCAGAGAGGAACTGGAGAAGGCCTGGAAGGTGAAGACCACAGTGGTGCCTGTGGTCATCGGGGCCCTCGGGGCAGTCACCCCCAAACTGGAGCAGTGGCTAAAACAGATCCCAGGAACAACGTCAGACATTTCAGTCCAGAAATGCGCAGTTCTCGGCACAGCCAAGATACTACGCAGAACCCTCAAGCTCCCAGGCCTCTGGTAGAGGACCCGAGCTCAGAGGTTGAGAAAGACCACCCGTGGAGGGTGAGAAGGGAGTTTATATGTAAAAATTTCCACTGTTGTGCTGATGATAATCAGCTATATCTATCCATAAATCCTGATGAATCCAGTCCATTAGGTAGATTACAGACATGTCTTGAGGACATAAAAGCCTGGATGACACTTAACATTCTTCTTTTAAATTCTGACAAGACAGAAGTTGTCATTTTTAGACCTGGATTTCCTTCTTTCATCTCTGGAATATCGCCAAAATTAGAAATATCCTGTCCAGGAGTGATGCTGAAAAACTAGTCCATGCATTTGTTACCTCAAGGCTGGACTACTCTAATTTAATTCAGTTTTGTATTTATATAGCCCCGCTACACAACAAATGTTGTCTTGAGGAACTTTAGAAAAAAAAACAACATTTCAGTTCAATCAGATATACATTCCTAGTTATCAAACAGTATACTAAGCTCAATTAATTATTCAAGATAGTTTAAAAAGTTTCTGTCTAAGGGAACCCAGCAGATTGCATCGAGTCATTGATTTGCAGCATTCATTCCTCCTGGACAAGCATGTAGTGACAGTAGAAAATTGCTTGTGTTGTGTTTACTATCAAGAAGTCCACAAAATGCAGTTAAAAGCCTTCAGCTGATCTGAAATGCTAGAGTTATGATGAAAATTAAAAAGAGAGATCATATTTCTCCTATTTTAGCTTCACTTCATTGGCTCGCTGTTAAATCCAGAATAGAATTTAAGATTCTCCTTATCGCATATAAAGCCCTTAATAATCAAGCTCCATCATACATCAGAGATCTGATTGTTCCATATGTTCCTAACAGAGCACTTCCCTCTCACACTGCAGGTTTACTGGTGGTTCCTAGAATTTTTAAAAGTAGAATGGGAGGCAGATCCTTTATCAGGCTCCTCTCTTGTAGATCCAGCTCCCAGTTTTAGTCTGTGAGGCAGACACCCTGTCTACTTTTAAGACTAGGCTTAAAACTTTCCTTTTAGTTAGTTAGACTGGCTCAGATTATCCTGCGATATCTCTGTAGTTACGCTGCTGTAGCGTAGTTTATTCTGCATTGTGTCTTGTGGGAATAGTAGTCAAATAGTAGTCAGTAAAAGATTCATTCTCATCAGAGTATTCCACAGCATCTGTTTAACCATCAACAATACCATTTTCAGTGCATGGACATAGTAACTTCATTAGCAATGTTTTATGCAGCATAAGAGCTGCTAAATATGTGTTACAATACAATCCTATCACTCTTTAACAAAGCTTAGCTGCACTATAACACAGTATTTTACAATAAGCAGTAACTGAACTATCAGATACTATACTTAAAATACATGTATTAAGCACAGGAAAAACTTCATACCTTCTCCTATGGAATCCAAAAGAAAAGAGACCATATGGTAGTGTGTGTAAACATTTGACCCACCATAATGGTATAATCTGTCAAACTTATCTGTTTAAACACCAAACTGAAACTCAAAATAACAATCCATGAGGTTAATGTCCTTGACAGTAAGGATAATAATTCACAATTATAATCATAACAACAAATAAATACAAATAAAATAACAATTTCTATACCGCTGTTTTGCAGTGGATCTGTTGTCTTTTCAAAATAAAAGCTGCTGGTACCCATATAACTGCATACCACAATAAACTGCCCATTTTGCAGTCAAGTGCAACTTGACTGCAAAATGGGCAGTCAAGTTATAGCCAATGCCAATACCTTTGGCTTAAGCTACTGGAGGACAAACTGACCACATTTTCACACTTTCTTCTTCTACTATTCTCCAACTTACATTATTTGCTGTTATTTCAACTGTTAACTTTATGTTTTCACTCAGGTATTTTTATCTCCATAGAAGCTAGAAGAACCTGGTCCATTCCATTTGGCTGTGATACCTTCCTGGAGGAGGGCATCGACTGAGACAATGCTGCCATCAGCTAATTGTTCTCCCTGGTATTAACTTTTTACTTTTGTGAACAGAGAAAATAATACCACATCAGTTCCTCTGTTTCTTTTTGTGTATCTGCTCTGTCTTTTCAAACCTCCAGTTGGAGTGGCAGATGGCCACTTGTACTGGGCCAGATTCTGCTGGAGGTTTCTTCCTGTTAAAGGGGAGTTTTTGCTCTCCACTGTCGCTACATGCATACTCGGTATGAGGGATTGCTGTAAAGTCAATGACTCAATGGAAGCGACTTTGTACTGTTACTCCATTCTCATCCAGGAGGAGTGAATGCTGCAAGTCAATGACTCAAAGGAGTCTGCTAGGTTTCCTTAGATAGAAACTTTTTAAACTAATTTGAATAACTCACTGAGATTAATGTACTGTTTGATAACTAGGATCAATTGAAATGTATGCGTGGTTGAACTGAAATGATTTTTTTGTAAAGTGCCTCGAGACGACATTTGTTGTGAATTGGCACTATATAATAAATTGAACTGAATTGTCACGTTACTCTTTCACTTGAAAAAAACAATGAAAGCTTGAGTCTTCTTTTTAACGTTAACCAAAAGTTCCTTAAAGAAGGGTCACTTCGTATAATAATAAAAAAAAGATAAAAGACTAAATCTTTTGGATATGATGTACTTTCAAAGAATTCATCTTTTCACAAACAGTGGCATTGGCAACAAATATTTCTGAATGTGATCAAGTAAAAAATGTCCAAGTATATTCAGAACATTAGGAATTCCAACAATAATGACTGAAAAGCATTCAGAAATTGGTAACATGCTCAAGGTTGCACATTCAAGAAAAAAAAAAGTATTTTAATAATTGAAAATTCCAAGCACATCATTGAATCTCCGTTGTTTCCAGATGTATGGCAATTAAAATCAAAGAAGTTGCACTTAAAACAAACTGTCCTTGGTCAATGAAATGGGAACATATTAGGGAGAGAGTATAGACAGAGACTATGCAACTCTATAACCCTACAAAAGGTATGTACTGTGTGTGGTACAGTTTGGACATATGCTACTTCATGTTGTTGAGAGGAATGTGGTGTCGTTGCACGATTCCAAGAGTCCTGTGTGCAGGCAGCTCCTGTTTCATACTGACCTGCTTTCTGATTACAGTTGATTTTTGAGTTTTCATAGCAAATTTACCATGAACAGTGTAATCAAGCAGCTCGCGCAAAACCCAACACTGGCTGTGTTTTTGCATGCCAATGAGAGTGATGTAAGGTTCTATTCAGCTCTCAGCACTTGCCTTCTGTTGATGGAAGTGTTGACTCTCGAAGCTATGCTTTGAACTTCAGCTTGAGAAAGATGTCCATGGTAACAAAGCTTTAATGAAAAAAAATTCACCAAATTAAATCGCATAGAAATCTACTGACGTTTAGATGTTAACATGTAACATATATACTTCAACTTCTTTTATATGTTTAGAATGTAGTTAATCTTGTTTCTTGCGTTTTGGACAAGTTCAAGCGATTTATCTGTAATTGCTACTTAAGTTCTGTAGCATCCATCTGAACAAGATCCTTTGGTTTTCTTCAAAGCTGGTTTCACAGCTCCTAACACAGGTACAGTAGGTGGTAAATGATGCAGACTTAGCATTCTACTTCAAGAGGAAAGCCCTCATATAGAACTGAGTTTGCTAAAATCCCCCTTTAAGGTAATAATGTTAATGTCTGTATAGTTGTGGTTGCATTCATCTAAATGAATCGGCACACGGCAATAGTTTCTAATTGCTGCTCTTGTTTCCCGTTCTATTAAAAAAATAATACTTGTCATCCTTTTAGTATAATTTTTTATGTGCAGAGTAATGCTAATTTTTCTGTCTAAATGTTAAACATCAATGAAATGCAACCTCGTTTTTCCAAGATGTAACACTGCTCAACTGTTTGTTGTTTTGTAGAGGTGGGGAACTTTTATTTTCAGAATATGCATTGTTTGAATTCACCTTGGAAAAGCAAAATTGATAAGTACATTTTGCATGTGAGGTGAGAAACAATATTCTTTTATTTTGTTACTTTCATCTGAGTCACACTATCAGTTGTGTGACAGCATCTGCATTTTAATTTAGAAATCCTTCCTTAGAACTTAATCACCGTTGTTCGGTGACAGTTTGACACCAAAAGAAGCTTTGTTTTTCTTATCAAAAAGTCATTTTCTACAATCGGCCTGTTGTTTTTGTTTCCATTACTAGAACGGCTTTGATGATAATCTAGCTCTAAATTTAGGCTTCAGAATGGTTCACCATGCTTTTGAAAAGGACCAGATGCAGTATACTGCGAAAACCAATGAAAGCATATCATGTCGTTTTTATACCCATTGAATGCTAAACTGTTCATCGTGCACATAACTGTGTGCTGTTGTTTTGTTAAATGAAGAGGGTTATGTTTTTTAGCAAGTAACGTTAAAGTTAGAAATAATAGATCTCAATATCCATCACAGCAATATATTTCCCAGTGAGGATCAGATGTGTAACTCTACATTTTAGATTAATTTGGTCAAAATTTCACTGTTTATTGTCATAAAATTCAAGAAGAACCTTTATTTCCACATTTATTTTAAATACTCTTTTAGCTGTATTGTTGTATGTTTTATCCCTTTTAGTATTCACTTTTTTCCACCAGCGCAGTGCAGTATGTTTTATGTATATGTGATAATTTTTTAAGTAATTATTGAGGGTACAAGAACTGTTGCAAAAAATGTATTAAATATAATATATGCAGTTAATATCAGAATTTCCACTCTGCCATTTATTAATTCAGGTGCATTTGTAATTGCACAAATCATATATTTTGAAGTTTGGGCCATGAATAAACATCTTATTACCTTAAACTGTCTTGACCATAAGTCGTCTCCTTTCATGAAAATTTATCAATATGATAATGTGTGGTCGCCCATATGTCAGCCTAACAGGAGACAGCTCCATTTCTTGACATTGATCCACATATCTTTGGACCTGATTGTGATTCCTTAAAGAAGAGGAAGTTACATGATACCCACCATGCAAGTGGAAGCAGCAGAATGGTTTCTTTCTGTCACATTCAACAATATTAGAATTGTATCGCTTACCTTAATGGCCTCCTTCACTCTGGATTAAGACTTCCCTATGGCCTCACAGACTACCTGGAATGCCATCTACTTGAAAATCCCCAATTCAGTGTGGGTGACTTAGCTTTTTTTCACCAATCAGTTCTGTCATGCCATTGAAAAGAACAGAACCTCTCTGAGCTGTTTCTCCTTGCACTTTTGCACAACCCACTCTACACATGTTTGCAAAATTGTTCGTACCCTTCTGTTAATGACCAAAAAACCCACAATGGTCATCAAAAGAACTTGAAACTGACAATAGTAATAATGAATAAAAATTTACTGAAAATGACACAAATGAAAATCAGACATTGCTTTTGAATTGTAGTTCAACAGAATCAGTTTTAAAAACAAACTAATAAAACAGACCTGGACAAAAATGATGTCAGTTTCAAGTTATTTCAGTGACCATTGTGGGCAGTTTGGTCATGAACAGAGGAGAACAAGGATATTTGGTTGATGATCCCTATGATTTTGATACATTGATATTTTACTGATGATTTGGATGAGTTTCATGTATATTTGCTTTATGATTTGGGTGATTTTGCTCAATGATTTTGATGTTTTTGATGATTTTGCTGTATACTTGATTGATGTTTTTATGATGTGAAGCACTTTGAACTGCCTTGCTGCTGAAATGTGCTATACAAATAAATTTAACTTAACTTAACTTAACTTAACTGGGCTAATATGGGGCTATTGCTAATGCTATTGGCAGCACAGAGATGTAACGGCACCATATTGACTTCAAATCCCCATGCCACCTAGAATATCCTTCAAGAAAATATGTACATCATAAAACCCCTCAAAGTCCTGGCACTTTGTGTTTTCTGAAAGAGGCTAATCACTGAGTACTGGCCAAACTGGTTTCACCTCATGGAGTTCATGTCGATCCTACCACAAGGCTACCTTCACAAGTATCTACATAATTTGCTCAGATATTTAAGAGGTTTATGCACCTACAACATCACTCCCAGGCTTGCTGTAAAGCAGGCCCATGCAGAGACCTTTGGAGGGGCAGGTGCTCAAAGTTAAAAAGGGGCACATAGAACAAGATCTTTAAATGCCTCACAACAACAAAACAACAACCGATATTCATCAATAATCTAATTTGGAGTCATATCATACTATATCATTGTTATCATGTGGGGACAATGTAAAGCAAAGGTAGCCTGTGTTTTCTCTGATGGGTACAGTGTTGCTGTTGAGGGGTTGCTGTTCCTGCAACTGACAGTGGTGGAGTTCTGTATTAATCTGGGACCGCAGTTGTTAAAAAAGACCATAGCAGAGATGGTCACTGATTATGAAGTAGTATGTTATGAAATAATCTAAATTGCTTCTGTGTCTTATGAAATTAACCCTAATAATATCTGACTGGTTAAAATCCACAGCAACTTAGTGGCAGACTGTTTTAAAGATCAAAATAGCTCAAAGGGGATAACTCTGTTTTTGTGTTGTAGTGTTACAGCCTTATATTTGTGAGATCTTGTCCTTCTCAACAAGATCTTGAGAAACTCATCTGTGCGTTTATCTTTCGTCGCATTGATTACTGCAACAGTGTCTTCACAGGTCTGCCCAAAAGTCAATCAGACAGCCACAGCTGATCCAGAACGCTGCTGCTCATGTTCTCACTAAGACCTGGAAAATAGAGCGCATCAGCCCAATTCTAAAGTCCTTACACTGGCTCCCTGCAGCTCAGAGAATAGACTTTAAAATACTTCTGATAGTTGATAAATCACTGAATGGCTTAGCACCAAAATACAGTAAAGACCTGTTGGTATATTAACCTTCCAGACCACTCAGGTCTTCTGGTTCCAGTCTTCTCGGCATCCCCAAAACCAGAACCAAACATGGAAAAGCAGCATTCACTTTTTATGCTCCACTAATCTGGAACAAACTTCCAGAAAACTACAAAACAGTTCCTTTAAATCAAGGCTAAAAACCCATCTGTTTAGAGCTGCCTTTGATTAGTAGTAAGTGGAACATTGATCAATATTTTCAAATGATATTTGCTTGATGATATTTGCTTGATCATCTTTATGATTTTGGCACATTGGTATTTGCTCGATGATTTTGATGAATACTTGATTGATGTTTTTATAGTGTAAAGCACTTTTAGCTGCCTTGCTGCTGAATTGTGTTATACAAATAAACTTAACTTGATTTGACTTGTTTTTTAATTTTGAGGTGTGGTCTTTGTATAGAATGAAGGGAGGGGTTATTCCAGGTTGTACCACTGGGCAATTGATAACACAAGTTCAATGTAAAACCCCATGCCATAAATAGTCAGGATTTCTTCAGTGTTCAACGGTTGATCTAAGATTGTCTTGCTGTTTTTTTTTAGTGCTTTACAGATTCAGGAGAAAACCAACATTGATTGTCGGTTTAATTTATTATTTACTTGTACTTGCTGGTTTTTGAAACTCAGGTAAATTTTGTTTATTGATGTAATGCAGCCTTTTAAGATAAACCCAACAGGTTAGCGTAAGTAAGGATAAAACAAAACTTGAAAATATCTCAGTATACATAATCTTTGACTTAGATCTTTTTCCCTTAAAATTTTCAGTGTTGTTTACTGAGACTGAAAGCTTCGCCAATTGAGAGTGAAGTGGCACTACAGCAATTCAGAGTGACAGCACTGAAAATACTCAGAATTATAGTCTATAGCATAGAGTAGACTATATTTTCTTATACTTGACACTGAATAAGAGCCTTTTATGAGATGTGGAGGTTTAATGATGTGATGCCTAGTCCCATTAGGGTGACATACACAACCAGTGTATGTCACCATCAACTATTGTCTATTCTCTTTCCATGTGCAATGTACTACATTTTGTTTGTGCACAAACAGCAAAGTTAACAGGTTTGGCTCAGAGTAGTGTGATAACTAGACGGTCTCCTGGCACACAGGTTTTAGTTAAAGCTACTGAAGATGGAAAGACTGTGAAAGCATTGCAAGCTAGTAAAAGGGATATGTCTGGCCCTTGCAAATTTGCTGTCATTGAAGCTGTATTTCTTCTTCTTTTTTACCTCAGTCCATCTTCTTTTTTATTTGAAAAAGAAGGGCTTTCATAAACATGATATTTATCTGCCTAGAACTATCTACTAGTTTTACCGTCTTTTTTTTTTTAGCAAATTTGTCAAAGAAGAGCACTCATGAATGTTATAGAGGGAAAAAATAATTTCTATAAGAATTCATTGTGGAGGCACTGTTACAGGTTATTTAAAGTACATGCATATATTAAAAATTGCGATTTCAATGCTAATAACACTATGTGTGCAGGTATATTCCCTACTTGAGTCAAAATGTCAGTAAGATTTAATAAGAGAAAGCCTGTAATCATGAGCAGTGATCTACACCAGGAAATTATTGTCACTAATGATGTGTGGCAACAAAACCACACTTTTCTATATAGATATCCCATAGGCTGTAAATTCAAATGTTTACTTTTTGAATGACAGCGATCAGAGTCACCTCACAGTGTTCATTAAAACTCTGAGGGCCATGACCCACCACTCTGTAGCTGCAGCAACAAACAAGTATGCAGCTGTTTCAGAATACCTCGTGCAGCAGGTAAATACACCTCCACATTGCTACTATTAGTATAACTTGCAGTTACTCATGTAAACTCTGGTCAGACCTTTTAGGTACACCACAGTAACATTATTGTGTGCATTACGACACCCTACTTTAAACATTCTCATATGAAATGTACACTAAGAGGAATTAAATATTTATTCTATGATTCTCCTACTCCTCAGCATAGAAATAGCATTTTGAAATTTACAGCTATAAAAGTCAGATGAACAGAAACACTATCTTCAGGAAGCACAGTTATTCAAATATGGTGAAGCAGTTCCCATTTAAAAATGTATTATAATTTTTTTGTCTTTTCCTACAATAGGACATTTTTGGTAGCAAAAGAGAGCTTCATCCAGCAAAGAAAATAAATATCAATTAAGAATATGAATACAGCACTTTTGGCTTTGCGAACACTCAACCAAAGGACACAGTTTGTACCAGCAGCTGTTGAAGCATCTTTCCTGGTCACCTTGCATTTTACAAGGACAGACTTTCAACTGAGACTGAGGTGGACCATCAGCAACAGACTGTGAAAGAGCAGAAAATTGCAAAAGAATATATATATATATATATATATATATATATATATATATATATATATATATATATATATATATATATATATATATATATATATACAGAAAATATTGAATACAAAGTTAGTGACCAGTATGAGAAATTATAAGTATTTGGCTGAAAAGTCCTTATTTTACTGTGTTGTGTATGTAAAAATGAAATATTCATATATCCCATGAGGTCCAGATGGTGTAACTTGTCATCAGCATAAGGTATTGCTATAACTTCAGAATTATTTTCCTCACTACATCTATGGCCTGAAGATGATACAATTTATAGCTATTAGCATATTAATTACCTACTGGTATTACACAACTTCATTTTGTTTCAAAACATTTTTTTCATTGTTTGTAAATTAATAGGTTACACTTTGATAGCATAGGCTAGTTTTATCAATTGTTGGCCAACATAAGAATAAAAAAAATATTTTAAGTAATTTAAAAGAGGTAGATTGTTAATTGACATAATTTCAAATATCATGATGAGCAGATGGGGTTTTGAACACTGTAGACTGCTTCAGCGAAGTTGATGCTCCTACAAAGAGAGGTATCAGTAAACATTTTGCTTTTGAAATGAGGAGATTACATTTCTCTCGCTCTAATATTTTCTTTAAATTGTATTCTTTTCAAGTCATATACCAGGAAACATGCGTAACTAGCCAGTCTTAAATTTTAATGTAACTTTACAGGCTGGATTTAAGTTTATCTTAGACAGAGACAAACTATGTAAACATGACACACCATGCTGGGTAGAGGAAGCTGACTGTTCTTTACCACTATTACTACCCTTAAAAAGCTGACTGGACTGGCCTTTTTCACTGCTGCTACTGATCCCAACAGACTTAAGATGACTAGCAGTGGCTGACTCTGAAAATTCTTTTCTCGGAGAAGCTTTCAATATCTGTGTCTTTTTTATGTCTATTGTTAATTGTCCCAAGGGAAATGATAGCACTATATCAAAAGTGCATAGTAATGATATCAGTTCCTAAAAGGGTTATTTTTATCTCAGAATCTTTGTTTGAAATAACAATTAAAGTAAGTGGAGAAAAAAAAGTATTCAGTTAATGTAAAAAAAAGAGCTCTGTGTACAGTACAATATTCATAGTACAGTAAAATATGTTCCTATATGTTTGAAAGATTAATCTTGACATCTTCAAACATGCTTACAGTCATTATGCCTGTCCGTAAACTTTTCCTACAGAATTCTTTTTTGGGTTCTCCACATGGAATACTGCAAATTTTGAGATTGTATGTATAATTTTGACCCTGTGTAAATTCTAGTTTTTAAAATCATTAAAATGGGAACTTGGGTCATTATTCCACCCATAAGTAACGGGTCAAATACACCATTAAAAGCCCAAGTTAATAAGACATTCATGCCCATGATTAATATATTTAAAACACAGACCAGAATTGTATGTGTTATAAACTGTCAATTAAATTAAATAAGAATAAAATATTATTCTTATTAAAGAAGACTTAACATAAAAAAACACCTTAAATTTTAAGGTCTACAAAAATATTCCTTGTGAAGGTCCACAACCAAAAATCAGTCATTCAAAGTGCAAAAAAATATATAAAAATCCCACAAAATAATTGGGACTTTTGGTTAATATTTGATGTCATGTTGTGGCTTTAATTTTAGCTGAAAATGGCAGTTCTTTTGGAAAGATGCAGGCCTGCCAGTGCTCCACACGCCTTCACCTTGTTAACGAACACTGTCTTTGTTGTGTTGCTTGTGAAGTTGCTGTGACACACTGTTGTCTCTTGGAGAGAGGTGATTCTTCGTTTCTTCTGACAACAACACAAACAAAAGAAACAAAGAAAACTAACTGTGTAAATTGCTGCCCGCTCCAGGTCTTTTCATGCAGGAGAACTGTACAAAAAGATACAACACAGCAGTGCTGTCATTTTTGCAGGCCCAATTTGAACTCCTGTACATCTGGACATACCTGACAATAAGACTTACAGAGAAAAAAAAAAAGACACACACACATACCATGTGACCTGTTACATATTTATTTTTAAGAGATATAGAGATGCACATCACTCAACTCCAGAATATCAGGTATATTTGACATAGTGGTTTAAATTTATTTAATAAAATGTGTATTTTACAAAGATGATAAAGACGACAGGCTAGGATCAGAGGGCTAAAAAGAATGTATACTTGTGTGTTTGTTTAACAGGGTGGGTGGTGGCCAAGAAGAGTGATGAGAAAGGGGCCTTACTTTAATCACAGGACATTTATCCTGGTTACAGTAAGTTATTCATACCAAATGAGCCTACCTTTGTATGTCATTTATCATACCAATAAAAAAGCAAAACTTTCTCAGGTTTGAAGAGTGTGATCTGGGTTGCACTTCTTTGTGCACTTATCCTCTCTTTGCACCCATAACGCTCAACTCCAACACAGTTCGCAGGAGAATTACCTTGCCAGTAGAGATGTCTACAGAAAGTTTCAGTGAAGGCCTTTCACAGATACTCCTGAGTGAAACTGAAGTATTTACAAATACCTTGTTGACTGCACTACCCATGTCTGATGACCACAATGTTTCCAGGAAGAACAGAAGTAAGACAAGCTAACAACATTTCAGCTGTTGTTAATTGTCGAAACTAGAAAGTAAAAATACAGTGCTGTGAAAAATGATTTGTCCCCTGACAGATTTCTTCTGGTTTTGCTATTTTGTCACATGTATATATTTCAAAATATCAAACACATTTTTATATCAGATAAAGATAAATTGAGTAAATACAAAAAGCAGTTTTATAACAATAATATATTTTAACGACGATGTCATTGAAAAAGGAAAAGAGATCTACCCAAACCAACCTGGTGCTGTGTGGAAATATATTTGTTTCCCTGATTAAATCATGAATAAATTGTGATTGACCCTATGTTTTGGTTGAATTTCACTCATCATACGCAGCCCAGATTAATTGTAAACCTGTAGAATCAAGAAATCAATTAACTGGCACCTGTCTGACAATTTGAAGTAGGCTAAAAGAGCTGGAAAAGCAAAACATGATGAGTCTATATAAAGAAATTTAAGAAAATACGTCAAATAAAATGATTAACATCTATCAGTCAAGAGTTACAAAGCTGTTCCTATGGTTTTGGGACTACTATGAACCACAGTGAGATCCATTATCCACAAACGGAGGAAACATGAAACAGTGGTGAACCTTCCCAGGGATGTGTGTCCAATTAAAATATTAAAATAACAGCAAGAGAGCACTGATGACCCATCCAGACAGTCATGAAAGAACCCAGAACAACATTTAAAGCTATCCAGTCTTCACTTGCATCAGTTTAGATCAGTGTTTGTTATTTAACTATAGGAACAAAACTGGACACAAATAGCATCCATGGGAGAGTCTCACGGCCAAAATGATAGCTGTATCAAAAAGAACATAAAGACCTGCCTTGCATTTCCCAAAAAAAACATTTTGATGATCCCCAAGAATTTGGGAAAATATTCTGTGGACTAAGAAAACAAAAGGGGGACTTTTTGAAAGTTGTGTGTTGTGTGTCCCTTTACATACAAACTAACACAGATTTTCAGAAAAGGAACATTATACTAGCAAACAAATATGGTGGTGTGATCCTTGGGGGTCAGTTATTGCAAACAGCTGTTGTTGCCAAGGGTGTCATAGCTAGGTATTATGTGTAGGGGACAATTACTTTTTCACATAAAGCCAAGTTGGTTGGTTTTTCCCCTAATAAATGAAATGATCATTTTAAAATCACCTTTTCAATTTATTCTGATTATCTTTGTCTGATCTTAAAATTTATTTGAGAATCTAGAATAAAATAACAATACTAAAATAACAGCACTCTAGGATAATGTCTCCCACCCCATGCATGAAGCTGTTGCTGAGCTAGAGAGCTCCTTCAGCGATAGACTGCTGCATCCTAAGTGCACAAAGGAATGTTATTGTAGATCCTTCCTCCCAGCAGCTTTTAGACTCTACAGCCATCACTGTTCCCAACATTAAGTCTTTAAACAAATGCTGGTATTTGCATAGTCGTTTGCATAATTTTACTAATTTTAAACAACATTTCTGTTGATATCTTCACACTTTTGTTGTTGCACAGTTTTTATTGTCACTTATTGTAAATAGTCTTATTTTTAATGCTCAAATACACATGCACATTTTATAAATTTTTTTAAATTAACCTCCTCAGTTGCACATTCCTTTGGATCACAGTACACTATTTTTAATAACTGCACAGTATTTATGTTGAAATTTTGCCCTTTTTTGTACACTATGTTATTCTTTATTCTGTTTTTGTATATTTTTTAATATTTTTATCTTTGTGTCAATCTAGATGCTTTGAGTGCCTGTCGCTTTGCTGCTGTTATACCAGAATTTCCTCACTGTGGGACAATAAAGGATTTTTCTATTCTATTCTATTCTAAAACATGTAAGTGTAAGAAAATAAGCAAGACCAGAAGAAATCTATGAGGGCACAAATACATTTTCACTGCGCTTTATGATACAGGGGAATGTGCTTACAATCTCTGTTTCTAAAATCCCCTACTCCTACTTCTTTTCAGAGCCAATGATCGTTGATGTTTTCCATTAAGAAAAGTAAAACTGAATGCAGAAACACACTGTATTGATTCAGTGTAGAAATCTTTGATTTAATCGGCCTGTAGTCTGACTCTAGCAGTTATTATTCCAAAGCTCTGAAATAATAACCTGGAGAGTAGCTGTGTAGTTAATAGCAGTGCTTTATCTTAGGGCAGTCATATGGGCTACAACAAGACCAGCATTAGCCCTCTTCTTTCTCTTTGTGATATAGTCTGCTGAGTTTCCAGAAACTACTCAACATGCCCAGCTTCACCCCACTGAGATCAAACACTCCTAAGAACTATAGAAGTGTGCATTTTAGCTAATCTTCTGATAACTCTGATTAACTCCAAGCTACAAAATTGTTGTAGCATATGTTCAGTCATGTGAAAAAACTATTTGCTTCCTTACAAATTTCTTCAGTTTTTCTGTTTTTGTCATGCTTAAATGTTTCAGATAATCAAACTAATTTAACTATTAGGTAAAGATAACCTGAATAACCTGATTTCATTAATTTAAAGAAAACAAGGTTTCCAAACCAACCTGGCTCTATGTGAAAAAGTAAATTCCCCCTTCACCTAATGCTTCGTTGTGCCACGCTTAGCAGCAACAACAGACATCAAGAGTTCGTGATAACTGGCAAAGAGTCGTTAACACCACCGATGAAGAATTTTTGAATAATTTTGTGTTATTTTGGGGAGGGGTAGGTGTTATTCAGAGGTGAACTTGCTGTTGTGCTTTAGATCATTGTCCTCCATTGTCATGCTGCATAACCAAAGTGTGATTGGACTTAAGTTCCTGTACTGGTAGCTGGACATTCTCATGCAGGATTTTCCAGTAGAAAGGAAAATTCATGATTCCATCGATTATGGCAAATAATCCATGTCGTAAGGAAACAAAGCAGCCTGAAACCCTCACACTACCACCACCATGTTTGACTTTCAGTATGATGGTCTGTTTCTGAAATGTGTCAGCTTTAGGTCAGCATGACACACATTTTCCAAAGAGTTCTATCTTTGTGTCATCAGTTTGCAAAATATTTTCCCAAAATTCCTAAAAGATCTTTTTTGGCAAATGTGAGATGGGCTTTTATCTTCTTTTTGGTCAGCAGTGGATTTGGCCTTGGATGTCTCTCATGGATGCCATTTTGCCAAGTCTCTATCTTATCACTAAATCATGAGAACTGGCCTAAACTGCAGCGAGTGAGTCCTGTTGTGCTTTAGATGTTGTTCTTGGACCTCCTGGTTGAATTGTCAATGTGTTCTTAGTATAATTTTGGTTGACTGGACTCTTCTGGGAAGGGTCACCACTTCTGCATTTTTCCCCAGTTGTGCATTATGACTCTCACTTTGGTTTGCTGGTGTACCAAAAGCCAGTGAAACAACTTTACAACCTCTTCCAGACAGATCTGACCAAGGGCTGACTAACTGAGAGATGTTTAGGCTGGATAATTCATCAGTGAACAAGGAGCAGGTGGTTGATTATAAATGTCCAGCTGTGTGAGAAGTCAACTAACTGAAGTTGAACTGAGGAACTGGGAGAAATGGCTGATGGAACACAAAAGGAACCAGAGTGCAAAACATATATACATATGAAATACTAAAGTACAGAACAAAATCACATGAAATTTTAAACTAACGATTGAACTTAATAGGAAAAAGAAAAGAGTGACAAATACCAAAATAAAGCAAAACACAAAACCAATATCCCAAACTGTCAGAACCTGGGTGGTTTTGGGTTGTTTTGAGGTTTATTCTTCTGACTCTAGTTTTTGATTATTGTTATCCTGTGTTTCTTATGTTGATTAGATCAGTCTTGTTTCTGTTTAACTTTAAGACAGTTTTTTCTTAGTTATTCTAGTTTAAATATATTTATCAATTCCTGTCTCTAGTAATCCTCTGTTACTGTTAGATTCATTTTCTTTGCTCCCTTGTTTACTCTCCCTTGCCCCCTGTTGCCATTCTCTCTCTCTCCGCAGTCTCCTATTAGCTCCTTCCTTATACCTGCAAACTGTTAGCCAATCAGCCCCAGTCCATTGTTGTAGCATTCACACTCCTAGTATTTAAGCTCCTTTCTTGCTCTCACTCCTTGCTCGTTCCTCCTGTTGTTTCCCTGTTACTTACCCAGTTTCTTCCCCATTGTACTCTGCTGTTTTTGCTCCTTGGAGTCCTGTTTTTGTTCTGCTCTGGCTCCCTGCATTCCCCATGATTTTATTAAATCTTCAAAAACTACTCTGCCTCTTTGCATTTGGGTTCACAGCTACCACTACACATCATGACACAAACATTATAATACTTGCTTTTTGAGATCTTACAGGCATCAGAGATGTTCTATTAAAATTGCTTATTACATCTGTAGGTCAGGCAATAATCAGTCATGGGGTTGGACTGTGAAATTGAGCTCAGCTTTCTAAAAAATGTCGTTTCATCACAATTAATTCATCATTTACCAAGGGGGGTAATTATGTTTTCACACAGGGCCTGGTTTATACAATGTTAAATAAAGTTTGAGTGACAAAAAAGCAAAAACAGAAGAAATCTGTATGAGGGAAACATTTGAGCACACTGTACATTATAATGTACCTTTCAATTATACTTTTGATCATTATCCAGTGTACAATGATATTGTTAACCTCATGAAAAGTTATGTTAGAAAATAAGACATGCAGCAGAATGAATATTCAAAGTGCTTTGCTTTAAGGCTCACAGAAATAAAAAAGACATGTACAAAAATGTAATCAAATAAATCACAAACCACTAAATGCTTCAAATGAATGAAGTCATCAATAGGGCCAACATGATGTTGATCACATCCCAGCTTCATTTCTGCTAACAAGGACACATTGATTTGTTTATAAGAATGTGGAAGCCCAGTCCTTCTAGCAGTAACTTGCTTCAGAACATTCCAGTTGTAAATTAAGAGGAAATGCACTCCAGAGTTGGGTATGGGTCGATAACTTCAAAGTTGTTGACAAATCAATACTGTTGACGGCTAATTTTTCAACTTTTCATCAAGCATTTCCTATCATCCTGTGGCCAATGTCTCACTGCAGATGTTGTGGGTTGATTGTTTTAGGTGACATGCTTGCTACTGTATGTACAATAGTACAATAATAATGTCTACATTTGTTGTATATCTTTAATAAAGAAAGTTATTTGATTCCAAGTAAAGAGCAAAAATTAACCTTATTTTATCAGGAAACAAAATATATAAACAAAAATGTGTTTTCTAGCTGAAAAAAGTTATGACACCCTACTCCGTAATACCCAGTGTTAACCTCTGAAACAACTTCAGTAAGATGCTTCCTGTTGCCATTGACCAGTTTTTGACATTGATCTTAAAGTCTTGGCTCTCACTTTCAAGGTTCTGGTTCAGCTTTAATCTTTTTACAGATGATCTTACATTTTATTTAACTACCCTTTGATTTGAAGTAAAATTTATGGTGGATTCTATAATGGTTAGCTGGCCAGAAATCAAATTCTTTTTCTACATTCACCCTGGCAAACTTCAAGGTGGCCTTTGTATTTTTTCTTTGAAAACAAATGTTTCTTCCTTCCACACTTTCCAGTGAAGTTAAGAAGAACCTCTGCTGTCTCATTCTGGTTGTACTGGTGTGCACTATTATATCAGCATTAGCAAGAGCCTTTTGTAGATCCCATGATGACAGGTTTAGTTTTTGATTTCTTTTAAAAAGGGACACGACACATCATGTAAAATCCACTTTTTAGCCCTTAAATACATTTTGTTTTGTACTTAGAGTCTCTAGGAGTGCAGAAAAGTTGAATTTGGTCTCTCCCAGTGTTGTGTGGATATCTTTATATTCTGTTTGGGTCATATTTTTTTTCAACCTGTTCAGTTTTCTTTATTCCCGATTACGTTTTTTGAACGTCACAGTATTTGCTGAAGAACTGCAAAAAAAAAAAAAAAGGTCACAGACTTCTGGCTAACCAATTTCGTGATTTTGCCATTTTTATTTCTTGCAGTGATTTTGTAGTCCAAATTTAAGGATGCCGAAGCTACAAGTGGATAAGTCAAAATGTTTAGTTGTTGGACGTATTAATCCACACAATTCATTACACCATACCCAAACATGACAACCTCTTCAAAGTGCCTTAGCATTTTATTTTTCTTGCTAATGTACCCACATCAATGGAGAATATCCTCTTCGTTTGCACAAAGTACTTCAATGACAAGTGCTTCATCAACCACTCCCAGTATCAAGAAGGATTTGCCGAAAGACTTCGTCTGATTGAAGGGTAAGTTCCTTCTGTCTATGGAAATGATGAACTCAGCAAAGCGGTAAGCTGCAAAAAAATGCTAAAATGACAACAAACTTTATTTTAAACATGAATTTATTGTTTGTTGATATGACGGCCATTGTTTTGATAGTAGTAGCATTATGCCTTCTGCTTATATTAGCACTGTGTGCTTGCTTTTAGCTCATTGAGGACATAACCATACTGCATGTTTTGCATAGTATTATTACATAAACAGTTTGTCGTTGTTTTTGGAGAACAATGCGTTCAGCGACATTCTTGGCGCTAGTGCTAGCTAACTCATTTAGTAATTTAAGACCATGTTTACAAGACATGTATGTTCATATGGTCAGATTTATAGTTTCAAAAGCTATCTGACATGTAGTTTGTGTTAAAATATTGTTGACATCTTTTGATCAGTTTGGGAATAAAATGTTTCTGCGCCACTAGATAATTGCATCTCTGCTATCAAAAGAAGAAAAAAAATAGCTCCTCATTAGTATAGTGGTGAGTACCCCCGCCTGTCACACCGTACATGAAAAGGTAAACCATTCCAAAGTTTAGGAGCACAAACTGCAAAAGCCTCACCTCAGAATTTTAGCTTGGATCTAGGAACATTTAAGAGAAACTGGTTGGTTGACCGAAGAGCTCTTACTGGAGTGTGGGTGTGAAGAAGATCACAGGGATATGAAATTATTGTCCTTTTTAAAATTTTAAAAATAAGCAATACAATCTTAAAACCAGTCTTAAAATAAACAGGAAGCCAATTAAGAGAAGTCAGAACTGGAGATACATGCTTACAAAGAGAAGCCTGTGGAGCTACAATAATGAGAAATTCAGACCAAAGCATTGCAGTTCCACTTTATATAGACCACAACAGAATAATTTAAATCTGAAAAGGAAGGATTTAAAAGCATGATATGTCCACTTTAACATCTTGCAGCCTCCTTTTGGGGTGGAAACTTGCTTGGATATTTAGACATGTTGGAAGTAATTTTTTAATCTCCTCCATTTAGTTTTCAGACAGTTGAATGGCTGATTCCAATTCCCTTTGAGACCTCTTGAAATCACTTGCCAGACTAATAAATTGCTACAGTCTTCTTTCTGAAGAACTTAGACAGTTCTTTCAATCTCACCATGGTGTTCATTCTCGTTTCAACAGTCAGGACCACACCAAATCAAATTTAAAAGGTTTAAACAGGGCCAATATTTTTTAATTTGCTAAGTAAAGATCTTCTTCTCATGTTCCTGACTGAATATGCCTGTGTGGGATTTAATCCATTTTAAGTGGGAATAATTTGGGGGTTGTCTTAATTTATTCCTTGCATAATTTTATTATCTAATTTTACAAATGATTTTCAAGTTACATTTTGATTGTTTTCATGCTTGAACCTTTAAATGGTCAGATGCATTTCATGTCCAAAATCAAGAAATATCTAACAGACTGACATGGAAAAAAAGCATTACAAGTTAGCCAAGAACATAGTTACCAGTTATAATGCATTTGTTTCAAACTTTCAGGATTTTATGATTTCTGGTCCTGAAATATATTTGTTCTTTTAAAAAAAATTAAAATGTAAAGTTCCATCTCTGAAAAGGTAATGTTCCATTTTAAAGGGGCAGTATTATGTAAAATCTACTTTTTTGAGCTTTACATCATGTTATAATGTTACTCCCTCATCAAAAACCTGGAGTGTTGCCTAGATTCTTTCGTGCATGTTTGAGAAACCCTTTAGTCTCCCGCGGCAACCATTCAGCTGTGAAAACACTTTGGTGGGGACTGAGACGCAGCTCCTCCTCAGAGCTGCAGATTCTAAGCTTCCAAGCCTCTACCTCACAGAGCATCCCTCCCTGCGACTCCCCCAACCAGCTCCTTCAGACTAGCCAGCAGCAATTAGCAAACACCTGATGGAACTACGCATTTGCTGAGCTCATTATACCAGCTACTTCTCAGTGTAACGCTGGTAAAAAAAAAACAAAAAAAAAACGATGGTTTTTTTTTTTGGTCTTTTAAAATATTATTTATTGGTCTTTTAAAATATTATTTTAAAAGACCATTTTAAAGTTACAAAACTACATAAAATTGACACAAAACAACATCACAGTACTGCCAGACAAAAAGAAAAAAACACAATTAAACAATAAAAACAATGGCAATATATGCAACTGGACTTTGATGTCATATACTTATTAATTGGGATAACAATTATAATATATAAACGTTTTTTATAAACGTTTTTCCTAGCTCAAAGTACAGTGAGCATCAATCGATTAATACAGTAAATTATTTTTCCTGTGATGGTGGATCTCTTACAATACACATACAGCACGTTGTTTCCACTCTGCTAGGAGGATTAATGGTAATCATAAACATGAGTTTGTCCCATGAAGGACACTGGTAGACGAAACCTGTTTAAGATGTCAGTGTTCGCTTCAGAAATCTAATTACCCCCTATAAGATAACACATTTTTTCCCCTACTTGGCATTCAAGGAGATGCCTCATTGTCCTTTCAAACTGTAAATTGTGAATACTAATTAAATTATCATCATAATATTGCAAGGGCAGTTTTCAGCATTCCATTCATAACATTCGTTACCAGCAGCATCAGCAGAAAGGATGAGCACATTTCAGTCGTCTCTTGTGTTTGATACAGGAAATAGAGATGCTGAGGCGTGACTTGGCATAAAACTGGTTTTCACAAAAGATTTTGCAAATTGTAAGTCAACGTTTCATCAGTTAGTCTTTTTTCCTTAGCAGCAAATTCTGGAAAAGGACAACAAAGGTGTTTGGCTTTTTAGCTCAACATTTGTATGAGAAGACAGATGAAAAGAAATGAGAGGCAGAGAGATGTGTTTCTCTGCTGGTCTGACAAACTGCCATAATTATCTCAGTCATAATAAAAAATAGCTCTTAGAATTTGTAATCTGCGATTAAACTTTAGAAATAACACACCCCAAAGATCAGTTGTTCTAATCCTATCAGTAATTATACACCTTGCAAAAAGGTTGTTTTCTGATCATAGATTGCCGAAAATGTGCAACTCGTAAAATCTAATTGATTGTTGTGGAATTGCATGAGATCAAAACTTTTCAGTTCTGTTAAGTTAAAGGCACCTTGATAGAGAAATGTCAGTAGTTTTAAGATTTTTGATACTTGCTTTGCTTTGCAAAGTTATTAATACATATTAAACTTTTTGACATTTTCTCATGTGAAAACCCCAAATTTCAATATATTTTGAGTTTTTGCGACATACCAAGCCAAAGTAATGTATAACTGTGCAATGAATTGATAAAGATACACAGTTTTGAGATCTTTCTTATCTGAGAACTGTTATGCAAATGTGCTAAGCCCCCTTAAAGGCTTCCAATACTTCATCCAAAGTGCCTAAATCAGCTCTCATTGATGTAGACATGCGACGAAAATTGTGTCTTTTTGTTCGCAGAGAGCCATCTGACTCCCACACTCGACACAAGGCCCTGATCGAACCATTTCAACAGAGCTCTGTGCGAAGTGATGTCTGATTGGTCAGAAGTTTGTTGTCGTATTTTAGGCAGAAATGTGCTCGGACAGCAATGTTGATATTCCTCTTCAACTAGCCCGCTTCCACTTTTTGTTGACACTGTTTTTGTGACACGATGAGGAATTATGTACATTATGTATGGATCTTCTTTAAATAACTACTATAACGATAAGACTGACAAATGGCTAAAAACTCCTGGATGGAAATTACAACCATGTTCATGGATGAGGCTGTCTGCAGAAAGGTGTGGCGCTGTCTCTTTGACCGTTTCATAAAAGCAAAACAGAGAATGCAGGGCGGGAGCGGAAACTTCCGCGGGTAGAAGCGTGACGTATACTGAAGCAGGAGGGGTGTCCTTCAGGTGGTCTGTACCATTGTATAAAAGATGTGTGCGAATATGCAACCACATGACTGTGCATCGACTGTTCAGCTTTGGATGAAGTATGTGGGAGCTTTAACTCAGATACCTCAGAAACAAAATCCAGGGCAACCAATTCCCTTTAGAAGCCCCTAATTAGTAAAAAGAGGGCACTTATGTGCAATTTAATGCAAATACATCTGTTTTGTGAAGGGCTTAGAGGTTTGTTAGAAAACACTAGTGAACAAACAGCATCATGAAAACCAAGGAATACCGTAAACTTGGTCAGTAATAAAGTTATGGAGACATTTAAAGCAGGGTTCAGTTGTAAAACAATATTACAAGCTTCAAAGTTATGACAGAGCACTTCTTAATCCATCATCTAAAAACAGAAATGATGTGGTACTACTACAAACCTACTAAAATATTGCCATCTACTAAACTGACAGTCTTGGCAAGGAGATCAATTAATCAGAAAAGCTAAAAGTTATATCATGACTTTAGATGAGCTAAAGCTAAAAGGACAATGGTAATTCTGGAATGGCTTTCTGTCCACAGTGTACAGAACAACTGTAACTTCACAAATCTGGTCTTTATTGACCCTTTGCAACTATGTCACTTAATCATGCAAGGTTCCATGATGAACTTCGGAAGTAAGGGACGACAGCATTGAATGGAGTGACTGAGATTGTTTTCCCAAGTTGTTTTTGCCAGTGAAGCCATGGCTTCTACTTGTTTAAGTTGAGTCAATTTGTCTGTGAAAGTATCACACCTCATTGGGGCTTAGACAGTGTTATTTACAAAAGTTAGAAATAGTTAGCTTAGAAACTGACCCACTTGTGACATGTATTTGATCAAATCAATGACTGCCTGAATACATGGCCTTCCCCCTTACACTTGAGCAGACTGAAAAGCATACAAAGGTCTAGATGCTTACCAGTTTTTTTCATATATGCTAAGCTACAGAATGGTGGGCCATTTTTTCCATTGTTAATCATGATGAGACACGTACCTTCTCCATAATGCAATATTTAATTGCATCTTACTAATCTTACTTACTTATAAAGTGTATGAATGTTAATCTTCTTACCCTGTAAAAAGTTTTCGCTGCACTGAAATCAACTAATCAAAAGCAATATTAGGTGACCAACTGTCTGTTTTTTGATAAGCTTTACAGGAAGGCATAAGTTGTTTTGACATCCATCATGGCGGAGTGGGCCACTTTCTAAAGAGTGTGACGTCACATGCAAAGGGTCAATAGAAGAGTGGACAAATTCTTGAATTGTTAAAAGAAATCCATATGAAGTCATGTTTGCATTTTACTACTAACTATGTAGTGGAGATAGAAAGCATGTGAGACAAGGTGTTCTGGTAAGATGAGACCCAAATTAGCCTTAAGCAATGTAGGCCAAAATGATTATGTGTGGAGGTAAACTAACATCCTAGTTAAACATGGTGGTAGCAGCATCATGCTGCTACCACCATGATGCTATTTCCCCATCTTAAGTTGATGGGGAAATAGCTAGACCTAGGTACACCAAAAGACCGGTGACTGGGCTTGAGGTTCACTTTTCAGCAGGAAGTTGGCCATAAACTTTAAGCTAAAATCAAATGGTTTAATTTGAAGCAACCAGGGGTCCTCAAATCCAGGCCTTGGGGGTCAATCTCCTGCAACTTTTAGATGTGTCTCTGGTTCAATACAACTGACTCAAATGGCAGAATTACCTCTTCAGTATGCAGACAAGTTTTCCAGAGTCCTGGTAGGAGAGAGGGAAGTCTGGGTCTCCCTGCTCAGGCTTCTGCCCCCCCCGACCTGACCTCGGATAAGCGGAAAACAATGGATGGATGGATGGATAGATGGACACAGGCCCTCTTGGCCTGGATTTGAGGGCCTCTGGCCTAGACCTAAATTTAACTGTGGCAGTAGCGAAAAAGAATTATATTCACAGACACTCCCCATCCAGTCTGACTGAGCTTTGATGATTTTGCAAAAAGGAATGGGCCATTATTTCATTCTATAGATGTGCTAAGTTGGTAGAAGTATCTCCCTAAAAGACTCACAGCCATATTTTCAGTAAAATATGGTTTGAGAAATGATTATATCTAAAGGAATGAATGCAAATGCACATCACTCTTTTATTTTATAAATAAATAAATAAATCTCATCACTCTTTTATAAATAAAAGAGTGATGAGATTTACCCTGAGATTTTAAAGGGGGGGATTATGTATTTTCCAGGCACATAATGTCATTTTATTCCATTATCAGGTTAGCTTTAGTTGTTTTGAAAATGCTATATATATCAAAAACAACTTAAAAGAAATTTGACTTCACATCATAGCAGTATCTGATGCCTTGAACTTAGCCTCTGTCTATTAAAGAACCTTCTACACTTTCCAGCACTCCCCCTTCATCACATCATCACAACAATACTTCTCCATGCCGTCCACTCATGCCATTTACAGACATTCTTAGGAGTTTGTTTAAGCTCAGCAGATGCGCAGTTCCACCAAGTGTTTCCTAATTGCTGCTGCAGTTAGTGTGGCGGAGCTGCATGGTGGAGGCCCGAGAGAGGGTTGCTCTGTGGAGCGGGAGCTCTACTGGGGACTGAAGCTCCAAGGTGGAGCTTTGGGTAAATAGGCGGCGCATTGTATGAGTAGGCATTAAGGCACCCCCAAATGGCTGCCACTGAAGATTCAAGGATTGCTCAAACCTGTATGAATGAGTCAAAGTAACCTCCCAGCTCCCAGGTATGTCTTTGCTTTGAGGGAATAACATTATATATTTATATCATGTTTTATAACATGATATAAAACTCAAAAAAGTCGATTTTGCATGATACCACCTTTAACATTTTGAAAACCATATCTCATTTTTTCTTTACACTTCATGATTGTGTACTGTTAAATGTTGGTCTATCACTAAAAATCCCAATAAATAGGACATTTGTAGTGGACAAAAGGTGAAAAAGTTCAATACTTCAGGAACCTCTACATAGGTTAACTTATAAAGTTGCAGTGTGGAAGCCGACAAAAGCCAAATCTAAAATTGCTAACAGTGGAGCACATGTAACAGAAAAATGTAAATCTCAGCTGGAAACCTATTTTACTCTTGCAGCATATTTTAATATTCAAACATGGTACAATGTACAAATGAGATGTTATACTTGTTCTAACTTTTTGACTTTGTATAGAAGGTTTGATAAGTACAAGTGCTTTTAAATTTCATCTGACTGTCACTCCGTGACATATTTCCTATTTCTCTTTTTATTTTTTGCAAAACCATATACCTTTCTCTGTGCTTCCGTCTCCATAAATAAAAGCGATCGAACAACTAAAAATGGCACTGTTGAATCTTGTATTTCAGAGTGAGAAGTGAAACAGGCAAAAACTTAAGAAGAAAAAAAAAATCTCGGCTCCACAGGCTCTTCCAGAGCGTGAGCAGCGTAAGCTTGTCAGGAGTGAAGCGACTCATCTGCTGACTGCCTCTCTCCACCTCACTGCCACCTTGTTTAGCCTGATCCGCCAATCTTCAGCAAACTAATGCAAGATGACACTTTGTCACCAGAATCCTAAACTCTACCCACAATACAATTTGTCATCACATTCAGGGGCCCATGACATTCATGAGAGCCTCTCTGTCATTATCAATTTCAGTCTTACTTTAAGGGGTCTGAGCCCTGGCATCCTCACTAACAGATGCTTAAATAGTATCCCTAAGGTTCATTGTCAATGTAAGCCAAAACTCCTTATTGCTCTGTCTTAGAGCTTATTTACATAATATCTACATGTCATTGCAGTTTTTATGTTTTTATTACTAAAATGGAAAGTGTAATCATAAGCAAAAGAAAATGAAAATATGGATGTCATTTATAACTGAACTATAGAACTAAAACTTTAAAACAGAAACCACCACTTAATGGGATGCCTGTCCTGTTTGGCCCTAAAGGCAGAAGTGAAAAACAGGCATAATGATCCGTATCTGGGAAGTAATTTCTGACCCTTAAGAAGATGGTGTAAACTGAGTACAATGACATAACCAGTTCAGTTTCTGACCTTGCAGCTATTGTGCAAACCTTTACACAACTTGTTCGCTGTATAATTAAACAAAATCAAGAAAGTTTAAGTTGAAGGTTGATGTAACCTTTTCATGTGCAAGACTGGGCAATCTGTCTTAATCTAGGGGGGTGTAATGCTATGTTAACCTACTCAGATTGCATCACATTTAATACTGCTATATCTACTGTTTGCAATCTAGCTGCACTTCAAGGCAATGTAATGAAACGAACATGAACCTTAATTTAAAGTTGACTGGAACTCTGCATGTTGAGAGGCCAGCACTCTGAGTGAGTGTACTTTGGACCTTGCTAAATTAACCTTGTCAACTTGGATTAGGGTAATTATATCTGGGACATGTATGGAGATACCAGCTCATTGAAATCAATATGACTTTAAAGGTGAAGCCCAAAAAATCCCCCTGTGTAAGATACCACTTTTCACACCGATCTTTTAATTTTTAGAAAGTTTCCCAATTTATTTATATTCTCATTTTTTACATGTATAACAGTCAGAAAGCAGCTCTGCCAAAAGAAATACTTTGTCAGCAACCTGATTGCAGTTATATGCAAGAGTGATGCCAAAGCTGGAGCAAATTAGCGAGCTCAGCCATGAGATAGGCAAAAATAGTAGGCACTATATAAAAAATACCATGTGGAAAATCAACGCTTCAGGAATGACAGTTTTTCTGCACAATTATTGAAAATTCTTTGTTTGTTTATTTTGCTCAGTGTCTTTCAGGTGGCTTCTCCTTTGATTTGTTCATTTGCACACAATTGTATTTACAAACAGCTAAGAAAAGCACCACACCATCATAATTATAACTGAATACATCAGCAGATGGTCATTATTGTAATCTTTGACTTCAAGGGGCAAGGGACAATTCACAGTTACACACACACACACACACACACACACACACACACACACACACACATATATATATATATAATAAAGCAAAGCTGTTTACGTTACTTCTGAGTATCGATGTGGCTCTCAAGAACCTCAGGAGAACTTGTTAATTTCAGTCAAATATCCAGCCAGCCAATTATAACTTGGTCATCAAAGCTGTTTATGGTTTAACAGAACATGTCCTTGCTTGAAGATTTAAAAGTTTAAATCTTTAAATCTTGAAGATTAAATTTTTTAAAGTTTATGACAAAATGTTAGGGCTCTGATGTTTTTAGTGAAGGGCTTCTTGAGCTGTAGATTTCCACCACTGGCAGCTCTGGAAAAAAAATCTCAAGGTGACTTCACTTCACATAGTTTATAGTTGAGCCATTTTGTAACAACAATATATCACCAGGCAACAGACCTAGAAAAGTATTGTACAATACAAGTCCAAAGCCAGGGACGGGTGGCTAAGTGGAACAAAAAAGCTATTTATTCAACTGAAGATAAGTAGTGTGCTGCATTGTGACTAGGGTATAAAGTGCTAAATTTCTGAAGCAGGAAATTCCAAAACCTAAATTCTTTAGGTTTTGTCCACACATGATCAACTGAATTTACTCTGAAATGCTTTATGAGTTGGTCACAACAATGAAAGCAGAGGTTAGAAAAGCAAGTATTACAGAGTATAAGGGTCGGGCAAAGATTCTTTTTTCAAATACAGAAATAAAGTCATAATATTATGAGAACAAGGTCATAATATGTGAATAGTTGTTATGAGGAAAAAAGTCATTTTAATGAGAAAAGAAGCTTCAGTAGAGCTATCAAGATCTTACGAGAGCAGCTCAGCAAGTCTGTGGTTCTTTCTTTGAAATGGATTCAGTCGTTTGAACAATTGTTTCAAAGTCCTGCAGCTGATCATAATTTGATGCTATGTTGAAACATTAAATATTTCCTTATTTGTAAAATGAGATACAAACTATAACTTCACAAGATGCTCATCCTCATTTTAATACAGTTTGGTGTAGTGTTCTCATCAAATTATAACTTTATTCTCATATTAAAGACAAACAAACAAACAAAAAAACCTCATAGTCTGGCCCTAATATTCTGTTGTAAGCAAGTAACTGTAGCTCGCAGAAAGATGCCAGGAAATAAATGAAACCTATTTACTGTGAGTGCAAAATGTTATGCACTTTTCATCTCTTCTGACAAGCTGAAATATGAGCAAAATTGTTGCAAATTTTCCATAAAAAATGTTACAAAGGTATATCCCAGTTCAAAAACATTTTTGGCATTTTTTTAACAAACAAAATTCCTGATTTGTTGTTTTCAAAAAATGGCCTTAGTATAATTTTTCTGTACTTTCTTTTCTTTTCTGTACTTTATTGTATACTTTCTACTATACTTTATTGTTCGTCTGAGAAATATGCTTTAAACATAGGTATTTTATAAGTGTAAATCGAATCAAATGCCTGCTGTTGACAACACAACAAAACATCCATTGGTTAAAAAGTAATTAATACTCTGAGTATTTTTTGAGAAGAGTATTTTGTGCATTTACTTATTTTTTTTAGCACCAGTACTTTTACTTGTAATTAATTACAGCTTAAGCAACGTGACAGTACTTGTACTTGAGTACAAATTTTCAGTACTCTTTCCACCTCTGCAAACAGACTAACATTAGCCTATAGCATAAAAGCAGATTATGCCACAGGAAAACAGCAGACTCAAGACATAGATTTAATGACCAGCTGAATATTTTATGTTAAGTATATATGCTTAGAAACAAATGATAAAGCTATCCATATTTTAAGTGACATGTTATCAGGACTTTATGGTTTTCTTAACCCATGTTTATTTAAAGGTATTTTGCAGAACCTTTGGTTGGGACAAAATATCTGTCATCTTCAAAAAAGAGGAAGGATAGGAACAAGAATAGTAGGGACTGCACTGTCCTGAACGTCATTGATGAGTGAGTCGCAATACTGATGAACTGTGCTGTAATATTGGCCTGTAAGTTCGGTAGTTTGCAGGCATATGCTGTACGTGGCATTTATTTTGTTAATGTTATTCAGATGAAGCCTATACCAGGCCAACAAAACTTGACTGGGACATCCCTAGGCTGTGCATTGTTCATTGACCTGGGGTGGGGCCAGATAAGAAGCTTCATATTAGTCAGATTTATCAATTCCCAAATCACTTTTGATATGTGCTAGGGATCATTGTCCTGTTAAAGCACCTTACTGTGCCCAAGTTTTAACCATTTTAACCATCAACTTTAAATGAAAAGAAATTGGTTAGAATGTTCAAGAGTAACCTAAGGACCACCATCTGGCTGCTGCTATTGTTGTTGCCAACCCAACAAGATGGTTCACAATTTTTGATCCAGCTTCTGTCCCAACAGCATGTAAAGGAAACCCTTCATTTTATCCTTAGTTCATTTCTGTTTCCCCAAATTCATCTAGGTTACATATAGAGGAGCTGAATGTGAGAATGCAAATGTCTGTATCACTTACAATGCTATAAGATTTTTAATGCTTCGATTCCCTTGTGTACCGTCTGTGTAATGCTGGACTTAAGGCCATCTAAAAATATAGTGGGCAAATGCCCAGATAATGTATAGTAGGTGGTATCCAGTAACACATCCAAAATGAAACAAGGCCAAGCTCAAACCAAGGCTGTGAGATATGTTTTTTTTTTTTTTTTTTTTGAAAACAAGTAAACAATACAGGCTCAGTTTAAATTGTGAGCTTGGATCAAAGCATTGTGGAAACAAGTTGTGTACGACTGATTCATGTAATATCCCCCATCTCTGGTTCCAGAATCCCGCTGACACAGCAGCTGTGAGCAATACGTTGTGCTTGGGTGTTTGTGTGTTTGTGTGCCTGTGCAGGTGGTAAGAGAGAGGGGGACAGGAATGCCTGTGAGCTGAATAACAAATCTAGCATACTGCACACCTGAGGAGCTGTCATGGTCATAATCAGCCGTTTATAATGCATGGCAAAAGGAGGACAGGACTTCAAGGGAGGAAATGAGGGCATAGTTGGTTTCAAAGCTCTGTCTGTATTATATCCTTTTCTTTCTATGCCTTTTATTGCTGTATGCAGAATTGGGAAGGCAACTTCTTTCTATTTAATGTTTCCTCTCAATTTGAATTCTTTTTATTATTGCTTTGCTTTTTCAATCCCAGATGTCACATGCAGAAAACTGGATGGGAAGTTTCTTCCTCTCAACCTTCATCCTGCCACCTTTTTCACATCCCATCTGGCCCAGCAGGTTTGCATCCGGACATCTCCTCCAGAGTGTCCAAGGTGACACATGGCTACCCCAGCTCAGAAGATCTCATGCATCCTTGGAGCTCTGACAACTGGAAGGGGATCCTATTCTTTTTTTAATTTCCTTTTTACAATTGCATTAGAGTCCCTGTGTACTGGGTACAAATACTCTCTTGTACCTCCTTCACAGAATGTATGTTGTTCCAATGTGGTGCTAATCTATAGTTCTGCTGTGAGGGCCACAGCAGTGGCAGATTGACTGACTCCCAGCTCACTGACATAATCATTCATTGCTTGTATTGGGAGTTCTGTGTGTGTGTGTGTGTGTGTGTGCGCGCGCGTGTGTGTGCATAGCCGGAACAGGGCCTGTTAGACAGGCTGGCTGATAATTTTTTTTCTGCAGGATCAGCAGAGACATGGCCAAGCCAGCATCATTGGGAAATAAATCAATGAAACCCAATTAGACACCATGGAATGTGAGAGAGGAACTGTGTTGCTAAAAAAAATTCACATAATACAAAAAAGTATCATTTTAACATGTTTGATGAAAATAGTTAAAGGGCTTATATAATATTATTTACAGCTTTTCTTTTTCAGCTGTTTGCAGTATTGGAGTTCACAATAGTTATAATTGATTCCATGAACAAAATGAATGAATATATAAAACAGTGGAAAAGAAAAAAAAGTGGAGGCAGCCAAGAATTCCTAAGCTGGAAGTTACAGAAGCGTGGTGACACTGTTTGGAACACCTAACTCAGGCATTGATTCATAACATAATCTCCACCTAAGACAAAAATAGCTATAACAAAGACTCTAACTCAAATATGAGTTCATAAAGTGAAAATTTAAATTTATATATCCTATGAGTAGACATCGGTCAGCAGAAATGTTGTTTGATAGGCTGGTCAGCCTGTAATTTACCCAAATATCAAATAACCGCTTGTAAAAAAATATCATTCGAAACAGAAAAAGTACTGACAGCTATTTTTTGTTATATTTTCTGCTCTGGATCTGACCAGCATTGCTCTTTTAATATGCACAGACATGTATCAACACATCCCTCCCACCAACTGTGTGAGCACCACAGTGGCACCCCCAAGGAGCAGCCAGAGGGGGCCATGGCCACCCCTGGAAAATTTCTGGACACCCTTAAGTGACCATCTTAAGAATGCTATGGTAAGGTAGTTGTCAGAATGTTATTCTGAGGACACCATCTTTCGTTGTGCTCAAAAAATAAAAAATCTCCAGACAAAAGCAAACGTTTCGTAATGACAGGACAGGAAATATCATAACGTTCACCTGATAAACTTTTTGCTTACAGACAGCAGTTGCAGTTGTATCGTTAACGTGAGTGTTCTTTTTCTGCGTTGACAGTAGGTGGCAACATTAAATGTACTAACATCAAAACAGGTATCTTTTATGAAAAAAACCCTGCCCTATTAATAAGAGTCTATTCCCTTTGTGGATCCATGTGACATGTCATCATCTATACAAGTTACTCATCGAGTTACTCATGCTTTAAAGAAAAAACAAAAAAACAATGAAAAGACAATATTTATTGATTGTATCACTCTAAAATATGATTTAATTTGCTTTTTAAGGGTGCACCATGTATCTTTGCTTCTTAGATGCACAGTCATACTCAATAAATAAGAATACTATTGAAAAATTAATTTAATTTAGAAACTCATTTCACTAGGTGAAACACATTAAATAGATTATTTTCAAACTGATGTTTTCAAGCCTTTATTACTGGTAATTATGATGGTTTTCCACTTACAGCTAATGAAAACAGGGCATTTTAGATTAGAATATTATATCAGAACAATAAAGAAAATTTTTTTTAATGCAGAAATGTGGAGTTAATGAAAAATATATTTAATACCGGCTTAAAGGTTGCTATTTTCAAAAGGTACTTCTTATCTGACAATTCAGCCTCATCATAATGGATATTCTATTTTTTTTTAATATGACTGTCCAAAAAACATGCTCTATGTTTAAACTATCCCAAACCTAGTTTTAAAAAAAAAGAAGCACAGAAAAAAACCTTCACTTTTTACATGTGGGTTTATGTTGCAAAGGTGTGGATAGTGTGAGTCACACTAATCAATCATTCCCCTGCTCTGACTAAGAGAACCGTTTCGGCAGTACATTTTTCATGAAGGAGCGCTGGGAATGCTACAGAATCAAACTCACCCTTGTCCATTTCCTATGTGGGTAAGGAGAGCAGTCACATGTCTGTGTTGAGAGCAGGAATAAAGGCAATATGTCTCATGATCACCTCCTGAGTGAGCCAAATGAGGCACTCTTTGCTCTGAGCAACCTGCCGCTAACATCTGCTGCTTTGGCCACAAATGCCCCTTTTTGTACATCACATTTTTTCTTGTTGCTTTGAACCCTTGCCCTTTAGTACATGAAAACTAAAGATCAATTAATGTTATTTTCAAATATATATATATATATATATATATATTAATTTATTCAGTTATTTGTTCTCAAAAGGTATTATCAGTTTATGGCACATAAAAGCAGCAGTAGAGAGACTGGTGCTGTGCATGCAGGAGCTCTGTTCATACACGGCTTTGGCTCTGTATAGTTGGTGTTCATGTGTTTTCATTTTTCAGCTTGTGTCAGATTGAGATGAAAAAATGTAGCATTTTTTTATCTAAGTTAATAAAAGAAAAAAAACATGCTTTTAAAACCTACAAACTGCTAATGAGCTGTGGAGGTAGCAACACATGAGATAATAATCCTTTTCACACTGGCATGTAATAGAGAATAAAGAGATCATACTATACAGGCAAGAGTGTGGGAAAAAGTATTATCATTTTCCAGATATTATAATCATTTTTTCCCATCTCATTAAAACACAGTATTGCATGTCTAACCTATGATACTATCAACTGTAAAATTCATAATGACCCTAATTTAGCTTATGTCAGAGCTAAAATCTACATTTTTATCATCACCACTTCTTAGATTTTTTGCATTTTAAGAGGCACCTTAAATTATAAAGGATCCTAATCTTCTGTGTTTCATTTGTTTCTAGATCATCGTACGGCCGTTGCTTTCTCATCATGCTTTTCATCATAATGTTTATTATTTTTGTGAGCACACTGTACCTCTTTAAACAGTCTGGCATACTAGGAGACCGGGTGAGCTTTTTGCCACCCTCTTAAGCCCACAGCAATTACTGACACATTCTTGTAATCAGGCTACGTCGCCACTGGCATGAAAGCAATGTGGCAAATGTGAAAACCAAATTCTCTCAACTAAAAACAATAAGTTAATGAGAAAAAAAAACTAATATGCTAAGGTAACCTCTAATCTCCTCACCCTTGTGATTACAAACCATGATGCATTCCCTGACTGCTTGCAAAATTAAACCTTTTATAAAAATGCCTGATGTTATTAAAAAATGACCTTAAATTTTACCGGCAGCAAAATCAGCCCACATAGAGGCGCATTCAAGCTTTCCTCTACAGCAGGCTGTTGGTCTTTTAGCTCAAAAATCCAACAAGCTGTGCTATCAAAAATCTTAGATCCTCTCCTTTATTCTTTTTGCAAATTTCTAATGATTAGGTGAAAATACTGAGGACTCCAAATGAGATCCTCATATTTCAAAGAGCCTCGAATATACTGTACTGTAGGGATGCTTCATCTCTGTTGTTTGGTGTGATCTGTGCCATAGAATATTCTCGCAGCAGGAAAAACAGCGAGAAGAAAGAGACAAAGAAAACCAGTGTGATGTTATCACTTTGAAAATAATGATTCCTCAACATGAGGTTGTCACTAAGGTGATGTTTTGCTATGCACACTCAAATGCATGTACTTGTATATGATTATGTTGAATATAAGCAAATGCTGACAAAACACCTCACTGATGACAAAAATGTTACTCTGAATAATTAAGCAATACATTTTTACATCAAGGCTTTTGCAGTCTGTGGAATTTTTTGCAATCACTCGAAGCTGCAGTATGTAACTTTTACACAAATATATTTTTACATATTTGTTACAACCATCACCATGTCGTGACAGTATGGTATGAGACTGATAATGTGTGAAAATATTGAGCTCCTCCACCTCTTCCCTGAGCTACTATTGCCATCTAAAGAAATGCGCCACTCCCGACTTAAAACAACCAATCAGAACCAGGAGGAAGGTATTAGCACTCTCAATCACCCTCGTGCATGCACTGCTTAATGTGCTTTATGGTGAAGAAACAATTTGCTGTTCCAGGAAAGCTGTTTATCCGCTGTTATTGGTGCCCATGCTAACTAGCCTTAGCTGTAGCATAGCAAAGAGCAAGGAGAGGCTGTGAGCGGTGCGTACATGAAGGTGATTGATAGCGCTAAGACCCTCCTCCTGGCTCTGATTGGCCGTTTCTGATTGAATGGTGTAATTCTGCAGTTAATACTGGGAGCAATGGGAGAAGGCAGATGAGCTTTTTTCACAGATGATCTGTCTTATATTATACTGTTTTAACAAATATGTAAAAGACACATTTTTCATAAAAGTTACATACTGCAGCCTTAAAAGACTGATTTATACACAATAACACTATCCTTTTAAAAATGAACGCTCAGGGGCGTCGCATGGTGTAGCGTGTAGAGCAGGCGCCCCGTATGCGGAGGCTGTAGTCCTCGTCACGGTTGTCCGAGTTCGGCATCCGACCTCGGAACCATCTAACCCCTTTCCTGTCTACATACTGTCTCAAAAAATGGCCACTAATGCCCAAAACAGACATTGAAAAAACAAAAAATGAATGCTCCAATTTTACAATGTAACTTTAGTTGGCACAATCACACAGTTCTGGAAAAAATTGATTTTCCTTTTTAAAATCTTCATAATCAGACTTTTTAAGTTGATGGCATTTTTATGTTTTATTAAATCAATATTCTCCAGTGGTGTATTTTTTTTATTGCTAACAAATTTACATTGACATTGAAGGCACATTTAGGTAGTTAATTCGGCATGGATTTTCACTGTAGGATTTCCCAACATCAGTATAAATGCACACTGAAGAAAAACAAAGTCTTATTTTGCTTCCTGTGGGCTTGGGTCAGTCACATCATAAGAGGCATTGTGATTGCAGTCGTAAACACTATGGAGGACAATTAACTTTTGACAGATTTAGATGTGGATTCTGAAATTTTTGTGTTGCATTTGAATAACAGGTGGCTCAAACATATGTGTTTGAGCTACAGTTAGACTGCCATGAGCCTAGAATCATGATTGATACTCCCATTGACAGCAAACATTATCAGAAATGGAACAAATCATTTCATATTTTTAGTTGTATTTATCTATCTGATTGGTTTCAAGGCATATTCACTACTCAGATGATGAGGAAATTATGTATTCTGCTTGTATCATCCTAAATAGTTATATACTGCGCCAGTACACTGTCACTTGCAGTCCCAGTTCATGCTATTTTAGCTTAACCTACAACGTCTTCCTTCTGGTGTTGCCAGGAATCATGACAATGGCCAACCTTATGTCTTTTAGGGTTGCTGAAGATCAAAAACAATGAAATCTGCCTGTTTACTACGTACTGTTCCATTTCACTAATTTCATGTATTTTATTGTTACTATGTTTTTTTAAAAAAAAAAAATAAATAAATCATGCTGTTTTCTCATATATGACTGAAACACTTGTGAAAGAGGAATTTTATTAAAAACTTAAAGATTTTAAAAAAAGAAATACAAATGGACATTTTCAGAAAATGTATTATGCCTTATGCAATATCACCAGAGGCATAGATCGAAACACAAATACAAAAGCTGACCAAGTCATGTTCTATAGGTGGTAAATGGTATCTAAGCTGAGTATGATTGATTTTACAGAAAAATATGTCTGGCAGCTTTCAATGAAGGAAAATACTGTGAAAGTAAAACATTAACATCATCCTCAATTGCAAACGTATCATAAATAACAGGGGTTGTGATCTCTTGTATTTCTTACGTCAGCATCTTTGCATAGGCAGTTAGTTTGAGTTTCTTGTCTGACGACCTGTGAACTCCCCTGAGAGAGAGTTAACCAGACACTGAAACCGGACTTTAGCAGCTTTCTGGCAAAGTTAAGACACAGCTGAGCGCTTCTCTCTGCTAGAGTGCACAATCCAAGAGTGCAGAGAGCCTCTGGGCACTCTGAGCAGCTCTGGCCAAGTATGATTTTATAAGCCTCTATCTGTGGTGCTTTCCAACCTTTTGGACTAGTCTGCTCATGAAGAATTTGTGCCAGACAGAGAAAGCATTCTCCAATCATGGGACGCATGTGGATTGTGAGGATAAACACCATTTCTGGCTATTAGATGTTAAAATTTGTTCAAAAAGCTGCATCCAAACAAATAACGTGTGGTCCACATTTTATTGAAAAAGCAGAAATTATGCAGTTTTGATGCTATTTTAACACAATAGTTCCTCCTATTAAGTTTAGTTTCATTTTTTGGTGATATAAAAAGACTTAAACCATGTATGAACTGGTGTAGAGTGCATGGAAGAGGAACCCCTGATGTTTAAGCCAGAGTTAGCACATCTGGAATACCTTCCATTGAGGAATCACTATTAATCATTGCATTGAAGATCATGTGACTTAGTACATTTCCCTCTGCGAATTCATATGTAAAGTATTTCCAGTCAGAGGAAGGTTCCTGATATGACTCTAAATTAGAAATACTTCCTAGTGGGTAAAAAGACTTGGCTACATGCAGCCTGTTGATTGTCCAGGCCATTACCATGGTCCCTACTGAAATATCAGTTACATCTGAGAAGATTTAAGACATCTAATTCAACGTCTGCTTTTTTTTTTTTTTTTTTTTGTCATTGTCCATTCAGGTACTGCATTTGAACCCCAACCTTGAACTTCTTGGCTGATGTCGAGAGATGTTGCACCAATGTAAGGTTGATATGTAGATTTTACATCAAAACACGCATCTGGGACACCGAAACTGCCTCCTAACTGAATTCCTAACAGAATGGTATGACAGTTGGACATTTGTATGTTTCACAAGTTTTTTAGCCTGGTAAAAACCAGCCCCTTGTTCTGCGCTTTGCTTCATACAGAGGGTTTAGACTCTCAGCTACTGAGAAACAATTGCTTCCTGAAGGCATGGATTCTGTTGAGGTTTTAAATTTTACCCAACCGCCAACCTTGAGAACTACCAGTGAGAGAGTAGAAAGGAAATAATGGAGACAACTGTCTTTTTTCACATGAGCATCACTACAAATCAATAACCACACTTTTATTGGGGCAATAATTAAATATTTTTCCTTCTCTTCTTGAGTTGCTTGGGAGTTCAACACAATTTCCTTTAATCGGGCAATCAATCACTATTAGATCTGTGAGCCACACCAGTGCACAGCAGGCAGATGTGGCCCCCAGCAAAAGCTACATTCTACAAATTGGGGCAGACACACACATGCTAAAGCCCCGTGACTCAGTAGACGTTTCCAGAGCTGCTTGCGAAGCAGCATTTTGCCTTCATTTGTCGACAAAGGGGCGGCACCAAGCTGTTTTACTGACATGTCTTTTCACAAGAAATTACAGAGAAACACTCAGCAGAAATGTTTTCTTTTTTTTTTTTTTTTTTTTTTTTTTTTTTTTTTTTTGCTGTGTCTCTGATGTTGTTTGGCACTTCACTTTTAGTACAATACAATCAGAAATTTCCAGCAAGCATGCAATTTTTTTTCCACATGCCATGCACTGCATTCGGTATGTGCAGGATGACATGTGGTAACCTTTTTAAATTATTATGAAAGGTACCAAGGAAACAGACCATGCATTTACATATACCTGCTCTCTTGTACACATCCCAACTCTGTTTGGCCTCATTGTTTGGATGGCATAGAGGGCTGAATGAGCCGATTTGGCTTGAGAGGAGAATAATCAGAGCAACACAGTGGTCCTCAGAGATCTTTTATTGAATGCATAACAATGAAGCTTGATTGAAATTGATAATGCCTTTGAAGACTGGGTTGCTCCTTTCCACGCACTAATTTGTTCCAAAGCAACCTTTGACTTGCATGGGATTGCCTGTGACAAGGTAATTAGCCATCTTTTGAAGAGGGTCAAAATCTGTGTAGTTATATGAAAAGAAGAACATATTCATACTTTTTTTTGAGTGTTATTTTAAAATACTGCAGCTAGGTCTCAGTAGACTTAAATGAAGGAAGGCACACACAGGAATTTCACTGCATATTGTCTGGCTTTGAAAAGAAATGACTGAGCACTACTTTGGAGAAGTGTGTGGGAGCCAAGGGTGTACTGTGTCATATTCCTGTATCAACATGAAGTCAGCAGATGTGAAAGTGCTGCTGACCTCGTCCATTTTTCTTCCAGTGCCATCAAGGCCACCGTGCTGCAGCGCTTCACACCACATCCAATTGTGCAGACTAAAAGGTTTGCAATCGCAAACTCTCATGCAGGCCACAAGCTTTTGGACACCTGTGCTTATGAGAGTCAAGTGCAGTGTCAGCATGCCGACCGGCATGCATCACGCAGTGGCCTCCCACATGCCTGCAGAACAACAATATCTGTCTGTGCACAGACAGTCCAGAGAATATATTATCCTCAGTCTGCATAGCGACCTTGATGGTGAATTTCCCCCTTCCGATTGCACAATGCCAAATTAAGGTACATGTCATACGCAAGATTGTCTGGGGGTCTCTGATTGGTATTATGAATCATGCAACATGATATTGTTTGACTGAATGCACCCAGTCCAAATTGAATTCCCACAAATGCCTCCACCCCACCCTGCCTAGACAAGTACTGATGAAAGATAACCGCCTCTGCATTAATCAAAGAGATGGAGCATTTTGATCCCACTCTCAATTAGATTAGATTACATGAATTTAACAATTTGTACAAAATGCTATATCAATTATCAACAGGTCACTCAGCTTGATCTCTTGTCCAAATCTGCTTCAGCAAACAAAATAGGTACACACTAAATATGACTGCGTTAGGATAGAGAGAAAAAGAAAAACAGGACTTTGTCATGTTTCATAATGCGATATAAACAAAATCAGCCTGAGAACTATGTGTGTTGTTTTAGGTTTATTGTTCTTTCTTTATTGCATTCATTTTCATATGAAACTTTAGTTACACTAAAATGTGAAATGAAGGACAATTATCGACTTGAATGGAATTGTTTTTACTTAGGCCATCCTTTGTGTGTATGCAGTGCCACCCTGAGCCAATTGCAAACTTTGCAAGCATTTGGGGCACCATCCTGGGCAATAGACCTGATTTCAACACTGAAGCTACATGCAGACCTGATTACAGTCAATCTTAGACCTATAGAAGTCATCTGAATTTAGCAGTTTAATTGTTATAAATTAATTTATATATCAAACTAAACAATTAATACCATAAGGAATACAAAAAGTCTGTAAATCATGCATAAATGTCAGGATTCCCAGACTGAAATTTAAAGACCTCATTTGATTCAGTATAAATTAACAAATTTCAACTTTTTTTAGATTGATTGAGGATTCCTTAATCTATACTTATTAAAACAAAATTTAATAAGGTTTTTTTTATACATAAGATAATGCTGGTAAATCAGAAGACAAATCTAGATTTTTGTACTCTAATAGATGAAAGCAAGATTTTCGTCTAAAATATTACTGAATCTTCAGGATATAGAACAGACTGTGCACAGACAGCAAGACGCTTTCTGGACATCACCAAGTTCTGTTTATTTTCATGTAAAGGAAATTAATAACTGTTCAGCATGAATCTGAGTTTAATTTGTAACTATAAAAAAAAAAAAAAGTCAGTAATTATATGGCAACGGCAAAAAAAAACCATGGCAGGAACACATGACTTGTCCTGGACTTGTACATTATTTGCATCCACTCACACATATAGCTGTGTATCTCATTTGGTTACCTGACAATGTTCTGGTCACTAAGAGGTTCTGAGGCTGAGCCCAGCTCATTCCAACATTGTTTCATGCTTGCTCATATAAACTGAAAATGTTTTAACATTTAGACTTTCAATAAACCAAATTTAGACCTTTCAACTTTGGACCAGATTTTAGCGTAGACATTTATAGACTATTTAGACATTGCACAGATATATTTTCAATGAACATTTTTCACCTTGCAGTTGTAGATATACCAAACGAAAACTTCACAGCCTGTCAGTTAAGTTAACAGAGTGACAGCCGAAAACACATTTAAAGATTAGTGCTGCTTGTGTTGTTAAGAGGTCAGTGAGCAATAGCTTTTTTTTCCATGGTTGCTTGTGAGCTCAAAATTAAACTTGGTTCCCCTTCCATAACTCTACTGGGACTGTTAAACACACAGTGCAAAATACAAGAATGCAAATAAATAAGTACAAGATCTTGCATGGACAACATAAAAAGGGTCAATAGCAATGTGGTGGCTGGTAGGATTAACAGGAAGTGGAGCCCAAAATGAATTTCTGCTTAGAGGCCTCATAAAACCTTGGGCTGGCTCTGTGTGTATACATGCGGTTACTTACTGCAAATTTAAGAGGAAGACCTGAATGCCACACTGCCAGACAAGACACACTTTAAAAAAAAAAAAAAAAGAGGAAGATCTTATTGTATGCTTGGGGTTATCGGGAGGTCTCAGGGGTGGAAAGTTTGATTTGTTGCAGGAGCTGGCCAGCAGGAGGCGAGGCTAATGTGAGTTTTTGTGTATAATTTGGTTATTATGTTGAACTTGTCTCGTTTGCTTAACAGAACAATTTTTGTGTCACAGATGCAATCTATTCCATAGAGCCATCTCATAATGGGTAATTAAATGTCAGCAGAACAAGCCTGGTAATTTAACCTTCATTGAGCTGTATCACATGAAGAGATACTATTAGGGAATTATTCATTGAATCTTTTAGCTAAACATGAAAAAGATGGGTTTACTTACAAATTCTGAGCTTAAGTGAACAGGAATTAATAGATTGCAAATTTTAAAACTCCAAAGTGATTGATTTGTTTCTGAAACAGACAGCTTGTTAGGCAGAACAGTGTGTCTGTAGTAGGACACAGGGGGGGAAAAGGAGGAGTAGCATAAAAAAGATTAAGCTCCAAATCATTGATAATTAATAATCCTTGAGATCAAAAGTGCGGTAAACAGCAATTACCTTAGGGAGGTTGTGATCAGAATCTCATACTTGATGATCAATAGAGTCTGGGCTGCTCTTTATGCAGGCTGGCACACAACTGACTGGATCCTGAATTACTGATGCTTGTGACATTCAAAACACATTTTTCCTCAGAGGAGCCTGGAGCTGATGGATGGAATTTTAATGAAAAACAATATAGGATGAAATGTAGCACAATTGGAAGTAATAATTTCAAAATATTGTGAAAAATGTGGCTATATCAAAATACAGAAGGGGAAATGAATCACATACAAGAGCTGTTAAGAGATTTGGGGTTTTTTTTTTTTTTGGTTTGTTTGTTTTGGTTTTCTTTTTGTATCTCTACATGAGTCTGGCACGCTTATTAAAAAATAATGCGGGAAACTAAATAAAATATGCAAAAAGAGGCCTTCATAAAGCCCTCAGACTGACATTAAAATAAAGACAGTGCTGTTGATTCGGTGACGTTCTGAGCGAGTCAGCTGCAGACATTTAATTTCTACTGCAAAGATAGTATCATATAATCAGAGTGCTCAATCCTTATCAGCATTTTTGCTCTTACATACGCTTTCAATCTGACTTTACAGTCAGTATTTACCCAGGAATGGCAAAGCTAAAAATTAATAAATAAAACAAAACAAATCATTGTTGAGAAGACCCCCCCCCCCTGCCCTCTCAATCCGCCTCAACAATAAAATTGGCTGTGTCACCAGCAGGGAGAGACAGTGAGATGGGCGACTTAAAGCCTAGTGGCCGGGGCTCGTTTTGTTTTTGTTTCGGTCGAAGTGGATGGGAGGGAGGGAGCAACAGCAGCTTCAGTACCAGGCAGTGCTCTGCCTCAGTACGGACCGGGTAGACAGATAGAGGAGGAGGCTCCTACATGCTGCCGACACCGTTTCTCCTCCTGCTGCCTTTCTTTCACAAGGAGCGTTTTCGAGGCTACTCTTGAACCACAAGGATATTCTTTTGTTTTTAATCTATCCACATCTTTTTCGGTCTTTTCCACGGATTCCGAAGCGGGGAAATTAAAAAAAAAAGGAGTGACGGGTGTACCAATGTTCTCGTTACACGAGGGTAGCGGGCTGCTTCTGCTCTTGCTCCTAGCAGGACTGCAGGTAATGTAATTGCAGAGCGGTTTTCGAGCAGAGTTATACACCGGACAGTTTAGTCGCTTTTATTTTCCCTTCTGTACCCTTCCATTGCTGCTTCTTGAGTTCTACGAACCGGGACGGGTTTGTAGCCCCTCAGAAGCCACTTTATATTGCGTGTAGTTAGAAAACACCGTGGGGTCGGGTACCGAAATTGACAATAAAGTCGCCGGAGTCTGGCTCGGGCGGCAATTACTCGCTCGCGGCTCTGGCTTTATTGATTGCTCGCGAGACGCCGAAACGAGGCGCACGTTTGAATTAATTATTTTAGCTAAACGACTTCAAATTTACAGCCTAATTTAGGAGTTTCTGTGGCTGAATCGTGTCTTGGAAGTTGATGTTACAGGCCCACACTATCCTAGATACCATTCGGTTATATTCGGTTTAGGTTTGATGTTTATGTAGTTTGATACATTGTAAGCCTGCTCTCACGCTGGCGTTGAAGTCGTTTAAATTAACAATGTAAAGCTGAACAATTCGGCGGATGTACAGTCTGGTAACTTGATGAGCCCATAATAATGTGATGTTTTGTGAAAATGACTGAATTTCAACTCCAAATAGGTGAAACATCGAGAATGTACCTTGAATACAAAGAGAACAGCCATCACTCTGTTAATTTCTGTCATCCTTATAACCTAAATTGGCTTCTCTCAAAGGGCTGACTATTGTGTTAATATTTAGATCCAGAAATATGCAACCTGCTGCCATGATTGTTGGATAGGGAGCCCAGCTCTTCTCCCCCTCCCTTTCATAAAGCTCTTTTTTTTTTGTTTCTATTTGAATTCCTCTGATTAAGAATGGCAAGTGGCACAATGCACTTTTTTTTTTCTTGCAGGACTCCTCTCATTTCACATTCTTTTGAAAGTAAACTTCAAAACGAGAAGGAAAGAGGCCAGGCCTGTATGCCAAGGAGCTGGAAGGAATTCTGACTACAGATGCACTGATCATTTAGCCAGAGATCGGAATTGGCTAATTTCACCCTGATTGACTCAAATAGGAAAATTTTTGTCCCCTATATGCATTAAAATTGTCTTTGTGTGTGTATATTTATATATTTAAAAAAAAAAAAAAAAAAAAAAAAAAAAAAAAAAAAAAAAAAAAAAAAAAAAAAATGAGATGCCTTTGTATCTGGTCAGTTTAGTTCATGTGAACAAATAATTTGTTGACATTAATCTTTGCGTTACAGTTTCTGCTCACTTTTACCCTGTGTAGGAGAAGGAAATACACTATGCCAATTTAGCTTTATTCATCTTTACACTGCAAATGAACTGGCCAGTTGCTGAGGGTTAATTTTTCCTGTATTCATTGTTGATCAGCTGATCTTATACTTAACACTTTTGCTTCCTTTTCCGCTTCCCCCTGTACGTTACATGCATCAAAATTAAGAACTCCCAGTATTATCAGCCTGTAAACTGATCAATCAACTTTTTGGAGTTTTATAATAATCAGATTTGGGATATTTGCTTTTATGCAAGAGTGGGTCTTTCATTTTCTGTTGGAATTAAAAGTGCTACCTCTGGAGAACTCACAAAACCTTTTTTCCTCCCCACTTTAATGTGTTCTAGTCGCTGGGGGAAAATATCAGAATCAGCGGTTTGTGTCAAAATAAAATCGGAAATGGGCAACAGCCAGAAAAAAATCCTTCTGTAATGCTGAGGTTATGTAGACATCAAAGCATGTTCTTCAGTCATGCTCTGTTAGCTTGTGCTGAATTCTTGCCTCACAATATACGTCGTTTGACGATTTCTGTGCTTAAATCTTCAGCTGCAGTTCTAAATAATTTTGTAAAGACGATGTGGAGACAAAATGAAAGCAAGGGGGGGAAAAAAATCACAAAGGAGTATATTGATCAGTCATTATCTGGCAGTCTCTTTGAAATGAAAAATATAGTGATTTTTTTTTTTTTCCTGGTGCTTGCTCAGACATTCACACATAGATGTTTATTCCCCACTCTCTGTGTTGCTACTCTTTGCTTTTATTCATCCATTCCTGTACTTCAAAGCAGAGAGTGTTTGTCCAGAGGTAGTGTGTTGATCACAGGGGCTGGCAGACCACTACCCTGTTCCTGGGCCCCTGTACTCCGGGACAAATGGGGCTTGTTCTTGCCTAGCCGTGCTCTTTGGCTAATGCTTAACCCTTTTGGCCTCATTATCCTAATTGTGGCCCCTGCTATAAAAACAACAGATGCTTTTGTATAAGCACAAGGAGTTCAGGATGTGACCAGGAGGTTTTGGAGACAGTGCTTTCTTTTTTTTTTTTTTTTTTTTTTTTTTTTAAAGGTTGTTTTATGACTCATTTTTGCACCCACTTTACCCCCTCTCTCTTCTCCCAGATTACAGCAGAGGCCAGGGGAGCCCCACCATGCAGTCCTGGCTTCTCTGAAGATCTGTACACGGTCGTGGTGCCAGATATCACAGAGAAAGGATGGCCGCTTTTCACCGGTGAGTGATGAAATTTTCCTAGTTTTGTTTCACACTGGATGCCCATTATGTCTGCGCTTGAGCGTGTATTTGTCTTGGCATGCACGTCAGTGGTGCCTGGCTCCATGTGTTACATTTCAGGGGGAGGATCTGAACAAGGCTGACATATTTAAACAATTAGCCTCGGTGCAGTTGTGTGGTACTGCAAGTCATGTTGTTTGCCTTGTAAAGCAGGTCGAATGGGCCTCAACTGCACAACACTCCGGCCCTTTTTGCTTACTTCCCTTTGCTTCACAGTGGGGTGAAACGTATGTGGATTGTTAAATGTTGGGCTAGACATTATGGTTTTTGCACCATCATTAACATTTCAATATTAGCCTCTGGCTGTAATTAAAAGGGGAAAACTTTCCTGATTGTTTTGGGAAGATGTAGCTTGTTGTAATGAATTAAAAACTAACTAGTTCTACAATTTTATTGGCCCAAATAATCTAGTTATTAAGCATTTGATGCCTTGTGCTGGTAAACTGGTTTACTTTTATTTGGTTATGCAATTGTTTAGCAGTTTTCCTGACCTAATTTAACATAACCTTTCTTCAGATTTAAGTGTGGAGCATCACTTTGTGGGTTTTTTTTTTTTTTTTTTTTTTTTTTTTTTTTTTTTTTTTTCCCAAAATGCTGACACTTTTGTGCCTAAAGGGTCTCCTTGAATCATTCGGTGCCCAGTTGCATTTTACACTGCTAAGCCTACCAATAAATGTATGTCACAATAAAACTGTTGGCTAAACAGCAAAATGATTTTATTTTATTTTTTTCTTCTCATAAACGTTTGGATAAATGAAATGCAATGAAGCAGATATGACCTTCTACTTCTTCTTGGTCTAATATTTGCCATATACAGATGCAGCTGTGTAAAATGGTACGCAGGTCTCCAGACGGTAATAAAAACTAGAATATATCACCAGTGTGCCATTAGAGTGGTTCGAGCCTTGAGGTCATTTGGTTCAGAAAGCATTCCCGATTGTGTTGGATTTCACAGTTTGAGCCTAAAACTTGCACGCTGCCGTCATTGTGAGTCAGAGAGGTGGGGGGGGAGGGGATGCGGCACAGACTAGAGAATAAAGGAGAGAGGGGAGAGTGTGGTCTGAATGGGTGGATACTGCTTTCACTGAGCTCTACCTTGTGCACAAGTTTGTTTTTGATCCTGCAGGTGATGGATTTCCCTGTGTTGGCTCGTGGATGAGCCGTGACCAGGGATAATCAGCTTCTCTTTTGTTTGCCACCCCCTCTGTCTTTTTTTTTTTTTTTTTTTTTTTTTTTTCTCCCTTCCCCTCCCCCAGCGAGTTGTTGCTGTGAGGAGATTTCCTTGACAGTGAGGGGCACTCCTGTGTCATTGTAATGCAGCAGGGCATAGCAGCGTGGGTTGATGTTAATGAAACTCTATTCTCTAATGAGGATCTCCTGTGGCATGTTTTGAAAGACAAAGCCCCCACAGTGTGCAGAGTATTCTTAAAGTTTCCCCACTTTGTTTCCACCGTGCTGTTTTCAAGTTTTATTTTTGACCAGTTGCTGGAGGCTTTTTTTTTTTTTTTTTTTAAATGTTGCTGCTGTGTGCTGTTACAGAAGCATTTGGTCAGCTTTTCATTAGGTTTTCCATTTCTTGAATAGTAAATGAATAAACTACAAAATAAAAGATGTCAGCAAGTCTAAATATATATCTAAGTAAAATATTTAGCTTTTATCATGCTATAAATAACACCATCAGCTAATTTCAGCATCTGTGTATGTCTTCTTGGGTTATTGATGAGTCATCAATTGCCTGCTGCTTTATTTCGCTTTTTTGAAATAGGATCCGCCCAGGCGTCTGTAATACTATCACAAGGTTGTGTAAGACGTCAGTAACATGATTCCGACTCATATTGCGTTTGATTCCAGATATACGGTAGACATGGCAGGGGTAAACTGTTCATCTGTCCTCCGTCTGATTGCAGCCATTCTTGTCGCAGCTGATTAAGGGAATACACATCCTGTGGCCTGTGAGGCCTGGAAATGGTTGCAGTTAGCATGTAAACAGAAGACATTGTATGTGCTAAATTGAAGACATCCTGTAGATTAGATAATGGTAATTGTGGACAACCAGTTAACAGTGGAAATCCATTTCTGGTGGGTGGAAACTAAGCTTTTACATTTAGCTGGCTATGTAGTGGCCCTACTGGTTTTTATTTAGCAGTTTTGAAAGTTTTTAGAACATGGAAATCCCATATAGGGCAGTTATTCTGGTTTAAAAATTCTTCTTCATTGAGCTAATAAAGATTATTTGAGCTCATTATTTGGATATGCAAAACCGCCTTAAGTTTTGGAGGTCCCTCAACCCTCTTTGGTCCCTATAACTAGAGATTCACCCAACAGAATTTTGCAAATTCTTTCCAATCGCTTGTTTTTGTTAATTAATAAAAAAAAAAAAAAAAATCTAAGTCAAATTTTTATTTTAAGAACCAATATTATAACAAGGAATAAGAACGACATTCAAAATATTATGTTCTATCCTTTCTATAATAAGCTGTCATTGTGTATTAGAATGTGACACTCCTGTCTGAGATATAGTTGACATTTTTAACTGGTATCAACATCTTATATTAGTGAAGCTAACATTACAAAAATAGTACTCTGTGTATAGTCTCTAAAGTCTTCCAAAACTCTGTCAACCTTTCCAAATCCAGCATGATCAATGACAAATGTTCTCAAAAGGAAAAAAAAAAAAAAATTATCCATCTTTGCTGTAATCCATTCAGCCTTCCTGTTTTCTGCTGAAAGTCTTGCTCTCCCTCAGTGAGCTGTAGACCTTTCTCGACTGGCTGTAGAAAATACATTGTCCTTATAGAAAATTTCTTACATCGATGTCCTTACCAATGCAACAACATCCGCACCTGGTAGCACATAGGAAGTATTAGTATCTTAAAAAATTTCTTATTAGAACAAGTTTGATTTATCGTGACAGTGATAAATTCCAAGTAATGATGTTTGCCAAAGACTATATGGAATTGCTGTTTTACTCTTTCTCCCCCACTGCTTGTTTCATGAAAGCATCAATACATGTAAATATATTTGAAAATATTTATTAAATGGAGTTATTGTGTGCAGTTTAATCACACTTGTTGATGTAACTGATGTCCTGAAGAAACCTATTTTAAAAGGGTATGTTTATCAAGAGCACTATTTGTTTGTGTGGCTGTGATTGCTGTACCGTGCAGTCACAGCAGCTGCCTAAAAAGACTGCAAATAAGTGTTTTTTTTTTTTTTTTTTTTTTTTTTTTTTTTTTTTTATTTAAATCATCCTGCTTATTACAATATATAGTGATAAAATTACGTCCATATTCCCCCAGCCCTAGTAGAAAGAATGTGTTTTTTCTTTTTTAATTGGAAAGGTCAGATTTTCCTAGTTTCTGTTCAGCCACTCTGCTAATGACTAATGACATCTAACCAAACATGGTTGCTTTTTAGTTCTAAGCATTAAAAGAAGCTAAACTGTTCACACATCAGCACAATTCCTCTTACTGAGTTCTCTGCTTGATAAAAGTGACTTGTTTTACTAGATTTCATTTAATTTAAGGTATGCTGTAGCTGCGGGTGGTTTGCCCCTGGGTGTCTAATGAAAGTCTTGGTGGCTTTAGAGAGCTGACACACATTGTGCCTTTTTTTTTTTTTTTTTTTTTGTCTTGATGAAGCTCACAAAGCAGAGCAAGTCAGAGTCTGCGCATTATTCAGTGGGGGTTTCCCCCTCCCTAAATCTAGGTTAATGAAAAGCCAGAAAGCTTAATTGAGCCTAATACACCCTCTTATTCTGCCGTTCTGCCATCTCTACCCCCCAATCTTCTGTTCTGATTTTCAATTTTTCCCTCTCTCTAGCCCGCCGAACCTGGCGTTTACTTCTTTCCCTGACAATTACGCAAGCTCTGGCCATGACAGAAATATGCTTGTAGTCAGCTTTGGCCTTGATTCAAGTTCTTTAAAAGTGACAGCGGCATAAGGGTCTGGTTATGTAGCTCCAAAAATGAGTGTGATCTGAGGTGGTGCTGACGGGGAGATTTACAGTTGACCAGTTTAATAATATGATTGAAACAACTGCTGTCAACTGTGAAAAAAGCAGTTTACTTATTAGGAATATTTTGTCATAAACATTTTTGAACAATCTCATTCCTTTTTTTACAAGGCAAACATTGGTGGTTCATATTTATGCTTTTTAACTGAATTCATATATATATATATATATATATATATATATATATATATATATATATATATATATATATATATATATATATATATATATATATATTATAATATATATATATATATATATCCCTCCTTTCCTGCTCCGTCAACATTGCAGTGATCCTGACCGAAGCTGGGGCCAACTTGCTTGTTTGTGCAGACCTGCCCCTGCTCGATCTGGTCTTGTTAACTGGGACAAGTACTCTGCAACATCCTCGCCAACCCCCGTCTTAGTTTTCCAGTGAAGCTGGTGGGATTAGTTCCTCGTGAAGTATGAATGAATGCGAGACCAGTACCGGAGGTCTTGACACACCAACAGGGAGGCCACATAAGCTTGACCTTATGTTACCTAAAGTTATTGTGACCTACAGGCTCGATCATATATCATCTGCAGAACGAAAATAAAAACAGAGGTAAACCGATTTTTAGACTGGTATATCAAGTTCATTCAAATTTGTCTTCTTACTCTAAGGTTTTGCACTTTTTGTAGCAAATTTGTGGAAAAAAAACATGACTTTCTCACATACCCTCTTTTTTTTTTTTTTTAATTGAATGAAGTTTGATTTCACTGGTGCACCAGTGTTAAATAATTTAGATACAAACTGACCTTTTGTAATTTTGAAATTCCTTTTTAAAGGATATCCTTGACATACTTTGGCTCACTGGTGCCACACATGAAAAAGATTTAAGAGCAATGTGAGTCGCTGAGACTCATGCAGCTGCTGCATGTCTCGCATATTTCCTTTGTCACCATGGGACATTTTGAGCAACCCCTGTGGTCATTCTTATTTCCCTCCTTTTTATCAAATTTCATACTCACGCTCTTTTATTTTTGTTTTTTATAAGCTTAGGCAGCAGTTTGAGTACAAGTTTTCCAAGAGCAGCCCAGTGCCCTCATCCCCCTCTTCTTCTTTTTTTTTTTTTTTTTTTTTTCTCTTGAAAGGGGATCAATGAATCCAGGGTCTTTGTTTGCTCAGATCGATATGTTGTAATGAACGCTGTGCTCCAGTTCCCAGCAAAAGCATCACTGTCATGGTGGGTTAGCATTTGTTTTATATTTTACTGTAACCAGATTACATAAATTTGATTTTTATCTCACTGTCACTCTGCCTTTTGTCTTTCTTTTGGAGCACATTGGCCTGGATAACTAGCACATATTGTGATGACAGATTGAATCTTGGCACTACACAAACTTGGAAAGTAACCTTTTGCATGTCGCCTACAGTATCACAAGGAAACAGAGATGCTTCAGAGGTTAAAATGTCCTTGTTTTGGTCCTTGCCATTGTTTTACCATGCCCTAAAAAAATGCAGATACGTTTGCATAATAAATGCATCGATTTTTGGCTAAATTATGTTTTCTTTGTGAACCTGTATAGCAGTTTAACCTGTATACTGCAATAATCTGACATTTGGCAGCCTGTTCCTTGGTCCAGCAATTATCACTCCATATTTGGAGGCAGGGAAGTGTTGGTAGAATGCCCAGCTGTCAATAATAAAGTATTTTGTTGTGGGCAGATATCGGCCTCACAGCTTGTCATCCCTTTTGTTCATATCACTCTTATCAGCTACTGGCCGTGGCCTTTGCCACTGGCACCTGACCATATGCCGCTGACATTGCACCGTAGTTGAGGTGAGGTTGTGCATTTGTCCTTGGCATATAATTAGCTTGCTCTGTCCAGAGAGCTCTTGATGCTGCAGATAAAGATTTTGGTGACAAAGATTTTCTGCAGCTGTGCACCTCTATTAACTTTGCATTTAAGTGAAAATCAGACTATGCAATATGATCGGTGACTTGGCGTGTTTAGAGAGCTCACAAATTAAAATGGCTTAATACTTCTGATCAAAATGAGGTCCATCTTCCAAAGTCATGACAGTTCCTGTGGGGATGTGACTTCAGCTAGTGAAATGATGGATATTACAAAATAAAGTGTGTGCTTTTAAGCTTGGCAGCGTTGACGTTTTTAAGGCTTTTTTTTTTTTTTTTTCTTTTAAAGAAAGGTAGTAGTTCTTGGGTCGTCGTGTTGACAACTGCATAAAGATTAGAATGCTCACCAGGGGTCGTGTGTGTGTGTGTGTGGGAGCAGTTTATTTTGTTAAAGGTACAGCAGAGCACTGCAGCTGATCAGTCATGTTCTTTGTTTCAGCTTAACAAGTCTAAAAGAAGATCAGTGCATTGTCAGTAGAATAAATGTTCAGATTTAGTGTTTCTGCTTTGGAATGATACAAACTATTCTGTGGCTTTGAAATATTGTTCTGATGTAAGAATTGGAAAAGGCATTTATGATAACCTTTGACGAGACACGGGTAAAACTCCGTTCTTTAAGGTCTTGAGTTTGAACTTAGCTGCACTGTCCGACAAATGATACCGGTTCGCTATGTAAACTGTTCCAACATGTGGACTGTAGAACATGTGTGTTTTATAGGGGTGCACTGATAAATGGGCCCTGATTTACCTAATTTTGGGAGATCGGTGGTTGGCCGACACTTGCATAAGAAACTATCTTAACTACCTCTTCAAAGGTCTGAAAATCAGCCACTGTCCCGTTTTGCTGTACTGAGAGAGAAGACTAACAGACAGACCCGCCCACCAGGTCACGTTTGCATGTGCGTGGGTGCATGGTTAACAATAGCCACTCCACTGTTGCCAACTTCTGACTTTTTCTGCAACAAAATCGGTGTCAGCCAAAATCAGAATCAGCAGGTCAGGCTTTTTAAAGATTGGTGATCATCCAGAAAACTGCAGTCGGTGCACCCCTAATGTTTTCCACAGTCTGACAGACTCTAGAAACTTGCCTAAATGTGGTGGTGTTTTGTACTGGAGCTGCAAAATGTATAGAATTACAGTTGATAACTCATGTTCTGTGCTGGGTGCATAGTTACAACCTGATTGTTGACATATAGGTTGTTTATCTCTCACATTATCAATGGCTGTGACTCAGAATGCCCTCTCTAAAGTCTGAATATAATTTTGAAAATATCAGCTCTTTTATTGTTGTCGTTGTTGTTGTTGTTCAGTTTTTAGGTTATCTGTATCCTTGTCCCACCTGGGTTCTTCAATCTATGATGCTCTTCTGCAAAGACTTGAAATGTGTGCTTTTACACAAAATAAGATTTCATTAATTCTTTTAACTTGGTCTTTCCATGTTTCAGCTGGTGCTATAGGAAACATCCAAAGTCATATTTGGTGACTGATTTTTATTTATTTATTTTTTTTTTTTGTCTTGCTTTTATCAATTTGAGGAACACAGTGCATAAAATGACCCCGCTATATAATGAGGTCATGTATAAATAGCTGCATTGACCTAACTTTCTCATGTGCCTTCATGTATCTAGGAGTGTTATTTTACACAAATGTAATGCTAGAACAGATGTGGAAAAGAAAATGCCAGCTTGGAGTGAAAACACAATAAATCAGCTCTATGGATTGAATTGTTTACTTTTTAATTTTTTTTTAGAACTGATTTGTGGATTTCAGTCCAGTTTTTCTTCTGTGGGGGCAGCCCTCTTTTTGGCTTGTAAAGCGAACAGCTCGTCTTCTCCCTCACATTTTTTGTCCCTACCAAGTAAGCTATGCCTGTTTCTTTTACTGTATGTGGAGCAGTAATACTGTTCGATTTTTGCCCACATTTTCTCTTAGTGGTGCTTGTTTTGCTCATTATGCTAAGCCACATGAGTGTGAAGAGAGCTGTATCCTCAAGTGTTAAATTGCCAGCCACTTTAAAAAGTGAGACAACCCCCTCCCCACACTGATTTCTTACATTTACATGTTCATATGGCAGTGCACTTAGTTGCTTCTAAACAGACAAACAAGCATTCTTTAACCCGACAGCGGTACCTGTTCCATGTAGCTGTGAATGACAGCCAGCAGGGAGACAACAGTGTCTTTGTGTGCTGTATTAGACAAGCTAATACTCCAATGAACATATTAATGAGGGCTTCTGTGCCAATGGAGAAAATGGAGACAGCACTGGCCTTGTGTGTTTAACCTTTTTCTGTATGCAAGCGACAAACAGTCACGTTTTTCCAAACGTTTTGCTGTGTTCAAAAGTCTGCATAAATTTGAACTGCATTATTCTGCTGACTATGAAAGAGAAATTTGACGCAGGGACATGTTAATTGACCCAGATACTGTAGCCATGTTCACAAAGGCCAATATCCTGCCTGGGAAGCGACGTCTACCTTCTGCGGGCCACGCCAACTATTGTGTTCTAGCACAGGCTTCAATTTCAGTGTTACAGCGTTATTCCTCTTTTCTTCCTCTGGACAGTAGCCTCTGATGTCACTAATCTTCAGGCATTCTCATTCCATCCTGTCTTTGATTCACTCCTCTATCACCTCCTCTACTTATTTGTTGTCCCTTTCTCCCTCTCTTTTTTTTCCCCTTTGGGGTTTGCAGATGGGGGTGGGGGTGCTCCCCTGTTGGCTGTATACAAAGATTGATGTGCTGTAATTGGGTAATTCAAGGACAATACTGTGACATTTTTTTTCTCCTTTTTTTTTTTTTTTTTTTTTTTTTTTTTTTTTTTTTTTTTTTTTTTTTTTTTTTTTTTTTTTTTTTTTTTTTTTTTTTTTTAACACAACTGTTTCTTTTTCCTGCAGTGACCTTGGTTGCTTCATGGCTTCAGTCATGCATACAATGTTAGATTTTACTTGTGTTGGTAATACTTCCGATGCATGGCAGTCTGAGATTCTGAAGAAGTTGTGGTTTTTGACAGCCCTTGGCAAAGCAAGTTTATTTGTAAAGTAGCTTCCATACATAATGTAATTCGAGGTGTTTAACTGGAATAGAACAAAGGTTAAAAAAAAAAAATTGAAAAAATGTAAGCATTTTTTTTGTGTGTGTGTATGGAAGCAACAATAAAATGTCCATTTATAACAAGTAAATGGTTAAGACATGAGAAAATTAATCAAATATTTAACCTTTATTAGTGAGCTGCTGTGAACTGTTTTGTTTTTTTTTTTTTTTTTTTTTTTTTTGGTTTTTTTTCAGTCCTAATTTAAAAGGCCCAACAGTTTGTGAATTTCTGGTGTTCTCTGGAAGTCTGTTCCAGATCTGGTGGCTATAGAAAATAAATACTGCCCTCCTCATTTCCATCTAGTTCTTGGAATACTGAGTGACAGGGTTTTTGAAGTTAAGGATCTAGAGTTTTTCTATACTTTATATTTAGGTATTCTTTACTATTGAACATTGTGGTTGTCTTTTATTATTATTGTTTTTTTTGGGGGGTGGAGTGACAGGGGGGGCATCACAATAATCTAATCACTTTTTCTGTAAACAGCAACAGGTGGACTTGGTGATGGCCTTTATGCAGAGCCTAGTTGGTTGGTCTCTAACCTCCATTTTTTTTTTTTTTTTTTTTTTTTTTTTTTTTTTTTTTGGGGGGGGGTGGCTCGTCTTTTTTGTATCCATCCGCTCATTGATATTGTTGACACAATATAACAGTATGGCGCTGTAATTATGTGGTAGCACAAATTTATAAAGTTGTCATCATTATGGGTATGTATAATCATAGGGGAAAGCATATTGATATTGAGTAAAAGTGAACCGAGACTGGAACCTTGAGGTACTCCGCACTTGATCGTTTTTCTCTCAAATTTATTATTACCAAAGAACAAAGTAGTCCTGAAAACAAGTAAATTAAATTACTTTTTTTCCATTTAGTAAATATTGAGAACTCTAAGATACAAAGTAAGGACAGTTTTATTAATTTACTTCAACCTAATCTTTAGGTTCAGTCTTGATGTAGATTGGTGGCTGGTTACATTGATTTATTGTGTTCCTTTCAATCTGATGGCTCATCAGATAAGCTTATGTAGCCCTCTTGATTGCTTGTCTCAAGTGATCTGCAGTTGCCAGGCTGTGCTGACACTGTTGTATGCCATCACCAGATATTATGGGTGACCTGAAGCAGATTCTATTTTCCATTTTCCTTTACACATTATGGGAGAGGGCTACATATCGCATTGTGTTCAGCATTGTCTGAGTTGATATTATCTCCTCCTCTGTCAATATTTAGTGGGACATTAAAGGCCGTGCAGAAAATCTCCAATTTATTTCCTGTAGCACTGCTACCTGTACAGTGACTGGAGAGGAGACATTTCAACTGAAAGCTCTGACTGCAGCAAACTGAGGATCTACTGATTTCCAAAACATGTTTGTTTTATGCAGCAAAACATCCATGAGTTGGGTGGATAAATACAGGGCAGATGGCATAATGTTTGTTGCATTGGAGTTTCTCTTGTAAATGACTTTCTGCCTTATGCTTTCAGCACAATGAACAGGGTTGCAGATATAATCAAATTGTTCCTTTTCCTGATGAGTGAGTAAGGTTTTGGAAATTGAATTACCTAATACTTAGCTCCTTATGACATTGAGATTTTCCTAAATTAAATATCTTTTATAGTGACTTGTTCTGATATTTTATCGAATGAAGACCGACCAGTAAAATGTGACTTGTTGCATTGTACTTTCAACAGAATTATAATTTCTCCCTGAAACTTGAGTTAAAGCCTTTTTTAATTCATTGGAAAACACTGACAGTAATAATTAAGCAATGTTGATAATGCATATATTATATCTAGGCCTAACTTAATACCTGTTTAGATTCTTGGCAACCTATCAAACTGTAAGACAAAGCCATGGAAGCAATGAAGTTTGACTTAAACAAATCAACTTCAAAGATGGTGTGGGTTTTTAAGTGGAAAAATAAAGTGTTTTTTCTTTAGCATCACATATTCTGGACAAAGATTGGAATTGACCTATTTTTCTCTTGACTGACTCTGATCAGTAATCGGGAGCTCAAATATTGAAAAATCAAAGGGGTTGAGTTTTTTTTTTTTTTTTTGTGTGGGGGCAGTCCCTTTCTTGATACATTTAATGAATAAATTAAATGTATCAAAACTAAATGTAATTAAATGTATCATACCATTTCTGGTATACAAAAATGTCAATGAACAATCTTTTACTTCTGTGCACTATTTTGAGTTTAATTCAAATCAATCCAACTGGCCAAATATGTTATTCAGATGTCGAGTGTTGATGTATGATCCTTGAAACATAACCTGTCAAATAATGCATCCAAGCTGTCCAACCCCAATTTGTAGCTGCTTACCAGCTTCCCCACCCCACACACACATTGTCTAATTACTCGTAATAATAATTCTCTCAATCTTGTATATGTCCTATGTCAGGTCTTCACTTTTACACTAAGCGATCCAAACACTGTGACCTTTTGAAGACGACGAGCTTCCTTCAGCCGACTTGAAAACTTTGGAAACACTGCCTCAACCAGTAATTCATGGCATTGCTAACCATATGAGGGCTATGAGCCAAGGTTATTGACCTTTCACGCCTGCCTCTAGTGATAGAGAGAGCCAGATCCTGGAGGAAAATGAATTGTGCTTATTAAAGAACTGGACTTTTTGAATCAAACCCAGGGGGCAACTTCACTCTTGGCATTTCTTCTTTATTTAAGTGATTACTTTCTAGCAGTGTTTGACCAGCTTTCTGGGAGCACAAACTGTTCAGATGGAGTTGCATTTAATCATAAAGGCTTTTGGGAGAGATCGTAGTATAAATTGCAGAGCGCCCGAAGGATGAATATAGATCTTAAGATGAGGTTTCATTCATATTAATGTTTCAAGATAAAATCTAACGTGCCTTAAAATGCATATAGTCACTCGATTTGGGCAGTCAGCTTCTGCTTGCTTGTGACAGTGGAGCTGCAACAGTTTAGCATTTATAACAGCAGAGCAAAAGTTTGGGGGTGGGTCAGGTAAGTGGCAACTGAAAAGATTAATTTAGGAGGTGAGGGCAGGTGTCACGGTTGACAAATACTTCCAGGGTTTGTTGGGGGAAATCCTTTGGAAGGGAATATGATTGAGTTTTCTTGAAATATCTTTTTGTCTTCTGCCACAACGCATCGAGAAGGATAAGCTGCACTAGAGGAGTCATCCAGTACTTTGACGTTATTGATCCAGATGGCATGCATTCATTAACATCCAGCTTTAGTACCAGCATCTTTAAAAGCAATAAACCTATAACTGGCTGGAAATGTTATAGTTTTAAATGGTTTTTAATATTATCTGGTAAAAAGAAATCAAGAGGGGAAGATGAGTGGAAATGAAAGAGCTTGTCTAACATACAAACTGCAGACCAGCGGACCAGCGAGGTTAGATCCTCTTTGTTTTTGCATTACAAAAACTGTGGTTTCAAGTCCCCTTTTTTTTTTTTTTTTTTTTTTTTTTTTTTTTTTTTTTTTTTTTTTTTTTTTTTTTAGCTCTTATGTTGAAACTAAAACCTTACACATGTATAGGATGTGATTAGTAAAAATGCAAGCTCATACATGTATGTTAAGAAACATAGATTTTCACAATGTTGCCATCATTTCCAAATCCAGCATGTTCCATGACAGAGGGTCAAAGCTCAAAAACAATGAAACAGAAAACCTTTTCTGAGCTTGGTAAAGCCTTCCTGGTAACCAGTTCTCACTTGCTCTTTCCCAGCCTGAATGAACCTCTGAAATGTCTCAACATGTTAGCAATAAACTGGACTCCGAGCTGAATTGCCCACCCCTTCTTGAGACATTAACTGGATGGGGGTGGGGAACCTTTGACCATTTCAAACTTTTGTATCCATCAATCTTCAGCAAAGCTCACAAATCAGTTTCCACTAATCAACTGTTGTCTCAGTCCAAATAAATGAGCAATGTCAGAAATCAGCAGTACTTGTCTGAGTCAACTTAAATGAAATTACTTAGCACTGCTCATTGTGTATTTCCTCTCTTACAGAACTATAGTTAGCTGATGTTGGAGGTAATTATCAGTAGTTGTTGTTGGCCAAGCTGTGCTCTTTTCTTAGCCTCTGTTGTATAAATATTGTTGCAGGTGTTTTAGTCTGTTGACTCATTTTCTTGCCTCTTTAAAAACCTTCTGTAGACATCTTTTCACTTTCTGTTGCGATTACACTTAACACAGCAACACACAGATTTATTACCAGCATTTGTGACGGTTGTGATTTCTGGTGAATGTCAGTGATAAAATGACATGGCTACAGTAACTGTTTACCAGCTTTTAGAATGATGCGAAGTTTCTTATGGGTAATTCTAATGCACACGTCACATAGCTTTTAGCAACTCTTCCTGTTTCTATAAACCCAAGAAAGCCCTCTTGAAAAACTTTCCTTCTAAAAGATTGTCAGTTTTGTTGTGTTCCTATTGGGGATGCCGTTGCATACAACAGGGGTCTGCAACCTGAGTCTCTGGAACAACAGATGGCTATTTAGCCTTCTCAAAGTGGCTCTTCATAACTTGGAATAATAAACAATGTTTTTTTTATAGACATCATAGAGGCTGGTTTGAGAAGTTGCTCCATTTATATCTAATCATTTTTTTGCTAGGGTTAGAAGGTTTTGTGTCTTTAGCCATATTTTATTTTTGTTGCGCAAGCACAAAAAGGGCTCTTTGAACAGAAAAGGTTGCTGACCCCTGTCCTAGACCAAACTTCCTTGAGCATTTGAACCATCAGAGAGGACCTAGATTTATTTAATCATTAGCTGCAATTGAAAAAGTTACCATTTTTAGGCATAAACCTTTTTAAAACGTAGTCTTTTAGGATTATCCATTAAAGTGCTTGAAAGTGTTTTTAATCAGATATTTAGATGAATGTTGGTTTTTGAGGAGTATTTGTACATTTTCTAAAGAAGGTAGGGTAGATTAATGGGCAGAGGCGTATCTGAATTAAACAAAACACGTAAAGAATGTGATATGGACTGCAGAGAAACGGAGCCATAGACAGAGAAGATTGAGCACCATGTTATTTCAGCTCTGTCCTCCCCCAGAGCTCCAAGCCTGTAAATCCTGGTGGGAGGCATGCATTTATATTGGATCAACATACTATGATGGTATTTTTCCTGCTCTGTCTCTTGTTTTCATAATCATACCCAGTCCCTTATGGGTTGCAACTAAAACCGTTTTTATTGACTCTGGAGAAGGTTATCTCTGGCTGATGTAGTGGGAAAGGAAAGTTGTTCTACAGTTGTACACAGGTCTCTGTCCCGTAACAACAAGCATAAGCAATATCTGAGAAGGAATAGCTTCTACCATAAATGTGTTATAGTTAATTCCACTTTCCCATCATGACTGTAATGTAAGCAAGCGTCAATACTTTTTTTTTTTTGTTTGTTTTTTTTGTTTGTTTTTGTTTTTTTTGTTTCATACACATACCTCATAGATGGCAAGTTGTTTTTTATACTTGATTTAATGCTTTTGAAGGAGTTAGTAAATCTGTTTCTGCTCTTCAGTCACTTTTTAGTAATAATTCAAAAGAGCTTTTAGAATCTTTCTGAAGTGTTTATTTGTGGCAAGAAAAACTAGATGATGACGTAAAGGGGACTTATTTTGAAAAATTGTATGCTTGACTGTGCTGTTTGTTACTGGAGTTCATTTATTTGTCAGGGTTAGCTCATTTGTGCATTCAATTGGTCTGCTTGTTAAAATGGACTGTCGGTCCCAAAATAAAAAAACCCGTAACAAATATCTGAGGCTGTTGGGTAATAACACCGGATATGAGTAGGAGTGCTTTTTTTTTTTTTTTTTTTTTTTTTTTTTTTTTTTTTTTTTTTTTTTTTTTTTTGGGTCCTGAAAAGGCTTAAACCTTAAGCTGTTAACAAATTGCCAGCATATGGGTTTAAAATCATGCATTGCAGAGTGAAAAGTCTAAATTTCAGCAAGAAAATGGACCTGTTGCCTCAGAATTCTATAAATCAGGGCTTAAAATTTGAGTATTAACACATAAACATAGGCATATTAATCAACTAATACCAAGATTTTAAGGTTTTGGTTTCAAAATTTCTGGAAAAAAAAAAAATTCCATCATGCCATTTAGACCAGTGTTGCCCAAAATCAATCAAGGGCCAGGACCCTGCAGGTTTAGTTCCCTGGTTCAACACACCTGGATCAAATTAGTAGGGCTGCTTGACTATTGCAAAAAATTATAATCACAATTATTCTGATTGAAATTGAGATCTCGATTATTTAATAAGATTATTCATTAACTTTGAGAGCATGAATTTATTGAACACAAACAATGGCTGTTTAAAAATGTTTTTATCAGGATTTCAAACATTTTTGAAAGAAAGAAAAAAAAAAAAAAAAAAAATTGACAAAGAAAGTGGAACTTTGTCTTGACCAACAGATACAGTTCAAATACTGCTAAAAAAAAAACCAAGAGGGATATACAGTGCAGTGTGGGGACCTTGTCTTGGAGTTCTTAAACCAGAACTTAAAGATCAGCGATTGGTCAGAAAACTGCAATCGGTGCACCCCTACTTTCTTTTTAGAATAACAATCTCCCCGTAAAACAATTGATTGCTGTAATCATTGAAACAACCATTTAATACAAAGTATAAGCCGAGCAAGCGGTGGGGCTTTCATAACTGACGCGCATGTTAGTGCAGTATTCCCTGAAAATGAAGTCTCATAGAGGGGTCATATAAATGCTGGCATGGCAAACATGCTCTGGAAGAGCACCTTCCAGTTTGAGGTGAAGGTGGCGCGATCCCCACAAAAATTTAGGAGGTGCACAACCAGACACCCCAACAGAGCTCAAGGCAAACGCGCATTATCCCGTTGTCTTCAGCCTTGCTCAGCTTTTCAGTCTTGCTCGAGAAGTGTTTTTAAAACTTGCGGTGAAGGAAATGAAACCGGTTGAGGCTGTGGGAGGAATCTACAGCATAATGGCAAGCTGGCAGTGGTGCTGGATTCACAACACAAAACAGTTCCAGTAATTGCTGAATTAAAGCAAATATGTTTTTGGGGTTTTTTGAATTTGGTGATACCAAGGAAACTGTGTTTTTACTCAGTTATCATGCTATGAGTGGCTCAAACTGACCTGTGCGGGGGGGTTGCCCTTTGGTCAAAAAGGCGGCGGTGAAAATAAGTCCTACATTTTCTATCCAGGCACCAACTTTCCTCTTGCGCTCTTTACAGTGAGGTCATTTTGTGATCTGAAATCAAATGCTGCACTTCACGCAGCAGCACTTCCCTTGAAGGTCCAACATTTGTCAGAAGTGGGGAAAAAAGGACAGGAAGTCACTTGGAGAGCCTCACATTTTGGTTGTTTGCACAAAAATATTTTATATAAAATACAGCTGCAGGCATCTTTTTTTTTTTTTTTTTCCTCCCCCAGCCAAAAGGGATGTGGTTATGGGTGTTAGTAATGGATTGAGACATTAGTTCCTTTTAACCTGTTCACTCTCCAAATGCTCTGCTTGCTGCTTGATGTAGTATGTAATTTAAAATGTCTGTCAGTGGCTGATAGAACTGTCAATCAGAAATCTGCAGTGAGCACTCTGTTCGGTCACCTTAATCCATTAGTCATTAGGATTTCAGTAAAATGAAGAGATTTTAGTCCCTTTATGCAAAATTATTTTTTTTTTTTTTTTTTTTTTTTTTTTTTTTTTTTTTTAAACCCAAGAACTTAATGTATTGCTTTTTAGAGAGGGAAGTTTGGGTAACATTTGAATTAATTCTAAATCAGCAGTCTGACATCATGGTATAAGTTTGTTGTTTACCATTTGTTCAAGCTGTCCCTCCACATACGGATGCACGATGTCTTTTAAAGTAGATGTTATTTGATAAATAGGCGGAAAGAGAAGGAAATAAACTGGTTAGCCTGTTTGAATGCTTCCCCTCTGTCCTACGAAGAATGTGTTGTCAAGGAAAGCTGAGGTCAAAAGACACAAATGCAGCTTTGTTCCGCCTATACCAGGCTTTATTTTGTGCGCAGCGACTGTAATGGGGCAACACTGGCACCCATTGTTCTGCTACACATCTGTTGAAAGATTGGCGATTTGATTGAAGGAGAGCATTTATTCATGAGCTGTCATGCTGTGTATTAGCTTTATTTAATTTTGACTGCCAAGACAGTCACGCACATCCTCATAATTAGAATATATTGCAGTTATGCATCTGGACGTTTTTTTTTTTTTTTGTTTTGTTTTTTCTGTCGTAAACACAATCTAAGCGGAGCAGATCCTTGAAGCACACTGGTATGCATATTAATGTGTAGAAGAGATTTATGGCTTTTTAGTGGTGGATATTTCATGATACAAACAGAAGAACAAGGAAAACTACTTTTGTTTATTTTAAGATCTGTTCTGATTGTGCACACAGTCCAAACAAGCATTCAACATTGTCACAGTTTTGCTGTTCACACCAATAATTTATAGCATTGACTTTTGCAGCCATGAAGTACAATTATGTAAACGAATTTCCTGAGTCAACTGTGTCCTCAAGTCAACAGTTAGTGCATTATGAGGATGATTCATCAACATTCCGTGCGTCTTATAACTTTAATGAGTTCTGTCTCACAATAATAATGTCAATGTTGGAAGATTTTATTGTTAAAAAAATGAAAAGTTGGAGCCCTACATACATGAGACCCTGGATATGTACCAGTCATACGTTTTTGGCCAATTTGAAATCTCATATTTTTATGTAAAGCTTTGTGTATTTGAGTGATTTTTGATTTCTTTTTAAGAGCTCCAAATATTTATTTGTAACTTGGGATGAGTGGTCATTACTGGTATGAGAGAGAGAGAGATTAACCAAAAATTATTAGAGTGGAAATTAAAAACTGATGTCTAAATGAGTCTGAAAATGGCTAACTTTTAATATTCTTCAATGTTAGAACCTTTAACACCAGAAAGTGTTGTGGTTTGCCAGACATGGTAACACTTGGGTATGTTTTGTTCATTTTGATCAGTTTTTGAGTTGCTGAGCAGCTGAATATCTGCCGATTCCAGTCACCAGCCTGTTTCTCTGTGCCGTTCTAGACACAGATGTATGCACATGCTTGTACAGCAGCAGGTGTTCAGCTCTAACAGTTGGAAAAGAATTTTATACAAAAAAAAAAAAACCTTCCACAAACACTGCAGTGTGTATCCTGTCCTCAGTTTATCTTGTGATCTCTGACTTTTATTTATTGTTCTGTCCACAGAGTGCTCGGAAAATGCAATTCCACCACCATTGATTCATGTCTGTTTGAAATAAGGCGGTTCAGATGCGGGGCATATGAGTGCACTGCTTGTGTTGGGTTTTTTTTTTTTTTTTTTTTTTTTTTTTTTTTTTTTTTTTTTGGGTTTTTTTTTTTTTGTTTTTTACTTTTGACCTCTCATTCTCACTCCCATCCACTTCTCACAATCCCATTTTCAACATGCCTCATAGCCGCAGTGATGTTTTCTCAGTTGCTTATTATGCCTTCTACCAAACCACCAAGGGGGTATAAGCATGTGTACACAGGCAGCTGTGTGCCACTGTATAACTCGGCTCAGTGCAGGATAAGTGGGGATTGGCATGTCCTGTGCCTGTTTCATCTGCTCAAAAATGTGACAGCTGGGCAATACTTTTTCCACTCCTATACAAGGATGACGCATTCAAATGAGACATAGCGAAACAGTCAGAGGAGTGACAAAGAGACTGGGGTAGCCACCAACTGGCATGGCGCAAAGCAAATGTTGGCACATGTGTTATGAGTTAGTGTTGACATAACTGTTTTTATGGCTGCCCTAACACATTATAGCTGTTTGCCTAATTCCTGTGTTTCTTTCTTTTTTTTTTTTTTTTTTCATCTCTCTTTATGCTGTAAACACTGCGCACTAATGGTAGGAAGGGCATAAGAAGTGTAATTTATGTGTGGGGGAGAAGCCTGGGATAAGACCTCCCTCTGGGATTAATGGGAGTCTCTGTGTCTGTTCACAGGAAATATGAAAGGCCCTTTGTTGGTAAAGGACTTGCTGCTGCCAGCAAATAACTACCCCCTGTCATATCAAAAATCCCCAACCTCTAAATTCATTGCCTCCTCTGCCGCTCATCCTTCACACCCCCCCACTTCCCCCCCTCCCCGTAAGCCTGTGTGTTTTCTGTCAGGGTCGCTCATTTATGATTCCACACTGCGTCTGCAGATCCAGAGCCCAGGAGACACAAGCTCGTATTGTTAGTATTCACTGTCACTTCTAGAGTCTAGGCCATTGGGCGCAAAAGCAGAAGAGTGGGAGAAATAATGCTGTTCAGGCGGTGATTCATATTTTCACCTGTGATGCTATGCACTGTCTTCTCCTGTTTCCTTCCTGCATTCAGTTCGGAGACTTGCTATCAAGTCAAGTGGGGAAAGACTGGTTTTCCTTGGTTAATGTGTGACCAATGGACTGTGCTGGTGGTCTGGTTTATTTTTGGGGTCTGTGTGTGTGTGTTGGTTTGCACGGTGGTTGAGCACACCTCCTTAGGCTACGCTAAATAAAGAAAGGCCTATCAGTGTGGGGAAATGACTGTTAGGCAGAGCACTGGCGGTGTGTCTTTCATCAGGTCACACGTTGGTCTCTTCACACCTGCAGCTCAGAACAGAGGAGTGAGAGGCTGCTGGCAAGTGTTAATTGCTATAATAAAAAAAAAAGACTGAAAAAGCAAGGCAAGATGAGGTAGGTGTGCGTACTTGGCAACATCCTTTTCTCTCTACTTAAAATTTCTCCTTTGTTTAGCATTGAATGATGCATTTATAGAGAAAATTTAGGGAGGGGTCCGATCCAGTGTTCATATTAGGCCTGACACTTTCATTGTCGTGGTGTTTGGATTCGTGGTGTTCAGGCCACGAATCCAGACAACTGTAGGTCATGTTGAATTTAGTATGTAATTTTTTAGCTGTCAGCCAACAGAACTTTGCACATGTAAGTACGCATGTAATCTTCTAAATTAGTATATTTGTTTTCTGATTTATAAACGTATCATTATGGGTTGGGGTTAGACATGTAAACATTCCATGTTTACATGGAGCTGGTTATCAGTGAAACCGCAACATTTTTGTTCCAATCAAGCTGCTTGTTTACGCGTCTCCAGTGATCGGAGCCTTTGAGACTGGCACCTTATGAAACCAGGTCTTGGAGTGAAAGGGCAGATATCAACAGAAAACATTGGCGGATAGCATTTTACATTAGAAGTTGTGTTAAACCTGTTCAGTTTATTCCTTATCAGAAGTTATCTTTTACATGAGCACTTGGTTCATCAGAGGCGGGTTACTGGCTTCCACCTCATTTAGAAGACAAGGAATAAAAGCGCATGTGCGTTTTGACGACATGACAAAATCACAGTGCCATATAGTGGCCTGGCATGACAACTACAGCGGATTCAAGGTGTCATGGTGGTTTGTCTAATTGTGGAACTTTTCTCCAATCAACATCTGAAAATACTGGCAGTTTCCAGACCGCTGTCTCGTGTAAATGTAGCCTTATACTAAGGGTGGAGTCTGTTACAGAAACCTGCTTTCAGTAAAGTCTGCTGCTGTAGAATGAGCACTTTGGTGTTCAGCATTAGTCTTCAGATATATTTTCTAGTTGAAAATGAGAAAACACAAGATATGTGTTTTGTGTAGAAACTTGGAGCACTGAAAATTATATCAAACTTTAGTAAAGCAGGAGAGTGAACAGGAGCAGAGAGTACCTTCAGCAGGAGAGCTAACTGGAATACAAAATTTGTTTTTAGTTTTTATCTCGCTTGAGCTGCACAGCATATCGAATCACAATAGTCATTACAAGTTCAGTTTGTGTAATATTCCAGAGTAAAGGACAGCTTGGATGCAGTATTTGGTTGGCTGAAATATTTCAAGGGCTTTGCCAGTTGGATGGACTTGAACTTTCCTTCAAGCTTAGCCCTGATGAAAATATCCAAGAACTAAAGCTCAGGGATAGTGGTGGGTCCATTGTAGTGGTAGGAAAAAGAACACTGAGGAACATGTGGCCTAATACATACTGTCTTTATCATATTTAGCAATATCACAATGTAATATTATCCTGATATCATGCACCCTTTTTCTGCCATGGAGCATAAATATTTTAAAAATGTTGATGGCTTGTTGGAAGGCTTTGACTCAAGATTAGAATATTTCCAATCTTGTAATTATATGGAGCAGTCCCTGTTACAGTCAGCAGTGCTAAGTGTGTTTCTTGGTAATAAGTTTATGTGGTGTTCAAGAAAGTGACACTGTTTTCTGCCTTTTTTTTTTTTTTTTTTTTTTTTCCCCCTTTAATATTGGACATACCTGTCCTTTTGAACTGTTTGAGATTAGTCCTAGTTTCTTGTGTATATTTACAAATATTAGCTGCCAAAAAAGCTAGTTGATGGTAGTAGCATTTTTTTTTTTTTTTTTAAAGGGAAGATATTATGTGTTATACCACAGTCAAGTAATGTTGAACTTGACCAGTCTCTATAAGAGCCTCCTATCATTTAATACTGTTACTTTCAGTTATGAAAATGCTGTATATATTAAAAACAACTTTAAAAGAAATTTGACTTCATATCATAGCTGTATCTGATGCCTTGAACTTGACCTGTCTCTTTAAGAGCCTCCTACCCTTTACAACACTCTTCCTTTCGCACGTCATCACAAGAATGGTTCTCTATGCGGCCCATTGATGGCATTTACAAACGTTCTTAGGAGAAATGTAGTTAGTATGAGAAGCTCAGCAGATGCGCAGTTCCAAGTGTTTGGTAAGTGCTACTGCCACTAGTCTGGTTGAGCTTTGTGAGGAAGGGGTGCGATGTGGTGCTCTAGCTCGGCTGGGAATTGAACTTCCAAGGTAGAGCTTTGGGTAAATAGGCGGCGTATTGTATTAGCAGGTGTTAAGGTACCCCGAAATGGCTGCCACTGGAGATTAAAGGATTTCTCAAACCTTCACGAATGAGTCAAAGCAACCTCCCAGGTATGTCTTTGCTTTGAGAGAATAACATTATAACATGATGTAAAGCTCAAAAAAGTCGATTGCATAATACCCCGGCCCTTTTAAGCTACTGCCCCCACCTCCCTTCTTATTCTTGAGACTTGAATAATAAGCCTCAGAATGATTATTTTATGCCTATGTTGACATTATGCTATAGAGTTGCTGAAGCTGTATACAATCTTATGAATAGTTATACAATTAAAGGTAGCTATGCGGTTTATTGTTATACATTGCCAGTTATACTATTGCACAAAAGTGTGCTAATTTCTAGGCTTGTAACATTCAAATTCTGTTTTATTTTTCTTATTTCTTTTAACAGCCAGACACAAACATTAAAGTAAAAGAGTTCTGGATCAGAAAACACTGGTATCACCAGATATTTATTAGGATTGGCTCAGAACCCAAAAATCCCAGATTGGAGCATTTCTACAAAAACTATTTTGTTGACAAAGTTTTAATACAGGCTGAAAACTTTTTTTTTTTTTTTTTATATTTATGATCCACCATTTTTGCCACTCTTTCTCTTCATTCTTTGATTGTTCAAGCTGTTTCCGCCTGTGAACTCTGCAGAAGAAGTGGAGGATCTAATGGCTCCATATCGACTGCCTCAGGCTGTCGCCAATGGATTTGACATAGATAACATGGTTATGTTTGAAACCCAGGAGGGAGTGGAGTTAGAAAAAAGAATAAAACCAGGACCCCCAACTGCAAACAAAAGGGAGGGAAGAGTGAAATGAACTTAAATAAAATGGGTTCAACTTGGCAAAAGCTTTAGGTTGTCTGGGGCAACTCAAATAGGCCTATCAAACAAAGAAAGCTGCTTCACACCGTCAGACTGTACTTATGGGTGTCGTTTGAAAGGTTGAAACAAAACAGACCCATTAGATGTCTGCCTGATAAATCATTTATAATTCAGTTATCCATTGCCGATGGAGTTTAGCTTTAACGAGCTTGAGTATTCATGTTATTCTAAGCTTTAATTGTAATACTGAGGATGACGGTCATTTGTTTAATTTGCTAGACTGGGAGCTGATGGCTAGGCTTGCATGGAAGGAGGAAGTGCAATGGCTATTCTCTGTGAAGGATAAGGCTTATTAGGTCTGAGTGGCCTCCTGTCTCATATAACCTAATGTGGCTTTGATAGAGAGGGGATTCCTGGTTCTGATACGTTGGAAATATAAATCTAAGCATATTCCTTGTCTCTGGACTTTGTAATTGCCTATTAAGGGCCATGTTTGTTGATGGAGGGGCCAGATGTGCCTAATGTGGCTGAGGGTCCAATGTGTGCTCTAAGGCAGTATGCAGTAAAAGAAGAAGAAGAGGAGGAGCACAGGCTGGACATTGCCTCTCATTAAACTGACCTGCTCTCTGCCAGCGGAGCCATAAAAAACTTTAATGTTCTTACCAGAGAAGCTTCACAATTTGTCCACAATTTTGCTGCCATAAAAAGGGAATTGAATTCCATATGAGTTTGCTGCTGTCACACCTCACGAGACCAGCTGTCTGTCCTTGTTTTAAATCCAGACCTTGGGCGCCGCCATTTCTCAGTTTGGTGTTTTCCATATGTTACATTGATGTGAAATGCACTCCTCTCAGTGGGCCACTTTAACAGGAGAAATTAGCATAATTGGGTGGGACATAGGCAATGACAACAAAAACGTTTCAACAGCTGACATGAAATGATTCAACTGGCAAAGCAAAGTCATTCTTTTGTGTGGGTGTTCACTGCATTTTCATCCAAACTGATAAATATGAACACAAACTTTTAGTGGTCATTTTCCCCAGCCCCACAGTTATGCACCACGGGTTGGTGTTTGAATTTTACAAGCGACGTCCATCTTTTAGTGGTGGTTTTTCTGTCAGTTTTATGGTTTGCGAAGTGAAGGATTGTGGGTTTTCATCAAATGTTAATGGACTTGCGTGAGGCCATTCTAAAAGTTAAGTTTCATTACTAATGGAAAGAAGTGTAAAAAATGTTTGTAAGGCAGAATTTTGATAACTCGTAAAGGAAAAAAAGGGGGGGGGGAGTGTAGTGACGGGATACGAAGAATATCTAAGCACTGAGATAACCGCCACTGGCTAGTTGGATACTGAATCCTTATATTGCCATAATACACAGACTGCTCAAACATAAAGTGGAAAAAATTTTGCTGAACAGAGATGTAAAAACAAAGTAGTTTGAGGTTCAGAAAACTATTATTCCATTTCTAACACAAATAGAAAAAAATAGAAATCTCTTTCTGCATTAGGAGAACCTGTTTGTAAAACCTTTGGTCTAATTCTGAACTAAAAAATGGGATTTTTAGGTTCCCACAAAATCTTGTCTACTGAGCTGCATGTAATGTTATCATTCACAAGTGAGATCCTTTTTGTCCTTGCCAAACGTCGCTATACTCTTAAGCCTGTTTTGAGTTTAAAGGTCAGTGAGATGCTGTTCATACGATTGTTGAGGAAGCTGCTCACAGAAGGACATCAGCTGTATTTTTCACACCTGCATGTGTTTGCATGTTCTTGAAAGCACAAACGGCGCCTTCACTGCGGCAAGCTGATGAGGTTTGAGCAGCCTGCAGGGACCTTTATTATGAATGGATACATATTTGTGCAGTTTCCACCTGAACAGTGGGATACTGCGCAAAGTTTTCTTCTATTCAGCCTGATTTGCGACCGCTATTAGAGACGCAGCGCATTTTATAAGTTTCATAACAGCCAATTCAAATGTGGTTCCTTATTGTTTCCCCCCATGGCTGTGTGCTGTATGACTGAGATTTCCAAGTAGACTGTAGCACACTGAATTAGTTGCACTGAACAAACTCAAGGGTGGCTAAGATTAGAATTTTGAAATGGTGGGGGGTTATGAGTTGCTTTTCTTTTTGACTAAAAAAAATGGTTAAAATGAAAACAAGCAAAGATTTGGTACATTTTTCACATTGAATGGAATGAGACATTTTTAATGGAAAAAGAAAAAAATAGTTTGCTTCTCCCTTTTTTTTTTTTTTTTTTTTAATAAAGGACCTGTGAGAATGTCTGTCTGCATTTTTGAATCCGCATTGTCCACAGGTGTTTGCAGTATCCTTGGTTGCAACGGCTGAGATGTTATCCCCTTCCTGCACATAACACAAAGAAGCATCACAATTAGATCATCCTGCTGGTTTTCCATCTGCATAAGCCCTACAGATGTATCCCCTTTAACTTTGACTTTTGAGGCACAGTTAGACTTGCTGGCCTCAGACTCCCATGCTAACAGTACCCCCTTAGCTAACCATTAACCTGAAGGGTTGTGCTGGCCAATACTCCTTAAACAAGTAAAATGAAAATGTCTCTTCTTTACAACTTTGTAAGAACAGAACACGCTTTTGTTTTTTTTTTGTTTTTTTGTTTTGTTTTTTTTTTTAAACAGATGAGCCTTTTCAGTGTGACACCTGAAAAGAGCCCTACCATTTCCGTCATGGACCAGAAGCACAATAAAACAGCTACAAGCAGAGCTCAGCTTTTATCCCTTTCTTTGTTTCACATCGTGTGTCCCCCCCCCCCCCCCGCTTCTCTTTCGATTCCTCCATCTCTCCTTATGCGGTGAAAACCTGATATGCGGCAGACCGCTTCAGGTTACAGTGCACACTGTGAGATTCTTTTCAAGTGGTAACCACTGTGAAAAACAGGATGTTGTGGAGGTGCAGGGAATTGGGATGGAGTAACGCAGGACTAAGGGAGAAACCACTCTCCCCTTTGCCGCTAGGCTAAAAGCATCCAGCTCTTGCCCATTGTGAGCTTGAACTCAAAGGGATTTGTGATGTGGATGATCTCTGACCTCTTTACGCCCACATCATGTAAATGAGTGCACAAAAACCAGACATTATTATTTTTTTTATTTTTTTTTTCCACACTAAGGCTGCAGGTTTTTGGTTTCTGTTAAAAGTAGAGATTTCGAAGCCAGATATCCATGTTAAAGTGGAATTATTGCTTTGTTTGACTTTTTGTGCATTTTTCTACTTGCACCTTCGCAGACAGTATGAGGCTTTTATGTAACTGAGACGACAGGTCATGTGTAAGAAAATAAACCTGTTTGCATGCAACCAGAAGTTGCCAAAGCAGAGGTTGAGAAGGTAACCAGATCCATCCCATCAGGCATGCGGATCCCCCTACCCCCCAAATGTTATTGTCCCAGTGCACAAAGGATGGGGGATGTGTGTCGTAAAATGAAGCAACACACTGAAGTTCATGGACAACGCCTATTCCCAGACTTTGTCTAACTGTATAAGTGAACAGTTTCTGACATTACATACTTTTACATTTCCCACCAAAAACTTTATTGTATGTGGTCACACTTGGAAAACTACTTTAGGTTATGATTGGTATGAACACTACTTTACATAGTAATCCAGTTAACTGCAGTCCCATTCGTCATTTCAGACAGGAAATGGTTAGCATTATTTGAATAATAACCCACTAGCTGCATTATCTTGACTATTGGCATTACTGGAGAAAAATAAAGAAAAATGGTCACAACAGGTTGTTTGCTATATACATGCTTGATATTTTTATTATGTATTTTAAAGGGTAAAGGAGCTCAAAGCTGATTCCAACATGACCTGCATTAAAGAGTTAGTGCTTCTATGGTCGTAAATGTGTAAGGAAAACGAGGATTCTTTTTCCTGCAAGACGAAAAGGTAGACTTTGAAGTTTTTGATTTACGTGCTTTAATCAGCTGACCTCTTGTCTTTTTATGTGTAGTGTTAATGAACATAACAGAGACCTCTGTAACACTTCAGTAATGGAGGTTGGACAGCTGAACGTAATGGCTTTCACCTTTTGAGTAGTTCGACACTTCTCTTCCTGCACACATGTTGCTTTTTGCTCTGTGCAAAGCATTAACGGAGTAATGTTCTTTAAAGTGAGAATGGCCTTCACACTCAATAAATGAAGCTTTTACCTCGGCGTGATTGGCAGCTGTTGGGTTAATGTTTTAGCTTATTGGCTGATGATGTTGTAAATTTATACACACAGTAATTTCTTATGCTAATCCAAGCAATCTGTGGCTGTAGTTTAAATGGTGTGTGTGTGTGTGTATGTAAATAAATGTTTCACTCTCATATAAGCACCCTTTTAACTTTGAGTGTCTACAAAGGATTTTGAAGTGTTGTTCTTGCACCCATTAACATATGTACTCTAGATATGCAGAAAGTGTTTTGGCACATGAAAACTGGGAATAAGATCATAATATTCTGATCTGAAGGTGACTTGGTTGCTTTGCTCTCCTGTTACTTGTTTCACCAAAAACAGAATTGTGTTGAGTGAGTGTTTTGTAATGAGACATAGTGAAAATGCTACCAGCTATGGGCTGGTATATTCTAGCAGAACAATAATGTTGAGTTAAATGATCACTGATTTACAGTATAACATCATCTATAAAACCATTTAGGGTATGATAATGTTAATATTTTGATTCTTATATTTTCATATGACTACAGCAAAAATACAGAATACCTGCAAAATTTAGTAACAGTTTCAAAGTTCTTATTGAGCAGAATACTACCCATTTTTGCCATCCTTCTCATTATAGACCACCACTGAGCATAAAAGGCAAGTTTTAGCTGGTTATTTAACAAGTATCTGCTTGGGGTTCTTTTTCCTTTTTAGGTGAATTTCTCTGAAAATTATCAGTAATGGTTTCCTGACATGTAGTAAAAAGATGCCATTTTGGTGTGAGTTTGTAGAAAAATAAGAGCATCAGAGCACTGGGAGGCTAAAAGCTAGTCAAAACACTATATAATAATGTCTATTTTCTCGAGACCGTTAAGTTTGCCCATGTTTTCTTAGCCGAACCACTTCTCTGTTGCAATGTTAAAGTTACCAGGGTGCTGCTGCAAGCTGTATTGGTCTGCCAGATCAGCCTAAGAGTGTTGGAATAACTTCCGAACAACTTCAATATACGGGAAAGCCCGGGAACATGCCATTTTCAGAGTTGTTGCTCAAAAGATGGTCAGCCAAAAAAAAAAATCAAAATCTTTACTTCCCTTTCAGTAGGTTCAGGCTGCATTAGGTCGTAGTTGATGAGGCAGAATGATAACTGGATACATAGAAGATTCCATATTGTTGGGACTGAATGAATCTATCTATCACTGTCAACTTCAGAATATCTGAACTGTCCCCAATACATCCTGCTTGTACTTTTGCAACTGTCGCTTCATAGCAAAGTTACTTTATTAAAAGTGACAGGTGGCTTTAATTTAGTTTTCAATTTTCTGGAAAATTCTAAAAAGCCCATTTAATCTTTTCTCCTAAGTGAGACAAAAGTGTGGCAACCTTCTTTCAGCCAGCTGAATTGACAGTGTGCAGCAACAAGTGTAGGAGGTGCAGGGCTGAGCTAATTTATGTGCTATACAGCTGAAGAAAATGCAAGTCACTACTACACTTTCCATGGCATCTTGTGAAAATGATTTCAAACCACAGGAATGATTCATAAATTACACAATGGAGCAAACAACTGCATATGTATTGGATTGTACAGCTACTAGCACTTCTTGTAAAAACAGTTTTCATTTTAATGTCAAAACAGTTGCTTGGTTTCACGACATCTTTTCTGTATTCCACCAATTTAAACTATGTGGTTGCACAAGTAAATCATCAGCTTTTTCCACATCAAAGTAGATTTCAAGATAGATTTTTCTCTGTTTTAATCAATAGGGAATTTGCAAATACATGAGACTTGTTTTCAAAACTCAGATGGTCTCAGATGTGCTTTATTCAAACCATATGCTGAATAGGCTTGAGCTGGTCACCCCCCACGTCAGACACGGCTGGCTAGCAGCTCGTGATCTCATAGCATGACACATTTGCCATGTTTTTCTGCTTTCATCACCCTTGTCCAAACCTTAACTCTTCCAACAATTATTATTGCTGATGACTAACCTTCTAAATTGGTTACAGCTAAGCTTTACTTAAAAAAAAAAAAAAAAAAAAAAAAAAAAAAAAAAAAAAAGTTTGTGGCAAGGATTTGAGACTCCCAGATTCTGTGCTGGCATTATGGCAATGAGTATAGCTGTAAAAATGCCAACTGAATGTTATTTATTGTTGCTGCGTCAGCCTTTTTTAGACCCTCATGTGAAGCTAACATGAGAATTACAGCCCACAACCACAGTAATGTGGACATAGTGAGTTACAGCCTTAACTGCCCTCAGTTCTCATCCTTAACAGTTTTAACACACTAGGATATTAAAGTTTGTTTCACCCCCCTCATCTACAACTAAGCAGCACAGTAGACGCATGTTATTGAATTCATATAACGTGAGATATTAGGTCATACATCTTGATTGTCTGTTTATATTGCCACATAAGACCTCTGTGGTCCAAGAGAAAATGAAGTTGAAGCAAGGATAACATCGTCTCGTATGCACCTGTGTCCTGACCACTGAAGATATGAAATAGATAAATAAATAAATGTTTATATTATCTCCCCTGGTCAGATGGTCTAATTCACTAGATTAATCTGAGCATGCTCACACACCTGCTGTACACATACACTTCCTTTCAAGACAATAGATGACAACCATCCTGTCTGTACTTGGTTTTCTCACCCAATGAAAATAATGAGATTAAGTCGATGGGGAAGGGGCTGGAAAGATAACTTGATTCGTGCTGTGACTGCAGTGACTCAAAGAAAGGTGGATGAGGAGAACAGCCTCAGATGAAAAGCAGTGCAAGTTTAAAAAAAAAAAAAAAAAAAAAAAAAGTGGCGACCAAGAGATGCAGGCACTATCACTCCTTTTGCTCTGTTTATGCTCTTGAAAAAATAGGCTCAATTTCAAGTCTTGCGAATTGCTATTCTTACGTCTGCAGGCCAAGCAGAAGAGTTTTATAGAAAGCAGGAACCCACCTGGAACACTGACACTCAATCCTTAAATTGTTTCCAACAAAGGGCTAGTATATCCTTTATTTTGTTGAGTGGCTTGCAAAAATATTCATACCGCCTTGAACTTTTTTTTCACATTCTGTCACATTCCAACCATAAACTTTAATCTATTGTATTGGGATTCTGTGTGAAAGACCAATACAATGTAGCCCATAACTGTGAAGGGGGGGTTGCATGGTTTTAAAACAAAATCATAATAGTTTATGGTATAGTAGTTTATTCTGCTGCCCCTAAATAAAATCCAGTGCAACCAATTGCTTTCAGAAATAAAGTATGGCACAATGCAGTGTGAGAGTAGTAGAGTAGACTGTCTGGTGGAACTCAAAATACTATGTCTTAGTAGCACGTAGCAGGGTTCAGCAGTAAAAGCAGTCAGCAGAACCCAGCGTCTTCCACCCCTGAGAAAGGCTGGTCATCTAGCCCAATGAATTATTTTTTTGGGTTATTTGCTTAGCCTTCCGGATAGGGGTTGGTAAAAATATTGATTCATCAATGCTTTGCAATTAATTTCTGTCCAATTCAATATCGATTGGGAAAATCCTGTTAATCGATTAGATCCCCTGGCCAGCGGGTCAGGCCATGTTGAGCAACACTCTCGAGAGCTGTGCCCACTGTCCAGGGGTGTTTGAGAGTTCATACTTGAGTGTACCACTTCCTACATTTCCCACACTTTCTGCCAGTGGGACGAAGGAGCACACTGGATTGTAGCAAGTTTGATGAACTAGTTGAGCACCTAGCGTGGGGGGGTGAATAGGGTTTTTTTTTTTTTTTTTTGAAGAGTTTGATTCATTCATTTGACTCAGTGCAGTGGGAAAGCAAATCACACCAACTGAAAATGTAATGTATTACAATTTTGGTCCCCAATCAAGCAGAGTCCACTGGATTATCAGGTGTGAAAACACCCTGACTGTTACGCTCATGCACAGTTGTGTGCTGCTTTAACTGCTGTGACTTTTTTTTTTTTTTTTTTTTAATTCTCGGCAGTGAGCCTCAATAAATTACCATACTCCGTCAAGTGATTGTTTTTAAATGTCATATTAAATTTGTTTTGTTGATGCATTTTGACATGCTTATGCCCCCTCCCCCCCTCTGCCTCTGAGGTATTTTTCCATTTCATGTGTTACAAGATACAAACTTGTCATCGCTCTCACAGTGCAACAGTTCCACACGACAGACATGGTTGCTTAGGATTTCCTGCCGCGCAGTGTGAAGGAAACTGGGAGAGACACTGCACACAGGGCCTATGCAGGCTGCAAAGTATGAGTATGATCGGGTTTTGTGATGGGCAACAAAAAAATTGATCGGTGAACACCAATCACATGCTTTGATTGCCTGTCACTTTGCTGCTGTAACAGTGGAATTTCACCACTGTGGGACAATAAAGGATATTTCTATTCTACTTTACGAAGTTGCAGACACAGAGCCAAGCGTGTGCCGGAAGACTTATTGAGCGGGCATTTGTGAGATAAACGCACATGGCACACAATATTTGTTCACAGCAATATATGCGCTCACATCTTCACTGTTTGCTTAACGCGAATATGAAGTGCCCATATGCAAACCTCTAAAAGTGCGCCTCAGCCTTTGTAATCAAGCTTTTAGATTTGTGATGAGCGTGCGGTAGCTGAGCACGCGGTGAGTCTTTTATAGTTGATGCTTTCGTTGGTGCAGTACTCACCGAGAAGAGCCATTATAGCGGGATCATATAAACGCCGGTACAGGCAAAGCTGATCTCTGCAGGAGCACCTTCCAAACAGACCATTTTGAGTGAAAGGTGACGCGCAAGATCCGCATCAACCTACAAAAATTCGAAGGTGGACGACATGGAGCTGCGTCAGTGCTGGAGATCAGTCAGCTGGGGTAACACGTTTGGTGCGCACTCCCTCATGCCCAGTTCAGTGGCAACTATAAATGTATCTTAACACATCTTTGCTATCACTCTTACTGGTGTATAAAATACCGTTTTAAAATAAACAACACATAGCCCAGTGGGGGGCAAGTAAAGTCCGCCAGGCTTATAATACTAGGGGGGAAACCCTGAGAATATATAAGACTTGAAAATTGATGTTCATAAATGCTTTCCATCTAATTTGACTAATATTGAGCTATTTTACAAAACAAGAATAGGGAAACATTTCAATTTGCAGAAACTTTTAGGGTTGTGCACCAAAGGTCTTTGAGTTATAATTGCATAGAATTGACTCAGGAGGGCTGAATACATGTGCATCCCATCCCTTAGTACCTTACACTTAATTTATGCCCTACTTTGTGTTTGCCTGTCAAATAAAAAGCCCAATAAAACACACTGGAGTCTGTCTGTAACATGAGAGGAAAACAGGAAAAATTCTTATACCTGAACCCCATAGAGAAACTTTAGGGTATCGTCAAGAGTAAGATGAGACGGCAGACCCAACAATGCTGATGTCCTAAAGGCTGCTATCCAGGCTTCTGTTACCTCTGCCGAACCACAGGCTGATCGCCTCCACGCCACGCCGCATTGATGCAGTAACTCACGCCGAAGGATTCGCAACCAACCATTGAGTGCACAGAAATGAACATACTTTTCAAAAGCCTGTAGTGTGGTTCACTGTTTAACCACTCACTTTTCTATGGGGATTACAAAGTCCTTTGAATGAATTCCAGCATTTGTGGGATGTCTTCCTCGTGAATCTGTTCTCTGTTTGCATAACACTCTGTGAACCTGTATGTTGTTAGTCTGAAAGGTTCCACTGAAGCAGAATGATGGGATGCCACCAAGCAAACTTAACACCCCCCTTCCCTCCAGATCGTCTCCTATTATCTTTGAATTGGTTGTGAAGGATGACAAGTGGAAGCAACATGCTCACTTGCACTTTGGAAGTTCGAAAACCCAATTCACAGCCCAAGAAGAAACATTCAAAAGGGAAGAGCTGAAAGAAAGAGTTGCATATTTGGACAAGAATATCCTTGCTCTGTAATGAATCACGATGCTGTTTTGACATTCTAAGCCATTAAAACTGGTTGGCAACACACATTTCTGTTTGTATCTTAAAACACTGAAACTGACTCATGGTAGCATGAGAAGCTACCTCCTGTGATTCACATGTTGTGCCACCTGCTTCTTTGTGCCACCACTGTCAATGTTAGTGTGACCCTGACTAACGGTGCTATCACTGAGAGGTGACAGAGTATTCCCACGAGCCCTCATGTTAAAAAGCCACAGTCTGGAAACATTTCTGCAGGCGGCCTTTCCAACCAGAGACAGATTTGTACATGGGCCTACTTGTGGTTTTGTGTTATAGCTGCATACAAACTGAGGACAGATGTGCTTGGATTTCCCTCCCCTCAGCACCACCAACTCCTTCCATCCCTGTGATCATTTATTCCCTTCCTCCCTCCTTCCAGTTTCCTTAATCTGGGAGTCATTGTGTCTAGAATAAAGCACAGCTGCACAGATCCCCTCTCTAAAGCCATTCAGTTCAGCTGATTACATCGAAGTAAGAGGGCTCTCAACTCGCACAGTCCACTTGCACAGCCTCACTCCACACATGGTAATGCTCAGCAACATAACATGCATGCAAGACAGATTATTCTTGTGCTGGACTCTTGCCAAGATTAATCGTTGCCATCTGATGTTTTTGGTCTGAGAAGCGTCATGATGCAAAGACTGCAAATATCAGTTCTTATGGGTACAGATTTTCAAAATCCTGCTCATTCTTTAACACTTAAAAATGCTACTCCAGCACAGAGATTCTGTTTCAGATAGATCTTTTGAAATGTTCAAGCAATTTTTTATTTTTTTTTAAGTATAATGTAGTTTAAAACAAATTATATAAAAATGTGAGATTTTTGTACAGTTAGATATGGGCTTGTGTGTGTGTGTATATATGTATATATATATATATATATATATATATATATATATATATATATATATATATATATTTTTTTTTTTTTTATTTTTTTTTGTTTGTTTTTTTTTTTCTCCCCTAATGGTGATTTAAAAATATACAAGTTTCACAGTATTTTAACAAACCTTTAAAAACCAAGATATCTTACCAGGGTTGTCAAAGTAATCCATTTCAACTTAATCAATACTTTAAAAAATCTATTTGAACTCATTTATGTTGAAACCTAATAAGTGTGTAGTTTTCATCTTCATAAATTGGCACACAACCTTGCACAACAGCGCTGCAGATGCATAGACTTAGCTACTCTCCTCCCTCATGGTGGCTTGTTGAACATTTATCAAAAAAATGTGCTGGTGCTACAAGTTTAAAACTACTGTAACATAAATTTTTCATCCGGTGAGGAGCCTTTGACCCTCTAGTTGAAAAGACGAATAGCTAAAGCATTGTTTGGAGAGATTTTGACTGAGGCAGACATACAGAAAAATACTGGTGGGGGGGCAAAAAGTCAAGCAGCACTTCAAACTTGTTGAGGCATCTGAAACTATCACTCTAATGTTTGAGTAAGTTCAAAAAGTCAGTAAAGTTGCAGGTTCTACAGCAGTGGAATATGAAACATCCTGGGTGTCGTAGAACAACTTTATTTAAATATGAGCCTCTTGGCGATAACGCCAGTGGTTCTCTGTTCAGTGGTAAAGTAGGTGGGGTGTTTTAGGTTATAAAAGAACATTTACCTTTAAACACTGTTTAGAAGAAAATTATTCCAAATCATCCAGGGTTGTGGGTCAAGCTCTAAACGTTTTACAGCAAAAAGACAAACCCATTCTGAAGCACGGGCAGCTCTCTTAAAACATACATGTTCAGTTTTCTGTTTCTGGTGTCATGTTCAGCCTTGGAAGGCAGAAATTATTTGCTTGGCCCAGATCGATTTTCACTCTTGCAGTCAGTTAAAGAATAAACCTAGTTTTCAGTCTGCTTAGCTTATCTATATGAGCACAAACTACATGTGGGGGGAGGGTCACTCAGGTCAAAGTGAGTTAGCGGTCAGATAGAGCTAAGCCGTGGCATTATCTTTTCAAGAATCAACCAAATACAAACATGGGAGGGAAAAAAAAAAAAAAAACCCAGCTTGCTTGACATATTAAGACGGTGATTATATATTCAAACAAAATCTTGTATGCTCCTTTGTTTGCTTTTTCTCCCTTCAGTAACAAGCTGTCGTGTGTCTGAAAAGCCATTCCTTCGCTGATGTGAAAGCTTCTGAGTGGAACATTGGACGCATCTTTAATCTTCCTTCTGTTTTTTTTTTTTTTTTTTTTTTTTTTTTTATTATTTTTGTCTTTAAGTATTGGGTAATTGCATTTCAAACTGAATCTGGCATATATTGATTCAACTGTGAAATTACAGATGTAGATTCACTGTATGTTGGCAGCTGGCCTAACCCTTCTCTTTAAATCTTCTCAGTGTTGAGATGATGGATTTTTCTTGACATTTTTGCAACTTCTTTATTCCAATAAACCAGTGATCCATAGTTTGCTTTGCTTTTATAAAGGTGCCTTTGAGAGATTGTGCTTTGGGCATGTGAGTAAAAAATAATATAGGTAAGCAGTTGTTACATCATGATATTAATTTGGTTTACTCCTCCAAAAATATATCTGGATGTATTATTTTGTCTTTAAATCGAGCAGGTAAACTATATATTTGAACAATTTAGTTTGTTCTAAAGGGGGGGGGGGAGAAACAAAATTCAGTATGTTTTCTTTGTTGTGTGCAACTCAATAAATCATTTTTCTTTAGCTTGAGAGACACAAAAGCAGCATAGATCTTACATTATAGTCTCCTCCAGAGACTGCCAACCTCGTCTTCCTTTGTCTGCTGCTTTTGTTTCCTGGCCAAGCAGGATTCACATTCCTCTTCTTTTTCTTTCCTTAACCTGACTTCTTGAGAACAGAAGCCAGAGAAGGAATTTCATGAGCTATCCATTATAAATACAATAACGTCGTATGTTAACTGACTACATGCATGAATTATAGATATGTTCAAGTGCATATTTTATTTCCAAGGAAAGGAAGTAGAAATTAACAAAAATGGTAAGATGTTTGTGTAAGTGTGTGTGTGTGGTTAGGCTTGTGATTGGATGCAGTGAACTGTGTCAGTCTTTACCTGAGCTTGTAATTTGCATTTGGGCTTGATTGACAACAGAGCTATGCAAAACAGGCAGACTTCTCTTTCCTATTAAGGCAGAGAGTGTACATCAGGTCTTTTTCATTAGCAGTCACTTGCATGTTCTTTACTATTGAGTCATCATTGATGGGAGTTGCAATTTATTTTGCCTAAGCACATGGTAATTATATTCATCCAGGGCCCATCTCCCCAAGTGTGGAAGTTTTGGTTTGTAGCAGATCTCAGCTGTTGAGTGAAGTGCTAAAACCTATATTTTTCTTTAAATACATTTCCTGAATGCTATATGAGGTATAGCAAAAATGAAAATGGCAACCTCAAACAGCTCATTAGATGAAGGCCAGAATACTGTTAAAGCTGCACGATACGTTTTTGTTTTTTGTTTTTTTCTTCTATTTTATAATTTCAGAAGAGAAATCTATGGAAATGGGGTGTTTAAAAAAAAAAAAAAAAAAAAAAAAAAAAGTTATACAAATATTTGTCTCCAAAATTACTGTAAAATACTGAACTACAATGGAAATAAACTATTTAATTGATAAGCATGTGAAATGGAAGCAGGTGGGGATGAAATGTAGCTGAGGGCTTATCTACCAAGTAGATCATTCTGCTGCTCTTGAGACCCAATACCATAATTGAAAATAATCATTCTATGGTTTTTCAACTTAAAATGTAAAAATAACTTTAATAATACATAATTTTATGACAAGGTAAGCAAAGTACAACATGTCTCGTCAGGTGAGTTAAAGAATACCTCTTAATTTGTTGCACGGATGGCACTACTTCTGAGTTGTTTATGTTATGGTGCTGCTTTCATCTTAAGAGCTGAAGGAACTTGGAGAAAACTTCAAGGAAGGGGAAACTAACAATTGAGCGGCAATGACAACCACCACCAGCCTGACATTTGAAAGTATAAAGATATTATAAATAAAAAGCTGCACATCCTTAATTACTCGTACTAGGAGTGAATCAAAAGGGAATCAAGCAACATAGACCTTTTTGTACAAAGGTGGTATGCAGTGTTGAAACGTCAGGACAGGTATGAAATTTGATTTTATCACTTTACAAGTCTAGATATTTTATAGACTTGGATATATAGATTTCTAGAAAATTATAAACATTTATTTAGATGTTCAGATGATTAAATGCACTTTTGATTAAATTTTTATTTTATTTTTAAATTTTTTTTTTTTTTTATTTTGACCAAAGAGTGTTCCACTAGCTACCCCTGAGCTGATTTTTGTTTTGTTTTTTTGCAGGGCCTGACTGTAGTTCAAGAATGATACAAATTTGGTCTCCCAGCACAGGGGTTTAATGCGGATTTAGGTTTTCTTTTGAACTGCACCAAAATAATTACTGACAGATTGTTGGCACATCAGGTATTTGTATTTAAATAATCACACTTTAATTTTATAGTAAATAGGACCACATCTATCCAGTGGCTTTTACTCAACAGCAAACATTGTTTCATTCAAATCTGTTTTTAAGTAATTTGTTAAACTTGGCTAAATACAGCAAGTGTTTTCAAAGAACGAATGACCCAAATCCTGCTCCTACTGAGCATACCCCCCCTATGTTTTTGTTCTTTCAGTGAAGCCTAAAATAATCAAAATGTGGATTCTTTTCTTTTAATAAGGCAAACCTTTTTAAGTAAACTGCATGTGGAACAGTATGGGATCCTAAAATGGAGATATTGCCTGTATTAAAATTAAAACTCAAACTTAATGGCCACCACACATTATATTGGCTTTCTATTTTCATGACTTCTGTAAGAGGCTAGATGTGTGTGTAACTTACCCTTTAAAACTATTATGGGTACATTTTAAGTGGTTTGTAAGGATGAGCAATGACTGGTTCAGTGTAAAAAAAAAACTGGTGTAAAGAGGTATTTTAGCTTGCATCTCGCCATCAAAAAAATGTAACAAGGCAATTGGACAACTGAAAATTCACACACTTTGGAACTGAATGCCTTCTGTGCTCTATAAATAAACAGAACACAACTTCATATTCTCCCTAGTTTTTTGTAGTTTCCATATGTGTAGCAGGATTCATTTATGTTTTTTTTTTTTGTTTTTTTGTTTTTTTTTTTTGTGCCTAGTTATGCAGGCCATCTTAACTTCTACTCGCGTGTGAATTTGCAAACACAACTCATTAAAGAGACGGTGGGAAGTGGTGCATATGAATCTGAACATTATTCTTGTCTTTTTACACCACATTGACTTTTGACTGTCTTCACAATCATGTTTATTCTGGTTGGTTATTCATGTTGTTGTGTTGACCACAATGTAATGACTGCGTAAAGGTGTCAGGGCATAGCGACACAGCACAGGGGGTGTGTCTCATTTGAAGAGAGGCCACCGGCACCCGTCATGTCCGGTGGTCATTACTCACATTGGTTGAATCCGCTCCCTTTCAGCATTAAATGAACTCCTCGTCAAGTGCTGACACAAGAGGTTAGGTAATTTGTCAAAATTTAATCACATTCTAATAAACAGCTGTGCTAATCTTATCAAAACTGATAATGTACAAATGGGTTCCTCTGTGGTCAATCTCCTGGGAAATAGCTTTGTCTTCTTGAACATTCATTTGCAGAACCTTTGTCCAGTGCAAATCAAAGTTTTAATTAAGTGTGTGGTTTGTTGTCTCCCACTAAAGGTCCTGTCTGTCTGTTAATTGTCTTGGAACGTGTTCATTGTATTTTAATATGTGCATATACAGAGATACAACGTGGTCTGACTGCATTCAGTGTCAAAGTCTTATTTAGGCCCTTTTTCTTTTTCCCCCTCTCTCTTCCCCCTCTGATGGACAAACTGTTCAGACTAATTTAGAGTGAGGAAACAGAAGTGACGTCGCACCCACCCAAGCATATTCTAATAGCTTAACTTATCAAATTAAATAAAAAGGTATGTATCTTTGCAGGAGCAGTTACAAAAGCTTGGTAGGCTGCTTCTTCACATATAACAGTAGTATCAGGTTTTCTATGTTCTCTTTAGCCACTTCTGTAGAATCATTTATCATCAGCTGTTCATGCTGCCTAATCCCAAAACGAGGCCATTTGTTAATTCTTTGCTGCATGCACAGCCAATATGTTAGTGGTCAGGATTTGATTGATACAATATGTTCCCAGCTTCAGCTAAACCCTGTAATGCTTTTGCACACGCATCTGTCTTACAACCCACCGCATTCTGACCACACGTTTACTTTTTTTGTGCTTTTAAGGGTAATTCTATATTCCTGGGGGAAAAAAAAGTGTACATGTAAAATTTCCTCTGAGCAACAAGTCTGAAGCGACTGAAAAGCCTCTGCTCCTGTGATTAAAAAGTCTTGCAAGACCGAATGAAAATGTCAGTAGAGGTTATCTCAGCCCTGGTCACCGACTGGTTTTCTGCCTCTTTGATTTTCGTGATGGTATTTTGGCAGAAATGATCAAGGGGAGCCACTAAATAGGTTTGAGTCTATGCTTTGGAGATCAAAAGACCCCAATAATGTCACATTACAGGTTGCATTGAGGCACTTTTAGAGCCTGGCCCTCGTGATCAGCCTCCTCAGAAAACATCAGCTCTGTTTGAAACCACAGGCATGGGGGCTCATGGTGACAAGCTAATAAACCAGCTGGCTGCTTCCCTTGAACATTTGTCTTTAGCCTTTTTAGTATTAAGCTCCAATTAAAAGATCAAGAAATGCAACACCTGCTCTGTCGTCTAATTTAGGCAAAGCATTTATTTTAATGTCTTCCACACTTCACCCTTTTCAAACAGAACGGACTGTGCTCTTGCTAATTATTTTCGCATTTTGTATAATTTGAAAGTATAAACATTTTTCCTCTTTTTATTTAAATATTTTTAAGTTTTTGTTCGAGCAAAGTGATTCATCCTGAATGATTTATGGTTATATATTCCTCCCTTCCGGACTTCAGGAATGAGGTTTAACTTTTTGTCCTGCTAAAAATGCCTGAGACAGCACCATGGCAACCCTGTGGCATTGTAGTGACGGATGTACAGAGCACTGGAGCATTTTCTAAAATTAGTATTACTGCCTGTGCTGGACTTCGGCCAGGGCCCTGGGGTTTCATGGCCCCATAGATAGTTAAAAATTTAATTTTTTTTTTTTTTTTTTAAGAATAGTTTGCAAACTCTGTATTTTAAATGTAATTTATACATTTTGCTTTTGTAGACACCAACTTAACCTTGAATTTTCAAGCAGGTCAGATGTAAAAGCGAGCTTTAAGCATATGTCAGCTTATTTGTTTTTGGTTTATTCACAACTGCTTAACATCACTTCATATTGACCTGGAATAATTACAATAACATGTTTTGTCATGTTTTTGTATTGTTTTTGTCTGGTTCAGGGAGTTTGCAGATTATTTTGGCGAAAGTGTTAATATGAAGAATGCTTATCAAAATACTGTAATGTGTGAAAGGAACTTGTTAGTAAGGCACTTGAACTACATGGCCAAAACAACCTGAACAGAAAATTGGTGTTTTTACTCATTTAAGACAGGTGGACATATGTTTTAAGTGTCTTATTTTTAATCACAAAGGCACTAGAAAAAAAGAGATGTTACCACATATTGGCAGGTGGAGGGGTTTTCAGGGGTTTTTTTTTTTTTTTGGCCAAGAGTGTTGAAAACCAGAAACTAAAATATCTGATCTGTTTTTTTTTTTTCTGTTGGTGAATGCACCATACTTTAATGCCACTGAATCATAGTACTGACAAAACTCTTTTGTTTGGAACCTGTTGTTAAAGAAAGACTCAAAATTGCTTATTTTTAGAATCAATAAGGTGTAAACTGTTAACCATCTGAACTTATTTACAGTAGTATAAAGAAACTAGAAAATTTCTGAAGAAATTGAAAAGGGGCCTGCCAAAGTGTGCATGTTTCTGAATCAGGTGTTCTGATGCTACACATTAACAACAATGCTAAGGTTAACTAAAAAGAAGTTCTTAGGATATGGAATATCACTGACATGTTGACTAACAGGGACTTGCTCAACTCAGTATGCAAACAGGAGCGTATGCTAAAATAAGCTTAAATGCTAAGATTAGCTTAAATGCTGTCAGTAGCATGTGGGGTATCACTAGCATGTGGACTTACATTGACTTACTCCATTCAGTATGCTAAACATTGCTAATATATCAAATGAGCTACAATGCTTATTTTAGCTCTAAGGCTAATGTTAGCATGAGGTCTATCAGTACCATGTAGAGTGGCTGGCATGTTGACACTACCAGTAGAATCCAGGTTATCATTATAATATAGACTAACCTAGATTTATATAATTTAATAAGTTAACATTGGTGTATAAGCTAAAATTGGCTAAAATGCTAATGCCAGCTAAAATGCTATCAGTAATATGTGGGCTGTCACAACCATGTTGACTAACATTGACTCACTCCGTTTAGTATGCTAAACTTAACTGTTTAAAAAAAAATAATAATAATAATTCTAAAATGCTCATTTTAGGTATAAGTTTAATGTTAGCGTGAGGGCTATCACTAGCATGTTGAGTGACAAGCATGTTATTACCAGTACAATGTGTAATACACATTGTGTTCACAGTATTACCAGTACTGGTAATACTGTGAACACAAGTCAATGTGTTCACAAACATTGACTTGATTAATTTACTATGTAAAGATTATGCTTCTATATGAAACTAATGGAAAATGCTAATGTTAGCTTAAACGCTGCAATTAGTCTGGGCTATTACTATCATGTTGACACTACCATAAGAATGAGGGCTAGCACGTGCATGGATCCTTCATCCTAAGCCAACATCCCAATATACTCTTTTTCTCAGCTTAAAAAGCAGAGTGTAGATAAGGAACTATGAGGCTTTTATGTTGAAATTTTCAGTGAGTTTCATTTTAAAAGGCCAAACCAATCCCATGTGTAACAGAGCTTGAGTCAAACCTGTCATATTTTGCCCAAAGCTGCAGTTACCTGCTGTATAAAATATGAAGGCTTTTATTTTGTGGGGTACCTGTAGGTCCTATTTTAAAAGTCCAGTGTGGTTGTCAGTTTAGGCTGGTCAAGTCTCATGACTCAAGTCAGCCAAGTCCCTTTGGAAAGCAGCCATGTTGCTTCTCGGCACTGTTCTCCTCCCAAACTGGAGTCTTCATAGTGGGCCAACCGCAGCTTTGATCTAAGTGTTTTGTTGCTATGGTAATTAATGTCCCTCTGCCAACTGACATGTCAGTTACACACACAGGTGCTGATAGAATTCTGATTTTTAGAGCCATCCAGTTTGACTGAAATAACCTTTCTGAACAGCTCCTTCCCGTTCAGGAACTATAAGGGGTATCGGAAAAATTCTTGAAGCATGAGAGAGGGCTGTCTTTCGTCTTAGAAAGTCTCGCGATTCACATCTGTACCTCATTCACAGTGAAAGCAGGGATGAAAGAAAGATGGTGTGCAAAAGGTGGTCAGACCATGAAATTTGGAGGAAAATGAATGGCTGAAGGTCCCCCTTATCCTCCTCCGACGACAGTTCACTCTGAACCAGTCAGCCCTAGAGGAAATTCAAAAACTTTTGTGAAAGCCAACGGACGGTGTGATATCATGCCATTTGAGTCATATTTGTAGGCGTTACGACGAGTTGAAACATAATCTGGGGTCTGAAATTCCCTTGGTCCCACACTCTAACTGAGCGGCAGTTAATTTCAGTTACACTGTAAAATCCAGATTTTTCTTAAAACTTTGGGTTGCTTGGCCATGTTATGAAAAACCTTAAGAGGTAACAGCATACTGGGTTCACTTCTGCATAAAGGACGGATGTATCCACAAACTGAAAGTTAAATGGCGTTTCTAGGTGAAACCATGATGACACAGTAAATCCTCAAAAAAAAAAAAAAATAAATAAATAAATATATATATATATATATATATATATATATATATATATATATATATATATATATATATATATATATATATATATATATATATTTTTTTTTTTTTTTTTTTTTTTTTTTTTTTTTTTTTTTAAAGGATGTCTTCAAGACCTCACTGCATTGACTTACATAGGGTTTTTGGTGGGGTGGCAGTGCATTACTGTTTTTGTCATCAAGCAGATTTTAAATTAAGTGTAAATGGCTGATTTGAATATAGGCAAATAAAACAAACATTAGGTATTTAGTATTCAAATTGGCAAAATTAGGCATTTTATTTGGACCTAAGAAAAACTTTAAGCAGATAACGGGAAGACTGAAACTAATTTTTTTTTTTTTTTTTTTTAGTGATGCTAGCTACACAAATGACTGGTGTATAAGATGCTATAGGGGACTGAAACTGGCTCTAGCCCAGGGGCACACATTTTCCTGAATTCCACATCCTGGGTGTCACAGTGAGTGGTCATCTTAGAAATTACCCCTGCAATACAGAAACAATTGAAATTTATGCATTTAGTAGTAGTTTTTAATCCTAAATCATCTCTGGCTATTTACTTTTTATATTTGTCTCGTTTGTACCACCCATTTTATGTAGGCTGTTTAAAATTTAAAACAGAGAGCTTTTTTTGATTGAAGAAATAAACCAGTTTGAGTTGTTAAAAGGTAAAGTAGAATGTGGAGATCAAACACAAGTGTGAGCTTTGATTATGCTGCATATTCCTATATTCTAAAGTTATTGTAAACTTTAATTTTTTTTGTATGATATACTTTTACCTGTTTAGAGCATTCAGGGAGCCATTTAAACGTGCACATATATATGTATTTGTCTGAGGGGTAAAAATGATCATAGTTGCTAAGTGGTTGACATCTTGGCAGTGCGGTCATTGTTTTTCTAAAGCCTGTGTATCAAGTCGCTCGTCTCAATAACCCCCAGAACAAATTCCTAGTAGCTATGCACTGATAACTGCAGAAGGATGTAGCTTAGCCTTATCAGTTCTTGGCTTCAGTGGCACGTTAATCCACACAATGCCCGACTGTCAACGTGATGGAAAACACAGAATCATTTTGTTTACTCAACAAAGCTCTTAAATAATTGTTTCCCCTGGTGTTCATATACACCATAAACCCAAAGAGGCTGCTAATTTTCAAATGACAAATGCTGCTTATTAAAAAAATAAATAAACAAAACTAAAACAAAAACACATTTTCTGTTAAGCAATCCCTGTTTTGCAACAGGAATGAAAGGCACTTGGAAAATACTTGTACGGTAAGATTACAGTGGTGGAATGTAAAAGGATAGCTTTTTCTAGCATTTAGGTTGGCCTAACAAAGATGTCTTTTGTACCAAATCCAAGGAATCTTGGATGAAAACGTCTTGAGGAAGAAAAAAAAAAAAGTATTTGTTAAAATAAGATGACTTTAACCCTTGAGAACCAATGTACACATGTTCAGATGTCACTTGAAAAAAGTATCAGTCAAGCCAATTAGGAATGTTTATCCTTAGAAGCTAGTTTGTTGTACCCTTAAAGCATAAAAAGAATAAAACTGTTATTTATGATCTTGGTTTGGATGATCATGTGTATTTTGAGATGAAGCAGTGTGGTTTCAATATGTTTCGGAAAACCTTGTCAGAATTCTCCAATTGATCTAGCAGCTTCAAGAGTGAAACAAAGTGCTTGAGGATTGGTTACTACAATGAAGCTAGGAAAATGAGCTGCCTATATATATATATATATATATATATATATATATATATATATATATATATATATATATATATATAGAGAGAGAGAGTTCATTTTCCTAGCTGTAAAGTGTATTTTTTTTTTTTAGGCACTGATGCTATTCTCCTTCAGCTTTAAATGGTAGCGGCATTGCACAAAGAACAAACACTACATATTTTTTCATGCAAATCCCCCTGCATAATTTTTGTCAGTCCATAAATACATGCGCTTGAAGTGCCCTGCCTTCAAGTGTTTACACTGGCAAAATTAACTATCATCATTCCCAGATTAAAGCTTGGACTACAAACTGTTTAATGTCTCTGAGGAATATACTACTCATGGAAAACAGGACTATACCTTCGTCGTATCTTTGCATCCTGGAATCTTTGCTTAGAGATGCATATTCAGTCATAAGTCACTTCATTATTTTTTTTTTTTTTTTTATTTTATTTTATTTTATTTATTTTTTTTTTTATGGAATAATCTAAAAAAAACATTAAAGAGCACACTTGAAGTGCTTTTAGAAAAATGTGTTTAATTAAGAATAGGATAAATTATGTTACACAATGGTCTTATTTACCAGCCCTAAAGCTGTAAAATATGCTTTTATAATGATAGCCTTTTAAAAAAAAAAAAAAAAAAAAAAACAAACAAAAAAACGATGCTAAAAAAGAACATATGCATGAGCAATTACGCATAGTAAGCAGCAATCTTACTTTCTGTTCCATTAGCACATTGTGCTTTTAGCAGTTCAAGCAATAATTGGCTGATTACAGAATATGCTGTTGGGACATTTTTTGTGGTTTGCACTAAAAGTCCCTGCATAGCCAGAGAATGTTGACCTTAATTTGCTGTGTTCTCCCCAGTTTTGAAGCAGCTTAGAATTTCATATCACAGCAGTTTGAATTGAGATACCACAGAGCAAGCTCCATTGGGGCTCAACAGGATTGTATAAACAGTGGTGCTGGCTTGGATGTCATTCAGTCAGAGCCGTTGCTTCATATTGCGTTGTATCACTGCCAGGTTCAGACTGCCTCTACTAACCCTGGTTAAATTCATTTGTGAATTATGCATTCGGTCCGGGGGTGTAGAGCGATTTGCTAGGGTTAGGTCAGGAGATTGACACCTGAGTATTTGCACTGGTACGTGAATATCTGCAGCTGTTGATGAAACACCTATGCTGGGTATTTCTCAACTGTCAGTGACCTCACTTCTCGGATGGAATGATGGCATACTGGGATGATCTCACATGAGAGGTTTCAGTCTTGTCGCATTAACAGCACATTAGTGGAAGTTCAGTGTGCTGGCTTCTAGCGAGTGCAGTTGGCAGGCAGGAATTAAAGATGAGATTCTAGAACATTTTCTTTGCCTCCGTGGAGTCGAAGAGTTCACATTCTGTGCCCCAAATTAAATGTCTTGCCCTCTCCTTTTCTCTGCAAACTATTTGTGTCTGTCTGAGTTAGAGTTATCACGTGATGTGCAGACAATAGCGAGGCACTCTTGGACCATGGAGAGGTTACAGGGGGTTTTTGTGTTGTCCAGCAAGGGGGGGCTGGTGATGGGGGGGTGGCGTCCAAGCTGTGAATGGGATCATTGAGTCGGAGGTAATTTTGGGCTCTGGTTCAGGGCACTGGTTGGACAGTTCTTTCTGCTGACATGCCTGTTTCCCCCTCTTGCTCCCTTTTTTTTTTTTTTTTTTTTTTTTTTTAACCCCCAACCCCCAGCTCTTCTCTGTGCTGCATCGGCATTTCTTCCCAAATCGAGCCTTTGTCATCCTGCCCATGGTGCCATGTGTAGCAGGGTGTGGCAACCAAGATTTCTTTCCACCCTTTACCTTTGGGAGCCCATTTATCTGGAGATGGATAACCTGCAGCTGAATCACTCATTTTGCATTTCTGTGGTGTTTTAACCCACCAGAGCCTTTCTAAGGAATGAATAAATGCATGCAGGACATTCCTATACATTATCATTGCCGCTGCTGGTCGCTTGTTTTTCTGTTAAGTGACCATGGAACAGCCTCTCAAAAAAAAAAAGCAAAAGCAGGAGGAAAACACACATTGTCAACATCTAGTTAAAACTACTTGAACAGAAATGAGGCCATTTTGGTTGACCTATTTAAGAGCAATGGCCATATGTTGGTTTTTGAAATATTTAGCTTTTGATCACAATGGCAGCGGTAAATTAAAATGGACACTTTTTGCTATAGAGATGCAATCTGAATTTGGCTGGTGACTGGAATCAGCCAAATTGACCTACGGCCGGCAAGCTGGAAAACTAAAAGCTTAGATTTCCTAATCAGTGAATGCACAGTTCTTCAAATGGCTCTGTTTGCAGGAACAGCAGCACTCCTCAGTGGAAGCAGTTACCAAGGGAACATGGAGTGTTGGCAATCTTGGAAATCTTTGAGTTTAGTTATGTACATTTTCAAGGGAAGATTCATGGATGCAGTCTTCAACATAGTAACTGCTAATTTATTTTTTACAGCAACTACTGTCACACACAGTGATGCTTCCTCTGCTCCTCTTATAAAGAATTAATTACCACTCAAAGCAAGTAGACTAGAACAAATAAGCTGTATTCTGTTTCTATATCATCTTGTAAAAATAAAAGAATTGAATCAATTAATATCTGAATTGGAAGTTCAGCATTTTAAAAATTAGTAAATAATGCAGTCAGTATCCATGCTTTTTTGTAAGAACTTAATTGATTTCGATAATGTGGTGTTTTTTTTTTTTTTTTTTTTTTTTTTTTTGGGGGGGGGGTTAGGACTATATAATTGCCAGCTTCAGATTTGGTTGCAGAAAACCCTTTTCTTAAAGGTGCAGTCAAAATTGTGTAAGAGTATGCCCATTTTGAGAATTGTGAAGTTTCCTAAATTTTCTGACAGCCTTCTGCTGCCTTGTGAGTTATTTTGACAGTCCTTTACTCTGTATTCTACCTCCGTCTGAGTATCTGCTGCTGACTTGAGATGGTTGGTGATTGCCTGAGGGCTTTGAGCTTACAGGCACCTGGTTTAAACCCCAAACAATCAGAAAGAGGGTGTCATTTATCTGATGTCAGCCTTGCCAGGTTCAAAGGGGGGAGGAAAAAAAAGCTAATTGGTCAAGGGTAATTGAACCAAAATAGACAGTAAGGAGATGGTCGGCATTATAGTCTCAATATGCTGTCATCCTGCATTTCCATTGTTGAAACTTTAGCTTTATTACATTTATTCTGTATGCTGTAAGGCAACATTTTTGGCTGAATGTCAGTTTTGTGTAACCTGCAGGTTGTTATGCAGGAAATGCTTAAAGGTTACCCACATCATTGAAAAAAATGTAATACTTCCAGGATGTGGTGTACTTGTGGTTTTCTTCAGACCCCAAACTGGTTGGCTGTGTGTTTTCCTCAGGCTCAGAGGAAACTTCATGCTCTCCAAGCGCAGATGATACTCTGTAGACATCATTGGGTCCCAGAGGTATAGGCACAAAGAAGATGAAGCGCCCACATTCACAGCTATTTTTTTAATTTATTTATTTATTTTTTTGTGTTTTAAGCAGTTTCACATTTGCTTTAATAATTCATGGCAGCTTGAGTGTAGCCTTCATATGATTGATATTTGGTAATATTATGATCTTTCGAAGCAACAGAACATTTCCACACATGTAATGAAGCTTTTTGCTGCTGAGGTGTTTATGTTCATTGGCTGCTGTGTGCATATACATGGCTTGCGTTGCACTGTCACTCAGTCATAACATGAAACGATGCTGTACCCCTGTCGCTGTGGCACCTGTGGGACACAAGCCCCCCCCCCCATGAGCCACCAATTTCCCGTGTCTGGATGTGTGCTCTCAAAGTTTTGGATTTCTGTGCGCTTTTTCTTATGAAATAAACATCAAACTCCAATCTCGTATCTCAAGGAGCCAAGGGCCATAGTCATCCTCGGAAAACATCCCTGTATGTCATGAGGGACAAAACTAGCATGCGATGGCCTTTGCTGAAGTAAAAAACAGAAGCCTTTCCAGCATTTGATATGTTAAAATATTCAAACTTTGTTCTTTACAAAGCTTAAGACTGCAAATGCATTCAGCGGTAACATCACATATCACATGTTAAATGAATTGTCTTGACTTTTTTTTGTATACATTGAATAGACCTTAAAGCGCACACTTACTGTTTCTACTTAACTTTGTTGTCCTCTGTTTTTCCTCCACTTCACCTGTTCGGAGCTGTACCTTTGGGCAACAGCTTGAAGTGAATAATGTATAAGCAAGAAGAAGAAGGATCAGAAAACCTTTGTGGGCTTTCCATCTCACTGACTCTCTTTCGAGCCTTTTGTCTATATTCCCAGCTTTTCCTTCTGTTTGTCTAATTTTAAACCAAAATCCTTGTGCCGCTTTTTCTTGCAGTGAAGTTTGTCAGCTGTGGCAGAGGTGGTCTGGTGCGGTTTGAATGCAGCAATCCATCTGACTTTCGGATAGAGGACGACGGAGTGGTTTATGCTGCAAGGACTCTTCAGCGCTCTCCAGCCCCTGCTTCGCCTTTGCTGATCAAGGCTGTAGACGCCACCACTCAGCAACAATGGGTGACACAAGTCAAAATGATGCCTCCCACACAGGTGAATAGTCTTAGCTTCTCTGTAATGCTCTCATGTTTGTTTGTTTTGTTTTTTTTGTGCTCGATGTTAATGCTCAGAAAATGCAAAATGATCATTCCTGCTCTTACGGCAAATAAATAATGCATTTTATGCCTGCTGTACATTCACAGATGACTGCTTCCCTGAATTGCAGCAGGTGTTCCTTGAGACAAGATGGATGCTTGCTTAATTAGAACTGAATGTGTCAATTTACCAGAAGCACAAATGTTATATCAGCATGGTCAGTGAAGGGTAAGATCAGATGCAGAATAGCTTTAAGTAAAGTTTAACTCTCTGAGGTCACAGCGTTGTCTTCTAGAGGAGGGCACGTCTCTTTTAAAGCAGCCGAATGTGGGAAGCATCTGTGTGAGCTGGAGAAAGCTGCTCATCTGTTAGTTTCTATGGCCATGTGTTTCACATGTCAGCATTGTATTTGGCAGAGGATGAGTGGAATTTGACAGAAAAAAGCCCAGCACATGTCATGTCTGTGTGCGCCGGAACTTGGAAAGGAAAGCTGCAGCGAAAGGCCTGCTCCGTTCCAGATATTTAACCTCACTTAAAGATGGATATCTGAATATGCCCGTTTAACAATCTCTGCTGCTCACAGGGGCAATTGCACATATAAAAGTGTAGCCAGACTGTTTTCAGTTGTGTGTTACTATATTCCTACACCTTCTAAGTGGACAAGAGTAAGCATTTATTTGCATAAGTTAATAATTATTCCTGTAAGATCCTAAGTTATTGGCCTTATAAATGTCTTAATTGGCAAACCCAAATGCAATTATCTTGCTTGCTTTTACAAAGTCCAATGTGCTTTTCCTTTAAGCCAGCTAAACTGGTTACACAAATGTGGCTGTTTCGGATTGAATTTTAAAGGAAATAATCTCGTAAAAGATGGGTGCTAAATTTATATGGACGCAAAAATAAAACGAATACTGAGAGTTTGCATGAGTGTTGTTGACACGAGTCTGCTAGATCAAAATTAAAAATGAAACTTCTTCAGGTTGAGATTTTATCTCATTAGTTGCTGAAAGGGATTTACTTTATGCATTCCTCTCAGTAACCCCCGCCCCGCCACCACCACCACATCTAAGCTCTATTATTGTCATAAATCATCACACATCTTTTAATCACATCAGCAATTGCATTTTTTTAATAATGCAATTAATGTGCCAGCCTTGGGAAACATTTTAATCAATGGCAACCAAACAATATCCTCATTAATGAGTGCGTACCTCCTTGCCCTCTATCTCCATCACTATTTAAACTTTAGTTCTACCACACTCTGAGAAAACAGTCTGTTAGGAAATGGAAGACAGATTTTTTTTTTTTTTGTCCTTTCTAAAAGGGCAACTGCACACACATGTAATCCTTCCTACACACTCACAAACACTCAGCCCAACACTCTCCGGGAGTCTGAAGTAGACTTATAATCTGAAGATGGAGAATGCGGGCTAAGTGTGGATGGGTACAGACCTCCAGTGCACCAGAGATGGATCTGCTCTGTGTTGGGCTGAACATATCCGCCACGTCATTCATCATTCCAGATGCAAGTTCCAAATAATTACTGGTCTCACTCGCAGGGTAATAGATATTTCTGAGGCATGCTCCTTCGCTATCTGTCCGCTTGCCTTCTCTGCATTTTCAGTGTGTGAAAGCGGCATAATCGGATTTCAAACATGATTAGTGGAAGCTCTGTGACATCTCCCCAGATGTTGGGGGGAGGTGTGAGTCATGTTATAAGGTGAAAAATTGGTAATTAATTTGTGTTTTGCACATCGGCGCTTCATTGTAGTTTAGAATACTTGACTACCTAACAAGGTGGCAGTGTTCAGATATTAAGACGATGCTAAGGAAGGTTGCTCAAAAGGAGTGACAGTTTGTCAATGTTAATAGAAGATAGTAGGATATATATATATATATATATATTTTTTTTTTTTATTGACTTTTTTTTCCTGTTTTCCTTCCCATCTTGTTCAGTTCAAGGGTATTACAACTTTTTTTTTTTTTTTCTGGCAGTACTTCAGTCTTTTTAGTCCCTGGAGCACCATAGGCAATTTGAGCTATGTGCATGCATAGTGTCTGGCTTTCAGGTACCACCCTCCTTTGTTTCAAATCTTTTTCATTACTGCTGAGGGAGGATGGCAGATCCATTATGGAACCCTGTATATCTGTGTGGGTGTGTTTTATCAGCACATAAGAAGAGATTCCCCATTTAAAACAATCCAGTGTGAGGCTACAGAAGCAATTTCAATCCATACCCTCACATATGTACTGTTGAAATTTAAAGCTTCAAAGAAAACCAGAACAGATGGTCTTGTTTGATTAAATGAAGATTTAAAATAACTATTGAATAACATTTGAAATGGAAGCCTGTTTGTTGCCAAGATAGTTTCTTTAGTTATTAACTTTTCCAGAAAGGGTCAGTAAGTCTTTGCAGTAAGGTCATTTTATTCACTCAATTGGAATTTGTAGTTTTAATCTTCCAGAAGGGAGGGAGAAGTTGTTTCAGAGTAAGGAGAGATGCATTTGAAACTGTTTGTCTTATATTTGCATTCTTAACTGTAAATATAGTTCTATCTGTATATTCCCAAGTTCACAAGTACCAGTGTTGGTACGTTGGGGTACATATAAGGGTACTCAAAAGAAATTTTGGGACATTTATTTGCAAGGTGAGACTACTTGGAGAGGATTTAGGAATTTAACACTGATCTTTGCTTTATCTACAACGTCTCAAAATAGAAGTGGAAGTAGAGAAATTTTCAAGTACAAACAAAAGGGGACTACTGTGAACCAATTGCTACTTAATCCATTTACCTCTAAGGTCAGAACCCGGAATGGCTTTGTACCCTACCTAATTCTGTTCCTGTTCAGAGTTTGAAAACGTGTGATTTGCTTACTAGTTTCTAAATAGTAGTTAAGCCAGCTCCTATTAGCATAGAGAAGCTTTTTTTTTTTTTTTCTCCCCTCTGTGTATATGTTCAAACACTGGCAACATTGCATAGCAATGTATGTGAAAGATGTAAATGGCTCACAATCAGAACTGCTAATGTGCTAGTTTTGCTGTGGTCATTACATGCGAGCAGCAATATTTGGTTTTTGAGGTCATGGTTGGTTTAAAAAAAAAAAAAAATCTGTGGCTTTTCCTATTGTAATTCCATCTTCAGGGGACATTTCTATTAATTTTACCATCATTATTTTTAAAAATATAAACTTTAAAGAAAAATTGGATGTATAATTAAATTGTCTTCCAACCACTCATTCGGTACTTATGAATAAGAGCATTTCATTTTATTTTATTTTTTCTTGCTTTTATTACATAACACAACATACTGACAAATTTGTGGTCCTGTTGCGCGTCAGTTTTAAAATGTCTTAGTCTGGTGGAACCTGGAACTTAAATTGTTCTGCAATTCTAGTTTGAGAAGCACTGCCTCCTTAAATCAACTCTGAGATTCTAAAAGGCAGGTAACATTTCCAGATCCAATATTTTCCACAGCAGAGCTTGAAACACCAAAAAGGCCCAAATAGTGCAACTTTGCTGTAATACAGACAGCTCTCTGGTATCTGCCGTCTCACTCCCTGTTTAGAAGTAGCAAACTAAATGAACAGCCAGCGTGCCTCTGTAGAATGTAATGTCCTTTTTAATCAGCTTCTTACTTTTTGTTCTGCTTCTAGCTTTATTTTAAATGCCTCATTGATAGTGAAAGCGGTTGACTTCCCTCAGTAACACTGAAAGGTGTGTTCACTGTTCTTCAAAAGGAAATGAGGATATTAGAGTTTGTATATGGAAAGTCAGATACCAACCAGATTCCAGATACCAACTGATTTCTTGGTGCATTGCTTTTGCTTTTACCAGCTTTTGCTCAAAGTTGAAGCATCAAAAAGAAATTACAGTTCATTGCGAAAGGCGCATGAATGTGCATATCTCATTATGTTTTATCCAATCGCTGTTAAGACCACAACCCACAAACGTCATATTGGTATTAGAAATGGCATTTGTTACTGGGTTACCAAAGTCTTTCAGAATTCTTTGGTCAGCTGTGAAAATGTTGTTGAGCTATTTTTGTCTGTTGCCACAACCCACAGATCGCCACTGCCAACCTCATAGCTATTCCTCTTGGGTGTTTAAAACGTCTGTACTCACACTCCACTGCATATATATATATATATATATATATATATATATATATATATATATATATATATATATATATATATATATATATATATATATATATATCACTAAATCATTTCCTTTTGGCAGGTCCAGGAATTTGCCGTCCCTCCGGTGATGTCCAAAAATTTAAAGGAAATAGTGTTTCCATCACAAAATGCAGACAGCACTCTGAAGCGCATAAAAAGAGACTGGGTCATCCCTCCAATCAATGTTCCTGAGAACTCCAGAGGCCCATTCCCACAGGAGCTTGTCCGGGTAATGTATTTGACTCAAACGGATGCATGCACACAGACACCAGTCTCTCAGCTTTAATGGTACACTTCTTTTTTTGCTTGATATGTCAACTTTGCAGGTTGTGTGGACTCTTGCTTACAACACATTTCTGAAGTTTTATCACCTTTTTGATGGTATTATTTATCTTTTGTTGCACAGCGCAGTCTGTACTGGTGAAGTGTGGCATTATTTAACAGCTTTTATAATCTGAAGTGCTCAAAACAAACTGTTGGTTGACTGCTATGATCCTGAAGTCCCATCACCCCCCCCCCTTTTTTTTTTTTTTTTTAACATCTCAAGGACAGGTACAGCCCAATTTCTTATCAGCTATTCAGTCCTCTGTGTTAGCTGTTACACAGACAACTCTCGGGACAGCTTAGAAGCAGAATCCTTTTTCTACCAGTTTACTTTCATACACAGTGCTAAATCCTAAGATTGCCATATGTAAGTTTTTATTTTTAATCCGGCTATATGTGAAGGATGTTTCTGGTCTGGAGTTGCTGATAACAGGAGGAGGAAATGGCCCGTTTGCTCAGCATGGATGAAGAGGGTGGGCACAGGTCTCAGTTTACATGGAAAACAGGGCAGAAAGTCCAATTATAACAGAACTTCACTACTATGTAGGAGGTCATTACATGCGTGCTTGTTCTCAAACAGCAGCTGAGTTTTGTTTTTTTTTTTTGTTTTTTTTTTTTTTTTTTTTTTTTTTTTTTTTTTTTTTTTTTTTGTAATAGAAATGGTACAGAAACTATTATAAAAGGGAATTAATTTGGAGTTTATTGCAACATTAACAGGGTTTCTAATCCAGCCTGGATAATTTTGCAATAATCAGTTTCCAGGTCTGGAGAAATATAGAAAAAAAATGAGTATATAAACAGGTTTTAGTTTTACAGATTTTTTTTTTTCTTTTTTATAGGACAGAATCTATTGATGCTCAACCAATTTAGTAGATTTTATTACTTTTTATTGAAATGATATGCTTTATCTTGATTTGCTACATCACAACCATTTGACCCATCATTTTAATAACTTTTTTTTCTTACTGACTAAATTCACATTCAAACAAAAAACAAACAAATTAGGACTATCGCTCAAAAATTTTTTTTAATTTTTTTTTAATTTTTTTTTTTTGGGACTCATTGCAATTCATCTTGGGGTGAACAGGACCGGTGAGTCTTAAACTGGGTGTGGTTCAAACAAACGAAGCACTAAAACAGTTATCCTATGGATTGTTCACAAACTGTGCTTTAAAAATTTGTGTGTTTAGTGTGGGATACTCCTTTCCCTTTTTTCAAGTCATAAAGGTTTCAGGAGCTTTAGATTCTGAAATAAATTGAGTCCACCTGTTTTTAGGGGGAGGGGTTTAAGCCAATTATATGGGTTGGTTAAGATTTTGCTCTCGAATGTCAAAGGAATTTGGAAAAACATGGAATTTTAAAATTTGTGATGTGTCAGAATGACATCTTAATGAAGAGCTTTGATTTAGTTATTGAATGATTCTCAAGTAATGAATCTCAAACTGAATCTCTGTGCCAACAGATTCGCTCAGATCATGATAAAAACCGTTCCTTAAGATACAGTGTAACGGGTCCAGGTGCTGACCAGCCCCCAACTGGAATCTTTACCATCGATCCCATTTCTGGAGAACTATCTGTCAACAAGCCCCTTGATCGAGAGCACATTCCCAGCTTTCATGTAAGTCAGACAAGGCATTTTAAAGAAGCTTCGAGAATTTCAGTGTGATCTGAAAGTGTTTTTTTTTTTTTTTTTATTTTTCAGACTCCTTATCAAGAGAACTGTGTGCTCTCTCTTTCTGTCTTGCTCGCTCTCTTTCGCATGCTGTACATTCCTGCCAGTTGGCATGTGCTCAAGGGTCATGTGTAGCCTAAACAACCTCCTCAGACTCAATAAAAACCAGATTCTCCCAGGAAAATCTTTTTTATCCGTCTGAGAATTTGAAGGATTTTGAGAAAATAGTTTGTCAAATACTTAAACATGACCTACAGTTCTAAAGCTGCTTTTATGTTTTTCATTGGGAATCAGAATGTTCTCTCAAAAATTGCCCTTCAACACAAAGTGATGAACATGATGCTTGCAGTAAACTGGTATATTGAATATTCATGTTTTCATTACATTATCCACTACTAGTTTATGAGAAAGTTTGTAATTTAAAGAGGTTTGGTTTTAAAATGGGGATTTTAATAGTTGGGTAAACCTATTACAAATTGCGCTTAAGGCATTGAAGATAGATAAATGTAGATGTAAGCTCTGGACTTAATTAATCAATAAATGGTATTTAATACGTTTTGTTTAGCATAGATCTGTAATGCAGTTGTTTCCCCCCCCCTCTATCAGTGGGTTTACAGCTGGACAGTGTGCTTGTTTGAACCATTCTACAACCCACACGTTTTTTTAATCTCCTCCAGTTGAGAGCTCATGCAGTAGACCTGAATGGCAACCAAGTGGAAAACCCCATAGATATTGTGATCAACGTGATTGACATGAATGACAACCGGCCGGAGTTCACTCACCAAATCTGGAATGGAACTGTTCCAGAGGGTTCCAAACCAGGTAAGGCTTTGGCAGAGCAACTTGTAACAATTCGATATTTTCATGTTTGAAAGATGAACGCTGGTCTTTGATTAACAGCAAATTAAAGGTCACAGAAAATATATACATTTTTTTTTTTTTCTGTCTCAAAGGAACATTTGTTATGACTGTAACATCTATTGACAAAGATGACCCCAAAACAGCGAATGGCATGCTTCGATACAAGATCTTGTCTCAGAATCCAGAGAGTCCGTCCTCTAATATGTTCACGATCAACAACAAAACTGGAGGCATCATTACAGTGGCTGCAGGCCTGGACAGAGAGGTATTTAACACTTTTTTTTTTTTTTTTTTTTTTTTTTTGGTGTTAAATTGTTTAATGATTATATCCATATCTTTTATATGACCTACAATGCTCATGGATAGTATTTTCTCCCTTTGCTCCTTGCTTTTCATCACTGAATTGTGTGTGTATATGTTTGCATGAATGGACTGAGTTTTTAAACAGGCAGGGTTTGGCTGTTAATATTCGAACTGCCTGAGAACTAATGAGCCACAGCAAATTTTGCTTATTACCACTGAAATAAGAAGTAGAAGTTGGCTTGGCTGTTTCACACTTATTACTCTTACAAGGAGGCACCTCGCATCACTAAGCAACTAACAGTTTTTCTTTACACCTATTCAGTTTTGTTTTTTTTTCCCCCCCAAAAAAAGAACATTTTATTTTTGCATTTTTATTCTCTCCATTACCCATGCTGCAAAGGTTACTGCTCTCTCTATAAATTGGGATTGCATGCCTGTTTGAGGAAAATAAATAAAATGATGTATACAGCTGGAGCTTGGTAGCAGAAGCCTTGTGAGGGCAATCTGGCTGAGGTGGCTGCTCAATCACTCCCACCCTGGGGCCACCATTTTATGTCCGCAAGTCGCCACCATGAAAGTAATTTGCCTGGCTCTCATTACCTAGCAACTGGTCCATCACCTGAGCGGTTTTTAATGTGAAGAGAGTCATTTGTCCCCTTTATGGTGGTGCTCATTGTGTGACTCACACACACGCACACAAACGCTCATTAGCCCCTGAGGATGAAGTCAAATTCATGTGAAAAACTTGTCATTTATCATCATAATTAAGATGGTGGACTAGTCACATTTGTTTCATCTTTGTAGAAATAATTTAACACAGTGCAAATGTGCATTGCCAGTACTATCTTATTAGGGATAGTTGTGAAGTAGAATAAAATTTAGTGAAGTATTATGGAAATTATGTCTTTGTAAAATTATAAATATAGTTCAATTTGGAATAGTTTGGTTCCAACTCTTCAATTATCTCCTTATTTCTCCTTTTTCTTCTCTTCCAGAAAGTGCCTCAGTATACTTTAATCATCCAAGCAACTGACATGGAGGGTAACCCCATGTATGGCCTGTCCAATACAGCCACTGCAGTCATCAGAGTCACTGACATCAATGACAATCCGCCAGAGTTTACTGCTGAGATGGTAAGAAACATGCTCTTATCTGAGATTCCACTAGAATAGACTTAAGGTCCCCCATTTTATCCAAGCATTCGTGTATGCACTCAGCCGTCAGTTCTGCTCACTTACCTGGTTTTGCTCGCCTTGCACTTCTGCAACCATACACATACACAAGTCGCCAGCCATGTGTAAAGTGTTATATCCTACTCCAAATGTTGACACGTACAACTGCGAGGATGTCTGCCTCAGTGAAAGAGGCACTTACGGGGCTCGCAAATCACAGAAATTTGTAATGCTTCTGTTATGCTATCAGGGAAGCACAGGGAATGAGAACACCGTGACCGGGTGATAAGTTACCTTAGATGTCTGTTTACCCTTGATTGGTCCTGCTGTGCTTCGTGAGCCGGGCCACAGCGCAGTATCGCTAACAGCTCTCTCTACCTTACATTTATGGTTTATTCATGCAGTTTTTTGGGGAGGTGCCTGAGAATGCCGTGAATGTTATAGTGGCCAACCTGACGGTGACTGACAAGGACCAGCCCAACACACCTGCCTGGAATGCAGTGTACAAAATCACCGGGGGCGACCCCACCGGCAGATTCTCAGTGCCCACCGATCCAACTACTAATGAGGGTCTGGTAACAGTTGTTAAGGTGAGCGACATTTTCAAATTCTACCCTTTCAGCCCATCGATGCACTGAATATTTTACTGTAAGAATGTTGTAGTTTCAGGATTACATAATTAAAGTAAAACCTCTTTGTGAGTATGTTTTGCTTATGTGGAGGAATATGCAGTTGATGCTAAAAGTGTTCATACCCCTGGCAGATTTAGATTTAATATTTTAATCAAACCGGGAAGTATTTCTAGGTTATGTCCAGTCAGTAGAAACACATTGGTAAAAATTCAAAGATTACTTAAAATCTGACATTTTTAAGGGGTATGAATAATTTTGGGCTCAACTGCAAATACCTAAAATCCAACTTTTAATGGTTTATACATTTTATTGCATTTTTGTATAAATAATAGGCATGGACTAGTTACCGGTTTCAAGGCAGAGAAAGGATTAAAGCTTTACGGTTTTAAAACCTTTTAACATTTTATGTCATTCATCATGTAACGCACTTTGAATTGCATTGTTCCTGAAATGTACAATACAGATAAATTTGACTTACCTACAGGTTGCTACAGACAACGTGTCCGTTAAGCAGCCAACTGCAGACTGGCTATTTGAGCAGATTGCCTGACTAATTACTTATGTTCCTCTATAAACAGAAACTTAGCAAATGTTTAATGCTTTTGTTTAACTCTGTATATCAAGATTTCCATTTTCAATTTTACATCTCTTGCTTCTTTTTAAAAGATCAGGTTGCATTTTGAATGTTTTTAAAATGGTTGAACTCATATCAATGCTGTTTCTTTGAACTGATTGCGAAAGGATTTTGCCTTTTTTGCTATCACAATATTTTTCAGGGTTGATGAGAGGAATGTTCTTATTTTGTAGGTTGCTCTATACTCTGTGTCACACAAACGAAGTTCTAATGTGATAACTTTTATCTTCAGTCCAAGTCTTTATTCTCCTCCTCACTGTTTTCCAGCCCATTGACTATGAAATCAGCAGAACGTATGTGCTGACAGTGGAAGCGAGAAATGAGGTTCCCCTGGCCAGAGGCATTCACTCTCCCAGACAGTCCACTGCCACTGTCTCCATCAGAGTAACAGATGTCAATGAGAGTCCTTACTTTGATCCCAACCCCAAACTTCTCAAGCTGGAAGAGGGGTTGATGCCCGAGTCAACACTGACCACGTTCACTGCACAGGATCCCGATCGATACATGCAGCAAACAATTAGGTAGGCAGTATGCAGTTAAAATAAGGTATGCATTGTTAAAATGTCATTAAAAGACTTTAAATATATTGCATTCCAAACAATTTGAGCTTTAAATGCTTGTGGCTATTGTCATTAACAGGGCTTCTCAAAGGTGCTTCTTTTTTGGGCTTCTATACAATTCAGAAGCTAAATTGACTTAAATGCTGCTCTTCTGTTTTTACCAACTTGACACAGTTATTATAAATTAATATTCTTCCTTTAAAAAAGGGGACTTTAAAAAGTAAATGTTTGTTGTGCTATTTCGTTCTTTTAATTCAACCCTAAAAATTAAACCAAAACCACTCTTTTGTTCTGTACCAAACATTAATCAGTTATGCAATTAAAATGGAATTAATATTGGCTTTTTTTTGGCCTATGTTGGAATCCTAATTCTTTTTAGAAAATCTCCTGTGCAATTAAAGTTCTGCCTTTTTCTAAATGTCTGTCTATTCTGAGCAGTTGAGTTAAATTAAAGTCTCAGCCCTTAATTGATGTAGAACTGAAAGTTCATTGGTGGAAAACAATGATAATGATCTCCTTACATATTGCATAATGTTTTTTTTTAGATTGATTACAATTCTTTTTCAATTAAAACTGTTATTCAATGAATTGTTTAAAATCATTTAATAATCAATTCCTTGCTTAGTAATGTGGGTTTGTGACTTTTTTTACCACTATGTAAGGTGTGAGCTTTACATCGAGGTGACATCATTTTCTAGTTGTTACAGTGAGATTAGTTGAAATGTGCAGAAACTTGTTATATCATGTATTTCATAATCTTTGTCTTAATTTTAAACTGGGATGCAGTGCTAGTTCCACATACAATCTGATGTTTAAAGTGTTTTTTTTCTTTAGTAAAAATAAACTGATAGTTCAATGCGAGTCCAATAGTAGGCTGTATGGACACTGATAAATACCACTTTGTTTTTGTGATGATGAAGGATCAATATGAAGACACCCACAGATGGTCTGTCTCTTAAGCAGCGTTAACTTGTATGTTGGCTAAAGTAAATTGAAATTTTTAAATGGTAAGTGGCCTGTACTTGTGTAATGCTTTATCAAGTCCAGAGGACCCCAAGATGCTTCATACCACATTCAGTCCTACACCCATTCACACACTGACAGTGGTAAGCTACTACACTGTGGCCACAGCTTCCCTGGGGCAATCTGACAGAAGTGAGGCTGCCAGGCCCTGACGCCACCGGGCCCTCTAACCACCAGCAGCAGACAAGGCAGGTGAAGTGTCTTGCCCAAGGACAACGAAGAGAAAGCAAGGATTCGAACCGGCAACTCACCAGTTTCAGGACGAACTCCTACTTCCTAGTTCTAGTTTGTTCATGTTAAAGAATATTAAATATTCACTTGTCCACAGTTTTAGAGTACCCAAAATTCTTTTTATCTCATTCAATTTTAGACCCAACCATGCGTTCTCTTAATACTTGTTCGACAATTTGGTAATATTTTTACTTTGTTTTAGATGAAGAAACTAAGCATTCTACAAAGTCACTCCACAAACTGATATCCACATGCTGTTAAGAGTGCTGGGAACATATGAAAGCTTTAAATTGTATTTCCCTCTCAGGTCATACCTTCCCTCTCTTTAATTAATTTTGAAGATCACTTGAAACATATTGTTTGTGGCTTTGATCACCTGTATGGTTTAAAATTGTACAAAAGCCTTACATTTCATAAGTTATGATTTAAAAAAAAAAAAAAAAGATTTTTGTGTTCTCTGTACCAGGTGTTATGTATTACCTGTATTGCTCTTTTTTTTGCATTGTGCATATTTTTGTAAAGAACTGTTGTTACCCCAGACTTGAACACAATAATCTAGATATGTCAGTAACAGTGATTAATAGTGTGTAAAGTATCTTACTGCACTCATAAAAAATAGAGTAAGAAAAAAATGTTATTGGCCAAGACATCTGTTTCCAATTATTAGTGTTTCCTGTTAAAAAGACACCAAACAGCCAACTTGTCTTGTTCTTTAACAAACATATTATTATTGCAACTGTTATAACTGCTCAGCTCAAGTTTTAAATCGGCTTGAAAATAGTCCACCAGAAAGGAAGCTTTTCCTGCAACAAAATTTGAGGAACTGATTAAAAAAAAACGAAGCCAGCTTGTTTCTGTTTGGCTGCTGCCAGTAGCTGGAAGAGCTATGTAAAATATATGCCTGAAAAAAAAAAAAGAAAAGAAAAAACAAACAAACCAGTTTTATTGTTTTTTGCACAATTTACAAGACAAGGTAAATTCTAGAAAATGTATCTCTACAGCACTAAGAAGTAAGAGAGCTCACAACTAAACTGAAATGAAACATCTGTGTGTTTGTCTTTTCCTGCTTCAGATATTCCAAGCTCTTTGATCCTGCCAAGTGGCTGAGGATTGACCCCAACACTGGTCGGATTACAACAATTGCCATTTTGGACAGAGAGTCGCCATTTGTGAAGAACAGTTTATACAATGCAACATTCCTGGCCACTGACAACGGTATGTAAGCATTCAAGTGCTTATGCAGTTACCAAAAATACCTTGTTGAGCTTATGTGATGCACAGGGTTTATGGTCTGGATGTTTTAGTCAGACTGTTACACAAGCACCTTTCTTTTCAGGCCATTACTGCCAGAGTGTTCAAGGGGAGCTAATGCCTCCTTTTTTCAGACAGAAGCCCAGTGGATGTCTAATGTAGCCCAGCTCTCAAGGGTCAGTCTTCCACCAAGCATTCCTTTGACTGCTTTTGTAATGCTTTTCACCTGAAGCATCCGCCTTGTTTACAAGCCTCAAATATGTTCTCCAAGCTTGAAGCACTATCATGAATGTGACACTTGGTGTATCAGCAGTACTGACCGCTTTAGCTGAAGGTTAATATGTTAGCAATCCCCAGAATCATCCAGCATGTGGATGTTTTCACCTTCTATTTGCACTGGCAGGATTTACCTCTGTTCAGGTTTACCCTGTTCTATGGGGCATAGCTTAGGCCAATAGGCTTAAAAACTCTACCAATAAAGGGGTTTCTCAGCATTAATGGGTCAGGATTGGATGACTAGCTCCTTTGAGCGTGGCCTGAATGGCAAAAAAGCCTCTTAGCTGGGTGAATACATAGAGGAGCCTGAGAGGAGCGACAGTGGGCTCTGTTTGAATGCTTTAGTATTCCTATCCGAGTCCTTCATCAGGAAGACGTTCTTCGGGACACAAACAAACACACACAGCAAATGTTCTGATATCCACCTCTTTCTTTGCACCTCCTCACTGGAGATTAGACTCTTAGAGCAGTATGCAGGTTGTGTGGGACTTCTCCCACTAGAGTAAATAGTGATTTAGAGATCCAACAAAGAAACTCTATACTTTAGTTTTCTCTGCTTACTGTGTAATGTTTGCAAAACGAGAGATGACAATTCAGTTACATATATTTTTAAAACGGGTAAAATTTTAGGTATTTCTCAGAAATCGTTGCTGTATTTGATTAAAGATGAGAAGTCACCAGCAAGCGGCACAGGTACTCTTCAGATCTATCTGCTGGATATCAATGACAATGCACCAAAGGTGTTCCCCCATGAAGCAGAGGTATGTGAAAAGCCCGAGCCAAATGCCATCAACATCACTGCACTCGATGAGGACCTGAACCATAACGCGGGCCCTTTCGCCTTCGAGTTGGCCCACAGGCCCCTGGACGTCAAGAGGAACTGGACCATAACAAGAATAAGCGGTGAGATACGGAACAATCTAAATCCTGGTCAGATTCATGCAGGGGCCATTTGTGCTGGTTTAAACCCCCCTGGGATAATGAGATTAAATTAATCTTCAATTTGCTGTTCCCAGGATGTCAGAGATGATGAGTCAGCTTTTTTGCTTTTGCTCTTTGAGGTTGTTACAATAAAGCAGCAAAGAATGTGGTATTTTTTTCAGTACGTGCCATGTGAGAGTCATAAGTTTTAAACCAAAAACAAGGTTGATTGCTCAGCAGTTTAAAATCTTAAAGCTTTTAAGACTAAATCTTCAATTAGCCTGAGAAAAACTTAGGAAACATGTTTAACTGCTTGTAAAGGCACACCTTGGAGGTGTCAGACTTGTATAGTAATCTATTAATCTTACCAAATAAGCTTTAATTATTTATGCTAATTTAAAACAAAACCACAAGCAGAATAATTCATTTATGTGTTTAGCTATTAGATAGTGGAAGATGAAACACAGTGAATAAATCTTAATAGGATAATGGCATTTGGATTATCGCAGCTGGGAATTTAGCCTAAGAAGCATTATCAAAAGGTATTCAGAAGATTTATAAGCTTCAAATCCAAATCCTGACCATGTTTTGGATTAGATATGCTGATGCAACTTCCAGGTAGGAATTTATGCTGCACATTTGCGATAAAAGGAGGTTAATCATGGTGTGAACAGCATCTATACAAATGACTTCTGAGTTTAGGAATAAATCCCCTGTGAAAAACCTGATCTCCGAAACAAATATATTAGTTTATATTAAAACGCACTGAGCTGCTTAATCTTGAACATCACCTTTCCAAACATTTTTCCTCTAAGGATACATTTAGGATCATATAATACTCACATTTTCCTCTGTTCCTTTCTTTAGGTGACTATGCTCAGATAAGCCTTAAGATTGGCTTCCTTGAAAGTGGGATCTATGAGGTCCCCATCATAATCACAGACTCGGGCAACCTGCCCATGTCTAATACCTCCTTCCTGCGCATTAAAGTGTGTCAGTGCGACATTAACGGAGACTGCACTGACCAGCAGCACATCATGGCTGCCGGTCTGGGCACAGGAGCAATTATATCCATCCTCCTCTGCATCATCATCCTTCTCAGTGAGTATCCCAGCATCTTCCTCCCAAACTCCACAGCACACCAGTGAACACAGGGATTATGAAGGAAGATATCAGAGACATCGCTAGATTACCGTTGGATTACCAAATAGATAGCGTTGATGAGGCCCACATCCAAGCTCCTAAAATATCAGATCTGATTAAATTTTGACAATAATTTGCAAGTTGTTTATTTCCTTACTGTAACATGAGACCTTTCTGTTGCTGTCTTAATCAGTTCTAGTGCTGATGTTTGTGGTGTGGATGAAGCGGCGTGACAAAGAGCGTCAGGCCAAACAGCTCCTGATTGACCCTGAAGATGATGTGAGGGACAATATTCTCAAGTATGATGAGGAAGGTGGTGGAGAAGAGGATCAAGTAAGGATTACAATTCTGTTTTATCCTATTTCCCTTTGTGGTTGATTCTTTATTAGATCAGTTTATGTAACTCAGTGGTAAACTAGAAGTAAAGTTTTGTCATAACTGCAGAAACATTGTGTCCATGCTGCATGGTCTGTTCTCATTCTCCAGTCAGGATGCAAAAAACCTTTGATCTGGAAATGAATAAAACCTGTTGAGAGATTATTTAGTTTAGGGTTAAAGTCAGTCTGATGAAACTTTTAGTAAATAGTCTGATTTATTGGGATTTTTTCCTATATAAAATGTATAGCCAAACATTCTTACAACTATTGAGAAATGCTTAGAATTTGTTTCCAAGGACCTTCTCTGTAAGTATCTTACCTACACAATTCACTTGATTGTTGTATTGTGCTAAAGTATACCCAAGATTTTAGGACAAAAAGCCTGAAAACAAAAAGTCCAAAACTTGCAATTAAACACAGAGGGAGAAATCTCACAGGACCAATAAGTTGTTTTTAACAAAATCACCAGTGCCACAATTATTAGTACCCTTGCTGTTGGAAATAGAATAGTACTTGGCTATTCTTAAAGAAGAGGACTAAGACTGGAATATTTGGGAAGAGAGGAACAGAGGTGGATCTTTAACCATTCCTCTTGCACAGTCTCTCCAGCTCATTCAGAGCTCTGGGTCCTCTCTAAACCCTCTCCCAAGCTTCACCCGAAGCCGAACAGTCAACGCACAGGAGCGTGATTTCGGGACGTTGGTATTGATGCACACTTTTCGTACATGGCGCAGACCACCTTAGGAACACCCCTACCCACCAGGGTTCCCACTCCCTCCCTGCATCCTCTGTTGTGCTTTAACAAAACAGTCACAGAGTGCCACACTCTTCTGCAGACAGCCTCCTCTGTGGACAACAACTTTGCAGTTTCCATCCAGGAGTTTTTAGCCAGTTGACAGTCTTTGTTTAGTGAAGAATCATACAAATATACATTATTCCTCACTGCGTTTGATGAGCCTTCCTCAATAGTATACAGGTCTCCTGCGGATACAAAAGCCGGATAGTGGAAAAGGACTAGTTGAAGTGAAATATCAACATTGCTGTCCGAGTGCATTCTTGCATAAAACACGGCAACAAACTTCTGACCAATCACACAACACACCGCACCGAGATCTGGATGAATTAGGTCGACCCGAACTTGTCATTTTGTTCGCAACACCAATTTTCCTCACCTGACTCTGTCAATGAGAGCCAATTTCGACACCTGTGGAAGATCCATAACTCTCCATAAGCTGTAGTTTAGGGTAGGGACTAAGATGCCAATGAAAGAATGGTGATTTTTGTGTCTGAGCCATTTGTGGTGTTGCTGAAGGTTTTGTATAGCTATCCTCCTAAAATACCTATTGGTGATCCATTTTTAGTTTTGTGGCAGAGTCTAGTCATTTATAATATGGTATTTCAAATAGTTTATGATGTCATGGATGTCCATGGGCTTTTTAAGAAAACAGGCTTACAGCATCACAGATCCTCTAATGCACTTAACATTGAGCAGGAGGTGCCTTTCCACTAATCTGTCATTTGCCTAACACTGAGCCTACTAGTGTATTTGTTCCTGAAAAGCTAAACCTTAGTCTTATGTGACAAAAGCACACAGTTCCATTTAAAGTTCCAGTAGAATTTACCAATCTGTTTTTACTTCTGTGATGGGACGAAAAGCTTGTCTGTCCATGATAGTCCTGGTAGTAAAATGTATTTTTGTATTTAAATCAGAAATATAGTTCAGATTTAGTTTTGATGGAAATCCTTTGTTGAGTCTAATCAGTTATTTGGCATAAATAATCTGTAGTTATTTTTGAAGTCCTATTTCAGTGTTTTCTTGGGACATACCCCTCTTGTAACAAAGCTGTGGACAGCCATTGAAAAAATAATAAAAGGCAAAACTTCTTGTTATTGAGGAGAATTATTTAAGTTCTATTTCTGATGCACGTGCAGTTAGGCTGAATCAACACAGGAGCAAAAAACACCTCTTAGAAACTTTCTGCAAGCATATTTACATTAATGTATTTCTTTCTTGTAATATTTCTTTTTTGTGTTGCTCCAAGATAACCCTCTGAGCCATTCATATTGAGTATTTTTTTTTTTTTTCTGTTGTGCAGTATTTCTTTATTGAAAATGGAAGATGGTTATTTTTCTCCCCTCAAAGGAAGCTGGAAATCAAAAGCTGGAATCAATAAGGCAAATACATTTTGATCCAATTGGTTCTGGAAGTATTGGAAATGTTTTGTCAACTGGAACAGCTTCCCGCTTCACAGCCCTAATGCACACACAAACAATAGAAATGCAGTGCCACAGGCATCAATAATGTCCCATCTCTGTATCCTCCTACACTGATCAGACACGCACAGAATTCAATTGTCCTAATAACCCCTTGTTAACAGAATGGAATCATTTCATAAAAAAGGCAGGATTATACCAAATAGGCTATTTTCCTGCTGCTGGCTGAAGTGCTTTGGTGGCTTAGGTATAACAGAAATGTACGGGAGACTCCAACCTGACCCATCGCAGTGCCAAATTAGCCCCTGAGATGTGTAATTGGTGAGCTGATGTCATTTAGAGACAGACATCTGTTGGGGTGCAATAATGAAGCCCTGTCTAAGGTAACAATATGACTGGAAAGCCATTACACATCTGCCGGTGATTAGGCAGGAGGGAGAACACCCATTTGTCTATTAACATTCTCAGTCTCACTCATAAAATGCACAAACCTGTGGACCAGAACATGTTGAAAAGGGAAACTGTGGCACATAACACCCCTCAAAGGCAAACGAGTGGGTGCAGTGATTTATTGTGGGAAAACAAGCTTCCCGTTTGGCAGAGAAGGGCCAGGGCATATGGAGAAAATGGCCTTGTCTGTGGAATGGGAAGCAGAGTCGGTGTTTGGTAAAAAATGGGCCTGACTTTCCAAGCAATGTAGTCTTTATAATGCCCACCCCTGTTCTCCCTATCTCCCACTGGGGAGGAAATTGAAGTGTCAGACCGTTGGGTGCTTTCACAAAATGTGATTTTAGTTGCCGCTGTCATCGTCCTGGTTCGCACAGCTTTGTATAGGCCTCATTTCATCAAAGGCAGACAGGTGATCAGCTTTCACTCCCTGGAAATCGTTAAAAAAAAAAAAAAAAAATGCAGAAATAATAGCAAATTGAGAAGTGGTTGTGCACAGATTCGCCTTAGAGAGAGGAGAAAAAGAAAAAACGGATGATTCATCTCCTTAAAATGACCTCAGATTGATTTGATTCATATTTACCTTTGATAGTGTTCTGGGAGACATGCTGTGAAAAAAGGCAGTTTTTTTTTTTTTTTTTTCTCCCTCCCCCAATCTGTTGCAACAAGTGAATCAAATCAAAACATTTTCTGAAATGTTTTCTCCCTTGAAAGAAAAGGCCATGTCATTGCATTTATAACATTTTAAAAGAAATCGTTCTAATTTTGTTTTAATACAAGATTTGCTTTTTGCAGCCATGGTGACTTAATTCTAATAACAGAACCAAAGGAAGTAATTACATCGTCCTCATCCAAATGTTATTACTGAAACTTAAATGAAAAAGGTGGTATTCTGTATTTAAGCTACTTATCCCCAAAATGGGAGACGGACAGCTTGCCAAAAGACACAATCTGGTGACTGGCACATGTTTCCATTTCTCATGCTAAGCAACCAGAGTGCCTGCTCTATCCTCAAAGGACAGATAAGAATTATGTTGATCTTTTTGTTTATATATGAAAAAGAAAATTAATAAACTCCAAAATGTATGTACCCCAGCACTTAAATACTGTAATTTGTGTCATGGTGATGTTGTTTAATGTAGATGTTAAGAGGGGCTGGTATCAGATGGTATTTAGTTTTGGTCCTTCACGCTCCGCAGCAGCATTGTCGATTTGGACTGCATAATTTACATATGTTCAAAAAGAATCTTTGAAGTCTTTAACCAACCTTACAAGTTTATTCTTTGCATCGGCATATTAATTAAGCAAAGTGTAGCTTCATTATGGTGGAGGTACACTTGATGTTTGGCTTCGGTGGTTTATCCTCAAAGGTAAAAGTGACCAAATGACTTACTGGCTAGCAGATTAAGCTGATGTGGACATTTATCAACAGTTGTCTTGTGTGCTGAAAGATGGTCCTTACAGTTTATTGCTATACTGATGAAAATTTACTTTAACGTCTCAGTTGTCCCACATGCTCATAGTGGTTTCCTCACAGGCTGCTTTCTGCTACCAGGCAAACAGCATATAACTCCAGGAATTTCAATGGACGAAAGTTTTTTTTTTTTTTTTTTTTTTTTTTTTTTTTTTTTTTTTTTTTTTTTTTTTAGTACTTAAACTTTTAAAACCTGTAAAATCTAAACACCCACAGTATTAAGTAATAGTTGTCATGTGGTTATTTCTTTGTCGTTTTGTTCTTTACAGAGTAATAAAAAGCTGATGTTGACAGGCTTTTTTTTCTTTTTTAGTCAGACTATATTCTCAGGTAGCTAGCCTGCAATGGGTTTCTTAACAGGCATGACACTCTTGGTGTGTTTCTTTTTTCCAACTGGAAAATTTTCCAAACAGCCAAATTAGCTTTTCTTAAAAGCAAGGGAAAGGTTCAGCATTATTCATTCAGCACAGCTGAGTGGCTCTGTGTAGCAACAAGGAGTCTCTTGGTCTAAGGCATTCCCATTACTATGTGCTTCATACAGCAAGAGATGGCTTTAGGTCACACCAGCTATTTCTTTGGCCTACGTATTAGAAGTTCTTCAACCTGTAGGAATGATGAGATTTATTGAGGTTTTGGCAGCGTAACTTTTTAAAACTGAGTCTTAGCTTTAAGCGCCTTATGTCTAGTGAATGAATGAAGGTTGCGTTTCCCACACAGAATGTTGGTGAAAACCGAACTGTAAAATCTTAGCAATATGCAGTAGTGTAACAAATTTAGTTCTGTCGTTTTACAAAATAAATGATCGGTTGCTTTGCTTCCTCTTGGATTTCATAATGTAATGATATTACTACAACAAATAACATCCAAAGTTAGAATAATCCAAACGATTCTTTAAGCTTTATATTGGATTTAATCTGCAGTTTGGCCTCCCCTATTGGCATAAAAGTACTTTTCCTTTCATAATTATTACCAAGCCTTTATGTATGCATTTAATCTGAGATGACTGCAATTGCTGTCTAGTTGTTCATAAATTTTGTATTCTTGGGCATATTAAAACACAGAAATTAAACTAACAAATACCAATTTCTTTCTGTAATTTGATTTAGTTGTATTTCAGTAAACTTCCATTGAATTAACATCATGCTGTTATCACAACAGCCTGTAACACTTGATCCCAATTTTAAATACTCACCACAAATGATGTATATGGAATGTTAATGTTTCGATGCTTATGTTCAAATGTGGTTTATGAGTGCCATGGACAGCCATTTCAGCAGACCAGAAAATGTATGAGATGCCACTTCCCCACAGAGTGTTGCTATGTCATTATGTCATTTTTGGTTTGTTGGATTGAGCACCGCTGACAACAGCTCTATACTGCAGTTTAGACAAATGGTTTTCTCAACTTGTCTTCACCCATTTTTCTTTCCAATGAAAACTAAATTGAGCCCTTATGTTTTTGATTTGGATAAAATTTGGATAACTTTTATAAAGGAAACAGATCATTATGGAACTTGGATATTAGAGGTTAGCACCTCAAGATAAGTTTTAATGGTTCATATTTACTCGATTTACTTTGTAATATCAGAAAGATGCAGCTACAAGACATCAGTAATTCAATTTGAGTGGTTTAAAATTATTTTGACATTTAGTAGTAATATGGCCTTTCTTATGTGGATTGAAAATTGGAATGTTACTGTATTAAAAATGTAAAATGATTATGAAATATAGTTGCATTATGGCTGTTGGTACAATCATAGTTTTGGTCAAATTTGTTGAAAATATCCAACAAGTATTATCATAAGTTGAAGTTTCTTGGAGTCAGTGTGACTACTGTTTTTCCATCATTACATCTAGTCACATGTTGATGATTGAGGTCATTGTTTTGTTGAGGGTTATTTTTTCCCACAAATACAATATAGGTTTTATTTTTCTTGTGTACAGTTATTGGAATCTCTCTTCATTGTAGAATTATCCAGTTAAGGTTGCATTGATTTTATTATTATAATAAACCAGAGTAGATCAAATGCAGTTCTATCTCTCTTAAAATCTGCCCTTTAGTGCAGCTCTGATAATAAAGTCTGAAGCACATCCCAAATTTAGTGTTGTTGGCAGCTAATGGTAGGTCAGTGACTGTTTCCTTGGAGTCAGCTTTGAGTTTGTGACCAGAATGTCCACACAATGGGGCCAAGCAGTAACTACTCTCTCTTACTTTGAAATAACTTGAGCTCATAATAATCACTTAGACTTAATTCACCAGGGGAAGTTGCTTGCTGACAGCAAGTAAATAGGGCTTTGCAATAAAACCCATGTAATATTGTGAGATCTTGTGCCAGAGATCTTGTCACACCCATAGTAACTGCCTAATTTCTGTCTGCTGACTATTACTCACGACACACTGATAACATTAAGGTTGTTTTTACAATCAGGGAATTATAATTTCAACAAATTTGGCAACTGCCTTTTCTTAAGTGATGTCACAGAACAATTACATTAATTCTGTTTTTATGACAGTATAAGATGCTGAAGCTCATTTGCTTTAGTTTTAACATATGATTGGAGTCCAGAGCACATTACTTCAGAAGTGCCTCTTATAGAGCAGCATTAATGCTGTGCAGCAAAGGAAAGAGTCTAGTTCTTACAAAATAGTAATGCATTTCCAAAGATGGTTTATAATAAACTACCTCTCAATACAGAACAAAAATATAGTAATAATTTCTCATAGCACCACCTGGAAACTGGGAGCTGATAACTAACAAAGACATCAGTGTTGTATGTCTATTGGCCTGTGCCTGACATCTAGTAGACAAATTAATCAAGGTTTGATTCAAGGATTTTTATTTTTATTTTTTTATTTTTTTTTTTTTGTTGTTGTTTTACCGGTAGCTTTCATGTTTTGGGGGTTTTTTTTGTTTTGTTTTTTTTGTTTTACCGGTAGCTTTCATGTTTTGGGGGTTTTTTTGTTTTGTTTTTTTTTGTTTTACCGGTAGCTTTCATGGCGAGGATACACGTTAATAGTACTTCTTTAAAAAGTCAAATAGAATTTGTGCAACAAAGACTTTTTTACAAGATGTACACAAATGATCAGCTCACTGAGAATCTGTGGGGGTATAAGGGTGTGTGTGAAACATTAGAAAAGATTTTCCCTAATGGCTGTCATCTCCATGTCTGGTCGCAACATGGCGGCTGCAGCTGAAACAACGGAATGTATTACAAGATGGTGGAACTGGTTCATGACTTTTTGTATCTGAGATCACGTGGTCTGGACCCATTGGTGTTTTAACCCAGGGGGCACAGGCTTTTGAAAGAGCATGATATTTGAATCTCTGTCTGAGGTCAAGTCCTGGTTCACAAGGGAAGATGTGCCAGTTAAAAAAAAAAAAACCAGGGTTGGTTGACATGCAAGACCCCATCTTAACACAACTATTACCACTTATCCAAGTGCCCGTAAAGACAACTCACCAAACATTAAAATAAATCAAACCAGATGCGTGCTGCACTTAAGTTCCAGATGCTTCCAAGTCTAATACTTAAACTATGCTATTCCCAGTTATTTTGTTACCAAAGTGTGGAGGATGTGTCTCTCCTGGTGCAATCTCACTTTGCTCATAAAAGAAAAGAACGGTTTATATGCTGTTCTTTTTTCTTGTTATGAAGGCTTGAAAGATGTCTCTGTTTATCTGCTAAACTAACAGTTTTGACAAAATAGACACTCACTAAGATGCTTCAGGTATAAGTCCTGGTCTTATTTTGGTTGTCCTGCTGAGCTTATGCTAACCTTTGGCTACAAGTTAAGTAGTCCACAAATCTGTCAAGCTGGTAACATGTTCAAGAGACAAACCAAACCATATTAAAAATCACAAATTTTATAATGGTAACAGTTCTTCTTTGTTCCAATAATTGTTCAGTGAACCTCATGTAAGAATATAACAGCCAATGTGCATACTTGCTATGTTTGGGTTTCCTTCTGCACAGGGTTTATATGCACTCATATTTATTTTAACATCCCTGTTTCTGTTGGGAGTGTCTGTGTGAGAACGTACATCTGCAACTGAGCAAAGATAATTTTGAAGAGGGATATTAGAGATGGATGGATTACTGAAAATCTCTTAAAGAGGGACAATCCATCATGTACGCCTATTAGGCACACACTGCCTCTCAAATGGTATTATCTTTATCATATCTGCCGTCACCCTCATACCATGCAGCCGTCATTCAGCTCAGCCGCTCTGCTCTCCATCACAGCTTCTTTCTCCAACTTTTTTTTTTTTTTTTTTTTTTTTCCCTCCTTCTCTCCCTCCTCGTCCTGTCTTCCTGCCCATGACTTTGCACAAACCGCGAGCCATTCAGGTTGCCTTGGTAATGTTAATAGGATTAGCAGTGGCTTATGCATATCCACCATCCCGTGTCTGGGCATTGATTAGAGCGAAATAGTTGCCTGCACATCCTTCCTGCTGCACCATGCACAAGTACAGAGAGTCTGCAGCGTATGATGTGCTGCTCAGCTTGAACCCCTTCAGTGCTGGCTCTTTTTATGTGTCAAGTCGTTCCTTGGCGTGTTCCTTTACAGAAAAGAAGATTAAAGCCTCCCCTCATGTTCTCTCAACTCTCCGTGCCGCAATTTAACTTTAAAATCTTCCTTCCCCTGAGTTGAACTTCTTCACGCTCTTTACAGCACAGGATGTGTTTATCTGTTTAAATAATCTCACTCAGTTCGGGGTCTTGTCACACAGCTCAGCTAAGCTCCATCTGTTTGCTTGTTCCCCAGGATTATGACCTGAGTCAGCTCCAGCAGCCAGACACGTTAGAGCCCGATGCCATCAAGCCGGTGGGAATCCGCCGTCTAGACGAGAGACCCCTCCACCCCGAGCCGCAGTATCCAATGAGGTCAGCAGCACCCCATCCTGGAGACATCGGAGACTTCATCAACGAGGTAAAAACACATTAGCTAAATGGAGCTACCAGCAACTGATGCTGGGTATCTGTGAGGTGGAATTTAAGTCCCAGGAAGAGACCAAAGATGACAATGCAGTTCAAAAGCTTGAATTTCATTTTCAAGTTAAATTTGTTTATCCCATTTCTATCAAGGTAAACAATCTGACTTTTATGGGTGAACATCAAGGCCTGCCTTTTAGTTGGAAAGCAGACATTTTGAATTCAGTCAGTTATTAGTTGTTTTTGTTTTCCCAGAAGTCACCAAGAAACCGTTCTAATTTCACACACACTGGCTGTGACTCTTATAAACCCCTAAATGTATATGATACTAACACACTTGGATATAATTGTTTTCCTCTTTCTGAAAAGAGGAGATAGAGATGTGTCAGCATGGTAATAGAAGATGAGAGCAGCAGTGCATCGGCTTTCTATCGGCGTGCACAGCTCAGAGTGCCCTCGTTTGCCGGAGGCCATCATTGACTCCGGCATGAAGGGAGAATGTAAAATGAAAAGAGGAGTCATATATTTTTCACAAGCTCCAACAGACAAGAGTTTCACTGCATTACAAATGAAGTTCGCTCCTAGTTTTTGGATGGCGCCCATGTTTTTAGATTAGAGCTCACTCTTTTCAGCTCTGCTGCCTAACCATTTATCTCTCGATTCCCTCTAACCGGGTGCCATTCTTCCCCCCATCCGTTTAGGTCACGAAAACAAGCAATAAAATTGTCCTAACAGCTCATATAAAGAGAAATGTAATATTTTATGTACCTTTTAAAGTTTTTTTTTTTGTTATGTAACAAGAAACTTTGAGGTATTTTATAAGAGTTGTCTGCGATAGGTCAACAGAAAGTAGTAAATCATTGAAGGGAGAGGAAAATGATCCATAGTTTCTTTCTTTTTTTTTTTTTTTTTTTTTTTTTACAAATAAAAATCAGAAGTGCGGAAGGCTTTTATATTAAAAAGACATAAATTCCAGAACGTCTAATTGTCAAGTTTAAAGCATGGTTAGCTTATATAACAACATCCCACACTTTGAGTATCACAGAGCTCTGTTCTATTCATCACCTAAAAGTGGAAAGTGTTTAGCACAGCTGCAAAACTACAAGGCGTCTTCTGGTCACAACATGAGATTCACAGCTCAGGTTAGATAATCTCTTTACAGGTCAAGTAATAGTTGTGACATCCCCAAACCTTCTCTCAATGAAAATTGTCAGTACCAAAATATAGTGCCCACTTTGACATACGGTAGTGGCAGCATCATACTGTGGAGTTGTAGTTCTTTAGCGGGAGACATAACCTGATTGGAGCTGATGAAGGATAACTGATAGCATTCAATTCAAGTCAATAATGGAAAAGTACCAGTTAGAGGTTGCAAAAGGTAAAGAATAAAGTAAAACTGACGAATGTTTACCTTCTGGGTGGACAGCAACCCTAACCCAGGACTACAATGAAATGATTTAGATCAGAGCATATTCAGATGTTAGAATAGTTCACTTGAATCAGCCAGTGTTGGTCTGTTTATAGTCTCAGAATTGACTGCTGCTAAAGCTAAGTCATGGTAGCTGCAGTACACCCATTGAGCTGGAATGACCTAACTGATAGGGCTGACTGCCAACAGAGAGGGGAGACGAAGAGTCGGGAAGGGGAGAGGGAGGGAGGGAATGAGGGGCAGTGTGTCTCATCTCAATCCTGAATCGTGTACATTCCCTCAGAGCTTGGACCTTTTAATTAAATTAGAAGGACAGAAAAAAAATCAAGCATATGTTTACCATAAAGATGTTAACCCCTTAGTTGGACAAACAGTACTCCTTTCGTCAACTTTTGGCCTGTTCTTACAGAGGAGTGCAGAAATAAAAACATTAGCACGAACTTGCTCAAATCTCTGTAGTTCACAGGTGGACACAGAAGGAGAAAAAGTTGAAGTGATTGCACTCAGTTTTTCTTTTCTTTTTTCTTTTTTTTTCTTTTTTTTTTTTTTTTTTTTGCACAGTGGTTCATTTCAGCCCTCACAAGGTTTTCTGTGATAGAAGTGGGTTTGATTACACTTCTCTTTATCTGCAGGACAGAGCGGCTCCAAAAAGTGAGGGCAGTTCATGATTTCACACTTACGGCTGTGATTGTTTCTATAACAGGGGATAACTCTGTTACAATGAAATCTTTTATTAGAATGCTGAGTTCAGTTATTGACTAACTTTATGAAACTGCCACTTTTAGATGGAGAGGGCTATATCCCACAGAGCCATTATGGCTGTAATTGAAATGAACTATCCATCTGTCATATTTTTCACAAAATGATCAGCATCACAGCCCTGAGCAAATACTTAACCAAGGCTAACAAGTGGAAAATAATGGCTAAGTGCCAAGGCACTTTAATACACTCCATCTTTTTATTTGAGGGCATTTCAGCACTATAGTGGCTGCATAGAGGAAGTCATAAATCTTTGACAAGGTCCAATGAGCTGAGGCCTCATTTCTCTGTTATGTTCATGTACTTCTTTTTAATTCACATATTATTTGTCGAGTGTCCTCAGTTCCCGTGGTAAGGGGGAGAAACCAGGCTTGCATCCAAAAGTGATTCATGGCCAAAGCACATCTCAACTCCTAGATTAGCAATCCATCAAGTCTCCCGAGTCCTGTTAGTGAATGAGGCTGGAAATCAATAACAATCCATAAGGACCTCTGGTGCTGCTATGAGGATTTCTGGGAATGTCAAGTACAATCTTCAAAATAGAACCACTCCCAACCAGCACCCTGAGCCTCTAGATGACAACAGAAATGCGCATGCGTGTGCAAACAACCCACTTGCCCTCGTCTCTGCTTGGGTCTATGGTTTACAGAGCTAGATATCTATAAAATATTAAAGATGTTTTGAGCTAGATGGCAGATGACATCCTATCAGAGCTGTACAGGCATGGTAGAGGAGGGCAAGGGGCTCAGTCTCAAGGGTTATTGAGAGAGAGGAGAATTCTAACAGGCATCTAAAGCTGCCAGTCATGCTTTTGATCAAGAAGCAGATTTTTCTACATCCTAGAAACATCAGGATGATCTGATTAAAAGCAGAGGAAGCTCAAAGGAGCAGAAGATCCTGATGAATCTGGACAAGAACCACATTTCCTGAACAAGTGGAGGGAGACCCTCTGAAAGGTTTTGTGGTAAATTGGCTTGTTTGTGAGAAGTAGCACTTGTGAAAGAGCAATGTTTGTGTCCTCAATCCTTGGTGCAGGCAGTTCTGTGCACAGAGTGCAGATATGTTTTTTTTGTTTTTTTTGTTTTTTTTGTTTTTTGTTTGTTTGTTTTATTTTATCAAATGTCAGCTATCTAATCTGCATATAACACTGCATTACTGTAGGTCAGGAGTTAAAATCACCTACTGTTTAGCACATCAGGATTTAACAAATGCTCATTTTGGAGGTGCCTGAAGGTGCCACATTCAATGTCATGTTAAACAATTATATGCAAATATAAAAACCGGGGGGGCTGTCCAGTCATTATACTGCAGAGAAAACAGTTTCTGTATTGTAGAGATCAAGAAGTTTTTGTGCAAAATATGAGCATCAACCACAGAATAAAAACAAAGTGTCATTATCCACAGTGAGATAAATTCTATACCAATATAGGCTGAAAGGCTACTCAGAGAGGAAGAAGCCATTAATTGAAATAAACCATTAAAGGTACATTTACAGTTTGCAAAAAGCCATTCATGGACAAAGACCTTAATTTTTTTAGACATGTCCTGTAGTCTGAGTGTAAATTGAAAGTGCTGGACTATGATTTTCATTACATTTGGAAGAAAAAATGAGGAAGGTTAAAGCCTGAGAAGCCACGGTAATTGATGTACAGGCATTTACATGATGTGTAAGTGTTTGGTGCCCTTCATAAAACGGATCATGAGGAAAGGTTATGTGAAGGTATTTAAGCAACATCTCAAATTACTTTTACAGAGATCATCAAAACATTGATCCAAGTCACAGTTTTAAAGCAATTCTACCAAATATTAAGGAAATGTACATAAACTTGTGTATTAAAGTACAAAAATGTCTTTGTTCTGGCATTTAGCAAATGCAAATACTTTTGGTAGTGTTAACTGGGGTAAAACAGGGAATGTTTAGTTTAATATAACTATAAGGAAAAAAAATGTTGTTTTTTTTTTTGTTTGTTTTTTTAATAGCGTGTATGTTAAATAATCCTAGTCTGAATCTTGAAGGGGGTTTTTGTTGTGTTCCTGCACAGGGACTGAAAGCAGCTGACAACGACCCCACTGCTCCTCCCTACGACTCCCTGCTAGTGTTCGATTACGAGGGCAGCGGCTCCACGGCTGGCTCCCTAAGCTCGCTCAACTCCTCCAGCAGCGGGGGCGACCAGGACTACGATTATCTCAACGACTGGGGCCCTCGCTTCAGAAAACTGGCAGACATGTACGGCGGAAGTGACGATTAGGACACGCAGGCACACCTTGACGGATTAAAAGTTACGATTTTTTTTAAAAATGAAGAGAAGGAAAGATTTCCCGTTGAAGGACACATTCAGCTTCTGATATTTCCTGAGTGATAGAACTGTGACTGAAAAGATAAATGATAAACATTGGTTCCGAATTTTTTTCAAAAAACGAAACACAAAAAAAACCAACCAACCTAGGCTTATTGTTGTAGTCTACGCATACATATGCTTGTTGAAAGCTTAGGCATAGCCTGTGCTCAAAGTGTGAAGGATGTGGGGAGATGATGCTCGTTGGACTGTCGCCACTCAGATTGTCGGTATCGAATGCGCTCAGTTAAACTTGAATTTCACAGTACAGAAGCACTGGGATATAATGTGCCTTTTTGTACATTTTTTTGGATCTAAATGATTAGTTTTATGTTCAAGGCTTTAATGGTACTGACTTTTGGAGTGATTTCAAACAACGTATGTTACACTCTGGTATGCTTCTACGTGCTTTTTTTTTTTTTTTTTTTTTTTTTTTTTCCTTTTGCTTTTTGATTACACAATGCTCCTGTTTTGAAGAATATTTAAATAAATCTTGAATGGAAGGAAACATGTTTAAGAGCAACACTGTACAGTAGGCTAGACCTTTTAGAGTTTCTCACTAAAAAAATAAAATTATGCAGCTGGTTGCAAATAAAGGGAGTTATAAATCACACTTTTTGTAGCAGTTTTTTTTTTTTCTTTTCTTCTTTCTTTTTTTTTTTTTTTTTTTTTTTTTTGAGGTGATGTTTTTTACAAATGCAACAAAAAACTGTTTTGGTCTAATCTCTGTACACTTAATTTGCCTTAGTCCAAGATCTGATATTTTCAACTTTTACTTCACTGTAAAAAGATGTGTGTACATACAGTTTTGTTTTACTTTCTCTCTTTTTTTTTTTTTTTTTTTTTTTTTTTTTTTTTTTCTTTTCTGTTGATGTAGTATTAATGAAGCAGTGCAAAAGTTCCAAACCTGTAAATGTATAATTTGGACAACAAATTCAAGTTTTTTGCATGTTTTTATCTTTTCATGACGACAAAAATTTGAGAAAAAAAATTGTTTCCCAAATTTATTTAAGTGAAAAAATACAGTTCTGGGTGACATTACATGTGTAGAAGTTAACGTTTTTTTTTTGTATAAAAAAAAAAAGAAATAAAAAAATAAAATGACAAAAAAAAATTGAGAAGCAGTGATCTTGTCAGCACAACATTTGAATTTGTACCAAAAAGGGAGAGTGGGCTGGGTAACATGCTAATGGGCACTGACTAATGATTCAGCTTTAAGACTGGAAAAGGTTTTGGACTTGAGCCTTGTGGATAACGGTGTGTACTGGAACACAAATTATACATCTCTGACCCCCAATCATCCAAATAAAATGCTGATTTTGGAGCTAAAAGCCCCTGCTTCTTTATTTCTTGTACTCAAGCTCAGAATAACTTCAGAGGCTTAATTACATTTTCGGTTGTCTCAGAGAACAAAAGTTTTTCCAAAATGTCTGTAGGACATTTTGCCAAAGGCACAGATAAATCATTTATAATTTTTTTTTTTTTTTTTTTTTTTTTTTTTTCCCCTCCCCTTGTTTGCAGAGATTATACACATCTAAAAAATATTTAAACCTTTGCATTTAGTTTTTGTTGCAATGGGGTTACACACTAAACTGTAAATTCAGAATGTAACACTGTCCCCAAGTCAAGGGCAGAAACTTGAGGGAAATTTATCCTGCACCTGTCTGCTATGAAGGATTTGTTCTGTTGGATACTCTCAGATTAGACTTGACCTCAAGATGAAGATTGTCTGCTAATCCCAGCACTGCATTTTAAGATGCTCCCTTTTGTAGTTTCTTGAGGTTGAAAACAAGAATTACTTGGAGAAATCTGTTCAGCTGTCAGTTGATGAAAATAACAAGCCATCACCTGCTTACACTCCTGTTGAGACTTGATATTCACATTAACATTAAGCGAAGTTCAATTGTGAAAGACTTACAGGAAAATGAAACTGAGCAAAGGCTGGTTTGCTGGTGTTTTTGTTGGAGATCCTCATCTGACTCCCTTGAGAGCCAATGAACCCCTTGTTTTCAAGTGACCTTGTGGTGTGCAGAGCTTATCTCTGAGTGTGCACAGCTCTGCATTCCGTTTCCCAGAGTTGACACAAAATGTTACACTGCAGAGCGAGATTTAATGTTGAAAAAAGCAAATTGTCTGACCTCCATGTTCTGTTTCAACTGCAGCTGATTCACATTTTCTCAATCAAACCTCTCCCATTTTACCTTGAGGTTTTCAAACAGAAGCAATTCCCTTTGTCTTCCCTTTTGTCTCTGCTTACTTAATGGAAGGGGTTAACTTTTGACTAACCCCTTTTGCTGGCTTTGATCTTGAGCAAGCAGACATGTGTTTAGTGATTCAACATTTTAATGAAGGGCTTCATTTTGTAGCTTAGAACTTTCCAGTGTGTGCACTGAAGTAGCACATACTTTGAGTAGATTGTGCACCATTAAGGAAGTAGTTTGACATTTTTAGACATCTGCTTGTTTGCTTTGTGAGGCCTAGATGAGTGAATAGGGGCTATTAAAATACACATATCTGTCCATTGTGGAACAATAGGCAGCAGCTGGAGAACACATACAAAGAGCAGAAACAGAAAAAATATGAATGTGGATCATGTTTCTTACACCATAAAGTTGTAGCTGGAATTGTTTAAAGTGGAGTTATTTAACAGTAACTTTTCTTGATACATTCTTGTTCACAGCGGCCTCTTTTGCCCAAGAAAACAAAACAATGTTGCTCTACTTTGCTGTTTTTTGTTTTGTTTTTTTTTTTACCTGTCTTTTTTTCTATCTTGAAATGGAGGTTAGGAGAACCTTTACTGATATCTAGAAGATTATTTCATTTAGTTTTTGAATATGTGACAAGTTGTACAGTATTGTACAAAGAAAGGAAAAATAAAGTTTCACTTACACGTGTACATATCAAGTTTTTATATATTCAGGGGGTGAAGTATAAATGATGTCCCACCCCTATACTAATTATATAATTTGGCTTACATTGCAATTTATGATTCTTGTAGCTCTCTTAAAATACTATTCACATTTATCATTTATATATTCACATATAGCAGCTGTACTTTTAATTCTCAGATCTCACATGTACCGCTTAACAGTCACTCTCAAAATGCTTACATGTAAGTCAATGGGCCAGTGAGGACACTGGTGTCATCATGATAGTTAGGGGTTAATAACAAAATACTTTAGAGTAATAGAAATAATAGGCACACCAATAGCTCTATAATCAATAATACAGGATGTTATCAAAAAGAAGCTTCTGGGATAAAACTCAGCTGACTTTGTGAAGACACAGAACGTGTGCATGACACCTTTTATGTTTGTCCCTTGGTTAATAAAATTATTTAGACATGAAACATATAAATGTTCAAGACATACTTATTTTTTGTTTTGGACTGTTTTTATAGCAGCATATCTGAAGGAGGTGGAAACATTAGCAAAGACCTTAGGGGGTAATGGATTTGATAGGACCTATCTCCATCAACTGGCCAGTATAGCCATCGACTACCAGTGAGATCCTGGATGAAGGCTGATTGAGAGACAATGCTGACTGAGTCCATTTAATAGCTAAGCCCAGAACTGGCCCTGATTGTAAGCAGAATAAGCAAATGCTAGGGGCGCCATGGATTTATAGGGGCATACTGAGGGGGAGTTTCTTTTTTTTCTCTGTACTAACAGCCTACAACTAATACAACTTTATATACTATTTTTTTATTTTACCAAAACCCACTACAGCTTGTATCAAGTATAGTTAAAAGGTACTCCTTCAGCCTGGGTTAGATTTTATAAAGGGCTTACAGGTGCAGTAGCCCAGGGCCCCAAAGATTTTTCTTTTTTTTTTTTTTTTTAAACAAATGCATGTTTTGCAAACATTGTATTTTATATAAAACTATATTATATATAGTTTACAATATTCAAGTAGTTGAAAATTATGAAGTTATAGTAGATTTCTTTGAAAACAACATGGAACTACTGACCAGGGGATATATTAAACCTACAATGCATCAATTCATGTCCACTGATATATAGGACTACCATTTAATGTTCTGTAATTTGCATTAGTAAAAGATTTTTTTTTTTTTTTTTTTTTATGTAGTTACAGGGCACTAAATATGGCTCTAGCCCATGGCCCCACATCCTTGTAAATCCAGCCCTGCCTTCAGCAGTGTGCGGTAGTGATGGGAAGTTCGGCTCTTTTCAGAGAGCCGGCTCTTTTGGCCGAAGAAGAGCTCTTTCGGCTCCCAAACAGTACTTAATTTATTATCATTAGTAGCCTCATATTTTAGCTTAACTTGGCCAATATGAATTTTTGTATGTTAATAAATCCTTTTGCATTTAGTGTTTTTATGGGAAGCCCCATACTTGTCTAATTTCATGTATTTGTCCTGTTACAAAAGCAGACATTCTTGCATTTGTGTAATATTTTAATGAAACAGAACTAAACTCAGAAACCAAATTATGTCCTCAGTGCATTAAGGCTTTTAAAAAAAAATCAAATTCTTCAGCTTGGATGGGCTTATGCAGGTTAGGTCCTCCTAACCGCAGTCTACTGACTGAGGTGATGGACAGATTCTCCACCTGACTGTCACATCTGTCCCCCTCTCTGTTTTCACATAATGGTATAATTCCATATCCTCACATGTGATTGGCTACAAGACCGCCCTGCTGCCAATCAAAACATAGTTCTGCCATGAGCAGAGTGGAGCCACTGAAAGTGAGAGCAGAGCAGCAAAATAAAAACAAACAAACAAAAAAAAAAACCTGGGTCCAGCATTGCTGTATTAACACTTACAGCCCGGTCCCACTCCGCTCCCTGGAACCCCGAGAGTTGTGATTTCCTTTGGACTGGTCAGACAGGGCTTGTTTGAAGTCAGCCGTTGATTGGTTCATTGGCTGAGGTGGTGGGTACAGAGACGAGACATCTTCCAGATCTCTCAGTCAGAGGAACATTAGACTTTCTTGATGTCGATCATTTTAACTAATGGCATCAAAAAAATCCCATCATAATCAATTTTTACCTGTCAGTTTTTAAATGATAATAATGACATATTCAGTTGTATTTAATTTTCATTCAGTTGAAATAATATTCAACAAGCTAAACAGAGAATCCACATCACACATCAAGCAGATAAATACATATAGCTTTTTTTCCACAGTGAAAAAACAGACTTGCTAAGCTGGTCATGTTAGATCTTGATAACTCTATCGAAGTTTTTTTTTTTCTCATGAAAACCACTTTTTCTCATAATTTTATGACTATTTTTCTCTTAATTTTGCGACTTTATTTCGGAGATATTGCGTCTTTATTCTGCCAATAGTATGACTGTTCTCGTAATATGACTTTGTTCTCTTAATATTATGACTTAATTCTTGTATTTTATAAAAAAAAATAAAATAAAATAAAAATAAAAATAAAATAAAATCTCTTAGTCTGGCCCTAATACTCTGTCATAATTCCTTTACTAACCTCTGACGCCACTGTTTTTTTTCACTGTCACAAGCTTCTCCATCTCTCCTCGATGGAGGTAGATATGTTTCAAAACCACGCTTGTATCCTCCTCTGTCAGCACTTTGTACACCAGTGTGCCTGTGTTATGATTGTGTAGGTTACTTCTACTGGCTTGATCACGCAGCCTGTTGATTAATTTGAACACTCGTGCCTCTTGGCTTGAGGCTTGTTTGTCAGTCAAGCATGAATAAAGACAATAATAAAGTCCTCCTGCTTCTCACGCCCCCCTTGACGTACCCCATTATCTGAGAAGTCCTGATCTAGTATAATGCATTTCACTGACTGCTGAAAAAACTAACAGATTCCACCTCACAATATCCAAACTATACCTTTAAAAGCTGACCAATGGGATGGTCTCATGAGAAAAATGGAATGCAAATGTCCAAATTATTTATTTGTTTTAGGGTTAAATGCTAAATTTCTTCTTGGAAACAAAAGAAATAGAGCATCATTGTTATGTCAGACTGCTACATGGTTACTACTACATCTTTCCTTGCTTTAACTCGCCTCTAGGATCTCTCACCCTGCTGTATTGTCATCATGATGTCAAGATTACTCCAACTGGTTCAAATCCACCAAGCAGTCAAGTCTTGTTTCTTTCTTCTTCTTTTACTCCACCTGCTGAGAGTGGAGAAAAAGAATTGATATTCCTGCACCCCACTTCAATTTCACAACATGGATTATCCCCGAAGGTATGCTGGCAATCTAAGAGAGCCTAGGACATGAAGGCGAATGCTGTGCACCTCCCTCAATATCGGCACTGAAAACATACAGCTCTCTGCCTTTTATAGATATGTACTGGGTGAGTGTGTAATAATGCAAGAATGAAAACTGCTTCAGTCAGGAGTGCTGCTTGAAAGCATTACATAGGAAATTAAGGAACAATGTGAAATGTTTTGAGGATAATAATCATTGAAATTGACAGCCTGAGCAGTAATTAATGACCATTGTGCAAGAAGCATGTTTTCGTTGTGTATTTGCAAGATGATGCAGTGAGGTCGGGTGATATAATTGCACAAAACGGTGTCTCATTTACACATTTCAGCTCGCTGAAGAATGGATAAAAATAGTAAACGGCAAGCGTGTTTAAATAGGCAGAAAATTATTTGCCAAGCTAATTAAGTCGGGTAGGAATGACACCATTTTGCTCTGCCAATATCTGTGAATACCTTCTACATACAAACTGCACAATAATAAAAAGGGGGAAAAGAAGAAGAAAGTGAACACCTCAGTAATACAAAACGATGAATAAATAATAAATGTGTTATCAGCTGCTGGCTCTCTCTATGGGCTTTGTTGTCTCTCCTAGAGTGAAATTTGGCTCTGATGCTCACTCTATCTTTTCATTAGATGCTGCAATATGTGCTCGTAGATATTTCATAGTATTATTATTTTTTCAGGTTTTATTCAAAATATTAACTTCAAATGTGAGGAGAAAGTCGACTCATAATGCTCTGAGCACTCCAGGGATGTTCTCCAGGGGAAAATGGCTGCAGATTGCCTGTTCTTACAAGCACCCCAGGGCTTCTTTTATTGACTGTGAAACAATGCTTCCACCGGCGACTCCTCGCCACGGCAGATTTACAAGACAGCCATCCTCATCTCCCCAGCCTGTGTGTTTGTGAGAAAGTGTAAGTGCGTGGAAGGCTGAACAAGTATAACAGAAAGAGCCACCCAGCCTTGGTGGTGAAGGTGGGGGTGTCAGTAAACACGCAGAATACAAACCAGAATCCAATGCAAACCAGCATCTGAGTTATGCTGCTTGTGACCTTTGGTGGACTTTGAAAAGATGGATGCCGCCCAGGCCATCGATAGAAATTTCTGGCCCTGAGCAGCGAGAACATATTTCATATGAATTCCCAGCCCCTGCATGCTACCTTTGAATGAATAAGTAAGTAGTCTGGATGACAGCGAGTGCTTACCAGGGCACATGCACTCTTTAATGCATTTGTGTATGGACCCAGTCACTTGTGTAAAATCAATCAATTTGATTTCCACACAGCTGTCCTCCAAGTGTAATATTAGATCAGTGTGTTTGTATTTCTTCTACACAAGGAGTGAAAGGAGACCTCAATCAAGTTTTTCCTCCATCCAGCCTTGATCTATTGTGCTGTGAATAAGCATTTTGCCCCCTTACAGATTGATTTCTTTGTTTTTTTTTTTTATGTCACACTAAAATGTTTCATTTTTAATATCACAAAACAATAATCCAAGTACAACAGCAGTTTTCAGGAGATGAGGCAAAAAGAATGTAAAGCAAGTTGGCTGTATGTGAAAATATAATTGCAACCCTTTGGAAGTCATGAATTAATTGTCATTGACCACAAAAGGTAATTTCCCTACCAACAGCCAGACCTGATTACTTCCAAATCTGGAGAATCAAGAGATTACTTATATAGCAACTATCTGACAACATGAAGTAGGCTAAAACAATCTTTAAAAGCAACACTATATGCACCAATCTAAAACAATTGAAGAAGATATGATCATCTGAGATCTCAGTCTAGAAAGCCTTGCAAAGCCATTTTTTAAGACTTTCAGACTCCAGTGAACTACAGTGAGATATATTATTCATAAATGTAGAAAACACAGAATAGTGGTAAACCTTCCAAGGATTGGCTGGCCTACTAACATCCAACTGTACATCAGTGACTCATCCAGGAGGTCAGTAGCATCTATGGGAGACTTCCCAGGGCAAAATTATTGTTGACCAGGAAGAAAACAAGGCCCTGCCTCACATTTCCCAAAACACCTACTGATTCTCCCCAGGCTCTGTGGAGAATATTTTGTGGACTGATGAGGCAAAAGCTGATCATTTTGGAAGGTATTCTTCTTTTTACATCTGGCATAAATCTAAAATAGATAGGATAGATCAGAAGATGGAAAATGTCAGACAAGATGGTGGCATTATGATGGTTTAAGCTTGCTTTTCTGTGTGCTTGCCTGGGCAACCTGTCATAAGAGATGAAACCATGAATTCTGATCTCTACATGAAAATCCTGAAGGAAAGCATCCAGCAATTATATGGCATAAGCAGATATTAGGTGTAAGGAGCAAATACTTTTTCATGAGGGCCAAGCTGGTTTGGATAGCTTTATTTACTGGATAGATAAAATCATCATTTGAAAACTACTTTTTGGATTTAATCATATCATCTTTGTTTGATCATCTGGAACATTTAAGCATGACTAAAAAGGAAAAACATAAATCCTTAGGGGAGCAATGCTTTTTCAAGGCACTGTACAGCCTTCCCTTGCTTTGTTTTGTTGTAGATTACAGCCGTATATCTTGCCAGCAGCTCACCCTCCGTTCCAGCTGATATTGTTCTCCCTCTGATTCATCAGCTCTCGTTTATCAGGGCCCACCCATCCTCGCTATTAGTCTCCGTACGTACACGGCCCCTGATGCCGTGGGCACAGAGCTCGCAGAGAGGGCAGAGGGTGACGGTGCGAGGAGCACTGACAAAAAAAAAAAAAAATGATCGTCTTTTCTCTCAAAAGATGCATATCAGCCAAGCAGGAGATTTTCAGCTTGTATGCCAGCATTCAATGTCATTTTCTGCCGCCCGTGAGTGCTCACGAGGCATTTCTCATCTTGCTGTGGTTTCTCTTGCATGAATGGCTGATCTACCCCACAAAAGGACATGGAATCATAAACCACGCAGACACATTAAAAGACACCCAGACCATCTATTTTTCTCATTTAATTTTACTCACACACAAACTCACTAACCTTTCTTTGTCACAGCCGGAAATGGCTAAGACAAGCATTCACATTTAGCAGCTGCTCACTCCTGAGAAATACTTTTCATATTTCTTGTCTCCTGTGAAATTGAATATGCAAAAAAGCAAGTCAAAGCAGGGAGGGCATAGTGGGAAACAAGTAAGAAGCTTAAGATTTATTCATGCCTTTAAACACTAGACATCCCATCACACTGCTGTCGTTACGGTTTTGAGTCCCTCCCGGCCAAATGCTCACAATAACCAGATAATTTCTTCCAAGCAGTAACAAATTGGGTACTGTGTTCTTGTGCCGACCGCAGCGAAGACTTCCGTGATCAGTGATTTATAAATATGCCGATGGGTAGATGGCTCTTAGATCAATGTGCCGCTGATTATACATGGTTGTTGCCACATAACTGTCTGTATGGAGGAGAAAAGAGGCCAATAGGTTGGCCTGACTTTCCCGTCTGCTGACTCCATTGTAGTCAGCCGTTTACGCGGATGGCTCAGAGCTGGAGTGACAAACCATCAGGAAAGTGGGGGACAAAACTCCAAAGCTCAGTCAGTTCAAAGAACATCAGTTTTCACTCACGCATTGTCAAAGATACTCCAGGGCATACATCAATTTTACTGAGAATTAATTACCCTGTTATTAGTTTGACATCTGTAAAATGTCTGTCATTGGGTGAACAACAGCTCTTCACTGTAAAGCAGCAACTAATAATCATCAGTCAGCTCTGACAAATGTCAACTGGTAACAGTAAGCAGTTATAAACTGGTAATTATAAGATTCCCTTTGTCTGCTTTACTTCTTTAAAATTAAATTTGACAAATTCCCATAATATGATGAATAGCTTTAACTGTTTTTTCCTCTGCTGAAGTTGGCTCCACGGCTCTCAGAAGGTGTAAAAGCAGATCTGCACCGTGACTGGATGATGTTAAATTAGTTTTCGCCCTGTATGGGCTAATTCCTCCTCAGATCAACATTTTCACTTCTTTTTGATTTCACTCTTTTTCCCCAGTGCTAAATAGAGAGGAGGTTCAAAAGCAGGGTAGCTTGCAGTGGGGATAGCTTTGCTCCTGGTTTAGTGTCCTTTTCAACTCCTTAGTCAAAGGATGTAAACAAACACAGATTCACAGTAGCCACTATTGCTGACCTGACTGTATTTGTATTCAGCCCCTTTTTAGTCTGATACCCCTGCATAAAATCCAGTGCAACCAATTTATTTCAAATACAGTTGTTCCATTAAGGCCGCTAAGGACTGTAAGAGAAAATTTGTGAACAAGGAGTACATGAAGATCAAAGAACACACCAGACAGATAAGTCATAAGTTTGTGAGGAAGTTCAAATGCTGAGGTTATAAAACAAAAGCTAAAGCTTTAAAGATTTGGAAAGCATGGTTTACCCCTTCCATTTTTGGATGGACTTTAGAGCAACTGCAAACCTACAAAGATGTGGCCATTCACTAAACCTGACAGACTGGGTAGGGAGAGCATTAATTTGACTAGCAACTAGGAGAGCCATAGTAAATCTGGAGGAGCTGCAGAGGTCCACAGCTCAGGTGGGTAAATCTGTTGACAGGAGGACTATTAATTCTGCACTCCACATATTTGGCCTTTATGGAAGATCTGCAAACAAAAAAGACATTGCTCTAGGAAAGCCATCAGCAATCTTGTTTGCAGCTTGTTACAAGCCATGTTGGGAAAACAGCAGTCCTTGTGGAAGAAGGTGTCCTCGTCCACTAAGTCCTGAGATATACAATGTGTGACTGAAAACTAACACTCCCCATCACTTTGTACAAACAACACCACTCTGACCCATAGTGGTGGCAGCAACATGCTGTGGGGATGCTTTTCTTCAACAGGGAAGCTAATCACGACTGCTGGAAAGATACACAATGTTAAATACATGGAAACCCTGGAAGAAAATCTGTTAAGGTCTTCAAATGAATTGAAAGTGGGACAAATGTTCCTCATCCGCAAGCACCATGAGTCAAACATACAGCCAGAGCTACATTTGGAAAGGCTTAGATTAAATAATATTCATGTGTTAGAGTAACCCAGTCAAAGACCATACCTACACATACAGTCTTCACCCTGTCTGAACTTGATGTATTTTGTAAAGAGCAATGGGCACAAAACATTCAGGGTCTAGATGTGCAAAGCGGCTGAAGACATACCTCCAAACACTTCTACAAGTGGTTATACAAAATATTGATTCAGAGGGGGTGAATACATGCATGACTGATTTTTAAATTTTTTTTTAATTGTAAGAAATACTACAGTACCCTTATTATTACCTTGAAAACATTTAAAATTGAAGCTCTAGGACACTTTTTGTTGTTCTTTAGGCTATAATAAACCTTCAATAACTTTTCCATAAAACACTCCACTTTTCAGCTGCATGATTTTCATTTCTGTCTTTCTTCTTTCAATTTTTGTCCAAGCAAGTATTTTTAGCACAATGAACAGAGCAGGAGGGACTTGCAGCACAAATGAGAAAGCTGAGCTGAAACAGTGCAAGGACTCCCCTGCTCAACTTGTTTATTCCATGGAAAAATTATATTATGGGCAAACAAATACTCACAGAGACAGGAAGACCAGCTGCTGCCCCATACAACAGTGCTGAGGGAGGTTTGTTGCATGTTGTTACAGCTGAATTTATGCAAACCTAAAAAATGCATGACTATAAGGATTTACTGCATAGGGAAAAAACTATGTAAAAGCAATGTACCCAGACAAGGGAAATTACAGAATATATTTTACAGTTGGTTCCTTTCTATTAATTATAGCAATTTGGTTTCTTAAATAGATCAAGCTTGCAATTAGTCAAAAATCAATAATCTGATTCTTTCATTTGACATGCTACACAGCAGTGAAGAACAATCAATTACAACAATCTACATCCATCTGCATTTGCTGGAACACTTCACATGGAAAGAAAAAAAGTCCAGAACTGGTCAGAACAGCTCTATGGCAAATAGCAGAATAGCTTCAACTTTATATTTAAGAAACTTCAAAACTTGAAAAATAATGTTAGTTTGTTATTTTCCAATTAATCTCTTTTGTACTGTGAAGGTTCGCTGAGCCACAAAGTCTCTGTAATTGTAAATGGAAACAGGAAAAGTTTACCTTGGATTTCTTTTAGGAACATTATGAATAACCAATTAAAGTAGAAAGAGCTAAACAAACATGAACTCTGAGAGTAAGTGCTTAAATGTAGTTTCATCAAGTCAAGATTGCACCTGAACTGCTATTTAAACTGTTAACATACTTACCCTTGAATGAACTCCAGGATTGACACTGCTTGCTCATGGACCTGCCAAGTAAATTTGAAATTGCTGCCATTCTACAAAGCTGGGAGATTGGACTGCTGCTCAGCAATGAGTAGTATGAGTACCTAACCTAAGAAAACAGTTTTTCATAGCATATACATGTTTAAAACTGGTAAATAAATAAGCATGTTTATTAATGTAAACTAAACATGTTTTACTCTATATTTACTCTATATTTTATAACAAATAGAGCTCTGTGAAAAGTATTTGTCTTTTTTCAGATTTCTTTTTTGCTTACATGTTATAAATCATTAAATATTAATGTCAGACAAAGATAACCTGACTAATTACTAAATACAGTTTAATATAACTTTATTCATCAAGAAAAAAAGCTATCCAAACCAGTCTAGCCTTATGCCATCAAGCATATGCAATACCCAGCGATGGGTCACTGTGGAGGAATTCTGACCCATTCCTTGCAACATGATTTAGCTACATGTTATAGTTTTTAGTCAAAAACCCTCTTTAAGGTCATGTCATTGCACTTCAATTGCATTTAAGTGCAACATTTGAATAGGCCAATCCAAAGGTTTAATATTTTTCTTTTTCTTTTTTTTTTTGTTGAGTCATTCAGATGGTGCTTCCAAACATGGCCCTACTGCATATTTAGTTTGGCAAAAAAGCAACAACAGAAGAAATCTGTAATGATGGTAAAATACTTTTTCAAGCCACCATAAATGCCAAATGCCATTAAGACAATATAATAAAGTTGAATATGGAAGTGACAATGTTCTTTAACACATAGAGGTTAACAAAAGTATACTTGCTGTATTTGACTGTGTAGTAATTTTCTTTGACATGTTTAAATTTGAAACAAATTAAGTTCAATATGACCCCTATCACAATAGAGATTTTTCCATGTCTTTTCACAATATTGCCATTATTTCATATATGACAGATTTTTTTCTGCTACTGCATAGAATGTTTTAAGTAATTATTTGTTTCTCATATACTTGAAAGTGCAATTTGACCAAATTCACTCTAAGAAATTTTATTTTTGTTTATCTACTCCTTATTCTCTAAAACTTATAGCTCTTATGACCTCCATATATGAGCTGTGCCCGTTTTTTTCTGAATGCATTTTCTACCCAAGTGTGAGGGTTTGCTTTATGGATACAATCTAATTTACTCACACTCAACTATACTCAACTTTATTTTGTCTACTATCCAAATGAGAAATAGCAACTACAATCGTCTTCACAAGCCCAAAGAAGTCCAAACTTACTGATAAACCAAAATGTATTAATGCTCCATTTATTTATTTTTTTTAGCTGTTAAATTAAAACAGCCAGATTTGCTGCAAAGCAAACCAAGAAACAACTCTGTCCATCCATTCATCTATCCATGATTTAGTGGGTGAGATGTAAGTGGGATGCTAGACAGGCTGCCAATATTTTTAAAAAGGTACAAAAAATTATGAGGGTTTTTTTTTATTATTATTATTTATTCTTTTATTTTAGTATTATTCAGTCTGTTAAGTTTAACTGAATCAGGAAGTATAAATTAATGGACTATTACTGAAAAACGTGACAATCTTTTTCATAATCGAAAAATACTTTTTATCAATAAATAACTAGACCATCTGCAGGGAGAGTCCCCATTTTAACATTAAGTTTTTTTATGGGTAACGTGATGGTTACACAGTTAACTGAGATAAATGACACAACAAGTTCTTCTTAAGGTTTCCAGTGGAAAATAAATCTTTTTTTTTCCTTTACAGACACCCAGTTATTAGTTCCATCTTTAGAATATTCAATTCAGTATGAAACATGTTTATGAACATTTAAATGCCATAGATGTAGTAAAAACATGAAGTGATAACATAATACAAATATTGAATGAAGTTTCTAAGTATCTTGATGTCTAGAATGTAAGACTAAGAAAAACATACTTGAATATATTCAATATACAAGAACATCTAAGTTTCTTTTATCACATGTTGAGTCAGATCGTAATAAAACCCCTGTTGGGATTGGTGCCATTGCCTTTAAATGATTTAACACTCAGTCAGAGTTTTGGGTTAGCATTCCACAAGCATCTCTGTTGGGTCCATTCCTCCAGCCAGAATGGATGCAGGACTTTTTCACTCTCAGGTCGTTTTTTTCATGGGGCTTCCAGAAATTTTCATTTGGATTAGGGTCAGGGCTTTAAAAGGGCCAGTCCAAAAGCTCGACCATAGTATCTTCAGCTTGTTTTGTCGCAACTCTAATAAAGTGCAAGGGGTCATTGTCCTTTTTTTAAAAAAAAACAAGCCACTTTCAATAGAGTTTCAACTTGGTGTCTCAAGAATGTACATTTATACATAATTTTTGAAGTTTAAGTTTATTTGTATAGCACATTTCAGCAGTGCTGAAAGTGCTTCATATCATAAAAACATCAAGTATGCAATAAAATCATCAAAATCATCAAGCAAATATACATGCAAAACATCAAAATCAAAAATTTTTTCTTTCACGAAAGATCATTCCTGCAAGCCGGAAGCCTACCCCAAAGCATCATACTGCCAGAATTGTTTTTCACAGCTCAAACAATAAACTTTCCATGACTCATAGTCATTAACACCAAAACAGTTAAATTATGCATTTATCATCACAAAGAGCTATACAAAATTTGATATTTTGATCTGCAAGCAAAATTATAAACTAAAATATGTTTTTGTTTGTTTTTTTTTTTTTTTGCTCCAGTTATGCAGTATCGATACATTGTTTCACTGCCTTTGTGTTTAATCTGACATGAAACTTGCTCTATTTCCCATTCAGATGCTCCTTACCTTCATGTTTGTGATCTATTCAAAATTTCACCAAGATGTGTTTGAAACTGACAGTTGTATGGTATACACTGCTGTTTGCAAAGATAAATGTAGTACCCTGAGACATTTATAAACTGTTTTCAAAGTTGAACCAGACTTAAGTAGGTCAAGTCAGGTTGACTCAAATGATGCTGATGAGCCTGTCAGAAGCTTCTAAAGCTGCCGGGTTGTTTTCACATATTTTTCAAGACATTTAAAGGCCAACTTGTTCTCATTCCCAAGGGTATAAATACTGCTGTTCTCTCACAGCTGGTAGTGTCTCTGAGGTATGTACAAGGTGTCCTTCGGTGCAAAAACTGTGATTCACTGACTATAGCAATTTTTGATGCCAGAGCAAATGGTGTCTTGTGAGCAACTAACAACACCCATAAGAGGCAGGAGGCATGACAACAAAATATGTCACGAGAATTCTGTTTTGCAGACCTATCTAGGACTCCTGTGTGACACCAGTGTGTTTCAGTGTACACAGTTTTGAAGCAGAAATCATATTTTTCATTGCTTATAAGTCATGTGTGTTTTCTGTTTTGCTCTATAATGTTTGGTTAAGGCCAGATACCAAAACTGGTTTTATCTGATCTAGGATTGTGGTATTTCAAACTTTCCCCTAAATACCCAGGTGTTCTGCTATGTTTCCCTTCTTCTAGACATCAGTTCATCTGTGAAAAGAAAAGTAGAACAAAAAAGACAGATGAGGATAGAGGTGCCAAAACTAAGAAACCTAAAAAGTCTTCAGTTTATAAACAGGCAGAAATGCAAGCCTGGCAAGAAGAATAATTCATCTTCATGCTTTCAAAGCCCCAAACACAGAGCTCAGGCATCCGAAGCGACTTTATTATCGACGTTCGCTCCATAGTGGAAGTAGTCATGGACACAAACAAGAACAATATAACACGTCAAAGCAGAGACCGTGCCTGCAGTGCACCCAATAATTTTTAGTGCTGTTGTCTCTGCAGCGCAAACACACACAGTGATGAAGTACAGTGACTGCGGACTTGCCAACTGGGTCAGCTCCTGAGTGGGAAGCCAAAGCGCTAAATGAAAAGAGGTGGCCATTTATTCACGCGGTGATCAGTTTAATTCTAAACTACAAATGTCAGGAGAAGCTGCTTCGCCTCGTGAATGCCTTCACATCTACAATTCTTTGTTCAATTAGATGGATGGCACTAAAACAATAACAGATTTATTCTAATTAGGGGGAAAATATGTCAAACATTAGTGCAGTGTGCAACAGTTTTAGTTCATTTTCTTCACCTTTCAACACCAAGACAGGCCCAACTCTTTAATGAAACCTTTTGATTTAATTGATTTCAGTAACAATTTCAACTGCAATTCCAATATAATAATGCTGGTCTGCTTTTGCATTTTCAGACTACACAGCTTAATATTTTTTTTCAGATTCTCTTATATTGAAAATACAAAACCAGCAAAGAATCCAGTGAACATGCCACAGCTTGGGTTCTATTGCTGCCCATTAGTATCTTAAATGGAAAACACTGAGACATCATTAGGACACATGAATCAATAATTGGATGAGCAAAGTCAATTAATTTCTTGGTGTACGGTGATAGTTAAACATGCATATCTGCTTTATAACAGTGAAAGTAGGAAGCTAAGTACAGATTCAAATTTCTCAAGGGAAAAAAGGTATCCAATCCAACCAGGACAACATGAAGTAGGGTAAAAACAATCTTAAAAAGCAACACATTGCACACAGATCTAATGAAATTTAACAACAGCTTAGGCCCTGTTTACACGACAAGGCCAGAACAGTAAAAGGCAAATATTTTGTTGAGTTTTGGCCTCTTGTTTACATGGTAATGTCATTTTGACTGGACAAAAACAAACATTTGACAATGGACTCCTGAATGAAACCTTTAAGAAATGCAATCATTCATTCATGTAAATGAAAACCAAATACATTTGGAAACAATGACATCAGTCACGCCATCTTGCACTTGCACACTCAGGCCTGATTTTCACCTGTGCACAGCACAACAACTATGGCGCACCCCCTTGTTCTGCCTGTGCTGCTGCACCTCTTCAGATTTTTTGGTGTGTTAAGCAAAATCCGCTCATTGAGAAACATTTATGCCATCAGCGAAGATGCATAGATTATGTAGCAAACTACATAAAGCATCTGGAAAATTCTTCTTTTTTTTTTTTTTTTTTTTTGAAGGAACATGGTTATCAGTTTATCTAGAAAGAACTCTTGGCCCAGCTGGCTATGGAATGACCTCTCACCTTCCAAGAGGCAGCTAACAGAGAAACCCAGAACAGATTCTTGTTTTATATAAACACACCAGTTGAACCCAGCACACAGCAGGAGACTTGAAAGGAGGTACGACATTATCTTTGGTCCTGAGAATCTGCAGACTCCCATGTGACGGTTTAAGCCATAGTTACTAAGACTGTAAATAACCCAGGGGTCACAAAGGAATACTCCACAGTTGGATGCTTGAACTCTTGAACCCTTTTTTTTTTGTAGCCTGGATATAATGGAGTCATAGCGCTACCCAGAGGACGATAGTAATTAGCACTACAGACCGTGTTGAATGCACTCACTATATAAACTTGTCTTAATAATTGCTGCTGGCTAGTCTGAAGGAGCTGAGTGTGGAAGTTGCAGGGGAGGGGTGCTCTGTGAGGCGGAAGCTTAGAAACTGTTGCTCTGAGGAGGAGCTGTCACCTCGGTCCCCACCGAAAAAAACCAGAGACACTATTGTTATGTGATGCAGAAAGCAAGTAAACTTAAAAAAGTTCATATTTTATTCTTTTTAATTAAAAGTACAAAAAGTCTGATAAAAAGGGACAAGGAATTTGAGTTAAAGTATTGACTAAAAAACAGTTTAATATGGTTTAGAGAATTAAAAGCCATATGTGAAAAGATATTGTCATGTGATAAAATTCACAATGTAAAATGAATTCCTGTTTGGTTTAAAGGGATATGATGGCTATTTGTGGTTTACTGAATTTAAGGGCTATCTATCACAGTTACTAAGCGATACCTGAAGTATTTGATATGAAGAACTGTATATGGAGTATATTCACTTGTGAGAAGAAGAATAAACCCTCCTGTTAAATCCTAACGGAAGATCAGTGTGTATGTCTCATCTTTTCTGTATCACAGCATCACACATTGAGAGGACAACAATTACATTACCCTCAGCTCATGCAAGGTTCCTGGGTAATATGTACACTGAATTAACCCATTTTGCTGTTTCAAAACAGTCTGGTTTATATCTGTAAAATAAGTCTTCACTTTCAAAATTCAAAGGGGGGTATTATGTAAAATCGACTTTTTGAGCTTTATACCATGTTATAATGTTATTCCCTCATCAAAAACATACCTGGAGTGTTTGCTTAATTCTTTCATGGATGATTGAGAAATCCTGCAGCTGGGTGCCTAAACGCTTGCTCTAACAAAGCATTGCTTTTTCCACAAAGGTCCTCCTCAGAGCTGCAGTTTCCAAACTGAGCTTCCACTCACAGAGCACCCCTTCCCTGCATCTCCCACACTCAGTTCCTCCAGACTAACAGAGGCAGCAATTGGCAAACACCATCATAGGAACTATTTCTCAGTCCATTGCTGGCAATAACAGTTGTAAACAACTTAATGGAGAAACGTTGTTGTGATGATGTGATGAAGGCAGTGTGTCAGAAAGAGCATTGGGCCTTCAATGCTCTTTAAATTTTAAGGCGTTAAATTGTAATGTCAAATTTTTTTAAGTTATGTTTGATATATACAACATTTTTATAACAACTGAAGGTAACATAGTTACTTGATTGTGCTATAAAATGGTACTATGGGCCTGGAAAAGACATAATACTGCCTCTTTAAACAGTATGGTTTGTAATAGTTTTGATGTAAGAAATCCATGAACCGAAAGGTTCCGAATTCACCTCCTGAGATTTAGAAGTATCCTTCAATCCTAAAAAGCAGAACTTTGAATAAAATTAAACCAAATGAACTAAATTAAAGAATCAAATTAAAGTTATCCTTACAATTACATTCGCCACATCATACGTCCACCGCTGTGCACATAGGCAAAAAGTTATGAAATCACACTTCTGGATCACAATGCTCACATATGCTCCTTTTACGCTGGCTCTACCTTGACAGCTCTGATCCAATCTACTCAGCCTTGCTTTGCTCTTTTCTGAATTGGTTTTGTTTCCACAGACCCTGTAAGCCCCGTAGCAGGGGAACTCCTCCTGGAGGTGGGGGCTTTGAGCCACACCTCCAGATGTCCTATGCCATCTGTTATGCCTCACTGTGCAACCAAAACGTGAATCATCACTTTTCCAAGACAACAGAAGAAGAGCTAGCTGGGCTGTTGCTGCTTTTTAGCCTGATTGGGATTCTTCTGAGATTTTAAGAAGAGAGGTGCAGTGTGATGAATGGTGCGGATGCAGCGAATGTAGCGAGAAGAAGGACAGGTGATATCTGCAGGAGATTCCTGGCCTTGCAGGAGGAGGAAAACAGATGGCACAGATATTGCCATGTAAACTAACACTAATGTTTATATTCAAGCTACAATGAAACTTGTAATACAAAAAACAGACTCTGTGTTTTCCATCTCTTCCATGACTGTATGTAGGCACCCATAAAGTATAGTATAAACCAGGCAGACATTCCCGCACACTGCTCACCTGAACAGCGTCGCTTGCTGGACTGGTATTGAAGGTACATCTGGAGGTGTCGTAGTGCTCGAAAGACTGGATTCTGATACAGTTATCCAAGGCTTGCTGTTCTCTTTGCTAAGTCGACAAACACCTTCTCATTCCTCGTTGCTTCATCGAGTGAATATTTTATACCAATGCACAGAAAAGCCTGCAATTCATTGTTACACCACTTGCTTGTAGCTTGGAAGGACTGCTTTGCTTCTCTCTTGTAGTGAGTTTAAAAAATGATGACGGTTGTTTTTCTTCTGTCATTACTCTTACATCTGACCACGCCCATGGCCAGTCAGTGAACAGCAGTATGTTTACGTCACATGAATTACCTACTCAGCCTGAGCGACCCTACGCCTGAGGAGAAACCTTAAAAGCAAGCACCAGGCTGGAAAAAAAACAGTAATGGAAACACTCATAAAGCGAGCCAGGAAGAGTAGAGCAGGCAAATGTAGAGCATGTGGAAAACAATAGTTTCACCGCCTTATACAGCCCTGGCTTGCAGACTTCGTCATTTCCAGTGCTATTTACATTTTCATCTGCACACAGAGCGTTTTCATTCCATTGCTGTGTAAACACAATTTTTTGGGATGCGCAACAGAAAATGTTTTTTGGAAACATCATGTAAACAGGGCCTTAGTAAAAGTCTTTGACATCAGTCAGTCTGAAAAAAGGGTTATGGAAATTAGTTAATTAATAGGGAAGAGCTTGTGCAAAAACTATGGGAGATTTCCAAGCCCAAAACTCAAACATCCATCATTCATTTGCCAAAATGTCTTGGTGATCCCCAAGACATTTGGGAAAATATTCTGTTTAACAAAAGAAAATAAAACTTTTGTTAAACAGTTTGGACAGGTGTATATCTGGGAATAAAATTAAAACAGTATTTCAGAAAAAGCACATCATACTGACAAACAAACATGGCACTGATAATGTGATGATCTTGGCTGTTCTGCCGTTTTACAACCTAGATAACATAATTGATGGAACCATGAATTCACCTCTCTACCAGAAATCCTGTAGACAATCATTTAACCCCAAATTTACACTTCTTGCATCACCACTCTGTTGCGCAATTCGCTGGCGGACTGCAGCTGTTCCTGACCACCCTGATTTACACTGCATGCAGCTCCGCTCAGTTACAAACCCCAGAGGTGGTCCGAGAAGCATGCAATTGAAATGAGAGATCGCACCATAAAACTAGTGATAAAAGGATTTGTAGTGTCATATAAAATACTGTAGTTTTCAACTTCCAAAATTATTTTTTTTTCCATCCATTGCTCTCACTTTGTCTGCCTTGACCGACATTCCTACTGCAACTTGAGCAAGAACATGACTTAAACGTTTCAGAATTAAATCCATGGTTTGTGTGTATGCATAGCCATAAATGATACATGTTGACACAATATACCCATATATTCATTTATATAGCTAGTATTTCGAACAAATGTTGTCTGTCTTGGTGAATTATTTTGAAAATACAAATGATGTTCTCTTACATTTTCCTGTTGGAGTGGCGTGATCTTTGAAGATTGATTGCACACTCGCAGTGACCCAAGCCCTCTGTGTCTTCTAGTTTTCTTTTTGTGTTTGTGAACCAAATTACATATGCCTGTGTTTCTTCTTAAGGTATTCCTATGCTGACCCTGAGTTCTCCACTTGAGCTTACCTGGATCTCCTTGTTCAACCTTCAAGCAAGCAATACATCTCCGGGTCTTATTTATGTCTTGTAATCCCCACACTCCTCTTCATCACCATCTTCCTCCTGCAAGCCTTACCTGTCCACTCTCAAACGCTCTCTGCCTCTCTGATCATGCTCAAAAACCCACAATTCTGCAAAGAAGGATGGGCCTATATCCCTCCATAGTGATGTAAAAGACTGGTTGGCGCTTGGCATTTTAAGCGCTTGTTCCTGCAAAGGGTGGCCCATCGCGTTAGTAAGTTGAGGGGCAAATACTTTTTCCCACAGGGTTAGTTTGAACAGTGTTTTCATTTAATAGATGAAATCTTTTTTAAAAAGAAACATTTTGTAATTGACTCAGGTTATCTTCTCACATTTGTTTTACTGAAAGGAAAAAATGTGATAAATCTGTAAGGAGGCAATACTTTTTCTCGACACTGTATGCCCCCAACTTGTCATGGAACAGAGTTGCGTGGGAGTGATGCAGAATGACCTTGTTTTGCTGGATTTCTAGATCTAAGCTCCAACATTGCAAATGGCACAGCATAGCGAACCAGTACAGCAGAGAATAAAAGATTTGATTGGCTCTCCCTCTTTGAGTCATCTCTGTGTTTCTCTGTCTGTTCTCTTACATGCGCTACAACTCTTACAGTTGCTTTGTTTCACACTACTTTTTTGCAAACACTGCTTCTCTGCTGTTGCTGGTGTCATTTTCGAGACCCAGAGCTGTCACTGTACAGCTTTTGAAGCCCAGTGTAGCTTCATAGCAGGTCCATTTTAAGTAAAAGCCTAGGGGAAAAGATGTCACTCAGCATTTTTATTTGAAAAAGAAGAAGATACACCAAGAACAAGAAAAAGAGAGAGAATCACTTCAGCTTTCTTATGGAGATTCCAAATATCACTGAAAACAGCATGTAAGCATGCAGTGTAATTCAGATTTAAGTTGCTAAGCCTAAAAAAAAAATCAAATCTGTTTGCTCGTTTTTTTCAGCACATAATGTATATTCTGTGTATTTTACAGGAGAAGAGAGTCTGAGAAAGGGGTTACATGTATAATCTCTTATGACAATATCTCTACTAGCTGTAAAATGAGCCATTGTACACCAGTAGGGATAATCTGATCTCCAATTGAATGCACAAAGGGAAATTCCTTAAACTACACTGGATATGACTACCATTTAATAAAACACATTATGCATGAGTGAACCTAAATTTTGTACCAAATCACAAACATGAATTTGGACTTTGGACTTTGTCTTTATATATATATATATATATATATATATATATATATATATATATATATATATATATATATATATATATATATATATATATATATATATATAAAATTCCCTTCTCACCCTCCACGGGTGGTCTTTCTCAACCTCTGAGCTCGGGTCCTCTACCAGAGGCCTGGGAGCTTGAGGGTTCTGCGTAGTATCTTGGCTGTGCCGAGAACTGCGCATTTCTGGACTGAGATGTCTGACGTTGTTCCTGGGATCTGTTTTAGCCACTGCTCCAGCTTGGGGGTGACTGCCCTGAGGGCCCCGATGACCACAGGCACCACTGTGGTCTTCACCTTCCAGGCCTTCTCCAGTTCCTCTCTGAGGCCCTGGTATTTCTCCAGTTTCTCGTGTTCCTTTTTCCTGACGTTGCAATCGCTTGGTATTGCGACATCCACCACAACGGCTTTCCTCTGTTGTTTATCCACCACCACGATGTCCGGTTGGTTCGCCATTACCATCTTGTCTGTCTGGATCTGGAAGTCCCACAGGATCTTAGCTCGGTCATTCTCCACCACCTTTGGGGGTGTGCCCCACTTTGATCTCGGGGCTTCCAGTCCATATCCTGCACAGATGTTTCTGTACACTATGCCCGCTACTTGGTTATGACGTTCCACGTACGCTTTCCCTGCCAGCATCTTGCACCCTGCTGTTATGTGTTGGACTGTCTCAGGGGCCTCCTTGCACAATCTACACCTTGGATCTTGTCTGGTGTGGTAGATCTGAGCCTCTATTGCTCTGGTGTTTAGGGCCTGTTCCTGTGCAGCCAGGATGAGTGCCTCTGTGCTGTCCTTGAGTCCAGCTTTCTCCAGCCATTGGTAGGATTTCCTGATATCAGCCACTTCAGTTATTTGTCGGTGGTACATCCCATGTAGGGGCTTATCCTCCCATGATGGTTCCTCCAGCACCTCATCCTCTGGTCCCCATTGTTTGAGACATTCGCTGAGCACATCGTCGGTTGAGGCTTTGACCTTGATGTATTTATGGAATATATATATATATATATATATATATATATATATATATATATATATATATATATATATATATATATATATATATATATATATACACACATTTTTTTTTTCATATTAACATAATGACTGCATCTTTTCTGTGCAGGTTAAGTCCTACACCTGTTCCTATTAAGTCATAGATGGTACAACCATAAGAAGTGAATAATAATGGCAAAAATACAGCTGTCTGTACAAACAGATGACATTTTTTCCGATTTATGCGCCACATCAGGAGAAGGTAAACTTCTGCTGCTGCTTAGCTGCTGACAGTTTTGCCTGGGCCCAGCACAAGATAAGGCCCCCCACACGCATGGCATTCTGTAGGTATTTGAAAATGAATTAATATTTACCAGTTAAAGACATGATTAATCTTCTCTCTTACTCTTCTCTTTCATTCTCCCCCCACCTAACTGCTCCATACTTTGGTCTTTAATAGTTCCCCCTTAGAAAGGTTCTAAGTTACCTTCCAACAATTGAAAGCTACAGCTCCAGACCAGTCACCTTTCCCATAGTATTTTTTGCTCCACTGAGTGACTGAGTCTTCAGCAGTGTGGAGAGATAAAAATTAATTCACGATTCTGGCAGCCAGGCTGCCAACATCAGCCTACAGTATATATGCTGCAGACTGCCACAGCCTACAGTATATGTGAAATCATTTCTAAAGATTTTAATGCTAAAAAATATTTTACTTATTTAAGATAAAGCTAGAGTAATGAATTTGATACATGCATCTCCAGATTTATTAAATTATTCACATAAAGCTTTGAGACTTTTTAAATGATTGAGATGTGGCACTTGTAGCTTTCCATACCTGCTGTGGTCCAAACTGTGGCCCCAAGCCTCTTCCACAAAGTGGTTCCCTCCCAAAAATCATTCTAAACACAAACTATATATTTTTTTAAATAATAATACAGTAATGTTAAATAAAAATACAACTCAAACAATGCAAATTATACATGTAAAATGTGTTTCTTAATTCTTGAAAGATAATGACCTCCCCCTCATTCCACAGAATGATTTGGTTCACATACCCTTTCCGATGGGTGGCCCTCCAAGCAGCTCCGTGTTTTAGCGAGTGACAGTCTCAACGGTTGAGGAAACGCCTTCAATGAGTTAAAGGCAGTAAGTCGGTGGTGTCCAAAGTCGGTGTTTAAGGGCCGGGATCCTGCATGTTTTAGTTCTGTCCCTGGTTCAACACACCTGATAGCTCGTTAGCAGGCCTCTGCAGAACACTGACATACTGAGGAGACAGTTACTACTACCAGGGAGAGCAACAAAACATGCAGCATGCTGGCCCTCGAGGACCGACTTTGGACACCACTGCAGTAAGTCATTTTTCTCACCACTTGTTCAACGAGGACAAGGTTGTAACATGAAAGATGAATACCTCTCCGACCTTGTCCAAAATCAGCCTCTGTTTATCAGGTCTCTGGTTAAGCTAATATCCTAGCTTATGATGGTTAACAACTTCAAACAGCATAGCAGCAGTGACAGGGGATAGAGGAGGACACAAGAAGACAGGAAGAGGAAAAAGAGAGAAGAGGACAGAGTAGAGGGAGGAGGGAAAAGAGAGAAAGACAGGAGAAAAAAAGAGTGATCACTGAGGACTGAGAGAATGAATAGATGAGGGAAAAGAGTAAAGGAAATAACGAGATTTTTCAAAAATGTCTGTCAGGATGAATGGATTGATGAATGGATGGCTAAAACATTTTATTTTATTTATAGGGTTACTGTTACTATTTTTGTTATAATTAAGAAGATTAAATGCTGTGAATTTATAAGATGACATATTTTGTGGCATAATTTGTAACATCTTGTTGAATTTTGTTGACACTGCAGTAAATGTATTTATTTTTATTTATATATATTTTTAAGAGTATGTTGTTGGATTATTCTTGAAGGTAAATCCTTTATAGGATTGAAAATTGGATCTTCAATTTCTAGTGAAGCTACACTGATGGACTATTGTTAAAATTAGACCAGGGTGCCAATAATTTCTGTCTGATGTAGTCATAATTCTTGAACCAGAAGAATAGCCTATGGAGAGTGTCCTGGAAGGTTGACATGACAACAGATGTTTAATGTACTTTGGTGCTAGGCCATTCAGTGATTCATTAACTAACAAATGTATTTCAAAGTATATTCTCTGAACTACAGGGACTCAGTGTAAGGACTTTAGAATGGGGTGATGTGCTCTATTTCCTAGTTTTAGTGAGTACATGAGCAACAGTGTTCTGGATCAACTGCTGCTGTCTGACTGACTTTTCAGACAGACCTGTGAAGACAGTGTTGCAGTAATCATTTTGACTAAATATAAATGCATGGTTGAGTTTCTCTGGATCTTGCTTGGACATTAGTGATTTAATCCTGGAAATGTTCTTCAGGTGATGATGATGATGATAATAATAATAATAATAATAATAATAATAATAATAATAATAATAATAATAATAATAATAGATTTTATTTGAGGGCACCTTTCAAAAACCCAAAGTCACCTTACAAAAACAAAGACAAAAAACAACAAATAATAAACAGCAACAAATATATAAAACAAGTCAGTAAACATGATGCAACAACAGTTAGTCCATGTTAACATGGTAACAGAAGGCTGACTTTGTAATTGTCTGTATGTCTCTGAATGTTCAGGTCTGACTGCATCACTATACTCAGATTTTGGGCTCTCCATAGTGCCTGTTTTCTAGATGTCATAGCTGAAACTGTGTGCTGGCTCGTGATCATTTCTGTTTTGGTCCAAAAATGATTACTTCAGTTTTGTTTCTGTTCACCTGAAGAAAGTTATGGCACATCCATACATTGATTTGTTCTATGCATCTGCTCAATACTTGAATGAGTTGATAGTCACCTGGTGACACTATAATGTAGAGCTCATCTGCGCAGTCATGGTAACTTATTTTATTACTTTTTATAATCTGAGCTAGTGGGAGCATATAGTATGCTCCCACTAGCATATTAAATAAGAGGGGCCCCAAGATGGAATCTTGGGGTACCCCACATGTGATTTTTGTCAGTTCCATTAAAATGTTACCTATTGACACAAAGAAGTCCCTGTTCTTTCGGTAAAACTTGAACCAGTCAAGTACTGTACCAGAGTCCAATTCAGCTCTCCAGTTGCTTCAGTAATATACAGTACCATGATCAACTGCATCAAATGCTGTGCTAAGGTCCAACAGTACCACAAATGTGGTTATTTCACAGTTTGCACTTCAATGTCTTTGAACACTTTGACAAGCATAGTCTCAGTACTGTGGTGAGCATGGAAACCAGATTGAAAGACGTCAAAGCAGCTGGTCATTGTTAAGAAGCAATTTAATTCTGGAAACACAGCTGTTTCGATAACCTTGCCAATGAATGGAAAATTGGAGATAGGCTTGTAATTTTACAGTAGTGATTAGTCCAGATTGTTTTTTTCCAGCAGTGGATTGATAACTGCTGTTTTTAGCAGGTCATAGAAACCACTGTAGTATCTGGCACCAAGACCTAACGTCTTAGCAGTAGATCATTTAATCCTGCAACTTGAGATCTGTCAGTCTTTTTATGCCGCACATTCCAAAGATACTCAATTATACTGAGATCTAGGTAATTTGGAGGCCAAGCAGGGAGCTCAAACCCGTTCTTGTGCTCTTCAAACCATTCCTAAACCCATTTAGCTTTGCAGTAGGGTACATTATCCTGTTAAAAGAGGTGACAGCCATCAAAGAATGCAGTTTCCATAAAAGGGTACATGATCTGCAACACCGTTTAGGTACATAGTACATAGTACTAGGTATGGGCAATACAGAATTATCACAGTTGCATTTATTTCAATAACAATAAAACTCACAATAAGACTGTTTAGAGATTCATCAGTCTATTTCACAATACATGTGTCCCTGGATACAGTCAAAGCCTTACAGTGACCAATTCCGTTAAAATTAAAACATTCCTACAACCAAATAGACGACTTCAGTACACCAGTTAAATGACATAGTGTAATTGCACTGCTAAACAGCACACAGTAATTGCATTCAATGTTTTTTTGAATTCACTGGTATTTGCTGATGATGCTAAGTGCAGCAGTAAAGTGAATTCCATGAACAGTAACTGTTTGGGCTCAATATATTGTTCAGAATTAACTGTTTTGATGAGCCCACATTCTTTCTTTGAAGGGGAGGTTGCCATGACAGGTCACTCAGAGTCTAAATGCTGAAAGCAGTTTCAAAAGATTTTAATTTTGTCAAATTATCACACCAGTGTTGTAATGATCCTTTTTAAAGCATGACAATCCAAGCTCCATATTAATTGAGGGTGCAAAATCTGGTAGCTTTTTTTGGTCAAAGCTAACTGGATTTTGTGATTCAAATACACATGTAAACAAAACATTTCATGTGGGCTTTTTTTCAAAGGCAGTAATAAAAAATAATAAAAAAATAAACTAGTACTACAGAGTTAACAGAGCTGGGGTCTTATAAGGTTCTGAATTGATGTAAAGCATAAAATCAAACTTAAAAGTAACTCTATCGGTAGTTCTTTATTTAAAATAATAATAAAAAAAACATTCAACTCATTGTATTCACATTTTATGAAAGTCATATAAACATTTGGTGACATCTGTTAGGGTGCTCCTTATCTTAAAATCAAACTTGCTACTCGGCTGTGTGTCCTGGATTGAGACGAAACCAGGTCCAGGTTACTTTGGGCCCTACATAAAATACATAATATATTTCAATAAAGTAATTAGAAAAAAAATCACAAAACAATAAGTTGATAAAAGACATGGTAAAAAAAATGACCCAAATTTAAAACAATCACATGGAGATAAAAAAAAATTGCTTTAATGAGGAAGGAGAAAAAAATGACAAATAATACCACAAATCAAACACAAAAATGATCTTAAAGAGCTAGGTTGGCTTTCATTGTTGATTACAAAGCAGCAACTTAATATAAAATGTGCAAAATAGAAAAACAAACCCATAAAGAAATGTAAACTGACTTCAAAGACACAAAATTACGATATATGAGTAGCAAAACATTTTAAAAATGTAAATGTGGTGAGATGCAAATTGACAACAAAGGAATGCATAATGTTGCAAAACATCTGCAAGATATACTGCTTGAAAGAAGACAATACCACAGAGAAGATCTGCATGCATGGTGGTTATTTTTGTGCCTCCATCTAGGTCTAATGCATTGATGGGACAAGTGGGGGTTGAGCCTTGAGGGTTATTGTTTCATAATCTGTCCATTATGATGCGCAGCAGCAACTACAACATGTTCTGACTGATTGAAGGACTTGGGTTATAGAAAAAAAGGAAATATCTCATTTTGCAAAACTTCTTATGAAACTGCATGCAACACACAGTGTAACTCAGAGTGGTCTGTAAAATCTGACTGTTAGTAAACTGTGCCTTGCCCTGCATTTGCAAAGTTCAACTTGTTATACAGTAGCGACTGAAAACATTGATAAAAACATGTTTGTTGGTGCAGTTTTTAGTAAGGAAATTTAGTATGGTGACCACCTTTAGATAGCCTGTAGTTCGCACCAATTTAATAAAATTTAATTATTTTAGAAAATATTACCTATAGAGCCCTTACCTTGTTCCTTTGCTTATTACTGAACACATTACAGCTTTATTCAAAGGATCATTAGACATCAGCCACCAAACATGGTCTATTATCTGAATTGTATAATTGATAGAGAAATTCACTGGGTACTTTCCACCAGTAACCCTGCAGTGTTTGGTAGCAAAATAAGCCACTGACTTCCAAACACTTGACTTGAATCTTCCTCTGAGGCTTGATCATTCACAATGTGAAGAAAAGAGGAGGACAGGGGCTTCTGCAGAAGCACTCTTTTCTTTTTGCCAATACCCACTCTTTATCTCTGTGTACCCGGGGACAGTATTAAGGTAGAAACGTTTCTTTTGTGTTTCAGACACTGTAATGACTGCCAGGATTTACAAGGAACCGATTGGAGATGAGAGGGAAGCATTTTTGATGTGTGTGGGTAGAATGCAGTTGGAAGACCAATAGGAGCTCATTTCGCTTAAGAGGACACCCACAGACTCCAGTGGGAGATGTGCTGACTGAGATGCCTACAAATCTGGAGGTAGGGAGCAGAAATAAAGGCAAAGCCATAAGATATAAATTATTGGCCTCAAACTGTTAGATACCGTGTGTTAAGAAATATGTTCATCTTGCTGATTTTTCTTAAAACAACTGAAATCAGACAATGATCCATTGCATGTAGAAATTAGCTATTCCCAAAGCCTTGTATACAAATTAGTGGGACACATTTACCAGCATGCCAATGCATTCTGGAATATTGCTTAGCATTCCAAAACCAGGAAAACAAATTTAGAAAAGCAAAAATGCATGGCAATTTTAAAAACGGTATTTATGATTTTTGGCACAAATGTCTTCTTAATTTGACAAAGCTTTCATAAAACATAAAAGAAACAAAAAAACAGTTTTTTTCTTTATTTAGCTCCATCTTGCTATTAACTCTGACCAGTTTTCCGGTCCCCACATCAGCATAATCACAGCATGAGGTTTTCACCACCTTATTTTACCATGGATGGTTTGTTCAGGAGCATTTGCGTTGTTTGTTTTACTTCACACAGTGCTTTTTAAAAAAGTTAACTTTTAGTCTCATTTGACCAGAGCACCTTCTCCTACATGTTAGCTGTATCCACTACATGAGCTGTCAGAGACTGCAAATAAAATTTCTTATGGGTTTCTTTGAACATATTTTTTTCTTGCCACTCTTTCCTGAATACCACATTTGTGAAATGCATGACAAATAGTTGTTCTGTAAACTGATTTTCTCACCTGAACTGTGAAGCTCTGTAACTCCTTCAGAGTTATCATGAGCCTCTTGGCCTCTCTGATTAATACTCACCTTGCCCAGCTGGTCACTTTAGGTGGAGAACTATACTTTAGTAGGTTTGCTGTTGTGCAATACTCTTTAAATTTTTAGATGATGGATTGAACAGTGCACAATGACAAGCTTAAAAGCTTGGGATATTGTTTCATAACCTAACCCCACTTTAAACATTTCTTCAACCCTATCCCTGACCTGTCTTTTGTGCTTCTTGATGATGCTCTCCAACAAACCTCTGAAGCCTTCACACAACATCTGAAATTATACTGAGATTAAATTACCCACAGGTGTACTCTGTTTACTGATTAGATGACTTATGAAGAAAATTGAGTTACCTAATTTTATTTGGGGTTATCAGATTAAAAGGGGCTAAATATGGATGCACCAAATAAGACTCAGATTGTCATTTGTAAAACATGTTGTATCATGTTCTACTATGTGACAGCCTGTTGAATAAAAAATGTGACACAAAACATTAAAATACGTGGAAAGCAGAGATAACGGAACTTTTGGATTGGTTTCTGACTGTCTTTCTTGTATTTATGTGTATATTAACACTGTGTGGGTATTGGGACTGTCTACCAGAACTGAAATCTAATTGACCTTCATGTATACACACATGCTGGATGATTAGTTTGCAGTCATTAGTCTCTGAACTTGAAAAAAGTGATTGATGCTTTATGGACCCTGTCTCCTTCTGTGCCCATAGTTCCCATCAACTACTTAATCCCCACCATCCCACCCAAGAAGTGGTAGCACTGATTAGAACACTCACAGTTGAACACAGGGGAGGTTTATCTCTGGTCTGCACCAGATTTATGATGGCTGGGGCCCATGCACCAGTGACCCTCTTCAGATTGGCCCTTTGTAAAGGTCTGCCACAGATACAGTTAATGGATGCACACAATGAGCCTCAATGGCCCTGCGATGATGGATCTGGGGCACTCTGAAAAGCTCTACAGATGAAGTATTCCAAAGGCCTGTCAGCCAACTCTAGATGTTGAGAGGGAGAGAAGTACACACTGTTGAAATATTTGAACATTAGGGAAAATATAATTGGAGCACACCGCTCCTCAGTGGAGCTTTAATTGTACATTGAGGGAACAGATTCAAATTACAATTGACCCAGAAGTGTCCACCATGTGCTTGGATGCATATGTGTAAACTTGAACACACCGTTGGAATATGTAGACTATATTATTTTATACAGGCTGGGTTCACAAACAGCCAGCAACACAAAGATCTTTGAGAGAGCTGGAGATACTGCAGGGTAAGATTGTTTTGCATATTGTTTGCATTTCTTGTCATGTCAGAGGATGACACTCTGCACTGCATTTGTAGCTTCTTTTTCAATTTGGCATCAAATGACTCCCAAAAATTATCTCAATATATGACAGGTCATCAAAATAAACATACTGTAGAGGCAACTGTTTTCTTCAAAGCCTAATAGGGGGTGATCATGCACTGGTTTACATGCAATCTACTCAGAAGAGGCGAAGAACAAAAGAACCAAAAAGAGTAGATTTTCTCACCAGAATATCAAATCAGTTTTTGTAGCCTTTTTGTTCTTAGGAGATAATTTATCCCACCCTTTGACTGGGAACATAATTGTCCCTATTAGTGTGCCAAGCCAACACTGTCACAGAATCTGGGCTGCATATGGCCACAGAGACTTCTAGTGCCTATTGGATGGGTACATATAATGAAATTTACATCACACAAGTGGAGAGTAGAGGGGACTAGGATGTATATACTAGATGTTACAGTGCTCTTGCTTTGTTTCTGCTAACCCATGACTGAACTATATGTCATCAACCTGGATGAAAATCAAGACTTCAATCAAAACCTAGTATAGTTGGACTCAGACAAAGCCAGGGTCCTCAAACCCCAAAGACTGGGAGTCTTATGATGTAGTGGTGGCCCAGGAAGTAAGAGTTTGTCCTGTAACTGGTGGGTTGCTGGTTTGAACCCCCATTTTGTCTGTCTCAATCCTTTTGCAAGACACTTCACTTACCTTGCCTCTGGTGGTGGTCAGCCACCAGAGGCTGACCACCAAGGGTGGCTGTAGCTTACCACCATCAGTGGGTAAATGACTAAATGTAGGGTAAAGCACTTTGGGATCCTCTGATATATATAAAATTCCATTTACTAGTCTTCTACAAGATATTAAACACTAGTAAATGGGTAAGAACAGTTATTTTTCACTGACTTTAATGTACAGTGTGTTGGGAGCCTTGGAAGGAAGAACATCTTATCCTGCTCTCTCCCGTCCTAATGTGATAGTTTTAACAGTTAATTTATTTAATATACCCAGTTTTTATAGATACTCTTACATTGTCTACCCCCATAACTGGATTACTTCTGATTTAAAGACTGTGGATTCTGAATTTTACTTCAGTTTTTGCCTTATTTTTTTCTACCTCCAAGATAAGCAAGTTCAAGATGCCTCTGGTCGACATCGGGGACATTAGTAGTATTATACAAAGACTTCAATGAATAGAACTGAGTGTTTCTCAACTGGAGGTAAATGTCAAGATCAATGCAGGTTCTGGAAATGAAACAACTCTGCCGATGCCTCAAAACAACACACAGCCTCCAAGCACTTGAAGAAACAACTCACCCATCTGGAACTGTCTTGAAGCTAATCCGAAAAATAAATCTCATCATTTGGATCTGACTAGATGTCTAACGGGATGGACCCCTCACATAGATGATACAGTGTGGCCAGCATTGAGCCGAAACATTCCCTCATCAACACCAGCACCAAAGAAAAGACAACAAGCAGCTGAAGCTGACATCATTCCACCTTCCTTGACTCTGGTACCAAGCACTTATCAGCCAGCTCTAGCCATAACACACTCCGTCAAGTCTCCAGCTGGAAACCCACTAAACTCCACTGGAATTCCACTGAAAAACAGGTTTGCTGCTCTGCAGCAGGAGCCTATGATGGACACCTCTCCTCCAAACATCAGCAAGAGGCATGAGACAAGATCAACACAACCACCTCCTAAGGTGACCCAGAAACCAAAATTTATGCCGAAAGTTCTTATTGTTGAGTCACCATACTAATAGTCCCATTAACCACTGATCAGCCGAGCATTGAGAATCTAATCATTCACTTTGGAGTTAATGATCTGGCCAAGCAAAAATCTGAAATTCTGAAAAAGGATTTTAGTAATTTTCTAAGCACAGTTGGAAATCTGAAGATGAATGTGTCTATCAGTGGACCAATACCAAAAGCTTGATGTGGAGATGAGAATTACAGCAGACTGTTTATGATTAATAGATGGCTTATTAAAGAATGCTCTTCCAAATCCATGAACTTTATTGACAATCACAAGATTTTCTGGGAGTGCTATCATCTCTTCAGACAAGATGGAGTCGGCCTAAATAAAGAGGGGAAAAAACTTTTCATTGCCAATATTTTCAATGCTGTTAACAACAGAAGGCTATCTCTCCAAACACAGGACAATGTAAACAATGACATCACTGCCCTAGCAAAGATTATAGAAGGACAAGCACAAACCCAACAGGCGCACAATGTTCCAAAACAAACCGATAGGCAGCCATCTACTCCAGCTGGAAAAGGAGCTGAGAGGGAAGGGAGCCCCACCCACCAGCCCCCCTCCTCGGCACCACCCCACACCCCATCAACACCTACTGGGAGCCAAGTAGAGGACCCATCTTCCCAGGGCCAAGACAGTACTAGAACACAAAATAGCTCAGAAAATGTGTTACCAGAACTGATGTTTCTCAATTTCAGTGAGAAAATGGATTGCCAGGTACTGCTAGGAACTTCCCTCTTAAGTTCCCAAAAAGCATGCTTTTTAGGTTTAGAACCACCGATTCTACACTATCAGAACAACATCCACTCATTTCTGAAGTCTGAGACGGGTGTCCAGACATTAGCAAACCCGTCCTTCTCCAGAAAACATCTGGCCCCCTGGCAGTAAGATACAGGAGCATCCCTGTCAGAATTACTAATACAGAAATAGTATGGAAATGCAGTGGTCTTAACTCAAATCTCAGATTAATCCCCTGTCTCAATCAACCTCAAACTGTAGAATTATTAACCCCCAATGCACTTAAATTGGCTCTGCTAAATATAAGATCACTATCAGCAAAAGGACTTTTAGTTAATGACTTCATTACTGAGCATAATATTGATGTTATGTTTCTCACAGAAACATGGTTGGATGACAGCAATGAAACACCTGTACTCATTGAATCAGCACCTCCTAATTACAATTTTTTAAGTGAGAATAGAAAGAATAAGAGTGGCAGAGGGGTTGCTGTAATATTTCATAATTCACTAAACTTAAAAGGTTTCCCTGGGCAATTTTGACTCTTTTGAATATTTGGGAATGGAGGTAAAAGGCCACAAACAAACTCTGACACTAACTCTATACAAAACCCCAAAATATGTGGCAATTTTTTTCAATGACTTTAGCGAGCTATTATCTATGATATGCATTGATTATGACTGTTTAATAATTATGGGAGACTTTAACATCCATGTTGACAACCCAACAGACAGAGAGTCAAAAAAGCTGAAACTTTGGTTTGACTCAACATGTTAAACAGCTGACACTTGATCGAGGACACACTCTGGATTTGATTATCAGCAAGGGTGTAAATATCTCCAAGGCCTCTGTTATTGATGTCACTCTGTCTGATCATTTTTCTGTTGTTTTTGAGATTACAGTCTCTGTTGACTCACTTAGTAAAACAGATGTTATTACAAAACTTTCTCTTACAAACAACACAGCTGAAACCTTTAATCAAATCTACTGCTATGCCTCACTTCCATGCTGTAAACCAGTAGATGAACTGGTATATAACTTGTGCTCTAAAATTTCAGACATCATTGATTTCATTGCCCCTGTGAAAGTGAAGCTTGTGTCTGGTAGGAAGAATTCTCCATGGATAAATGCTCCACTTGTAAGAAATAAAAGAAGCCTTTGTTGAAGGGCTGAACATAAATGGCATAAAACTCAACTTCATGTTTACCATGAAATCTACAAAGAAAGGCTGTGAAGCTATCACTCATCACTAAAACATGCAAGGGAAACGTTCTTTGCAGAAATCATAAACAAAAACATCAACAACGCTCGTGCCTTGTTTGCCACAGTTGACAGGTTGACAAACCCTCCTGTGATTTTACTATCTGAACTCCACTCTACCATGGCATGCAATGAATTTGCCAACTTTTTTACAGAGAAAATTTTAAAAATTAGAGGGTTAATCTGCACATCCACACGTAATCCAGTACCATTGCTATATTCAAACATAACAAATGCAGAGAAAATGGCTGAATTTCACTAACTCAACAATGAAAACTTAGAAAAAACTTTAAAACAATTAAGCTCATCCTTCTGCTGTCTTGATATCTTATGTACAACCTTCCTTAAGAAAGTTCTGCCTGTCATTGCATCTGACCTGATTCAAATAGTAAACTGATCCCTCTCCTCAGGTGTTTTCCCCCAGGCTTTAAAAACAGCAGTTATCAAACAATTGTAAAAAAGAACAACCTGGATAAATCATTACTGCAGAATTACAGGCAAATCTCTAACCTTCCATTCATCAGCAAAATTATTGAAAAAGCTGTGTTTCAACAGTTAAACAGCTTCTTAATAATGGCAAACTGCTTTGATGTCTTTCAGTCCAGTTTCTGTGCTCACCACAGCACTGAGACTGCCCTTGTCAAAGTGTTTAATGATATCCACTCAAATACAGACTGTGGAAGAACCACAGTGTTGGTTCTATTGGACCTCAGTGCAGCATTTGACAGTGTTGACCATGACATATTATTAAAGTGACTGGAGAGCTGGGTCGGACTCTCTGGTACAGTACTCAATTGGTTTAAATCCAACCTAAAGAAAAGGGGTTTATTTGTGTCAATAGGCAACTTCTCATCGGAGTGGACAGAAGTCACATGTGGAGTACCCCAAGGTTCAGTCCTGGGGCCCCTCCTATTTAATATCTACATGATCCCACTCGCTCAGACTATAACAAGTAATAAAATTAGTTACCACAACTACGCAGATGATACACAGCTCTATATTGTGATGTCACCAGATGACTCCAAACCCAATTCAAGCACTGAACAGATGCTTAGAAAAAAATCAATGCATGGATGTGCCAAAATTTTCTCCAGCTTAACAGAAATAAAGCTGAAGTTATTATTTTTGGACCTAAAGAAGCATGATCTAGAGTCAGCGCGCAGCTTCAGTTATTACAGCTAGAAACTAGTAATCAGGCCCTAAATCTGGGTATAGTGATGGACTCGGACCTAACCCTTCAGAGACACATAAAGACCATTACAAAGTCGGATTTCTATCACCTGAAGAACATTTCCAGGATCAAAGGACTAATGTCTCAACAAGAGCTAGAGAAACTCATCCATGCATTTATCTTTATTCGCATTGATTACTGCGACAGTGTCTTCACAGGTCTGCCTACAAAAATCAATCAGACAACTCCAGCTGATCCAGAAACCTGCTGCTCATGTTTTCACTAAGACCAGGAAGATAGAGCACATCACTCCAGTTCTAAAGTCCTTACACTGACTCCTTGTAGCTCAGAGAACAGACTTTAAAATACTTCTGTTAGTTTATAATTCACAGAACGGCGTAGCACCAAAATACATTCAAGACCTTTTGTCATTGTATCAACCTTCCAGACCACTCAGGTGTTCTGGTTCTAGTCTACTCTGCATCCCCAGAACCAGAACCAAACAAGGAGAAGCAGCATTCAGTTTTATGCACCACAAATCTGGAACAAACTTCCAGAAAACTGCAAAACAGCTGAAACAGTGAGTTCCTTTAAATCAAGGCTAAAAACTCACATGTTTAGAGTTGTCTTTGTTTAGTAGTAAGTAGAATATTGAACTGTATTTGCTTGATGATATTTGCTTGATGATCCTTATGATTTTGATGCATTGATATTTGTTCAATGATTTTGATGATTTTCATGTGTATTTGCTTGATGATTTTGATGATTTGGCTGCATACTTGCATGATGATTTTGATGTTTTTGATGATTTTGATGATTTGCTGTATACTTGATTGATGTTTTCATGATGTGAAGCACTTTGAACTGCCTTGCTGCTGGAATGTGCTATACAAATAAACTTGACTTGACTTAACTTGACTTGACTACTAGTTTTATCAAAACACAAACCTGTTTCGCTAGTCCACCACCGGGAAGAATCAACAAGCTAATATCAAACTAGCAGCAGCATTTAGGGAGAACAGAACTCCCAAGCAGTACAACAGCTTTCTGTATTGATGATATAAAGCTAGATTCACTAATCAAAACTCTATGCGGTTTTCACCTAGTTTTAGTCTGGAAGTAGTTCAAGACAAAATGACAAAAGAAGGGCAATAATTATTTGTTGTTTAGTGGTAGTCAAGACACTGTCAGGGTAATCACTAATAAAAAAAAAGGTTTAAATTAATTTTAAATAGCTAGTATTTTGTCTTAGAAAAAATCATTCCAAATAAGTTTGAGCAACAAACAAAAAGAAACTATGCATTCAAAATATATTCTCTAGCTGATTTGATCAAATTGCCTTAAGCTTTTAATACGGGGATGGTAGACAATGTTTTCAATAGAGCATTAAAATCAGTGAACATCAATTCCAGCTTTGTGGTCTCCAGCTTTATTAATTTTCAATCCCCTGCCGGTTTACTACTTACAATTATTTCACTAGATCTGCTGATTTTGGTGTGTAGTCACTGTGGTTGATGTCACACGTCTATATTCCTGCACAGAGATCAAGACCATGCTTGTTATAGTCCCTACAGGGAAGAAATATGGTAATTACATTTAAATTGGGAAATTTTGAGCTTGATAAAGAATAGAGTTTATTACCTTGACAATTTCAATGTAATTTCTTTTTTAGATTTTTTTTTTTTTTTCTTTGACAGCCTGATATCCCACTGCAGATAAAAATATTATGGGAAATAAATGAAATATACTATTTCATTGTAAAACAGTTAAAATCATCAAAGCTTTATTTGTTACAAATTTATTATATTAGCCAATTAAAACACTAACGCTAACACAAAGCTTTTTAGTTGCTATGATTAATGGATTGTGACTGTGCCCTCCCCCTAATTCCATTCCATGAACTACAGTGTCAGTGAAATGTTTATTTGTGGTGATGTGTTTCACGTTTCACTACAGTGCCCTCCTCTGGCCCCTCCCTATTCATCATACACAGCGTTCTCCTCCACTCAGCAGCTTTGATTTTGCTGTGAGTGTTTGCCCAAGTCTATCGCAGCTCTCTTTTTGTCTTCCAATCACTTCCAACCCAACAGTGTTGTACTAAACAGACAAAAAGGAAATCAGCAATGTATTGTAGGCCAAAAGAAAAAAAAAAAAAAAAAAAAAGACTTCCCAAATCATAATGTAAACATTGATATGCTTGGCATCTGGTTATCGTTTTATTATCTTGGGTGTTAGATTATTTGACTGCCAAGAAGAAAACTGAGAAAGGATAATGATCATTAGTTTGTCTCTCTGCTGGACAGCAAGATAACAGAAAACTGCCAAAATTTTCCAAAGTTCAAATAAACTACTCCAAAACGACATCAAATGAAACCACAAAATATACCAAATTAGTGCATTAAGAGTGAGCTATATTAGCTCTTTGGAATCAGTTATTTCTGGTATTGACATCTGAAAAGTTAAACTACTAAGATTATTCTTATTGTAAGTTTTGTTTTTTTTTTGTAATTTACATTGATGACTGACATGCTAAAGCTAAGAAATGCCAGGACCCTTTTATTTATTTCAAAGTGAACATACACTTAGTATGTGCCTTTTGCCTTCTGAGCTTGCCTTACGTTTTTGTGGAATAAATTTGCAAAGGTGTTGAAAATATTTCTCAGAGATATTGATTCATATTTCCACTGTAACATCATACAGTTGAAACAGATTAATTGGCATCTATGGTGTGAATCTTCCATTTCATCATCCCAAAGGAGCTCTAAAGAACTGCGATCCGGTGACTATGGAGGATAATGGAGTACAGTTGTAACTGGTTTATTGAACATGACAACATTCAATAAACCAGTTCAAATCTGTTTAAGATTATTTGAGTTTTGTCATACTGCTGGAAGAAGACATCAGAAGATTGGCACATTGTGTTCATAAAGAGATGGGCATTATCACCAAAAACACCCAGAAAGACTGTGCTGTTTAGATGATGCTCAGTTGACAATGAGGGGCCCAGAGTGTGTCAAGAAAATATCCTGACACCATTACTCTACCACCACTAGGCTTACCCAGCAAGGGAGGATGGATCCACTCTTATATGCTATTTAAAATTTTGGCCCTACCATCTGACTGTTGCAAATAGACCAGGTAATATCTGTTTCTGCCTAATTTTAGTGAACCTATGTGTATTATAGGTCTGGTTTCCTACTTTTAGCTGACAGGAATGTCACACAGGGTGTGGTCTTCAGCTGCTGTAGCTCATTTGCTTCAAAGTTAAATGTGTTATGCATTCAAGATTATATTTCACACATTCTAGCTGTAACATTTGATTATCTGATTGTCTGGTGCCATTCTATCTCCTCAAACCAATCTGCCCATCCTCCTCTTACATCTGGTATCAAAACCCCATTCCTGCCTAAATAACTCTGTGGATATTCCTGTGGACAGCAGATCTGTGATCAGCAGTTTGTGGAAAATTTAAAAGGGCAGTACTATGTATTTTCCAGCCATATAAAATCATTTTATAGCACAATCAAGTAACTATGTTACCTTCAGTTGTTACAAAAATACTGTATGTGTCAAATATGACTTCAAAGAAATTTGACTTCGTGTTACCACCTTGAAATTGGGGTTCTGTCTCTTTATGAAAGTCCTGCTCTTTCTGAAACTCCATCTTCAGGAAGTCATCACAACAGCTAACCCTGTAACAACGTTTTTACCAGCGTTGCACTGAGACATAGCCCGTATAATGAGCTCATCAGTTGTGTAGTTCCACCAGGTGTTTGCTAATTGCTGCTGGCTAGTCTGAAGGAGCTGAGTGGGGAAGCATGGAAACTGTAGCTCTGAGGAGGAGCTGTGCCTTAGTCCCCACCTAATTTTTTTTGCACAGCTGAATGGCTGCCACAGGAGATTAAAGGATTTCTCAAACATGCATGAAAGAATTAAAGCAGCACTCCATGTATGTTTTTGATGAAGGAATAACAATATAACATGATGTAAAGCTAAAAAAAAGTTGATTTTACATAATAATGCCCCTTTAAGACCATCATGTCTGGCCCCAACAACCATGACACATTCAAACATTCAAAGTCACTGAAATTCCCTTACTTTCTTAATTCGATGCTTGATTTGAACGAGGGGTCATCTCCATGTCAAGATGTCTTAATGCAATGAGTTGTTGCCATGTGATTTGTGGCTTCTGTTAACAAGCAATTTAATGGATGCATTTTATAAAGTGGACAGTTAGTGAAGACTTACTGACGTGTACAAAGTTTTTATTCAATTTTAAGTAAATGACAAAAAACTGCTTCTAACAGAGTGCTTGGTATTCTCCAAATGTTTTACTGCGATGCTCAAGATTGAGGCACAATGCAAATATGGGTGATCCTAAATGCAACAGTTCATGGTCACTCTGTGCAGATTGTATGAAAAAACAGAACAGATATCAACCAAAAAGGAGACAAAACAGACAGAAATGTCACATTGACTGCAACTTATCTCCATCTCTTTTAGCCCATTACACACAATGACAGATGAGCTCTTCTCAGATACATTAACACCATGACTAAATCTGCCATTATGCATCCCATTTTGCTACTCACATGCCACTGTAACCTCTAACAACAGTATCTCTTTTTTGTATCCAAATGGAGAATCTCTCCATTAGCCCTGTGATTTGGAGGCAGCTGAGTTTATCATTGGCGATGGTGGCAAGGAGATCCCTCATTACCTACCTCACAAACTACTGATATACACACAGCTGTGCACTTCAAAACGAGCTTCTGGGTGTCCTTTTGGCTGCATTCACTCACTTCATCATTCAGACACAATGGCTCCATATGGCCAAAGAATTACAAGCCAAAGAGGATACTCGCTGTAAAAGTGTGTCTCATGAATTATTTTTTGAATATATTCAGCCCAAAGAGGACACATGATGGCATTTACCAAGAAAAATATTCTCTCTCATTTTATGGAAAAGGAAGAATGTCTACAAGAGAGCAGAAAACATAAATGTAATTTAAAATGCCAACAATTATGTGCCTGGAGTTGAAATATAGATTTGAGGGACTACCCATGTAAACAGAAAGCACCTAAATGACTTTGATATTGATATTGTGCCATAATATTGGGATTGTGAGAAAGGACCTACACTTTTTTCAATCCTTATGAAGCTAGCAATTTGCTTGACATTAAGGCTTGAAGGCACACAGCAGTGAAGGTATAAAAAGCAGGAAATAAATCACATTTCCTCTACAACATTAATGCATCTGTTTGTGTAGTTGTGAGTATGGAAAAAAGCTAAATCTGGCACAGACCATATGGTTGCTCTGCCAGGCCTACTTTCACAGTTAAGTTAGTGCCAGAATAGTCAAACCGATTTCTAACATATGTATTTCGATTGTTCTTAAAATGCAGCTTTTGAAGGGATGGAAAAAAAGTAGAAGCACATTGTCCTTCATCAAAATTTTACTCAGACTTGCTAGGCTAAACCTGTTAAACTGAACGTTTGCTTTTGACATATTTTGACAGTCCACCTTACTCTGTGTCCACATTTGGTTGGAGTATTATGCTGACCTGATGTTCTTTTCTGCTCCACGGAGAGGAATAAATAAGAAACAGTTCTCTGAATCCACTTCTAAATTAAACATATTGTTTAAAAGAACTCAGTGGAGTTTTTGCCCTGAAACGATCTTGAGAAACTTGAGACTCAATGTAACTTTTGTCAACATTATTGCCTTTTTCCAGGATTGATTTTTAGAGGCTACTGAGGAGATGTAGGAATTCTCCTCCCGGGTGTCATGCCCTCAATTTTCAGTTTGTGTGTGCATTTTTGATGTCATGAGTTATGCCCCGAAAACATTTTGAAATCTATACAATATTCAACACACAAAAAGTATGATATATAGCACTTCTCCGCACCTCCTTGGCTTGAAATAGATGAGAAAGTGATCTCTTATAGCTGCATAGTAAATGTGATGCTGCTAGATTGCAGCTCCGACTTAGCTTTATTAGCATAACTATGCACATATACTCAACACAAATGGGTAGCTACAAATAACCGGACTGTCCCCAAGGCAACAAAATAGACCGTTTCAGCTAGAAACAAATTTGGCTGGTTTTGCATCCATCACATGTATCTTTTTTCATTTTCCTTTGCCATTTCATACCAGTCAGTGTTACTAATTAAATAACACATCATCAATATATTAAAGCTTAACATTTCAGAACACCTGTAATGCAAAATGTCTGAAAATAAAATACTAAGACTGGCACTATGTTTTACAAAATTCAGCTTTGAGGGTTTTGTGTGCTATGGCAAACAAATGAATAAACAAATGCAAATGTTCATATTCATCTGATGTACTGTACTGATGTTGCCTGAAAGGGAATATCTATCTATCTATCTATCTATCTATCTATCTATCTATCTATCTATCTATCTATCTATCTATCTATCTATCTATCTATCTATATGTGTGTGTGTGTGTCTCTGTGTGTATGTGTATACTACTGTGGGATGATACAAGGTTTTAGGGAAAAAGTAAAGACAGTTTTTTTTTTTTATCTGTAATCATTGAACAGTAATTTCTGATGTGGTTCTAATGACTTACAAATGGTCCTTTGTGTTTTAGAGTATAAATACTTCATATTTTGCACTGTATATTAAAGAAAAACTATTGAGTATAGAATTTCAGGTTCAGGTTTGACCACTAAATGTTTGAGATAAAATACATTACTAAATCCTTAAAATCAGTAATATAACCTTTTGGTGTTGATAGGAAGCTCTGAAGCAGATGAAAACTTTAGTGGCTAATTGTAAACCAGTCACAGCTTTCTCACGGTGCTTGTAAACTGTTCATGTCTTAAATTCTGTCACTGTTTCTCCTTTTTTAATATAACACAGACAGGGCAAATCAAGAACTACCTTCTTTTTCCTCTCAACATTATACCAATTAATATCTAATTTTGCAGCAATTGTTTTAACTGTTAAAATGTTTAACTATATAAATACAGTCCATATTCCCTTAAAAAATGAAATACTAATTTGGTGCTGTTGGGAAACTCTGAAGCAGATGGCAACTTTAGCATCATTAGCGGGTAACAGTTATCTCGTCACAGTTTTCTCATAGTGCTTGCAAACTGTTAGTATCTTGTCGAACACCATGTCACTGTTTCTTTTTTGTTTTACAAAGCATCCAAAATACTGCCAGAAAAACAATTTAAAATTGGTTAAGGCTTCTTCACTGTGTAGGTGTAATTGGCTAGCCTGACAAGAAGTCCTTTTTTATTGTCAACCAGTCTGACATGCAATTCTATTTGTCATTTCTGTCATACAACTGGAAAACAACTGAAAAACTACTTTGTCTTTTTTAAAAAATAAAAATCTCAAAGATAAATAAAGGATGTCCAGTTTAAAGGACTCACCTCCGTAATTCAAACTTCAGAGGCCACTTTGATGAGAAATATTGTGGCATTTTACCATTGCAAGATCTTGTTACACTTCAAGTTACTACATTTGATGAAATGCATGCTTTAGATAATCAGATTCTTAGTGTGGACATATTTGAAGAAATTTCACATTTTTAAAAATCCCTGTGTTTTATGTCCAGATTGTCTTTGAAATGACATATATCTTGTCATTTGTTCAAAATCTTTCACCATAATGTTTTCTTGTCCAAAGATATTGCCATCCACCTTGGCAAACACATGAAAGACCATGTTCACAATTTGAATGCTTGACTAAAAAAACTGAAGCCCATTGTAACCCATTAGGGACCTGTAAAGCAGTGGCATTGAAAAGAGACCTGCAAATCCTCCATAGACTTTGAGTGTGAACAGAAATGCTTTTTTTCTATGAAGTAGTCGGTTTCAGGTCTTCATGATCACAGGACTGTGACTTCTGACACCAAGACCTATTCATGGGGTGTAGCCCCTCCAATAACTTGTTGCTGGACAGTGACTAAGCAAAAACCAAGTTAGTCAAGACAGTAGGTTTTTATAGTTAACTTGTGTCTATCAGCAGGTAAGATGGAATCAGACCACAGATAGCCTCATAAATATGCCAGTGATTGAGTCTACTGGTAAACAATGCATGCAGCAAATGATAAGCAAGGGCTTTAAAAAATAATAAATCTTGGTTCTCCTTAATCTTTAAAGTGTTTGCAAGCTTTTCTTGGCTTTTTATACAAAACACATACATACACTTTCATTTAATGATGTTTTCAAAGTCCTTTAATGAGGATTTTAAAGAAGTCAGCGAATTTTGCAGCATCAATAGCTGCTGTTGCTATGTATCTGCCTTAGACCCATGCAAAGAGACTGACAGCCCAGAGTTGCTGGGAAATACTGATGGACACTGTAAGACCACACATCAGCTATTGAGTGTCAGAACTTTTCTTGCTGGTACTGATATAGTGACAGCCCGATGTAGCTAGGTATTCTTGTCAGTTGATTCACACTGCCTTGACACCTTGACCTGCAGCATCTGAAAATAAGCCTGTTACACAATGCAAACAAAACTGAGTATTTTTTTTTTTATTAAAAATGAAATATTCAAATCTTGTGCCACCTCTACTTGTTAAACTTTACTTCAGAGACTGATTATAATATTGGTTAATTTGTCGGTGTTTTGATTTCAAGCATAATGATTTGCCATTGACAGCAAAGACAAACAAAAAGTTTGAAATAAGGCCATAAATAAATCTTTGAACCTATATTGTTAAGAAATAAAAAGAACCATTGAGAAAGTGGTGCATTTTCAAGCTGATTGAAATCCAAAAATCAGAGCACAACGTTCTCCAAGGAGGTTGTATATCCAGTATGACTGTGGCGCTCAAGCCAGGTTAAAAGAGAGCCACCTTTGTGACACTGAAAGCTCTGGCTTTAGACTCAACTTTCCTCACAAACCTATTAATCTCGCTTTGTAGTACATCCCTCAGGTTGACGGTTTCCCTTGAAGTCTTTGCACTAATCCAAGATAAGTGGCTGCAGGCTACAGTTTCACAAAGTGAACGCATATCCCAGTGGTTTTGATGTTGTCACCTAAATCTCAGAGAGAAAGTCAGAAAGCAAACTCTCCAGAATGTCAAGCCTTTCATTTATGATTTGCTTTCCTCAGAGGAAGCATGACTCTCAGCCAGTTCATTTAATCATTGATCATTCGTCCAAATAATGAAACAATCTTATAAAAAAAAGATACAGTGTGTTGTCTTAAATTCAAGAAGTTTGGATGTTTTTCATAGAGGTGGGCAAGGAGTGCGTAGTGAAGCAGGGCGAGAGTTTGGAAATGCAGCTGAGACCAAGAGATCACTAACTGAATATGCTGAGGAGTAATTGTGGCTCCCTGCTCAAGGATGGTGTGTGCACAAAATGTTAATGTCCACAAACAGAAGAATAGGCACAGCTTATAGATTGCGTGTAAGTATGAGCGGGTTTTGTGCCTACAGAGCAGCAAGTGAAGGCACAGAAGTGTGTGCAGAATGACTCTATCCAGCACTCCCTGTCTGGTCTGCGGAGATCAGCATTGTGTCTCAGGGGAAATAAACAGCAGCAGCTCAGCAGCATGGGCCTAATTAAACACAGCGCCTCAGTACTGCAGCCAACAGTTTATTCCAGCTTGGACTAGTCTAGACCTGAGCAGTCCCGCCAAAGACTAGCCATTGCCATGATCAGCGGCTGCCACTGCAACTAAATGCCAAGAAGACAGAGGAAATGGAACCCACTGGTACTTAAAGTATTTCATCCCAGTTCTCTGCAGCAGCTATGATATGCAGCAGTCATCACAGTTAGAATGTTTGGGATACAAAACTATGATTTTTCAGTTTATATTGTTGGAAAACATTTTGTTAGGATTTTTACTTCCTTTTTTTTTTTTTTTTTTTTTTTTTTTTTTACTTAAATTTGCACTTTCCTGACTGTTTCTTTAAATCTTAAAAATGATGTCAAAGAATTAATACCTGAGAGGACAGGGCAAATAGTGGTAAAGAAAACTTGGCCTTAGACTGGAACTGCTTTAACCATGCTCAACAGAGAATTCTTTGAATTTTAATGTGAATGTTAGCATTATCATCAGCTGCTGTTGCTGTAGGTGTTACGGTATTTTTGAATGGAATCCCATGGACAGTGTAGATACAAATGAATGATAATAATAAAAATACTGTTTAAAAAGTATCCAAAACAGTGTAGCTGGGACCTTTGACTGTAATAGCACATTACCCTGATTAGCACATTACCAGTGTGCTGTTACTTTAAACTATTTCCAAGCTGTTATCATTTTATCTAGAGGGTAAAATGCCCTGAGTCCATTATTGTTATATTATACTGTATTAATGAATAACCTCAACAGAATGTAGTTCTGGAAATTGACGTACTTCATTATTCTAGGTTATTATAATCTACTATCTACTGTACCTCATTTAATGTCAAGTTTGGCAGTCATGCCGCAAGGGCAACTATTTTAAATTTTTCTTATTTAAGTCATCTTTAACCTTTCCATTCACAAGTCACAAACACAAAATGCTGAAAAAAATGAAACACTAAAAAAAGACAGAATTATACTGACATAGATTAACAATATTTGAATTCCTGTCAATGGTAAGAACACAAGACATAGACTGAAAAAAGTGTAGGTGTACGCATAAGCTTTTCATACCTTCACTTTTTTATATATACAACATTTTCAAAATCAGAACAGCAGCATCTTTTCTGTATACTTTTCTAAAAAAAATCTCCAAGGAACCATAGCTGAGTCTGTAGACAAACTAAAAAAAAAAAAAAAATTAACAATCATAAACAACAAACCTTGCTGTATTTGTTTTGCAAATGATTTTTATACTTTTTTTAATTTAAAGAGTGAAAACACAGTTTTAACTTCTCACAACAGTTGTTTTTAATATTTGTCCCAGGGCTGAAACAATTATTCGGATTCATTGTGATGAATCGATTATTGAAATAATCGTCATATATATATTTTGCGTTTAGGTTAAAAAAAAAAAGCCTTCTTTGTCTGTAAACATGTTCTATCTAGAACTCATCTAGCGGCAGAGTTTTAGCTGTAAAAAAATTCTGTATTCTGTAAAAAAATAAAAAAAATAAATTAATTAAACGTCCTATTAGGCACCTTTTTGTTGTCCAATTAATAATTGGTTAATCCAAAAATATTCCACAGATTATCCCTTCACTATAGGTGTTAAGTCAAGTAGAAAGAGCTCAACTTTTCACATGTTGTTGTTAGAAGTATTTTTTTAGGGGCAGATACATCTTTTGCTACAAATGATAAAGCATACACTAAAGGAATGCTATGTTATTGCATTTTAGGCATTGACATGTTTATTTTCTTATTAAAAAAGGAATTAAATTATTTGTTGATTTGCATCTTTTAATATATTTTTAATATTATATAAAAAGGTATAAGTGGTTAAGTGAAAAATCTGCAGAATGTGCCAATGTTTTTATCCGATTAATCATCAAAATAATTGAATGAATAATCTATTACTAAAATAATCATTAGTTGCAGCCCTGATTTGTCCTGACTTTTGGAATGTAAGAAATATTTCATTGGTTGGACGACAATGATCTGATGCTTTGATAATTTGTATAGCTTTCTTCTGAAGCCTGACTATTTCAATGTTAAATCAGTCTAAAAAAAAACCTTTGCAATAATCATTGCCAGTTACTTCTCTTTTTTTGGTCCATTCTATATTTTGAAATAAAACTGCTTAAAGCTTAAGGTGTTAATCATGTTCAGCAGCACTTTTACTCATTAAATAACATTACTGAATGCAATGCATTACTGAATGCAAGAAGCACTCAAATATATGCAGTTTGGATTTCGAATATGCATAGAAATAATGATAAGCTTGGCATAGTCACACCTTATAATTGCATTTGCAGTGTGTGTGGTTTTGTCACCCTGAAAGGTAGGAGATAATGTTTTCAATATTGAAGCAATTTGAAGGGCAGATAGTGAGACTGTGGAAAATCTGCTTTACTGTAAAATAAAAAATCCATTTTCTGCTATGGACCTTTTCAGAGAGTTTTATTAGATTGTGCTTTATTATGGGAGACTGTATTATTTGTGCTATTTAATGAGCACAGCAAGGGTGACAAATGAGAAGAAGGATTGTAGTGGACTGAAAGCACAATGTTTCCCTCTGAAGTCAACCAGAAATATTCAAGCAACATTATTCACACAAGTACAATATTTGAGTGAACATACAGTGCCTTGTGAAGTACTTAGTGTTCATATCTCTTGAATGTTTTGACAGATCATCACATTAGAGCATCAAACTTCAGTGTATTTATTGGGATTTTATGTGACAGACTCACACACACAAAGTAGAATATATAGTTTTAATTTTTCGTTACAAACAAAACAATCTAGGAAGTATGATGTGCATTTGCATTCAGGCCCCCTGAGTAAAAAAAACACATTTTGCTGAAGTTACAGCTGCACATATTTCTCTATGCACATTTAGAGACTGATTTCTTTGCCCATTCTTCCTTGCATAATACCTCAGTCTCAGGATGAGATCACCTGTAAACAGCACTTTTCAAATCTTGCCACATATGCTAAGTTGGATTTAGATCTGGACTTTGACTGAACCATTCTAACATAGGAATATACTTTTATCAGTTTCAATCCATTGTGGCTTTGGCTGCATCTTTATGCATGTTGTTTTGCTAGAAAATTAAACGTGGGCTCCAGTCTCATGTATTTTGTAGTCTTTAACAGGTTTTCTTCCAGAGTTGTCCTGTATTTAATTCCGTCCATCTTCCCATCACTTAGAGCTTCCCTGTTCTTGCTTAAGAAAAACATCCCCAACACATAATGTTGCCCCCACCAAGTTTTACAGTGTGCAGGGTTAGTTTTCTGCCCCTTATAGTTTTACATTTATGTTTTACATTCTATTGGTCTATTTCAGTCTCGTCTGACCACAGCACCTTTCTCCATATGTTTTCTATCTCCCCCACATGGCTGTGGCAAATTGCGAACATGACCTCTTATGGCTTTCTTTCAGCATAGCCCTCCTTTCACTACGCTTCTATAAAAGTTTGCAGTTTTACAATATTCTTTCGTCAATTAGATAACTGATTATTTAGTGATCCAGCTGAGATTGGGTTGGGATATGGTTTTATAACCTAACCCTGTATTAAACATTTTCACAGTTTTATCCCCGATCTGCCTGGTGTGTTCCTTGGTCTTTTTGATGATGTTTATTCACTAAAGTTCTCTGATAAACTTGTGAGACATTCAGAGAACAGCAGTAAGAGTACTAAAATTAAATTAGACACAGGTAGTGTGTAGTTCTTCTGTAGGAAGTTGATGGGAATTGATTTTATGTAGGGGCATTATAGTAAGGTAGGCTGACTACAAAACATCACACATTTCAGATCTTTCCTAATAACACATTTTGAAAGCTATGTACCCTTTTCCTTCCGCTTCACAAATGAAGTAGCAGGGAGAGATTAAAGTTTGTGGCTTAATCAGAGAGGAGATTGAAGTTTGTTGCTGTAATATAGGAAAATGTGAAAAACTTCAAGGACACGGAATACTTTTTTATGGCACTGTAAAGTTTCCTACTCATTTATATCATCCTAACATTGTAGAAAGTAGTTAAATATTCTCTTCTTTGAGAAGTAAAACACCCCAAACATCTCAGTCCCCTCAGTAATTCTCATACTGCAGCACACAGTTTGTGTTATATGTCACAAAGAGCAAGAGATGTTTCCCAGGCTACTCTCTGAGCGGTCGATGAGGAGAGAGGTGCTCTGCAGAAATGAAATATCAGAGTTGCCCCAGCACAATTTACAACAAGGGCCCGAAACAGACCTGCTCCCAAACTGTTTGTAAAGGTCTCACAGGAAATTATGAGAAGCTTTTCATGAATGTTTTTGTGAAGGTATGATTTAGAAGGTTGAGAGCAGGCCAAGTCAGTGGAGCACTAAGATCAAACTCAGGTTTCAGTTCTCTTTCTATTTCCTACACTGTGTTCTGTAGGCCACAATAGAGGATGACAGCAGATGCATTTGTGAAACAGAATCGCACACAAGATGCCGTTGGAATCATAGTGCAACTGACAACATAACCTAACGTGCACCTCAGTCATCTAATCTACTGAGCACTTTATTCTCCATCGCTAACCATGTATGTTTCGTTTGACCTTTTGACTCTCATGGTGTCACTTAAAATAAGCTGCTCTATCTCTAGTGCTATTCTTAAACCACTTAAACTGCCAGAGAGAAAGAGAGAGGAAGAGGGAGGAAGCTCATTCCCAGTGTGATGTTTATCTGGCATTTTCCACTGGCCTGTGACTCAGTGTGCTGTGATTGCTAGCAGAACACATCGGGCTGGCAGGGGGGCTCTCTCTGCCGGCTACAGGGCACCATTTACTGGATGCTGCATTCCTGCATCGTCGCTCACACAAGAGCCAGTAATGACAAAATGGTTCACCAGGATTAAGGGAGGGTGTTTGGATCCATTCATTGTGCTTATTTCCAGTATCTGTACTTGGTGTGCATTTGTTTTGAGAGGAGTTGTGTGTATCTGTGCCTTTTATTTTTCCTGGTGAATGACCTATGAATATATGGATGTTGTGTGACCAACTCCTGAGCCAAAAAAGATATCTGTTCCAGTAATTCATTTACATCATCAAATTAACTGATTCTTCTTTGTTTAAAAAAAAAACAACTTTGTGATTAATACAAAAAGACTGAGCAATAAATTAGCCACATGTTGCAATGCACAACATTTTCCTGGTGTGCAGAAATGTCTATGCTCCTGTTGTTGGGACCTAAATGATGATAATAGTTTCAAGATTGTATCTATCATTCTCATTTTTCACTGCTTGTCTGTTTAATGTTGTTCAGAGAAAATCTGCCCCACCCTTCTGGAGATAAATCTTAATCAAACTAAATGTACAATAATCTATTTGGCTTTTCAGTTCATGGCTTGTCTCTAAGTGCATATAGTGCTTTGTAAAAAAAAAACAAAAAAACATTTTGTTGTGTTGCATCCATAAACTTCAATGTATTTTGTAGGGATTTTACATGCCACACCAGCACAAAAAAGTGAGTAGTTAAAAGAGAGAGCTGCATTCTAAAATATGAATATCCTTAGTTCTAAAACATTCTGTTGTAGTTCTGGTTGTATGTTTAGGGTCATTGATTTGCTGGAAATAAACAGCCACCCCATTCTCAAGTCTTCTGCAGCCTCTTAAAGGTTTTCCTCCAGTATTCTAGTATTGTCCTATATTTCAGATTTTGTCCAGTATTGTCCTATATTTCAAAATTGAGATGTTGTGTTTTGATGATGTGCATTGTTTGGTCATCCCATATACATACTGTTTTGCATATAGGCCAGATTTATGGATTACATGACTAATAGCTACTCCAGAGTTATCACAGGGTTCTTGGCTGCTTCTCCTAATAAGTCTCTCATTACCTGGCCTGTCAGTGTAGGTGAATGGCCATGCCTTCTTTGGTTTATAGTTTTTTTTCATACTCTTTCCATTTTTAGATTATGGGCTGAACAGTGTTCAGCAAGATATTACACTCATCAGGTGAACTCTGGTATTTACTCATTTGCTGACTGGCACAGCAATGTATTTAGGACTACTAGAATAAATAAGGCTGAAAACAAATGCACAGATTTTTGTTTGCAAAAAAAAGAATAAAGCATCATATCTTTGTTTTTCTACTTTACAAATATGCACTGCATTGTGTTGGTCTATTGTGTAAAATTCCATTTGAGTTTGTTTTTGCAATGTAAACAAATGTAGAAAAGTTTATGTGGTAGAGTATATAACTTTCTGAAAGCTGATGATGATGCAGCCATTCTGTTTGTGCTTATTAATGAATATATTGCTTTAAATGAACCATTAGTTATGATTCTTATTCAGCTAATTGGATGTGCAATTATTTATGGGTTAATCTAAAAAATGCAAACTAAAGATCTGCAGTGTACAAGGATATACAGCTTGGAGCAACCTTGAAAAACACTCTTATGTGAAGCAGCAATGTGCCAGTGTAATATCCAGGTGTCCTGAAACAGCAGGCAGCAATGACACTACTCCATATTCATATTTCATATTCATTCATGTTTCACTGTGGAGGAGAGATTAGCATATATATCATGTCAGAGCCACCTGCCAGTTTATTTGAAGTTTTATCTCGCATTGGTTACCTTAACGACTCTTTCACCAAACTCTCCCAAAAAAGTGAAATTTAATGAAACCAGCTGCTGCACTCTTATGTATTCAGTACATGCTGTGTGGGATTCCAGAACACCTTGATGACCATATTAAGACTTTTCTGAGCTAGGCACCACAGAACAGGCAAAATAAACACTTCAGGGAAGCATATTTCCTCACCCTTGATTCAAAACAGCTTTTAAGCACTTACGGTCATCGGCTTTCAAAAACCGCAAGACCTCACATAATCAAAGCCACATGTGGACCGAGGGCAGAGTCTGGTCACCAGAATCAGCTGTGTTAACAACCTGAAGCAGCGGCCTTGACACCTTTTCAACCAGCTTGATCTAATTTTGTTTGTCTACTTTCAGAAGAATGTACGCAGACAATTTTTCACAGTAATAAGCACAGGAACGCCTCACCTCCCCACCCTGTTCATTCTTTCCTCTGACTTACTTTCTGCAGTGAACAGAGTAGACAAAAACATGCAAGGGGAAGACTGCACAGTCTGTTTCTGTGCCTGTTGGAAGCAATGTACATAATTGAAAGCCACAGATTACAAGATATATAACCTTTTTTTAAAATCAAATCTGAAAACTGATGGAAGGATGAAAAGGGAATCATTGATGGTGCACAGTTTCAAAATTCAAAATAAGAAGAACACAATTCTGATTACATTACACTTAAGTGGCAATATGATTGTTTTAGTTTCTAGACTTTTTGGTGCTTTGGCTTGATGTCAGTCGCAGCTCTGTCAGTAATGCCCTAGTTTTTGAAAAAGATGTTTTTCACTGTTGAAAGGATAAAAATGTAATTTCCTTTCTTTCTCTAGAGTCATTTATCATAGTCTTGTGTTTTGTTGTTCTTTTTCTCTTTTTAGCTTTCTGTCAAGTGTTTCATCTGATGTATTATTTTATGGTTGTGTGTTAGGTTTTCATGAACTTTATCATGGTATTATTTTATTGCTGTAGTTTTAGGTTTTTGATTCTTGCATTTTATTTAATTCCATTTGTTCTCTGCCCTGAGGAAATCAGACTTAACTAACCATAACACTCCTATTACAGAGTTGTATATCAGCATTTTGTTTCAATGGCATTAGAAGATGTTATGCCTTGGGAAAATAACATTCCCACATCACCTTCCTACCCAGTTTACACTATGGCATACACAATTCAATCACCACATAAACCCACCAGCCATGGGGAGTTTTTGGATGTGTCAGAAAAATTTGCCCCATAACCACTGAACCTCTCACAGGCCATGCATGCCGCATATGTCCAACACTGCTGTGGAAGTAGCACAGCCGTGGTTTAAATATTGCAGAAATGACCCAGTAATAACATTACTTAATGTACTAATGCCAAGAATGCTTTGCAGACGTTTTACTCACTTTAGGATGGTAGGGGTCGGAATGGTATAACTGATAGAAAGAAACTGAAAGAGATAAGGTGAAGAAGATGAATGTCTTCTCACCCAACCAAAAACACTCTTTGATTTTTAAAATTTTTTTTGCACCAGAATTAGTTAACACACATAATTTTGGATTGAATGACTATCGTTGTGACTATAAAGTTTAGCAGGTAAAAAATTATTTCTGCTAGAGCATTTTTTTTACTGTCTTACTCTCTGTCAGTAGAAAACACCCCTTATGTCTACATAACAAATCAATAAGTGCATTCTTTAAAAACTCCAGCTGTATGTTTTATTATGGAAATTTGGTTCAGCTGGGAATATGTTTTGTTCTCTGTGTGTGATCTACTTTAAGGAGAGATATTTGACTGCATCTGTTGTCTGGGTGTGTAACAATATTTGAACTTTATTTCATCAACCACATTGGAAGCATTAACTTTAAGCGGCATTTTATGTCCAAACAACACATTGTGAGAAAACTAGCCATAGACGGACTGATAAGAGTTTGTGTCTCGATACAGAATTATGCTCTTGCAGCTACATTACTGTGGTGAAGTTTTTACCCTACTGAAGGAAACACAGACTGATTATGTGGAGAAAAGTGAGCACTTTAATTAAAGTTAGTTTTTAATCTTCAGGTCCCAACAGGAAAGAAAATTAAACATAATCAGTCTCAGTTTTCACGCATACAGGATCGATTCTGCTGAGGTATCTCCTACAAAGATTTTCTAGCGAAAGTAAGACGTAATGGTAAAACTCAGGGAGGAGGAGAGTAAGCAGACATAGGCCTTGCACTGCTATCGCTTTCAGTTTTTGATGTTCTCAGAGCATTGATTAGTGAAGAACCGATGCCTTTTTGTCCTTGATCTGTTATTTGGAGACCCAACTGACCCTGTGGCAAGTTAGGTGTCCATTGTATGATGCCGTGGCGACATACCCAGGTAACAAATGAACCAGCATCATCATAATGGAAAAAAATTGATGAGATTCCAAAATCTTCATTCTAAGTAAAAAAAATTTCTGCCAGCTAAGAGCCTTTTTGAATAAAGTTTAGTATTTATAAAAGGTTTATCCTCTTTGTTGTCTTACTTGCGTTTCAGCACAACTACATGACAAAATGAATAAATGAAAATAACTACTTTGATTGTCTTAAATGTATTTTCTCTCTCTGAATGAATCATATTCATTTTACATCAGAACATAACCAACAAAAATGTAACCTAAATATTTTCAGCACTTTTAAAGTTTGATGTATTGTGAGCTAGATTTCCAGTGTTAAATAATAAGGTAAATGAGCTAGAGCTATTAACCTTCTTGACAACAGATAATAACTGTTATTATAGGAGAGAAATCCAGAATTAGTCATTTCATCATGTGCATCAAAGTGTGCATAAAGCATTGAATTTCACTTTTATTTTAACTATAACATGTTAACTCCCGTTCTGTAGCTGTTTCTTTTAAGGGGGGGTCTGTCTTTTTTAATTTGCTTCAAAAACTCTTCAAGCTAAATTTTAATGTATGAAAAAATCTTCTGTCAGTGCAGTGGATAACAGTTTGTTATATCAAACATACCTAATAATAAATACAATCTAACACAGGTTTGTGGGAAATGATATTTAAGAAAAGAAGTATGCAAATAAACAAGGAGATAAACAATCAACATGTATTCAGTGATGTAAATATCATTCCACAGGAAGTTTTAAATGCTGACAGCAAACAACATTCTACCAGGTGTTTGGAAGGGTGTGGACACTCAGGTAACTGGAAATTAAGTCTGAGGACCATCTAGTGGACAGCTGAAGAATGGCAAATTGGAGGTGACAAGGTCAGCGAAACAAAGGAGGGAAAGAAAATTCAACAAGAATCTATAATGGTAATATATTGTCTCATAGGGAGTGACATTGTAAGACACTCGTCTGCAGAATTTTCCATAATTGGGCAAATTTTTATTACATATCTAGTTTCTCAGACAGCTGACTTTGTTTCACCTTTTCATTCTAATTCTCAGGTTTTATCTTATTTGATTTTATTTGCTTTTACTGTGATTTAAGATTTTTTTAAATTGTGTTTTGTCAATCCAACCTTTCCAAAGCAGTTAAAGTCAAGTTCTCGCAGACTTTTTTTTAATTTAATTTTGTTTTTTTATCTTAAACCTGTTCACCATAGACGGTTTAAGACAACAGCCAAGCCAACAGGTAGAGGTCAAAGCGATTAGATTAGATACAGGTTATATAATTCCCACCATCCTGACACTTTGACCCATTTGGTGCAAAACTAGAATAAAAAATATTATTGAGAAGCAAAGGTAAAAATAATATAATTATAAAATATAATGACATGGTAACATTTTACTTTATTGATCTGTATTGCTAATAAAGTGAATACTTACAGTGTATTTTAAAAGACTTTGTATTCCTTCAACTATTTCCCATTTTTGTCACATAACCACTACAAAATTAAATTCATTTACCTGGATTTTTATTTTTGATAGACTGACACAAAGCACTGCAGGAAGCACTGAAAGGAAATAGAGAATTCAACCTGGAGAGACTCACATAGAGAGAAACAGACAATTAGAGAGATTTATTGACTTAATGTTCTTTGGCGCTCGGATCCTGGCAGAAGACAAGTACACTGAGAATCACCATGAGCTTGAATGAACAACATAGGGTGAGGATTTAGGGCCGTTTTCCCCCTGGGGCCCGGACCTAGTAGTGGAGCAGAGGTCGGAGAAAGGGAACCTGAAGGAGCCTAGGAGGATATGGGCAGAGATGAGGTGGAGGTGGGACGAAGCTTGGCTGCTGAGCAGGTGGAACCATGGATTGCGAGTCTTATATCCAGAATCTTGGACACTAACTGGCAGCAGCGGAGGAGTGGACCCAGTGATGGATAATGCAGGTAAGCTGTGGAGAGTCTGCCAGTTTGAATTTACGGCAAGCCTTTGTTTGTCAAATTAAATAAAAACTTTAGTGTGGCATCCCTCTGTATTTACCTCTGATAGAGATTGAATTTCTTGCCCATTCTTTGCAAAATAGTTCATGCTCAGCTTGGATATTTTTGGAGTATCTATGAACATTAATTTGCAATTCTTGGTACAGACTCACAATTTTAGTTACAACTGAACTGTGACTGGGCCATTGTAACACCTTAATATGCTTTGCTCCGAACCTTTTCATTGGTGCTCCATATATCTTTCCATTAGTTCTGACAAGCTTTTCCCGGCCCTGCTGAAGAAAAGCATCCCACAGTATAACTGCTCTACTACCATGTTTTATAATCCTATGCAACTCTATCTCTAACCTGTCATGTTCCTTGGTCGTTATGATGCGGTTTGTTCACCAACGATCTCTAACAAACCTCTGACACCTTCATAGAGCTGCCATATTTATATTGTATTATCTAGCAACTATGTAAGTGTTTCAAATCTGAATTACAAAAACCTCATTACAAATGTCACCTTGAAAGGAAACAAATATATCTCCACTGCAATTGTTTTATGTTTTGGGGTTTTAAATGAATTTTTAAAGTGATTAATTCATTTTTTTGTTTATCATCTGTTGAGATACCTGCTAGCTAGTTCAGACAAACTTCGGTTGTTATTGTGCTCTCACTTGATTACATTTTTGCTAAAAAATAAAACAAACTATTATTGCAGCAGAGACGACTGTTTCTGTTAGGCTGATGAAGGCTACAGGTTTTAGAGCTACAGTGCTCGTTTGCTGTGATACCTTTTACAGCGCTGTTAGCTTTTCATTTAAAAATATATTACTGCAAAGACTTCAAGTGAGACACTTTAGTGTTAATTTGTAAGAGAAATATTGGTGCCTTGGAAAAGAATAACAGCGTTTGCATCCTTCTCGGCATTCATATTACTTAAACCTGCTTGTCTCCATTTGTTTGTGATTGACTTCTCAACCTCAGGATGTCACTGCAAAAGCAGAAGACAGTTTTCTGCTCAGTGGTGTGTCAGTTTGAGATAAATGCATTTACCAGGTAGTTCTTGAGCTGGAATTTATCTCTTGATTAGCTCTTTCACTATGTTAGTTCACTACTCTGTAAAACTAGGTTTGTTCCTATAAACATTGCATTGGCTGCTAATTTCTGCTTTAATAGAAATGCCCACTGCTGCCTGCTCATCTTAGCTGCTACAAAACCCAGACTCTTACTCCAGCATCCTTCACAGCAATCATGCAGCTTTTATTTGTTAGAGGTGCTTTCTAAAAACATGCTGCCTGTCATTTCTATGACAGATAGCTCATATCCCCTCTGCAGGGACACTCCATAGCACCCACCCATCTATCCATCTTCTGCACCAGCTCTATCTGGTAAAAGTCCCAAAAGAACTTCATTTACCCTGTTATGCATTTGCTAAAAGACAGTGTGGTGAGTATCCTCAGGAAAAAAAATGTCTCTTACAAAGCCCAAAAAAGATCCTGATGAAAATATGAACATGTTTCATTTTTACTAAGCAACAACCAATGGGCTTTTGAGATGAGGACGATGCTGGAAGCATGGTAAACCTGCTGGAAGCAGGTAATAATAGAGTGTGTATAATGTTGTGCTATTTTTGAATGCAGTGCAAAGCCTTTGAGGGTTTTTAGTTTCTCACAATACTTTCACATATTTCACTGTAATGTGTTAAGATTTTTCTTAGATAGACTAGCCCATAGCAGTGCATGGTTGTGAAGTGGAAAGAAGATTTTACATGTTTCAACATTTTTAAAAGTAAAAAAAAGTGGAGTACATTTGTCTGCAGCTCCCCTGAGTTAATACTTTGTAGAATCAATTTTTGCTGCATTTTCAGCTACGGGTCTTTTGGGGTATGTCTGTCCGAGCTTTGCACATAAAATATTTCCAGATTCTTTTTTGAAAAATAGTCCACGCTAAGTCAGATCAACTCTTGCCACAGACTCTCAATCTTATTTCACTCTGAACTTAGACAGGCCCATTCTAATATAAATATGCTTCAACATTAACTATTCTACAACAGGGTTGGTCATTGTCGTGAAAGTTGATCCTTTGTACAACTCTCAAATCCTTCCCAACCTGTAATAGGTTGTAATAGGTAATCTCCTCCTCCCCCACCTTTTTTTTTAACTTGATCCATCTTCCCATTAACTTAAACCAGCTTCCCTTCTCTTCCCTTCCCTTTTTTTTTTTTAACCATATAGCATTTTCCATGTAGACCAAAAAGTCCAGTTTTGGTCCCAGCTGACCAGAATACCTTGCACTACATTTGCTGTGTCCACTTGTGGCAAACTGCAAGTAGGACAACTTATGGCCTTCTTTTAACAAATGTGTTCTCATTGCATGGTCTATAATTTTAGATGGACAGCCAACTTGGCTTGGTTGGTTTGCACTTGTGCCTTACTTTCTCCATTTTTAGATAATGAACGATGTCTGGTGTGTTTCTTGGTCTTCGTGATGCTATTTGTTCACTAATGTACTCTACCAAACCTCTGAGACTTTTACAGGATAATTGTATTTATACTTGGCTTAAACATACACACTGGTGAACAACATGTATTATTAGGAGACTTTTGAAGAGAATTGACTTAAATGGATTTTACGTATTTAGTGGTATTAAAGGGGATACAAATAAAAGTTTGCATAAAACCCCACATTAATATGAGATGTGCACTAGTTTCAGTTATCCAGGTGATATATATTTTCTTATAAAACATTATGAGATGAGCATCAGTATATACAGAGCCTGTTAATGCTGATGAATGTGGTGTCGTGAGCGAAAAGAAGAAAAAACAGTTTTGATGGAGTGATTTGTTTTATTTCTTCTTTTCATCTCTTGGAGAGATCAGCTGACAGATGTATATATATATATATATATAAACATAAGCATATATAAACTATGATGTTTTTAGATTCTACAGGTTCCTAATTGGATAAATAAAAAGCAAAATATTGAAATTAACAGCTAACACTGAGTGGAAACAGCTTGTGAATTATGCAGTGGTCCCCAACCCTGCTCCTTAGAGCCCACTGTACTGCCTTATCTTGGGAAGTTTGAGCATAAATTAGTTGAATACGGGAAGTGGATCACTGATCAATATTTTTAAACTATATTTGCTTGAAAATATTTGCTTGATGATCCTGATGATTTAGATTATTTTCATGTGTATTTGCTTGTTGATTTTGATGATTTTGCTCAATGATTTTGATGTTTTTGATGATTTTACTGTATACTTGATTGATTTTTTTTTTATGATGTGAAGCACTTTGAACTGCTTTGTTACTGAAATGTGCTATACAAATAAACTTAACTTAAATGTTTCCCTTCTTAAGCACAACAGATTCAAATGATAGCATTACCTCCTTACCATACCTCCAATTGCTGCAGAAGGGTGATGATCACTCATTCATTTAAGCCAGTTGTACACCAGCAGGAAAACACCTAAAACATGCAGAACAGTGGGCCTTGAGGACCAGGGTTGGGGACCTCTGTTTTAGGGCATCTCAGCTCTTTCCTTAGTGACAAATTTTAAGTATATGTTAGAGTTTCCCATTTTTCATCATTGTTGTCCAGTTTTCTTTTTATTAGGGCCCTAATTATTTGAGAATATTTCTGCAGATCTGTTTCTCCCTGATAATAGCTGCTCACCACCATGACTTGACCTTGCCATGATAGATTTAAAGAGATAAACTAATTTAACTTTCTTCATAGACTAAGAAGTGGGTGAAGGCAATGGCTAAAGAAGAAGCCTTGCAGGACTAACTTAATTGCAAATAAGGAAAAAGACAGAAGGATAAAAGGATAATTTTTTTTTTCTTTTTTACACTTTTTGAATTTTGAATAAATCATAATTTCCTTTTATTCTGGAGAAATGTTTTAAAATGTCAATGTTTTTTATCTTTTACTGAATAAAACTAAAGTGATATTACCTTGTGCTACATGCTCAGTAATGTGTGCATTTGAGACATAATAGAGCACAACATTTGGTCTGACATTTTTCAGGAAACAGATGGATTCCCAAAGGCAAGCACAAATTTACTTCTGCTTTAAATTTAAAGCTACTTTTTAAAATCCATTTTAGTATTTTCTACATCATTAAATGCAACATATGTTCAGTCCCAGTGCATAGGAGCTGATGGATTTCAACAGAGTTACACATCTTCTTGTACAGGATGGAGGAGGAGGTATTAGGCTAATGAGGATAATTATGATCCTAATAGCCCCACCATTGTGCTTTGTTATTAAAGGTTCAGAGTTCTAATGATTCTGACCTATGTCTTTCCTTCCTTCTTACTCCCTGGCTCTACATCATCTCCTCCTGTGGCTGCTCTCCTTGGTTCTCGGTTGTGCAGATTGTGCACACACATGCACATTGGACTGACGAGTTTGGATATGCATATGTGTAGGTGGGTGGTTGTTTCCCCGGTGACCCGTTTTACAAACAGGCTATAAAACTGAGTCACTACAACCACATGCAAGAAACAAAATTGAGTTCAAACGTGCAAATCATGAATGAAAAACATTATTTTAATTTAGTCATAATTGTTATAATAAGGAAAGAGTTTTCTTCAATATAAAGACAGTTCAGAAAGTTGGATGTGATGCTATAATCACTAGTAAAAATATGTAAATTAACACTGTGTCTTGAGGAAACATTATTACTTTCAGCTGGCATTATGGCCGATTTAAAGCTCTATAAAGTGAGAATTTGATTACACTCAGTTACGTAATGTTTCTCCTGTGAGTTGAATGAATGGCTTGTAATGCTAACAACTGTAAAGGTAAAAGACCTGAAATCAATCCCCACATTTCATGTTCTTATAATTGGGTTACTTTCAGCAAAAAATACATCACAGGCATTTACATTCAGTAATTAAATCTCTGTTTAGTCAGGTCTGTTGTGGGTGGAGCTGTTGGTGAAGTCTGCCATTTCCATGATAGATTTGGATTATCTTCTAATGCATCAGAGGGAAAAAAAATATGTGTGCCAACCATCCATTTGAAATTAACCTCACCTATGTCAGCCTTGCTTTGTTTTATACAGGTCACTATTTTATTTTTGGAACTTTCAATAAAGCTGTGGTGCATTTTCTGCTATTTCTTTAACACTTCGAGCTCAGAAAACGTAAGCTGCAGTTTGTCAGGGAAGCTAAATGACAGAATTTTTTAACATTTGCATTAAAAAGGTGCTGGTTGCAATAAAAAGCTGCAGTCAGCCAGGGCAGAACTGAGCAGGACATCAAAGATGTGGGCTGGTTAATGTGCTGTTTTAAATTGTGTACCAAATTCCACCCACTTGTGCTCATTTATGCAGGAATATTGATTTCACTCTATGTTGGCTCTGGAGCAAAATTCCAGTAAAGTTTCTAAAATGCAATCAAGCCATCAGTTTGATTTAATTCAGGAGTTTGTAATTACTTCTTTCACCATATTATTGTTGAGGTTAATTTTCTGTGTGTCATTACACCCCAAAATTCTATTTGAATATATCAAAACTATTAGAACAGAAGACCTATAAGTCTTTTAGAGTTTTGCATTAAAGGCATGCACCTTGATTTGACATTACACAGTTATGAGTGATCTCATTTTCACAAAGAGTCCACTCCTTGTGAAAATTAGCCAGTTTGCAGTTTCAAAGTTTTCTCCAATCTTTATCAATAAACAGCTCTCCCTTATACTGAATGCAAAGCTTTCTTTGACTTTATATACCTCTTGTTCCCTTCATCTCTCAAAGAGGTTGGCTGAACTCTTTTTTTAAAGATACACAATATGAAAAATTGATTCATAAACTACTTTTTTTGGGGTCACAAAATTAAACATATTGGACTGTGACTTTTACCATTTAAAGCAAAAAAAAAAAAAAAAAAAAAAAAAAGTTAAAGCCAAACATTATTAGTTTCTGAAACGCACTAATCCAAGTCTTGTCTCTAGGCACATTACAAAAAAACCATTTCAATTCAATCACATGTACATTTCAATTGATCTTAGTTAAGACATCCTCATGTATGCACTGCTAAATGTTCTAATGGTGAAGAAACAACTTACCGTTCCAGGAAAACTGTTTATCCGCCGTCATTGGTGGCCATGCTAACTAGCCTTAGCATTCATGGCAGGCTATGTTGTTGTGAACCAGCTGCAATGTAGCAGAGAGCAAGGTGAAGGCTGTGAGCGGCACATACCCGAGGGTGATTGACAGCACTAAGACCCTCCTCCTGGCTCTGATTGGTTGTTTCTGACTGAGTGGTGTATTTCTGCAGTTCATACTGGGAGCACTGGGAGAAGGCAGAGGAGCTTGATTTTTTTTAATAGATTATCTGTCATATACTGTCATGACATAATGATAAGTTTAACAAATATGTACACCATAAAAGTTAAATACTGGAGCTTTAAGATCTGTAAATTATTCAAAATAGCTTAACAATTTTCTGTCTAAGGAAACCCAGCAGATTTCATCGAGTCATTGACTTGCAGCATTCACTCCTCTTGGACAAGCATGTTGTGACAGCAGAAAATTGCTTGTCATTGACTTTACAGCAATCCCTCATACCAAGCATGCATGTAGCAACCGTGGAGAGGAAAAACTCCCCTTTAATAGGAAAAGCCCTCAGGAGAACCTGGGTCAGTACAAGCGGCCATCTGCCATGACCGACTGGGGGTTTGAGAGGACAGAGCAGATACACAAAAAGAAACAGATGAACTGATGTAGGATTATTTTCGATGTTCATGAAATTAAAAGGTTAATAGCAGGAGAGGGAGAACATTTAGTTGATGGCAGCATAATCTCAGCCGATGCCCTCCTCCAGGAAGGGACCACAGCCAAAACAGAATGCCAGATCAGGTGTAGCTTCTATGGAGAGAGAAAAAAAACTGAGAGAAAACAAAAACTTATTCCATAGACTTATATCCACTGGATACTGGGAGATACTAGGATTAATTCCCACAGATCGTTATCTAGAAAGTGCCATACCCTTGTCTTGTGTCTGTAATACAGATATTGATTTCAGAAAATCTCTGAATTTGATGAAGAGTGTCACACAGACTCTAGATTAGCACAAAAGGTACTTTATACTGGATTCATTTTCACTACAGCATACTTTTTTCTCTCTGGGTCATGAATCAAGCAACTGCATGGATGAAATGTGACTTAATAACAGACTCACATTTGACAGGTGGGAAGAAAAAAAAACACTCCGGTGGGAAGCAGTTGTAGCAGAAATGTTTGTTGGTATTGTAAACAGTCGAATGTCAACAAATACTTTGGCTCTAAGCACTTGATAAGCTGACAGATATATCAAGGCTCTGTAGCTAAAAATCTGTTTTGGACTCTCTTTTCCCTTAATGCAGGTTCAGGAGACATTTCTTAATGTACAACAGTCCACCAGAGATCACCTCAAGTTATATTTTATTTGTACTCCTAAATTTCATGTTTAATTCATTGTGTAACAAGACAAAAAAAAAGAAGCAACATCATGTTGATGAGAAAAATGCAAAGGGAGAAAATTAAGGTCTCACCAAATGTTGGCCTTCATAAAGTGCAAAAAGCTTCATGTGTCAGAACACTTATGATTTATGAAGCCTTCAGTGTATTGGTCCAGTATAGTTCATGACAGCTGGCAAAGCCATTAATCATGTGATATGTATCTTGCTCTTCCCACGAGGCTGATCCACCGTCATTGATCATATTCATGTCAGCACCAACAGGCCCGAGACAAAGACTTAAACTTTATATAAAAATGATGGGGATGCTTTTTGATCCAGCTTTGTGGGTTGGACTTCTGTGACTTGTCACCAGGCTGTGAGTTCAGAGGCATGCAGAAATAGAATAGCCTTCGTAGTGATTTTATTGCACCAAAGTGGTCACTCTCAGTGAGCGGAAATAATCCCTTTTGGATTAACCTGGATGCTCGCTGATGTAGTAAATACAGAAAGGGTTTGTGATTTCATCTTAATTAAAGATGGAGGTCAAATTTTGTGCAGATCAGATTGAAGTGATTCTTTGGAACACATGAAATCTGTCGTGACCTTAAAGTAACTTAGGTGGGATGAGTCATTGGAGAAACCTACAATAATTATTTAAAAAGCTGTTTCTGTGCCCTTAATAGGTTTGCAAAGGGTCTTCATATTATATATTGTATGCTATATGTATTTAGGACTTTTAAAGATGCATTTGAATCACACTTTTTTCAGGGGGAATGCTTGAACTTCCAAAACAACCAATGACTTTTAAAAACTTAATTTGTTTATATAAGTATGAACTTATTGTAAATTTCTTTTATACACAGAGTCCAAATCACACATACAGGCTCAAATATAAACATACATTTCTAATAATGTCCATAAGAAAATTGCAGAGAAACCATACACTTTTTGTACCGATCACGGCCTGGGCTAACACAGTCTATAAATTTATAATAGGGTTGAGCTCTACCTAGTTCAGAAGCTTATTTATTTGGCTACTTTCTCCTTTCTCAATCCAATTTTTGGGCATGTTTGGTATCATTGTCCTATAGGAACAAGTTTCAAACATCTCATCCTAAGTTTATCCCTCTGAGGAAAGAAAATTGGTTAGAATGATTAGGAAAAACTGAGGAACCACCAAATCGCAAGCTTCTCTCAAATTAAAAACATCCAGAACATCAGTGTCACTGTTCATGGTGAGGGCAGTTTAGAGTCAGCAGAGAGTGAGAGGGTCATGGCCAAAAAGCCCCTGCTTTCAGGTCAATGGATATTTGCAACGGCTCACGTGTATTTTTAAGTTTTGTGGTATGATAAGAAAAAGTGGTAGCTGTGTGGCATCAATAATCAAGTAGGTTTAGTGGAGCCAAGGTGAGACCTTTTAAATCTAAGAATCCTATGTCAGCTGTCAAGCATGGGGGTGGTAGCATCATGCAGTTTCGTTGGCAGTGGTTCTGGTACATTTCACAAAGTGACAAGAATAACAAACATTCATCAAACCTGGTTTTGGAATCCATAACACAATTAACACTGAGCTTTAGGAATGGCCCAACCTATATTCTATGTGGTTTCTCTGCAACTTGCTTAAGGAAATTTCCAAATATTAGTGGGGGTTCATGTTTATATTTGAGCATGTATGTATGGTTTGAAGTTTATATAAGAAAATCCTATGCACCAAGTTCGAGCTTTTAAAATGTATTGAATTTGTTTCTTGTATAGTCATTCCCTCCCAAAAAATGAAGGGTTCAAATGGATCTATAAAAAGGTATAAAATATTATGTCCATGCCCCTAAGTTGATGTAAGCTTTCTTTTTCCAACTTTAATATTTCAGCTGTGTTTTAGTGTTTATTAGGGTTCCAAGCTCGCAGAAGCGAATGGCGGGCCATGCAAAGCAAACCCTATTGTAATTGTATGTCTTTTTCATTCTTGCAGATTATTATTCTTCTACACTGAAATGCATTGGGCAGAAGAACCATAAAATGCTGGAAAAGAATCTGATAAGACAATCTGATAGAAAAATGTGACTGCTACTCACACTAAAAAATTCCTACCCCTTAAAGCTGCAGTATGTAACTTTTACAAAAAAAAAAAAAAAAAAAAAAAAAAAAATTGTTTTGCATATTTGTTAAAACTGTCACCATGTATTAACAGTATGGTATGAGACAGATAATCTAAGACAAGATCAAGCTCCTTCACCTCCTCCCTGAGCTATATTGCCAAAGAAATGCACCGTTCCTGAACTAAAAACAACCAATCAGAGCCAGGAGGAAGGTCTTAGCACTGTCAATCACCCCCTTGTATGCACTACAAAATGCGCTAATGGTGAAGAAACAACTTACTGTTCCAGGAAAACTTTTTATCCACCGTCATCAGTGACCATGCTAACTAGCCTTAGCATTCGTGATGGGGTATGTTGTGATGGAACAGCTCAAGCATAGCAGAGAGCAAGAGGGAGTGTGTGAGCGGTGTGTAAATGAAGGTGATTCACAGCGCTAAGACCCTCCTCCTGGCTCTGATTGGTTGTTTCTGACTGAGTGGTCTATTTCTGCAGTAGGTTCTGGGAGCACTGGGAGAAGGAAGAGGAGTTTGATTTTTTTTAAACAGATTATCTGTCTTTTATTATACTGTCACAATATAATGATCATTTTAACAAATATGTAAAAAGCATATTTTTCATAAGTTACAAACTGCAGCTTTAATACCTAGGGGCTGTTATTGTGAAAGACAATGCATTTTGGCTAATAACTCCTAAACCATAGGCCCTTCCCCTAAAATCTTTAATACTCTGATGAATAAGGGATTTTCAAGACTCAGTTATTTCTTATTTGAATGGTTCTTTACATTTAGCATTTATTTTCATCTCCCCATTCTAGTTTATTCCTTCTGTTAGTCAAGTTTTTACTTAGTGTTGAGTATTAGAGTTGTTTGTTAGGTTTAGTGTTCTGTTTTTGGTTATATCTCTGTTTTGTCTTTTCAGACAGCTTTTGTCATTTACTCCCCTTCCCCAGCTGCTAGTCATTTCCTCATCAAATCTCACTGGCTCCCTTCCCCAGCTGCAGTCAGTTACCTGTAATCAGTTCTTTTGTCTTCTCCACTCCCTCCTCCATACATATACCTCCTCGGACTCATTACTGAATTCTCCCGCTACATCCCTGTTTAACCAAACTGTCCCTGCACCTGAATTCTTGTGTTTTTGTTCAGTTCTGGCTCCCTGCATTTCCTGTGGTTTTTGTAAAAAAAATTTCTTCTATTTTGTCATTGGAATTACCAAATATACTTGCTACCTCTGCCTGTCTGCACTTGGGTCCACTCAACCACATCTACAAACATGACATTTTCTGGAAAAAAAGTGTTGAATATTTGAATATGATAAAAGCTTTATGTTATTCTCAGGAGTGGAAGTAACGAATTACAAATACTCACATTATAGTAATTAAGTAGATTTTTTTGAGTAATAGTACTTTTATGAGTATTTCTTTCTTGTGCGTAATTTTACTCATACTTAAGTACAAATTAGACCACGTAATCTACTTCGCTACGTTTAAAATCAGAAATCGGTACTGAGTACGCCCGCAGTTTAAAATAATATTCGCAAGAAGCGGGACTGTATTATTGCCTTTGTTCATGCTTGACTAATAAACAAGCCTCCGGTCACTAGGTGGCAGCAGTGTTCAAGTTAATCAACAAGCTGCTTGTTCAAGCCTACACAGAAGAGGAGGATACAAGTAATGTATATGAATACAAGCGCGGCTGTTTTGAAACACATCTACCTCCACAGAGGACAAATGGGGAAGTTTGTGACAGTGGAAAGAAAAACGGAAGCAGAGATTAGTAAAGCAAGTATGACGGAGTATTAGGTCCAATATACAAGAATAAAGTCATTATATTAGGAGAACAGTCATATGAAGAGAATACCGTTGGCAGAATAAAGTCCCAATATTGCCGGAAGAAAGTCGTAAAATTATGAGGGGAAAAAACTCGTTTTAATGAGGAAAATTTTATGTTAATTATTATTAAGATCTTACATAAGCACCTCAACAAGTCCGTGGTTCTTTATTTGAAATGGACTCAGTCGGGTTAGGTTAGCTGAAATAGGGCTTCAAAGTCCTGCAGCTGATAGCTTAATAATTTGATGTTTATGTGTAAAAAGATCAAGTATTATTTGTAAAATCGATGTCAACTATAACTCACAAGATGCTCAACTTCATTTTAACGCAATTTGGCGTAGAGTTCTTATAAAATTTCAGGATAGTGATGGATAATGGATGGCTGGATGGATTCTCGTATTAAAGAAACAACGAAAAAAGCTTAGTCACTTTTCATCTCTTCTGACAAGCTGAAATATAAGCAATATTGTTGCAAATTTTGCACAAAAAATGTTAAGCTATATACCAGTTCAAAAATATTTTTTCCATTCTTTTAACAAACAAAATTCCTGCTTTGTTGTTTACAACAATGGCCTGAGTGTATTTTTGCTATACTTTCTTTTCTTTTCTATACTTTATTCTGTAGTTTATACCATACTTTTTGGTTTGTCTGAAAAATATGCTTTGAACGTAGATATTTTATACATGTAAATCAAATCGAATGCCTGCTATTGACAACACAATAAAATATCCATTGGTTAAAAATTAATACCCTGAGTAGTTTTTGAGAAGAGTACTTTGTAATTTTACTTAAGTATTTTAGTATTTATAAGCTGTTGATAACTGCTTGGAGTTCTAGTTTTTATCTGTGTTTGTATCTCAGGGTGTTTAAAGTTCCAGCACAATCCTGTTTTCCATAGCTGGTCAATTTGGAGTATATACAGATAACAAATAAGACAAAATGCCAAAATGTTTTGTACCATACTAGGTTCTACATAAAAAAAAAAAAATAAAATAATATGAATAGCACATTAAGAACAGCAAACACTTTTTTGGCATAACATGTAGTACGTACATCACATGTTTTTTTGTTCAATATAGTGGTCGTTGATGGCGACCACTATACTGATGGCGCCATCAGTTAGTAAAGTCAAGGACTTTCAAATGAAGACTTAAAGCCTTGAACTCAACAAAGCACTACAGTTTATTTTTTCCTGTGAATGTGCTTTATCAAAAAGTTTTTGTACTAGATTTTTTTGCACCACAGTAAATGGTTGGGATATCATGTTTCATACTGGTATGTAGTTTCATTGTTTTAGTGTGCCATATTAAATAGCCTTAAGTAATCGAGTATTTAAGCTAAATTAATCTGTAAAAGAATCTCTTTATTAATAAAACTTCCCCATGATTGTCAAAAAAGTCTGTTAACTATACTCTCTTTTTACTCCTGGTACTGATTGGTTCAACCCTGTGTTTGGCCTTGAAAAGCCTGAAGATGACAGAACATATTATCCATATGACACTATTCTGTTTCTGCCTGTCATTTCAATGGCATAGGAAGGCATGATGCCTGAGGAAAATAACGCTCCCACATTACGTTATTACACTTTTAACACTGCAGCATTCACAATTTGACAACCACATAATACAGGATGGGACAAAATTCTTGAAAATGTCAAACAAAAAAAAAAAAAGTCTGCTAACAAAAATCTTATTTACCGCAGGAACTAAAATATCGCACTCACGTCATCTTATATGACGCTGTTCAGCTGATTCACTCAACTCGGCATGCTGGAAGCCTTAAAGAGAAAGTGACTGCATGACTTGCTTTCTGCTACTTTCATCAAATAACTGTCTGACCACTTGGAAGCACTCAGAGTATTGAAAATGCATGTCCAGACAGTCAGCTGATCCTTATGAAAAAAAGTAAATAATAAATGAGACAATAATGTCACCGCAAAAATAAAATATCCAATTCCACACCCTTGATGTTAATACATAAGCACTATTCAGAATGATAATGCATAAAAACTGAAATGCATAATTCAAATACATGGTATAATAAGAAACAGCCTAACATCTGAAAAAACTGTTCCCATAAAGTCTTTGAAAACCACCTTAAAGCTAAAAAAAAAAAAAAAAAAAAAAAAAAGAAAGAAAGTTCATAGCGCTGTACACAGCATCGTATGCAAGACCAATTTTTTGTTGATTGTGAGTAAAGCCTGCAGTGTTCCGTTTCAATAGTGTTTTAATCACCCTGTCACGCACTCAGAGGTTAGCTGTAAGTTCATATTAAAAGATGATGAAAGATGGCTTCTGCACAACCACTTTAGTCTGCAGGACTGCTATGATGCTACAATGGAAAAGGCTGATTAGTGGCATCTGGGGGGATGATTAATTGATGCAAACACATTTCAATTTAACGGCTCTTTGATCAATTATTAATGAACACCTCCCCCATCCACACCACCGACCTCTTCTTTTATTATGTACAACTTCAATTACCAGGCTCTCTGCTTTGACCTACAGTATCAAGAGGCCTCCCTTTGCAGAACTGAAAGGCTGAAACTGTGCAGCTAAATATGTCTAAAAGGAAAAAAAAAAAAAAAAGGTGAGGAAATAACTCACTTTAAACGTGTGCAGCTATTTAAAGGAGGATGTTTTATTGTAATTTTTTGACCACGATCTTTGCATATAACTAGTGATTTCTCCTCAAAATTAATTAATCATAAAGGGCAAATTCTTCCTTTCAGGGTTACTTTGTTACTTTGTCTCAAATTATTTTAGCAACGGCAACTGGTCAGTGGATTCTGCTTTGTTCACCCTAGAGATGGAGTTCTCATAAACGTACTGCAGGTTGGTTCGCAGTTATTCCCCAGAAAAATCTGTACCTTCACTTTCTGCTCAGCTCATGGACTGGTGAAAATAAGAAAACAGAAAATGAGAACATTTGAGGATTGTCAAGGGAGGCTTATAGTGAAAATGCTTCCAGTGCAGCAAATATTTTATTGTTGTTCTTGATTGCCAGTGTAATATTTGGTGTCCACTTAAAATTGGCAGGGACCAGAAAAGTGGAGAAGCGGTTTAATGACTGTGTTTGCTCTTTCTCCATGGAGGTCAAACAGCATCAGAAAATGAAATATTTAAGAGGATTTAATCGATTCAGTTTATGCAGCAGAAAGGATTATTACAGTTTACAGCAATTGTTTGTGCATTTCAAATTAATTAGTTTTTACAAGAAAAAGGCCACCTGTGGTATGAATCTGGCTCTATGTTTCAGTCTTTTTGTTTCCTGTGAAAGATTTACTAAATTGTTTGCCACTTTATGAAGTTTTAAATGGTGCATAGCCTGTAATACTTGGAAACCCATTTTGGTAAGGGGGTAAGTGATGCTTCCACATCATTTTATTGCTGTCATCACTCTTTTTATTAGTGTGTTTACTCCATGGAAAGGGCTTTCTACTTCTTCACTCTCTCCTATATAAATATTTCATTAAGTGAGGAAGGATAAAAGGGTGTAAAGAAAAATATATATTTAATGCAGGGGATCTGGGAGAGAAGCCAGAGGATATGTCAGGCACGGTTATGAGGAATAGCAAAAATGATAATTTCTCCCATGTAATGCTTTGTCCACGCTTGTCCATTTAACTCTGTTTTCAGATTCACCTTCCAGTGTGGATGGGAATATCAGGACACAGGTGGATTGATAGGATTTGAAAGTGAATCTCGATCTCATCTTAACATTGATGCAAAGCTGCAGAGCATCAGGCTAAACCACTCTGACTCTCTCAGCTTGCTTAATTGCTTGGTGAACCTGGCGGCTGCATCGAGTTCCCTGACTTACTGCACCCCTGAGAGAGCATTACAAGTGCTCTGTTCAGCTAATTGCATCCTTTGTCCCCCATCATTGGCATACAGTTTGTCCACACATATAGTGACATACTGGTCCTTATGATGCTCAATAGCATCTCTGATCTACTGCTACCAAAGCCCATTTTTTTCTTATTTTTTCTAATTACAGATAATTATTTTCTCCCTTACAAAACAAGCTTAAAGATTAGAAAAATATAACAGCAATAGATGCAGAAAGCAGATAACCTGTTTGACAACATGAAGTATGTTAAACAATAAAAGACATTAAAGAACAGTTGAGAAACGAAGTCATTGACATTTATCAGCCTGGAAAGAGTTACACTATTTTTAAGGCTTTTGGAATTCAGGAAATCATAGTTAAAGCAATTATACACAAGTGGAGAAAACATAGGACGACGATAAATTACTTCATGAGTGGCTGGCCAGCTAAAACCATTTCAACCTGGAGAGACTCACACAGAGAGAAAGTAGCAATTAGAAAGTTTTATTTTACATGAATAAGTAAAAGTTCCCTGGTGCTCGGACCCGGGAAAGGTGATGTGGGTGCTGTAAATTTCTACAAGCTTCGATGAACAATTTAGGATGAGGATTATAGAAGTCCCTCTTGGGGCCGGACACTGGTGGTGGATTGGAGGGTGAAGAAAGGAAGGAAGCCTAAAGTAGTCAAGAGGACGAGGGTAGAGAAGGGGCGGAGGCAGGTTGTAGCTTGGCTGGTGAGCAGATGGAGGGCTTTCTAAATAGAAACTTGCATGATGATTGGCTATGACAAGGCGTGGTCCGATGCTCATGGGCTGCAGCTGCGGCGCATGATGCCGTGAATGGATGATGCAGGTGAGGCTGGAAAGAATGTTCCAGTTTAAATTTACGCCTATGCTTCATAACAGGGGTGCATCTTAACTCTTTCAGGTGGTCACAAAAGGACCTTGATCAGCTTCTAAAGCACTTCAGGCCTCCCTTGCCTCAGCTGATATCAGTGTTTGATAATTCAGCAATAAAAACTCCACCAAGTACATCTCTGAATGGCTCAAGAAAAAACAAAATTAACATTTTGGAGCGGCTTAGTTCAGACTCAAATCTGATTAAGATGCAATGACATGACCTGAAACAGGCTTTTCATGATCAGAAATCCTCCAAAGTGGCTAAATTAAAAATAATTCTGTGAAGTAGAATGAGCCAAAATTCCTCCACAACGATGTAAAAGACTCACTACCAGTTAACACAAACACTGGATGGCAGGTGTTGAGGCTGAAGGCGGTAAAACCAGTTGTTTGGTTTTGAGAGTAAGTAGTTTATTACATAGGGCCTGGTTCATATCTTTGCCTAATATTAAAATTTGCTTTATTATCTCTAACATTTAATTGTGATGAAAAAGCAAAAACAGAAAAAAATTGTAAGAGGGTATATACTTTTTTACAGCACTGTCATATCATATGCCAACATACACGTGTATCTGATGAAAGAAAATTTTATTGTCTCATTTCTAACATAATAAAAAAATTGAGCATGGATTTCTTTTGCCAACATGTACTTGGTGCAATGCAACACTCTCTGAATAAGCCATAATTCAAGGACACTGGCTAATTTAATTTATAAAGAACTGTTATGGTTCAAAGTGTTCTGTTCCACGAGAAGGAGCACTTCAAATTATTTTCTTTCAGTGTGTACATTTAAGCAACCTTTTTTTTTTTTTTAAAGAGTTGCACAACAGAGAATGCTTTTTGTAGTGCCGTTTTGAAAACTACAGAAAAATGTACCAAATTAGACAAACTGACTTTCAGTTTCAAGAGCCCAAACAGCATTATAGACATTTTAATAAATTCCTGTCCCAGACAAAAGATTTGTTGTGGCATCATTTGTTAATTTTACCAAATTAATATTCATATGATGAATTGTCAATGCCCCAGTTGTAAAATTTAGGGTTCAATAGAACACGACTGTAAATTATTCAGTGTAAGTCATCCGAGGTGAAAAGCTGCACTGCAAGAACTTTAATCCTAATAAGACTGGGGGACAATTTTTAAAACTGTTTTATGGCATATTAGGGTAAGTTGACGTCTGAGCTTTTACACCCACAAACAACACAAACAACAAAGAGGAGAAGGAAATTTATACCCACAGAATACAGATGCACTACACAGCCAAGAAAGTCTTAGTTCTTTATCATTCTTCAACAATTACTATACTGCCTATTAGTCAGTGACAAAAATATGATAAAAAGGTTAAAACAGCTGTAAAGATGAACTCACCTAAAGTTTTATTGGGTTCACTCTTTTTAATTTTTATTTTTGTAAATTACTCATTTCTTTGCAAAGATTACACTCAGTACAGTGTCCTTCACAATAATTGGCACCCTCTAAAATTGTGCAAAAATTAGGGATATCTTCATACAGTGTCAAGTCTCAATCAAGGCATTTTTAAATGATTGGTATCCATCCATCATCTTCAGCTTAATCCGTGGTCAGATTGCGGAGCCAGCAGCCTAAGCAAAGCGTCCCAGACTTCCCTCTCCCCAGCCACTTGGGCCAGCTCCTCTGGGGGAATCCCGAGGGTTTCCCAGGCCAACCAAGAAACATAGTCCTTCCAGCGTGTCCTGGGTCTTTTCCCGGGTCTCTTCCCGATGGGACATGTCCAGAACGCCTCACCAAGGAGGCATCCAGGAGGTATCTTAACCAGATGCCCGAGCCACCTCTAATGGCTCCTCTTGATGTGGAGGAGCAGTGGGTGTACTCTGAGCCCCTCCCAGATGACCAAACTTCTCAACCTCTCTCTTTTTTTCCCCTTCATCTTATCTCTAAGAGACAGCCCAGATACCCTGCAGAGGAAACTTATTTCAGCCCCTTGTATCCATGATCTCATTCTTTCAGTTTCAACCCAGAACTGGTGACTATAGATGAGGATAGGAATGTAGATCGACCGCTAAATCAAGAGCTTCACCTTTCGACTCAGCTCTCTCTTCACCACAATAGACCGGTACAGTGCTTGCATTACTGCAGATGCTGCACCAATCCACCTATCAATCTCCTGCTCAATTTTTCCCTCATTCGTGAACTAGACCCCGAGACATTTATATTTCTCCACTTGGGGGAGGTCCTTGTCCCTGACCCGGTGGAGGCATTCTACCCTTTTCCAGCTCAAGATCTTGGTCTCGGATTTGGAGGTGCTGATTTTTATTCTGACTGTGTCACACTCCATGACAAAACACAACTTTTGGGAGTACTGAATGTGGCTTTATCTCAGCCATATTCAAAGTAAGCCCTGTGCAGCAAATTTTCTTTTTCAAAGATTTTGTGGCATTTTTTTACTCTTATTTTTTTACTCTTATCCTCTGTGTTTCAAAGAGGAAATGGACAGAGAGAATGGGGGAGACGTGCAACCAAGGATGGAGTCAAGATCGGTTCTTCTGAGACCAGTCCAACACCAAGACCAGACCCTCTGAGACCAAGACCAAGGCCAAGGCCGAATATTTAGAACTTCGTCAAATATTTCAGAACATTGATTTTTGTACACCACAAAAATGCAAAAATTAATGGAAAAACGGTTAATTACTCAAACAAAACTACTTCTTGATATTAAACTAATAATTACCATAGTAAACTAATACTTATGCTATTAAATGCAGCCATACATCGATACACATTCTCTAAACTGAATTAATCAGCTTACACTGCACAATAGTTGTATGACGCACTTAAAAAAACAGTGAGAGCTTAGGCTAAAGGTTTGTCAAATTTAAAAAAATAATTTTCTAAATTATCATCTGATCATCTGAATAAAAGCAATTCATCAGAGTATCCTCAGGTGCTAAAAAGATTACTGTTCTTAAAAACACATATCCTGGACATATCAATAAATTGTTAGGCATTTTAATATTATTATTAGTCCATACAGGCACACAAATTGCCTCACAGGGGGAATTCCCAACACTATGAGAGCCAATAGAATCTGTGGGATTTACAGAAATCATGCAGCCAACAGGAGACAGAAAAAGCCGAAAAGTCAAGAATCACTGTGACGCAGGGACAACAGATTACAGGAGCCAAGTGGAAATATTTTTTTCTAACACAGATTATGACCATAACATCGAAAGTAAGACTGAATTTATATATTTGGCTCGACAAGCCTTATTTTTCCTTTTCATTGATTGCTGGTTAAGTGAGTTTTGCACATAGAGCGGTGATACTGATACCGTTGGAAAGAGAGTTTGTGCCTTAATTTAAAAGGTTTCTTGAGTGGTTAAGACAGTGTTGCACTCGCATTGCTGAGTGCTTTTACAGTACGTTGTCACTTTTGGTTGTTTGTAAATTAGGCATGTCTATTTACTTTTCCTTGTGTTCGCTGTAGATGTCTAGTAAAACAAGATGTCATCCTGCTCACTTCACATATTATTAATTTACAAGTTGCTCAGAGTTTTTTTTCTTCCCCCTTTCCTGTCTTCAACTACTTAATGCTTTTGGAAAGCAAATGTAATAATTTTCTGTGTCAGATTGTAGGGGTTTGCTCAGCAATAGCTAGACCACACCGTATGTGAACAGACAGACACGCTCTTTTAAATCAAAGGACCAAACGTCATGTAAACATTCACATGTAACGTGATTTCACAGCCATTAACAATAATATTATTTTTTTCTGAGATGGTGGGATGTAGCTGTGCTCTGATCATGTTGCTTTTATTTCATATTCAGCTTGTTGTGCTTCTGTGGGTGAACATAAAAGGGAGCTACATTTTCGTAATTTTGACTAAAACTATAAAGTGTCGAACTGGCTTTGATCCGGTTTGTCGAACAAGACCAAGACTGAAGCTCTCTGCTTACTCATGATACTGCAGGGCTTCAGCTGAGCTGTAAAGCGTTGTTGCCATAAAAGTCTCCAACAACACAGAAAAAAGTCATTAGATGTGTCACTTTTTTTTTTTTTTTTTTTTTGATTAAAAAGTTGCTAAATATAGCAGGAAAGTTTATAAGAAAGCAACAGATCTCTGTTCTTCCTGACCCTAGCCCCGCTTACCCTCTCCTCTCATCCCCAGACTCTGCTGTGCCTCTCTGTATCTCAGCTCCGCCCGCTTTGCTGGACTTTTTCAAAATGAGTGAGGATTGGGTTATGCTTTCACAGAAGGGGGTTAGTTACACTTTAAGGCATTTTTTTCCACATTTTTATCAAAAGTCCAGGTATTGTGTAGAATGATGGATAGACTATGAATACCTTTCTCACTAGCTTGCTTCCTGTTTATTTTATCAAGGACACTATGCATAATCAGGTTTTACAGGACACAATTTTTAAAAATAATATGACTCTACAACCAATGTGCGCCTTTAAGGGCAAAACCCCTGCATGGATTCATTGTCTTTTGTTTAAGGTAATGCAGATAGACAATATATGTTGTAAAATTGTTTATCACTCTGCATTAAAGCAGCACTGCGGTGGAATGAGTACCTCTGAATTGCAAATTTACATCAGCAACAATGCTTTTCTCCAGGATATGCATAATAAGAAAAATACAGCCATTAGATATCTGACCACAAGAGACCAAAGAATGAACAAAGTATTTTGCATATCATAGCTGAAAATACACCTCATGTGTGCTACTGGAATCAGACCATGACCCGGAGCTTGCGGCTGATCACAAAAAAAATAAATAAAATGAATATCAGATAAACTGCATGGATGGCTGAGAAAATCCAGATAAAAGAAACAGTGTGCAGATGGATATTACTCCATACAAATGACCTCTCATTCACGAACATCTGCCCTTTTGCATGAGCTATGAATCAGTATTTGGGACATGACCTTTAAAAACAATGAGCTATTTACCCAAAGGAAGGTACTTGCATATTAGGAGTGTTGAAAAGATGAACATATCTCCATGCAGCGTGAGATTGGCTGAAGGCATTATGAGAGAGATAATGACTATCTAAATAACCCATTTAATGAGTAAATCCTGCAATTATAACACAAAGACAGTGTCACATTTCTCATGCTGCATGTTACCCCCCCCCACCAACTTTCTTTTCATCTTTCTTTGCTACAAATGTTTCTATGTACATAATTTCTCCATCTATATTCGTATTTCGATACCGACTGTGTGCAGAAATTCACAAAAACGACTTTTGTTTGACATCAAGGATAGGCAATGTTGTCAAATAGAAAATGTTTTTTTTCATTGCACAATGCACGCTTGCTGCTTTTGATTCCAGCCTTTTCCATGTTTCTTGATAATGACTGCTGCAGAAAAGTGCTCTTTGTGCTCTGGTGCGATGCTGTGCTTTGGTAACAACAATGTTAATGACTCTTCCCCACACATTACGGCACATAAGTAATAGATGATTATGAGGGAATTGTCTTTCCCAACCCGGTGTGGTTTTTGTCTGTCTATTTGTATTTGTTTCTTTCATCTTACCCTCACCCCTGCACTCATCTCTTTCCCAATACATCTTTCCTCCTCCTCTTTTGCTCCCCCCACCATTGCTGGAATCAAAGAGGCGCATAACCTGAAATGAATACATGTGTTAATCACCATCTCCAAAGACTAAAATCCGACCACTCTGATGATTCATGTGCAAAAGAGAGCTCTCTAAATTCAGTGGTAATGTGCAGAGCATTTACATGTATAACTATGACAAAACATTAAGTAGGAGGTTCTGAGAAAATGATTAAAAATCTCTCCAGTGGTGTGTTTGAATTGGTATTTCTGTGTCTGTTGCATCCTGGCAGTGTTTTCGTATGATAGATACATGTACAGAAATGTTTTGCTTTTATGATAATCTTAGGGTTATCATTTTTTTAAATATGACTGCCTGCTGGATCTAAAAGAAAGTTATGCAAGAAGCAAGTCTGTAACAAAATTGAACCCAGGACGCCTACATGGGGACTATAGCCTCAGTATATGGGGCGCTTGCTCTACCTCTACACCACACAGCACCCCTACACACTCACACAATTTGAAGAGACCAATTAACCTAACAGTCATGTTTTTGAACTGTGGGAGGAAGCCGGGGTACCCGGAGAGAGCCCATTTATGAACAGGGAGAACATGCAAACTCCATGTAGAAAGACCCCAGGCAGGGAATCGAATCCAGGATCTGCTTGCTTTAACACAGCAGTGTCTTCAACCATCTCACTGTGCAGCCCCCCCAAAAAGTTTTTCCTTTTTTGTCGTATAATATTCATAAGCATACATTTGAAATGCGTTTTTGTTTTAGACCAACACAAAGTAGGCATTGTGAAGAAGAAGTAACATAATACCATTTTGTTTTTTGTTTTTTTGTTGTTGTTTTTTTTTACAGACCTGAAAAGTGTGGTATGCACATATATTCAGCCCTCCCCATCAGTGGCGGCTGGCCAACAGAGGGTGCAAGGGCACCTCCTCACCACATTACGTTGAATAAGACATAAAATATTAAATAAAATTAAATAATAAAATATATTTTGAAATATATGCATATATGTTTTTTAGTTGTGTAAGATAAATATTTTAAAGTTGTTTCTTTCATTGATGTCTGATTGGTGACATCTCGTTAAAAGTTGTACATGCGCAGCAGCTCCTCTTCAATACAAGAAGTAGGACCATCCTGGGGCGCACCTCTCCTGCACCCAGAGCTAAAGTGCAGCTTGATTTGAATACCACCAGCCTCCCGCCATGGGGCCGACGTCGGAGCTGACGTCACTACCGTCTGACATAAAGTTCGCCTGATTGACAGGTCGAGCCGCGGGAGTTGGAGACGATCGGACAGAGATGTGAAATGGAGCAAAGAGAAATAGATTAAATAGTTAAGTGAAGTCACTTAAAACAATACCTTTTGAGAGAAGAACATAGGAGATGCTAGAGGTGAATGACCTTTCACCTGATCAACTGAACTTCACAATAATCAGCAGTCCAAAGACAGAGGGACCCTTGGTCTTTTTCCAGGATATGGTTTAGCAATGAGGCTTGGCTAACTGCATGTAGCGGGTCTAAAGCTTTATTCTACTTTCCCTGCCTCCTTTTTCAAACAACAGGATCTGACCCAGCATGGATTAAGACAGGTATGACTGATTTAAAGCACTTTTCAGAAAAGGCAAAGAAGCATGAACATTATAATTACAATATTGCTTTTGTTGTTTTCATTCATGTTAATATAGCCTCCCCACCCCCACAAGGAGAAAACTCCACCACTGTTCATCATTAAATATTTTGTAGAACTACCTTTCACTGAAAATACAGCTGCAGGTCCTTTGGGACAAACACTAACTTTTTTGCCCGTTCTTCTTTGCAAAACAGGTCAAGCTTAGTCAGATTGTTTGAAAAGTGTCTTTGAATGTCAGCTTTCAATTCTTGCCAAAAATTCTCAATTAAATATAGGTCTGGACTCTGACTGAGGCATTCCCACAAATAAATATGCCTTGATCTAAACTATTCCATTTTAGGTCTAAGTGAATATCCAGGGTTGTTGAGGGTTGTTGCTAAGCAACCCTCCATCCCAGACTCTTTTTTTTTTTTTTTTTTTTTTTTTTTTGCAGCCTTTACCAGGTTTTATTCTGGGATTGGTGTCTATTTAGTTCAATCCATCTTACCATCAGTTTGGACAAGCTTCCCTGTCCTGCTTCAGACAGGTATACCCACATCATGATGCTGCCACCGCCATTTCCTTGGAGATCATGGACTTTGGGAGCATGGTAAGCTTTTTTTTGCACTCACTGCTACAATGATCTGGTGTCCCCATGGAAAACTGAATGATCACCTTGTCCATAATGCTGAGTTCAGTGGCCAGGTAAACAGTCCAGGTTGGCAACAGAGAAGGATGATGAGGCAGGACAAATCCAAAATCCGCAATGCTGAAATCACAATACAGAAATGTGAAGCAGCAGTTGAAGATACAGGCAAAGATACATCAGGGCATGTAGGGAGCAGGTAAAGGTAATGGTCAGAAGGCAAAAAACAGGTCAGGTAATAATAATTATAACTTTATAAAGCAATTTCAAACAGTGCTGAACAATTACAATTGTCACATAGGTACACAATCAGGACATACATGTCCACTCAAAGGCTATGACAGGGATTGACAACAGGCAATCTCACAGAGTAAGTCCAGTGCAGGAATTTATATGGGCAACAACAAAGAGGAGCGCCATCAGCAAGTGGCAGCCAGCAGGAAGAGCAGAGGCACAGGTGAGAGTAATGAGCCAATCAACAGGTAAGGGAGGGGCTGTGAGCAGAGAGCGGCATGAATCATGGGAGGAAACAGAGAAATCATTACAAAACCAGATTTTTTTTATTTATTTATTTATTTTTTTATAATTATGCACTGCTTTGTGTTGTTCAGTTGAAAAAAAATCCCAAGAAAATTTATTGTCCTTTTTTTGTAACATGACAAAATGTGAAAAAGTTAATTTCATTGGTTATGAACAGTTTTGCAAGATGATGCAAAACCCCAGTAGAGACGATTTTGGTAATAATTCTCAAAAGGCATCTGACACTATAAAAATAACACAGCTGTAGATTCACATCATGAGCTAAAAGTTCAATATGTGGGGAGCTTTTTGTAAGTTCATGTCTCAAGAGTTTTGTTAATTTTGTTCACAGAAATTAAAATGCACAACCTAACCTAGCCAAGCATAACCTTCATCACAAGTGTAAACTTTATTGATTAAAATCATGAAATTGAGCAAAGTTCAATGTTTCACAAAAATAAAAAATGTCAAATTATTAATAGAGTTATTAAAATTTATTTAAATTAGACTTACTTTCTAATATTTAATACAACCTCCAGTCATTGCTGGATGATAAGGTAAATGAAATTACTATGGAGCCTCAGGGATTCAAATTGCTAAAAGCAACTATTAACAGAAAGAGCAAAAAAAAAAAAAAAAAAAGAGAAAAAAAAACAGAGATATACAGGAAGGAATAATTAACTTCGCAGTATATTTTTTTGTTTATTATTCCCATATAATTAAATAATGTGTTTTGTTCAGCTCGATAAGCCCCTATATGTGAAAACTAAAAATTCCAATCTTTTATCTTTTTGATCCTGCGATTTCTAGAAATGTTGGCAGCCAAAACAGGGATCACCATTCACAAGAATACACACACATACCCAGATGTTTTAGTATTGCTAGCCATGCTTACTGCACTAAAATCTCTTAGGTTATTAAAAAAAAAAAAAAAAAAAAAAAAAAAAGTTTAAAGTATCAGCTTCTGTTATTACTTTGTCTATTTAAAATAATAGTATCGCAAAGCATTTGGAACATTTATGATGACTTAGGGACCATCTGAAACCCCAAACTTTATTGTATTATAAATAATGTGACTTGTAAAACAGATTTACAACTTACTGAGCTCCAGAGGTTAAAGTTTTAGGAAAAATACTAGTACTACATTATTTAATAATTCAGAACATCATGCACGTGAAAGTTCCAGTTTGTGATCATTAAGTTGTTGCATAAAGCTGCAAATCAGTAACCACTTTTGTCGTATAAAATGTGTAATGCAGTTGTTTTTGCCTTTGGTTAACGTGGTTAGAGAGACACTTATCATTCAGTTGTAACAGCGGTTGGTAAATGAGAACGAAGCTTTTCTGATTTATGGAAATGGTGTCGTTGAAAAGGCAGATGTCACAGCATTGGAAATGTTTTCAGTGTTTGCTTTCAAATGCTAAAAAATATTTTGAACTCGATCGACCCTAAAAAACAATATCGGCTGCAGATGAATCATACGCTGTGTCAGTTTGTGATTTAACATCAAGCCATCTTCTGCGTGGCTGAAGTGGCTCTCGTTTTGTCAACACAGGGATTTTTGTTTTTGATAATTTAGCTTGGAATTACAGCATCAAGTAAAAACTTAAGTAAGCGTAAAGCAATCAAAAATCTTTTCAGAACTGAGTGGAAGCACTGAAGTAGTGGAGGCAGAGAATATGGGCTTGAAAGGCTGCTGTAAATTTGTTGGCAGATGGGGAGGGAAAGCTATATTGTACAAGCAGACAGCTGCACTATGACTGGGGAAGCTGTGGAAGCACTGAAGACAACAACCGTTTAGCTTAATAGTGTATTGGCCAACCTTCTGTAGAATTGCATCTACCATTTTTTAGTAATGCCTAAATAAACAATAAGTAGTTTTGTTACAACATGTACATGAACATTTTAGGGGGTCATCACAGATATCTTTAGATGTCTCTGAATCTCTTTCACAAGCAATTTAAAACACATCTTTAGGCTTGAAAACAGTCTTTTCACAAACAAATCAATGTTTCTTAGTCTTCAAAAATCCCGATGAATTTGCTGGTCAGGGACTTTATTTGATCATGATGTAGAACAAAACACCACATTTCCTTCTGACATTGCAAATTCCATGCAACGTTTTTAAAGTTTTTCATTTTGTTTTCCAGTTTTTTTTTCTCCCTATTCTGAAGCAACTGCATTAAAGCACCACTACTGATAATGATCAACTAGTCAAGGTTATAGTTAGAGTTATCTGAAAATGTAAGTCTGATCCAGCAGCAATGCAGTGCCTTGTGAAAGGCTTCAGTAATTCATCAGCCCCCTTTACTCTGTTACCCCTCAATAAAATCCAGTGCAATTGAAGGTGTGGAGAAGTCACCCACATAGATTAAATTGTGTCCACCTCAGTGTAATACAATCTCAGCATAACAGTAGATGTTCTGTGAAAGCTACAAAAGTTTCTTTAAAAAGCATAAACTCACATTTTGATAAGAAAATGTAAGAAAAAAATGTGAACAAAGAAGACTGGTCAGGGGCAAAGCTGCTGAGAAATTTGAAGGAAGGTCCGGTTATAAAGCCATGTTCCAAGGTTTGAGCATCTTACAGAGCTCTGTTCACTCCATCATCTTAAAATTGGAAGGGTGCAGTGTAACTGCAAACCTACCAGGAGATGGCAGTCCATCTATACTTAAAGGCTAGGGAAAGAGGGCATTTGTTGGAGAAACGGGCAACAGGCCTAGGGTAACTCTGGAGGAGTTGGAGAGATCCACAGCTTAAGTGATAGTCTGTTGATCGGACAACTTTTAGTTGTGAACTCCACAAATTGGCCATTACTGAAGAATGGTGGGAAAAAAGTGCTATTGAAAGAAACCCATAAGAAATCCTGTTTGTACTGTGCCACAAGTCACGTTGTGGGGCAGCGCAAACATGGGGATTTAAATGGCCGTGGTAAGATGAGAATGAAATGAAAGTTTTTGATATGCTTGAAGAATGCTATGTATGGCAGAAAACAAGCATTGCACATCACCCAGAACATACCATCACTGTGGTGAAGGTATGGCAGTATCATGCTGTGGGAATTCTATTCTTGAAGGAAACTGGAGTTGATGTAAAGAGTTGATGGGAAGATGGATGGAGCTAGATAAAGTGCAATCCTGGTTAAAAAAAATAAAAAATAAAAAATCTCTTACAGACTGCAAAAGACCGTATTCTGGGGTGGATGTTAACTTTCTAGATCGACAATGACAATAAGCATACCAACTGATCTACAATAGAGTGGTTTAAATCAAAGCACTTTAATGTGTTTCCACAGCTCAGTGACTCCACATCTAAATCCAACTGAGACTGTGTGGCAAGACTTGAGAATTGCTGTTCCCAGATGCTTTTCATCTAATAACCCTGAGTTTGGGGTACTTTGGAAAGAAGAATGGGCAAAACTGTTGGTCTCTAAATGCACAAAACTGCTTGCAGCTATAATTGCAATAAAAAGTGGTTCTACAAAGCACGGAGTCAGGAGGAGATGAATACAAATGCACACCACACTTTTAGATCTTTATTTGGGGAAAAGCATGTTAACCATGAGTCATTTTCTTTGTTCTTCACAATTATTCACTACTTTATTGTTCAGTCAGGATTTAATCTACCCACTTTTAAATCCTTGATCTATGTTTCCAAAGATGGTGGAAGTAGGTAGGTAAGTATGCAATGTTTTATTTGTGTAACATTTTTTTTTAAAATCAAGGCTACAAAGTGCTTCAGTGCTAAAAACATGGAAAAAAAAAAAACAAAGCAGTGTAGAGTGTTTAAACACTTAACCTGCAGAAAATGTAAACAATATCAAGGTGCTTCAAAGATAATTATTTTTGTGTGAAAACATAAAATAATAAAAGGCTGCATCATTTAAAGTTAGCAGTTGCGCATTTGGTTTAACCTATGGTTTTACTAGCCATCAAATCTGCTCTTCCTCTCATGATTGTTAGTTTCTTTGTATTTCTTAAAGGGAAACAGCCAAGAATAAGAAAAAAATACATTTTTATCTTAGTGAGCTGAATATCTCATGTGCAGAGCTTTGTTTGCTGTTCTCATTTAGCTTTAAATAAAATCCAGAGATTTCTACAACATAGTTTTTATATTATATCTTCCCCCGAGAAAATTTCAAGCTGCGAAAACATGTCTCATACAGAGAACCTCTCACTGTGAAGTGCATGTTTGAACGGACAGCTGCAGAGAAAGTTCAGACCTAGAGCTCTGCACTGCAGACGATCCTTCCTGTGCATACTGCATGTAAAATTAAATACACATTAGCAACAAGCACAGAGAGAAGGACTGAAAACGGTAAAGCAATAAAATTACTGGAAAATTCTTTAGAAATTAGAAGCCAGACATGGGAAGAATGGAGCTTTTTTTTTTTTTTTTTTTTTTTTTTTTTTTTTTTTTTTTTTTTTTTTTTTTTTTTTTTTTTTTTTTTTTGGAATAATGTGATATTTCAGTCAAAAAAGAATTAAATCATTCAACTAGCCAAATTACTCAACAGAAATGTCTGAAATGACCTGATAGAAGGGATACCATTTCAAATCAATTTGGCATTTTGCTACAACTCTATGAAATTGGACAAATGGCCCTGATAATTGTGAAAAGGAGCAAATTCAATCAACGGGCTAAATCTTCTGTCACTCAGTCACAATGCAATTACCAGAAATCTATACTGAATATGGAGATAATTAAGTCTTGATAAGAAACAGGACTTTTATTTGACACTGGCTTGTATTTAACAATACAAAGTTCACATTAGCAGTTCCAATACTGAATAGTTGCAAAATGAAATGAGAATTAAGTAGAAGCAGTCAAAACCTTGAAACTAAAAGGTGAAAAAGATAAATTATAGATGGGGGTTTTTGGAGATTGAGAAGTTGCTGGTTGGTGTTGAGAACATTTTAGAAAAGGACAGAGAGGAACAAGATACAACACAGATTTCTAAATGGTTTATTGTATATGTATTCTTTTAAATGCTGCTTTGACTTGACTGTTTTTTTTTTTTTTTTTTTTTAAATTATACTCAGCCTGGGTGCAGCACCCTTCACAATTATTGACACTAAATATTCATATGTTATTGCACAAGTATAAATACACACTTTATTTTTCTTTTTTTGGAAAAATCCATTCTTGAATTTGTCAACTCACTTAACGGGGGAAAAAAATCCTACATAAAGATACAAAAGCTGTTCAATCACCAGCACCATAATTACTATAATACCTTACAATAAAATAAGTATAACTGAAGCCTTTTTGTAATTTGTAATTTACTTTTTTAAGTTCAGAGTGTGAAGGAAATTACTTGCTGTTCCCCAGGGCAATTTAAAAACAATACACATAGACATACTTTAGAGGGCTGTTTCTGTCAACTACTCTTTAAAATTGTAAAGACAAGGGAACATTTAAGGAGATCTATGCTGACCTTTAGTCAGGAAATGCTTACAGAAAACAGCTGAGTGGCTAAAGGGAGCCATATCTACATCCGAAACATCAGTTAAAAACTAAAAAAAAAAAAAAAAAAAAAAAAAAAAAAAAAAAAAAAAATCTGGAACTGTGACACACAACAACCAGTAAAGAGGAAAAGGGAGGTTAAAAATTGTCTGCTTGCCAAATCTTACTAACATTTTAAGGCTTTCTTTACACGTTTTTCTCAGGAAAACAAATAAGATGGAGATATACAAACTGTCAGGAGTTTGTTTCTCTATACTGTTTAAGTATCCTGTGTCAATGTTGAACAGTTAAAAAAAAAAAAAAACCTGAAAAGTCGTATCTATATGTTATACTGAAAGCTAAATCTCTTTTTAGAATCCTGCCTGTCCAGTGGTGGTTCTTGTATAAATGGTGCCCAGTGAGAGCCCTTTGAGATTTTCTACAGCATCAGTAATCAGCTGGGATGTACAGCCATGTTTTCTTACAATGTTCACACTGTGCACAACACAATCCTCTTTGACTGGGTGTGCTCATAAAGAATGAAAAACCTGACTCGGTTGCTACTAATAGATGGCTTCCTTTCTTTTTTAAACACTTGTGCCCCCTCCTGACACAGCCCTGGGCAAATAATCATATCAGCCTTATCAAAGCCTGCTACTGTGCTCACCTTAATCAACAAATCTAACTACTTACTCATGAGTTCAGACATTTGTAATTGGACATCAGATTAGACAGAACATGTTTTATGGCATAGATTTTAGATACAAATAAAATAAAAAAGCAACATAACATATTGATAAAAAACATATACAAAATTTTTAGGATAAAACTTTTACCAAAAATGTGTGTTGAGTTATAAACTTGTATGCATGTTTGTTTTATTGTAATATGACAGCATAATTCAATGCAATATAATTTGATTTCATTCAAAGCAGAATCAGATAACATTTCCAAGACTGCAACACAGATTATTTTCAGAAATTATTTTAGAAATTTTTAACATTTCTAAAAAAATCTGGGTATTTCAGTTAAATCATAAACTTAAAATGATGGCTGGATGGATGGATGGAAGGAAAACAGTTTCATCACCTCCATAAGCTTTCCATTCTGATTATACAGAAATTTTATAAAGGCAAAACATACATATATGGAGGCAAACTCCAGAAACCCCCTCATCTGTTTCTTATGGATCAAAATACAACCTCATTACAATTGTAATAAAAATATAAATAATGTTTACAGAAGAAATGAGATCTTAATAGCAGTGATAGAGACATCAGCAACCAGATATTCTGAAAAAAAAAAAAAATCAAAAAATTAATTAATTTAATTTTTAACATGACAACTGACATGACACCACCTGTCCATCAACCCAATAGGTTTGTCAGCAATTGACCAATTGGTGGTTGAAACCAAAACGAAAAACACCATGATTAAACTGTAATATTGTATATTGTGCCATGTTATTTAATGCACAAAAATGAATATTGACAGCCACTTGAGCGCAGAAAACCCATCACGTAGCCAAAGGGATATTGAAGATAAAACATGAACTTTAAAATTTACTTTGTGGGAAACCATGGAATAACTGACAACAAATAACTTCACAAACCTGATGTATGACTCGTCATTTTTTGTTTTGCACTGCCTATCTTCTTTGCCTTAATGTTGGCTGATAGGCAAAAACGCTTCACTAAACGTCTCAGGTAACGATGTGAGCATCACTACCTTCACCACTATACCCGTATTTGTCGGATGTTCGCTCTACCTGAATTAAACTTCCCCGTGAGCGGAGCAATTCTGCCTTGAGCATAATGTCAGTTAATGGAGGTATGCCAACCTAGAGCAGGGTATTGTGTGAGATGTTTCTTGTCCCCAAACCAATGTAGAAAAAGATGAGAATGCATGATAAAGAGATAAAAAAATATATTTAAGTCTGACGTTTTATTACTAAATTGTAGTAAAATAAATGGAAAACTGTAAGTCAGACTTTAAAATAATACCTGGAAACACTTGGCAGTAAGATAAAATGCATAACTCGTTGCCATGCAGTGTTAGCACTGCAACCCTTGTAATATTTTTGAAGATAAAAACCAGCAGGTTCAAGATGATCTGTTATTTCTCCTCACGCCTCCTGCATAAAACACTCTCTGATGTGTTTTACTTTGGAGATAAGGCTAAACAGTCGGTCTCACCAAAGTTTGCAGTATCTATCAAAGTTCCACAACATTAGTATGAATAATGGGCTCCTGAAGCTCATACAGTGTCAGGCTCCCAAGGCAGTGAGCAGGGTTATTTCCCAGAGTGCAGTTTGTAAAGGAAATTGGTTTATACTTATGAGCCATTGATCCACAGAGAACTGTATAGTTTGTCATTCAGTAGATCTCCAGGACACAGGATGGATAGATACCAGAGAGTCCAGGAAGAGATGGATCTATATCAGTTACTTTCACTGTTGCTATCAGTGTAGTCTTGAAAGACATCCAGTTGGAGAGAAAATGTATGTCATCCTTGCATGGATTTACTGGTAACAACAACTGCAGTGTTTGTTTTATTTTGATGCATAAAATAAGTTGATTTACAATAAAGCATGTCCTGCAATATGCCTAAGGGAAATACATTCCTACAAATTTCTGATTTATATATTCTGAATGCATGGAAGAAAACATAGGCACTGTTTTTGTGCGTACCAAAGTATATTTAGCATTTTAACAGTGCTCCATTGATACTTAGGGTCTTTAAGTGTGCCAAGAAAACATCCCTATACCATTACACCACCACTACAACCGGACTGTGCCACTGACAGTGATGGCATAGTTACTTTAAAGAAGTAACTTGATTACTGATTACTCCTTGAAAAAGTAATTGTTACTTAACTGATTACTTGATTTTAAAAGTAACTAAATTAGATTACAAGTAGATTACAAGTTACTTTTATTAGTACTTTTCAGCAGCTGCCAACAACAGCCCCACCGCCTCAGCATAAAAATGGCAACCAGGGCGAGTCGGTAGTGTTTACGGGCAGCACTTCCTCGACTACATCCTGTCCGACCAACTTTAACTCTCCCCCACTTACTGATTTTACACCGAAGTTCAGGTTTTGTTGTTTGGGTGGGTGGTGGGGGACCTCCGGCATTTCAGTTGTAGCTCTCTCCACCAGCTGGTGGGACTTGCTCTGTCAGTTTGACTGTGCCTTACTGCGACTCCAAATGTTTTTTCAAATTTGATGTAGCATTTTTAAAGCTATATAATTTGATAGGTTGGAAGACTATTATTAAACCCCCAGTGCAGTACTAAAATATTCTGTGCAGTTATTGTAAGTTGATTTCATACAAGAGTTGACAGGAAAAAAAAAAGATTTACAATTTACTGTAAAAAGGTTTACAATAAATATTAATCCATATTAGTTGACATGAACCTAAAAACAATGTAAATACAGTAAGAAAACTGTTGAAAAGTTGTTGTTTTTCATGCATTATGTTATTTGCGATTTTATTCAAGGAAATTGAGATCTGTACATCAGCAAGTAAGCCTATTCTGGGATTGATTGGTAGTGGCTCCATCCCTCCACTAGGGGGCTTTTGCTCTCTCTCCTCATTGCATTTAACTGCAGCATGAGAGAAGCACTGAAAATCACTCGTTTTTCTGTCTCCCTTATTTTCACGGATGTAACAATAGTACTTGGTTTCCATCACAGAGGAAACAACGAACCTTGATATTGTCATCTTTGGCGACACAAACAGTACTTTTATTTCCAACTAGGAAACACGTATCTCTCTCCTCCTTCTATTGTTTACATTTGTGTCGCTGCCTGGTATTACACGTGAGGCGTCTCTTTCCGAGATGCAAGAGGAAAGTAAAAAGGTGTGTGTTTACTAAATAAAATGACAAATAGTAACGCACAGTGATTTGGATAAATAACTTTAATCTAATTACTAGATTGGAAAAAGTAACGCGTTAGATTACTCGTTACTGAAAAAAGGGCTTTGAATTAGAGTAACACTTTAGTTAGTAACGCGTTACTGACATCACTGGACGCTGACACAAGGCAGGATGCTCTTTTGAGTCAAAATTCTGTTCCATCTGAATGTTACAGCTGAAAATTCCAATTCAAAAATACTTTATTTATCTCAAAGGGAAATTAAATGTTGATGCAACTCATTTAGTCAAGGAGTTATAGATGGTGATGGCTGTGGGCAGGAAAGATCTCCTGTAGCGGTCTGTTTTACAACCAAACTGAAGAAGCCCCTGACTGAAGAGACTCTATTTTCCAATGACAGTCTCATGAAGAGGATGTTCCAGGTTGTCCATAATTTTCTTGATTATATGCAAAATCCTTCTTTGCATCATCAACTCATAGATTAAGTGTAATCACAGTAATCAGAGGTAGTGTCAGTTTCCTGGTCTTAGTTGACTTAGAGTGACTCCTGATGTGACTGGAATATTGGAAAATATTGTTATAGTTCATTTTTATTGCATTTTCATTTGTTGTTGTAAGACATGTTGAACAGAAGAAGAATTAACTGATTTTCACAGATAAGGGTGCAGATGTTCTTTACATATTATTATGTTTAAGCAACTCTGTTTGAGGTGCTGGGTCTTCATGACATATAGTGATATTGATCTGTTGACCTGTGAGAGGTATTGGGCCTTGCACCAGTGACCACCCAAGGACCCAAGAATTTATGCCATGAGTTTTATGACACACGGACCCACATTATCTTAGATTCAACTACTGGGGAGAATAGTTGGTTTCTTTGTTGTTCGACTGTAAACTGATCCGAAGGACTGCCCTTGGGTGAGGGAGGACACATGGTGATCATGTAGTGCTATAATTGTTCTGTTCTTTCTTTAAAATAAGTGAGAAATTCTATGTTTTACATACACTCTGGTGTGTGGGTTCTCCCTCTGCAGAGATCTTAAAAAACAATCAAGAATTGTAACAGGTAACTCAGGCAACCGATTAGGGATCAGTATTCTGTTTGGAACCAGGAATTAAATCATCTGGTCAAGGGCCAGTTTTTATTATTCTTAATATTACAGTGGTCTTCTGCTGCTGTCGTCCAATTTCTTTCCAGGTTTGACATCTTGTTGAGAGATGGTATTCTGCAGTGGTTATGTGAAAACCATGTCATATTCAGTCACTTAAACTTCCTTTCTACCTCATTCTAATGTTCATTTTGAACTTCAATGTCTTAGCTAGATGACTGAACGCTTTAGGATCCTATCATGTGATTAGGTAATTTGTTATTTGTATGTCGTGTGTTATTTTACTGTCCATTACAGCTACTGAGCCTTTCTAAGCATACACATTTTATTTCATCTTGACTCAGCTTACACATTTAAACAATTTTGTTTTGACCAACATATCTGCAGGAGCTGAACAGCACTCATAGAATAAAATGTGTATGTTGAGTATAGCATGCATAAAAAATTAGGTTCAACATTTTAATCATAAAAACAGAGCCATTGATTTCCATGTAAAATAACAACTTCTTAATTTTGTATTTTATATACATCAATAGAGAACCCTTTAGACTATATCTCCTGTCAGCGGTCAAGTCACTGAATAACCTATTTTTCAGGGAGCTAGGAGAACCTGTTGAAAGATGAGACTTTAGAGCTTTTAAACCACTAGTTCCCATATCTGCATTCATGTTTTGTGTGTCATTATATACTCAAGCTTCAGAAAAGCATTTCATGCTAATGGAAGTAATTACGCAGAAATTATAACCTGTCTGATTGAAAGACTACAAATGAGGTGGCAGGTGACAGTAATAGTTGCCTCTCATACAATCAACATGTCTGCCTGTGCATGATACTCTCAGCATTGCACTCCAGGTTCTTCTCAGCAATGGAGTTAAGATGAAGTCAGTAGATTGACATTTCCATAATCTTATATGAACACACAGTTTGACCTTGTGTTACTTAATACCCGGCACAGCTCAACACTTGAAAGAACTCTTATCTCCATTTTGATGAATTTCAGAAGGGGAAGTAGATTTATCCCTTTTCCCTGTGGAAATCCAGAAGGTTAAATTCTGCTCACTCGATATTTAATGTATGATAGTGAATTTCATGTCAGTGATAACAAAGATATCCTTTTTGTAGAATTACCATGTTAAAAAGACTAAAATTTAGTCCACCGCTGGTGTATTTTAGAGCTTCAAAAATATTCTTAAACACATCACCATGGGGCCATTCTAAATCTGACATAGCCATACATTATAATGATTGTGTAAACTAGACAAAGACATGCTTTGAAGAAAAAAGTGTAACTAAATTTGTTTCAACCATATGCTGATTTATCATTGAAACCATTATGGAAAACACACAAACTCTGTTTTGACCTTTCACCTGCTAGAACTGCCTTTTTCCAGGTCCCTTCAAAATATATTTTGCAAACTTTAAATTTAGTAAAAATAACCTGTTTTTTTCATACAGGTGGGTGTCCCAATGTCTGCAAAATATGAAAAGCATATATCCTTATTACAAGGTCTGAGTTTCTTTTACATTAAAAATCCTATTTAACTAGATAATAAATTTAGTAATGCCTAAAATGACTCAAGACTTTAAATATTATCAGTGTGCCCAATGTGAATAATGTCTCTTATTTAATGGGATGATTATAGGCTTTAGGAAAACACTAATATGAAATTAGCCACAGTCATAAGTTATGCTGCATTCTCTTTGCACTCTGAAGTTGGATTTTCCAAACTCCATGTCTGAAATGCAACAACAGCACTGAAGTTGGAATTCCAACTGAGAAAATTAGATCTTCTGAACATGCCTGATTTTGGAACCCAGGACAGCTGTCGGACATATAGCATGGGGGGAAGGTGGTTAATATAAATGATTTAATACCATTAATATAAATGATTTAATACCATTAATATAAATGATTTAATACCATTTCTTAAAAACAGTGGAACACAATCGTGCTGTAAAGTAACTGTGAAGATGCTCCTGCTGCGTTTTAACATAACATGGAGAGAAATAAATTTTTTCGCCTCATATTGCTAATAGTAGTTAGCATTACAACAATAATAAGCAAATCTATGTTTTCTGAGTGGGCAATCAAAATTTGAATCAATGTTAGGCTTCTGTAATTATTAATAATTCTGATTAATATTTTATTATTAATGAAATTATTAATAAAGTTAAAGCTTCTTTAGTTGAATTGGTGCACCAGTTCCACTCTCTGGACTCATAAGCCAAACTTGTCAGTCTCTCGTGAATGAATTAATTCAATGCTACTGGATAGCAGAAAACTTCTCACACAAGGAAGGATCACAGACTTGAAAATGTATTAATAAAATAGCCCAACGGGGATGGCTGAAATATCCCATAAATAACTAATTTTCCCTATATATATATATATATATATATATATATATATATATATATATATATATATATATATATATATATATATATATGTGTGTGTGTGTGTGTGTATATATATATATGTGTATAGTGTACAGAAACATCTGTGCAGGATATGGACTGGAAGCCCTGAGATCAAAGTGGGGCACACCCCCAAAGGTAGTGGAGAATGACCGAGCTAAGATCCTGTGGGACTTCCAGATCCAGACAGACAAAATGGTAATGGCGAACCAACCGGACATCGTGGTGGTGGATAAACAACAGAGGAAAGCCGTTGTGGTGGATGTAGCAATACCAAGCGATTGCAACATCAGGAAAAAGGAACACGAGAAACTGGAGAAATACCAGGGCCTCAGAGAGGAACTGGAGAAGGCCTGGAAGGTGAAGACCACAGTGGTGCCTGTGGTCATCGGGGCCCTCGGGGCAGTCACCCCCAAACTGGAGCAGTGGCTAAAATAGATCCCAGGAACAACATCAGACATCTCAGTCCAGAAATGCGCAGTTCTCGGCACAGCCAAGATACTACGCAGAACCCTCAAGCTCCCAGGCCTCTGGTAGAGGACCCGAGCTCAGAGGTTGAGAAAGACCACCCGTGGAGGGTGAGAAGGGAATTTATATATATATATATATATATATATATATATATATATATATGTATATATATGTATATATATATATATATGTATATATATATATGTATATATATTATTATATTATTAATATAATATTATTATATTATTCTTTGTCTCCACTTTGGGACAAAGAATAATAAAGCATCAAACATTTGCTCAGGCCTAGCTTTAAAACCAGAAAAAGGAAAATGTGGCTTGGGCTCTGTACTGTATGATAATGGAGTGAATGTGTGTAAGAACAAAAGAACAGGACGGGGGGACCAGCTTGATTTTAACATGTTCAAACTCTGCTATAGATGCAAATCACTTCAAACAGATTGCAGTAATAAAGCACCAAGAATGACAAAGAACAATAATAATCACAGCATACACTCAGCAAATATTCAGCGAGACACATTAGACAAACATATAAAAGGAGGACTAAATCGTGTTGTTTAACTAACCTATTCCAGCCCAGACACATAAACAAAACTGTATTTCCTCCTTGTGAGATGATCAGGCTCACTCAGGTTCGAAATGATGTCCAGGTGCCGGTCCAATGGCTGAAACAGCTGGATGGCTCTTTGGGAAGAGTCAAGAGTCGACTTAGGCAGAGGCCACTTCCAACGGCCTTCTGCGGTGTGCTGGACACAATGGGGATTTACCAAGCCCCAGCTTCGGCCATATGGCGCTTTAGAAAAGCTGGATGCTGCCATGGGAGCCATTCGTACGCATCTGTGTGACACACTTTTAACTCATAACATAATATAATGTTATATAAAAATAACCCTTTTAACCAATGGGCGGTTTGTGAGCTCCCGGGCCCAGATGTATAAAAAGTTTCTTGTGTATAAGCCCAGTCATCCATACATTGTTATCAAGGGGGGTCTAAGAGTATGCTCCAGGAGAACATTTTGGGAAAAAAAATAGCCCCCTAAATAATAGATTGTGGTGAATTTTGTGGCTACAAATGGACAACATTCAGATAGGAGATGAACAAACCCAATGTAAGCCTATATTACAGTAGAGTGTTTGAGCAGAGCGCCAGGCTTTAGGGGCCCCTGAGCTCTTAGGTCCCCGAGCATGATACCCAGGTAGGTTCAATAAACTATCCCTGCTTTTAAATAGTCTCTTCACTGCCTGCCTATTGCTCTTACTGGGTGTTCACAGCAGCAGCGACTAAAGCTGTGAAATTGCCAGAAGTAATTCACTTTCTATTAACAAGAGCGACAAAAATGCTGGTAAAACTTTATTTGAAGGGGGTGACATGAGGTGTATTATGACAGTCAGTTGCACTCTTAATGGTCATGACTGTTGTCATTACAGTGTTAATGGATTTTTTTTTTTTTTTTTTTTTTTTTTTTTTTTTGTAACATCTGTTTCACAAGCAGTGTGAGCTTTTACTTAAAAAAAAACCCCATATGACTGTAGGAAATCTTTTAGTTGCAGCATCAATCCTGAGGCATTCGCAATGTTAACTTTTTTTGCTGGCAAGGTGCTGAGCGCTCACCTGCCTGCATCCTTGTCATGAAATCGGATCAGCACATTTAAAATTCCCTCCATGCTATTGTCCATGGCTTCATCGATGTTAAGTGATAACATGCCATGCTTTCGCCTTCTGGATAGGTTTTTTTTTATTCTGGTGAGTTACCATGTTTGATTATGTAACTAGCATGCTGCCTTGAAACAGACAGGTGTGTGAGGGCAATTTTATCCTCCACTAACTACTTGCATAAAGTGATGAGCGAAGGAGTGACGGTAAATGGCAGTCTGAGTTCAGAAATGAAGGTGCTGACTAAATTTTTAAATAAGTCACATGATTGGTAAGTGAGGGTGGGATGCCTGCTGTGGCTGTTGTCCATAGCAGACATGGGGTCTGCTAAAGGGCTCAGACAGCTGAGCACAACTCAAGCGATGCAAATTATACACATATAATGTATTTCTTAGTTATTGAAAGACGATGCCCCCCCATTCCATAAAGTGTTTTTGTTTTTCTAACAGGTGGGGCTACCTGCAGCTCCTCTCGAGTCTGGAGCTCCATGTTTCAGTGAGCAGCAAGAGCCTCACTGAGGAAACTGCTTCAAAAGCCAGTAAGTCATTTATCACTGCACTTGTTCAACAATCTCAAGGTTGTAACATGAAAAGTGACATTTCTCCTGCTTTTTCCAACATCAGCCTCTTTTTATTAGCTCACTGGTTAAGCTAATAGCCTAGCTTATGATAGTTAGCAAGCTCAAATGAGTGATATAGAAGGAGGGACAGGGTACAGGGGAGGACACAAGAAAATAGAGGGAGATAAAAGAGGGAGGAGAGTGAGGAGGGAAAAGAGAGAAACAAAGGGGGAAAAAGAGAGAGATCACTGAGGACTGAGGAAAAATAGATGAGAAAATGGGATTTTCGCCCCTGGGCACACGGAATAACTACTGGATCTGAATAAGTTTTGCTAAGACCCGAGGCCATCCCCCACCCACCCTGATTCTGACTGGCTAATACTCCTGTTTAGTGTGGTTGAGAGTGAAAGTTGGGCCTCCATTAGATTCTGAGAAATTTCTGAGAAATTTCTGGGTGAACCAGACTATTTTCTTGCAGGTACGCTGGAGATCCGGCACAGCGCAGGAGTGCTGTCAGACCTGTTGTGGGCAAGAAGAATGAACTGATTTATTAATTAATTTCTTTTTTCATTTCGCCCCTCAAAATGAGGCTGTAACACCCCTTTCTTTTGACTCCCGAGAGACAGACAATTACTTTAAAGATTCTTAAATCTTTGATCAGTTTCCAGTTTACAATTGATCTGTAAAAATTATTTGGCCATAGATATTAAAATAAATATTTTTAAAAATGTAATTCTTGATTATTTGGTTATTAGTTCTTATTGATTCTTCCTATAATCATGATTTGAATGATTCATTTAGAATTGATTGTAAATAGATCCCAGTCCTGAAAAATATACATTCATGCTTCCTTGAGAGAGATCACTTGAAAGTTAAGAATTCATCCTACAGATTTGTTTTGAAATCATAAGACTGTTTGATTTTTGCAAGGTTAAGAGAAAGATTGCTTCATAAAACCTAATATTATTTAATGTAGCTTTATGGTATTGCAGATACTTATGCCAAAGAGTTTAACTGAGGTAGCCATAATTTTGTATTTGTGTTCAAATAGAGGAAAATGCTCCCAATCCATTTTTTTTTCTAAACGCCTTATAGACTGTTCTCCCATTGGACATACAATATGTTAATATAAATATAATGAGTAGGAAGGCCATTAATTTATTTGAAGGATCCACCCAAACATGGAGCCCATTAATATATAGAGGTACCAGTTAAAGACAGTGCTGTATAATGGTTAATTGAATCTAAGGATGTTTTTACAGTCATTTATTTGAACTATAACCATGACATTTTCAGAGAGAAAAAGTTCTGCAACAACCAGAACCTTTTTGATGGGATTATGAAGTGCTTTAAAGAGCTTCATGATGAGTGATTGGGTATAAAAAGCTTGGGGACCAGGGTACCACTAAACCCCCCAACTCTGACTGGTATAACACAGTTAAATTATTCATTTGAAGTAATAGTCTCACTGATTAAATATTCATTATTCTGTAATGAGGGATGTATTGATTTAAATAGCAGCACTTTGTTGGGAGCCCCAGCATCAACCAGTGCGGAGGGGGGGAGATACAGAACTTACGATATTCTGCAGAGCATCGTTTTCTATTTTATCAGCACTGAACACTTGTCCTGATTACTAATCAGGCTCTTTTGTGTGGAAAGTATTTGCTGGAAATCGCACTATCTTCATACAGTAGATTTGATATCAGCACTTTTTGAGAATGGAAACATTGTTACTCTTTATTGCATCATTTCAGTGCAAACTTCATTTGCCTGTAGCATGAAATCTTCCAGACTTCTTAGTGACCACTTGTTGAAACATACTGGGCTTCTGTTTGCACATCAGAATAACACATTACCTCAGCAACACATCCAGAGGAGTCCTTGACTTTGCAAAGACATTTTTGAGGAACAGAATTAAGAGGATGGTCACGTTTTCTATACACATATCTGTGGCATTCACTTTTCTCCCTTTGCTAATAGATGCATGCTGTTAAAGTCAAGCATCTTTTACCATTCTGTGCACTTTCACGGAAAACTTTATTGTAGCAGCATACATTACTGCTTGACATAACACAACATCATGATATCAAAACTGGATGGCACATTTCACAAGTTATTTAGATGCATTTTTGCAATTGATTCTGAAAATGGTTCCAATTTAAATAAAATGTTCATGGTTTGGTATTATTTCTCAGAATTACATCAAATGCAATATCCCCTCTATAAAATAAAATATTTTAATGAAATGCAGTATTTCTTGGGTTGTGTTTTTTTCTTTTATGAGACTGCTACTTCAGCAACAAACCTAGTGGAATAAATGGTTCTGAAAGGGGTGTCAACAGTAAATGAAGACCACATTCTTTGAAACAGTTTTAACTATTTTGAGCAACTGCACGGTAAAAGGTAAGACTAGGTTGTTGTTTTTTTGTTTTTTTATCTATCAGTCTCATCTACTTTCATTTTAATATCTTGATAATTCAAATAACAATGTGAGGATGATTTTATTATATTACTAAGTTAAGTTAGTTGTGTTGATGGAAGCAAGTTGAGCTTGAAACATCCTCTTGGCAGTCTGGGAGCATGAAGTTTTCTTGGCAGGTTGTTCAAGTTCAAGTTGTTCTGCTAAAACTGATAGTAGGAAATCTGTGGGTAAAACTTCAAAGACTGATAAATGCACTGTGCACTTTTGTACACTTCATCTGTCAAATTGTAACTGGCTCCCTTTAGTTCTGTCATTTTTTTTACATTCTTGTTCTAAATTGTATTTTCAGCCTGAAAGTTTATATCTGTCTCTAGTTGACTAAATTTGCTGAGATTCTTGACTGAAATAGAGATGTTTAATCTAATTTACAAGATTACACTATCAGTACAAGAGATTTTTAACGTTTTTACGTTTAGAGATGTTTTTAGTATGCTACAGGTATTACCAAAAGTGTACATTTACAGCAGCAGAAAAACATATCTTTGAAACAGAGTTGTAGAGTTACACTTATTTGTTTCTTTGTTTGGCTCACTTGCTAGTACCGGGTTGGAAGGCTTTAGCTTCTGGAGCAGCATTAAGCCTTTGTGGAATAAATTTTGAAAAGTATCAGAAACATTCAGAGCATCACACAGTTGCTGCACATTAGCCATTTGCCAAATTAGAAGCCTCAATTGGAAGCCAGCTTCAGCTCCATATAATACAATAGGTTTATGCTTGGTGTCACCTCGGATTACAGTAAACTCCGTAAAAAGATCACGTCAATGCCTGTAATGTATGTCGCTTACAGATTGTGTATGCCAACTATTTTCTTGATAAAATTTTCTTTAAAGAAAAAAGTAGGAGTTGTGGGTGATCAGCCGAGGCATACTAGTTGCCAGCCTATTCAATGCTAATGCTAGCCTATCCATGCTAATGGCCTGCAGGGGAGGAAGAAAATGAAGTGGGTGACCAGCCTAGGCATGCTAGTCACCAGCTTCTCCAAAGCTAATGCAAGTGAATAGTTTCCTTCTCATTTGCCAGAGTTGGCCACTCAGTTGCCGGTGGTGGCCTATCATTAATTAGCTCAGTAGCCGGTTTTGGAATGGATATGGCCTCCTGCAGCAAGGAAGGAGCCATCGCTGGGTGTGCAATGGTTTTAGTTATGGGAATATTACCACGTCATAAGATTCAAAATACTTTTGTCATGATTCACCTGTTTTCTGTGTCTTCTGCCATGTCTTCTGCTACTCCCATGTTCCCAGCCCCTCCCATTCTTGTTAACTGGTCATTGTTCTCAACTGTGCCTCTGCCCATTTAAACACCTGCTCATCACTCAGTGCAAGGTTGCCTTCAAGCAGTGCTGTTCCTTGTCATTGATTCTGATTGTGTGTCTGACCTGTTTTCTGCCTCCTGACCACCACTTTAGCCTGATCCTTGCCTTGTTTGTACTGTGAGTGACTCTGATCCTGGCTCTGAACTTTGCATAATGTACCTGGACTCTGCTTATTGCCTCATAGCTTTTGGATTTGTTTTGTCTCTCCTGCCTGCCTTGTTAATGACCTGGACCGTTTCACACGTTAATGATTACTAGATCTTGGATTGGGGTGACGGTGGCTCAGGAGGTAGGAGTTTGTCTTGTAACTGGTTTGAACACCCACTGCGTCTGTCTCAGTCACTGTGTCCTTGGGCAAGACACTTCACCTGCCTTTCCAGCTGGTGGTGGTCAGAGAGGCCAGTGGTGCTTCCTTCTGGAGTATCCGCTGCAGTTGACCGGCAGACGTCCTGTCTGCTATCAGGGAGCTGCACAGTCTGGAGGAGCGTAATTATAAGTTTAATCTTTAGCAGGAACAGGAGACCATGCGCTAACTTTTGGAGCGGAATGACCGTGATTTTGGAGTTCTGCAATCAGCAAGTCTCTCTGAAGAACGGGCATGTAGTGAAGAAACGAGAAACAAAGCGGTGCAGCTCTGGTCACCATTCTGTCGGAGGTACAGGTTTGTACCGGCTGGTGTAAAACACTGGGACTACATAACATTAGTTTGGCATGATGTGCATTTTATTCTTTGTGTGGAAATTTATTTTAATTAAAGTTCATACGTAGATATTATTGTAAATCTTTTGACTGCATTACCTAAATCCAAAAGGTTTCACATTTTAAAAAAGTAATATAGATATATTTATATGTATAGCAAAAATAATAAACTAATCTGAACTGTTTTCATTATGTTTGCGTCAGCAATGAATTTCCACAACAAAAAATGAAATTTCTAGGTTTATTTGAATCGATCAAAATCCTAACCTTGAGGTTCTCCATTGTGAGTGTCGCTACAAACATAATCAGAGCAACGACCACAGCTCCTGTGCACTCACAGCTCTCCCATGTTCCTGCCCATATTTACACCCACAATAGTGAGGAACAGACAGTGATGGAGACACTCCAAACTGGGGTAGAACCAAACCAGACATTAACCGGTTAGAGTGAGATTTGCCAGTGGAGAAGCGCCTTTTGACTTCTGAAGAAGTCTCTCATTTTCAGTTTTTTTTTTTCTTTTTGACATCCTGCCACCTGGCTGTGCCTAATTACCAATCACACGCACACACATGCATGCAAGCATGCATGCAGACACAGTTTCAAATGTTACTGTAAATGAAAGCTCTGATATTAAAATCCGTCAGGCTGACCCAGGCAAACAAATGCCCAACATGTTAATGAGGTGGTATTTTCCAGGCACATACTGCCATTTTATAACACAATCAAGTAACTATGTTACCTTCAGTTGTTATAAAAATGCTGTATATATCAAACATAACTTTTTAAAAAAAAAATTAAACTTTATTAAAAATTGCTTTGGGTTTGTTTCAAATGTAATGGACACAAAGACAAAAAGAAAAAGAAAAGGTGGGAAGGAAAGAGAGAAAAATGGAGGAAAGGTTTAAAGAGAAAAAAGGAGACGGAAGTAGAGGAGAGAAAAAAGCATAGCGATAAAACAAGTCAACACCATTGAAGTCTGCTTTGACACTTGCACAAAGAGAAAACAAAACAGTCAAACATAACAAAACAATCAAACATAACTTAAAAGAAATATGACTTTCCAATCTGAGTTAAACTGGCCAACGAGCAAAGCACAGGTATGCAAGTCCAGCTATTGCTTAGAACAACATTGAATTAGCAGGGACGGCCAGTCAGACGTTAGCAAAAAAACTTCAGAGCCAATCAATGAGCTTGTGGGTAGTCTAAAGGGAAACAGGTTTTCACCTTGAGTGGCAGTTTTGTGCTTCGTCCTAATGCTTGACCTGTATCAGCGTAACACTGTTTTTAGATAGGAAAAACTATGGGGGACCAATATGCCTTTTGAAAAAGTGGAGGGAACATTTCCCCTCTGTCCTCTCCCAAAATTATGTCCAAGCTTCTGACCACCACCAGCAGACAAGGTCTGTGAAGTGTCTTGCCCAAGGACACAACGACCAAGGCAGACAGAGTTTGTCCTTTAACCCACCGGTTAAAGGACGAAATCTTGAGTTTGAAGTTGAGATCTTCCTCCAGAGCTACAAGTTAATAAAAGTAAGCTCTTGTAATTTGCTTTACCATAAACTGATCTGGAAAAGACAAGTTATGGAAACCAAGAAATACTGGTCTGTGAAATACAGTCAATACCGTCCTTTATAGAAGGGCAGTAGCTGTGTTGTATTAAGTGCATCTATGAAACGGATATCCACCTGCAGAACATATGGATAAACAGAAAAGATAAAACTTTGCAAGTGAAGGCTGAAACGCAGCACTGGGAGCTGTCCCTCACGGTTTGGCTGTTATAAAAAAAAACAAAACAAAAAACAAACAAAAAAAAAAAACAACCAGCTATTGCTCTATTTCATGCTTCTTACTTTTAAATACACTATGTACATGACCACTTGCATGTAATTTAAGGCTTAATTTTTTAACAATCCCATAGTTTATTCTGAAGTCACTGTCACATTTTTTTTTCCTGTGATGGAAGAGCAATAAGCAGCGATGTGCAAAACATGAAAAGGTTTTGTGTCATACTGTGAAGGGAGCATAAACTGTTATTGTGAACTTACATCCTGATAGCAGCTTTGATATTTAAGCCGTATGGTTGTCATTATAAATGAGTCCTGTCAAGAAATTGTTGTTTCTGAGGAACACAATGCTGGACAGATTGTCAGCCACTTTACAGCAGAGAACAATTGCCTTAGGATAGCGTTGTTTACACATGTGGAAAACCAGGATAGCGTGGAAGGGCTGCATTGTGTGCCAAGATTAGAGATAAATAGATGAAAAGAGGCACCATTTTTCTTAAAGATGCCTAGCCCCGTGACTTTTCCATGCCATAAATTGCTGATTAGACATGACATACTAAGGGGGTTAAACAGGGTCTTTGAGAATTATGGTATAATCAAAGAAAATGTGTCTGCTGGTTAGCATTATATAAAAATACAGTAAATTACTGCTAATTTAGTTTGTAAAAAAAAAAAAAAAAAAACCACACAATTAACTGTATAAGTCTAACAGGAGCCTAAGAGAAGGATGGATCCGTCCCAGATAACGAAACTAAAAGCAGTTGATGTAGATGTGCTTTAAATTAGGAACCACATCTACATCAACTGGTTTTAGTTTCACTTTCTGTAAAATTAACACTCAAATCATGTCTTGGATCATGATTTGAGTGTAGGAGAATTCAACTGCCTAAGCACTGTTTGACCAAAGGAGACCAGCATTGAGACAGTTTTTGGCAAAATAATGCAGAACTAAACAAATTTACAAGAAAATATCAACATTCGCACAGAAACATAAATATGGAACAGTAAATAACCTATTTAAACAGTTTATCAGCTAAAAAGTTTATTTGGGGGTTAGATACACTTTGAGGACTTGGAGCTCATGAAAAGATAAAGCAGAAAAATCAGCAAAAAGCTGGTTAGCAATTGTTAGAAGAATTTGTTGTTGTAAGGCCAATAAAGAATTTTTCAAAAAACTATTGAGAAGGGTAAAAATAAGTTTTGACTCCCCATTTTTTATTATCAAAAACTGATTAACCTTTTCTTTTTAAATTGATGTTCTTTTTGCTTTGTTTTATTGTTCTTTGATGGATGCCTGTTTTATTTACTATTTCAAACAAACTTCTTGATTGAATAAAAATCTTTTTTTAATCAAAATCTGCTAAGGGTATGAATAACATTGGAGTTAATTGTATCTATTAAAAGTATAAAGAAACATACTCACAAACAGAAATTGGACCACAGCATGTGCACCACTGGTTTAAAGAGCTAAAAAATGTCAGAAGTACATATTAACAGTTAATCCCTGCAACCTCTACCATACTATATTGAATTCAGTATATATATTGAGTACTATATTGAGTGCCAGGTTGCCCAGGGAAGTCCCAGTGAGATTTCTTTTAATTTTTTTCTGAATTTTTCTGACTTACAGAGTACAAACAGGGCACAGTATTAAACCTCAGCCTGTGTATACATCCACTTTCCTGATTGCTTGCAGCCATTTTCACTGAGCAATAAAAACATTTCATTTGACTTTCTGTGTACTTGCAGTTTACACCTTTAATTTACAGCAGGATATCAAATCAGATGAGGCTTACTGTTGATTATTTTTCTGTTTCTATCAGTTCTGTATATATTAGCATGTGTAGCAACAAGTTGGCTGTTGGTAAACAAATTAAAAATGCCATGTGTTTCACATACTTTTATTTCATCTTTCACTGCATAACATTAAACTAAAGAAACTACACACAATAAAATCATGCCTAAAATAAATGGCATAAAACTCTCTCATTCTCATTTTTGCATGCTTCCACTTATCTTGAACTTTCTGTCAGTGCAACTGAATTTCCCCTCTGTGGGAGAATAAAGAATTTTTCTATTATATTTTATTCTATAAAACTGTATGACCTTCAGGTTACATTTGAAGCGGTAGAACTTGCAGTGCAGAGAACAAAGGAAACCACTTCATCGGCTGATTGGGAGAGTATGTCTTACATTAAGATCTTAATTTACCTTAATCTCCTTCCCTAATTATAGGTCAGGAGATGAAAGACTTTTTTACCGTTCTTTCATAAGGAAGAGGTTAAGGTGAATGTCACATGATTTCAAAAAAATCTAATATTTACCATTAATGACATCATCAATCCACAATTGCGAAAAACACACACACACACACACACACACACACACACACACACACACACACACACACACATATATATATATATATATATATATATATATATATATATATATATATATATATATATATATGTATATATGTATGTATGTATGTATGTATATATACACACACACACACACACACACACATATATATATATATATATATATATATATATATATATATATATATATATATATATGTGTGTGTGTGTATATATAAATAAATATATATATATATATATATATATATATATATATATATATATATATGTGTGTGTGTGTGTGTATGTATGTATGTATGTCTGTATGTATGTGTATATATATATATATATATATATATATATATATATATATATATATATATATATATATATATATATAATATGCAGGAAAATGTTTTCAAGTTATGTTTTTATTTTTTCTTCTGCAAAAAAAGCAATCCTCAGACAGGTGGAATGTCACTACAATCATTTCACTTGTCAGTAACCTTCACGCTATGTTGCAAACATACATATAAACACACTTTGACTCTGCAGAAAGGCTCTGCTGTCTTGAATGCTACCTGCTGAGGCAGCATAACAAAGCAGCAGGAAAAAGATAACATAATGGGTATTATGCATGGGGCACCTCAAACAATCCTCACATGAGATTAAAAAGAATAGACATCAGAGTGCACACAAAGGCTGGCACAGAGGATGTATCATTATACAGCAGCTCTGGTGTCTTTTGGACTTTCACATTTAAGAAATAACAGAATAAATAATATGCAGGGGGTGACACAAACAGCCCCCAAATGGGAATAAAGAAAAGACATCAGGAGACACACAAAGGCTAGCATGGATGAAGCGTCAGCTGTGTTGGTGGTTTTAGTTTCAGATAGTGACACTTTTGACATTAATAGTTTGTCAAGATTTGTTTTGAAGGCTATTGCATTGTTGTTGCATTTTTTTTTTAATATAGTAGATGCTACCTTTATGTTGTAGCAGTGCTGCAGGTGAGAGAAAGCCTTTTCCATTTTAAAAGGATGCTTGAGGCTGGTGTGTTGTAAATTGACTGGCATTTCAGCTGAAGAACAATCAGCTGATTGCTAGAGATGGGTTGAAGAGACACAATGTGTATCACAACAAGAATGATTGATATTTAGGTGTGTGTTTCTGAAGGGTGATTTGGAGAGACAGAAGAGCACACAAACCTTGGAAAAATATATTTTGAAATAAACCTGTTGAATACTGAAGAGGGAATTGGTAATGAAGTGAAAGCTGCAGCATATTTTACAGGCCTTTTGCACAGTGAGCCTTTCTCTACAAAGACTCACAAAACAGTTGCACTAAGCACTGTACATGTTTAGCTTAATAAACATGTAATAAACCACATGTAATGTCACCAACAAGTAATATTTATTTATATTAGACTTTGGAGCAAAGCACATTCAAAACTCAGGGTGAGATTCAAAGGGGGTGGACTACGTCTTACCCTAACCTAAGGGGTAAGCAAATTTGAGTGTTGCTCAAGAATCCAAAGTTGTCTTGTCAGGGAAAGTGTATTTTGCATTTCATTTGGAAATCAAGACTGCAGAGTCTAGAAGAAAAAGTCAGAAATTTTTGAATACTTAATGTTTCCGTCAGGGATATAGGTCTCAAGACTGGTCTCAAGTTGTTTTTTCCCGGTCTTGGCCTCGGTCTCGGATTGTTTTGCCTCGGTCTCAGTCTCGTCCAACAAATTGGCTCAAGACCGGTTCGAGACTAGTTTTTGTCAAAATTACAAAGCTTAACTCTCTTTTATCTTCACCTGTACTTGTTATTTTCACAACAATGTGAATTAAAAAGCAGTGATTAGAGCGCAGCTGCTTCCCACCATCTCAGAAAAAAATACAATGTTATTATTGCTAATGGCCACGCAGTCGTGTTGCACTTGATTGTTTACAAAACCAGTTGGCATTTGGTCCTTTAATTTAAAAGAGTGTGTTTGCATGTTTACATGTGGTGCAGTCTAGTTTTTACTGAATAAACACCTGCATCTGACCGCAGAAAAATTATTGAATTTGCTTTTTAAAAACATTACAAATTTTAAGACAGAAAAGTAAAGGTAAAGCAAAACTCCGGGCCACCTGAAAGTTTTGTCCACCGCCAGGATTAACGATGTGCAAAGTGAGCGGGACGACATCTAGTTTTACTAGACATCGACAACAGACACAAGGAAATGTAAAAAGTAATGCGAAAAATATGCACAACAACACCCAATTTCAACACAAGCAATTAAATAATAAAAACGTTAATAGACGCTAAACTTGCATCACCGCTCTACATGCAAAACTCACTTCAGCCGATGAAGAGGAAATAAGGCTGATCAAGCCAAAAACATAAATTCTGTATTACCCTCGTTGTTTTATGGTCATAATCCATGTTAGAGAAAATTGTCCCTGCGTCATCCCTGTCAGCTACATGATTATTGTAAATCCCACTTATTCTTTTGGCTCTCATTGTTTTAGATTTCCCCCTGCCTGCATGGTCTAATATTAATTTTAAAATGCCTAATAATTTATTATCTCCAGCATGTGTTTTTTAACATCTGATATTCTTCTGAATTACTTTTATTCAGATCATCATAGGAGGAAAGAGGTATTTTTTTTAAATATGACAATTTTTTATCAGCCTAATCTCACTGTTTTTTGAATTTATCATACAACTATTGTGCAATGTAAGCTGATTATTTCAGTTTATGGAATGTGTAACAATGTATGGCTGCATTTAATAACATGCATGTCAATTTATTATGACCATTATTAATTTAATACCAATAAGTGGTTTTGGTTAAATAATTCACTGTTTTTTTGTTAGCTTTTGTCCTGAAATATTTGTCGACATTATAAACATTTGGCCTCGGTTTTGGTCTCGGAAGGTCTGGTGTTGGTCTTGGAACTACAGGTCTTGACTCCATCCCTGGTTTCCTTCGGCTAACAAGTTTTATATAGACTGATTTCATTTTTCAACAGGACTTGGTACCTGCCTACTTTGCCAAGTAGAGGTGGTAAGCTTTTCTGGATTCAGGTTACTCCGAGTCAGTTACTCAAGTGATTTGGTTCACTTGAGTCTGTGTTGTATGCAACCTGCAACTGGTTTTGCATGAGGATGCAGTAGCCTTTTCTCCAGGCACCAACAGGACAAGTGCCAAATTGATCAATTAAATTGAGAAAATTCTATGTTTTTTTGGGTTTTTTTTATCATGATTTTAAGTAACAAAGAGTTCCTGACCTGAACTGACCTGAAGAGACAATTCTTAAAATTCTAAGACCATCTAATGTGTAAGGGGAGGAATCATGATTGGAATATTTCTAAACTGATAAACGGTGGATGTTTCTAATGCACCACTGCAGATTCTAATGAAAGTGGAATCGTTTCTGTAAATTAAAGAATCAGTCAATAAAAGCACTGATCAAATTTAAAAATCTATCAGATAGTCAAATTATGACTTGTTCTGTTCACAAATATGTACTGTACATCCTTATGATATTGTTCTGATAGGAAAGAAACACTTCTGCTTGATTCACTCCTGTTAATTTCACTCAATAAATAGAAAAATAGGTTTTGCCCTTATTTAAAGCCAGCAGCATGGTAGTTCACTGTTTTCCAGTTTCAGCAGACTGTATGTTTTTTTGACATGCAATCTGCATGTCACAAACAGCTCCGGTCTTGCCACACTCTTAGATTTTGCTATAATGTGTACAAATATACCTTAATATTAATTAACTTTCCCCTAAATGCATTCATGATGCTTAATTTATCTGGGTACACACTGTGCAGTGCAGAGACATTATTTTCTTGGTGGAGCTATGTTTGGGTCAGATCTGCCTTTGTGCTTAGTTTTAGAATTAGAAGTACATGGTTTGCACAGATTTAGCACCCACAAATAACTTTTGATTTGGCACATGAAATTACAAATATGAAACAGTGTTACATATAGAATTGAGAGAATAATACCTGATCTATTTTGTGATCTTGCCTATGTGTGTAAATATGGTACATTGCACATTTTCCCTTTCTTATTTCCATTAACCATTTTTAGCATGTTTATTACAAACTATAACAACAAAATATGCAGAGGTAATGAAAGATATTATGCCATGTTACAATATGTATGTATATGGAGCTCAAGTAATGAGAACAAAGCAGTGTAAACGGGGATTTATTTTGTCCTGTTAACATGGCCTATCTTCATCTAGCATATCCAACAAAAAAGCAAAATGTTGCATCAGTTTTATCTGTTTGCTAATTTGATCATGTATGTACACAGTGTCTGGGAAGGAGCTGCAAGCTAAGAGTGGTATTTAGTGATTGTACGTGGGTGGCTGTGCCATGCCAGTGCATTTAGTTTGCCTGGGAAATATACAGTCTGATAAAAATGTTTTTGGGGGGTTAAAGTTGTAATAAATAAAATTCCCTCTTAAAAATCATGTAAAATATTATGTTTCTATCATGTTTTTTTTTTTTTTTTTTTCTTCCGCAATAGCCCTGACTTGTAAGTATCACTGTGTGGGAAGTGGGCACTGTGAAATCACAAAATAGCTTTTCATCTTTTAGACTGCTTGCGAAAAGAGAGATGTTTTTTAATGAATTCTAATGAAAATGAGGCACACGTTTGCCCCTGCCGAGTCTGTGCCTGAAGAATGTCAGAACAACTGAGCTCTTGCCCCCACTGATGCCCTAGCTTCTTTTTTTTTTGTAATGAATTTAACAAGCCTCCATAACGAGGCTATTATAGACTGCAGCCTCCCAGCTGAACAGAGAATTAGATAAGAGGGCACCTGGACACTTCAGCAGCCATCAAAATAGATGCCAATCAAATTAGCCAGGGTCTGTGTTTCTCCCTTGTTTTTCTCCCTAAAGACTGTAATCATCTCAAGTCGTTTTCTTCATCCTGATTTACAGGTTTCATCTTCTGTCTACAATATGCTGTCATTAAAGCTGATTCTATAAAATATTAACACCCAAATAAAGAGGTTCACCTTTACTTATCTGTCTTAAATATATAATGAGGCATTTCCTGGAAAGCACAAGCATGACAACAGACTGCCTCCAGAGATGTAATGAGAAAAGAGAAAAGCTTCCAGGATTTGCATGGGCAGTTAGTCTTTTCTGTCAGGCCAAAAATAAATAAATACTCAACAGATCAGGAATGAATGCTTGCAGTCTGCAAAGCTGCAGGGCACACACTAGCAGCAACTTTGAGCTAATTGTGGCACATTAGCAGTGCTTAATGTGTTGAAATTACATGCCAGCACCACATACGTAATGTCAAAGCAAGGTCATTTAGCAGCTTTAAGACAAATCAAAGCATATGTTCTGAGATGGGAGGGGACAATGGTGGAGCTTAACATTTGCACAGTTTACAATCAAGGGATCCTGATTTGAAACCTGATACTTTCATTTTCAGTTGATTTTTGCTGTTTTTTTAAGAAACTGCTAGATTAGGGTTTATCCAAAATTGCTAAGAATGAGCTTTAGGAGCATTCTAACAAATCTGATAAAGTAAAACCAACCACAGTCAAAAAGAGATGAGGTTTAGATATCAAAATGACCTAATCAATAACATGCTTTAAATATTTAGTTACATTTATAAACAACTTAAAGTCTCAAAAGATCTTAGTACAGATTAAAAGTTAAAATGATCCTATAGTGAAATTCAGATCATTCTTTTTTTTTTTTTTTTTAATACACTTTGGCCAAACAGTCAAACCAGATTATGTTGAAATAATACTTTATCTGCACACTGAAAATGGAAAAAAAGGAATCTGGGAGCTTCCATCCTCCTTTATGTCATAAGTTATTGGCATTCATTGTGAGGCAGCTCACAGGTGAACAGGGGGATGTTTAAATGTTAGTCTGCAAATGGTACGTACCACACTTTTTTGAAGTGGAGTGTGAAAGAAGTACAGCCTTACTTAAACAGGTCCACCCATCCTTCAGTGACTTTATTTATAAAACCAGTGAGCCACCCCCCCCCCTCCCCCAGGGTAAATACATAATATAGTTATTGTCATTGTACTTTTTTTACTTAATTAGGTAGTTTGAAAATAAAACACTTGGACTGAAGGAAGAATACATATTTTTGAATATGCCAACAAATGCAGAGTCTAAGGAGGTGTCATGCACACTGCCTGAAGCGGGACGTGTCACCCTGGAAACCAAAAGCATGGAATAGCTCATTTTGCCCCTGAACGTCTATGCATAATGCAGTATTCACATTTTTCTATGAGGCCACATAGATTACATTTAATATAGCCTGTTTTAAGAATTTTATATTTTGGTCAAAGCCACATGTTGGCAAAAGCAAGCAGAGCATTAAGATTTGACTGTTGTTGCTATGGTTAAAATTGTTCTGCTAATCAATCCAAAAAGTGATTTAAATTTGGAAAATTACTATTGAGTTAATTTATAGATTTTATAAAGAAGGAAAAGTGTTGAAAAGTGACCGAAACCATTGTTGAAACGTATTCAATTAGAATGTGCTCTGGTAGTATTAAAATAAATGTTGCGTTTGTATCTATTTTGTATGGATGGCAAAAACATAATTGTAGCCCTATCATCAGTCTGGTTTTGTTTTTTGTTTGTTTTTTAAACTCCATTTTGTACATTTTTGTGTGGGAAAATCTAAACTATACGTTGAATTGTGGCATAACACCTTAAGGTAAAGGATGTTGCTAAGGAAAATAGAACTGGAAGACAGAGAAAAGATGAGAAAAGGTTAATTAGATTAGTGATAGAAATGTACCTCTTGACAACACTTGACACTGCATAATATTAAACACTGCCTAGATTCCCTCTGTAATTAGAAAAGAAAACGGAATGCATGGCAGCTCTGTGCTTGGAAATGTCACTGTTAAGCCTTCAGCTTTCTCAACAGTGTCTTATAGGGAATGTTGCCCAAAGATTTAAGTTGCAATGCAACATTAAATCAGCTTTATCTAAATGTCACTACCTTAGTGATTGTCGATTATGTTTTGATCTGAAGTCTTCTTTTGTCTTCCCCATTTGTCCTCACAGCTCCATACCCTGTATAGCCACCGCCCACAGCTTAGTTAGAATCCGTGCAGCCTTTTTCTTTTTTATGTGTTCAGGAGGACTTGATTTCCGTCCTTAATGCTTTTATAACCCTGCCACTGTCTCCAGGCAACTCAAAGGCTGTTGAGCTCGTTAAGTCTCTATCCCCCGAAGAGGCTGAGCGCCTTTAAGATTTTATTCACTTCTAGAACCTGTGAATGTTTCTGCTGAAGATCAGATCATATTCAAACAGCAAGCACTTTGAGAATAATTAGAGCAGTTATAGTGTTAGGCAGTCCAGGCCCTCATTACACTCCTGTTAATGTGGATATTTGAAGCAGTTGGTTTTGACACAGCTGGGCTTTCAAAAATGCGAAAGGTGAGACTAATAAATGCTATTAATAAATGTAAAGCCCAGTGGCGGCTGGTGAAAAAAATTCTTGGTGGGGCTGATGTGCCAATAGATTTCCCTTCCTAGTCCAGTATAAGAATTCAAATGAACGGTAATTACTACAGTTTCTCTTTAATATAAAATTCTTCACACAGCAAAATAATATGAAGGGTTAAATTAGCTAAAAGTAAAAGGTCTGTTGAGTAACTTGCAAAATGTAGAGTATTTAAATTAGTATCGACAGCTAACTCTGAATCAGACTGATCAAACTGTGAAAAACACCAAACTAATGCATGGTTGCCTACAAGTTTAACTCTGAACAAACAACAGGCTAAATTCTATTAAAACTGAAGAGAGTCAACTAACAACACAAAGCACCAGAGACCTTCCTACCTAAAATAACTAAAACACACTGGTATCAGATGAAATAATTACGGCTAAAAGCAAAAGATTAACCCAGGAATCTGAAAGTCTTAACCAGGTTTTGCTGGAACCACAACACCAAGCAACCTCCCATTTATCTGACATTCTGGCGCTGAGCAAAATCTTACAGATTCATAGATGTTCAGAGATCTGAGTCAGCAAACAGCACTTCAGCTCCTCCTTGTACAACACCATATCAGAACGGTCATCTGACCCAGTAACCATCATGATAAAAATCAAACTTTAACAATATAACAGCAGCATTAACTCAGAAAAGGCAAGAAGAGAATCATTAACAATTTGAAAAAAAAGAAATCTTAGCAACATTTATCCAGAGTAGCATTACCATTATGTTAACCAGAAGAAAATAAGCATCAAATAAACCACAACATCATTCATAACTATCAGCAAAGAAAAAATGATAGCAGCTGATGAACAGAAAAAGTAAACAACAAAAAAAGAGCAGAGCAATGTGGTTGGTAAAACTATTAAAACACGCTGACGAACAGATGATGTAGCCTACCTGCCATCTGTAAAATCATCTGCATGTCATGCAAGGTGGAGAATTCGGTCTAAGCTTCCCCTGGCTGCTGTTGTCGCCATCTAATTAATTTATTTTAATAGTATCAATACAAGTCTGTATTAAATCAGTCAGGTAGCTGCAGCTCATCCAAAATGCTGCTACCTTTCATCTTGGTGTTTCCAGGTTATTTGGTGTTTAGTTTTTGAGTAAAGCACTTTGAATTACCCTGTGTATAAATGGTGTTTTAAATAAATGTCCTTTGCCTTCTGGCCAAGAAACACTTTGGGATTCCCCAAAATTAGCTAGAAAGCATCACTAAGAAAAGGAATGTCCAGGTTTCCATCTCAGACCTGTTACCTCCCAGACCTGATCTTGGATGAACAGAAAATGATGGGTGGATGGCAAGGTTTACATTACAGTTCTAAAGCAACTACTGTCATGCAAGCTCAGAAACTGAAACACAAGTTGGTAAATTTTTTAAAAAAGTGTTCAACAAGCAACATTGTCCAAGCTTTAAATTCAGCTTATTCTTTTAGACCAGCTATTAACAGTAAAATGATCACAACATGGAAATAGAAGCTAACATGTTTTACAGTAAGACAGCTTGAGAACTGACTGAGGAATAGCAGACTCAATGCACAAGAGATTAATTAATTAATGAGACATATGTGCCACCAAAATAAAGCTGGGAAGCAGCAGAGGAAGTTAAAAAATGACACTGGAAAGTGGCTGAGTCAAAATAAAATATAAATCTCCCATAAGGTAAACATAAAGTACCAGTTACAATTGGGATGAGTTTCCATTCAGTCATTTTGATTGGGGGCTGGAGCTGTTATTTCATTGTTAGGGCCAACACAGGAACTCAGGAGACAAACCAACATTTATGCTCTCACTCACTCCGAAATGTCAACTTATAAACAGCAGTATATCTAACATATATGTTTTGGAGCTATGGGAGAAAATGAAGCAACCATAGGAAAGCCACAGAGGAACAGGAGAAAAAAAAACTTCCAAGCTGCAGTAGAAAAGCTCTTCACAGCCAATATTCAACATTCAAACCAATGACAGTCTTGACATAAGACAACACTGCTACTTTTCCACCATGATGTCTGGGATGAGCATGTATTTACAAATACAAATACTATTTAAAAAATGAAGATACTATTGCAAGTTTATGGCCAAGCATTACAGTGCAGCTGCCTACCACAGTCTCTGACTTTGTTTCTGCCACCCAGTTTAAATTAGTAAAGTGTCTACCAGTAAGAACTGGAGCCTCAACCAAAAGACTTATTTCTGAAATTCCCACTGACTTGAGGCAAGTCATGATTGATCTGTCAGGGGATTATTGTTGAACCAAAAATATCCATGTCAAACACCATGAATGCGGTGTTAATAAATGAATAGATAATAAAAACATGTGATCTGGAAGGGATTTTCTTGTAGACAGTAATTACAAAATGTGAGAAATAAGTGTGAAAAAAATGTAAAAATACAAAAAAAAAAAAAAAAAATCTCACTAAAACAATTAAAGCAATATTTCCACTGAAAATATTTACCTTCTTGAAACATAAATTTGTGATGTTTGGCTTGGTTTTTGTGGCTCAATTATATTAAAAAGATCTAAGAATTAACTGGTTCCACATCAACACTAAATATATATATATATATATATATATATATATATATATATATATATATATATATATATATATATATATATATATATATATATATATATATATATATATAGTATTCAGATTTCTATGGGTTGAATGGGATGTGGTTGACATTTACTTATCTATCAAAAAAACTAAAACACTCTAGTAAGATATGAGTTCAGATCAGGCAATAAAATCTTCTTTGACAAGCCTTGAGAACCACAAACAGTTGTCAAAATAACCATTTTAAAGTAGATTGGTGTTTAAAAATATAACTTCCAGCTCAGCAAAACTTTAAAATAAAATATTTGTTCATGCCTGCAGGTTAAATAACATGTTTGGTAGGTCACAAATCTGAAATACTAAAAACGTGTTTTCTTAAAGATTTGTTTTTTCCAAAGAAAATGTTCTGGGAGCTTTGAATAGATAAACCAACTACTACTTTGATGTGGAATGGATAATGTGCTGCATTCATAACCATAGACTTTTTCTGACAGTCTTGTCAACAAATGTTTTGCTTCTGCTGTCAGGAAGAAATTAAATGTGTTGCTAAAAGCAGGCTTAGGTCAAAAGTATGCTGGTGCCAGAACAGTGTTCAGCTTCACATCAGGGAATTATTGTTTTACAGAACTAACATTGATCACAAGTCATCTTAAATAATTTTAAGCTTCATAAAGTGTGACTATTTTTACTGTCAGTTATCTGCAGTTTACTACAGCAGTGGAGAACATGCTTCCTCCTGTGACAAAATCAATAGATGTTTTTTTATTTATTTTAATTTTAATATGTATGTCAAATTTTCAATGAATAAACAGGTTACATCAGATTGTTTGCAAAGGTTACAAAAGAAGACCTACATACACAATGATATTGTTGCTTATGCATGCGTAATTAAATTTTCTCTAAAGTTAGAGAGGAACTAGGCAAATAATAGACATGCTGCAATATATAATGTGTATGTTTCAATGCATAATATCTGTCCTCAGACCTCAGACTTTCTTTTTTTCTGCCAGACTGAAGCAAAATGAAACAATTGCTGTCACAGCCATGCCTTTAATCTCCCAGAGTGGCATCAGGGACAACAAGAAAAAGTAGTGTGTTTTATAGGCACAGTATGTTTTTACAGTTTTTCCACAACCTTCAATAATCTATGGATGTACTGCTCTTCAAATACATTGTAAGACTCTACAGCTACATTGTATGAGTGGTTCCAATTGCTTACAACAATAAGACTAATACATCAGACTATTGGTTTCTGGGAGCTCTAACAATCAATGTTAATTGTAGATCATTGAAATCAGAAACATAGTTACACTGGGACAAAGCAAATATGCTATTTCATATAATTTGTTTAACCACTGAGTCAGCTGTAAATTTTTCTAAATGTAAGTATTGGTATGCAAACCTCGACATGGGCTGCTATTCCAAAATTCAACACAATAACAGTTCTTTGCCTCTGCAACTTGAGGGGACGAGGTACTGTTGTTATTCCTCCCATTTTCAGTAAAATAGCTAAATTTATCATGAAGCTGTTTGTTTTGTCTTATTTTTAGTGTTTTTTCACGATCACACACTAATTGAAACGTTATTGCAATATCAGGTACTTTTTTAGCCGTTTGCTTCTGCACCTATAATCAGACAAAGCGTAGCCTGTGGGATAAGCAAGTGTGTATTGAACATACAACCAAAATGAAACAGAACTGTCCCTGTGTTCAAGATCAACCAGATGTTAAATCAGCTGTTGAGAATCCACGGATGAGGTAGGTATTTCCATAGTCCGAAGTGACTAGTTGGATATGGTAATGCCTGGTCAAAATACTGTAAAGATAAATAAAGCAAATATTGTTTAAACCTAGCTGGAGTATATACAGAACTGAGTCATGGCAAAATACAATTCAACTGCATGAGTCACACACAATGCATTATGGGTTGTAGGAATCAGGCAGATAGGAAAGACAGTTTTTCATGTGCTTTGTGATAACACAGAAGTGCTGGAGTGCACAAAGCGTTTCCTAAGATCTCCCCCTATAACAAAAACTCTTCACTTAAGTTCCTGTCCAAGCAGTGCTTTAACAAACACACCAGAAAGGCTGACTCTGGCTGCCCAGTAACATTGGTATATCAGAATTACCAGCAAGTAATGCTGAATGCACAAGGGAAAGCATGGAGATATATAATAACATTGCTATCAAAACTGAGATCACATGCAATCACTGTAGCTACATTACCAGGGGACTGTTGGTGAGCGTCTTCTGTGACAGCCTCAGCAGTGCAATTCAGTTTGATTACTTTCTACTCGAAGAATGAAAATTCAGATTCCATTTGTGTGCCTCTGAACCTCAAGATGAAATGAATCTATATGGATGAAACTGAATATTTAACTTTAAGCAGTGATGAAGGTTATGATTACTAAATCTAATTAGATAATAAAATCTAAACTGCAAGATTGTCCATGTGATTTTCATCTCTAAAGCTTCCATATTTTATTACCAACCCCTGCATCACAAATCTCTACTGAAGCAGCCTGATGTGATTTTTGGCTGTTAGGCTTCACTGTGTCAAACATATTTCTTTATAAGAAGCTGTCTGTCCCCCGCACCTTTCCTAGGGCTGTGCAGTCTGTCATCCAAACGGAGCGTGTCCATCTGTCCTTTCCCATTTACGCTATGTTGTTCTCACCACTGCGGAGCCCCATCAACGTAAAGCAGGGACGGTTGACAGCTGTTTGTTGATTCGATGCCACGGCTTATTTCCTCTGCCTGTTTGTTTGGATGTCAGTGTTCAGTAACGTCAGCAGGTGAGCTGGTGTGTTTCTGTTTTGAGACCCACTCCTAACATCAGGACACAAATCCAAACACAGGTGGTCTTCATTTCAGACAGGTGTGACCAACTTAAGTCAAGCAGAGGACTGAAAAAAGCTTTCATAACTCTCTTGTGTGATAATCAAAACAAACTTTATCATGCTTCTGTATATTCCATGTTACTAGTATGCTCCTAAGGTAGTGGAGCTCAAATATCTTAAACCAACTGCCAGTCATAGATTGTATAAGCATCTATTGTAATATATCAATGAAGTGAGTACCACTACACTGGTAAATTGTTTGAAAACAATACTGCTGGCCTTTTTAATTTTAGTACATTGTGACAAAAACAAAGACAAAACAACTTTGTATCCATTGTCACTGCATGATTGAATAATGTGGCTTTCATTTTACTATGAAGTTAACATTTCCAAGTTCCAAACTAGAGAAAGGTTCTGTTAAGGTAAATATGAGTTGAAAGTTGGAACTTTCTTACCAAACTCAACTTCAGTATCTAATATGGCTGCATTTAATTATTCTTCCTTTTAAACTAGTTAGGATATGTCTATGGACTATACAAAACATGTTCATTATATATATATTTTTTTTTTTTTACACAAAATCATTCTCAGATAATGAGATTTCCCCTCCTCATTGCTGCCTATCTTGAGCTCCTTTCAGAATGAGCTGTTTTATGGCTCTATCACTTTTGTGCAAATAAGCTGTTGCTGGGTGCACCCCCCCAGCTCAATGTTTACCGTTGCACTTTATGCATGTGAAAATGGCTGCAAACACATGCACAATTCTACAACCGTACATCTTAGACCCTGAGTTAGAACCTGAAGCAGAAGTGGTGGAGCTTCTTGCACAACCATCAAGGATGCAGCAAATGGTTTCTGAATGGTAAGTCAACAACAAAAGAATTGTGTTGTCCAGCAACCATTTTACAATGCACACAGTGGTAAAACTGGTGACCAAACAATAAAGTGGGGGGAACTCCACTTGGGTTGCTAGCTGAGGGGCAGTTCCTGCCAATTGTGACATCATAATCGGGAGGTTTTTGAAATGGCTTGTTTTTCAGACACAAAAACATTTACTTATTGCCAGAAAATGGCTGGATGATTTTCTTTTAGCACTTGGACTGTTTCTAGAAGCAGTAAAGACCCAAATGAAAATACAAAAATGTGCAAAATTGAATTTTGCATAATAGGTTCCCTTTAAAAAATCCCACAATTTTTCTAACTTGGAACAAGAACACTATAAATTTGGACTTGATGTAATTTCCGGATCGAAATTTTGGCCTAGAAGTAAAAAGATAGTCACCAGCACTTGTTCCTGGTTCACTGTTGTCTGCTTCCGTTCATACCAGGAGTTACTTAAATTTTCTCCAATACAGTTTCTGTTTGAAGATCAAGGTTCTTTGAGAACTCATCTTTTCAGCTGTTGGTGGCATTTATGTCTATGGTATGGTGAATTTGATTTTGTATTTTTATAGCAAATAATTTTGAGCAAAACAAGCACCTGGGCCACCGTTTGAGAACCATGGTTCTATGCCATCAGGTAAACATTTGTTCCTATCCCCTTCGATATTCTCATTGCCCCTTTTATTGAGTGATCCACTTTCTTTTAAGAGTTTTTGCAGCTAATGAAAGGTGAAAAGTTCGTCCAACTACTTACCATTGGAGGATATGCGGGTACACATAAATATACTTCTGATATTTGTTTAACCCAAACACTGGGTTTTTGCTATTGGGATAGAAGTTTTGTTTTTCAAAATGGTTTGTTGGATTAGATAAGCGCTATGTTGTTGTTCACAGACTACTACAGAATGTATTGTTCCTTATTGCTAGCCATGCTCAGTATTTACACTTTGACCAAACAATTGTTCATATTAATTGACAGTATTTTATAGTGTTATATGTTGAGTTCGATTTTTGTTCTTCAAATTTAACTGTTTATCAATAACAATTTTAGTAAATATAAGGTTGTTATCTTTATTTTTTGATCCTATTTGGTTATTTATTGCTCTTATTTATCTGTTGCAGAAATTAACTTAATTTTAACTCAAAGATTACAAATGTAATAATAAGGGTTATGTGTTATTCTTTTCAACCAACTCTTTAGTACCCTTAACAAGTAACTAAGTAAACCATTTTTTCTATTTAAAATCTAATCCAGTAAGCTATGTCAAATTCATAACCCAAGCTTATGTTGAATCAAAGCAGGGCTGGTTCTGTCCATATTTGATACAAGCCTGGGTTAGTAAAATAACCATGTTTTGGGTTGCTTTTACCACAGCAGTTTTTAGAGTGTAAAATATGATCAGATTTGATCTGGCAAAAAAAAAAATTGACACATTTGATGTTAATGTTTTACACAAGGTTACATTTTTTTTTTTTTTTTTAAGTTTCAAAATGAAACTGGAGAAGAAGGAGTGGGCAATTTGTATAGTTCATAGCAACACCTTATTAGTGTCAAGATTTTTAGCCAGCAGAACGATTTTCAGTTCATGCTTGTTGATTTTATTTTGTCAATTTTTCTACCACTAAGTTCCATGACATTTTTGGGCTGTATTGCATGTAGTGCTCTTTTGACATCCACTCTCAGAGCATCTTAGAAGACCTCATGTTTGTTGACTGTTAGGAAGGGATTAAAAGTATATTAGTTTTTAATCAGGCTTTGATATTTTTAGATTATATGATTTGAAACTAGCCTAAACCTTAACAGTCTTATCAAGGCCTGAAAGGTGTCAGAGCGCTCAGATTTCATTCGGCAACATGTCATTTCAGATCTATATAAAGAGTTTATTGAAAAAATTATACCTATATTTTTATTTATACTTTAAATGTAATTCATTTTTAACTGAGATTTAAGAAATGGTCGGAGCCTGAATTTAGGATGTTATTTTGTTCACATGGGTGTTCAATGAAAATGTCTTTAGCATAGTATTCATTTTATTAAGCACATGTTCACATATACGTACGCAAACAGCTATTTCTACCAGACAGTGAGTCATGCTTTAAATCATGCATGAGTGTGAAGCATGTAAACAGGACTGAAAGGTTCAATATCTGACTAACTGATCGGATGGGCAGGAAATGATCTAAACAACTTTAAATGTGATATGACGTTTACACTCAGACAGGCTCATTCTAACATAAACACTATTTGGGAACATTTACTCACTACAGTGGCTCCAGTTTAATCAGATGGGTGTCATAACCAGAAACACACACAAAGACACCTTGCTGCCAGGAGAGGTGACAAGAGAATGAAAAGATTTGTTCAAGATGACAGATTCCCGACAAACAACAGCTCAGTAGTGGTATGATGGGCAGAGGGGTGTGCATCTTATCAAACAGCTAGTCAAATTTCAAAAATGGATGGACCACAGCAGCAAAACATTACGGCTGTTTCCACTCTGTCAACTCAAAATCAATGAGAAAAATGCCATAGCAGGGGATGTCATCAACACAGCGCAGCAAAGACCTGTGGCAGATGGATAAAGGTTTGTGTCGCAGCACGGTCATGGTAGGGGGGACAATTTACCATAAACTTTATGAATCTGTTCAGTGTGTGTGCTATATAGTCTGTTTTCCTTTAATGCCAGCTGAGCACACAGTATACTGTAATACTTCTAACATAGAAATTTGTAATCTACATTTCTTTAAATGCTTTCAGCTAGCCTATCTATCATATCATCTTTATATGTTTCTTGAAACATCAGAGATGCCAGAATTCCCCAAACTCTTACTAATAAATCATTACTCATTTGAAGTGAAAGACAAACCAATGTAAGTGTTTAAACCAGTTTAATAAATGTTTTTTTATTTTTTTATTTTTTATTATACAGCATAAAAACTCATCCTGGTGGGTGATATGACAATATTAGATCCTGAAGGATCTGCACCATACTCTTGCAAAGAAGTATCCGTTTTATTTTCCCCCTTTTAATCTAGCTTCATAAAGTAGCTTTTATGTAATAGGAGGGTACTTTACTTGAGGGCTGTTGAGGTTGTTCAACTTATAAATTAAAATGTTTTTTAGGAGTTAGACAAAACTCTCTGACACCAAGTGTACTTTAAGTCTTGAACACTTCAACACATTTAGTGAATGTCAGTTGTACTTGACACAAATTGACTAAATTGCACAAGTTGATTCAAATTTGCTTTAAAAAGTTTTTTTGGCCTAAACAACAATTTTGCATAACAATATTAGATATAACAAAAACAATAATATATTTTGCACCCCTAAAAACATTAGATCCACAACATTAACATTATTTTAGGTATAGTTTATGGTTTCTAAACCCCTTCAGCAGCCATTAATACCCTTCCTCAGGATTTATATATCATAGACATATATATTTATCATAGACACACTGATACACACAGGCAGGTCCTATTTAAGTAATGTCTTGATTGAGAACAGGTGTTGCAGTAATCAGGTCTGGGTGTGGCTAGAGACTGCACTGAGGTGTGATAAACCACAGTTATGTTTTTATGGGGGGCCAATCACTTTTTCACACAGGACCATGTAGGTTTGGATTTTTTTTCTCCCTTAATAATAAACACCTCCATTTAAAAACTGCATGTTGTGTTTGATTGTATTGTCTTTGACTAATATTTAAATTAGTTTGATGTTCTGAAACACTGAAGTGTGACAAACATGCAAAAAAAAATTTTTAAAAAGGAAATCAGGGAGGGTGGAAACACGTTTTCACACCACTGTAGGTTCACAAAAAAGTTCCAAAAGTGTTAAAAATATATATAAAACAAGATTATTATTATTATTATTGATGATGATAATAATAATAATAATAATAATAATAATAATAATAATAATAATAATAATAATATTAATAATAATAATAATAATAATAATAATAATAATAATAATAATGATTATAACATAAAAGATACTATGCAGTTATCAGAGATAGCAAAATATATATCTATATATCTATATCTATCTATCTATCTATCTATCTATCTATCTATCTATCTATATATAAAAAAAAAAAAAATTCCCTTCTCACCCTCCACGGGTGGTCTTTCTCAACCTCTGAGCTCGGGTCCTCTACCAGAGGCCTGGGAGCTTGAGGGTTCTGCGTAGTATCTTGGCTGTGCCGAGAACTGCGCATTTCTGGACTGAGATGTCTGACATTGTTCCTGGGATCTGTTTTAGCCACTGCTCCAGTTTGGGGGTGACTGCCCCAAGGGCCCCGATGACCACAGGCACCACTGTGGTCTTCACCTTCCAGCCCTTCTCCAGTTCCTCTCTGAGGCCCTGGTATTTCTCCAGTTTCTCGTGTTCCTTTTTCCTGATGTTGCAATCGCTTGGTATTGCTACATCCACCACAACGGCTTTCCTCTGTTGTTTATCCACCACCACGATGTCCGGTTGGTTCGCCATTACCATTTTGTCTGTCTGGATCTGGAAGTCCCACAGGATCTTAGCTCGGTCATTCTCCACCACCTTTGGGGGTGTGCCCCACTTAGATCTCGGGGCTTCCAGTCCATATCCTGCACAGATGTTTCTGTACACTATGCCCGCCACTTGGTTATGACGTTCCATGTACTCTTTCCCTGCCAGCATCTTGCACCCTGCTGTTATGTGTTGGACTGTCTCAGGGGCCTCCTTGCACAATCTACACCTTGGATCTTGTCTGGTGTGGTAGATCTGAGCCTCTATTGCTCTGGTGTTTAGGGCCTGTTCCTGTGCAGCCAGGATGAGTGCCTCTGTGCTGTCCTTGAGTCCAGCTTTTTCCAGCCATTGGTAGGATTTCCTGATATCAGCCACTTCAGTTATTTGTCGGTGGTACATCCCATGTAGGGGCTTATCCTCCCATGATGGTTCCTCCAGCACCTCATCCTCTGGTCCCCATTGTTTGAGACATTCGCTGAGCACATCGTCGGTTGAGGCTTTGACCTTGATGTATTTATGGATCTTGGATGTTTCATCCTGGACAGTGGTTCTCACACTCACTAGTCCTCTGCCTCCATCCTTACGGCTCGCGTATAGTCTCAGGATGCTGGATTTAGGGTGGAACCCTCCATGCATGGTTAGTAGTTTCCGAGTTTTAACATCCAGGGTCTTTATCTCTTCCTTTGGCCAGCTTATTATTCCTGCAGGGTATCTGATTACTGGCAAGGCATAGCTGTTTATCGCACGGATCTTGTTCTTGCCGTTGAGCTGGCTTCTCAGGACTTGCCTTACTCGTTGGAGGTATTTGGCCGTGGCTCCTTTCCTTGTGACCTCATCGAGGCTGCCATTTGCTTGTGGTATTCCCAGGTACTTGTAACTGTCCTCAATGTCTGCTATTGTTCCCTCTGGGAGTGAGACCCCTTCTGTGTGGATGACCTTCCCTCTCTGTGTAACCATCCGACCACACTTCTCTAGTCCGAATGACATCCCAATGTCAGTGCTGTAGATCCTGGTGGTGTGGATCAGTGAGTCGATGTCTCGTTTGCTCTTAGCGTACAGCTTGATGTCATCCATGTAGAGGAGGTGACTGATGGTGGCTCCGTTCTTGAGTCGGTATCCGTAGCCAGTCTTGTTGATGACTTGGCTGAGGGGGTTCAGACCTATGCAGAACAGCAGTGGGGACAGAGCGTCTCCTTGGTATATGCCACATTTGATGGACACTTGTGCAATTGGCTTGTAGTTGGCTTCAAGGGTGGTTTTCCACATCCCCATCGAGGCTGCAATGAAGGCTCTTAGAGTCCTGTTGATGTTGTACATCTCTAAGCATTCAATGATCCAAGTGTGTGGCATTGAGTCATAGGCTTTCTTGTAATCAATCCAAGCCGTGCACAGGTTGGTGTGTCGGGTTTTGCAGTCTCGGGCGACTGTTTGGTCTACCAGGAGTTGGTGTTTGGCTCCTCTGGTATTTATGCCGATGCCCTTCTGTGCTGTACTCATGTATTTATCCATGTGCCCACTTATCTTAGCTGCTATGATGCCTGACATGAGCTTCCATGTTGTAGAGAGACAGGTTATTGGCCGATAGTTGGATGGGATCGAACCCTTTGAGGGATCCTTCTGGATCAGGATTGTGCGCCCTTCAGTTAACCATTCAGGGTGAGTCCCACTTTGTAGCAGCTGGTTCATTTGAGCTGCCAGTCGCTCATGGAGGGCAGTGAGTTTCTTTAGCCAGTAGGCATGGATCATGTCAGGACCTGGTGCTGTCCAGTTTTTCATACCTGAGACTCTTTCTTGGACATCTGCCACTGTGATAGTTACTGGGGCTTGCTCAGGGAGGTTGCTGTGGTCATCTCGTAGAGAGATTAGCCACTGTGCATTGCTGTTGTGGGTCGCCTCCCTTTCCCATATGCCTTTCCAGTACTGTTGGGTCTCCAGCCTTGGTGGGTCTGCTCTGTTGTTATTACCCTGCCATTGAGAGTACACTTTAGCTGGTTGGGTGGAGAAGAGCCGGTTAATCCTCCTGGCTTCATTTTCTCTCGTGTACCTCTTTAGGCGACTGGCCAAGGCTTGGAGCCTTTGTTTGGCAGTTTCGAGCGCTTCAGGTATGGGCATCTGGCTGTACCGCTTGGGTACCGGTCTTTTGATTGCACCTCTTTGGAGCTCTGACAATTGGCTCACTTCCCTCCTTGTTACCTTGATTTTAGCCTCTAACCGTCTTTTCCATGGTGGGTATTGAATCTCATGGTTGCTCCTATAGCCGAGCATCTCAAGGATCACTGATGCTGAGTTGTACACCAGCTCATTGGTTTCCGTTATGGTGTTGGTAGGGATCGTTCTCAATGCTGCATTCACATCTTCAATGAGACTTTCTGATGGTACTTCACTCAGCCGTTGTAATTGGCATCGGGATTGCCTGGTGTTCATTCGGGCCACAATCCTACCTCTCAGGTCAGTTGCTGCCTCGTTCAGCTTTGATGGTTCGTTCATTATTGGGGCTGCATACCCAATCTGCGGGTGGGGAGTTGAAGCTAACTCCCCTCTGACCTGGCGTCCTGGCTCCCCCTTGCCGTAGCATTTGTGTTGTACCTCGTCTATCTCAAGTTGTGACAGCATTTGCCGTTTGCGGATGTTGGAACACTGAGCTACTAGTTGTTTGGCAGTTAGTGTTGAATGGGGATGTCGACGTAACCATTCCTCCCGCATTCTTTGCATGTAACCCCTCTGACTAGGGTTACTTGAGTAGTAGCATTCCAACAGATCCAAGTTTTCACCTCTCGCCCAATTCCGTCTTGTTCCAGTAACCCATTTTTCGTGAAGGTGCCCTGGTTCCCCAGCACCTGACGCAGACCTTGTTTGGCCGGGCGACGTCTGAGCCGGCATGGCGTGTATTCCTTTATCACTCATCATGAGGTAGGCAGTAGCGCGAAGGATCTTGCCTAAGGACCCACACTGGATATCTCAACCAAGCGACCCGGCCTGGATTCGAACCCCAGAATTACTATTGCAACAACACATTATCAGTAGGGTAAAACTAACCTGTCTCACGACGGTCTAATCCCAGCTCACGTTCCCTATTAGTGGGATGTGGGATTCGAACATATATATATATATATATATATATATATATATATATATATATATATATATATATATATATATATATATATATATATATATATATATATATATATGTGTGTGTGTGTGTGTGTGTGTGTGTACAACTGAGTAGGATGACTTTTCTTCAAAGTTTTTAAAAGTACGCATAGATATATATTGTTTTCATTTCAAGTTCAGTTCAAGTTACCAAAGTAAATGTGACTGAGTAAACGTAACTAGTTACTACCCACTTCTGACTCTAACACATCCATTATAAACATTTGTCAAATGTTCTATGAGACCTTTAGCTTTCTGTAGTCTTTGTGTAAGAGCATGAAGGTTGGTTTCACAAATACAAGAGTAAAGACAGGCATAAGAGTAAGACAGGATTTTATTAATACATGTTTAACTGGGAACATTGTCAATCTATCCTTGCAGGGGGGGTTGGTGCCTATCACACTGCACCATGCTAAATTCCTAACAGTCAGTCACATAGTGTTTTACACAAAACTCTTGTTGACATTTCAAATCATAGAGCATTAACCCATTTCTTGGAAGGAAAATTTTAGAAATATTACTATTCTTTATTATAAAATTGCATGCCTGAATGTCAATCTCTGTGTCTGACAATAACAGTACTAATAAGTCAAAATTCAAAAATATCACGCATCTTGCATTTCTGCCAACAGTCTTACCTATGAACAAATTTTTTGAGTTTTTGTTAAAGCTGATTTCCTGATTACCGTAGAATGAATTATTCTCTGTATTGTAAGGAGGGAAAATGAGCATAAAAAAGTAGATGAATATTTAAATAAACCCTTCGCATTTTAACAAAGGCTTGGGAAGATTAAAGTAAGCAGGGCCTGTCTTCTCTTATCAGCACAGCCAGTTAGTCTTACACCTTGATGTGTCTGTGCTTCATGCGAGATATAAAGTAGAACCCCTCCCTGAAGCTGCGTATCTGATTCATTGGGACAGGCATCCGCTGCGTTCAGAGGAAAATTCCATCAAGCGGTGAAGATGTAAAAATGTCTGCTTTTCTTTAATGATGTGTTGTTAGTGCAGCCTGTCGCTTCACTCATTTCACCATGCAGAGGAAGAAATTACATTCAACAAGAAAAACAAACCCGTGGGCTCCAAATGACTTCAGCTAAGTTGCTGATTTGATTTAAAGAGAGAAGACAATAAAATGCTTTTGGAATGTGTGTTCCTTTATAGTACTCCATAACATGCAACACAGGCTACATCATTACAACTACTATTTGCTAATGCTGGTTTAAAAAGTCTTTGAAGGGTAATTGTTTTTTTGACCATGCTGTAATTTTGCTATAGCATACTTACATGTTTTACTAAGTTAGTTCGAGTTTCAGTAACTAAATTAGGTTGAAATCCTCATACAGTCGAGGATGAATTTCCCACCATGTTTCTCTTCTCTTATGCAGAGCTGTCGATCCTGTCCTGATCTCATGCCCTGCTCCATTAGAGCTCAGCTGAAGTCTGCTCTGGCCTTTGCCATTTTGTCTGTAAGCTTTGCATTTTGATGAGTCTACATAAAAACTTCTCTTCCCCTTATGCTGTTTTTCTCATTCTTTTTGCACTTGTTCATTGTGAATCTTCCTCGGGTCTTATGTTTTATTAATTGTATGTTTTTTATATTCAAGAGTAACTAGGAAGTGAATGTTCTTCTTTTTTGACAGACTTATTGTTACCATGAAAAAGGGCTTGAGAACTATTGTATTACAAGCTAGACCAACGAGAAAATGTCTGAAGAAATTTAAAAGGGGCCTACCAAAGTGTTTGTGTTTCTGAGAACCAAATCAGGCATTCTGATGCTAAAAAATAACAACAATGCTATGGTTAGCTACAAGGAAGTCCGTAGGATGTGGAATATCACTGACATGTTTACTAACAGTGACTTACTCAACTCAGTATGCAACTCAGTAACAGTAGTGTATAAGCTAAAAAAGGCTAAAATACTGAGGTTAGCTTAAATGCTGTCAGTAGCATGTGTGGTATCACTAGCATGTTGATACTACCAGTAGGATGTAGGTTATCACTATAATGTTGATTAACATGGTCTTATTCCATTTTATATGCAAACATTGGTGTATAAGCTAAAATTAGCTATAATGCTAAGGTTATCTTAAATGCTGTCAGTGGCATGTGGGGTATCACTAGCATGCCAAACTGCATTGACTTATTCCATTCAGTATGCTAAACGTAGCTAATACAGCAAAAATGAACTACAATGCTTATTTTAGCACTAGAGCTAACATTAGCATGAGGGCTATCACTAGCATGTAGAGCGACTAGCATGTTGACACTACCAGTAGGATCCAGGTTATTACTATAATGTTGACTAATTGAACTTATTCTGTTTAATATGAAAGCAATGGTGTATAAGTTAAAATGTTAATGTTAGCTAAAATGCTATCAATAGCATGTGGGCTGTCACCACCATGCTGACTAACATTGACTCACTCCATTTAGTATGCTAAACTTAACTATTATTTTAAAAAATGCTAAAATGCTCATTTTAGCTATAAGGCTAGTGTTAGCATGAGGGCTATCACTAACATGTTGAGTGACAAGCATGCTGATACTACCAGTACAATGTATGTTATCACCAGTGTGTTCACAAACATTGACTTGTTTCATTTACTATGTAAAGATTATGCTTTTATATGAAACTAATCTAAAATGTGAATGTTAGCTTAAATACTACCATTAGTCTGTGGGTTATTGCTAGCATGTTGCCTTACTAGCATGTTGCCACTACCATAAGAATGAGGGCTATCACGTGTATGGCTCCTTTGTCCGAAGCAAACATCCCAATGTACTCTTTTCTCAGCTTAAAATGTATAGTGTTGATAAGGAACTATGAGACTTTTATTTTGAACTTTTCAGTGAGCTTCATTTTAAAAGGCCAAACCAATCCCAAGTGTAACAGCACTTGAGTCAAACCTGTCATATTTTCCCCAAAGCTGCAGTTACCTGTTGAGTAAAACATGAAAGCTTTTATTTTGTAGGTAGGGTACATGTAGGTATTATTTTGAAAGTCCAATGTGGTTGTTAGTTTAGGCGGGTCAAGTCTCATGATTCATATTGAATTTAATTAATTTAAAATGGCCAAACTATTCCCATGTGTAATAGTCGTTCTTAAATTTGATATTTGATCAGCTTAGTGTGGGATTTTGTGCATGCATGTGTGTGTGTATGTAGGTATCATTTTGAAAGTCCAGTGAGGTTGTCAGTTTAGGCTGGTCAAGTCTCATTACTCAAGTCAACTAAGTCCCTTTGGACAGCAGCCATCTTGCTTCTCGGCACTGTTCTCCTCCCAAACTGGAGTCCTCATAGATCAAAGCTGTGGTTGGCCCACTAAGTGTTTTGCTGCTATGGTAATTAATGTCCTTCTGCCAACTGACATGTCAGTTACGCACACATAGAATTCTATCTGTTTGAGGCAGCCAGTTTGACTCAAAACCTTTCCGAACAAGCTTCTTTCCGTTCAGGAAGAGTTAGAGGTATTGGAAAAATTCTCGAAGCATGAGCGAGGGCCGTGTTTCATCTTCTCCAGTCTCATGATTCACACCTGTACCTCGTTCACAGTGAAAGCAGGGATGAGCGAAAGTCCAGAAAATACAGTATATAGTAATACTGCAAGAAATATCAGTGATATTTACTGTTGCATTACCCAAATTAGGGTTAGCTAATGTAGCCTGTATCTGCAAGCTAGGATGGGCATGTATGTGTATGTTATTGTAATCACTTACTCTGCCAGTCACCAGAACTTTGTTATTAACAGGAAGAGTTCGGACATTCGATATAAAGCCGTTAAAACACTGATTTTATGCATCCATGGATTTCAGATCCTCCATTGTGTAGGCACTGTTCATGTTCACTAAGTAATTAACTATGTCATAGTAGGATATTGGAGGCAGCTTACCCATGTGGTATAACATTTTTCCATTTTCTTCCTTGATCTCGACAGCACCGATTTTGTGGATGTATCTTTCTCTTGCACATTGGCTAAGAGTATTGATATACTTTCTTTTTGTTTGTCTGGAAGCCATGATGATCATGGTTGCCAAGTGCTGCAGCATTTCTTATTTATTGGAGACACCCCAATTGCGAAATTGTGTTTGTTTGTTTTTTTCAAAATCAGCAGGATATCAAAAAGTTTTGCACACATTTGCAATGGAAATGCAGCGATTGTTGTGTTGTTTAATTCACAGTTGTGTTGATTCCATATCAGTGGTGTATGTACGGTATACATGGAAACTTTGATCACCAGTGGTGACTAAATTGCATATGCTATAGTGTTACATGTGTAGGAAGGCAATGTGGGAGTGTATTTTCTTATGGCTTCACATTCTCCAACAACAGAAAGACTGATGCACAATATTGTGACTCAGTTATTAGAATTTCAAATTCTATATTCTTTGTCCTAAGGCCCAACTTAATACATGAACATTTAATATTTTATGTATAAACATCTTTTTACATTTATTTCAACGTGCAAAAAATTATAATGAGCCACTTTAAATTATTTTGGAAATTGATAAAGTGTAATACTTACCTCATTAGAAATATAAATATGTATTTGTGATCAAAGAAAAACAATACAAAGAGATAAAAAAAACTGTTAATCCTCCACTATATACCAAACTATATAGAAGGTTCTGTCTAATGTTTAATAACATTAGGGAACAATGTTTTAAATCTACATTCAAAACCTTTGTTAATAAGTCTGAACAGTAAATATGCTCCATGGTTCACTATAAATTGTAATATCATGAGTGAGACATAGTGTGATGAGTAAATGAGAGAGAATGTCAAAATATTTATTTTAATGAGCTGGCTTGACAGCAAAGGAAGATCATAGATAATTTAAGTTTTGTTTTTCTGACTGATTAGATTGTTTAAAACAAATGGGATTTGGAAACCTTTCGTTATATTTGTGAAAACCTCAAATAAATTGGAGTCTTAGTTTTTCCCCAAAACTTGTTAAAAATATTGTTCTTGTTGTAGTGAAACATCAAAAATAGTCTTACATCAGTTCATCTGTTTTTCTTGTGCATTCTACTCTGTCTTCTCAAACCCCTAGTCGGTCGTAACCACTTGTACTGAGCCAGGTTCTGCTGGAGTTTTCTTCCTGTTAAAAGGGAGTTTTTCCCTCTCCACTGTCGCTACATGCATGCTCGGTATGAGGGATTGCTGTAAAGTCAACGACAAAACGCCATGCAGTTGCTACATGCTCGTCCAGGAGGAGTGAATGCTGCAAGTCAATGACTCGATGCTCTGCTGGGTTTCCATACAGAAACTCTTTGAACTACTGTGAATAATTAATTGAGCTTACTGTACTGATTGATAACTAGGATCAATTGGAATGTATGTATTTTTATTTTTTGTAAAGCGCCTTGGGACGACATTTGTTGTCAGTTGGCGCTATATAAATAAACTGAATTTAACCGAATAGTCAAAGCAGTATTGTGCGTTGACTTGTCTCAATAGCTGGATGGATCGTTAAGCCCCACATTACTAGTGAATGAGATCTGTAGGCAATTTCCTGTGATTTTTCATAGTTAATGAAATTGTCAGGAACTTTCTTTTAATATATGTGGTTGGAGAAGACAATCTTTATAGTCACATGAGATACTTTGCTTAAGCTTTGTGTTTCTAGTGCTCTAAATCATGTGTGCAAAGGTAGGCCAATTAAAACAGAGAAGACCTCTCATGTGCGGCCAAGAGGATTGTTTTGATTTCACTTCTCTTGCAGATTTTTCTTTTATGTTTCATCAGTACTGCTGTAAAGAATGTACTTAAACAGTTAATTGTTTTTTTTTCCTTTTCAATAACAAACTGGAGCAAAGTGAACCCCTAAATCATTTAAAAAGATAGTAGAAGTAAGAGAAATGTGGGAATCCTTGAACACGTTTTTACATACAATATTTTGTATGAAGTGTGGTCTAAATAAGCTTTAATGATTTTCTAAAAATTAGTTATTGAACTTCCTCACTCTTTAATTTGATTTACTGACAGATGGTCAGCAAAATCAGAAAGGATTTTTTAGTACTTCCTGCCATATTGAAGCTTTTTATCTTTGTAACATAAAGTCAAAGGTATGTAAAATCATATAGTACATTGCAATGATAAAATTATATCTTCTTGTGCCTACATATAGGCAGTTGTGAGTCTAGGAATTTGTACATAGTGGTTGAAAAAGAGGGGCAAGAGGTCTAGGCAGAGTGGTTATGCTGGAACTCCTCAGTGAAGTAAGTAAAAAGCCTCTATATGTAAACAGAGTAAAAAAAAAAAATCCACAAAACAATTTCAAATGAGTTATTGTATTATTACTTCTCAGAAAACAAAAACATTTTAAATATTAAATGAATGCAGAAAGCAAATAGTGAAAAAGTACTTAAATTATTGTACAGGACTGATGTCAGCCATCACTAATAGGAAAGCTTAAGACAATGATTGTTGTGCTGTTCAGTAAAATTCCATCCAAGATCCAAGTAAGATCCATCCAAATCTATTGCTTTGGAATGCTGCCTCTCTAAGCAAAGGATGGTCACTGTACTCCACAGCTCATCAAAGCTCTCGTCTTTGTGGTAGTCTTGCAAAGTCTGTCTAAGGGCTTTAGTAAGGTCAACTGGTTTGGTAAGGTCCAAATAAGTTGACTGGAACATCTCAGACAATTTTTTTTTTCCATCTTGGACTTTTCTGAAGATCACGAGGAGTCCTACGTAATTCAAGTAAAGAAATCGTCTCACTGCTCTTTGTGAATCAGTCTTATTTAAAATATCCTCCGGCATGCTCATTAATGGACAGCCTGTCCAGAAGGTTTTTACTTGCAGCACAGCAATCATTGAATTTCTTCAATCATCTTAAATCCACTTTTTGTAAACAGGTGAGCCTGGTATGAATGGATAAAGTCCTTCCAGGAAAGTGAAAAAACCATTCAGCTTTCAGAACATTTTTCGCAGAGTCAACAATGACTGAATTTGAACAAGGTGCACTGCAGTGATGCAGGGCCATTACAAAGTTTTTCAGAAACTTTGGATTATATATAATTATATAGTTTGGTGAATTTATATTTAATTTGAAACTATAAACAGACTTTTAGACATATAGGTGATTAGTTTCTATAAGTATGATTTTAGGGACATTAAAGTTGGGAAGGCAATTGGTGGGGCAAGGCTCTACAGCAGGGTAACACTTTTTGCCAAGACTAAAAAAATGTGTCAAAAATGTGATACATAAATGCAGTGTTTCAATGAACTGCTAAGTTATTTATTTTCTACATGATGGAATATTCTAAATGTTTTTGCCATACATAGCAACATTGTTATTGATGTTCAAATATCAGAAAAGTCTATAAGCCTGTAATTCTTCTTTGCAATATTACGGTTTATAGATATAATTACAATTTTAAGTTATTTTATTTAAAACCAAATGGTTTAAGGTTTGTTTTTGATTTTTTTTTTCTGTTCAAGAGGAATAATAGCTTTAAAACGACATACCAAATTGAGTCTAAACAATGTGTAAAATGTATCCTAATGATAAAGCAATATGATGTAAGCACATTGATTATACTAGTATATGTTTTCTGAAAACAATATGTCTAAATAAATCAAGTTAGTATGATGCAATCATGAAAACTTCTGACCAGAGCAGTCATGGATGGAGTCCAAAGGGGGCTGAGCAAGCAGGTTGGAAGTCAGCCAGTCTCAGGCTGTCTTTTCAACTTCAAAACTGTCCATTGTGCAGAATGTCAGCACTGCAGAGAGGGAGCCTCTCAGGAGAGCTTTGGATGGGATAAGAGGAAACGACACTGCTGCTGTCTGAGTGATAAGTTTTGAAGTAACATTACAAGAGTGGTTGAGCCGCAGCAGGTCAGTCAGCCCAAGTGGGATGCAACATCTTAGTTCCCCAATATGTTCTGGGACAATCTGTCAAACTTTAACAGACTTACATTTAGCTGTCTTAAGACTAAGCTACATTACCGGTGCAGTCCCAGGTCAACATGTACAAACAGCTCCTTTTTTTCCCACAGTAGAACATTTTAGAAATAATATGCAACTCGTAATTTTAAAGCAGAAAACTAACAAGTGCTAAGAAATATGAGATGACTGGATATCACACTTGGGTCTTTTGCATCGCAGTCCATAGGCTATACCAGGGGTGCTCATTAAGTCGATCGCGATCTACTGGTCGATCGCGGAGGCAGTACTGGTCGATCGCAGCGTGACGTTTTAAAAAAAATATATTTGTCAGCCTATCAAACATCCCGTTACTTAATTGACATACAGGGCAACCAATCAGATGACAACTGAATTTTGACCTTTAGGTCACCGCTCATGCATAAACGACGGCGCAAGCGCAGCAAAACTTACAAGCTAGTTAGCGAATTACCTCAGATTTTAAGCCCTTGCTAAAACATATGGTGATCAAAATGAGTGAGAAAGCTGGACCAAGTAAGAAGGCAAAAACATATCACTTTCATACAGAATGGGAGGTGGACTTTTTTTTCACGATGTCATTTTCGAAGTGTTTGCCTCATCTGCCAGTCTACCGTCGCAATAACAAAGAAGGGAAATTTGGAGCGGCATTTTCGGAGTGTTCATGGAAAATACGACATCGACTTCCCACCGAAAAGCCAGCTGAGAAAGAGAAAGGTGGAGGAACTAAAATCCCAGTTGTCCGGACAGCAATCATTTTTCACTCAACAAACTTCAAAAGCAAAAGCCGCCACCGAAGCATCGTTCCGGGTGAGTCACGTCATGGTTAAAAACAAGAAGTCCTTCCAAGACGGAGAGATGGTAAAAGAAGCATTCGTTGAAGCAGCTGACTCATTGTTCCGAGACTTTAAAAATAAGGCAGAGATATTATCTTCATAATTATTTATTATGTGTTTTGTGCAATATTGGCTTATTCAGTTATGCAAGGTACATCAACATACATTGTACATACAAATAATCTTTAATAAATTTGAAAACAGTTATATGTTTTGCATTTTTGTAGTGGGTAGGTAGATCATTTTGACTTGGTTGTTTTATAAGTAGCTCACATGCTGAAAAAGTGTGAGCACCCCTGGGCTATACAGCAGACAATTAAAGGTCTTTATTTATTTATTATAAAACCTACAACAAACCTACAAAAACAAAAAAAACAAAACAAAAAAAAAAAAACATGAAAATATACTTCAGTCCTGTTTTGTATCAAAGGTTTTGCCAGCTGGTGGTCAGTGGTGGCTGGTTCATAGGGGGCGCTGCCCTCCCAGATATGGAGGGAGAAAAAAAAAAAAAAGACCTATGAACATTATCTTAAAATAGTACTGTCAAAGCCAATTTTTCTTAATAGTGTGTACCTAAATGTAATCTGAATTATTTACACAACATTTCCACCAACAGACTCGCATTCAACAGTGAATTTCCCCCAACAGACTCCTGTCAGTTCTCTTCTGGAGCGATGCTGATAGCATCCCAGAAGTGAAGCTAAACAGCCAATTGTGTGTGGTTGTAGTGGAAAATAATAAATATTTGGCCAATCAGCATTGCTGAATTTAATCTCTTAGGGGTGCTTGGAATTTCGCCCTGCCATAGAAGATGCTGGAAAGTTTTGAGTCGCTATGGTGATAAAATTGATTGTGACGACAGGAGTTGGGGAAAGCTTAGATCAAATTCTTCACCTTGTAGGACAATGCAGAGGATTTCACAGATGGCAGGTAGGTTACATTGCCTGTTCCTCAGCATGTTTTAATAGCTTTACCAACCACATTGCTCTGCTCTTTTTTGTTGTTTACTTTTTCTGTTCAACAGCTGCTGTCATTTGTTCTTTGCTGATAATCTGTTACATTAATATTGCTGTGGTTTATTTGATGCTTATGTTGCTCTGGTTAGCATAATGCTAAAGCTGCTCTGGATAAATGTTGCTAAGATTTCTTTTTTTTTAATTTTTAGTAATGATGATTCTCTTGTTGCTTTTTTGAGTCTCTGCTGCTGTTATAATGTTAATATTTGGTTGATATCATAATGTTTGCTGGGTCAGATGACCATTCTGATATGATGTGGTGCTGATATGGTGTTGACTCAAATCTCTGAACATCTATGATTCTGTTAGATTTTGCTTGGTGCCTGATTGTCAGATAAATAAAGGGGGTTGCTTGGTGTTGTGGTTCCAGCAGAACCTGGTAAGTCTTTTGGATTTCTGAGTTAATGTTTTGTTTGCAACCATCATTATTTCATCCTATACCAGTTTGTTTTAATTCTTTTAGGTAGGAAGGCCTCCGCTGTCTGGTGTTAATAGTCAAATCTCTTATGTTTTAATAGTTAAACTTGTAGGCAATCATACATTAGTTGATATTTTTCAGTTTTGAGTTTGAGTCAACATTAGCTGTTGACACTGATTTAATGATTAAATACTATACATATTATGCAAGTTACTGAACAGACCTTTTACTTTAGTTAATTAACCTTTCATGTAATTTTGCTGTATGAAGAATGTTATATTTTTGGGGAACTGTTGTCATTTTCCTATTGTTCATTTGAATCCTTATACTGGACTAAGAAGACAAATCTGTTGGCACCAAGAATTTTTTTCACCAGTCCCCACCGCTGGTGGTGATACAAATGTGTGGGGGATAGGTTCTTGGCACTGTTTGGGCCTTTTATCTTGTACCAATTGAGGACTGCTACTTCCAGAAAGATAATGAAAAACATCACAAAGCTCAAATCATCTCAAGGTGATTTCTGGAATGTGACAGTGATTTGCTGTACTCCATCGACCTCCACTCGCTAGCTGTCTATATGAATACTGTTGTGTGATTATGTAAAAGCCCAATTAGAGACAATACTTGAAAACTAATTAGATATAAAGTCCTAGTACAGCATATCAGTTGCACCCTATGTATTGGAACTATGTTGTACTCTACCATCGCTATAATAAAGTTCTATTCTAACTTTGTTCTAAACTGAACCCAACAAAGCAACCTTTTGGGACGTGCAGCTGAAAAATTGGCAGCAAGTGTGTGATGTTATCATGTCAATATGAATCAGCATCTCTGAGGAATCTTTTCAATACCTTAGTGGATCGGTGTCACAAACAAATAAGGCAAAAAATGGATCCAACCCAGAACTAGAAAAGCATACCTAAGAGGACAGCAACTGTACTGTATATGAAATATGTTTCATTCAGATTTCTCACCAGCTGGGATTTTCCCACTCATTCTGTGCTCTCCACTAATGTACACTAGTTATCCCTAAATGCTCATTACCTCAGTCTCTGGTAAGCGTATATTCTGGGTAAAATTCCTTCTTACTTGTCCTCAGTTTTATTAAAGAAAGAAGAAAGTAACAGTATGTGTTTAATAGAAATTTTAAAAATGGTGATTCTAAATAAATTCACAAAAAAGCTTTTGGGTTTTTGGCTCTGGGTGTCTGGAACCATTCTCAAAGCCCTGGTGAAAATTCCAGAGTCTAGGCTGTTTCTTTGCAAGTTTTTATCTATTTAACTTTTCCCACTGTATCATTTTTGTACTTAAAACAATGTGCTGCTATCTTGGTCAGTTGTGTTGTATGTTGGCCTCGACGTTTTTTTAGACCTAAAAACAATAAGAGCACAAATAGGTAATACAAATTTAGTAGCTCCACTGTTATATATTAACAATTAATTTGCTCTTCAGGGGCAGCTCCTTCCCACCTGTTTTTATTAGTTACAATTAGTACAGACTAACACTACCTGCAATTATTTTTGCTCTGAGCACAGTTAGCAGCAGTATAATTCAGACTGATTTAATCAGTTCTTGTGTTGCTGCGGAACATTTACATGCTTTATTGACTGACTAGCCAGCCTGGGGAAAACTTGTGCTTGTGTGTGATTAAAATGCCACATAATAGTATAATTCCACCTTGTCATTGCAGGTGTAAACAGATTACGGAATTATAGGACATACAGTGCTAAGCACAATTTGTTGCCAGCGGCATTTTGTTGTGAATGAGAAAACAAAGAGTACCATCATGCAATTATTGATTTTGCTTTGAAGTGCACACTCTGAGGGAGCATTCAAACAAAAGGTCAAGAGAAATTAGATGGGAGTTTCTCATTATAATACTGACATTCCCCATTGTGTCCAGTCACTGAGTGAATCCTGCATCTGTAGTCTCAACAGAACAATGTCAGGCTTACAATTCCCAAATGCTTGCGACTCTGAGTTTATCTTCTAGCTACTGCTGAACAGAGGTAGGTATCTAACAATTACTGTATATAGAAACATTTTGATTGAGGAATGTTCTGATGTTTAAATGAACAAGACACTGTAAATAAAATACAAGGATTACTGGCACCACCTTAGGAAGGCTGATTGTTGGAATATAAATACAGAAAAGTCTCTTCCCTTGATGGGGATAATTATACTGCTTCTTCTTCAATCAGCTTTCCAGCTCTGCATGAGACTCAGGTTTCTAACTTGGATACATTTTCATAGCCTTTCAACAGCTTTCAGTTTCAGTCAGTGTGTGAAACTGGCATTAGAAGAAAGAACAGTTGCAAACCATAAATAAACACCACCAATGTGCGCAACTCAATAAGAGGACACAACGCTGAATGTGTAGTACCTATCTGATAATGCTTCCCTGAAGAGACAGGCTCCTTTAACCACCCCTTGCCATGGCAACGCATCTGTTTGTTTCATCTGTGATCTTTTTTGTCTGCTCTTATTCTGCAGTCTCTCAACAAGTTGCCATATTACATCAGGAATAAGCACATATATAGGTGACATTGCTTTGAATGCAGCCAACAATAAAATATTCAGTCTCTCAATGGGTGTTAAAAATGCATCTTTTATAAAAGCTGTTCATAAGCTGCAGTTTGAGAAATGATTTTCTGCCTGCAGCATGAGGAAATATTGCATCAGTGAAAGTCAGGAACTTATACCACTCCTGCAGAGAAACACGTTTATTTAATACTCAGATTCTGCTTTCATACTCACAGAATTCCATAATAATTGAGGCAAATCTGTAGAGGTTTTAGAACATTGCACATACGAGAGACAGAGTTGCTTAACCCATTGTTCTTCACCAGTATGCAGTTGAGATTTTTTCCCCCCTACAAATAGAGGGGAAGTTTGTTAAGACTGCCATTCATGGGGTTAAAGCATTATGAGCTTCTGCTCCATATGCACTCTCCCTCTGGTAGGCAAAAAAATCCTACTGCTCTGTTTTATGTAAAAGGTGAAACACTGACAAAATCTGAAAAGTGTATGAAAAAAAAAAAGTCCAAATGCAGGTAAGTTGTTGTGTACAGGGATCAGGCATTGTTTTTTTTTTTTTTTCTCTTATTAAACAAAATGTAAGAACTAAGTTTGAAGAGAGGTTTTTATTAAGCACATATACATCACATATAAAACCTTGTTAGCTGTCTGCTTTTTCTCCAAAAACAGTTTCAGTTCTTTATTTTCATAATTTTATTTGTCGCATTAAGTGAGTAAACCTCACACTATCACAGCAGCATCCAATATATAATATCATGCATTGTCCATACCCTCTTATCTATGCAGAAACTAAGGGAGCTGGTGCCTATCTCCAGTGGTCATTACATGTACACCCTGGACAGGTCACCAGTCCATCACAGAGGCACACAGAGGCTGCATATAACATCAGCATGTCTTATCTGGAGCTCGTAGCTGCATCCTAAGTTAAACCCTGTTAGATTTAGGTTCAAGGTAACCTTTTAATTTTACCAGCTAGTTTCTTCTGACTGGAAGTAATATATTGCAGAATATTGGAGAGACCAAGTCCATAGTCGCCAATTATTTGTAATAGAGGAAGGAGCTAAAGATTAGCATGATGGCAAAAGGGCCTTCCAACCTCAAACACTTGGAGCTCATCACGAATATTAAATAGTCAAAATACCAGAGGAGACAAGCAAAATTTCATTTAGCAATTGCAAGGAAGGTTCGATAGCTGTAACAAAAGTAAAGATTTTTCAATATCTTTGTTTAGAAAGAGCAGTCTGTCTCAATTTATATCAGGAACAACACTCGAAAAAAATTAATCATTGATTTCCATTTCAACAATTTCCACATAATTTTATTGTTAGCTGAAAGCAAAAATGATATGGAAATCTGTTACCTTTACTAAAATAAATTAATTTAACCCAACAAACACGTTTTTTTATGTGTTAACTTGACATAAAATGTTTACGTTATTTTAACAAGTGCCCTGGTTCATTTTTTTGAGTGAACGTTTTTGACTGGGTGAAAATTATTTAAATCTAAATATCTCATGTGCATGAATAATTTCAATCTTAACTGTACCTCATCGCCTCAGTAAAAGAGGCTCCTCTTTAAAGAGTCTGGGGACTAACAGCCTAAAGTGTGTTTTGTTAATGAGTGAAACCTCATACATAAGTATATGCTTAACTCATCTTTAATGTAACCAGTTTTCATTATGTCTGACTTTCAAACATTATTTAGTTCTAACCAAATATAAGTTATGTATAGATTATATGAAGCTGTACAACAAAAATATTTATGGGTCACGACAAAAATAAAGCTTAGTTCGTCATGAAAATACATTCCCAATGAAAACTCTGATCTATAAATACCTCTGCTGTGTAATTTGCCCAGCTTTACAGCTACAACAAATGCATTCTTCTAACCAAACAGTTTGTGAAACTTCTTACAAACCATCTGAGTATTTTGTCTGATGACTATTATGTAAGATACTCTTGTATATAAAAGTTCAGGTACTTGATAAAATGTCAGAATGCAAACATGTTCTTCACTTGCTGGTTGCATTCTAAATACTTACTCATGAGTCAAAACGGCATCAAAGAAAAGCTAACTGATCACAGCATTCTTGTGAAGTAACGCCGCCTATATGTGATTTATGTTTTCAGTTTCTTCTGCTATCACAATATTATTTGTTTAGTTTCTGCTGACCAGTGCAGTTCAGATGCACAAATATTCACAAGTAATTAACTATAAACATCCAATATGTCTATTGTCACAGGGCTTACAAATTGTTCATATCTTGTCTGTCAGTTTGCCAAAATGCTGTAAATGTAAGAAATGTAAATGGGTGGAAGTGCTGCTGATAAGAATAACAAATCGAACATAGATACTACTTGATGTGAATCTTAAAGTGCTCATCCTCATAACTGGGGCTCCAGATTAAACCATACACTTACTGTACTTCACCAGACAAAGCCCCAAGGGGTCAACAACTGAATAGTGGTTTGCAGCACAGACTACAATTTGATGAAAAATATTGTGGAGTTTTAATATACCAAAATCTAGTTACATCTAAGGTTAATACCATTAGATACTAAAGCAGACATGTCTGAGAAAACCCTGCTGGAATTTACCTAATCTGATCAGACTGTGAAAGTTTTAGATTATTCTTTATAAATTGACTCCAAAATGCTGAAGCAAGGTTGTCCTCCACTGGCTTTGTTTTTCTCACAGCTTGTGTGCATTTTATTAAGCAACAGGAATGTTGATAAGCACATGCTACTTAGTGGATACGGATTGAATTAACTCAGAAAAAAAAGTGCCACATTATCAAATGTTCTTAATTACCCATGCACACTAAGTGCTGTGCATTAAAGAATCTTCTTGCCTCAAAGGTTTCATTTCAGCTTTTGCTTGTTCCTTTATTGCAATCTCCAATCCTATAGTGGGCACAAATAAGCATCTATTCAAATGTCATGGAAACAGCTTTATATACATTTTTCTGGTATTTGTTAGAGTGTAAATTGTGGCCCATTTCATTCTTAAACTGTTTGATCAGATCACTATGCACAGTGACTCTCATTTGGTTTGACATTTTCCCTTGTACTATGCGGAGAGCATTGCCATAATGTGTTGCCATGTGGGAAGAGTCATGAAGCCAGAGGCTACCAGCCGAGCTACTCAAAGCCAAAGTCAGAGCTGCGCCTGCCCTTCACATGTGCCCACAACACACACCCATGAGCCCACAGTACATTTTCAGCCGCCGACTTTCATTGCAAATGAGTGTTCTGTCAATGTTTTCAGGCTAAGAACACTGCTCTCTTAAAAGGGAGTTTGCATCATGTGTTTCACAGACTTATTAAAAGTAATGAAAGCTGTGATCTATATTCACTTCACTCCCCTCAGTGTTTTCGCCTAAGAAGCAGGTTTCAACCCATAAATTCACGTCTATATACAGTAGCTAGCGCCTATGGTGCATGAAGAGAAGGTTTTACTCCTACAGGGGCCAGCATTTGGCAGCCTCACTAATGGGATATGGTCCACAGCTCCACCTGTTCCAATGAATTTCTCTCTGTGGATTAGACCGTGTCACGTGGGAGGAGGCAATTGGGAGGTAATGGGGAGGTAGTGGTTTGTTAGACAGAGGCCATCATCCCTGATTTTAGGAATATTAATCTGCTGGCCATTTAAAAATCAAACATCATCCCTGGTTTCGCTGAAGGGATGGGAATGTGGGGTGGTGGTTGTAGCCAGAGGTTGAAAATTAACAAAAGGGTATGAGGAGGGGAGCAAAGCAAAACAGGCTTGACAGCCCAACTTGTCATGCTTTTCCAGAGGATGTGGCTGTGTCAAACATGATCATTTCTTTTTTATCACAACAGACTGACAGTGTAGAGAATTCCTCTGGCTATTCTATTCCAGATGGATATCCTTGCACATTAAGCAAACTCTATTATGTACAAACACGATTTGACAGGTTATTATTTTAGGCATGAAGATAGAAGGAAAAGTTGCATGCATATAAACTCAAGGGCAGGCCAGACCCATAATTTACCTTTCATCCTTGACTTGAAGCTTATTTGATACATACATTTTTATTTCAGGCCTTTTTGATGAGCTGTGAATTCGTGACAGCAGGTTTATCGCAAATCTATCATTATAATTGTCGTATGCAAAGTGGAGATGGAACAGAGTGAGACATATTTATGCACCACCACACAATTTCATTTCATCCGTTTTAACACCATCTACTGTAAATCTTGCAAAGTGAAAATGTGTTCTGTCAAGCAGAGGCAAGGAGGCTGTAATGTTGGGAAGAGGATAATTAAAATGAGAACAAACGTAGAATGGTATCTGCATGCATCTCTCTAATTCTTCATTGTCCTCTATTTCTGCAGCATTTGTATACATACAGTCAATGAAAAAACATTTTTCACCTTTTGCTATATTACAACCGCCACAAGGTTTTCAAAATGAAAACTAAAAAGAGTGGTGTACATTTGTATTCAACCCCCTTTAAGCTGATAGCTCTAAAATGCTCTTCAAATTCAAAGTATCTTGGTGTGCATAGTAATTAATTACTTTTACTCAGTTACATTTACTTGAGTTACTTTTTGGAAAAAATTACTTTTAGGAGTAGTTTTATTTCATCATACTTTTTACTTTTACTTGTGTATTATTACTATGAAGTATCTTTACTCTCACTTGAGTAATACTTCTGGATATTCTACCAAATGTGAGTAACTTCACTAAATGAAAAACGAACATGTTTTAACCAAAAATGTACCAGATAAAGATACATAGCTACAGTTTATGTTGAAGTGAGAATTCTTGTTTGAACACAACCTTTGTTGATCTGATATTAGTTTCTACGTGCTGAGACATTTGAAGATCAAAAAGATACAGTAAACACTGTTGTCACTGAAAATACTTTACCCTGTTCTAACTTACAAATACAGTACCTTCTGTTTTAGTTTAATACCTTTTATACTGGAAAAAAAAAAATATTTGGAAAAGTATTTCTTTTGCCTTAATTTGTTATTTTGTAATTATGTTATTTATTTGTTTGTTTTTTCCTTTTGGTCTTTAAAAATACCAATGTTGCCTATAACTTTATGCTTTTTGTCATCATTTTTAAATATTAAGTCCAGTGATCTGGTCAGTTAGTCAGTACTTGAGGAGTCTTCTTACTGAATACTTTTTTACTCTTTCTTGAGTAATTTCTGCGATGGATACTTCTTACTTTTACTTGAGTAAAAATATGTTGAACAAATTCTTACTTATTCTGTACTCACAATTTTGGGGTACTCTAGTCACCTCCGTTTGTGGGTAATTCATGCTTCACAGTTTCTGCCATATTAGTTCTTTCCTTGAGGTCTATTTTCATAGTTTATTGCCGTGTTCCCCTTCCTGAATATTTGTTTCCTTTAGGTTTTTTTTTTTTTTTCTATCATGAGCTATTGTGTTTTTAATTCAGTTATGGTGTTGCCATATTCTGGTCAGTCCGCTCTATTAATTATTGCTGGAAAAGTCTTGCCATATTGTTTTTGTTTTTTTTCCCTTTGCATTTACTTTCTTAATTTATTCTTGCAGTTTGTTCTTTGTGCATTTCTGTTAAGCTTTCTTAGCTTAGTGCAGTGGCGTCCAAAGTCGGTCCTCAAGGGCCGGGATCCAGCAGATTTTAGGTCTTTCCCTGGTTCACCACACCTGGATCAAATGATGGCTCGTTAGCAGGCCTCTGCAGAACATTGACATGGTGAGGAGGATGTTACTACCACCAGGGAGAGAACTAAGACATGCAGGATGCCGGCCCTCGAGGACCAACTTTGGACACCACTGGCTTAGCATGAGCCTTTCTTGGTTTATTATGTTCTCTCTAGTTTATCTAGTTAGTTTCTGTCACATTATTAGTCTGCTTCCTGTTTTTACTGTATCCATGCTCACCAGTAATCCCTTGTGCCATTCACCTGCGATGCCTCATCTTCATGCGTTTCAAATGATCTGCAACTCAAGCTCTTCATTTTTCACTGTATAGCGCCAGATTCTCTGTTTTGACGCACTGATTTCCATAGTTCTTTGTTCCGTTCTGTCACGTTTTTCTGTTCCTGAGTTTGGTCCATCTGTTTGCGAGAAGAACGCGCCAGTTACAGGCTGAGGGTGAACACTTGTGCTTTTTTTCTTTTTCTTTTTTTTTTTTTTTTTTTTCTGCTTGTGCAGGGCGGAGCTGTACAGGGAGCCTATTGATAGGGAAAATGCACACTGATGTAACACCTGTTACAGCACCTGTTGCAATACCTGAAAAAGCCCCTGGTATATACCGAGTGCTGGAAAGAAGTCCCAGTATGCTGATGGGTAAAATTTAGAAGTGGTGGTACTGCTTACCGGCCCACTTAAAGCACTGCATATCAGGGTTAAAATGGTTGAGAAGTCTTGAGGAGTATTAGGTTATGAAACAGTATCACTGATCAATCCATCATCGAAAAATGGTAAAAAAAGACAACACAACTTCAAACCTACCACTGTCCAAACTGACTGGCTGAGCAGAAGAGTGTTAATTAAACAAGCAGCTAAGGGTCCAACAGCAACTATGGAGGAGCTGCAGAGATCCACAGACAGAGAGAAGAATCTGCTCCTAAGACAACTATCTGTCATGTACTCCACAAATCTAGACTGTATTGAAGAAAAACCATTGAAAGAAGATATTAAGAATAAGAATAGCAAGTCCTGTTTGCAATTTTCAGTAACTCATGGAGAAAACGCAGCAAATATGTGAAATGTGGTACTGTGGTCAGATGAGATTTTAAGTTTCTGGCCTACAAGCAAAACAGAGTGTGTATGTGGGATAAAATAATACTGAACATTATTCTGAACATATGATCCCCACAGTGAAGCTAGATGGTGGCGGCATCATGTGGAGATGTTTTTCTTCAGCAATCCTGTGAAAGAACCTGCTAAAGATTTGAGACTGAGGAAGATGTTCACGTTCTGTCAGAACAAAAACCTTAAATATGCATTTAAAGCTCTTGTGGAATGAGTTAGGAAAAAGCAAATTAATTTGTTAGAATGCACTACACTTTTTACAACATTATTTGTAAAAAAAGAAAAAGAAACAAAATAAAAGGGAATTGGATGCACTAGGTTTAAATATAGGGACATCAGAGTAAAAGGCAGATGTATACACCTTATTTGTGAAAACAAATGTGTAAACCATGTATAATTTTTCCTCCGCTTCAGTACTACATGATTATTTGTGTCAGTTATCACATAAAATTACAATACAATATTTTAAGGTTTGTAGTTCTAATGCATCAAAATGTGAAAAAGGGCTGTGAAAGGGATATAAATATTTTTGTATAGCAGTGTATGCTTTCTTTGGATGTGTATTATATCAGGGTGCTTGTTTGCTAATGGAGTCCTTAGGTTGTGGAACTGTGTGACAGGTGGTCCTGCTGGCCTCTCATGTGTGTTCTCTACAAGTGCTCTCCTGGGTTAAAACTTGTCACATTCACTTACACCCCCCAGCTTCTTCCCACCTCTTTAAACACAGCATCCCTTCACTTTTTTTCATAAACAGAGCACTTTAGCAATTTCATCACTACAATTTCACAGTTCAACCTCCTCCAGTTCGCAGCAGTATGCAGGCATATACTGTATAGCCTACTGTGCAAACTATATTCATAGGACAACCCAGTTTACATCAAACAACACTGGATATAATAATCTATGAGTTTTAATGATTGCCTCAAGAAAAAACAGTTTTCTCGGGTGCCTGTCCCTTTTCTGTTTCAGCTTTGACCATTGTGCATGCTGTTTGAATAATCTACATATACGGGGGACGAAAACAGCTAGGATTGGAGAAGAGACCTTTTTTGTTTGCCCCATGTTTGTTTTGTTTCTTAGCAAAGAAAAGTTTTTCACTCTTTCAGCTTCTCAGATGAAATATGTGGGGAAGAAAATGTCATTCCTGCTCTGCATCAAACTTTATGTCGCCATAGGGACATTCTCAATCCTATGCATACTCTTCGAAATGCTTGCTGCAGGCTTCGCAATTATACATCCTGTGCTCCGGCATAAAGACATTAAAGAGACATTTGAGTTTCTGCAGCCACGTATTATGTTTTGCGATAAAACATAAAAATAATTAATTTTACAGTGGAGTGCCTGCTAACCGTAGGCTATTTTAATGTGACATGCAAAAAAATCCAGGGTTTTGTGCAAAGGTACCAAGCAAACAAATGTATTTTTTTAAGAAATCAACCTTTTCTTTAATCTAGTTTCTTTCTTTCAGGAACAGAAATAAGAATGACATGATTTAATTTGTAGCTTACTTAATTTCAGACATGTAGAAACCTGTCATTTTTTAGTTATGCTTCGAGATGACTTATCATCTGAAGTTGGTTGCAATGCAAAGGAAAGCTTTCACACCACCAAAAAATATTAACACACACGCAGTTTGTTGTATACCAAACTGTCAAATTAAAGAACATTCTGCTTATTTTTACACAACTGAAGCTGTTTGATAGTAATTCTGCAGAATAAGAATGTATACCTTTTGGAATCCAACATCTTGTTTGAACTGATGGAAGGTAAAAAGTTTCAGAAGCTGGCATACTCTCCCAGTATTTCTACCTGTGTAATAATTACTATAATAATTACTGTGTAATACAACCCTTAAAGTAGCCATCACTTTGAAGTCCTGGGTCTCTGTATTTCAAAGCACACTGGCGCTATCCTGTGGCAGAATTCAGTAGTTGCATCAGCTTGAGAAAGTTTATTGTGCCATTTCTCTTGTAATCTAGGAATAGTGAAATGCTCAAATACAGAAAACTATTAAAACAAAATTATTATTTTTTTTTTTTTTTTTTATTCCTTACCCTGTTTGTTGATAATATTAGGGTACAGGATCAGTTTAATAAATTTGATTTTCAAAAAGTTCCTTTGGTTCAGTAAATTATGCAAAAGGCAACGCTCATATATTATATAGTTTCATTATTCATAGTCTGTTAACTATGTTTCATATGCTCATCTCTGGTTATTTTGATGACTATGGCTCACAACTTACAACTGTGGTGTGGCATGGAGGCGATGCTCAGAGGATCTTCTGAGGTGTTTAAGGAGGCCTGTGTTGCTTTAATAGCATCCTTTGACTCATCTCTGTTGCTGGGTTTGGTGCCTCTCATCTTCCTTTTGAAAGTACTCCATAGATTCCCTGTAGGGTTTAAGTCAAATGAGTTCATGAGTCAATCAAGCATCACAGCCATTAAACAAGGCATTGGTGCTTTTGGCAGTGTGTACAAGTGCCAGGTTCTGATGGAAAAATAGATCAGCATCTTCATAAATTTTGTTCGCAGAAGGAAGCATGAAGTGCTCAAAAATTTCCTGGTAGACAGCTACTGTTATGATGATAACACAAGCAGCAGGAAAAGCCAATCTAATGTTTTTATTTGTGTGTATGTCTAATATCAAAAAGTACAATTTCAAAATTGCTAACATTTTTCCAAGTTATACCATGAAAATCTCATTCCACCCTATGTCTACTTCTTCTACCTGTTTTGCATTTTTATTTTTTAATTTAATTCCAAGAGGATCTCAAGACTACACAATTGTTGCCTTATGACTTTGGAAACCACAGATCAGGTACAGCAGAGCGTCATTTCTGAGATCTTTCAGAAAACAGTTGAAAGAACCAGACTAAAGATAATATTCGCTGCCCTTTGGCTGCTGGTCTTGTCAATTGGAGGATCAAGTGTAGAGTTGAAACCAGATGTTTACATACACTGTAAAATTACATAATTATTTTTTTTTCCACTGTCTGACATTAAATCAGACAAAACTTCTCTTGTTTTACATCAGTGAGGATTACCAACATTATTTCTATTACTCAAAAAATATTGAAAAATTCAAGGATTTTTTTTTTTTTTTTTTGGGGGGGTGGGGGTGAGGGAGTGGGGTAAAAATTACTTTTATTAAAATCATAAACAAAAATGACTGTGCCTTTAAACAAACTGAGAAAGCCCAGATTATCATGTCATGGCTTTGTAAGCTTCTGATGGGTTACTTCACAATATTAGAGTCAACTAGGGTATTTGTGGATGTGTTTCAAGGTAATATCTCAAACACATTGCTTCCTTATGTATCGCTATGGGAAGATCTCAGGAAGAGAATTCTGAACATCTGCAAGTCTGGTTCATCCTTAGATAAAAGTTCTGAAGGTACTGTTTTAAGTTCGCTTGAGCACCCTGGGGATATACAACCATCATACCATTCAGGAAGTAGATGGATTCCAAGAGATAAATGTGTTTTCTTGAGAAGTGCGATAATCGGTCCCAGAAAACAAAGAAAAGACTTTGTGATATGATGACTGAAGCTAATAAAAAAAATCATTATTATTCATAGTGAAACAAGTCATTTACTTAGGCTGAAATGGGCGCAGAGAGGAGGAAGTCACAGCTCTAAAATCAACATAAAAAAATTAGTTTGTAAATATACTCAGTGACAAAGATGTTTCATTTTTAAGACATTTTTAAGACCTGTTGTCAAATTAAAGTGTTGTTACATTTGGAAGAAAAAGGGAAAAGTTTGACTTCATACTTTTGACAATACTGTTAGCTCCCATTGCTCAACAACTTTAAAATAGATCCATAGCCAGGGGGCATCCGTTGTTACCGTAAACGGTACACTGCTGTGTGACGTCTGCGTTCTTCTCCTGTGCATGCGGGTCACTTTGGAGCTGTAAATCATTCACACAGAAGTCTGATTGCGGTCGTATTTAATTAGTAGTATGAATGACTATGCCAAAAATAAATAAATAATTGGATTTCAGTTAAAAAAAAAATTGGAATTTAGCATCAAGACCTGCTGTGTAAAGGTAGCCTTTAAACACCATCCCAACTGTGAACCTTGGGCACAAAAACATGCTTTCTGAAGTGGATGTGGACACAATATAAGCGCTTTCCCCCTGTCTGTCCTGATTGGTTCTCTCTTCTTCTCTCCTTTCTCTCCATCCTCACAGCTGAATGACCTGAACTTTGTGTAAAGTATGTTAAAAAAAAATACAGTCAAACAAACCACAAATGAAAAACATGAAATTAAAATGAGAAACTTGTTGGATAACAGTTACTGACTACATCAAAACTGCACTGTAGTGTTATATTGAGTGAAGACATTAAGGTCAAATGTGTTCTGGCAAGTTCTTTAATTTATCTGTTTTATGATTCACCATCAAATTAAACAAATGATTACTGTCTGAACAACAACATAACCTCAAACAAGTTCCTTTATTTTTCTTGTCATGATCTGTTGTACTGGAAATAGAGCACACAGTTGCACGGACCTGTTACAGTTACAGTGACTTGTCATTTTACTAGTTAATTAAGCCAACCTGAATATTTACAAGCCTCCTTCATAGGCTAGATAATTTACCTACTGTTTTTCAACGACTTTGAAAAGCTTTTTTCATCCCTATGACGCTTTACAATCAAATCAGTCATTCACATTCACGCACACATTCACATACTGATGATGGCAAGTTACTGGATTGTAGCCACAGTTGCCCTGAGGCAAATAAATATATGCTTCCACAGCATATATTTATAAACATAGGTATATATTTCTTCAGTTCAGGAAAATATTTTCTGTCTTTAGTGAATTATTTGGAAAATACCTATGTTGTGTTCCAAAGTGGCTTTGGCACCAATCAGTTGTTGGCCATCCCTGAGTGAGCAGTGGTCCAAGCCTGGCCACCACTATGAAAATTTTCTGGCTCCGCCACTGCTGACTATCACCACCAGGCAAGGTGATGAAGTGCCTTGCCCAAGGACACAATGACAGAGACAGATGGGGCGGGGGCTCGAACAGACGAAGTTCTACCTCTGTCGCCACCATCAGTGTGTTGGGGGGGGTGGTGACAGGAGGAAGGGAGGTGAAGGAGTGGAGGGGTGCCTAATCAGCGCCGTACCTCTGTTATTGATCATATTATTTACACCTGCACAAACAGCCGTTAAATACGGAAAATGCTGACTAGCAGGAAATTATCCACCATCGCTTTAGCCCGCCCTTTAGCGGAGCACTCCTATTCATCGCATAAAGTGCATACCCATTTTTTGCACCACTGATGTGAAGAATGTGGTTAACAGCATTGTGTTACAATTTTGCTGTAGCAGGCACTGGTGCACTGTACAAAATAGATAGGTGATTAGTTACAAAGTGACTTTAAAGCAAGAAAATCAATGGTCTAAAGTGGCCATTACAAAGCCCTGATCTCAGTTCTCATATAAAATTTGTGGGTAGAGCTGAAAAGGTGTGTGCAATCATTGAACTGTCAAAAACCTAAGTTATACCAGTCAGGGAAAATGGAGCAAAATTCCTGCAAGCTATTATGATAAGTTTGTGAAAAGATGCTTAAAATTTCCTATCCAAGTCAGACAGTGTAAAGGCAATTCCACTAAATAGCAAGAACATGCATGTAAGAATGAAGAAAGTATTATATGATTTTCTAGCCTTTATAGCATGATTTTAGGTTTTCACTTGATACTGTTACTCATATACAGGCAGTGGAGTATAATATTTATCACAGATGGTGTGAGTGATTGGTATTATGTAGTATAAATAGAGTTGATAAATAATTGTTTGGCTTCTAAAGTGTTGACTTGTTTGGTGATATATTGTGATTAATTCTGTGAAACTATCATCAGCTCAATGAAACCCTGTAACTGAAATTTACATTTGCACATTATTCACGGTTGTTTGCTGTGATTCATGGAGTGACCTTCCTCCAACCAGGAGCACGTTGTTACGGATCAATTCATAGTGAAGCAAACTCTATAGCTCATGATAATAACTTATTGATTACACTGGTCAGTACAGGAATTGTTCGAGGAGTTGTTAGTGAATTGCTTAGTGTTGCACCAATAGTGGAAAAAAGCTACAGTAGAAATTCAAACCTGGGTCTGTGTTATTGAGATTTGCACCTTTTCTGGTCCTCAGCTCATCCATATCTCCCCAGTGGCAACCTGTAAATTCCAACTGAAACCCAATGGATGATGAACACCTTGTGGAGGAGATGATTTGTGATCAAAAATTCAGTTTGAATGCTTTCCATGTAAATATTTTCTTTTCACCATAATGCTGATGCTAGCAGACATCCGACTTGCTTTACTTTGGGGGCTGATGCTGATTTTATGTAGCATCTGCAGGATACTCCTTTGGGTTTCAGTCTGACAACCTGCCTCGATGAAGGCCTGGTAATGAGACAGACTGTGTTGATGCTACCTACATGTGTCAGAATGATGCATCACAAGTGGTTTTAGAGCTTCTGTTCGCTCTGATTGTCTTTTACTGTTGCTTAACAAGAAGTGCAACCAAGTTCCTTTAACTACACTCAGACATTTATCCCCCACATGTACTTGTTTTTAGCTTAATGCTGTGACTAAAAGCTTTTACATGGCTTTTGTAAACCCCTGTTCTTTGCTTATTAGATTGTGTTCCTTGTTCATGTAAGAAATACGGTACAAAACTGACTTAGAGTTAAAGAGAAAGTAATTTGAAAGGTAAATACAAGAAAAAGCACATCCCATGTGTTGTTAATGTTTCACTGCTTTACCCAGGAAAACATGAAATTACCAACAAACTTTACAGATTTTCCTCAATTGTGATGTTTGTTTTGTTCTTTACACTTTAAATAATTATATTTAAATGCAACATGTCTTGTGTTGTGGATTTGAACCACTGGAAGGATTTTGTGGCTCTAAGCAGGAAATTATATTGCACTTCAAAGCAAACTGAAAACTACAACATCAATTTTCAGTTATATTCCTGATATGAAGAGTAATGTTATAGGTCTATCGACATATAAGGAAACACTGAATGAGATTTTTTCCCACAAAAATAAGTAATAAATAATAATAATAGTAATAATAGTAATTAAATAATAATAAATAATAATAAATAAGCATAGGAATGAAAAAAAAAAACTAAAATAATTTTAAGTAAATCTAAAACTCATAAAAAACATTTGTAAAAACAGTTAGAAAAAAGGATAAATAATTTATGAAATACAAAAAATACTCAACTAAAACAACAACAAAAAAATACAGATAAGCCCATAAGCTAAGATATAAACATAAGCATATGGTACTTATGGCAAGTCTGGAAAAAAGCTAGAGTAAAAATGGGGACCTAAAAACTAAAATCATTCAATTGATGTTATTCTTTAAACTCAAAGCAAAATCTAATATAAAAGAAGAAGATACAAAGAAAACCCAGAATTTTGGACAGGTGAATTAAAAAAAATGTCTACCTGACAATGGGATGGAACAAAACATTTCACATTTTTCAAAATCTTGCACAACATTCAGCCACTTCCTACTGAAAAAAGTATAGGGAGCAGCAGCATTTAAATGATATCCAGGCATTAGAAAATCTGTATAGACAAGAAACATATCTCTAATGACAAATTGCTGATAAGGACATTATGCAATAAACTTTTGCTGTTTGTGCACAGTGCTTCTTTTGAAAATTTTAATGTGAGACAGACCTAATAGCTGACAAGAATTTAAATACTCTCTTCAAAATATGTAATTTCACCTAACTTTGTCCATCAGTAAGTAAAAGACAATGTAAAAAAGAATGGGGCAACTGTTTACTTATATTTTTGGAGTGAAAAAGCCTTGCAAAGTATTCAAATCCTGGCATTTCAATGCTTTATCATGTTACAGCTACAAACTTCAATGCATTTTATTGGGATTTTATGTGACTCTTAGACCTCTAAATAAAATCCAGTACATGCAATTGTCTTCAGAAGTCATCTTATGTTTTAATATAGTCCACCCTTGTGTAATTTAATCTCTGTATAAATCCACCTGCTGTGTGAAGGCTTAAGAGGTTTGTTAGAGAACATTGAAGAATAAATGAGATTGTGAAGACAAAGAAACACAGCAGACAGGTCTGCGATAAAGTTTTGGAAAAGCTTAAAACAAGTTTGGGTTCTAAAACAATATCCTAAGCTTTGGGTATCTGGAAAAGTGGCAAGAAGAAAGCTATTGTTGAAGGAAAGGGATTAGAGCCCAGTTTGCATTAAGACAAATATGTAGGGGAAACAGCAAATGTGAGAAAGAAGGAGCCCTGGTCAAATGAGACCAAAAAGTAACTTTTCAGTCATTATGTGTGGCTGAAAAAACACTGCACATCACTCTGAACCTCACATCCCTATTGTAAACATGGTGGTAGTTGCATCATGCTGTGGAAATAGTTTGTCTTTTGCAGGGGCAGGGCCAGAGTTAATGAGAAACAAGGTCAAGCTAAATACGGAGCGTGATCTTGAGACTATCATGGAGGTTCCCTCTCCAACATAAAAACAACCCTAAACATACAACTAGAACTACAATAGAGCACTTTAGATTAAAGTATATTCAAATGTAAGATATGTCCTGAAGAAGTTCAGACTGAAACGCAATCTGAAATCTGTGGCATGACTTGATAACGAATTGATGCTCACAGACCGTCTTGATCTGATCAGACTGAACTTGACTTTTTTGCAAAGATTACTGACTATAGATGTGCAAAGCTAACAGAGAACATACCCCAAAAGACTTGAACCTTTAACTGCAAAGAATTTACCCAGGATAAATTAATCCTATTTCATGCCACACTTTTCAGATTTGTATTTTCATTTTCATTCTTAATCCTATTTGTTCACTACTTTGTGGGAATCTATACATATATGAAGTCAATAAAATATTTTAAAGTTGGAGATGAAATTAGACATGTAAAAAAGTAATTTTGCAAGCCAATATATTTGTTGACAACATTCATATCTACATGTTTTAGCAAACTGGACTTTGTTCCCTCTCTGATTATTTTCTCACACCAGCCTTTAGATAATGTGGTTTGCTCCTCTCTAAAATACATAAAAGAGATGAGAACCAAAGCACTTAGCAGTGCCTCTTTGCTGTGGAAAGAAAATATTTATGATGTTTGCTCGCTTAGGTGCAGACCACAAACTGATCCGGGAAGAACAAGGGAAAGGCTTGATGAGACTGTTACTGCCTGGAAAAGCAGGATTGCAACAGCAGTCTCAGTGTACAGATAGGGCAGGTGGAAGACGAAACATACTGAGTGGGACACACTATCCTTTAGTTTGAAGCATCAATAAAGCATGTGAAAACAAGAAAACATTAAAACCTCAGAGAGCCATTATGCATATTGGTCACATTTGATAAATTTTGCACAATGAAAGACACTTAGTGTGAAAGTAGTTATATTATCCAGTTAAACTGCTTGTTTGCCATTTTCCAACTGAATGAATATGCTGAAAAGAGACGTTAGATCTCTGCTGATAGGTTGTGTATATCTGGAGTGTTCTTTGTCTGTATTTGTATTTACACTCTTTATTTTCTTTTGGCTCCACTGCTGCATCAGCAATGAAAATTATCTCGGCCTCTTCGAAATGAACACAACTGAATGAGACAGAGAGTGGACAGGGGAGGAGAAAAGAAGGTCTTAGCAATTAAATCCTTAACAGATGATGCTGACGAGTGCTGAAGATGACATGATTTTTTTTATACTCAGTCAGTCAGACTGAGTATAAAGAGTATTTTTCATATTGTCAAATGTAACATGGGTTTTAGAGAAGGTAAAATAAAGAAACAAGCATGCAACAAAAATCATACTAAAAGTCATAATAAGCTGGGTAAATATATATATATATATATATATATATATATATATATATATATATATATATATATATATATATATATATATATATATATATATATATATATATATAGCTAGATAAAATCTCAAAATCAGAATTGGATGTGAACAATGTAACCAGAGACAGATATGAACAATATAAAAACATTACAATTCTAGAATTCTAAAAGACAAAATATTTTTAACCATAGGATAAATATATAGAGATAAACCATATAATTAGATTAGATTTATGATGAAATGGAAAAAAATGTAAACACTAGATTAGAAAGATAAATTATACTGAAAACATTAAGATTAAATTAAAAATGTCCTAGAGCCAAACGAAGATAAACTTTCTTAAAAGTTGATGAACAGAAAAATATAAGAATAGAAAAAAAGGAAAAGAAATGTTTATTAAAAAAGCGGGCTAAAAAGGGATTCATTAGCTTTTAAATATATCAACATGCACAGAATATGTAATGTACTGGTTATCTGGAACACTGTGAAGACCAACACCTATGGTATACTTCCTGTGCGGGATGGAACAATTAGTCATGTGTTCTTAATGTGACTTCAGTTCTGTGATTAGAAGCGGTGGCCCCTGAACTATCCATGGCTGCACTGACGCATGTAAATTTGCATGTTGGTGTGGTTAAATAGGCTGTGTTCCTCCAACACTGCAATGCACTTTCATCACACAGAACAACAGTAACATTGTTAACAAACTGCTATGTAATAACGAAAAGGAAGTTCATCAGCAATTAAAAATACCAACCTTTTATCTCATTTGAGACAAGTGGTGTAAAGTGGTGTTAGTTAGACTTAGGACTCCTCTTAAACCAAAACATACATCTGCAATACTCAAAATTAACATCCGTGCAGAAATCATGAATTGATCCCTTTATAAAATTGAGATGTTCAATTTTGACCCATTCCATGAACTTTGTTGTTTTCAACAAACAAAAATTTCAACCATATCTTTGCACAGAGAGGAGAAAAGGCGGATGCTTGTGACCCTGTGATTCAAAGAAAACATAGCATCCCTCTCAGCAAAGAAAGAAGGTTAACAGTTCTGACCTATAGGGCATTCATTCAGCACAGAAATATTTTTCGGCATTACAAAGCCAAATATGTTGATCTCTTTGAGCAGTGATTATGCAGGCAATTTTAAATGAAGCTTTATAAAAGATGGCAATAGTAATTCAGCATCAGACAAATAGACAATAGCAGTAGGTGTTGAAGTGCTGTGTCACTGCAGGTCAGTTGCCACTGGATCCAAAACAACTGTTTCACTAATGAACTTCTTTTACTAATGTGTCAGCTTTTCTCAGCAAAAAAAGGATTATAAAAAGGGAAAGAAGCTAAAAACATTTCTTTCATTATATCACTAAGTAATACAAGGAAACTTGGACCACCTTCATGGAGTTCACAGATTCTTTCAAATTCAGAGTAGGATCCCAGTACTAGAGAGAGCAAAAAGCCTGGACATATCACAACTGACAAATAGTCTAAAAATGTAACATGAGATACTCGTGACGCCCTTTGACAGAATGGCTTCGTGGATGGTCGGCCAAAAACTGTCATTTCTTTTTATGGTTCCTAAGTTTTCTATATGTTCTTGAAACACTGGTTTTAATTTCGGTTGCAATCTCTTAGAAGTTGGACTGAGTTATCCTTCCTGCTTTAAACAAAGGCAGCTGGGCTTCCTTCATAAACAAGAAGGAAGTCCAGTTGCCTTCTGTTCAGGGACCTTCAGTGACCTGAGAATCTCTTCTGAAAAATTGAGTTACATTTGAGATAATGCAGACATTTACTGTGATAATGATGAGCAGCTCACAGTATTAATCCCAGTAGAGGTCACAAAGGGTGGACAACAAAGCTTTAGTTTGAGAAAATAAAGATGGCTATGCTCAATGTGATTGAAATGTCATGAGTTATACAATTAACAATAATATAAATGTTTTTTGTGATATAAAAATGCAGATGTGTATATGAAAAGGGAACTACATGTTGTATTCAGTCTTATGTTAAAAAAAAAAAAAAAAAAAAAAAAAAAAAAAAAAAAAAAAAAAAAAAAAAAAAAAAAAAAAAAGACTACTAGTTTTAGCTCTGTTTTTCTACCCCTTCAATGATGCCTTTGGCTCAAGTTAGCCCATGTAGAAAATTGAGTATGCTCTCTGGGTGATTGAATAGGAGTAATGAAGCTTACATGGAATGTGCCCTCTCCCCACAGCAGCAAACAGTGGGATCTTTTCAAGTTGTTTTTGTCTGACAGCACCATAATCTCAAGGTCCCACAAGTGCCTCTGAGATACAGAAAGGGAAAACACAAAGGGTCAATGAAAATAAAAGTACATAATTTTCTGTTTGCTGACCTACAGATAGACAGTTGTTTTTTTTTGTGTGTGTGTGTGAAAATGATAACACCAAAGTGAAACAGTTTAAGCTCTAACTAAATGTTTTACTTTATGTGTAACTGTAGTGATGCAGTATTTATCACACTAAAACTATCTTATACTAAAGGTTTGAGTGAGTGAGAAGAGAGAATTGAGGCTTTCATCAGAAGTAATGAAATTCAGGTTTTATGCCGGAGCTAGGTAAACAGAATTTGTTCAGCCTTAAATATATTTGTACACTGATAAATATTATAGTGGCTTACACTAAAAGTTTAGATTGTAGTTGGAAGTCTAGAATTTATAAAATGTAAAATTTCTAAAGTATTTTAAAAGGTCTTATTAAGGCTTGTTTTTCGTACAATAACTTCATAAAATTTAAAAAATAAACATGAATGTAACAGTATATTTTTTGTGTCTTACCACCATTAGCTAATAAGGGATTCTTATGCTCAGACCATGAAAACATGTAGCCAGTCATGAAATGGCATCACACTAGGAGTTGGACTTTTTTTGGTTTGTTTTGTCACATAAAAAAGAATAACATTCTTATTCACTATGACTAAATGTCTAAAGGAAAGTTACAATTTGAGAAATAAAGAAGGCTCCCTGATGTCAGAATGGTAACAGATAAAAACAGGGAAATCCTGGCTCCCAAATCCATTGTGGCAGCCATGTCTTCAAATATAACTGCAACAATGAACAATTTGCAATTTTCGTAAATACATTGTTTACACGTATACATAAAAGTGCAGCCTTTATTTGTGAAAATGTTTCATGTATTAGTGTTAGAAAGTATAAAATGCAGACAAAGGCATTTTCATTTACCTGCATGGGTGAAAGCAAGTAGCTGCGCCACTCAGAACAACTGGTAAATTCTGCTGTTTTCATAACTTACAATTAAAACACTGCTATGCTGGGTTAGAGTTATTCCCAGATCCAAGTTCCAACTTCAGATGTAAATGGAGAGCAGCCTAAAATGACACATTTATTTTTATCCTGTTTACTTCCCTCTCCTCCAGCTTTTACCCAGGGGTGTCCTTGAAATATTAAATTTTTATTTCTGTAATAAAAGAAGCAGATGATCCATTGACAGGTGGAGGCCAACACTCTGAGCTGGATGGGCGTTTGGTGAAGGATGTCTGGGTTGATGGTGTTCAAAGCAGACCTAAAGTCCACAAGTAGGGTCCTGGTATACGCTTATGGGTGGTCGAGGTGGTGCAGGATGAAGTGTATAGTCCCCAGTTGACTGCATCCTCTGCTGACCTGTTTGCCTGGTAAGAAAATTTCAGGGGGTCTAGTAGGGGGCCTCTGATGTCCTTCAGATGCTTCAACATCAGTTGCTCAAAGGACTTCATGACCACTGATATCAGGGCAACAGGCCTGTAATCATTTAACCCTGTGATGGTGTGTTTCTTGGGGACCACAATGAAGGTAGAATGTCTGAAATGGCAGGGAGCCTCACACAGCTCCTGAGACGTTTTGAGGATCTGAGTGAAGATGGTGACCAGTTGGTCAACACAGTCTCTCAGGCAAGTGGGTAGGACATAGTCAGGTTCTGGAGATTTCTCTTCTGAAGCTGAAAAAACCTGTTCACATCTTCCTCAGAGATCTTAAGTCCAGGCCCCTGCCTGGACTTAAGATCTTCTCGTCTGAGAAGAAGAGGGTGGTTGGTGCATGGAGGGAGCTTTTGTCTCAGAGTTGGTGGGAGGTGTGAATAACTGCCTTTCATACCTGAAGAGAGATTACAACTCACTGAATCAGGTTCAGGGTTATGGACTTCAGGAAAACTTGCAGGACAGCATCCTTTGAGGAGCATAATGACCTACTGCTGCCCTGACCAAATCTGTTATGACTTCATGAAACATGCTTGATTTTAATGTTTGCCTACACATCTATTTGCTGAATTTTGGCTCATAGCTCAGGACACATGCACTTGTTGCCATTAGATTCCTGCTGTAAACAAGCCAAATAATATAATAATAGCAATAATTCAAACCAGTGACAATTGCATGCAAGTTTTAGTTGCACCCTGATTTAGCCAACATGCCTGACACTTGGCAGTTTTTTATTTCTCTTTGTGCATAAAGGGTCAAATGAGCTTTCAGGCACACCATCTCCATTGGCCTAATTTCTCTCCAGTAAAGATGAAGCCCTTCAAACGTCCCATCTTTCAGGAAGGGGCTGCTAATTTGGCTCCTTGTCAGAACTGTAGATTGCATAACATTGCACTAAAACTCTCTTTCCTCTGGTAAGCAGAACACTCGGCATAGTGTGGTGACAACAATAGCAAAAGTTGTTAGAAAAAAATTATCAAATAAATCTACATGAAGCAGGTTTTCTATTATAGATGGTCTGCATTTGATACGTCCCTGGAGTTACAGACAGTAGTAAATATGTGAGCTTGTCAGTTTAGTAATGTTATTGCTGAAAGTGTGTATCTGGATATTGTTTTCTGATTCATGGCATTATTTATTGATTTCACTGATATGTAGTTTAGGATCTAATGTATTTTACTAATAACTGTCTGACTCTGCAGGTGTCAGTGTGCAACTGTGAGGCTTGCACATCAAAATGACAAAGATGTGCACCAAAAGTGCGTACACCTGTGACAGCTGCAACAAATGTGATTAGCTATAGATTTTTCAATTAGAGCTACATCTGTGTAGGTTATATTGGGTTATAAAACAACCCAGGAACACCACAGAGTTCCTGATCATGACAGCAATCATAAACATGCATCAGTCACCAAGCCAGTAATAGTCTAAAGTGGGAGGCAATAGAATCCCTCTGGCACAAACGTGCACAAGATATTATATGTAAAGTGATTGGAAAGAAAACAATAAGTTTAAAATAAATAAATCTTTGTTTCCCAGTTGTAGTTAAATTAAACAAAAAAAAAAGTTGCTGGCACATTTAAAAACAACAAATGTTGACCAAAGTGATTTGGACCCAAGGCAGACAGCATATTTGAATATAGTAAAAAAAATTGCATTATGTTCTAATAAAGCATACACAACCTAAATCAATTTAAAAGAAAATAAAACAGTAAAATCACAGTATGCTGCATGTTCTAGAGAAAATTCATGCTCCTTTTCAAGCAAAATGCAAGGAAAAATTATGGGTATTAAGCATTAATTGTCCACTCTAGAGAGCATATATATCAGGAGATAAGTTATTGAACGGGTTTAGGGCAATGTCTTACAAAGACAGAGCAAGTTTATTTTTAAATTGTACTTCCTAGAGAAACTGGCAGGTCAACTAAAGAAGTGTGGATGTTAAGAAGATCAGTTAGGTATGACGGGGCTGTTAATGCTGTTAAATATAGAAATAAAAATCAAAGAGGCTTTACTTAGACCAACATAAAGAGCATTGCAGCAGTCTTATATTGTAAAAGTATAGATAGGGCTGGGCGATCACACGATAACGATATCTATCACGATAGACACATGATCAAGATAAATAGAATTTACATCTGATAATATTTTGATAATTTCACTGAACGCCGATCCAGAACCACACGGCATTCTGTGGGATGTAGGCAGAGGAAAGGCTTTAGCCGCTCAACCTCTGACAATGAGCTAAGCAAGGTTCGTGGCATCAGCAAGCTCACACTGGTTAGCTAGCAACAGCTTGTTGTGTAACATGCATAGTAACAGTTTCATGTTGCCCCCAACACACTCAAACATACTTCAGGCCTCGGAGGTCTGCAAGTACTCAAGGCGGACTCAATGCGGACTCAGTGTGGATGTCCGCCAAACACATCCACAGAAATGTCAGTTTTTACGACCAAGGATACAAACTCAGTAACGCACTGACTCCCACAGGAAACTGCTCAGCAGGAAACAGTCTTCACATTGAACTGTTTTGTATGCAATACCGAGCTGATAATGTTGAGAGTCAGCGCAAACAGTCGCAAAGATGTGTAGCATGAAGAAGAAACGGGGGTACGTGCACAACTAGCTCATCAAACTTGCTAGCATCCATTCAGATTGTGGGAAATGAAAGGATATGCTATGAGAAATACAGGCAATGGGTACTCGACTATGAAATCTCAACCGTCTGCAGTGACAGTGTGTGCCAACAGTGTACACACAGTTCGCCTGAGTATGTGGGAGCAGTTTCATGTTTTGCCACCATTCCCCATAACTGCTTAAAAATAAAAAAGATCAGGGTGGAGTGAAAGAAGAAAATGAGTACAACAAATGAAGAGAAAATTATGGATACAAGAAGAAAGGCCACATTACTAGTTTGGCAGTATTTTGGATATTTAAAACAAAAAACTAATCAATAATTATCGATATCGACTGATATGAAATGCTTATATTCTGAGATGTTTTTCAGCCATATCGCCCAGCCCTAAGCATAGATAACTTTTTCTGAGTCTTTAACAGAGGAAAATGGCTGCTCTTTAGCTAAAAATCTGATTTCACAACCAGACTTATTTGCTTTCCTTAGTCTTAGTATAGTTCTGGTGAATTGAATCTGACCAGTTCAAGAGGGAAACATAAACCTGGAGGTCATCTGCAAAGCCATAGAAGGAAATGTTTTCTAAAAACAGACCTAGAACACAACATAAACAAATTCAAAAGTGGTGAATATACAATGGATCCCTGATGAGTCCCACTGGTGAAAGGAGGTGGAGAGAAGAAGCATTCTATCCATTGTCTCAATCAGCTTTTCCTTGCAAGGTAGCAAGTGAGCTGATGCCCATCTCCAGTGGTCATTGGTTATGAGACAGGTACGCCCTGGACAGATGGCAAGTCCAGCACAGGGCAATACAGAGACACACAACCATACACACTTATAACTAAGGGCAATTTAGAGAAATCCAGTTAAACTAACAATAACTAACAATCATTTTTTTGGATTTTCTGGGTACTCTGGGTATGCACCTTTGATCATTTGACACCACAGAATTGGGCTGGACCAGGGATCTTGTCTCTTAACAATTAACTGTGTCACATGATCAAAGTAGAGTAACACTGGTTGGCTAAAAGCTGCTCAGCTCGATCTAGTCTGATGGCCTTGGGTTGGATCACCAGAAGGCCACCACATTTGCAGGTGAATTTTTTCAGGAAAATTTCCGTAGGTTAATTTTTGCAGGTAAATTTCTTTTTTTGTTTTGGGTAAAAAAATCGCATTATAAATGTATAAATTCAGTGTCTTTCATATTCCTCTTACTCAAACTAGAATTTCCTCTTTGGCAGGTATAAGCTGAACCAAAACAATACTAAGATTTGTAAGCCTTCCCATATGTTGTTGTAGAAACAGTAGCATATCATGATTTATTGTACTGGAGACTGGTGAAAGGTCTCAAGCTGGTCAACAGTTAAAAGGAGGTTTTTATAACCATTAAACAATGGATGTTTCAATGCTGCAGTAAGATTTAAAACTTGATTTGAATTAGTGACCACATAACTCTGGAGGTGATTAAAAATGATATTGACCTGTTCTTTGAAAGCATAGTTGGATCAATATTTTTATTTTTAGTGAGAAGCTGGACAAAAGCATGTTTTAAAGACATGTTTATCAAACCAGCTATACTACGAAGACAACACAATTTAACATTATAACAATGTATTACCTTAGTTTAGTGATAATGACGTGATGTTGCTCATCTGAAACCTTGAGCAGTAATTTTAAACTCACATTAAGCTGCTTTACTTGAAACAAAAATGCATAATCTAGGGAGTATATTCCCAATAAAAGAGAACAGATACTGTGTCAACAAGCATAAACTGACTCAGTTGCAACCTAGACATACAAATCTTAAGAATTTAGGCAAAATTTTAATTAGTACAAGAGGGGGCTCCTCTGATGTATCTGATGCTTGGAGGAACTATTCCAGTAGAATCCAGAAATATCTCATGATACTGAAATACAGTTAAACAATTTATGTAAGTCATCAATAATTAAGTGGATATGGTGTGCAGATTTACATTTTGATGTATAATGAGCAAGCCCTGTGGTCATATTTACTTTTGTAAATAAAATTGTATGCATGCATACATTTGGTGAAGTTTGGCTTTGATTTATTTAAACATTTTAGACAATAAATCCCTTAGGATTTAAATCAGATTGATGCTCTTGTTTATGAAAGGACATGCAAAAAACACTCTAAGAATAAATCAAAATATATAAATATCTTATATTTGTAAAAAATGGTTTGATGCTTGAAATGTTACAACAGCAATTATTTATATTCTGGAGTTTATTTTATGTGGAGAACTATATTCTCCTTTTCTTAGCTATTAAATACAGTTTCATCCTGAAAGTTAAAGGATTTCAGGTTTTTCAGTCTCAGGATACTACAGTAGTGACTGTTCAACCCAGTTTTGAAAAATAAAATCAGTGTGCTTTTACAGGAATAGATTATGTGATGCCAAACCAGAAATACCTCGTAATTAAGCTTGCACTAGTAATAATCTTTTAAGGGAAAAAAATATTTACAATAAAATAGAAATAGCCTTTAATGTCCCACAGAGGGGAAATTCATCTAAACTTGGAGCCATTTAATGTATTACGTAGGGGTGCAATAAACTGCATTGACTTCAGTTTTATTGCATGAAGCTTAAAAATCTAATTTTAAGACAGAAATTAGCTTTCAGGACTAAGCTAAGTATTATGATCATTTACACAGACAGTATAAATGGGTTACAAGGTCCCTTCAAAGTTGTGCTTAAAGGAACAATGGACTGCTTAAAAAGATAGTGTTATCATTTAGCACTGAAGAATCCATTCAGTCTCAAACTACTAAAATTACTTTTAGGCAAGTTAATAGCATTATGTATAAATTGTGATGCAAAAGTTACAATTCATGAGAATAATTATAGCTTTTGAAATACAACATTTTTCAACAAAATTTGAACATTTTAAAGCAGACAACACCTTTAAGGATCAAGCTTCAAACAGATAAATATTTGACAGTTGAAAACGTTTATTAAATGACCAATTGTTTGCAAAGTTATAAAATATTTCATTTTGTTTCAACAATTCAAATTCCTTGTCATGAAATTACAAAGTGCCAGAGTAACCAACATTTTCACTGGCTGTGTCAGGTTAATGTTCCACGTTTTCTCAGTTTCACCTTCAGTTTCTCTACATCTTCATGATGGCTCGTAAGGAACATGTGCTATATTGAGCTAATGTGGGGCAATACTTAGGCAAATATTAACATATTACATATATTGACACATTAAAACCCTTGGCTATGTCCTTCCAGACCAAGGTCACTAATATGTTAACTAAATGTCTGACCACTAAAAAAAAAAAAAAATCTGGTCTTGCACTGCTAATCATTGTTAAGCATCACTGGCATTTCAGTTAATGTACTCATTCCAACCAGCATCTAAAATTCTTAAATGCAGTTAAAACCTGGACATGTAATAACATGTCTAGATAGGATTTGTACTTTAAAAGAATTTTCTTGTGATAATTATTATTTGAATGTATTTATATGTTGCTAACGGTCTTGATTGATTAGGACATTAATGTTTGACAGATTCTTTATAATTAGTAAGAGAGATTCTGTCATGGACAATTTCTGAGTGTACCTTTGCAGCACAGAATCTAAGAAAAGAATTCACTTGCAACTGTTCAATCTTTGTTATGTTGTTAAAAATCTAAGTTTGTTTTTTTTTTTTTTTTTTTTTTGTCTCTTCCATCCCTTTTGACCTACATTCAGAGACATGCTTTATACTACAGGGTTGTTACACATCAATGAAGCCTCACATTCAGGCCCTCTTTATAACACGAGACTGTTAAAAAGGTCTCTGTTGAGGTTAATCCCCAAAGCCTATACGTGTTGCACAATGACAAGAGACTTGTCGAGTTTTAACAAAAGGTGGCTTTTGTTAAAACACGACACCTTTTGAGTTCTGTCAAAAGGTGACTTTTGACAGAACTCAAAGAAACTTTTTCTTTCCTTTCCCATATTGACAAATGAATAGAACTAAATGTAATATTTTGATATGAATAGAGCCTGCTGTTCTTATGGCAGAAGATTAGCCATTGATAAATATATAAAAGAACAGGAGAAAAATTATAACTTGCATTCTAAAAAGGTTCCCTCTTTCAAGACTATTCATAGAAAAATGTGTTCAATTAAAGGTAAAGCATGAAGTTTTTATACATAACTACTTTGCTTTGGCTTTTTAAGGGTACAGCTCGTTCAGATATAACTTAACTTTGAGGAGCACCTTAATAGAACTCACCAATGTTTCCTAGATAGATTACCTTTGTAGCAAAAGTGCCGTGTTTACTGCCATTAAGCAGCACAGCATCCATTTAATATATTCATTTTAAAAAAGTCTTTTTGTCAAAAGAATTTATTGTCCAATTAGGGCCATAGAGTGACAAGCATCAAGAAGGTGCTGTAATTCATACATTTTCCATTCAGATTCAAGTATACTTTATTTATTCCAAAGGGAAATTAAATTATATGGTTGTCTCTTACTGTTTTTCAAGGATGTGATTCCAAAGGCTCTTTTCTTCAGAAATTTCTTTTAAAAATCCCCACCAATAAAAATTACATATTCACGTTAAATCGTTTTTTAGGTTTTCCTGGTCTGAGATTTGATGATATCTTGCCCTGACAATGACATTCTGAAATTGCTTTTGGAAAGCTCTTATTATAACATTGAAGCTGATTGCCTAACTGTGCTGACACTCTTACATGAAAAGCATCTCCTTTAACTCCTCCCCCCCTGAGGAGCAGGCTGTTTAATTCCTGTGAGGGGACGATTTGGTACTCGCCCAATAAAGCTGTTGGTTGCCATCCCAGGGCACAATGTGTCACTCCCTGCTGCACGTCTGCACTCAAACAACCTGCTGCTCTTCTGTAAACCCTGTATGCCACAGGCATTAGGACTTCAAAAGTATAGATGTGATTAAGGAATAGGTGTCTCGTAATTTAACAAATCACCAGGACTTATGAATGAAATTGTATCTCAGACAACAGGGACAGAGAGAGACAGAACACGTCATTGTATCTGGTAAGTTTTAGCATTCACTGACTGTTTTTGTTAAAACAAATTTGTTGAAAGTTATTTGTATTTATCTTTATAATTTTAGCTTAGCGTTTGTCTTAATGTACACTAGTGCATCTTTTTTTTTTTTTTTTTTTTTTTTTTTTTTTTTTAGTCCAAGTTTAGCTGTTAGAATCTAAATTTTGATAAATTAATTATGTTTTGATGTGTTCATATAATAGTTTGTCTCTCCACACAATGCTTAAAGAGAGTAAGACATTCTGTCACAGAAAGTGGGTGTCTTAAATTTCTGGCAGAGTTATGAATGTTTTGCCTAGAGGCAGCTGTTCTTATAGGGTTCAGTACATTCCCAGCCACATGCAGCCACCAGGAACATACAAGTAGGATAATCATTTTTCTCATTGTTGTTTTCGCCAGGAGGTTCCTGTACTGCTCTAACCGTCAGAGCATAATGGTGGCTTTTAAAGGGATCTGGACCAAAAGCTTCTGGAGGGCTGTGTCAGGGGAATACCTGGCAAGCGTCATCTTTGTGCTCCTTAGCCTGGGCTCCACTATCAACTGGGGTGCAGGGGAGGAGAAGCCCCCCCCGGCTGACTTGGTGCTCATCTCCCTTTGCTTTGGCCTAAGCATTGCCACCATGGTGCAGTGTTTCAGCCACATCAGCGGAGGCCACATAAACCCAGCTGTCACTGCAGCAATGGTTGTAACGAGAAAGCTAAGCCTGGCAAAAGGTGTCTTCTATGTGATGGCTCAGTGCCTAGGAGCTATCACCGGAGCTGGGATTCTCTATGCAGTCACACCTGCTGATGTTCGAGGATTTCTCAGTGTGACGATGGTAACAACTAAAGCATTTCCATTGTTTTATGTGTTTTTAACAAATCTAAGTGTTCCTCATAATCTTAAAATTCTGTTTAAGGTGAACTCCAAGATCTCAATAGGACATGCCCTTCTGGTGGAGCTTTTCATCACATTTGAGCTGGTCTTCACTGTCTTTGCTACTTGTGATCCCAAACGCACAGACCTAAGTGGCTCAGCAAGTCTAGCAATTGGCTTTGCAGTAACTATAGGACACTTATTTGCAGTAAGTAACTTTCCCTATATCTTAGTTTCATTAAAAATAAAATAATGTCACTCTGGGTAGTGATACACTAAGTATCAAACAGATGTGATCAAGTACAGATGAACAGAATCTTCCACAAGCCAGTTTTAATACCAACAAATTTCCAGCAATGAAAGACAGATTTAAAGATTAAACATGGGTTCTGTCAATAATTGTGCCCAGCATTTGCACAGATGAAAGGCTCAAGGTTCCTTAGCTGAATGAAAACAGGTAATTTCAGGGTGCAATTTGTTAGTTTGTGATAGTGTACTCTGAAATTCACATCCATGTGTGCAGATCTTTACTGGAGGCTGCCATCGCATGGCAACCAATCTCCTGAGGCTTCCTGAACCCTGCAGAGCAAATGAATGTGCAGAGAAAAAGATGCTACACATAACACAACTATGTTTGTTTAGCAAGCATTGAGTTCACAGATGTAAAAACTTTCATTTTGGTTTAGTATGAGTTTGTGTCTGATTTTAAAATATTTTATACTTCAGATAAAATCTGGCAATAATATGTGTGTTTTAGATTCCTTACACAGGAGCCAGCATGAACCCAGCTCGTTCCTTTGGGCCGGCAATGGTTACACTTAACTTTGAGAACCACTGGGTAAGAGGCAACTGTTGAGTAAAAAGATGTAGGATTTTTGTAAACAAATATAATGATTGGAACATTTGTCAAATTATGCACAACAAAACCCCTCAACACTCACCTCAGAACAGAGGTGTGGAAAAACAAAATAATGAAAACAAAACAGCAGGGGGCAGTAAACATACATGAAATGATTCCTTGATGTCTACATAAACATATGACATAAATGTTGATGCAATTTTCCAATTACAATTAAGAAAGCATTTTCTCCATCTGGTAAACAGTGTTGTGTTGGACGTCCCTCCATGAGCCTATACTTAAAGAAATCAAACAATCAAACACCAGCATGATTTTAATCTGTAAAAACACAACAGGGTGATGATGGAAATATGAGAAAAACTTTCTATTGAGTTGGGTGAGTTAAATGTTGTTAAATGTTGCTTGTTAAGCACTCACATAGCTCTTTAATTCATTCATGCACTCATCAAAAGCACAAAAGAATTTTACATACAGTATTTATGGTACCAAAAAAGATATGAACTTAAACTGGCAGAGGGTTTTTTTTACCCAAGGGATTATTTCCAACTGAGCTGTATACAAATAGGTTGGTGTCATATTGTGTGAAGATCAAGAGGTTCTGTCAAAACAGCTCTGTTGTTTTGTCACTTTAAAATGATTTAGCAATTGACCATTGCTGCTGGCTCCCCATTAGTTTGACTAATATTTATATTTATTTATATCAATATTATTTTTTTTTGTCCTTCATAGTGCCCTTTCTTATTTCTGAATCTCACTCACTTCTGGTCCCGACCTCTATCAGTACCATGGTCACATATTTAGAGAGCTACCAAATTAGCTGATTTTTGGTATTCATGTACTTTAAAACTTGAACCTACAGACTATTCGGTTGTTTAAAAAAATGCAAAGGAAGATCTTTTATTAAATTTTTTTTTTTCAAATCAAACCTAAAGAATCAAATTCTGTTATAACAACACCCGCCCATTACAGGGGAAGGCACCCCTTTGTATTAGACATTCTCCTTGTGTCTTAAAAATGTAATTTCACTCAACTTTAATCACATAATTCATTCAGAACTGTTTGGGTAGTTTTGAAACAGAGTAAGTTAAAATAACCAGATGTGTTGATATTTGATAACATGCTAATATCATGCTGCATACTGCAAAATTCAATCTGCAAGTTTAAATTCATTTTAAAAACTGTACCATCCTTATACATTAATTGTTTTCCATTGTAATCAGATAATCACTTAAAAGGCATCCAGCCATAAACCTGAACAAAAACAAACATTTTTAGTTAATATAAAATCCTTCCTGCACAACTTATTACAGTTTAACTAAAATCACATGCAACAGAAATGGTTATGTTTGGCACATGCAAGATAGTGCAGACATTAAATATTTAAACAGGCACTCATTAACCAGCTTGTTAACTAGGGTGTTTCCTCTAACTTATTATTGTAGGTGTACTGGCTGGGCCCCATTCTGGGAGGAATCTTGGCTGCAGCTTTGTATGAATATCTTTACTGTCCTGACCCTGAGGTGAAGAAGAGGCTGAAGCAAGTCTTTAAAAAAGATTCAACAGGGAAGTACAAAGTGGTGGAAAGTGAGGAGACCGTCATAAAGCCAGGCTCCGTCCATAACATCGATCTAGCAGAGAAAGTGGAGAAGAACGATCCTTTCCAGGAGTCGTCTGGAGAAGTACTGTCCTCTGTATGACTATCACGTGCACTGGAAATGGAGACCAATTTGTAAAGAAGAATGGCAATCAAACTTTGGGATATCCATCTTGAGCATGACCCCCTGGAAAGCAGAATAAAATTTCTGTCAGACTCACAACAAGGCTGTATTACTTTCACTGTCATAAGTTAATGCATTACAGCTAAATCCTCCAAATATCTGCAGCCAATTCAATACTCTTCCCCAGAAACCTTCTGAGTGATTGCTTCTGCACACAATGCACCCTGCTAAAATGACAGCCAGCAATGCATTGTGGTAGGAAACTATGTGTCCGGGGGGTCAGTCAATTACATGGGGTCATCCCACATATTGGAGGAATGAGGAAGAATATGCAGCCTTGTTATTTTTGGATTAGTGTCACATTTGTTCTGCCTTCTGAATGTGTAATAAAAGGCAGAATTGTCCTTGTGATCATTAAGCACATTAAGGATGCGATGCAATGTAAGACAGCTCTGACAAGCTACATGGGCAGAGCTGTATTACAGAGCTCTCCATTTTCAGTGCATTAATCAGGGAAACAGCTTGTTATGCTTTCTGCAAGTTCATCTCCACTTTACTGTCTGCTTCTGTACAACTATTTTCTGTTTCTTTTAATGCAATTGTTGATGTTTTCTTTATAGATTAAATGCTTTTTTTGTAGCATATTGTATTACTTTCCATGCAGTGGTGGTTCTTGCATGAATGGACAAGTACCCTCCAACCTATCATTCCACCCTCTATATATATATATATATATATATATATATATATATATATATATATATATATATATATATATATATATATATATATATATATATATATATATATATATAATATAAACAAATACCATATTGCAAGAAAAAAGAAACAGCAACTTGATCTGTTTGATGGACAACTTGTACTTTAAAAAAAATAATAGTACAAGGTACTAGTTTGTGTGGATTTTTAAAAATAAATTGATCAATATTGTCATAAATTAAACTGTTTTTTTTTTTTTTTTGTTTTGTTTTTTTTTTTTTAATCTCTGTTAAGCGTCAAACTATCCAGTTTAGCCCTGATTAGTCCAATTATTTTAGATGATGAAATGTGGTTCAAATTCCTTAAAAAAAACAGTGAATAGCAGTAAACAATTTTCAACTATTATTTTGGAATTTTTTTTCTTGCATGCACTTCTCCCTCAAAGTGATATGCCCTCCTATCTTTTCGTGGACATGCAAATAAGAAACTGAAAACTTATAATGGGAGCAACTGGCAAATAACTTTTTTTGATTGCTCATGCTTCTCCATGATAAATTGCCGCTCTGGTTGGTAAACCTTATCACTCATCTTGACATTCGCCACTGGATGTTTAGGTGTTATACATGACATCTAAATGTTTAATTTATAAAGGTCCATTTTGCTGATTACATTTTTCTCAGTTGATTTACTTACAATTTGAAAGTGTAAGATGTTTTTAAGTTTTAATAAAAATAAGAAAAGTGAAAAGTTCCCAAGTTATCAAGGATTCATTCATTATTAATGTTTTCTTCTATTCTCTTTATGAGAACATTCACACATTTAGAAGAAATCCTGTGACAATATGGGAAAAGCTTGGCACAAAATGCAAGTGAATGTGTGTTTGGTTAGTTGCTTTGTTCAAATAATGCTTTTGGGCAATAAATCTCATACCATTAGAAAGCATGTTCATTTCCCTTTAAATGCTGTGATAGTTGTAAAGAAAATGGAAAGCACCCAAGAAAAACTTGCCAAATCCTCTCTGGCAACATCAAATACCTTTTGGTGGAGGTAGTGGGATGATGTAATGCAGCAATTACCTTTCAAAGACTTTAACTTGTCACCATTAGAGGCAATCCCAAATCTCAGTCGTGAAAAACATTCATTTCCTTTTAAATGTTGTCAGATTTGTACAGAAAATGCATTTGTGGCTTGAGCAGCAGAGTTAGCTAAGTGAATTGAGCCCATCAACAACAAGCCAAATCCTCTCTGCCAGAGCTAAACAGCTCATTCTGTTAATGACTGTTGTTTGGTTTCTTTTATTAGATTTATGATCAAAGTTTGATGGCACTCTGGCACTTCATTCATTTAACAAACAGTGGCCTCAGTGCCGCGTGAGAGAACCACGTGCAGTTACAACAGCCTGCACCTCATCCTCATGCTGGTCCCCAGCTTGGTCACACACTACTGTAGGACACCATCCCATCCTTCAGCCAGCTTTTTTGCATCTCAGTCTATGTGGTGGTGCTGACCACCCTGGTACAAACAGCATACTCGAGCTGATCTCACACGTGTTCTGTGGGTTGAGGTCAGGACTACAAGCAAACCATTGTGTTCTCCCCCCTCACAAATTCTGGAGGTAGTGTCTGGTAAACTCCTACCTGCTGAGGCAAGCACTGGCATATTGGAGAACAAAGATTGGTCCCAAAGAGTGGAGATCTCTCTGCACTGGGACTGCCTCCAATGATGACTCGCCAAAGGCTTTCTTGAGAGCAAATTGCAGCATTACACCATCACGCTGTGTCCACCAAAAGCTGTTTATTGTTGACAGAGAGGATGTGGAAAGTTTTTCATGGGTGCTACCCAAATATTCAACTCTCCTGCTTCACTCACACATGCTTTTTACCAACAAATATGGCACCATTTAACAGAAGATAAATTGGTACAATTTTAAAAATGTAGCTATATATATATAATATATATATTTGTGTGTGTGTGTGTGTGTGTGTATTTTCTCACAGTAGGCACTCAGCAAACGGAAAAAAGCCTTCTGTCCCAGTGATGGACTGAACCCTTCATCCCTTGATTATCGTTCCCTATTGTCAGATAAATGTCCACTTTGTGTGCTCCGTGGCGTTGCCCTGCTGAGAATAGTTCCATTTTATATCATTCCATCAAAAGAGGGCCAAGGAAATGATACTACTCTGTGATGGGAAATAGAGGTGATCTGTTATATGTCTACACTTAATTTCCTTTGCTAAAAGTGGTGGTGCTCTTGAATTTCTCCCCCTCTCTCTTGGAGGACCCTGCTGTAAGCTGTCTACATGGCGCAACTATATTACATTCACCAGCTGAGAATAGCAGTATAATTTTGATGTTAAATCAAAATTGTTTTTTTATTCCCTCATGAATCAGTTTCATTCTCACTGCTTCAGTGCAGATGAAGCAGTGTGTGATACTATAGCCTCACCTACTGGCCAAGTTGATGCATTGTGGGTGCTGTGATTTAATTTTGTCCAGGTGAGGGCAGCCATGAGCCTTGAATGAGCAGGTTGCTTTTCAGAGTTGGGTAGATAATGTTAGTTTTATTCATTAGTCTGAGCTGTATTTTGTTTGATATTTGTCCAGAGCATTAATTCACAACTACACAGGAGGATTAAGTGCTGCATTCCAACACAGAACCCAGCAGCCAAATAAGGAGAATAAGCAAGTTAATCATGAAGCACTCTTTTTGGTCAGCCTTCATGTTCCTGGCACTTGTTCAATTTTGGAAAAGTTGTTTAGAAAGTGGAAGGGTGCATGTTTTTAATCAAAATGCCTGAACAAAATTGTGTTCTCACTATGTTTCTGTTCTTCAAAATAAAATGTGTACATAACATTATTAGTGTTGCAGCAGCATCATCCTCTACTTACATTACAAGCTGCCTATCAGGATTTTGGGGATGGAGTGTAAAAATGCTAAATATTTACTTAATGGGCCTTCTGTTGGCAATGCATGGTGAAAACTTTTGGGAATTTAAATTGTGTTCACCCCCTGTGTAAAGGAGAGAATTGTGCATAGTGTCAATCACACAAATGTACTCCGAGTGTGCTGACAGACTTCCAAGAGGTTTTTGGAGACACTGCATACAGAAAAGTCTAATAAAATGTGACAGAAAATAACAGATCAATAATTTTCAGCTGTGTTTGTTACCTGGCTGAATGGTTTAGCAGCAAAATGTTGAACAGACTCTTGCAAAATTATTTATAAACTTTGTAGTTTTCCACTTTTTGTCACATTACAACCACAAACTTCAATGTATTTTATTCATATTATCTGCTAGAGCAACACATAATAGCACATAATTATGACGTAGACAGATAAACAGACAGGGTTTTAAGATTTTTGTGAGAGACAATACAAAAGTGTGGTACACTTTTGTATTTAGGCACCTGAAACAATATCTTTTATTGAAATCACAACTTAAAATCTGTTGGTGTCTCTCTCCTAGCTTTGCACATCTCTAGACATTTCAATTTATTTCACAAATCTCAAACTGATTTAGAGCTGGACTTTGACCTTGCCATTCAAACACAGGAATGTACTTTTATCTAGACCAGTTCATTGCAACTCTGGCTATATACTTAGGGTAATGACCCTAAGTATATAGCTTCACCTTCCAGGTTCAACTTCACCTGGAAGTTGAACCTTATTTCCAGTTGCAAGACTTTTGCAGCTTCAAACTGGTTTTCTTCAGGATTGCCCCTGTATTTAACTTCATCCAAGAAAAGCACCTCCACAGCATGATCCTACCATATTTTCCCGTTGGGATGGCATGTTCAGAGGGATGTGCAGAGATACCAGTTTGCCACATTAAAGTTCTATTCTGGACCAGAGCACCTTCATCCAAATGTTAACTGTGTCCCCTACATGCATTTGGCTAAGTGCAAACAAGACATTTTATGGATCTTTTTTTCTTCTTGTCAGTTTTCCTTAAATTCCAGATTTGTGGCACACATAACTTGTACTGATTGGTTTTCCCTCTTAAGCTGTGGATATCTGCTGCTCCTCCATATTTACCAAAGGTAACTTGACTTCTCTGATAAATGATCTCATTACCGTGCCTGTCAATTTATATAGAAGGACATGTCTTTGTCAGTATTTGATTTATTTATTGAAGAGTACTCTGTGGGATGGGCAAAGTTTGCAATATTGTTTTATAATGTGACTGTCCTTTACACTTAACTTTATCCCTGACTGGTCAGGTGTGTTATTTGGTCTTGATAATGCTTCATTCATATTCTCTAAGAAAGCTCTGAGGCCTCAGCACAATTGTAATGAGAAGTACTGAGTTGTACTTCTCAGTACAACTGTGTTTGTACTGAGAAGTATGTATACATTTGTGCACAATATTTGCAACACCAGCAATTGTTTGGACTGGATTTTATTCAGGAATGACAGAATAAAAAGAATAAACTGGCTGACTATTTTTAGAAAAAAAATAAATAAATAATAATAATAATAATAATAATATAAATATATATATATATATATATATATATATATATATATATATATATATATATATATATATATATATATGTATATGTATATATATATATATATATATATATATATATATATATATATGTATATATGTTTTTTTGTTATTACACAGAATTATGCACTAGCTTGTGTTGGTCTATCAAATAAAATCGTAATAAAATACATTGATGTTTATGGTTGTAATTTGAAAAAATATGACTAAACTTTAAAGATTATGCATACTTTTACAGGGCGCTATATGTAATATTATAACCATAGATTCACTCGATTCACTCACTTATTTTACTGATGACATAAAAGCATACCTTTTGCTAATCTCTTTTAGAGCAGGCAGATTTATGAGAAATGAAAACTCCTAATTTTCAGCTCACAACAGAAGGGGCAAGAAAAAGATAAAACACACACCTTAGAGATCATTAGCAATTAATATTTGGGGATTCGTGGAGAAAAACACCGTTAAACACTTGTTTAATAATTCATACTATAAACAAGAAAGTCTCCCACTTCCTTAATAATTTAGACGTAAGCTAATGTTGATTTATTCAGGAAGGTCTCTGCCACCAGCGCAGCCTCGAGTGCCCAAATTTGAATTAAAGTAGGACAGTAGCAGGCGAGTCTGTAATAACATTTGTATAATTTTATTATTGCTCTGGGCTCAGTTCATTTCCTCCTCCAGTAGCTGCGTGAAATTGTTTGATTCTTGAAACTGCCTTGAGTCTGCGGCTCAGGGGTTGGAGGGTGGTACAGGAACAGGAAGGCATGCGACACTCTTCGGCTGATGCTGTCAGACACATAAACACACACACACACACACACACAAAACTCCATGTGCATATACTCATGCAGAGAGAGCAGGAGATAAATAACTTTGTTATTCTGGGTTTTGTAATACTATTACACTGGCTCACTTAATAACTTGAGCTGTCTTGAGAAAATGATTGATATTCTCACTTTGTCAGTTATGATAAATATTATGCTGCCTCTATTTGAGAAAGCTCGGAAGAGGAGTAACTCATTCACTGTGTTATGTTAAAATATGAGTTTGTATTTTTATCCATTTTCAGCAGAAAGGTTGAAGAAAATCAAAGAATCGAGTCAGCTTGTAAATAAGCTGCTCTGATGACCCTCCAGCAATTTTTGTGTCTTTTGTCACAAAAGAAATGTTTGATTTCACTTCTGTTATGAAAAATTATTAAACTCCATAACCATTTGTGTGTGGGGGGGGTTACCAAGTTATCAAGTCTTATCATGTGATTTCCAGTTTGTGGTGTGCCATATTGTGATTATGCTCACCAATGATTGGACTATCATTTCCGAAACTCTCATTTACAAAACTCTGATTACTCCGGCACAAACAATCAAGTTTGGGAGGTATTAGCTCGTGCAACACACACCTGAGACCCCGGCGGTTTTGAGTCGCAGAGGGAGGGTGGAGAAGTTCTGATTGGTTTCCTCGAGGCTCCGCTTCTAACTTCCCACCCGCACACATTCCCTCACTCCTCCTCATCCTCCCCCCTTCAATTCCTTTATGCAGAGCAGCCCAAACTGCAGTTTGATGAAACACATTTGTTTGACTTAACTCTTGCCTTGCCATCGAGGCTAAATCTCAAAGGCCTGTCGGTGTAATGTGGCCCAAAAGCAATTGGGTTAATGAGAGGATATATGTACAAGTGTGGGACTTGACCTGAGGAGCTGTTTTCCATTTGGGTTTGGTCTGCTCATGTTATTAGGGAAACCTTTATTATTGTTGCCCTCTAGTGGGAACCATATAATAGGATTACATTTTATTAGAGCCTCCCAGCATTACCCAAGCACCCCCCACCCACCCCCAACCCACCCACCTCCTCTTGTCTCTGCTCCCCTCGTAGAAGTGCCACTGACTCCTCTGTCCACTGTGGGTGGGATGGTTCCATTTTGGGCTGAAACAGAACCAACAAGTGGGGAAAACAAGTCATTGAACAGAGACTGACTTTAAGAATATCAGTGCATGCCAAAGTTAAATCATTAATTTTGGATGTGAAACAATTGCAGCAATAGAAAGACTGTATGTTTAATACAGTAATAACATGAAAGATGCAGTACCTTGCAAAAGTATTCATGCCCTTTTGAATTTTTCCACATTTTGTCACCCACAGAGACAAACTCCAGTGTGTTTTATTGAGATTTTATGTGCTCCACGAACACAAAGTAGTGCATATGATATGTGGTTTTTGAAATTATTTATAAGCAAAAATTAAAGTTATTTGTGTTTGTATTCATTCATTTTAACTCTGTTCCCCTAAATAAAACCCAGTGTGACCAGCTACCTTCAGAAATTACAGAGTTAGAGAACAAAAAGCATCATGGCAACAAGGATCTCACCAGACAGGTCAGGGATAAAGCTTAAAGTAGAGTCAGGCTATAAAACATTGTCCCAAGCTTTGAACTCACAGAGTTCTATTCAATCCATCATCCTAAAACAGAAAGAGAATGACAGAACTCCAAATGTACCAGTACGTTTGCATCTATCTTAAATGACAGGAGGCAAGCAGAGCATTAATCACCCAAGAGGCCCATGATAACTCTGGAACAAATATCAGCAGCACAGGTGGGAGAATCTGTAAATTGCAAAACCTACTTACTGTCCCCAAGGGAAGAGGGACAAAAAAAGCCATTGTTAAAAGAAAGTGATTAAAAGTGCCTTTTAAAGTTTGCCACAAACTATGTAGAGGACACAGCAAACATGTGAAAGATGCTCTGGTCAGATTAGACCAAAACTGAAGGGTTTGGCCTTCATGCAAAATGCTTTGTGTGGCAGAAAACTAACTCTCCACATCACACTGGCCACACGATAGTCACTATGAAATATGGTGATGGCAGCATCATGTTGTGGGTATGCTTTAATTCAGTGGGGACAACAAAGCTGGGAAGAGTTGATGGGACTATGGATTGAGGCAATTCTTGAAGAAAATCTTTTAGAGGCTGTAGCAAACTTCAGACTGGGAAGGAGCAGCAAGACAAGAACTCTATGCATTCAGCTCAAGCTACAATAGGTTGTCATAGATCAAAGAATTTACACGTGTTAGAATGGCCCGGTCAAAACCCAGGCCGCAATGCAACTGAGAATCTAAGGTAAGACCTTCCAAAATTGATCTTTAATGACCATCCAGTCTTCTATCCAGTCTGACTCAGATTGAGCTATTTTGCAAAGGAATTTCAATCTCTAGATCTGCAAAGCTGGTAGAGACATAGGGCCAGTGCACTGCAGATGTAATTGTAGCAAAAGATGGTTCGACAAAGTATTATGTCAGAAGAACTGAATATAAATGACACACTTTTCAGATTTGTATTGACAAAAGAACTTTGAAAACATGCATGAATTTTTGGAAGTCCATCACATAAAACATACTGGAGTTTGTGGATGTTAAAAAAAATATGGAAAAATTTCATGGTGTGAATAGTATTGTAAAGAACTGTATTTACAGGCAAACTTACAGTTCAGAGTTTCCAGAATGAAGGTTTTCAGGAAAGACTATCAATGCTTGTTTCATGTCTTTGATTCTCCTAATTTAATAAAGAAGCTGATCTCTCATAACTCTAAAACCATTACTGTTAAATCCTCTAAGACCATGATATCTTGACTACAGCATAGCAAGAGCTGAGCTACACACTCAAAAGCAAAATTTCTTTGTGCCAAAGATAATATTTGACAAACAATTCTGGCCTAAAACTGTGCAAGCCTGGAGGGCAGAGTGAGTCAGGATCTGGAACAGCTTCAGCACTTTCCCTTTATCCATCCCACTCCCTTACATAACCACAGGCCATTAGAGGGGTGTGGTGAGTGTAGAGCAGCAGTTTCTAACAGGGTTGGAGGCAAAACCAACATCTCTACTTTACACAGACTTTGACCTGAAATGGTTCCAAGCTGCACTATGCACATACTTTTACTTACACATAGTCATTTAGATATTAAAGGACAAAAGAAACGTTTTTAAGAGAAAAAAAACCTGTCCAGAAGAAAGCAGTTTGTTTAAACAGAATAAATCCAGCTTAAACTGAAGACTGTAGACTGAAGACTGCATTAGCTTGAAATGGGACTGAAAACAGAAGTGAATTGCAAAGTACAGTGGCGTGCAAAACTCATGACTTATGCCTCATTTCTATATATTTTGCTTCAAAGGAATCAGATGAGTAATATCTCTTCAGCTATTCTGAAAGTTTTTCAGTTTCTTTTGTTTTCTTTTGGACATTGGCAGGTTTTTGGTTTATTTTAAATTCAGTTTTCTAGTTTGTTAAGTCACTTCTGTCTGATCTATGAGTAATTCAGGCCCACACAGAGCCCCCAAACACAAGAAAGGGACCACTGTTGATCTCACACATAAACAATTTAGTAACAAGGTAGTTTTACATTTGATATTTAGACTCTCGGTAGTAGTCTGACATAATTATGCATCCATCCATCCATATATTATATGAACACGCTTATCCTTGACAAGCGACTGGGGCTGGTGCCTATCTCCAGCAGTCATTGGGCAAGAGGCAGGGGACACCCTGGACAAGTCACCAGTCCATCACAGCCATCACAGGGCAACACAGAGGCAGACAGGAAAAACAACTATGCACGTACACATACACTCACACCTAATCAGAATTTCGAGACCAATTAACCTAATAGTCATGTTTTTTGGACTGTTGGAGGAAGCCAGAGTACCCGGGGACCCGGGACCCAGGACCTTCTTGCTGCAAGGCAACAGTGCTCTACTGTGCAGCCTGCTAAATATGCAATTTATTCCAATTTCTTTAACTGAATCTAAAGAAATATGCACAAAAAAATGGCACCTTCACATAGACAAGGCGATTCACAAAAAGCTGTTAGTGGAAATATTGATGTAAAAAATATGGAGCACCTGAATGATGCTGTGTCTATAATGTGTCAGGTTTTTGCTGAAAATGTTTCTCAAAGACATGACTTTAAAATATCATTCATCAGCTGTAGATTGTAATATAGTTTTTGTGGGCTGAGTGGCTCTACTTGTTCACTTTCCTCATCATCAAGCATCCTTTGCACAACTGTCATAGTTAGCAAAAAATTAAAAAAACACAGAAAAAATTGGAAAAAGGTGGCCAAAGTTCAAAGAAAATCACAAAGACAATTGAATATATATATTTATTGATTGATTTATTCATTTATTTTCTCACTCAGAGTAGGAACACCTTGTGTCACCATAAACTGTAACATAAGGAGTTATCAGCTCAGATTTTATTCACTGCTTTTTCTCTGAGACATTGCTGCAGGCGGTTTCTCAAAATTTCAGCAGGCAGAGTGAGTTTTCCAGGCTTTGTCTTTTTTCCTCTCCAAGCGTAAGTGTTTATAACCGGATGATGTCATTCAGGTCAGGCAATGTGTTTAAGCAAAACTTACATCTGCAACTAATCTGGGTAATTTGACCACCAAAGAAAAAAGAAAAACATTCAACCATCCGCCGCTTGCATATTGTAGTTGTAATAAGTTAGCTCTAATTGAAGTTAAACACTTTGCTTTCACAGCGACTTTGTAACAATAACATTGAACCGCATTCAGTAACTTTCCCACTAGTTTGTTCAAGAATATGTGATGCATATAAGTATTTCATAAGGCTTGGGGTTTCATTTGGATCTAAAATGGATAATGTCTGGGATTTTAAACCCTCAGGTGGTTTCAATCAAGCCCATTTAATCATGTCAATGGTGTAAAAATATGCCATTGTAATTCATGTGTAGTTTAGTAACCCTTGTATTCTTTGTTTATTTTTGCCATGTAATCTGCATGTGAAAAGTGGAAAAAGTTGGGAACTCTGGATCAGTAAATATAATTGACCTGTCCTAAGAATTTATTTTATTTTTCCATTTGTGAGAAAATCTTTTTTTTTTTTTTTTTTTTTTTTTGGCTTTGATCTACCAGTCTAATGTATTTTGAAGCATTCTTTCCCACTTTTTCAACTTCAGTTCAATACTTTTAGTTTTCTACTTGGATAAACAATAAAATGTAAAATGCGTCTGTAAATATTTGTCTTAACTAGAATGCATTATAGCTTTTGTCATGTGTTTCTGCCTCTTTTTTTTTTTTTGGAGTATAGTTTCATGGACATCAACAGCATCTTGCAAAATTACAGTATTTTCATCTGAACTTCAGTGTGTTTCACGCGATAGACCAACAAAAGGCGTGTAATTGTAGTATGGAGTATATATTTTCTTGTATGAACAATTGGAAAAGTGGTGTTAGCATTTGTATACAGCTGATATTTAGCTGTATATAGATGATGTTTAGCTGATAACTGATGTTTTTTTGCCTATTCCCACAAACAAAATGGCGCAAGCTCAGTCAGATTGGAGAATTTCTGTGAACAAAAGATAATTAAGTCTTCCCATAAATTCTTAGTTAGACCTAAGTCTGGACTTTGATTATGCTATTTCAATCCATGAAAATTCTTTAATCTAACCACTAAGCTTTGGCTCTGATTGTAAATTAAAGTGTTTTACACATAGACCAAAAAATTCAAACTGGGCTCATCTCCCCAAGGCAGCTTCTTCCATGTTTGCTATGTCCCCTACATTGCTGGTATCAAATTTTAAATGGGACTTACTTTGGCTTTGGCTTTCATTCACCAATTGCTTTGAAAAAAAAAAAAAAAATATATATATATATATATATATATATATATATATATATATATATATATATATATATATATATATATATAGATTAGGGGTAAAAGAGGCACATCACACTTTTCAATTCTTTTTTTTGTAAAAACCATGTATCAGACTCCTTTCACTTCAGCAGTTGTGAGCTACTTTGTGTTGATCTATTACATAAATCTTATCAAACTGCAATGCAATTTGTGCTTGTAATGTTAGAGATAGTAAAAAAAAAAAAAAAAAAAAACAGTTCAAGGGATATGAAAACTTTTGCAAGACAGAAATAAACACGCTGTTACAGGCTTTAAACACAGAGAAGAAACAAAAGTTGATGCTCTCAGCAGTAGGGGGCGTAAGAGGTGTTTCAGCTTTGATCCACAGTGCAAGGCACTGAAACAGCTAGAATGTAAAAACTGTCCATCCTATGACCAGATGTGCACCAAACACGGCACTCTCAGGTCAGACAGAATAATTATCCATGTTGACTTAAGAACGGTTTTAAACATGCGATTCCTTTAATGTGTCCATCCCCGGAGTAATTCTAAAAAAATTAAAAAAAAAGCCTCAGAAGTGCCTCAATCTTCCTGAAATCATGCATGGTTGAACATTTGAAATGAGCTCGCACATCACCCCGAGGCACTGATTCAGACTTGATTGAGGAAAGGCAAGCTGCAAGTACTTATTTATACAACTACGTCATCTGGAGCCTGTCCAGAAGGAGGAAAGCGGCTAAAAAGATTGCACAGGAGAGGCTTATAGGGAAGTAAGAATTCCATTAACCACATTCCATTAATTTAATATGCTGATGGTGGACTAATCAACAAGTTGTCTGCTGCTGCATTGTGTTTATATGGCACAATGAGGGATTGGGGGGGGGGGGAGAAGTAGAAGATGGGTTTGATATTTGAGAGGAGAAGTGGGGGGAAGGGGGTGGAAATCAAAGTACTCCACCAACAATCTATATAATTATCGTCATCTCCTGCTTTTCCTCTCTGGCAAAGAAACACTCCATCCATTTGTAGAAATCGCCCAGGGGAGCGTTACATCAAAACTAATCATAACGATTAAAATCAGCTTCTCTGCAGGGAGGAGGCAATAGGGAAGTTAGAGGCAGGGGGTGAGGGTGTTGTAAATATAGGAAAAATATATATATTTTATATGATTTATAAGAACATAAACTCAAAAGACTGAGGCACGACTGCCGTGATCATCTTCATTAGCTTGCAGTTTTATTCTGCATATTGGTTTAGACTTGGGCAGAGACATGAGCTAATTGTATCCTGATCTTTGCCTGGAGGGGTTTCGGGAGCCCTGGAGCAAGTATTCTCTGTATTTTGTTCTGTCTACCTTAGCCAAGCTATTGCATTTCTCGCTGGTGTAGGAAGAGAGGCAGATCTCAGGCCAAATCGGAGGGAAAAAGGTTCACCAAAACCACTTCATGTTTCAGGTAAGCGAAGATTTATTTCTGTTTGCTGTTATTTCCGAGGCTGGGTGGACTGGGACATCGAGGCGCAGCAGCTTTTACGCATGTGCCAAGCGATTCGAGCCGCACTAGTTCTTAAGAAATATTTAACCACTTCCTGGCTTTTGTTCCGTGGTTGGAGGGCGACGGATTTATTCGCATGACAACAACTAAAGAAACAAACGGGTTGTCGGTGCGATCTCGTCGTGCGAAAACGTCCCATTTATTCGCCAACGCGTGAATTTGCTCCTGGCGCGTCTCAGCTCCAGATAATATCCCCGTCCGTCCTCTTTGTCACTGCTCCGTGTATACAAGTTAGTCCCAACTTAGTTAAACGCAGTTTTGTGTCGTTTACAAGCGACGTTTGAACTTTTTTTTTTTTTTTTTTTTTTTTTTTTTTTCCCTCCGTCGTCAAACATTTCCATTTCCTGACTGCCCCAGATCGTGGAATGAAAGACGCCATTGTGGAGTAATTTCGCCGCAGGCGTATTTCTTTTTCTGTATGACAGGATACAAACGTCAATGCAGAAAATGTGAATCATCCAAAAATAAAAAAAAAAAAGAAAAGCTGTGTTAAGATAGAGGTATTTATGTAGGGGAAAAAGCATATATGAGAGTTATTTCTGTTTTTTTTTTTGTTTTTTTTTTTGTTTTTTGTTTTGTTTTTTTTTTTTTATTATTATTATTTCTCTTGGTTATCATTTTAACCGCGCTGTGTGTAATCATCTCCAAGGTTCTCATTAGCAAATATTGTGACTAAGTGATACAATAATACACTTTGCACTTGGCATTAAAATACTGTTGAAAGTACACGTCCAATAAGTGAGGACTTACTATAAATACGGTTTGCTCTTAAAATAAATATTCTATTGTATGACGAACGTTTTAACTACACAGCAGAAATTTGGACGATTTGAATATAATTATTTAATTCTTCAGTGAGAGGAAAAAAGTAAAATAACACCAGTTTCAGACTAAAGAAACACATGACACTGAGAGTGTGGCTTAGGAGGACCAATCACCTGATGGCGCTGTTTCAAAACCATAACATATGAGGTCTACAGTAAGATGACTGCAGCTTCTGTTTCGTACTGAAATTATACTAGATTCCCACCTCACACACCGTATGCCAACACACTCATTTCATGTTCAGTTTTATTTATATATAGATATATATATATATATATATATATATATATATATATATATAGGCATCAGTGTCATTTTGATAAAGTGTTTTTAATAAAGCATTTGAACCTTTCTTTTTGCTGGGATGGAGTGAAGGACAACGTCAGAGGTTAAAAAACACTATTGTGTGCAAACATTTTAATATATTGTGGATTTTCTCTAAATCACACAGTCAAAGTAATACATAGAAGCCTAAACATAAACTTACAGTAATCTGTGGATAAAGGTAGATTAGAAAGTTGCATTTCAACCTCATGCTTTTCTGTAGACATCAACAAAGTCTCTGACATAACTTTGTGTGAACGTTCAACCGCTCTTATCAGAATTTTTTAAAAAAAGGTCATTTATGTTGTTTGGTTTCCTGGCAGAGACCTTGCTTTTAGGCCCAGTTCAAACATTTTCAACAGGTGGAGGTCAGGGCTTTGAGGAGGTCAGGGCTGTGGGAAGCCCATTCCAGAAGTTAAAAGGAATAGTTATGATTTTTTTAATGAGAAGTTTTTGAAAATATCATTCCTTTCTCTACACTTATCTGTATTAGAGAGATGCCATATCGCTGTGAGTTTATTTAAAAACAAATAAATCTTTTGCATGAAAGGCTAACAACTAACAAATTTAAAACAGCTAATCTAGAAAATCCATTATATTAACAGTTATTATTAGTCTATGCATTCACTATTGTTAGGTTTATCACAATCTTCTCAGCTGAAGAACTTCTATGTTACTATGCTACTATGTTACTATCAGTCCACCTGATAACTGATCCCCCCCACCACCAAGATAATTTCCAAACTACTAAGAGCACAGAAATGTACCATTTTCACTTCTTTTTAAACACATGACACCTCGTTACAAAATCTAAAACTTTATTATGCAGGATTTGAGTGGACTGGCCTGTCTTCTTTCAGAATGGTTTAAAATCAGAAGAGACAAAGATTGTGCTATTTGGTGTGAGTGACAATAGGAATGTTTGGAGGAGTCAGGATGAGGCTTTGAAACTTAAGAACGCTGTACCAACTGTGATGCCAGCATCATGCTGAGGGTCTGTATCAGTATCTGTAAAAGAGAGAACATTCAACTTTTTCAACATAACCTAAATCAACATCAGTAGCTGATTCAAACTTAAACACAACTAGGTGTTCCTGATGGAAAATTATTCCAAACACGCATCAAAACTGGTCTTAGAATGGATGAAACAGGCCAAGTTTATGCTTCAGGAATTTCCCTGACTTTAACCGTGTTAAGAATTTGTGGACTATATTTAAAAGCTTGGTCCAAACCAGGAAACAGGCAAATTTAAAGGAGTTCTACCAGTTCCGATAAGAGTGGACAATTATGCAGCCAGAATTATACCAGAGCCTTGTTTGATGGCTATGAAAATCTTATGATCAAGGTCAACTTGCTGAAGAATATTCATCCTAATATCACTGGCTTTGTTTACATATATTTGAGCTTGTATGTATAATAATGTCCCCTCAACAAAGTTTTGAAAATCCTAAATAAACTCAAACATGTGTATAAAGATTTTTTTCTTTTAAAATCATTGAGGTTGAAAGATTTTCATCATCAATCAACCTAAAAAAATACCAGTCTCTATAAATCATTTAATGCCAAAAACTGACGTGAACATTCATGCTATATGTAAACTTCTGACATGTACTGTATCTGTGCCACTCCTGCGCCCTGGGATAGTTTGATTTGTGCCGGTGAACACACACCACAGTCTGCCACAGCCTGCAGCACTGATTGGACTTCCTTATCTAAGATGTCATGCTGTTCCACAGCTCTGGTAGATCCACCAAAAAAATATTGTGAAGTGGAAAAGCAGCTGTAAGAAAACCGGGGTATAGTTAATCCTTTTTGATTATTATCAAAGCAGTCATATGTCATTTAGCTGTGCAGCTCGAAAACTTTGTGCCAGTTAAGTTCAATGAATTGTCAATTGCAGTTCTAGATATTATAATACATGTTTTGATTTCAAAGAGTATGTTACCATATGTGTTCTACAATATTTTCATGTTTTCTTGTAGAAATCTGTTGATTCTTTAAATATGAGTCTATTTTTTATACTGGTCACATATCACTTAATTTAATTGCAAAACATTGCGACACAAACATGAATGATCCCAAAAAACTTTATTTAAATGCCATCACAGAAGAAACCTTTGGTATATATATATGCAATCATTGCTCTGCTGTAACTTGTTCAAAGTGATCAGCAAACCAAGCTTCAAAATCTCCCCAAGCCATGTCGTTATGATGCTTTGCTACCTGTTATTTTTGCTCCCTTTACAACAGGCTCTGACTAAAAAGTGAGCCCAAACTGTGTAAGCTGTGAGTGTGTGTGGACATTTGAAGCAGATAGCTACAGGCAACAGAGCAGAGACAGCCCATCCAGATTATGTAAATACTGGTCTGCCGTGCCTCAAACTGAATGTTAATGCTCTGTTCTGAAATGCTAATTATGTGTTGCGCGATATGTCAAAAACAGAGATGAACCGCATTGTTGGAGAAACGACTGAAAAGTTCATTTGTTACTCATGCAGCTTCTCAAAGGCTGTATAAAGATTGGTTATCCTGTATCATTCTGCAGTCACTGAACAGCTCTGTTTGTTCCTAGAACTTTCAAACATCATCTGTATATCAAAGTAGATCTGGATACATCAGCATGTCATCAAAAAGGTTTCTTTATTCCAGTAATACAACTCAAAACATTTAACTCATATTTTGCAGTCATTACACAAACCGTAATATATTTCAAGCATTTAATTTACAGGAATTTAAGCTGTAAATTTAGATGTGTGTGCCTTACTGGTAGTAAAAAAAAAAAAAAAAAAAAAAAAAAAAAAAGTGTTAGAAAAGAGAGCATGACTTCAAACATTAAAAAACAGATTTTAAATTTAGAAATGGTATATTATGATCCACACAGCAGTTGTCCAATAGTCATTTAAACATTCGGTAAGGAATGTAAGCCACACAAGGTCATTGCTTAATAATTTGGCCTTTTAAAGAGGGCTGTTTGAAAACATAATAATGGAAAGTTGAGTGAAAGGAAAAAATGATTGTGAAGCAAAGCTTTTTCAAGCGTTAGGGGGATTTTCGCAAGTTGTGGACTGCAGCTGGAGTCAGTGCTTCAAAGCGATCACAAACATCAAAGACATGGGCAACAATTGTCAATGTCAGAAAACAATGTCAGATATCCTTAGCACCCAGTCGACTGCATTAAGTCATCAGATTTGGAGCAATTACTGCACTTGAGGATACATGTGTTGATGCATAATGTTTGTTTGAGGTTTGTTCATTTTATTGTGCAACAAATATATGTATGAGCTGCAAAAACAAGACAAATCTCCATAGCTGTAGTCCTGGCTGTAAATGACCACAGGTAGGGAAAGTGCTACTGTGGCTGTTGTCCTCTGTACGTACCTCTTTATTGTTGATATCTGAACCAGTGATGGATCCTGATCACCTTTTGACCTTTGAGCTGTTCTTAGGTTAAACGTGTACACGAGACAATTGTGATTCAGGCATTTGTTCATGAAAAGATCCACTACTTGTTGTTTTGCACTATTTCCAACTGATTTTGTGATATAGGAACTCGTTTCCTCAACCCCCACCTCCCACCCACCCAAACGCCAGTTCTTTTTCAGTCCCTCTTCTTTCTCCCCTGCAATTTTCCATAATGCCTCACAGATTTTACACTCAATCCACCTTTGCGATGACAAGGCTTTGAGGAAATCCAATTCCACCGAGCTGTTTTCAGAACTTACTCTCCACAGGCACACACTCACTTCCACACACACACACACTCCACCATCTCCACAAATTAGTCAGGGAACAAATTACCTGCATTCTGAGTGTGATCCCACGCACTTTGCCGGCTGCCTTACACAGGTCCCCTTTTGAAGAGCAGCCATGTGATTTCTCTCTCTTTCTGCCCCGCAGGCCCCCTTGCCTTCTGCAAGGGATTCTGGAGTTGAATTTTAAAACTATGTATGGCTGCTGCCTGTGCTTATCAGCGCGTGCACAAGTGGCATGCAAATCAAACGAGGATCACACACCGCATTGGAGGCCTACACTCAAAGGCAAGCTTAATTGCTAATTGGGTAGCTAGGTGTGAAACCCACACTGCCAATGAGAGGGAGGAATGTGGATGTTTTAAGGCCAGTGGTTGAACTAATTAATTTTAATCTGAATATTATTAAAAATTGCGGATTCTCTGCATTTTCTGTAAAGAGGAGAAAAAACAGCCAGGAGAAGGCTGTAAAAGTTGTTTTAACTGCAATTGGACGTGTTGTGGTTTGGTTTTATGCAGTGTGATATCATTACTGGGATAGTTTTTGCAATACTGGTATTTTGAATGGAGGACTTTCTTTCACACTGTAGCCTTCATCTTTACTTCAGAAGAATACTAGAAGAAAAGTTCAGGAGGTTTTAGGTCTTTCTTGTCTTCGTTTAATGGCAGATGGTTGTTTCTAAGGTGTGACAAAATGTGCATTCGTACACAAAAATCACTCTCAAAAACAGTGGTGGGGTTTGGTACGGGTAATATGGCTCACTGCCCAGGGTGTCTCACAGAAGGGCAGCACTGCTGTGAAAAAAGGAAAAAAAGACAAAGTTCTGTTACTTGTGCCCTGGCCAAGTTTTCTATTGCTTCTTTACAGGTCCAATCACTGAAGATTTGGCACCCCCCTGTGTTGTGCACAGTTGAAAGCACTGTAAGAGCATTTGACTGTGCTCAGGGTTGGGTTTATGGTGCTTATTAGACATAAGTGCTCATCTAATCTAAATGGCTATTTAACTGTTTTTCCAGAACTCTGAAATAATTGATTTTCTCTGGTTCAAAATTTTAAACACATATGCAGGTCAAACTTGAATTGGAATTTTCTGTACTAAACAGAGATTTTTTTTAAAACGGTCTGAGATTTATAATACATTTATATATGAAAACACTAAAAACAGCACTTTTGATCCTTTTCTTTTTAAAATCAGAAACTTGCTTTGTGTAAAGTTATGTTTATTTGTGTAGCACATTTTAGCAATAAGGCAGTTCATAGTGCTTTACACGATAAAAACATAATACAGTATCCAGTTATGAAACAAGCAACAAACATTACATTTTGTCAAATGCCATCATCAAAATCTTCAAGAATAATCGTCATCAAATATACATCAAATACATTGATCAGCTTTCCAGTTATTAATCAAAGGCAGCTCTAAACAGGTGGATTTTTAGCCTTGACTTAAAGGAACTCAGTGTTTTGGCTATTTTGCAGTTTTCTGGAAGTTTGTTCCAGATTAGTGGAGTATAGAAACTGAATGTTGCTTCTCCATATTTGGTTCTGGTTCTGGGAATGCAGAGTAGACTAGAACTGGAAGACTTGAGTGGTCTGGAAGGTTGATACAACAACAGGTCTTTACTGTATTTTGGTGTTAAGCCATTCAGTGATTTATAAACAAACAAAAGTATTTTAAAGTCTATTCTCTGAGCTACAGGGAAGCCAGTGTAAGGACTTTAGAACTGGGCTGATGTGCTCTATTTTCTTTGTTTTAGTGAGAATGCAAGCAGCAGGGTTCTGGATCAGCTGCAGCTGTCTGTTTGACTTTTTATGCAGACCTTTAAAGACACTGCTGTGGTAATCAGTTCGACAAAAGACAAATGCGTGAATGAGTTTCTTTAGATCTTCCAGGGATATCAATCCTTTATTTGTAGAAATGTTCTTAAGGTGACAGAAGCTGTGTGCTGACTCTTGATCGTTCCTCTTTTGGTCCAAACATGATCACTTCAGTTTGGAAAATTTAATGGAAGCATTAAAAATGCTATATTTAGACTGACCAAAATGTTATTAGTTTTAACTGATTGAATAAAGATTCTTTCTGTTTCTAAAGGCACAATTCCAAAAGTGGGACTTGTTCTCAAAAACAGGGGTGGAAAGTAACAAGTTACATTTACTCATGTTACTGTAATTAAGTACAATTTGTCTGTACTTAGTACTTTTTAAAGTAGTTTACAAAACCTGAACTTTTACTTGTACTTGAGTATGTTTTGAGTAAAGTATTTTACTCAGTTACATTTGAAATCATATCCATTACTGAATTAAAATATATATATATTTAAAAAAACAAGAAAAAATTGCATTGATCCATCGGCTGGGTTAGTAATTAGGTCCCATGGTGTTGTATCAATTGCAAGACAAAGCATTTCTCCTACCATTGTCAAAGGGGGGCGCCACACCCTGCCAACGAGTCTTTTAGCTCTATGTCAAACTAGGTCGACACATGGAACTGGGAGCAAAAGTGCACACTGTCAATCGCGCTGTCCTCTCCCCTGTGCATAGGGTTGGTGTTGGCCTCGTGCGCCGTCTCCACTGTTCCCCTAGCTCAGGGGTGCTCATTACGTCGATCGCGATCTACTGGTCGATCGCAGAGGCAGTACTGGTCGATCGCAGCGTGACGTTAAAAAAAAATATTTGTCAGCCTATCAAACATCCCGTTACTTAATTGACATACAGGGCAACCAATCAGATGACAACTGAATTTTGACCTTTAGGTCACCGCTCATGTGTAAACGACGGCGCAAGCGCAGCAAAACTTACAAGCTAGTTAGCGAATTACCTCAGATTTTAAGCCCTTGCTAAAACATATGGTGATCAAAATGAGTGAGAAAGCTGGACCAAGTAAGAAGGCAAAAACATATCACTTTCATACGGAATGGGAGGTGGACTTTTTTTTCCACGATGTCATTTTCGAAGTGCGTTTTCCTCATCTGCCAGTCTACCGTTGCAATAACAAAGAAGGGAAATTTGGAGCGGCATTTTCGGAGTGTTCATGGAAAATACGACATCGACTTCCCACCGAAAAGCCAGCTGAGAAAGAGAAAGGTGGAGGAACTAAAATCCCAGTTGTCCGGACAGCAATCATTTTTCACTCAACAAACTTCAAAAGCAAAAGCCGCCACCGAAGCATCGTTCCGGGTGAGTCACGTCATGGTTAAAAACAAGAAGTCCTTCCAAGACGGAGAGATGGTAAAAGAAGCATTCGTTGAAGCAGCTGACTCATTGTTCCGAGACTTTAAAAATAAGGCAGAGATATTATCTTCATAATTATTTATTATGTGTTTTGTGCAATATTGGCTTATTCAGTTATGCAAGGTACATCAACATACATTGTACATACAAATAATCTTTAATAAATTTGAAAACAGTTATATGTTTTGCATTTTTGTAGTGGGTAGGTAAATCATTTTGACTTGGTTGTTTTATAAGTAGCTCGCATGCTGAAAAAGTGTGAGCACCCCCGCCCTAGCTGTACAAGACTGAGCTTGGTGAGGAAATACATAGATGATAGTTGGAGAGAGAGAGAAAGATACAGTAGATAAAGACTGAAAGATGGAGAAAGACAGATAAAAAAGATAGATATAGAAATGAAGAGATATATCAATACAGTCCATAGAAGATGAATTAAGAACATTTTCAAGTTTGTTTTTTGTTCGTTAGGAATGTTCTGTCAAATATGTAGAAATATTCAAGACATGCTCAAGTTCTTCAGTAAATGTTAAATATATTTTGTTTGTAATAATGATCGTTACATTGATTACGGCAATCAATTGTTCTACAGTGTGATTGCTGTTTTTAAAAGAAATTAAGGGTGCACCAACTGCAATTTTCTGGCCGATCACCGCTCTTTAAAAAAGCTTGACCTTCTGATTCTGATTTTGTCAGACACCAATGTTCTTTTTTTGAGCTAAATATAGCAGAAAAATTGCTAAATTGGCAACAGTGGGATGACTATTGTTAACTGTGTATGTGCAGACGTGACCTCATGGGCAGGTCTGTCAGTCACTCTCTCATGACAGAGCAAAAGGGGACAGTGGCTGATTTTCAGACCGGATGCAGATAAGATTAATGGATAAGATTAGTTTCACATCTATGTCTCGGCTGACCGCCAATCACATATAATTAAGGAAACCAAGGCTGTCTTATACCTCCAAAATATTCATAATATCATATGGTAACATGTTTTATTTTGTGTTGCATTTTTATTTATAAAGGTGCTCCTTTAATTATAAACAGTTTGAGACCAGTTTTTTTTTTTTTTTTTTTCCTTTGTGAAATGCACAAGCAGAACTGTTCATAAAAAAGTAACTAAGTAACTTTTACTTAAAGTAAAATTTTAATGAGGTACTTTTTACTTCGTATTGAGTAACATTTTACAGTGGTAACTTGTATTTAAGTAAGATTTCATCAAAGTAACTGTACTTTTACTTGAGTACAGCATTTTTTTGTAATCTTTCCACCACTGCTCAAAAGTTCAGCAATAAATGTTTTAAAAATTTCAAGCGATCTTTTAAGAAATCTCTGTACCTTGAAGAATTATGTGTTTTGACCAGTCTAATTTTAGATTGTGACAATCAGATATTGTCCAGATTTATTCATTTGCAGTAAAATACCTTTAGTTTAGCACCAAGATATATTAAACTTTTGTACCTGAGCACTGATAGCAAGCCTAATGACCAGTCCTTATTAGACTGCTCTGTTAGGAACTCAAGACCTCCATTCTTTCTCAATACAAACAGCTAATAACACCTAAAAAAAAAAAAAAAAAAAAAAAAAAAAGCATTTGATTACTCTTGAGTAGCAATGATGTGCACACTCCAGCTCAGTGGGTGGCAGTATTGCATGTAAAAAAAAATTTTTTTTTCTTTTTTTTTTTTTTTCCATCAGGTGCAAAAAACCCCAAAAAAACATAGAGGATGCATTGACAGACCAGAATGTTTGTTATAAAGTGATGGATGACAAGACTACATAACTTGGCTTGTTGGGTGAATTGTGTTGTTTTTTTGTTTTTGTTTTTTTCTGATAGCTGCTTTAATAAGAGCATGGTTGTGTTAAAATTGTGCAACAAATACTTTTTCATGCCAGGGTATTGCCTAAACACTAAGCTATTGCTGCATGTATGAACACCAAAGTAAATGTTAGGTACAACAGTCCTGGTAAGGGGAAACAGCTGACCAAGTGATGGAGTTCCGAACCAAAATAAGCCTTTAGGCCTAATTTGCTTTGATTTCTGTTATGATACACACTGATCACATGACACTCTGGAGTAAGCCAACCTGAGTCTTGGTCTTATCCTAATCACGAATCTCTAGAGGGAGCTAAAGATTAGATTGATAGCACGGGGGCTTCCCAACACACACACTATATATATGTATGTATGTATGTATGTATGTGTGTGTGTGTGTGTTGCGAAATGTAAAGTGCTAATCCAGCGTTGTCTCACATTCTTTTAATGCTGTTGATTTCTTTAAAGCATGATTAACACACAGGCTTCTGTGCCTTTTGGCTATCATCTGCGTTTCAGTTTGAATGTTATTTCCTTCTCTGTTTCAGTTGTTTCTCTGTGGGGCCAATTTTCCCTTTGTTAAAAAAGCCGTAAGTGTTTTCTTATGGGGATGACCATTGTCACCTTGGTCCCCTCTTGGTGGCGCCACTGCGCCCAGGGCCAGGTTCATGTTGAAACCGCCACTGCTCAAATAATGTAAAATGTCAATTCAACCAGATTAATTAACTCTACAGCACTGATATTGTGAGACTGAAAAGAATCAGGGGAATTATTATATGAGACTGCTTGTCAGTGCAGGGCATTTTTGTGTACATGTCCACCAGTGTTGGCTCTACCACGACTGAAGCTCTGCACATTGAGAGACTGTTATGTTGACTGAGGCTTTGACCTGCTGCAAAAAACAGCTGCTGAACAATGGGGCAGCAGCATGAGGGTAGGAGGGCACAAACAATGCTCCAAATAGGGCAAAGGTCAGCTGTGGTAGGTCCAGATGCGACTGTTGACTGGACTTCCCATAAACCCTCATGATCCCGCTCCGGCAGCGCTTGTTCTATTCTGAAAATGCGACGCGCATACCTGCCACCGAAACAGCGACAGCCCAAAAAGAGCCGCAGGCGCTACAATGCTAATGTTGTCGGGGGCTTTGACTTCTCCCAGCCACTGCAAAGAAGCCGCTCCGTGTGACAGGCACGGCGCCGCCGCTCTCCCTTCCGATCTTCCGCTTTTCACGCCTTTTCCGCACATTTTAGCAGGTGCGTCGCAAGAGAAAAAAGGCAGAGAAAACGAAAAGCCGATCTCCTGAACGTTTACGTTAGAAGTGCAAGTAATGGACGAAACGGATATCATGGACCTAACGCATCAGAAGGCGAAGAAGCGACCGCGTCCAATCAGTTCCGTGGATGAGACGGTGCACGCTTCGCTCAAGCGGCTACCGATGCGAGCGGCGGAGTGCAGGGAGCCCTCCCTGATGTTCGCTGTCAGAGGAGAGCCTGTCCCTGCAGCGTCTCTCAAGCAGAATGACCACTCGGTGACTTCCTCTCCAACCACAGTGATGCCCGCACAGGTAAAACAATGGGGAAAAAAAAAAAAAAAAAAAACCCATAGAAGTTTCTCTGCAAGCGCAAAGTGATTGGCACCTCACTGCTCCTGAAAGCTCTGTGAACGTTTTCATCTTATCGGTTGTTAGAAACTGCACACGGATTAAATCATTTTTTGCATTTTTTTTTTTTGGTTTGTTTTAAACCTGGTTTTTTCCCCCTGCTTGTAACCTTTGTAATCCACCTTCACTCAACTGTTAAAGCTTCTTTTATATGTTCAGTTTTTATTTATTGCCTGAAACTTTTTTTTTTTTTTTTTTTTTTGTAAGACAGCAAAAGTACTTTACTTCTCACGGAAATTAAGAGAGATTGTCTGTTTAACGGTGTTTGTAGGTTAATGTGAAATAGTTTTGCCCCCCAAAATCCTATTATGGCATTCAGATCAAGAGTCATTATTGCTCGCTTTCTTGAGAGAGAGAGAGATTGATGCTTCAAATTAATTTGGTTTTGGAGATTATGGCCCACAGGAGAAGATGCTTGTAAGATAGTGGCAACATTCAGGTCAAGGTCAGGCTTCTATATCCTGCAGTTACAAAAAAGTCTATTTTTCACTCCTAGGCTGTGGAGTGTGGAGAACTAATGTATTTTCCCAGCTTGCTTTTAAATTGCATCTGATTTGTTTGGGGGAGGTTTTTATTTTTAAAGAAGTGAATTCACCTTCTTCTTTTTTAAGGATAATCGCTCCAGCATGTCCAGACCCATGATCACCCGGTCACCAGTGTCTCCCTTGAGTAACCAGGGCATCCCCACACCTGCACAACTCACCAAGTCCAACGCCCCTGTGCACATTGACGTAGGCGGCCACATGTACACCAGCAGTCTGGCCACCCTAACCAAATTTCCTGAATCCCGGTGAGTCTCCCTTCTTTATCCAAACCTAAAATGAAGGCAAGTTTTGCAGCTTAGGGTAAGCAAAGGAGGTATTGCATCTACCTTTTTGTGGCATTTTTGAGACACAAAAGATTAATAGAGAGTGGCCTGTTCAAGTCAAAATGTGTTTGGCAGCGCCGTAATTATCTCCGAGTTTAATGTCAGCTTCTTTAATGTTTAATGTCATTATGTGACAGTCAAATGTCACAACTCTTCAAATCACGCATGTATCTCGCGGAGGCACTCGGAAGAGACTGTGATGTATGAAATATGTGGTGTCATTTGGCTTTTAATCACTCAGGTGCACACCACATCACATCTTCTCACTTCTCACACTCACAGTCTAGAGTTGTGTTTGAGAGGGAGAGAACAATTTGCAGGAGCTGGAAGTGCAGACTGCAGATTGCAGACAAAAGCAACTTGGTTATTCTGACAGATGTCACCGCAGCAGCAAAGAGCCATGGGCCATGGAGCCATCTGGAGGCCGGGAGGCCACGCTGTCGCTCCGAGACCAGGCCTGAGGGTGACTGGCACCCTGCCTCAGGCAACCAAGCACCAGCTGGCCGTGACCTCTCCAGACCACCTCTTCTATTAATATCTCTTGCTTTTTTTCTTTCTATCTTAAAAAGATCCACTGTATAATATTCAAGTATTTAACTCTATGAATCTTTGCTTTTAAAGGTAAAATAAACATTATTTTGCTAATCTGTACATATTGTCCTTCTACCACCTTCCCTTTTCCACCTCACCCCCCTCCTCTCTCTGTGCAGAATTGGTCGTCTCTTTGATGGCACAGAGCCCATAGTCCTGGACAGCCTGAAGCAGCACTACTTCATTGATAGGGATGGACACATGTTCCGCTACATTCTCAACTTCCTCAGGACGTCCAAGCTCCTCATTCCAGACGACTTCAAAGTGAGTGCATGTCTGTTCTCAAAAAACTGTAAAGTCCCATCAGCCAGTCAGCAGTCCTGCAACTGAGTGTGCACAATGCATGCTTGGGCCACCAAATGCCTTCGGTCACCGTACTACGTGTGCTTCTGGAAACAACAGCAGTGTTCGATGTAAATATCTACCCATGGATCTCCCCAAACAAAAAGCTCAACAGTATATCTCCACATCAAGGGATACAGTTTAGTTTCTTCTAGCTTTTAGATTCATGTATTTTTTTTTTCACGAAAGCAATCATCTTCTATGCAGGTAAATTAGTGCTCAGGCTCCCATGACAGACTATTTCTGCAGCTCTATATATGTTCAACTGCAGAGTATCCATCGACACTGACTCCCTCACTGTATGTGACACATTAGCATTCCTTCTTTTTACTCATATGTGTCATTTACTCAGTAATTACTAAACTTGCCCTGGGAGAAAACAAATAAGCACATAATCTGTTGGACTGTCCAAAGCGCCACTCAATCAGTGGAAAGTATGCCAGTTAAAATAAGCAAAGGCTCAAGTTCAGGCAGAGGTCATTTTCACATTGGGAAGGCTTTAAGAAAAGCACGTGAAAGGGGCCAAAGCAGGAAAAAATAGCTTCCCTTTCACACTGCTTCTTCTTGTTAGATCTTTTGTCATTTTTGCTGCTAATGTTCTACAGTATATACTTTCTGACCACACTCTACCCTGTCTTCCCCAGGACTACAGCCTTCTGTATGAGGAGGCCCGATACTTCCAGCTGCAGCCAATGCTTGCTGAGTTGGAGCGCTGGCGCCAGGACCAGGAGCTGGGTCGGGTCTCCCGGCCCTGTGAGTGCCTAGTTGTGCGTGTTGCGCCCGACCTGGGCGAGAGAATCACCCTCAGCGGCGACAAGGCCCTGATCGAAGATGTTTTCCCAGAAATCGGTGATGTCATGTGCAATTCTGTCAACGCCGGATGGAACCATGACTCTACACATGTCATACGCTTTCCGTTGAATGGCTACTGTCACCTCAACTCTGTCCAGGTACTGGAACCCTCCTTGCTGATAGGTGTTTTAATGTCTTTGACTTGAAGTGATTCTAGATTTTTTTTTGTCCAAGATCAAACCCTGAAAGAGAGATCAGAGATATTTTAGTTTTTTAGATCTATGTCCCAAAAACTGAGGTGATGATCTGTTCATTCTGTGTTTTTCCATCTACTATTGAGAAATCTTTACTTGCGTCTGATTGCAGACTCTTATCTCTTTTAATCTTACAAAATCATAAGAAAAGTCTTGCAGAAAATTTGGCTCTTTGATGAGTTCATCAAAGGATCAATTTATTGAGTCAGCATTGTACATCTTCCACAATCCTTACTTCCCTGTTGTCTGACTGGAATATTAATTTTGATTTAGCCTCCAAAGCTGGTGGATAGACATTTTTCTTTAATCCCAGTGGTAACCCTGGTTCTTCTTTGAAGCAAGCAGTAGTAATGCCTACCTTATTATTACAAAAAATAGTTACTGTTAGATCAATAATATGGCAAGCATGTTAATAATAGCTTAGTGGTATGGCATGCACCTTTATAAAGACAGACATAGCTGCCCAAAGGGAATTAACTGATAACTCAAAATTCACTGAGAAAGGGAGTACTGCAAATTTAGGGATAGCTTTAAATATAATGCTGGAACTTTTCATGCATCCACAATAATAAGAATAAACCTACCTCTGTGAAGACATCAAAAATGATGTCTGATCTGACAGTTAATAAAGATAGTGTAGCTACCACTACACCTTTTCCCCACTGCTACTCCTCAGTGTCAGGCAAAACACAAACACATATGAACTCATATCCACAGGTACTGTTTTACTTTCCTGGCCTCAGCACAGTTGGCATTCTTGCAGCTATAATAGCCTGGGTGTGCGCTTGTAGATTTGGGAAGACTATGAAATTTGTATCACTCAGGCTAACAAAGACCCTTAAAGATATGCAAACATGGAAAGCATGCATAGACTTTTAAGGCCCATTTTCACGTTAGATGGTCTAAAAACAAATGTGAGTGAAAATTAATACTAGAATGGGTAAATATATATATAAATGGGGTAAACATGTCTAAGGCATTGGGGTAAACCATTATTTTAAGTTGAATAAGACTGTGAGTTAAGAGTTTGTTATATACCTAAAACTAATTATCGTTTTGCCTTTGATACTTGCTTCTACCTGTTAAGATACGTTGTCATGTCATTTAGGGTGTCAATAGGTTTGTAGGTCTCACTATCCCACTTGCACTTGCATGAAATCAAAATATCTATGTATATAAAACCACTCCACTGATAAAACCAGCATGAATCTGGCAATAACTCACTTTTGTGATTTAATTTTTTTTTAATTGATATTCCACTGATTCATTGATGGTAATGTCCTCAAATACGCATCAATAACTGATGGAAGGGAAGCATTTTAGCAAAGATTTCACAATGATTTGGACTGTTTCCTTCTGAGGAAGTGAAATCTCCACCTCCTTTTCAAAAACACACAAACAAAAACCCGTCTCTGAAGTGTGTGAGTAGTGGAGAGCAAGCAAGAGAGTGAGCATGCTCCCTGGCAGGTTGTCTCCAGGCAGGGCCCATAATCCTGTTTGGTTATTAAAGCACGCCGGCGGTGAATGCTGTATCTGCGGCTAATGGAGGCAGGGAGGCGGAGGGGAGTTGGGGGAAGCTGGGAGAAGGAAGGGGAGTAGAGAGAGCTGCCAGCAGTAGGGGGACCTTTGTAGTTTTGGCGGAGGCTTGGGCCTGAGGCAGGACTGGGGAGGGGGAGGTTTTGCTCGGCAGCCCACACTGAGCCAAGTGGCAGAGAGAAAGCCTTACTGCTCCCTGGGGCCTCTTCGATGGAATGTGATCCTACAGCCCCCCCCGGACACGTCTGTAGATGTCTGCAAGGCTGCAAGATCAGAAACAGCTACACACTCACCCAAAGACAAACACACATATACACAAAAAAACAATGAAAGGGAGGCAGGAGGCAATATGAGAAGCTCTTTGTTTGGTGAAAGTCTTGTGAAAGTCTCATCCCAATTCCCATCACGAGCTGAATGTTGCCACAACTTGGACCCAAAGCTAATTCTAGTGGTAGAGTTGGCGCATAGGCAAGAACATATAATTGTTTTGGGTGATTTTATGGTTTTTGTTGGGGGGGGGTTTTGTCACTAAGGCAATAAAATGTTAGAGATGACAACCATGTTTTAGCATAATACTTTAAATTCAACATTTCGACCCTTCTATATCAACCACAGGTTCTAGAGCGTCTCCAACAGCGTGGCTTCGAAATTGCTGGCTCCTGTGGCGGAGGCGTGGACTCATCCCAATTCAGCGAGTATGTCCTGAGGAGGGAACTTAGGAGGACAAGTCAACGAGGACCCAATTCAAACAGGATAAAGCAGGAGCAGCTGGACTAGAAACCTCCAGGGCAGCAGGAGGTGCTAGACTTTTCTGTAGCAGCCAAGCGACTGGCGCTGCAGAGCTCTCTGGACTCTGTTTTTCTGCATTTCCTTGTTGATGTTTCTGTTTTCTTACACTTGAGAACCACATAGAGAATAAAAATGAAGTGCAACAGGAGATTTTTGCCATACCAGGATATGAGGTATTTGATAACTTTGAGATTGCAAAGACATTTGTGATTGTCTACTTCCCCATACACCAGTTCAAAAAGTATTTATATATATATATATGCTGGATCCCCAAACAAAGTTTGTTTTAAAACTTGCAGCCTACATTAGGTCAAAAAATTTGATTTCTAACTTGCTCATATGAATTAAAAGTCTTTTATTGCTAAAGTAGTGTGTTGCATAGCTTGTCGTCAGTGACTGTTTTTGTTGTCTCACTAGCATATTGAATGCATACATTTTTTTTTTCTCTCCCTTGAAAAAAGAAGAATTTTGTGTTTAGAGAGCAGAATGTTTCAGATTTTATCAACATCTAGGTTAATAAAGCATCTTTTTCACAACTGACATGTACAGAAAATCCAATGAAGTTGTGTTATCAAAATTAGCCATCAAGGACGTTATAAACGCAATGGAAATGAATATTTTTGTAAATTATTCTCGCACCATTTGCCTCGCAGGGTAGTATGAACGACCATTCCATGTGATACCTTATGACTTGTTTCATTGGAATTTAATTTTTTTCAGTCACAACCTGTAAATTTTCATTGTATGTCTTTGGTTTTTTTTACATTGAATCTTTTTAAAGCAAGTTTCTTGCCTCAGACATGACTGAACAGATTAAAAGCTTATTGTACTATCCAAACTGAGATGACTTGTATTTGTAGCACATATTGATATGAAGTTGGATATAAAGTATTTCTAAGATTACTGAAATACCTACGCTCCTTAGATTTAAGAGGAATGTAGCGAAAAAAATGTGAAATAAATCTCAGCTAAAGTTGTAATATTGTCTGTTTGCTGTTTTTTACTTTGCTTGGATGGCTTAGATTAATTTCCTTACATCTGATGGACCTTCCTGAATTACACAAGTAGTAAAATCATTTATATGAGGCTAGACTTCAGCTTTCTTCAATTATATAGGTAAAGCAAATTATAACGACAATATGGTATTTATTTTGGTGCATCAATGACAGTGCAGGGCAATTTTTACTTAGTTATACTGAACAGAGTCGACTTCTCCACGCAAGCACTGTCAGTTGTGTTTCCACATATTCCTGCAGGGCCAAAATCCAAAGTGAAATCCCACACGGAGCACTGTCGCCTTGTCTCTGTCCCTTTTGGCGGAATCTCCACTTTCTATGACTATCTGCAGTTTATGCTATATGTCTTCCTTTTAGGCCTCTTTGTCCCAGATTTCCTTTAGAGCTGACTGCTATAACCAAGAGGAGCAACTGTGGCTAGGAGACAGGGTATTTCATAAAAAATGAAAATGTATTTGCTTTATTACCCATTTGTGAATCACTACCAATCAATGAGACGTGATCAATGAAACTATGTAGAGCAAACTTTTTATAACTTGAGCATGATTTTTATTAAAATTGTTCAGTTATACAATTCAAATTATCACCTGTTAATATCTATTAAGGTACTGGTTTTGTAGTCATACCAGAAAAATACTTTTACATACTAGCATCATCTACAAGTTAACTATTTGTACATAATCAATTATTTATTCAATCAATCATTGATTCATTTATCCATCCATTCAGCCATTTATTTTCCATCAACTTGTTTAGAACTGCAAGGAAAATTACAACTGTTATGAGAAGGGATCAAGCCCTCCATAGTCTAAACTTAAAATTTTCAAAATTTAAAAGAGAAAATACATTTTAAATCGGTATAAAGTATATAAATTATTGCTTTTAAGCGCTTCTGTGGGCTGCACTGTGGCACAGTAGTTAGCAAAATATCAGCTTTGTGCAGCACTAAGTGCTGGGTTTGAGTCCTGGAGTCTTTCTGCATGAAGTTTGTACAGTATATACACTGATCTGAAAATAACAGGTCCCGCAGGGAAACCTAGACATCGGTCTACTAAATGGCACTTTTCACCTATCGTAATATGATCAAAGAACTTTGAGTGTATAGTAATGGCTATGGTACCGTGTGAACTGTAGTTTTTGGTAATTAGAAGGTTGAGAGTTTGATTTCAGCTTCCACATGCTACATCTCAAAGTCTTCTTGAGAGAAACACCAAATCTTAAGTTGCATACGGATACTACATTCTGAGTGCAATTTAGTGAGTATAACTGGTATAAAAATGCTTTGAGTGGTCAGTATGCCTAAGAAAACCTCCATATGAGGTCATTCCATTTGCTGAAACATGATATGGATCAAATCTGACTATATGATTGGATAGAATTGTATTGGTTTGAAGGAATTACAGAATTTTTTTCTCTCAGGACACAGCCTGCTGGAAAGTAAAATAAATGGGAGTAAAACTAAGTCCCAGTCCTTTAGAGAAAAGGGGATTGGAAAAGAATAATAAAAAAAAAAGCTTTACTTCTTTGAGTGTGTCTTTTTCTTTTGCTTTCTGTTTAGTCTTTTTTTTTGCCATTTTCAAAAGGCAGGGTAAGGCCTAGAGAAAGTGGACACAGCCATCTTTCCTTCAGTCTGCAGGCTTTGCTTACTCATCACTGGTGAAGGTCAGATGAGGGATTCATTCACCTCATCTTCAGATCATCACAGTGCTCCAGTCTATATAGACCAATGTGAGCAGTACCTACTGTTCCTAACTGCAAGCATGCATGTGATTTTAAACTGTACTCTGGATTTAGTAAAACTATTTGCAGCTTTTTCTCATATTCTGTGTTGATCTGTAGGTAATATTTTGCACGGTAGGTGCCTCCCACCTTTATTGAAAAAGCCTCATGGCCATCTTATGCTAGCAAGATAATTATAAATGTAACCTATGGCAAAACAGCTAAAAAACACAACTCCCACATCTCTCCCTTGCCATTTCTCACTCTCTTTCTACTTCTCTTTCTTTCCTTCCCTCCCTCCCTCTCTCACTCAGCCTCAGGAGCTGATTTCAAATTTTCAAAGGTATCTCATGGTGAGCCTGGGAGATTGAAAGCTCATAAATACCTTTATTATAATATAATGGTCACATATTACTACCCATTATTTCGAGGAGAAAAATTGGTTCATTTGTGTGATGAATGCTATCACAGAGGTCTTAAATGTTCTTAGATGGACAGTGGTGGGGAGAATAATACCTCAAATGGGCACTCACTGGTAGATTGATATGTCACAGTGACTTTGCTTGACTCATAGAGATTCTGGTCCTCATGTTACAGAGATTTTATTTAGCCATACATGCTTTTTATCAAAGTTATGCAAAAGTGGATGTGGATAATGACTAAAGCCAAACATTATCTTCACAAGAACACTCCGTTTCAAATTTGATTCCAATACGTCAATGTAGACTTCCTCTTGTTCAGAACATGTCAGTTTTAGTGTCCAATAATCTATAATGAAGTTGGAAGACACATTGGTACAACATTAGGAAACAAAGTCACTGAAATCTATTAGTCTGAAAAAGGTCACACAGCCCTTTCAAAGGATTTAAGATTTTAGTGAATCACAGTGAGAGCCACTATCCACAAATGGAGAAAATATGGAAATGCTGTAAACCTTCCCAGCTGACCAAAATTACTCCAACAACAAAAAAGCTAAAAAATTGCATCCGTGGGAAAGCTCCAAGGCAAAGAAAAAGACCTGTCTCACATTTGCTAAAACAACATCTTGATGATTATCAAGATTTTTGGTAAAATATTCTGTGGAATAACAAGACAGCAGGGAAACATTTGAGAAAAAGAACAGTATAAGCAAGTGGTTAAAAACTATGCATGTAACAAGATTCTGTGATCCTAGAGGAAGCCTGTCTTGTGAAGCACTGTGGATGACAGCACCATTGATGGCTTGACTGTTTGGCAAAGTCAGCATTGAAAAACTCCTCATCACTTATAAGTTTTTGTGTAGCAGCATTTTGGTCAAGAAAATAACAATGAAAGAGTGAGAGACAAGGCCAGAATGTTTTGTACACACAAAGTTTTTGCTGTACTCTGTGGCTTGCGAACAATACTGAGGTTGGCATCTGATTTAAAGCTTTCTATTTGTAGTTCAATATGATGAAATACTTATTCTGGTTAAACCTATTGTGCATTTAATTTGTACTTGGAAATCTGATTTTCTGAATTCCCTTTTGGAAATACAAGAACACCCGCTAAGTCAAAATTCAGGCTCGCAAAGTCAGGGGTTCCTGAGTAGCCCCAAGTTTAATATTCAATGTGACTGCACCATAATAGAACCTAATAGAAGTTGTAAATATAAACTATTTATTAGCCCTTTTGATGCTTTGTTTCTCATTACACGGGTACATGCATAGTACTGTACAACTTTATTTGGTAACATGTTACTTTAGTATGTCAATGTAAAAAATGCAAAGAAATTCTGTTATGAGCTTGTATTTCGACTAGCAGCACCACAGAAATTAGCATATCCTACTGGTCTTCTGACTTACAACCAGAACTCTATCAACTTGAGTGTGATATCATTCCAAGGTTTAAATTCTGACCTTAAAAAACAAATTGAACCCAGCATTGATCTGAAAAATTTTACACTGCTTAATTTAGAAAATGACTTCTTATTGGTTGAACCTTAATTCTACTTGTGAAAACACAAAAGGGCAAACTCAGTGCATTTTCTGTGGACATGATGGTGAAATTGGCTAAAGAGCTGTTTCTCAGGGGGAGGTTGATTCTGCTCTGAATTAGATTAACTGTTGCTCAAATTCTACAAAATCAAGACAACAAAAACTTGACGCTGGTAACACTGCACTATCCTACATTTACATTGCAAGACTTGAAAATCTCTTTTCAAAAACACGAAAAAGGGTGAATCCAAAAAAAAAATAAAAATAAAAATTCTTGGCATTAGGGAAACAAAAAGGAACAAGGGTCCTGTTGAAAACTGTTGAACATAGAAAGTCAAAACTGAATAATTTCACAATGATTACAGATTTTACAGATTTATTTATTTATTTTTTATTGCAAACACATACTAGCTTGAATATTAAACCAATAAATAAAATTACCAGCGAGGGGTTTAATAGTTTTAAATGCAACTGTTCATTCTGTTTGTATGACTTTCTGCTTGATTACTACTAACTGAGATAGGAAAGTATAACTTATACATATTAAATGAAAATTAATATAAAGATTGTTCCTCTGTGTTTGCTTGTTTTGTCAAAAAAGGTTTTGCATTTTCACAATTTTTTTCTTTTACATGCCTGTACACTTATATGCATAATCAATGTAGATGGAGGCATAACACTTTTTTTTTCTTTGATTTTAACATCACCAGGAACATTTTCTCTACTAACTAGGAAGCAATATGTGACAGTACTTCAAGTAGGGAGTTTAAGGTAGTACTCTGCAACATCCCTATTGTTTATTTATCAGTCAGGCCTTGAATTATGTTTCGCTTGCAGTGAGGAATTTTAGACCGGACTATGGGCGCTGCAGGCCCATTGGCATACACTGTACACTGAGAGGGAATCATTTATATTCTACTCCAGAGGTAACAGAAGAACATGAGATTGGGAAACAGCTCAAACACCACTCTGCTTGTGAAGCTTTAGGCAGAAAGAACTCAAGCTGTTTTTTCTACCTCCGTAGTACATTCAAGCAACTTCTGATTTTCTTTTTCCAGTCTGTCTAAAGAAATCTCTCAATACATAGAGCGTGCCATTTGCTGTTACACCTTCATGCTCAGAATGTTTACTCAATTCTGTATGGCTCATCGAAGGTGCAAAGGAATGCTGGCTCTGGTGAATTCTTTAGCAAGAGTAGAAATCCAACTAGTAGAAGCTTCATGTAAAATGCTGAAGGTGCCACATTCTAACCAACGTTGAACGAAGCCTGCGGGGGCTTTTCGACTGCTGAGATAATTGCAAATGTGTTCTTTAGCGAAAACATCAGCAAACCTGCCTCCTCCCTCACTCTTTTATTTTCTTCCTTCTCCCTTCTTTCAACTGAGAATTAATAGGGGATACCTTACCTTGATTAAAAGGTCTGAACTATACTGTGTTGCTCAACAGTAGCAAGCCTTCCCCTGCACCAGCTTCTCACATGGGTAGACCTGCATGCAAGGAGTGCTCTAATGATTCTGGAGCTCGCCATTCGAGGGCCACCCATCCATCATAGTGGTAAGGCCAGCGGCTTTATTATAATACAGAGGACAGACATGCTCCGAGGCTATGTGGGACACAATAGAGGTCTTTCAACAGACCTATAAATACATGATCTGTCAGACTTGCTGTCCTTAGGGCGCTCTCAGCCAGGCTCTAGCCCTCTGGTTAGCCATCACTTATGCTAAGATATGCGCCAGCCCTGGGGCTAAGGCTAAGGCTCAGTTCATTTCAGCCCCTCATCAACCAGCACATTCTACCTCCAGCCATGAGAATAAATAAGAACAAGATGAAAAAAAGTGATTCATTATGATGGAGTGCAAACCTTCACCAAAACAAACAAATCGAAGACGTGAAAATAAACAGTGATAGCCAACTATTGACTTTTTTTGGCAGTGTCTGATGAGCTGTTGCTGAAACAACAAAAGGGTATTTTGATCTCAACTGTGCATTGCACTATGTTGGAAAGGCTAGATACACGTTACATGCTAAGATTTTGTTTTCTTACAACACAGCTGTTGATAATTCCTTAAAAAAATCTTTGCAACCATGTAAAGTGTAAAAAAAATAAAAGCCTAATTGGTATGTGTCGCTTTGAAGTGGCACACATGCCTCCTGTTGGTTCTTCCCCCAATATCATGTGGTGTGAGTGTATTTTAAGTAATGTGCAGCTCCTCCTCCTCCTGCTGCTCCTCTCCTTGACTTATCTCAGGTGAGAATCACTTTTTCTCTGTTGCCTTCAAGCTAAGATCAGCAATCTGGGAGTTGGGTGTGTTCTTTTAGAGATTAATGCGGATGGAAGCTGTTGCATGTTAGAATAATAAACAGGTGAACACTTTAACTCTGCATAATTCTCTATCTCGGTGCCACCTTAATATATTAAAATCATATTCTTCCTTGGAGGCAGGAAAGCAGCAACAGATTATGTCCAGGGCACGGTGAGTGGAAACCCAATGACAAATCCCAACACTCTCACAACAATGATCACCTGGGCATCAGGTTGCTATTTATCATAACTTTCACCCAATCCTGACATTTTAAGAATGTGCTAGCTATGTAAACAGTAAGCAGTGCTAAACTGGCTGGTAATTTGGTAATCTCACGTTGCACTGGGATACACTGCCAGCATAACGCGCAACACCTAAAAGTTCTTTTTTTCATTATTTAGAGTGCACCCACTCCACCAGAAGTTAGCCATCTACCGAAACGTCAATCGGAAGCCATCTTCAACTCCATTTTACGGTATATTTATGCTTGACATCATGTTGGATTACAGTAAACTGTCAAAAGAACACGTCAATGCATGGCACTTACAGATATTGTATGCCAACCAGTTTTCTTGATAAAATTTTCTTTAAAGAAAAAAGTACAAGTCACAGGTGACCAGCCTAGACATGCTAGCTGCCAGCATATCCAATGATAATGCTAGCCTATCCATGCTAGTGGCCAGCAGAGGAAGTAGGCAACCCAGTGGGTCACCAGCCTAGGCATGCTAGTCACCAGCCTCTCCAAAGCTAACTCAAGTGAATAGTTTCCTTCTCATTTGCCAGTGCCAGCCACTCAGTTACCGCTGCCAGTGGCTCAGTTACCAGTGCCGCCCTATCATTCATCAGATCAGTAGCTGGCTTCAGAATGAATATATCCTCCTGTGAATCGGAAGTACCCACTGCTGCTGGGTGCACAACAGTCTTAATTTTGGCGCTGATACCGTGTCATAAGGAAAACCTGTTTGAACTATTTTTTTTTTTTTTTTTTTTTTTTTTTTTTTTTTTTTTTCAATTTAAAGGAGGGTATGTACACATAACTACAATGGTTTTGACGTTAGTGTCAACAAAAACCCCAGCATATGTTTTTATTAGGGATGCTCCGATCGGGTTTTATGCTGCTGATCACTGATACCGATCACTATGAGTGCCAATCACTGCCGATCATTGATACCATCACATGGATTGGCTGTTAATTTTGTGATGTGGATATAAATGCTACTGGCACAGGGAGGAGGCAGAGAAGCACAATTTTTTCACAGATTATCTGTGTCATGTTATACTGTTATAACAGTGACAGTTTTAAAGGGGTGGTTACATCACTGTATAAACTATTTCATGTAGTTGATATTGTGCATAATTCATCCTCCAAAGAATTTCATTGAAAAAAAAAAATTGTCACCTTTTTGTTGGGGGTTGTTTTGGCAAGCTAGATTTCCCTTCTTGGTAAAAGGGTTGGATACGATATGTGGCTCCACCTTGTTGACTTCACTCTGATTGGCTACAACCATATTTGGGAACTCTTCAGTAAAATGCACTGAATAGAGTCTCAAATTGAGGTTATAATTGTGTGGTACTTATCCATAAATAAATTTCAGCCACTTTTCTCTGATTCTCTCATCCTTCGGGAGTAAGTGGAAACTTCCAGCTGTTTTTGAGCACCCTCAGACATAACAGCTCCCCTTTTTAGTAGCCATCCTCTTCTCAAGTGGAGTAGTCAGACATGCTACTGTGACTTAGCCCTTAAATTAGCCAGTTTATCAGCTGCGGGGAAGGAGGGAAGGGGATGGGGAAGGCTGTTTGCTTGATGGTGTCCTCAAATTGGAGAATATGAATTACATAGAAAGATAACTTCTGTAAAAAGATAAACTATTCTGCTTCGTGTGTTTTTGAGCAAAGAAACAAAGATGACCACCTATGAGCAGGGCTTTTGATACCAACTCTTGACATTCACACAGCCTCATCAGAGCACAACAGATCATATTATACCCGCAAAAACACAGAAAAATTAAATTTGTTGTCATGACTCCTTTAATAAATATGTAAAAAAACACATTTTTATAAAAGTTACATACTGCAGTTTTAAGGAGACATTCGATGTGAGAGTAGAGTACACTGAAGCTTGAAATATTATGTCTTAGTAGCATGTAGTGGGGATCCAACAGCAAGTGCAGTTGGTGTAACCCAGTGTTCTCAACCTCTGAGAAAGGCTGGTCATCTAGCCTGATGAATTAAATTATTTTTCAGGTTATTTGCTTAGTCTTCTGACTGTCACGCTCATACGGAGAAGTGTTGGCAATTGTTAATTGATTGTGAAGCTGTGTTATAACTTACTGAACTGAACGAACAGTCTTTCCTGACTTCTACTTTTAATTTTACCTTCTAGCACTTACCTCCACATGGACCCCTACCAGTCAGGTAGAGGTTTATGTTTGTCATGGCCTCCCCACATGATACATCTTCTTCTCAGCTTCTTCTTCTACATCTTCCTCTTCTTTCCCATTTCTCTTTCTTCTCCTCCCCCACCTCCACCCAGATCTCTCTTTGCCACAGCTGCTGCCTCTTGGCCTCACCCAGAGGCTTCAGGAGGCTTCCCAGCACCCTCTCCTTTCCCCTGCAGCCAAGAAGGAAAAACAGGCAAAGAAGGAAAATAAAACTTGAGGCACACCACACAAGGCCATCTGGGTAATCTTGTTCAAAAGGCTTGAGGTGATAACTGCAATTTACACAGGCAAAAAGAGAGAAAGGAAGAAAAAAAGAACAGACCTCATTTCCATACCTACCAGCCTCAAGGAGATGAAATTGAATAAACTAAAAATTAGAAAAGAATTACAGTAAAACCAATACGGAATATTCAACATTAGTTCATTTTGTCCTTGTAACACCCCCTCTACACACACATCTTTTTTGCTTTCCAAAGAAAGAGAACAGTTGAGTTGACATGAAGGTACCATGGACAACAAGCAAAGGCACACAACGGCACACACTCTGAAACATTTCCACTCAAACACACATCAAGGCACACACAGCCAAGGGGAGAAGCAATATTTGTGATGAAAGCAAATCAAACTGAAATCCAACATGTTAAAGTCAAGTTGATTAGTGTGAAAATGTAAAAGCATCCTCAACTGGCATATCCCACAGTCATGAAGATATGTTAATTTGCAACTTAATGGCTGAAAGCATAATTTTTGCTTATATAAACCTTGAAAACGCGCTTGCATTTCTGAAATGTGCCTTAATTTAATGAAGTAAACACCACCACAAAACAATAAATGCCCCAATTAAAGAACAGGCATGAAGAGAAGTGTCTATTTCCCATTTTGCCCCTGCGGACATATGTGCCCGAGCGTGTCTGCGCACTTACCCACACGCACAAGCATATGCATCGTGTGCAGCTCATAAACATCTTGCCTTTGCGTATCACATTAGCATATGTAGCTTGTTCTTTTAGATGTAGGTTATCTGGTGTGAGATCGAGGCTGCCGGTTTATAGAAATTTTAGTGAGGCAACTAAGAAATATGTGCCTTTGCATGTGTTTGCTGAGATCTTCAGTCTGTTTTGGTGTACAGCTATGATAGCTATGATAGCATGGGGATAACTGTATAATTAGTCAGTCGATGTTACTGTTCATAATTACATGCATGTTGCTGAAACATATTGTGCATCAGAGGCAGGATATGCCATTTTCTATTCTTTCTTCTTTCTTTTCCTGCCTCTGTGCTTGTTTGTCATCTGGCCTGCTTCGCGCCCCCGGGGGGCATATCCCATCAGGCTTGCTGTGCTCCAATGTGTCCCGACAGACCTGATGTGATCTGAGTGGCTGACGGGTTTTGTCCCTGCTGCCCGCTGTCTTTTCACTTCCCTGCTTCACTCACACATGTTTTAAGTGTAACACACAACCTGATGCAGGCTGACTCGAGTTTGAACCTTTGTGCGAAGGTTTCCAATCACTTCATGTGTGATTATGTGATCTGTGAGCATACACAAAATATAAGCAATAATTTTCAGCTGGATCTTGATTTCCAGGGTGATTTACAAGCAAGACACACTTTATTTTTTACTTTTGGGATCTAGTTGAATTTGTGCATAAATGTGAATGTTCAATTATGTAGCCCCGCTGGAGAGAAACAATGCCCACTTGCTTCACTAGCCATCTTACAAACACATACACACGCAAAGCCTGGGGGGAATGCAGTAAGAGTGGGGGTTGGATACCATGAGATGAGGGCATCAAACTGGGGCTTAGGAACAGAGATATACCAACTGGAACCTTATAGCTACAGGGTGTGTGTCTGTATCTATGTGTGTGTCTGCTCCTGTCCTTGTGTTAACACAAACTCACACATATGGAGGAAGCAAGTGTCACGCTGAGAAAGGGAGAATAGGATGGGGGAGGGGGGGTGTTAAGGGGTGGGTACAGTTTATGGAAGTTCTTTGTGCATATGTGTGTTTAAATATAATCTAATTGCTCACAAGTTGAGGACAAAATTGTTTTGCCTCTAGGTTTAAATATGGGTGGTGCATGAGCTGACCAATCGACTCTGCTGGGCAAGGCCAGGATTTTATGGAATAAAATCCTGGCCTTGCTTTTAATAACATTTTTGTTTATTAAATTTTATCATTCCTTTTTCTTTCTTATTCTTTTCATTTACATTGGTGCTGGTTAGGGGGAGGGGTCAAAGGGGACAATGATCGCCCCTAAAAATTTGCTGGCTCCCCTACAGGCCCCCTATTTTCCAAACAATTTTTTTGAATATAAACATGTATCTCAACATATTAAAATGTCATCATAAAAAAATCATTTTTATGCTGGAGGTTTCCTTCAGTTAAAGGGGAGTTTTTCCTCTCCACTGTCGCTACATGCATGCTCGTTATGAGGTATTCCTGTAAAGTCAATGACACAAACAAGTGATTGTTTAATGTCGCTGCATGCTTGACTAGCAGGAGTGAATGTTGAAAGTCAATGACTTGATACAATGTGCTGGGTTTCATTAGATAGAAAACTTCTTAAACTAATTTGAATAATGAACTGAACTTATTGCACTGCTTGATAACTCAGATCAGTTGGAATGTACGTATGATTGAATTGAAATGACGTGTTTGTAAAGTGCCTCGAGACGACATTGGCGTTTTATAAAAACACTGAATTGAATTGAATTAAACTCAACTGAATTGAATTTATTTCAGCAATTTAATTCAAAAAGTGTGATATTTACACACAGAATGATCTTTTTCCATTGTTTATTTCAGTTAATTTGGTTGATTTTGGCTTACATCTAATAAAAACCCAAAATACAGTTTCTCAGAAATTTATATTACATAAGACCAACTTTTGCATGAGTTATTGCATCAGTGCAGTGTTTCATGGAGATCACCCTGTGGCTCTGCTGAGGTGTTAAGGGAGTCCAGGTTGTTTTAATACCAATCATCTGTATTGTTTGTATCCTTCATTTTCCTCTTGACAATACTCCATAGATTCTCTATGGAGTTTGGATCAGTTGATCAATCCTGGTCAATTGTGCCCATTGACACCATAGTCATTAAAGCAGGTAAGAAGAATTTCATAAAGCTTGTCAGCAGAGAGAAACATGAATTGCTCTAAAATTTCCTGTTTTAAGGCTGTGCTGACTGAAAACACAGTGGACCAGCAGATGACATGGGTCCCCAAGTCATCATTGACTGAGGAAACTTCACACTTAACCGCAAGCAAATTGAAATCTGCACTTCTCCTCTCTTCTTTCAGACTCTGATACCTTGATTTTCAAATTAAACACAAAATTTACTTTTATCTGAAAAGAGGAGTTTGGATCATTGAGAAAAAGTCCTTTTTCTCCTTGGCTCACATAAAACGCTTGTGACGTCTCTGGCTGAGGAGTGGCTTGACACAAAGAATGCAACAGTTACAGCACATTTCCTGGATGCATCTGGATATGGTGGCTTTAGAAGAACTGACATGATTCAGTTCATGCCTAGTAAAATTCCCACAAACTCTTGAATGGGCTTTGGTACACCAGTCATTCAAGACCACTGTTATCTCTGCTGTTTTTTTCACCTTTCATGTCACTTTTTCCTTCTTCCCAACTTTTCATGAATACACTCAGATACAGCACTCTGTAAACAACTAGTTTTTAGCAATGACCTCATGTGACTTACCCTCCTTGAATTTGTCAATGACTGTCTGTTGGACAACGTCAGCAGTCTCGCCCATGATTGTGATTGTATTTTCCATAACATAGGTACTATACAGTCAAAAAAAAAAATAAATAAAAATAAAAATAGAACATATATTCCAATGAGGCAGATTATGTGTCAAATTAAATGCATCTTTAGAAAATAACAACCTTTGAGCAGGTATTAAACATCCTTTTCAGTAAGCCATATTTCTTTATTAAACATGCTTTTTTATTTGTCTGGTGTAATATTATAATATTCTCCAAAATAAACATGTTTTATTTGATCTTATTTCAAATTCCAAATTTCTGAGAAATTACATTTTGGGCTTTCATTAGCTGTAAGCCATAATCATTAAATGTAACTTAAATAGATGCCAGAGATATATAATTTTTTGTGTAATACCCAAGATGTCCAGAAATTGTTGGTTCCTTCTATATCAGATCTGAAAAGATTGTTTACTGCAGTTTTTGATCAAAGAATGTCATTAATGAACTGCTTGCCAAGTCATTGAAGTGTAAGACTGAAGACAGTCCAACACTGCTCTTAAACATAGTGATCCTTGGACAAAATTGCATTTTAACATTTGAATCTTTAAACGCTATTTTTTTTAAGTGTTTGGCATATTTTATTCTCTTATTTTCTGTAAAGCACTTTGGATTGTGCTGTATATTAAAGGTGCTATAAAACCAAAATTGCCTTGCCTAATACATACAATTTTTAAACATTGTAATAAATTTTTTTTTTTTTTTTTTTTTTTTTTTTTTTTATTGAGAAGTACCTGCATCTGTCATATTTCAGCATAAATTTGATAGGATAAAGGTTGCATGGTGGCACAGTTGGTTACTCTGTTGCAGTGCAGTAAGAAGGTCTTGGGTTTGAATCCCAGCCAGGTGTCTTATTGCATTGAATTTGCTTGTTCTCTTCATGCATCTCTGAGTTCTCTTCAGGTATTCCGGCTTCCCAGCTCAAACACAGTCCAAAAGCATGATTGTTTGTCATATGTGTTGCACTGTGATGGACTGGTGACCTGGTCAGGGTGTACCCTGCTTCTTGCCCAATGACTGTTGGAGATAAGCACCAGCAGCCCTATTTATTTATTTATTTGTTTGTTTGCTTATGCATATACCATATTTATTTTTTCCTTTAAAGCATACAAATTTAGCAGGCCCTGCCTCCCTACTATCCTATGAAAACTGAATAATTTACCCCTGGTCATCTCTTGAAAGTGGATTGTGGAAAGGACGTTTTGGTTTAAATGTTCCAGTCAGAAGCAAAAGGCTCATCAGGCTTTAGCAATTCAATTTAAAAAAATATCAAGGGGGCTTTTATTGATATTTCTCTTCACACTTCGGGCACAGCAAATATTAAACCCTAAGTTTGCAATAAGGCTTACTTTTTGCTTTTCACTTCTTTATTTATTTTTTGATCTGTGATTAACTACCTTAGTCTGGATCACCTTTAGGTGTTTGACAAAACTCCAGCATGTCTTGTGGCCAAAATAAACCCCAGCAGGAAACGGTTGCAAAAATGACTCATGGAGGACAGTGACAAAGCAATGCGATCATTCTGCTTGTCTCCAATCAAGTGGCACAACTCATTTGCTTGAACTCTGCAAAGACAGGTGCTTTCAATCACTAATTTCCACAGTGACCACTCACTTCAAATGATGGATGACTTGCTTAGTTTCCACAGTAGGGCTCAAACTTTTTTCCACTTGAATAATATTGCAGCTGTACTGCTTTAAGATGACACATAAAGTTGGCCATTTCTGACATGATGTTTTGACACTGTCAACTTCGAAAATTCTTCCCTCGAAAGCCCAAGGCCATAGCCGCCATTTTAGGGGGCACATGTGACCCTTAACGCTGCTTTGTGATCATTCTAACTGACTCGTTGACAGGGAGGGAGGAGTTGCAAGAGGCCAAGCAGGTCAAGAGTCACCCGAGTCATGTGACGAAACCCCAAGGCATTTTTGGGAGTGACAGAGAGAGACCAAAAAGCAGAGCTGCGGTGTAGCTGCGAGCCTATGGGTGAAAAGGAGGTCAGTGGCCACAGGAAGCAGAGAAAAATTGCCCCGAGCTACCACCCTTAATGAGAGCATATCCCCTGAGGTGTGTATCCCAGCAGCCTAACTGCCACATGAAAAACTCCAATTTATATAGAGAGCTGCAGGCACGAGAGAGCAGCCATTTTCATGGTCCATTCCCTAAGCCAGGAGCCATCTTGTGAGGTAAACAAACCAAATTGCTGAGATGTTCACCTTGGTATGAGGCCAGAGTTGTTCTTTCATTCGCACAGAGCTTTATTAATCCCTGTCTTACAATGTATATGCTTCAAACAGAGCACTTGTGCTCATGTCATCAGAGCATTGTAAACAACTTCAGTAACTCAGACCCTAAACAGTAGAACTCCTATAAAATGAGTGGTAGAGTTAAATCTGGAAAACTTCTAGTAATTTATTAGATTAAGAATATTTAAAATAATAATAACTGAGAGCTCTGCCTGAGGAGGGAAATCTCATTAAGAGGATATTTGATTCTTCTTTTCAGTACATTTGTGTGAAATTGCGGCAGTGTTCAATTATCACCCACCTTCTCACCTCCAAGGCTTAGGGTGGCACAAACCCCCAGAGAAATGTGCTGCGGCTGGGGCGGTGCCACGTGCACATGACTAAACACATGCACACAAATGCACACACTGACTACCATTCATTCAACCCCACCCCCTGAGTAACAGGCTCTCTGACCATTTGTTTCTTACAGTCAACAAACAAGACAAGACCTGGAGGGCTGCTAAGGCACCGCCGTCCCATTCTCGAATGAGCCTGAGCACATGAATCACACATTTATCCTCTCAAGTCTACACATGCCTAAGAGATCATACCTACAAAAAGGGAGCCAGTGAAGTTTTACATGCATTTAAGAAAACCCTCTTTTTTCTGGCTTTCATATGAAGAACTATGAGCCCCACCTAACTTTCTCTCTTTCATCTGCTTCCAATCTTCCTTTTTGCCCTTAGGCTACGTCCTTGAGGCATGAGACTTGGAAGCTTCTATTTGCTCTGGAACCATTTACTGTGCCCTCCTCCCTCACAAGAAAAGGCATAGTGCCTGAGGGGAAGGGGTGCAACTCAGCTTACCTGCAGTACTGTGCCTCCACCCAACAAATTTCTTAGTGGAAGTCAGAGACCCTTTCCAGCTATGGTTTGTGCTCATTTAAACCTCCAGGAGAATGAATAGACACAGGTTTTACATTCCCACATTTACTTTATCAAGGTTGGGAGCATTATTTTTGAGCATAGGACATATAGTGCCTCATAAAAGTATTCACAGCCCTTAATCTTTTCCACATTTTGCCATCTCATAACCACAACCTTTAATGTATTGTGTGGGGGTGTTATCACCTCACTGTGAAGAAAAGGATACATAGTTTTCAAAATTTAATACCAAAAAAAAAAAAAAAAAAGAAAAAAAAAAGCAGTTTACATATTCAGCCCCTTTAACTCTTATACTTCTAAATAAAATTCTGTGCAACCAACAACCTTGAGAGATCACCTCTTAGTGAATAAAGGCCACCTGTGTGTAATATAATCTCAGTATAAATATATAGGTAGGTACAGGTGGTCTGTGAAGGCCTCAGAGGTTAGTTAGAAAACATTAGTGAGCAACAACATCATTAAGCCCAGAAACACAGCAGACAGGTTTGGGATAAAATTGTGGAGATGTTTTTTAAACAGGTTTAGAACGTTACAGTTGTTCTCAGTTGCTTTGGTGCATTTCTCTGACCAGAATTAAAATTATCATAACTGTTATTTCAACCTCCACAATATGTAGTCTTTTGTGCACATAATAGTATCAATTTCTCATACCTTCCAACAAATCACTAATCCTTTTGGACGTGCATCAGTTGCTTCCATACAATTCTCTGCTGTTTTATAACATTATCATTTGCTTATGTCATGTCAGTCAAAATAAATTAAACTAATGAATGCTGAATAGTCATTCCCTAATAAACTAATACTAATAGTTCTCAAAATGTTGAACTAGTTCTCAAAATCTATCAAGATCATTTTTAGCCTTTCTCCATCATTCTTTCCTGAAAATGTCTCCCAAATTGAACAATTTCTCTGTTGAACCTCAGCATTCACTGATGATATTGTTTACAGCTGTACACAGCTTTATCCAAATGTTATTTCTTAGTATGTTATAAATAAGTTTGTACTTTGCTTTCACACAATGCAGTGAACAAATTAGAACTGCAAAAGACTACATGCTATAAAAATGTGAAACATACGTGTTTAGTGTCTTGGACTCATTCATTTACTGTAACTGCAGATTTCAAATGGCTGTGCAAATAGTGTAGAGTGCTGTCTTGAGCATTTTCAGGTAGTGTTTAAGTTGTGTCACCAAGATCTGATTTTTTTTGCATTGGAAAACACTTACAGAGTAAACTGTCATTGTGAAAACATGACAAAGTGATTTGACTATCTTGTTCATGAACAATAGTGTCAGGACTTATTTTGATGATACTGATACTTTCATTGAAATACTTGCTTCTGACAAATGAACTATCCATTTTGAGCAAGTGACATGCTTTTGAAGATTGTTAACTAGGCTTTGCAGTTTGTACAAGTTATTTTGAAAAATGCTTTAGCTGTTGTGCAAATGTTAATATTGATGTGAGAAATGCACCAAAGTAACTGAGAAAACCTGTAATACAAGGCACTATATAGTTTAAGACAGAGCCACAAGGTGTCATATTCAACTATATTCAAGTCAGATTTTTTTTAAAGCAAAGTAGACATTTTGGCTAAAGAGAAAAGTTTAAATATTCATTTGTATCTTTTGTATACAAAATATATATTTTATATTTAAGGCTTGTATGTATATTTTGTATATTTTTGATGCCAAGAGTGACTGCAGCAACACCTGGAGCCACCACTACTGCTAGCTAATAGCTGCTCAGATGTACCAGAAATTCAGTTGGGCTTAAATTGTTTTAACTTCTGTTATGATACACATTGATCACTGGCTGAATGAAACATATGATGTGTCTATGGTAGGTAGGTAGGTGGATGGATAGATGATAAAGTCAAAAAATCGACTACAGGTGGCATATTTAACTATGATCATGCCATAAAACTGATATAAATGGATGAATAAATAAAACTAAATAAAACCTTTGGAAAAACAAAAGCATGAGAGTATAATAATTTATAATAAATATGCCTCTTTTGTGATGTACATAAAATGGTGTGTAGACATACGAATATATATACATATGTAAGTATCTTGTCTTAGTTAGAGGCAAAAGAGAAGCCTTTCTTTTTCAGCCCTCCAGCAGTAAACCTGACATTTCCATTTGCTCGTTGCCTACGCAACTGTTGAAACTGCTGTACATGCCTGGCTTCGTTTTTGGTTTCATTTTATTTTGAAACAGATTGACACTTGGCGTGACAGAGGAAGAGAGAATAAGTTAGGAAAATTGGTTCTTTGAAAACAGGTTTTCATTTGAGCAGAGTGTGATGTTGAGGTGTGAAAGAGCTCCACTGATAAAACAGAGCTACATAAAGGTTTCGGTTTATCAGTGACAGAATTCCATTTACTGACTTTTAAACAAAAACTTAACCGATGATTGAAAAAAAAAAAAAAAGTAAGTAGCTGTGTTATAACCCACTTTCCTTATTTCTCTCTAGTTTACTGTTTTCAGAACTGGTTAGAACCATCACCAAATGGGTTTCAAATCGTTGAACAGGGGTCAACGCCAGCTAATAAATGTGCAAAGAGCTTGAGGAAAATTTAAACAAATTGGTTTGATTAATGTCTTCCATTTATATCAATTTTTTGTCAGTATAATGCATGTCCTGTTCAACAATCCAAACTCAACTTTATTTCCATCCAGTGGCCTCACATGATGCCATTCTGTCAGGATTATTTAACATTAATGCAGAGGGTGACACTAAAAACAAATTTTTAACACCAAAAATCACATTTTAATGTTAGGAATCAGGAAACTGAATACATTTTATAAAGCCATGTTTTTAAAACACTAACCACAGTTATTTCCAAAACCTAGCTGAACAGTTTTATTGACTGTGTCTTCTCCACATTGCCTGTCACCTTCTTAATTTCCTCCTCCTTTTTATATAAAGTAGTCTAGAATGAACATTTGATATTGCCGTATACATAAAGAACTGCCATTAAAAGACACCTTGTGTACCTGGAAGAGATGCCAAAGGCTTTGAGAAAACAGCAGTATTTCACACCCTGGGAACAGGAACAGGTTTGCTGCCCACACATGAAAACCCAGCAAGGAAAACAGATACATCTGACTTTCACATAAAATCCAGTGATCTGACACCCTCCAGCAAAGGAGTGGGCTTGTCTATGTGTGGATTTAAAAAGTATCTATGGAGCAATTGGTTTTATTTCTCTGATTTATTGCTTTGTTCTATAAATGGTTGCAGTCTTTTATGTTGACTTTAAATTGCTTGAATGTTTCTGGCGCTATTGTTGCCAAAGCCTCCTTAACTTGGGTTCAGTTAGCACACAGTTAGCACCTATTGTTACCCCTGGTAAAGAGGTCATTAAAGCCATTAAATAAATAAATCTTTTATCTCAGTCGCAGTATCTGATGGTTAAAGTTTTTAATGATTTGAGGACATTTATTAATTCGAAGAAAAAAAAAAAAAAAACATTAAGAAAAATATATTTTGAAGAAAATCACCAGTGACACATCTCCATGTCACAATCCTTTGGACTTTTGTTATTTGTGTGTTATTTAGTGGTTTTCTTTCATACTTAAAGTATGTTATGAATTTTGTTATAGACTTGTCGCCTCTAGCTACTCTTTCCTTGTAGATCTCAGTTCCTGTTATACTAGAGAGCTATCTACATTTATGTTTTTATTTATTTGCTGCTCTTTTGTAACTCCTGTTTTTGAGTATTTTTTTTTTTTTTTTTGCCATTTAGTTGGGTATTTTAAGTGACTCTTATATTGTCTTAAATTCTGCTTGATTACTGTTTAATTTTCTGTTTTCCAAAAATTAGCTTGATTGCCTTTACTTCAATCACAGCAGTAGCCTGTTAAAATATCAACTTGTAGCCTGTTAAATATCAACCACTGCTTCTTTTTCACTAATCACCTCCCCAGCATATATCCCTCTCAGGTCACTAAATTCTTTCTCATGTCTTGCCTTTGCCCTGCTATGTCAACATAAACTGATTTCCTCTCATATTCCTGACTGGTTTTCTCTTGAAAACCTCACCTCACCTAAATCATGACACTGCTTGGGTCCAACTTCACGAGGTGACACCCAAACAATTAGGAAAAAAAGTCTATTCTACTGGCAGATTGCACATCTTACAGTTTTTCTCTATCGCTTAGGTACATTCTCACAATAGAAATGAAATTCTCATTCTTGTGTCACCTGTGGACATCAAAAAAGCAATTTCTGATTCCTTTGAGCAAGTTGCAAATGCTTTTGTACATCATGCAAGTGATTATGTGCAGTTCTTTGTTTTTCTCCTACATTTGCAATTGCTTTTATCATGTTGATGAATTATATGGCTCTCTGTTGAATAGTTTTAACCTCCACAACATTTAAGCATAAGTTCATCGTATAAGTCTTTACTGATAAATTGCTCCCAGGTGAATCCTGAGTTTCTCCAGAGAAGGTAAATGTGTGAAGAATTAGATCAACCAGTTTTCTGAAATAGCTCAAAGGTGCCATGAACAATCAACTGGCAACAATGTAGTGTACATAGCTGGAACATTAAAAAATTCCATTCAAAAATATTTTAAAACGGAAATTAACATAACACAATATCACAATTCTGACAATAGACGGACAAGGATTTGGAAAGGGTTAACAGCTGAAGAGAAGAGGAAAAGGAGTGAGGCTGTGGCAGAGGTGTTAGGAGGAAAAACAGAGGAAGAGGCAAAAGAGGCTGAGGACATATACCAGTTTCCATCACTGATGGAGTTCCCCTCACCTTACTCCCTTACTCCTCATCCCTAAAAGATTCTTTCCACGCTGCATCATCAGAGAGGACATTCGTTGTGATGTGGATGAGAGTTTGTGGCCCAACAGACCTGAACGTGAGGAGATGTAGGAAGACTGTACTGTAATTCCTACACCACTGTGTGTAGAGTTTTCCTTTAGGAGATTGTCTTATGTTTCCATTTCTACTTTTTTCCCTTTGTTCTCTCCAGTGCTGTATTTACCTTTCTGTATCATAATGATATTAGCTGTCAAATTACAGTAAAAGCATAAATGTGAATCTTGTCCAATCTCTTGCCATTGATCTTCCACAATTACACTTTACAATACTTGTCATCAACATTAATTGCATAGTTTACAACAGAGCATCTCTTCAGAGTACACTGTGATGTTGACAACATGACTAATAAATCTGACTGTTTTATCCAAACACACTGAAATAAGGACCTGTCATTCTGATGCACTTGCATGTTCATTGACACAGACATTCAATTTTGAGAAATGAACTTAGGATTTTGAGAAAGAGACTGGATTTTGCAGGTTTTGTTTTGATGTTTGTACACATTGTTTTGAGAAATGCACTTACTGTTTTGCAAATGTTGAAAATGATTTGAGAATTGCATCAAAGTGACTGAGAAAACCTGTAATTTTTACAGTCTTGCTAATAGGTGTGGAGCATATTAGAGCTTTCCCTCACTATCAGTGGCTTGCTTATTGTTTGGGTCAAAGGAGATTTGCTCCAAAACATCAAATTGATGTAGGTCATGGGTGGGGAGAAATCCGCTATCCTGAGCCATTTACCTTCATGGAGCTCACCCACATTTCCTGCATAGAAGAAAAGTAAGAGTGCTCAAATCCATACTTATACTGATTCCATCTGTGTCACTGGGCTCTAGAGCAGTGAGATGTAAGACCAGTTTCAAATTTTCAGAAGATGCTGATGGCTGTGGGCAGGAAGGACCTCCTGTAGCAGTCTGTAGTACAACAAATCTGAAGAAGCCTCTGACTGAAAACACTCTGTTGTTGTAAAACAGGCTCATGAAGAGGATGCTCAGGGTAGTCCATAATTTTCTTGATTTTATGAGGAATTCTTCTTTGCACCACCATCTCCAGTGGTTCCTCAATAGTCGCCAGAGTAGAACCAGTCTTCTTTATCTGGTTGTTTAGTCTTTTTAGATCCCTGACTCTGATGTTGCTACCCAAACAGATGATGGCAGAAGAGATTACTCTCTCCACAGCCACAACAGCTGGCTGTTGTGGCTGATGGCTGATGGCTTCACTGTTGTGTCTCCAGTTCAGTCTATTGTCTTGGTAAACACTGAGGTATTTATACTCATCAGCCACCTCCACTTCTTCTCCCATTATGGAAATAGTGTTTGACCTAATCCCGTTTCTTTTGAAATCTACAATCATCTCATATGTTTTGTTCAAATTTGAGATAAGCTGTTTGTTCCCACACCATGCCACAGAGTGGTCCACCAGCTCTTTGCACTCAGTGTTTTGTCCATTGCTGATACATCCAACGACTTGGTGACTGGTCCATAGGGGGCACTGGGTTGCCACCCTCCCTGATGTGGAGGGGATAAAAAAATCTAAATATGATCTATAAACATGATTAAAAAATTGTATTAGCCTGTTTTCCTTAAAATTGTGTGCCTAAACCTTACCACCAACTGACTCTCATTCAACAGTGAAATTGCTCCAACAGACTCCTGTCAGCTCTTTTCTGGGGCACTGCTGATAGCGACTCAGTAGTGGAGCTAAATACTCAATCGGGTGTGGTTGCTAGGGAAAAATAATAAACACTTGGCCAGTCAGCATCGCTCAATTTAATGTCTTTGGAGCACTCAAAATCTGAGCCCTGCCATAGCTAATGGTGGAAGGTTTTGCATCATTATGAAGATAAAGTTGATAAAGGCAACGACGACAGTCGAGGGAACGTTTAGACCAAATTCTCCACCTTGTATGACAATGCAGAGGATGGCTTACAGATGGCCGGTAAGCTACAGCTTCTGTTCCTCAGTGTGTTTTATTAGTTTAACAACCATATTGGTCTGCTCTTTTTCATTGTTTACTTTTTCTGTTCATCAGTTGGTATCATTTATTCTTTCCTGATAATTAGTTATTAATGTTGCTGTGTTTTTTAATGCTTATGTTGCTCTGGTTAGCATGATGTTAATGCTGTTCTGGTTAGCGTGATGCTAATGCTGCTCTGGATAAAGGTTAAGATTTTTTTTTTATTGTTAATAATGATAACGCTCTTGTTGCCTTTTTTGACTTTCTGCTGCTGTTCTGATGTGGTGTTGTACAAGGAGGAGTTGAAGTCCTGTTTGTTGACTCAGATCTATGAACACTCATATCTGTTAGATTTTGCGAAGCTCCCAATTGTTAGATAAATCCAGGGGAATTGCTTGGTGTTGTGGTTCCAGCAGAACCTTTTTTAATATATATCTTCATATACATCCTTTATATTTATGTTTGTTTGGGGTGTGCCCAAAAAGCGATTCACATAAGAATCCTGATTCTCATTTACTACGATTCAGAACTGATTTAAAATGTCCCAAAATCTATTTGAAATTTCTTTTTTTAAAAATTAAAAAATTTAAAATGACATTCTGACATTCTGACGTGGTGTGTCTGTGTGGTGACGCGCGGGAAGTACCACAACATAGAGACTAAAGAAATGACAGAGAGAAAGATTCAACCCGCCCCTTTTTCATTGAAGGCAAACATTTAGACTAGATTATGAATACTTGTTTTGACTCGAAAATCGATTTTGAATCAAATTGTGACTCCAAAAATCGGAATAGAATCGTGAGATAGTAATTGATTTCCACCCCTAGTATTTATGTACTTATTTGGGTTTTAAATTTATATCTTGATTGAAAAAGATGACACTCTATATCTTTGTATTAACTTAACATGATTCACTGTGGGGGTGGCAGTGGGGTGGCCAGTAATATTTCAAGGGTTCATGGCCTGGCCATGCCTCCCCTCTACCCCCCACTCCCCACCCCGTCCTTGGGCACTCACTGCTCTGAACAAGGGGTTTATATAAGATTGTGATCTGAATTTCCCATTGGCGGCCTTGTTTTGGAAATGTATGAATCCTTGATATTTGCAAAACACAGATCCAATGTCGTGTTTTCTCTGGTAGAGAAGCTGACAACATGGGAAGTGTAGCAGAGAGTGAGGCATGATTAAAATCATCAGATATTGCACACAAACACATTGGGATGTTGTATCTGTGGGTTAACAACAATGGAACTGATGACATCACATGCATTGTTGGCAACAGCTGAGGGTGGAATGTAAGAGGTTGCCAAAATAACACTGGTGAACTCTTTTGCTAAATAATATGGATGAAAACTTCCTGCTAAGAGTTCAACATAAACTTCATATAAACTTCACCGTAACATCCTGGATAATGCCATCTGTTGTTGACAAGTACTAATAATCCACTTCCTTTTCCTTTCCTGCTCCTCTGTAAATCTCTGTCTACTTGTGTAGTCAGGAGGACTGGGAGATAGATGTTTGAGTCTGGGATATGATCCTGCAGCCATGTCTCAGTAAAACACATAATACTGCATTCCTGACACTCAGGCAGAGTTCCTGTGAAGGCTTGGAATTCATCCAACTTGTTAACCAGCGATCTCACATTGCCCATTATGATCAATGGAAGAGATGGTTTGAACTTCCTCCTTCTCCTCTTTGCCCCTGCTCTGCATCCACAACGCCTCCTTTTCAACTCATCTGGGATTTGTGACTTCAGTTGAGGTATTACTTCAGTTTTTGCAATGTTAATCAGTTGCTCCAGGTTGTAAAACACCTTGTTGCTATGGTTACTCATCATAACAAATGACCAAATGTAAAAAAAGGATCAGCAATAATCCCTCCCTCCTATGTGGTTTATCAACAGAGAAATGACTATACTATGATGCTGCACATACAATACAAAGGGTGCAAGTCTAGCATCTACCAAGAAATAGTCTATCATGGCATAGGAGTTATGCACTGGAGAATAAACTGAAGAGGAGAAAACTCGATGGTCAACCTATTTTACTTTTTTCTTTTTTTTCTTTTTTCTTTAATAGTTATCACTGTTGTGTTTGCTTCATTGTGATAAATGTAAACATGTATTTTGTTATTGTGTAAAATTCCAATAAGAAGGTGTGGAAACGAGAATGATTGTCCAAAAAATTTTATTTTTTTCCCTGGCAGAATCAAAACAATCGAAGTTTTAAAAAGGAAGGGGAAAAAAAACAATATAAGTAACAGAGCTTCTCAAACATGCTGCCACCTTCAGCAGTGCAATTCTAGAATTCTTTGCATTGAAAAGGGTCAGTTGAGGTGATTTGAACATTTGGTCAGGATGCCCTCAGTGCACCTCTCTTTAGAGGTTTTTGGGGCATTTCCCACAGGGAGGAGACCCTGAGAAAGACTCAGAACTCACTGGAGGGATTACATATCTTGTCTGGCCTGGGAACACCTTGCGATCCACCTGAATGAGATGGAGGATGTCGCAGGAGAGAGGGACGTTGAGGGTTTTTTTCCTGGACCTGTTATCCCCAAGATCCGAAATCAGATAAGAGGAAGATGATGGATGGATGGATGGATGAATGGATGGATGGGTGAATGGATGGATGGATGGAAATTAAGATTACATTTGCACTTTAATGAAGACACAAAGGCTTGTATTGTGTTAAATTAATTTGTACTGCAGTTTTAGTATTTAAGGTTAAATTCACTAACATTTGCTTTCATTCATTATTGTTTGTAGAAGAAGCATAGGAAAACTCACCTTTTAGAATTATAAATGCTGACTCATCCTAACAATACAATGCACAGTTGCAAATGATTTCGATAGCATAAGACACTAGCATAGACTTTGTTTTAAGTTTGCATTAAACTAAGCCAAAAAAATCTGTTTGCACAGTAGAATGTTGGAATATTATGCTATATGTGTATATGAACATAACATCAGAGAATTCCTTTGTTGAAGTTAATTTAAAAAAAAAATACAAACACCTTACTATCAAGACTAATGTTGCTATATCTGTCATAACCCTGCAAACAAGATTTGTTCTCACTGTGAAATAACAGAACTTGATTAAAAAGAATGTGTTTTAAACCAAAATGAGTAATAATGCATTCCCGATGTACCGTGAAAAAAATGCCTACATGCAGTATACACACACATACACACACAGTCAAAGTTTTAGTGCTTAGTTTTGATTTAGCTCTTCATTAGCCACAGGGCCCAACTCCGGTTAGCTCCAGTATTAGGCTCAATTAGAACAAGATCCAATTAGAGGGCTCCTTTCCCCTGGGGCAAGGAGAAGCAGGAAATGGAGACTGAGAAATGTATAAGTCGACAACATGCGGACACAGCCAACATAAACAAACTTACTTTGTTGATCTCTGGTGTTGCTACGCAGGAGTCCTATGGGAGTTAAAGCCCTGCTAGTCTAAGCTATGAGATAAAACAAAATAAAAAAAAAGCCCCGGAGCGAAACATGAACTCTGTGAACACAAGGGCTCCGACACCATGAAGGGAACGTCTGGGCCCAGAAAATGAAAAGCCCACAGGCGTTTTCCATTTACAGCTAAAAATCCTGCACTAGCTTCTAGCTAAGGTTTGTATCAGGCTCTCAAAATGAACACTAACACTATAGGAGGAACAAATGAGTACTTTTTCTATTGTCGCTCTATTAAATCTGCTGGTTAATCGACATATACCTTACTACTGATGGAAATCAATAATCTTGAGTAAGATAAAAGGGGAGAGAAAAATAAAGTACAAAAGCAATAACTGGTGAAACAAAGGGAAGAAGGAAAAAAAGGGAAGATAAAGATCCAACTTTGTGATTCTCAGCTGAGTATTTCTGTCCTCCTTTCCGTATGGTTTGAGGTAGTGATGGCGGCAACGTTTAGCAAGCTGTTTGGGCTTGCCCTTGCCTCTGGCTTCTTGTGTCCCTCCCCCGGGCGCCATGTGAGGGAAATGGTGTGTGTGTGTGGTGCGAGGGTAAACCTTGACCTGCCTGTCAGGAGGCTGCACATGGAATGAAATGAGCACAAACAAAGCAAAGGAGAGGAGAGGAGAAAGAGGAGGGGTGTCAGACAACAGCGGAGGAGGTATATTGCTTCACTTGTATCACAGCTGCACTCTTTTTAAGCGTGTGCATGTGTGTGTTCGAGATCCAACTCTGTCTCACAGGGCACAAAACCCACATCCATGTCAGAACGCACACATCTTCCTGATTGGGAGTGCTCAGGTGTTGTGGGCGGCATCCTCGTGCAAGGCAAAGATGGAATGTGAAATGTTGCATTTGCCTTCATGTTCTGCCAAGTTGTGTTTTAGGGGCAGATGGAAATCCCATTATGTCACATGCCTAACTTGGCCCCGCAAACTCTGAAACTCATTTGTGAAATTGGGTTCAGATCTTAATGAGTTGCAAAGTGGTTTTGGTCTTATAAGTCTGCAGAGCACATATTTGTAGAGGCACAGAAAGTATAGCTATGCATCAGCTTTGAACTGAGGTTTGCTGACAAGGAACTTGCAACTTGGAAAACTGCATTAGCAGTGTTTTCCCTTCTACATACAGTAGGGGTTGCAGTTTGAAATTTGCTCATTTTTTTCTAACCGATATCAATGGTTCTCAAACTTTTATATAAGTAACATAGCAGTAAATCCACGTAGGACAATATTGAAGAGCTTTAAAAAAACAGTGCCACAGTACATGGATTTTGTTTATGTTATGTGAAAAAACAAAGAACTGTTTGAAGGATGTAATTTAATAAATATGCATCCCAAATTTATTCAGAACTTGAAATTTCCAAGTTTTATGTTGAAGCAATGAACAGATATTCTGATATTCTCAAGAATATAGACTGGAAAAGTCAGAGGATTCCAACCAAACACAGACCTCCAAAATCCAATACGGCTGCCTTACAGCGGCACTCCGCCAGTCCACAGATTTGAAATATTTTTTTGAATGGACCCAATACTTATTAAAAATGAAATTTTGTATTTATTTCTGAATTATAAAAATTATGCATGTTATTTCAGAAAACAAACTGTGAGCATAAGGAGTTTCACTTTTATCTAAAAACAGATGGTTTTCCACCAGAATTTGTCGAGCTCTATTTCAAGGTCGACTATAAATAAATAAAATTTTTTTAGCCAACCCAAGATGGGAAATTAAATACTGCCTGCTATTTGCATCCATCACATTAAAATTTTCTGAAAAACAGAAATAAAAATAGCAAATACAGAGATGTTCCAATTTTTGTCACTAAGCACTATTAAACAAAGTCAGTATGTTAATACAGGAAAGTCAACAAATCATATCATATCAGTATTAACTTTTAATGCAAAGTTGTATTATATTGCTTGAAGGAGACACACCCCAAAACTGAATTTGGATGAAAAAAAAAACTTAGAGGCTTTTCAGTTCTGGATGATGAGCTCAGCCAGCACAGATAAGGAGGAGATCTGGACATATGAAAGATTCTGTTTTTCTGAATAACAAAATGTATTCAAGTCAGCTCATTGCCATCAGAACTGCTTGAGTTACATTCAGCTGTTTGACTGGTAGTTACATAGAACAGCTTGTTTTACATGCTTTGTGAGAAACTGGCTGGAAGTTCACTGAACCATTCAAAGGCTCACAGAGACGTTCATCAGTACAGGTATAACACTCATATGACACAATTATGTTTTTTTTCGAAAGATATAAAAACAAAACAGCTGTTGCTTCAAGTTGTGATCATAAGTTTAATTGGCCAAGCTTTTGGTTGTGGTGCTTTTTTTTTTTTTTTTTTTTTTTTTTTTTTTTTTTTTTTTTTTTTTTTTTTTTTTTTTTTTTTTATTATTTCTCCCTTCACCACTGTCTTGGAGCTTTCTGCAGTGTTTATTTCAGATAATAAACAATATTCATCATTTACAACTCCCAAAGTTTCCAGTGTACTTGTATGCATTGTTTATTTTCTCATAATTAAATGTGGTTTAGATTTGATAGACTGTTGGTTAAGCTATTGGCCATTTTACTCTCAAAGAGTCCTCCTGGGATGCTTGTGCACTTTCTGAGAAGTTATTTTGTGTACGCTTTTATGTATGATCACTATTATTTACTTAAAGTAATTAACAATTTTGGAGATTTTATATCTCATTAAATCTTTCCTGTACTATATCATAAAACCTCCAGTTAGCATATTGTCACAGTATTTGAAAGCATAAAATATGGAAAAATGCATAATTGTTTCTTATCATAGTTAGTTTGGTAACTGAGCTCAAAACAGATGTGCTAACTATTTCTCCATTGTAGTAGTTTTCCTGGTTTCCAGACATAATTTGGGCTTGACGTCATTTCCAAATCCAAGTTCAGACTTTAGTGGAAAAAGTAACACAGTATACATAGCCACCAGCTCTTGTTCATTATCTTTGCTTTCTTTGCTTCAGTTTACATGGGAAATTCTGGAAACTTTCTGTGCTTTACCTGTTATTTCATTAATGTTCATCCAAATTTATCTAGCAAATAATTGCAGTAAGATTTCCTTCGAGTACCACCACCACTGTTGGCAGCCAAAGTACCACGAGTGGTACTTGTACCAGTCTGAGAACCATGGCTCTAAACTAGCAAGTTGACTTAAGTGTGCATCATATCAGTCTACCTACCTGTAAAAAGCCCAGTGAAATCCATTACATACTTTGAGAACAACTCATGAATGGAATAATTAGCACAGCATGCTTTTCCGCCTGGCTGGAAGTCTCTCTCAATAATGAACAAAGGAAAGGAAATTAGCTTTTGTCTCATAAAGTCACAACTTCAAAGATCTCTGCCATTGCATGAATACAGCTATAGCCTGCAGCAGTGTGAAAGAGAATAAAATAAGCACCCTCACTCAGGCCCCATTCTCCATCAAGGTCGTTCTCAGGACAAATACCAGGTGTTAGGTCCGTTTAGACCACACACGCTGCACTGTCTGAATAAGAAGAATTAGATATAGAAGAGTTTTTCAAATCTTCTGATGTGTAACTATTTCAGTATATCATCTATCAGCTGATGTACAGTTAATCACACTAGGCCGAGGCTTTGGCCCAGGGCTTCCCCAGCTGTGCCCTCCGCGACCTGTGAAGTCTGTGTTGCCTAAGTGCTTTTCTACTCAGCCACCCCGAGGAGTGTGAGTGATGCACTGATCTGGTGCTGGGTCATTTGGACTAGCATTGCTACATTACAGCACATCAACAAAGGTCTGAAACGTCTGGTATTTGCAACAAACCTGAAATGCTTCTTGGAGGTTCGGAAACATTTGAATCGATATAAAGAGCTTCAGCGAGAAGATGACTTACATAGAGCATCTAGCTAAATGTTAAGGTTTGAAGGTGGTAAGCCGTGTGACATGTTAAATTCTGAATCAAAATAAAAAAATAAAAAAAACAACAACTTTGAACGAGATGTTTTGTGCTAGCAGATGTAGCAGAACAACAAAAGCTAAAGGAAACAGCACTGATGACCAGGGAAGGACAAGTGTTGTCCAAGGAAATCGCTTCTCCTATCTACACCTTTATCTGCTAGAATCAGTTGTTAGTGCTGGCAGTTTTCCTTTCCTGTCCTCTGGAGAGAGGTGGCTCTCAGCTGGAGAGAGCTGCCAGAGGCTATGCACTGTTTCCATTGTGTGGTGAGACACATAGAGGCATTGAGATACTCAGTGCAGGTGCGGAAAGAAGGTAAGACAGGGAACACACCTTAGGGAGCGGATTCTTTTTTTTTTTCCAGGGAAAAACTTGTTTTTGAGGGACCGTTTTAGTGCTGACACATTTGTTGTTGGGAGGACTTATTTACTTGAGGCACACTGTACTGGAGAATACAAAAAGGTTCTCAGGTGGAATACTTCCTCTGTTATTTGGTTACAGATGCAAGCTGCCAAAAGGAAAAGAAGTTTCACTGTTGATTTGTTATAAGGTCAAGAGTTTAGCAATAATAATCAGGGAACAAATAAGGAATTAACAAATAATAAACAGTTTATTAGGCACTGCCAAACACTTTAATTACTGCTTAGGTTTGACCACATTGTTTTAAGTAGCCACATTTTAAATAAAGATCGGCTGGTTAAGGAATAAATAATCAGAAACCAAGTAGATAATGATCATTGAGTATCTGTTATTAAGTGAGTCGAATATTTTCTAATATATATTTTTAAAGTAGCAGATAAAAAGAAAGAAGATATTTTCTTTCCAGAGTTTTAGTATTTAAGATATGTAAAAGAGCAGACACTGTGAGGCCCCATGTTAATGAAAAGATAGCTATACGTTTGGCAGCATCTATAAATTACAAATAGATTAAACTGGTGAGTGCTATGATAATTTACATCAAATAAGTCAGCAGACATGATATAATTGATATCAAATAACTGCTTTGTTATTTGTGAATATCCATAATACTACATCTGTTTTCTCTTTCTCAGTTATACCTGGCACAGTGATTCCATGTTTAGCTGTGGCTCTTTCCTCAGTGTAGTTAATTCCTGAGCTTTTCCTGGCATTAACTGTGGACTCTGTAAGTTTTCTTTTGTTACAAAGTACTTCATGTTGTTTCTGTGCCTCTGAGCTGTTGCTGCCATTTGTTTTATGGATTCTTTGTCTTAGGTAGTACTCTTAGCTCAGAGCTTATGTGTTTAACTGTGCCTCTTTTCAGGATGGAGTCATCAACTTTATGTATCATCTTTGTTTTATTTGCTTTGTTAAAAGTTTTCCTGGTACAGTGATTCTGTGTTTATCTGTGTCTCTTTCCTGGGTGGACCCACAAGTCAAAGTTGATGGCTTCGAGTGCCATTAAGTTTATGTACTTCTATTTGGTTTTCTTTTTTATAGAAAGCAGTCCTGACTCAGTGCTTCTTAACTATATTTACTATACAGTATATTTCTTATTCTTTATTCTGTTTTTTATACATATTTTCATATTCTTTGTGTGAGTCTGTTTTTCTGTTATTGCATGCCACTGCCACTTCGCTGCTGTTGCACAGAAATTTCCCCATTGTGGTACAGTAATGGATATTTCTATTCTAACTATGCCTCTTTTTCAGGTAGAGCCATTGCTGCAGCTGTTGCTCCTATTATTTTGTTTATTCTGGATTTTTTCTTACCAATGGGAAGTGCTTTTGTGTTTATCTGTGTCTTTCTCTGTCATTTGGAATGAGGTATTGGCCAAAGTTAATGACTATTACTGCCATCAGCTTTATGTACTGTTTTTATTATTTTCTGTAGAAAGTGCTCATCATTTTCATTACTTAGCCATTTTCTTTCCTATAGATAGTACTCCTAACTCAGAGCTACTGAGATTTTAATGTGTCTCCTTCCTCTCCTCTAAATTGTCAGCCAGTTGCAGCAGTTGAGCACTGAGGTATTCTGCTTTACGTTTCTTTGTTTGAAAGGAAGTTCTAAATCTCCATCATCATCAAAGTCAAGCTTTTGCAATAAGCTGTTTGCAATAAGCTAGGCTTCCTCAGCCACAACTTATTGCCAATTTCTTATTAAGTAATCAACTGGATTTGATTTTACATTAAATAATTTAATAGGAATTCGATCTTGAAGGCTTGAATCAGAATCTGACAACATGACTGTATCATATTGTAATAAATGAAATTTTAATTAAATTTGGATCAGTTTGGATTCCCTATCATTGTATGTGAATTTGACTTGCTTGTTCTGTAAAGTGCCTTGAGATTACATGTGCTGTGAAATAGTGTGATATAAATAAACTGAACTGAAATGACAGATACTTTCATAGTTTAGTGTCAAGAAAACTCTAAGACTCACTACATGAAAACATTTATCTAAAGTGTAATGCACCAGAGCTGTTTGTCATAAATATGAGAAAGACCAGAAGTTTTCAAATTGTGACCCAGTGGCAGTTTGGAGCACTTGGAATGACTTTGTGAGACCCTCAACCAGACATGAAGAATGGGATAAATCTGATTTGCCTCTAAGGCACTTGTTGTAGATACACATTGAAACAAATGTTAGGGTGCAAGTTTGCAGGCCTTTTATAAAAAGAAACAGACAAATTAAAATCTTCTTGAAATGAAAAATGTATTCATTGTTTATCTAATATGTTTTTTTGCTTTCACTTGAACATGATAGTAAACAGGACCACAAACATCCAGTGAGTTTTCCTAAAAAGCAGACTTCAGTGTACTCATTTATTACATTTGGATACATGAAGCAAGGGTGAGCCATAATCCTGTTCTTGTTGCTTAAAATACACTCAAAAAAAATCTAGACAAACATAATAAACCCCCAGAAGATCAAGATGAAGCTAAATTAATGACTGTAGTAAGGTGACTTTGTCACAAGTTAGTAACTTGTATCTCTGATTGGACAAAAATAGTAATGTTTTAGTTTTTAGTTACTAATTTCATGTAGGTGATGTACATTTTATCAGCTGGAACATAGCTTCTTGGAATCACAAAGCCAAATGATTTATTAAATGAGATATTTCTGTCTTTGTCCAGTAAAAACATTTTTTATTTGTAGTCTTGTATTTTTGTACTTGAATCTGTACTCATAAATAAATGGTTAATTATCATTCTCAACACATAAACACAGTACAATGGCTAGTTCTCAAACAATCCAGTACGTTTAGTGGTTTGGGAGAGCAGTGTAGTGAGCCATGATGAGGCATTAAACTAGTTCCTGTATGAGGTCGTATTTCTTACGCTCACAGGGTGGTTCCTCACATAAACACAGGACACAACAACCCAAAGCCGATAACCTCCTCTCAGACTGGGAGGTTTTATGTGAAAGTGTGCCTTTTGCTAACTGTTAGTTTAAAAACTGACAGGCTACAAGACTCCCTTTGACAGGGTCTATTCATCTCTAGGTGTCAGCTGGAGAGAGAAGGGGAACAAGGGAGGGATTAAAGAAACAGGGCGGAGAGAGGAGGTGTATGAAGAGAGATGGAAGACCGGCAGAGAATAAATGGGAGACTGGTGTGCGTTAACAGTAGGTGAGGTTTACCTTTAGCTTTGAATCATTTCTCTGATCATCCCTGAGCAGATTTACGAAAATTCATGTAGCGAGTGCTGATGTTTTCATCACTTTGGTTTTAATTATATGTCTCGCTCAGCACAGTCTTCCTTCTACCCGGCTAATTTAGATTGAGATCCTTCCAGGCTTTCCCCTATCTTTCATTTCCCTCCCCTCCTCTCCTCTCTGCATCACATCAGCCTCTTTGTAGAAAAAAAGAGGAAGGAGGAAAAAAAAAACCTTCATGTCTGTGACTTTCTTGCCCTCCAGCGTATGAAGCCCTCTTTTATTTTGATCATCGCAGCACAATGGATTCATGCCATTCTGGCAACTTTATTCAGTATCAGCCCAAATTTACATACTGCTTAACAAGTTTGTGCATGACTGTTGATGCCTCTGATCAAAGTGCTTTTGGAAATCTTTCTCATCTGATTCCCCCCCTTTCCGTCCTTCATTTCGAATGCATGCTGCAGACAGGCATCTTTAACTCAGGGGCAAAGAAAGGTAACCTTACTGCTGCACAAGCCCAAATGTCATCCAACAAGAAGGGCTCATGTCCCGGGGATAAGGATAATGTAATCTAAGCAGTATACAGTGTATGAATGTGTGTCTTTGAGTCTGTGTGTCTCTGCACTCGCCTCAGTGTTTGTTCCAGGCTTGGGTTTGGGGGCGTAGAGAGACAGGGAATGACAAAAGTCAAAGCAGTCATGTGTCATTTTTGGTGCTGAAGGGCTGGGACCTGCCTGCGGGGCTGTCCTCTCTGTCAGACGCACTCAGATATCTGCGCTGTCTCTTTCTTTTGCTCTCTCCATCCTTCTCTCTGTCTTTATCTGATGCACGCCTATATACGCAGCTGTACGTCTGTGCCCTAATGTGCAGCTTAATGTTTTAGGGGCAATAAAAGAAGCTCCATTTTACAATAATATCTCAGAAAACAGCAAAATGTCGAACCATTAAAAACTCACTTTCCACATACAAAGTGAAATGATTATTTAAGGTTTTTTTCTCTTTAGAAAGGGAGAGATATGATTTGTTCAGTAATGTAACATGTAAAAATCCAGCTTTAAATCAAGTATGTAAAAGGCTACAAACTAATGGTTCATGAAATTCCCGTAAGTATATGAAATGAGAAATCACATGGAGAGCGGCTCTGGCATCCTATTTACTATGGACACTTGTGTGCATACATGGCCACCAGAGCAAACAACAGAGCTACACACATTAAATAACTGAAAAAGAAAAATGGATACAAAAATACAATGAAAAGAGGGTGTGGGTGGAAAGAGTGGAATCGTGGGAATGCAAGATTGCACCTCCCTCAGGCATTCAAATTATCCTATGGGCCGATGGTTCCTCCTTATGCGTCGGCTGACATTTTGCTGTAACCCCATCCCGAGTAATGCTATGTGATGTGTGTGACTGGCTTCTGCCATGGCCCTGAGAGGCCACGAAGCCCCGGGGCAATTTGCTTGTAGCCTGCAGCACCCTGAGAATTGTTTATTTTATCTCTGTCTACCCTTCTTTTTTTTTTCTTCTCTTTTGCCTCTCTGTCTCATTTTGTCGTCTTTCCTGTTCTCCCCGTCTCGGCCAGTGGTGTCTACTTTCAATTAGAGGAGGATGCACTCTGAGTAGTCTTCTGGGAGACAAAACCCACTGACAGGTGACTCTTAAGGGGTAACTTTAAACCAAGCCTTTAGTCTCTTCATGCAAACTGTTAATATTTCGGCACCTTTCAGGGGACACGAAGGTAATGACAACAGAAGATGCTGCCGGTATCTGTTACTCAGCTATATATGTTTCTCAGTGAGATACGACTGGAGGCAGAGTTCAAGAGAAAAACAGTAGAAAATCAATGTGTGCTGCAAAACTGTGAGCTAGGGGAAGAAAAAAGAGAGAGATTTAAGGACAAAGAAGATAAGATGTGTGATACCAGATAATAGAGTGTTATTCAAACTATACCCCTGGAGCTAGAAGTTAAAAGAGAACATTAAAAGAAAACATATTTGGATCACTTATAGATGTGTAAAGCCCGCATGAGCCAATATGTGCAAACTTTGCTTCATATTGATGCAGAGCCCAACCACCCCAGGGGCATGAGTGGAGGCAGCCCAATTTGCTATACACAAATATAGTGTATGTGTGTAACTGTCGACATGTGACGCGCAGAAAAGGGACAGTGTTGAGAGCATAGCCTTTTATGACCCAACACACTCTGACAGCTCGGCCATGGCTCGAGGACACGAGCAATGTTGCTTTTTCATCTGACAATTTTGAGCAAAACAACTCCCACTCCATAGATTCAATTGTTTCGGACTGCCAGTGTGGCTGTGAGCTGAGGAATAGAGACAAAAACATGTCAGCGGCCAGTGGATTCTGCTCGCTGTTAGCTAGAGGAGTCACACTGTCAATCTGCAGGACGGGAAGTGAGAGAAAATGTAAGCGATACGATGGTCGCTGCTTTTATGCAACACTGCCCTCTGCTGGTTCACGAAGTGAGGAGCAAGAGAGCGAAATTCTGAAACTTTCGGGAAAAAAAGAGAGGGGCGGGGGGATTACAACAGGTCTTTGAAAGTCAGGAAAAAGTCTGGATCTATTTTCATATGTTTTCTAAAATAGAAAAATTACAATTTCTATTACCTTGCTGTTTGCATTTATTTACATTAAACTCACATAGTTTGTCTTAGATTTTTCACGTCACAAATTGAGTTCAACATTTCACCCATAAATACTTATTTTTTTTTTATTGCTGACTTAGAACCCAAAGTTAATTGCACATTCAGGATCCAAGATCCATTCGCTCTGTTTTTAGACTTTTAGACTTTAAACACGGTCTGGTTTAGATGCTAACACACAAAAATCTGAAACTGTTTTTTTTTTTTTTTAAACAGAATCAGTGATCACAAAAAGTCTTTTAACAAGTAATAACAATAGTGCTGAAAAAAGGCTTATCTAAAGCAACTGATATGACACAAAATAGCTATGGGATATCCCATTATCATATTACTGAATTGAAAACCAGTGTTGCTTTGCTGTGTTCCTTGATTTGAGAAATATGGATAATAGAATCTGACAACTTTAAAAGTATTGTCAAGGTAAATGTTTACCTCCTAAATGTCCATAATGTCAGAAAATCTGCCACAAAACATTGAATGATAATGCTAGACAATGATAGAAATACAAAATGGAAGATGTTTAGGATCCTGTTACCACTCTTAGAACGAAATGGAAGAGAATCCACAATGTTATAATGAACAAATTAAGAAATGTATCAAATCAGAAAAATGAAACCTCAAAGCAGGGAGACATTTTTTGACTGATTTCTGTGCATACATTGCCTTGCAAAAATGTTTATGCTACTTGAATTTTTTCACATTTTGTTATGTCACAACCACAACATAAAGCTTATTTATTAGATTTTGTTCTGTAATAGACTAACACATTAGTTCATAATTAAGTGGAAGGAAAATTATATTTGGTTTTTAATTTTATTTACACATAAAAATCTCAAAATCATGCCATGCATTTCTGTTCAGATCACTTTATATCTGACACCTGTTAACCAGAAACCAGTTGTCCACAGAGGTCACTTTAATAGTAAGTAGAGTTCATCTGTGTAATTTAATCTCAGTATAAATACAGCTTTTCTGCTAAGCCCACTGAGGTTTCTTAGAGATCATTAGTGAACAAATTAAATCATGAAGTTGTGAAGTTTCAGGCAGGGTTAGGTTATTAGGCAAGATCCTAAGTTTTTACATCTCACAGAGCGTTGTTCAAGCCAACATGTAAAAATAATATTTAAAATCTTTGTAAAACTGCAAACCCACCAAGATATGCCAGTACCACCAAAACCGACAGGTCGTGCAAGAAGAGCATCGGTACAAGATGCAACCAAAAAGCTCACGGCAACTCTAGAGGAGCTGCATAGATCCACAGCTCACTGGGCAGAATCTGTTGCCAGGACAACAATTTGTTGTGCACACCATAAGTATGGAGATTCAATTAAAAGTCACAAGAAAAATCCAGTTTAAAGTTAGCCTCAAGTCATTTTGGGGATACAACAAACATGTGGAGGGTGGTTTTCTGATCAGATTACATCGAATTTTTAACTAAATGTTTTAGTCTAAATGCAAACTACAATGTATGTTTGAAAACTAACAATGCACATCTGCCTGAACACACCATTCCCGAAGTGAAACATGATGCTGCGTTGTGCAAGAGACTTCAGACTTGGCTGGCGGTTCACCCATGTGTCCTTTCGTCTATGCTGCACAGAAGAATGAGCAAATATTACAGTCACTAAATGTGATGAAGATGTATCCCTGGAAATTTACAGCTGTAATTCCAGCAAAAGATGGCTCTACAAAGCATTAACTTGAGGGCTAAACACAAATGCACACCACAGTTTATGCACTCCTGATACTCTCAAAATTTTAAGACCTGTTGAAAAATGGCAAGAATTTATCACTTGCACTGTTGGATCACAAGAAGGTTCTAAGTAGAGCTTCAAAATGCAAACAGAAGAAATGTGAGTGAGACAAAAACCCTCAAAAAAAATCTGAGTAAGCATTTTATTGCAATCAACCATTAAACTGAAATAGGCTGTTCAACAGCTGCTCAGAAGTTTAAGACAATATTTCCAAAAAAAAAACCCCAAACCTCCTAAAATAGAAATAAAAGTTTCAAAACAGGACTCAGTAATGAGAAGCTGCGGCATTCTGGTTAATCACCTCAAAAATTTGTTTCGTCATGCTTGATGCTAGTGTTTCCTGGAGGCTAGGGGGAATGTTGCTCCAAGTGGGGAAGATGGCTTCACAGAGCGCATCCACAGTCTGGAACTGGTGTCCATTTTTTGTAACCTTCCTATGCCATCCAACCCCAAATGTTCTCAACTGGATTTAGATCAGGGGAACATGCAGGACAGTCCAAAAGAGTAATGCTATTTCTCTGGAAGAGAAATAGACGGGCGTTGTGAACTGCAGGATTTTCCTGTTGAAAAACAGTCATTACCACACAGACGACGGCTTTCAGTCACGAGGGATGCCTCCTGCAACATCTCCACATAAGCCAGCTGCCGTTTGACGCCTCTGCACTACCTGAAGTTCACTGTGACAAAAGGTGAAAACATTCAAGTTGTTTGAATAGTTTATCTACAAGAAGGCAAGAACGTTCCTGCTTCCACTCTGCTAGCACTTGCTTTATTTGGACCCGGGGACACTTTTCTCATGAAGCCTCACGGAAGGTGCACACTCTGAAATATGGCCACAAGGTGTTACATTAAAATGACAACAGCAAAAATCCTTCAAGTGTAACCTGCCAGTGATGGTTGAGTATCAAAGATGAGAGATTAGACTACGAACATTAGACAAAAGTCTTTATGTCCTTTCATATATGAGCAGATACTGTACGTGGATATCAAATGAAGACAAAAAGCGTAGTGTTCCCATCTGTGCATACAACTGGCCAGCAAGATGGGTGTGTGTGTGCAGAAATAGTGCACTGTTGACAGCTTGCAGGAGTGCACATTCTTGCTTGGAGAGTGCATGTCCTCGGGCCCGGTTCCTCTCTCAATGACCTCTGGTGAAGCCATTATTTTCTGCATTAATGATGAGCAGCAGCCAGCGATGAGAGAGATGGACTTTGTCCTGAGGCACAGCAGCACTGATTGCAGGCAACAACAATGCTGGGAAAAAAGGGAAAGAAGTAAAAAGAAAACTCTTTCCATAAGCAGTTCAAAGGACACAATCTTCACAGCAGCAGAAAAACAAGCTGCCCCTGTGTATTGACAGTATGGATCAGATGACTTCTGTAGCGAGATTACCCAGGATGAAGTTAAGCACACGTTACCTACAGTCTTCTTGGTCATCCATTCATTCCTTCCAAACCAGCGGCGAAACATTAATACTAAATCCCAGCAAAACAGCGACAGGCAATTAATGTTTGAATGCAAGCCATTTGATAAATTTGCACAAAACTAATTAGTATCATCCTACGAGTTTATGACCGCATGGTTGGTAACTGATCAGAAGCCAAACTGATCTATATAATTAGCCCAAAAACAACCCCCCCACCCCCGACAACTCCCAAACAAGACAAGTGCAGTCGCCGTAGTTAAGGCAGTCACTCAGGAAATCCTGGCTTGGGGAAGATGACTCTAAATGAAGGACTATAGCATTCACCATTATGTCTTTGGTAGGAGTCAGAGGGAACCCCCGGGGCTCTGCAGCACAGCACGGAACAACTTTTCAAAGGGCTCCAGATTAAAGTCACTGAAAGTTCCCACTGGGGTCTGAGGCCAGGATCCCATTAAGCAGCCCAACCACACCGCCGGCCATAATTGTGTCGTTGAGAATTCAGAGCAGTGGTTGCTTGATAAGCGAATTTAGGGTGATATAAAAAAAAAAAAAAAAAAAAAAAAAAAAAAAAAAAAAGAGGCTTAAAAAAAAAAAAAAAAAAAAGTGGTTGGGGGGGGGGGGACACCATTATACCCTTCACTAATTTGTTTTAAACGACTGAGGGAAAGGTGAGCTCTTTATGAAGCAATCAAGCCCACACTATTTTCAGCTCTGTGTGACAGCATGCTGATAGATGGAAAACACCATCACAATATACTGCTGTTAGTTGTCTCTTTATCACAGTACTTGCCTTGCAGTAGAGCAATCAATATAACGGGTGAAGGTATTCTCTTCAAGTTTTCCCTTAACTCATTTTTAGAAAAGAAGTTGGTGTTACAATGTCTAATCAAAATGTTACTCAGCCTGACACACCAACACAACCCATTAAGTCAGTAAACAAAAGCACTGAAGGAATAACTTTGAAAAACATAAAAAAATTCCACTTTTATTGATTATTTGGTTCCATTATGGTTTTGAATATCATGTAAGATTTATTCAACATTTGAGCAGTTTTTGAATTCTCTAAAGGCTGGCAATAGATCTAAATCTAAACTTGAGAACAGCACTTCTGAACATACACAGTAGCAGTTAGCTGTGAACAAACCCACAGAGTTTGCATTAACAGGTGCATCCAAATTTTGTCATCTTGACAGCCTAAAATATAGGAACTTCTTCACTTTTCATCTGGTGTTGCATCACCCAAAGATGTTGGAAAATACTTAAGCAATAGCAGCTCTCAAGTTATGATTCAGCTCAGTGCAAGGAAACAAATGAGTAAATTCTTTGAAACTAATATATGGAACCTATAGATACTATTGTCATCCGAGTGCAATAAACCCAAGAATATGTCAGAGTTTAAGTGGACTTTTTCTGCTTTTTCTTCTCTGCCTCCTCTTCTTTTTCCTTCTCTATCTCAGCCACGAGGGTCTCAATTTCCTTGGATTCCAAGATCTATGAACATAGAAAACAACAAATAGTCTACACTAAAGCTAAAATAAGAATACACAGTATATTACCCAGGTTAGCTTAATGGCTTACCTTGAGTGGCTGATTTCGTCTAATAACTGCAAGTTCAATGTTCTTTCCTCCTGACTGGACAACCTGTGATCAATTAAGGGATAATTAGAAATGTATCATATATTTTCATATTTTCAAATATATTATCATATAGTTTTTATACATATATTGTATATGTAATTAGAAATGTATCAAATTGTTTCCATTTACAGAAAGAGGATGTCAGTTGATGGTAAAATTGTGTATTTAAAAAAAAACAAAAAAAAAAACAAAAAAAAAAACAAACAAAAAAAACCCTATACTATCTGAATAGCTACTTTTTTAGATCAGATCAGGACTGTTTATGATCTTAGAAAATTGGAGATGCAAGTATATTTCAATTCTGCAACTTGATGTTAAAACTCTGACTTTTAACATCTCCACTGCTAAAGACATACAACAGGTAGGGGGGCATTAGGGCAGTTAAGACTTTATCAATTTCCCAAAATATATCATTGATATGCATGCTGTGACTGACACCTTAAATATTATATTCTACACAATATTGCATACAAGCAGTCCTTTGCAATTGCAATATTGAACACACTGATATTCTGATTTGATATATTGTGCAGCTCTATTGGAAGCTGTAGAGGCCAAAAAGCAAAAGTCCTTTTTTTTAGTTTTGAACCACTTATCAATGGATTCTCAATCAGTAACTCAAAAACATATCAAAACATAAAAGGATATAATCCAAATATAATTTAATGTTAAAGAAAAAAAAAATAATTCAGAACTGCATCTTTTAGTTAACGAAAGCAGGACAACAAATGCATCAAATCCTTAGGAAATGTGTGTCACGTGGAACTTTTTGGCTGTCTGAGTGATGTTAAGTTTGTTTCTTGCAACAAACACATGCAATGGAAAAATACCTGGGGGGTGGAGGAAAGCACGTCAAAGTGCATCAACACAATGAATTCATTATGACATTTAAGATACAAGCACTTGACGGAGTATGGTGAGTTATCGAAGCTCACTGCTGAGGATTTAAAAAAAAAAAAAAAGAAAGAAAGAAAAATAAAGCATGACAGTCAGAAGGCAATATTTTGAGTTCAACAGATAGTGTACTTTACTACTTTCACATCAAACGTTTCCTTAAAGCTGCCATATGTAACTTTTATAAAAATGTGTTTTTTACATATTTCTTACAACTGTCAGTATATCGTGAGAGAATAACATGAGACAGATAATCTCCGAAAATGTTTTTAGCTCCTCTGCCTACTCCCTGTGGCAGTAGCATTTATAACCAGATAATAAATTAACAGCCAATCCTTGTGATCTGTTTCGGTGATCAGCAGCATAAAACCTGATCAGAGCACCCCCACTTCAGGGTTATCTTTCACTTTAACATTTTTGTTTTGGAAATGCTCAGTGAAGAAATTAAATGATGAGAAAGCATCCTTAGTAAAACAAGCTGATGCAAAGCTTTAATATGACCTTACCTCAAGCAAAGCTTTAATAGCCAACTTGATGGCCTCGTTGTCCCCAGCAATGGCTTCATCTGTGTAATTCTTCTCCAAGAACTCTCTCACGGTTTTTGCACTGCGGCCGATTGCATTTGCCTGAATATTTTTTACACAAAATTTTACAGCAAAATCAATGGGAATAATTTTCAGACCAGCACTGTGCTTGTCAAACAAACCAAGAGAAACAATGTAATGAACTTAACCCCCCCCACTGACCTTCCAGGCGTGGTAGGTCCCAGATGGGTCTGTCTGATACAGTCTTGGGGTTCCATCATAGTCAAAGCCAACAATTAATGCAGAAATTCCAAACGGCCTGCGTCCATTGCTTTGAGTATAACGCTAAAAAAGAAACAAGAGGAGAATAGTCACTGATTAAACAATAAATCCTCTCACTGTTTCAGTCTATATAATCTCTAAAATCTGTAAATTACCTGTTTCAGTGTTGCAATGTATCTTGTGATATATTCCACTGTGACAGGATCCTCAACTGTTAACCTGTGGCTCTGGCATTCAACTCGAGCTCTGTTTATCACAATACGGGCATCTGCCGTCAGACCTTAAAACAAAGCAAGAAATTAAACCACTAAAGCAAGGAAACAGGAACAGAAATTTTATAAAGTATTTATATATTGCCCTAATTTTCACCCGATTAATTATTTATTAAGCAAAACATGCATTTTCTATATGTTGAAAAACGAAAAACAAATTTACGAGGTACCTGCAAATGCCATGCAGACATGCTCGTCGAGTGCACAGATCTTACGGACGGTCCTTTCTTCCTGCAACTTCGCAACAGATTTCTTCTCCACACCAAGAACAACAATATCTTTACCTCTGATTCCAACCTGAGGACAAAAATCAACATACGTTTATTCCTAAATATTTTAACAACACCAAATATTTTATATCTAGGGGTTCACAGGTGATGCACTTATTGTAAACAGAAAATTAACAGAATAAATATTCAACTATCTTGAAAGACTGAGGAGTTTTTCAGGAAGAAAGCCACAACAAAATTTGATTTTAATCATCTAGAAAAGTGCAGAAATTAAAAAAAAAAAAAAAAAAAAAAATATATATATATATATATATATATATATATATATATATATATATATATATATATATATACACACACACACACACACACACACTCCAGAGAACTTGTTGCAGTTAAATTTACTTGGTTTGTTATTTAAAAATCAGGCTCATGGGATAATGCAACAACACCAGGCAACTTTTCATCAGATTAGATTGGAGATGCAATTATGAGACTTTTAAAGACCAGGTTTTCCTTTATTCTTTCTAAATTTGACAGATTTAGTTTTTTTTGTTTTTTTTTAACAGAACTACAACAGAAAGAGAAAACTATGCTGCAGGTTCTTTTCCAGATGTCTTCATTTTAAACCCATTAAGATATATTTATGAGATTTTCTCCATTTATAAATCAACGCATGTCATTATGTTTATTCAACTAAAAACCATGTATCAAAGTACATGCTGTGGATTGATGCATTTATAGACCAAAAATTATGGGTTCTCTTAGTTTTGAAGCATTTAATTAAACGATGGGTCTGATTCTGATCATTGACCTTTTGATAACTGAATTTCTCGATTTTGTCCAAACAATTAGTCTTCAATGTTATAACAGCATAACAGGAATTTTACAAAAGTACTTCTTAATGATTAGTTTTGTTGCAACACACACAAAAATATAAAAATAAAACTTTGCTTTAATTACGATTATTAAGAATACGTTGTTGATTAACATTTAGATTTTTAACCCAAATGAATCCCCAATTCCTGCTCCAGCATAGAGTAGTTATATGGTATATTCTGAATAGCAAAGAAAAAAAGACAACCCTTTTCTGAATTGTTGCACTATCGATGAAAAGAAAAAAAAATGTTTCTCAATACTTCCTTAACACACGCAAAAGCAAACGTAATCACTTATTTAGCTTAATTCTCACTATTTTTAATCACCCGTTCTCCCAGTGTCTCGTTATTTAAAATCACATTAAAACCGAAAGTACTGAGAGTGACACAGCGACAAAATGCTAACGATGATTTGCATCTCTATGAACATCGTCTCTACCGAATTACCAGTGCGATTAAAAGAGCTGCTGTCAAACAACAACCTTTTTTCCACATTAAAGTCCACAATGTAACAGAAAATGTGAATAAATTATACCACTGAACAAGTAGCAAGTGTTTGCTAGCGGCTAGTTTGTTGGCTAACAGAGGCTGACCACGTTAGCTTTAGCATCAATTCAATTTTAACACTTACCGCAGTGGAACCTTTCTTTACAGCTTCTTGTGCATACTCTACTTGAAAGAGATGACCGTCGGGGGAAAAGACAGTAATTGCCCTGTCATATCTTGCCGCCATTGCACTGCAAGACAAGTTGGAAGTGACGAAAAGGAGAAAAGTTCAATCTAATGATTCAGCTAGTTAGCAACGAGCAGCGCAAATTGTGAGTTGAAACAGCGCATGCGCATTACCTATGAACTGCGGATGCTAAAAATGGCAAGGCCGCGTGAGTGTTCAATCGTACGTCAGCGACGCCGCCGTTTTATAAGTGTCATTTTTCATTATGTGCCACTATGTGGCACAAAGCTCTAGTATTTTTTGGAATTAAGGATGTGTGTGTCTACATGTTTTTATGTGAGTTTACATCCAGTGTGTAGCATACGGTCAAGCTTTAACACAAGACTCAGCAATTAGTTTATTATTATTATAACATTAATAATATTATTATTAATGTTGTTGTTGTTGTTGTTGTTGTTGTTAGTGTTAGTAGTAGTAGTAGTAGTAGTAGTAGTAGTAGTAGTAGTAGTATCAACATCTGAAGAACAAGATTAAAGGATTTCAGACTATTCCCTGAAATAGTATTTGTGGCAACCAAATACCTAAAGTAAATATCGTTAACTTATTATAACAAAACTAAATTAATTTAATATATTTAGTGATTTGTTTTACTTTTTGAGGAAGCTTAAGATCATTTTATATTTAGAGCATATTGTTCATTTTGACTCAAAAATCACCACCAGAATATATAAATGCAACAATGTTTGTATGTTTCATCAAATTTGTTGCATGTAAAGTTTTTTTTTCATTCCACAAATCCGTTTTACACCCACACTTTGCAAGGCGAACTTGCCACCCACAACATGACGGACGCACATAGGTCTCGTTTCCAGGGGGAAACAACATAAACGACGCCCATGTCCATGCTCCCTGTATATTCACTATGGAAAAGTTATAATCCAATAAAATTATAGTTACTAGCTTGATTTGTTTGTCGCATCTAACGGCTGTGTCGCAGATCAGTCTAATATGTGAAACAAAAGCCTTTGTTTTTATTATTATTATTATTATTATTATTATTATTATTATTATTATTATTATTATTATTATTAAATAGTAAATAATAAAAAGTAAATAATATTTAGAGTTTACCTTTTTGTTTTTCTGCTCGCCTATCTATAGACTGTTCCACTAAACGATGAAGGGGGTTTTAAATAGATAAAGTCAAAAAAGGTATTTTCGCAAAGATAATCAAGTGTTTAATATCTAATAATTTTTCTACATTTAGTGATTTTTTTAATTTCGGAATAATCAAAATACAGGTTGACATAAATGAATGTGTTTAAATTTCCCGTCACCCCCCAGAACGGACCGCTGCATTACGAAATTGTACCGTATTGAGCGCTGTGGGATCAGAGTTTTGCCGATTTGTCCTGTGTGTTAGCCACTTGGGGACTTTTTATGCTATAGTTCGCTTTTATTTGTAATTTTTATCACCATGTCGGTGGCTTTTGCACCTCATAGACAGCGAAAGGGTGATATAACACCCGCTGGAATACAAAAGGTAATTCATCTGTTTTTTTTTCTTCCCGCGGATCATTATGGAGGCTACGGTTTGAGATGCTGCTGCTAGCTGTTGAGATTGTGTAGCAGTGCCCATCTAAGTCCAACTGTGGGCAGATCGGTAACACTGTTACACGATCAAAGCGCGGTGAATACGAAACTCTCAGGAAGCAGGACGGTGTGTGTACACAGGGAATCCGAAGTTAACTTGTCATGCTCATGTAAAACTGTGCGTTAGATGAATGAAGGCCTTTGGTTTTGTTAGCAATGCACAGCTAGCCTGCAAGACACGTCTTTGTTAGCGAGAAACGCACGCTTACATTTCACTTAAACACACCCCTTTGTTTTCAGATTACAACAGAATGAACACCAGAAGGCACAAATCTAACGAGTTCAGAATGTACACTCTTATTTTGTTTCGTCTAAATATTGAGAAGTAACAGAAGTTATATTATCTGCTTTTTACTTTTCCAGTTACTTGATGAAAACAACCAGCTGATCCAGTGTATAATGGACTTTCAGAGTAAAGGAAAGACAGCAGAATGTTCTCAGTAAGTTTTCCAAGTTTAGTTTCTTCTGCACAGTTCAGTGAGTTATATATATCAAGCATTAATTAATCTCAATCTACCAGTTATCAACAGATGCTGCACAGAAATTTAGTGTATCTGGCTACGATAGCAGACTCCAATCAGAACGTACAGTCTCTCCTCCCTGCTGTGAGTATTAATCCAGGCTGATTTTCAGTTTTGTATAACTTACATGCTCTAATGTTGCTATATTCAGTCAATGTCCCACTGTTGTGTTCCTCTGTCAGTTATAGACAATTTGTGTCATTTGAATTACACTGTGTTTTATTTTTTTTAACTTAAGCTGTTTAAGTATTAAATGACTATATTTTTTATTTTTTAGCTGCTGTCCTAATAAAATTCCAGGTTGTAGCCAATAGCCTATGTGACATTTTTAGTTATCTTATTTACTTTGGTTAAAAAGTAACCTCAATAATATCACCAAGTTTATGAGAAAATATAATCTTTTAATATGCTTCCATCTTGTGGAAATTACACACAAAAACAGATTTTGACTAAAATATTTCAGTGTTGTCTCCTTTCTTTTCTGAATTATTTTTTTTTATTGGTGTATACCTGCAGTACAAGCTTATTCATTTAAATCTATGAAAATATTATAGGGTTGATAATAATGTTGCCATTTTTGTAAGTTTTGTCTGCATTTTTTATTGGTAAGTATTTGAAGGCAAAAATCTTTGGGGGGGTTTTTTAGAATTTAATTTTTTTTTTTTTTTTTTTTTTTTTTTTTTTTTTTTTTTTTTTTTTTTTTTTTTTTTTTTTTTTAATCATTATTCTTGATTAATTGCATCCATCAGTTATAGATAGAAATACAGTAGTGTAAAGATTTACCAGCTTTTTTATTTGCTTGTTTTAGATTTTCTTTCCTGAAGACAGAGGTTGGATTATTTTTTCAGACAGCTGATGTGTGTGTGTTTGGTATTCACCTACAGCCACCCACTCAAAACATGCCCATGGGCCCTGGTGGCATGAACCAGAGCGGACCCTCTCCCCAGCCCCCTCACGGTCACAACATGCCCTCTGAGGGTATGGTGAGCGGTGGCCCTCCAGCTCCCCATATGCAGAACCAGATGAATGGACAGATGCCTGGTAAGTTCCCCCGTCTCAGCACCCCCTATTTCTGGTCTTTCTATTTTCCTTCCACAGTTTCTGTCTCACCCTGAGTTGCCTGGCAACACCACAGCACTATGAGGGAGGTCGTTCGGCAGAAGGATGATGTCACCAATTCGGGCTGTGGTGGTGGTCTATGATGTGATCTCTGTTTTTGATTCTCTGTATTTTCTATTGAAACACAGCACTTTGTTGATTGTTTCTGATCCTGTTGTGTGGAGGAAGTCCGTCCTCTTAAGCAACTGATCTGTTTAAAACCCATGGAGTAATAAAAAAAGCAGTACATGTTATAATAGGAATCACATTTACCTCCTTGTAATTTGGTGAAGCCTTCTTCTTCCTAATGACCTATGAGAGTAAAAATATATTCTGATTTGTGAAAGTGTTTTCTGTAGATCCTTCTAGAATAAATTGGTTTACAGTATCGCAACAAAGCAATTGGAATTTAAAAAAAATAGTTGCTGAGGCTCTAAAAATTCATTTTTTAGAACCTCAGTATGCAAAGTAATGTTAGGCTGATGGACACCAAATTCAAGTGCAAGCTTTGCTACCTTATCTAGCTTTAAGTGTAACTTCATGTGCCTCTCCTTTTTGGATTAGAATGTCAAAAATACAGTTATTTAAATATCATAATTAAACTAAACTTGAATTATAAATGACAAATTAACTCATTCTATTTTCTTCTAATAACGCAACAAATTGCGATATGCATTGCATGAAAAGGCCAGGGTTGAATATTCCTTTGGAGAACACCAAAGTAATGTCATTTTTTTTTCTTTTTTTGTTTGTGTGTCTTCTGTTCTGTTTTCCAGGGCCTAATCATATGCCCATGCAAGGTCCTGGTCCTGGTCCCAGCCAGCCTCCAAACATGCCCAGTGGCTCTATGAATATGCCCCCCAGCAGCCATGGCTCTATGGGCGTTTACAATCATGCGGTCCCCTCTTCGCAGGGCATGCCAGCTCAGAGCCAGATGAACATGACCCAGGGCCAACCTATGGGAAGCTACGGACCTCGACCAAACATGAACATGCAGCCCAGTCAAGGTAAAAAGACACATTTACCTGTTTCCCTTTTGGCTGTATTGATTTAAAACTGTTTATCACTTTCATTGGTGTTTGCTATAAGACACATACAACTTTTTCACATTTTATTATGTTAGATCCCAAAGCCTCCTTGTATTTTATTGGGATTTTATGCAATAATCCAACATTATTGGTTCATAACTTTGAAAGAAAAGGAAATGTTGCATAGTTTTCAAAAAATATTGTATAATAAAAGAATCTGTATAGTGTCGATGACATTTGTACTCAGCCCCTTTTTAGTCTAATACTCCTAAATGAAATCCCATAGACCCAGCTGCCTTCAGGAGTCACTTAATTGATAAATAGATTCCAACCTGGGTGTAATTTAACCTTTAGTATAAAGCTTTTCTGTGAAGGCTTTAGAGATTTGATAGGGAACATTAGTGAACAAACAGCATAATGAAACTAACACTGCACTTGCATTGGAAAATATCATTTCAGTGATGTGACATGGTAGTAGAAGCATCATGTTGTGGGGATGGATTCTTCATCAGGCTCACTGGGAAGAAAGACCAGTTAGAGGTTGCAGATGATTGGGGGAGAGTTTCATCATCCAGCAGAACAGGGGCTTTTAACTCTGTCAGAGCGACAATGGGGTAGTTAAAATGAAAGCACCTTCCAGTGTTATCCCCAGTTGAACGTCCAGATCTAAATTAAGTTGAGAAGTTGGAAAGACTTAAAAATTGATATTCACAGATGCTTCCCGCCAAATCTATCTGCGCTTGAATTATTTTGCAAAGAAGAATGGGTAACAATTTTACTCTCCAGGTGTGCAAAGCGGGTAGGAACGTATCCCAAAAGCCTTGCAGCTGTAATTACCCCAAAAGGTGATTCCACAAGGTATTCACTCAGAGTGGCTATATAGTAATACACAATTACACATTTCAGATATTTCATTGTTAAAAGGTGTGAAAACCATGTATAATACTTCACAATCACATATAACTTTGTGTTCTTCTGTCACATGACAAAATGTGAAAGTTGAAGATTAATGAAGCAATTTAATGTAATGCTGCTGTTGCTTTATGCAATACCTGTGTACTACAGGCCCCATGATGCATCAGCAGCCTCCATCGCAGCAGTACAACATGCCTCCTGGTGGTGGTGGACAACACTACCAAGGACAACAGAACCCAATGGGTATGATGGGCCAGGTCAATCAAGGGAACCATGTCATGGGACAAAGGCCGATGCCACCCTACAGACCCCCGCAGCAAGGTATCTGTCTCAGTTTCTCTTAGGTGTGCAAGTTGTGAGTGTTGGTCTTTCTTCTCTATAACCCCTTCCTCCTGCATTTCTTGCTCCTGTCCCACTTAGTTTCTTCTACTCCATCCACTGTAGTCCAGATATCTTGATGAGAAATGGGTGTAACTTAAAGTTTGTAGCCTTTAACAAAACAAGGAAGCAGCCAACAAAGAGCTCGCCAGCAAGAATAAGCAACAAAAGAACCCATCCTCTTTACTCTTCCCCTTACACCAGGCATTCAACAACACCTTGAATCTACCTGTGTATATGTTGTATGTAGGACCCCCCCAGCAGTACCCAGGGCAGGAAGACTACTATGGGGACCAGTACAGTCACGCAGGACAGGGAGCCTCAGAAGGTAGGAGAACCCTCCAGTGACTTGGAGAAGATGTTCACTGAATTGACACAGAACGAGAAATTGTATTGAAGCCGAAATTTTCTTCATTTATACTCTGGAGAAGTCTATTTGAATATGGTGCTCGAAATCTGAATTCATAAGAAAACGTCTATGTTTCAGAGATTCACACTATTCCAAAAGGTGCTGCTTTTCATCACTAAGTAAGCACCTTTGCAGATATTAAGTGAAATTATTATCATTTTTTTTGCCTGTAATAACATGGCATCATACTTCTGATGCTGTAGGCAGTTTGTTCATTGGTTCATTTCCAGTAATGTTTAACAAATTATTATTAACCAGGGTCATACAGAAGAGCAGCACAAGTGGCTTACAAACCACCAGCCATTGTTGAGTAGTATGAAACTGTTGGTGTTCTTCAGCTTGTTGGGTGAAGGATTGTTATCGAAGCCCTAGCAACCATGCTCAGACAATAAAAAATATAAACATCTTTCTCTTTGCCCTTTAACATTTACTTTTCATGGTTTTGTTTTCCTCCTCTACTGACCAGCTTTTTTCTTTTAACCTTATGAACGTGTTTCACTCTCTATGGCTATTTTAATAACTACAAACAGGATTTCCTAAATGTCACTCCTCGAAATCTGACCCCACTATGCCGTGGTGTGCTTCTCTAAACTCCAAGTAGTTCAACTCAACTCAGGCTACACTTTTCTATCTTTAGGTCAATTAGAATTACCTAATTTATTTCTATTAACAAATGACAGAATAATGAGATTTAGTGTAACCGAGTCAGGATTTATGGGCCACCTCGCACGCACACAGCCTTAATCTTTCCGCTCTTACCACAAATTTCAATGGGACAGAGAATCAGGGCTTTATGAAGGCAAGTCCAAAACAGTGTGCCATGACTTTTTTTTCTCCTTAATCCACTTTGTTACTAACTTGGTGCATTTGGAATGCTTAGCCATTTGTGGCTAAGCTTTACCTTCCTGTCTGATGTCTTGAGATGTTGCTTCAATTCTTTCACATAGTCTTCTTTTCCGTATTATGTTTATGTTGTGAAGAGCATCAGTCCCTGCTGTTGGAAAACACAATCATGCTGCCACCCCCACATTTCAGTTGGGATGGTGTCCTCAGGCTTCCAAAGCTTCCAACTTTTTCATCCAAATGTAACAATGGTCATTATGGCCAAACACTTAGTTCATCCAACCACAGGAAAATTAAGGCCTTTTTCACTGGTTGCATTACCAAAACTTCTTTTTATCTTGCTCTTTGAGTAATGGCTTCTTCCTCGCTCAGTGGCCTTTCAGACAATGTCAGCTCAGGACTGACTTCACTGTGGATAATGACACTACCTTACCATGTCAGCCAACAGTTTTACAAGGTCTTTTACCTATATTCTGAAGCTAATGCACACATTTCGCAACTAAGTTCATCTTTAGAGCACAAAAACTGAGTCCTTCTCAAAAAATGTGATGGTTGGACGTTTCCATGGTGCTCATACCTTCATATTTGAAAAGATAAATGTGTCGCCTTCAGCCATTTGGAATTTGTACCCAAGGATGAACCAGACCTGTGGAGGTCCACAATCCTCTTCTTGATGTCTCTGCTGGTTTCTTTTGATTTTTCTTTTTCTTGTTTACGATGTCAGAAAGGAAGCACTGTATTTGAGCTGCTCCCTTTAAATAAATCCACAGCCTGATCAAAGCTTATAAAACATGACATCACCTAGGCTTTCCCAAATTGTTTAATGACTAAGTTATCACAGTGTATGTAATTTGAAGAGTTAAAAAAAACACATTTTTAAAAAAAAATTATTTTTTTTGTACCGGATATGTAAATTTCTAGTTTCAGTTGCATTTGATGCTGTAGTGGTGAAATTATCTATAAAGTCATACAAAAAGACACGATAATCTTTCATATCTTTCAACATCAATACAGAACTTGATTGCATTTGGTGACTTTTACATGGTTTGTAAATTGCTTAAAACAGTATTTTTAGTTTTGTTTCATTTTTGTTGTTACAACTACTGTATTCTGTGCATCATATTTATCTACATGTTGTTAACAATGCATACTCATACTCCTCGAAGGTAATGCACAGTATGGCCAGCAGCAGGAAGCATACCAGCAAGGCCCTCCACAACAGCAGGGCTATCCTCCACAGCAGCAGTACCCAGGTCAACAAGGATACCCACCACAGCAACAGGGTTATGGTGAGTTGCACAAAATTTTACCTATAGGAGATTTATTTGTCCTCTAGGAGGCACTGTCGGTTCTCTTTAATAACTTTTTTTTTTTTTTTTCCCTCAGCTATGGTTTTATATAGGTTTTAAATTAACAATCCAGAAGGATTTCAAAATGTTTTCAGACTTTATCCAGGGATGGAAATAAAACGTGTATCTTGCATCATATTGGCATTTCCGTGAGGGCTTAATCTATAACAAACAGTTTTTTTAGGAAATAAGATAGCTACTCCTAAAGCAACTAATAATAATAATATATTCCAACCAGTGGTGATCTGCTCAGTTTTTTTTCTTCTTCTTGTGTTTAATTCATTACAACCACCAACAAATATGTGTTTATTAATATCCTATATTTGGTTTTATCTACATTACGCCTAGAAAGAAAGCGTAATTGGGGCATTTCTTGCTGTGGTTTCCAAAATCACAGTGAATGCCTTCTAAAAATATTACTAACCAATGCGCTTTCACATTTTCATCAGGTTACAATCACAAATGTTGGTTCGTTCATTGTATATTAGCAAAATTTTGTGTGAAAACTAGGTCAGGTCAGGGAAAATGTTACGGAGAAGATGAAAGCGGATTAGTTTAGGTTAGATAGCAGCATTCCAAGTTTTGAACATATTGCGGAGTCAATCCATCATCTAAAAAATAAGAAGAAGCAAAACAGCCTACTCATGACCATCTACCTAAACTGACAGGAGGAGAACATTAAGCAGAGAAGCAGCCAAAAGTCCCATAACAACCCTGTTGACATCCTCAGCTTAGGTGGGAGAATCTGCCTTTATGGAAGAGTAGCAAAAAAGAAATACAAATGAAATGTGCAGTGGAAAGCTCACACACACACTTCACATAGCCCTGAACGCACTGTCCTTGCTGTGAAACATAGTGGTAGTATCTGCGGGAATGCTTATTTTGAGCAGGGAATGGGAAGCTGGGCAGAGTTGATTGGAAGATGGATAGAGCTAAACAGAGCAGTCATGGCAGAACACCTGGTAGAGGCTGGTAAAGATTTGACACTGGAACAGAAGTTCAGCTTCTAGCAGCACAACAACCCTAAACACACAGTCATACTGTTACAAGACACTTTATCTCACTTCTGTCTGTACAGCAGTTGACTGTTTATAAAGTTTTTATTAAAATTCCTATACTATATACTACTATACAACTAATATACTACTAATACTATAATAGCATGATTAGCTATTATAGTAGAATATAATTTTTTGAGTTTGTAATTACTTGACTTTATTTTTCTTTTTTTGTGGCACTATGAATCTTTGCATCTTTTTTTTTGGTAAACTTTCAACCATCTGTGTTATAGGTTGACCCATCATTCCCTACTAGATTAGCCAACATCATGATACTCACAGCTTTAAGAATTAAATCCACTTTACCATTTTTAAAAACCTTTGCTGTTAAAGTTGAGTTCTTGAATCTCTTGAGGGATGTTTCCTCATCACTTTTTTTTTTTTTTTTTTTTTTTTTTTTTTTTTTACTGGAACCTTCCACCATTTGGCCTGTATCTTAGCCAAAGCTCATTTTAGTAATGAGCGAGCACAGAAGCAGAGGCTGTTAGGTGAGATTCATCTGGCACATACACATGCCTGCTCTCGAAGGCCCCCACAAGGTTATACACAACAGCATAAGGCATTACGAGCGCCTAACGATGCTGCGTGGGCCTCATTTGACTTCAACCCTCAGTCCTTCACAGCAGTTACAGAGCTTGTTGCAGTGTGCAGAGGCTGATGAGATGATTTTTTTTTTCTTTTAAATGAAGCTTGCTCCTCTAATGAAGACCAGCAGAATCTCATTGATGTCTTCTTGCATTAGTGGACCGCTACCTGACTTGCCTGTTCATTACAGGGTCGGGTATTAAGGAAGCAACCTAAATAAATAGGTTTAAAATACAGATGTAGATTAACTTGTTGGGGGTGGGGGGCACGGTTTTCGGTAAACATTTAATAGCAAAACAACTGATGAAAATTGTGATGACGATATTGATTACTATTAGCCCATATTTTTCTTTCATTACCATTAACCATGGTCTCTAAAACCCTCCATGAGCTTTAGCATTTAATTTCTTAAGGACATGAACCTGGTGTGGGCATCAAGGGAAGAATACCAATGTATGTATGTTATTAAGGTATTTAAGTCTAAGTGTAGTAAGTTGTTGGGTTAATTTGTTTTCATACCTGATGTTAATCCTTAAATTAAACCATAATGACCTTTTAAAAGTTTAATTTATCAAAACGTGATTAAACCCTGAGTTCGGCAGGGACGTATTCCCAAACTTTAAGACAACTTATGGAACTGTGTCCTAATCAAATCAAATCTGTTTATAAACTAAATTTAAAGTGACAATGCTAGCAGTATCTGTGTGTTGTCAAAAATGAAACTTGCTTTTGTAGGTTTTTTTAGTTGACTAAAGGAGTTGAAGCATTCTCTGCTTGTGAAAGTAAATCTGTTGGGCCTCACTTTGGCACTCAGACAACAATTCTGCACCAAGACTTTTTTTTTTTTTTTTTTTTTTTTTTTTTTTTTTTTTTTTTTTTGTATTTATTCTACTGAGTTTCTGTTTCAGGTCCCTCCCAGAGTGGCCCAGGACAGTATCCCAACTACCCACAGGGTCAGGGACAGCAGTATGGGGCCTACCGTCCCCCCCAGCCTGGACCCCCACAGGGCCAACAGCAGCGCCCGTATGGTTATGACCAGGTGAGTATAGCCAAAGGACTAAATGGTCACAGAGACTTGTTTGTACATCAGGATTAGTGATTTCCTTGTTATTGTTGATGCCAAATTATTATCAATGAAATTAGAAAACGTTAATGGGTAGTGTGTTTTGCATGCTGTTTTCATTTTTTGTGGTTAAATGTGTTCTTCCCAGCGGAAGTTATGTGTTTAGTGTCTTTTTACTCTTAATTCTCAGTCTTGCTTATGTTTTGTGGCTTATGTGGAATCCTATTTCAGTGACATATGAGGGCTTTAAAGAGGATTCTACCTTCTACTTGATGCAGACTGCGTCATTGTTTTGAAGGGGGATCGATTTGCTGCCCTGTATTACCTGTGGTCTTATGTGGGGACCACAGCTGCACTTTGATATCTTTATCTTTGAACATTTAGGGGCACATGAGGAAATAAAGAAGCGGGGATTTGAACCCCTGACTAGCTCTATAAGAAGCAAAGGTAATGGTTGCTGTGAAGACCTCAACGTTAAATCTAGACACTTGACCACTTAGCCTTAATTTGCATTTATGTTTCTTCTGCCTTTCCTCTATCCCTTTCAGTCTTTCTTTGTAGTTTTCCCTCCCTTCTTCTTTTTTTTTTTTTTTTTTTTTTCACTTATTTTGGTATCCACCAGGGGTCGAACTGTAAGTAATGAGGTCCAAAAAAACACCATACATGGTCTGCAACCAAAGGCTATGTCCTTAATCTACTTAAATTTGCAACAGTTAATTGATTAAACTGTATTTCAAAGGGGTGTAGCGGTACATGTGATGGTCCTAAACTCTTCATATATTTTTGTTAGTTCATTCTGCCTCATAAGATAGGTTTGCTCTTGTTAAACTATTAATCTAGGGACATTTTCTCAGTCACAGTTTTCCTGCTTCATACTGCAACCCTTACCAAACCCTCTATAATGTGTTACCACACATTATACATTAAGGTTAAGCTTCAGGCCCTGATTAGGCCTCGTATTAACATGTGTCTTGGCTAATTTAGATAAAAGTAGACTTTACACATGGTATTAAAATCTGGCCTGAAATGAAAAATGATTTCTTTTATATATATATATATATATATATATATATATATATATATATATATATATATACATACACAACTTTTTTTAAAAGAATTTTAACGTTTTTTAAGTTCTGGGGGGAAAAAAAGAGAAAATTTTCCTTTTAGGGTTCCAAGCCGAGGTTCATTCCAAACCAATAATTATGTGTGCTGTTACACCCCTAATGTTAGAATTTGTTAAATCAAACTTGAAATTCACAGTTTCTATTCATACCAAACGCATATTTCGACCCCTGTCTAGGAATGCATTAAATAGAACTGTTAAAACAGAATTTTTCTCATTTAAAAGTAGCCTCCTATATTTCAGAAGTAATATTTGTGCCCAAACCTGACATGTTAAATTAGAATTTAATGCTTTTAATTGTGAAGTCATGTTGCCACCTGCTGGTCAATGCCAGTCAGTGCAGACATTCATAAATCATGTTTTACAGAATATCACTGAAACTTGAGATGTTTCTTTGCACCTTGCTGAGAGTTGTTTAAAAGCTCAGTAACACGTGTCTGTCGTATTTCCCTCCACAGGGCCAGTATGGAAATTACCAGCAATGAGAAATGGTCACAGTTTACCTACACAACTCCTCTCTGATCTCTGAGTTTTGACCTCTGGTCAACTGCTAAGCAGACAATAATGATGGTTTCAGCTCAGATCCTCCCGGACACAAACACATTTATGAATACAAGATATGTTTTCCTCTTTTTGGGCTTTTATCCTCTCCAGCAAAATGTATCCCTGTTGATCATGCATATTGGCATGATATTGGCAAAGTCAGTGACTTTGCTCCAGTGTCTCAAAGCAGCAATGCCTTAAAAAAAAAAAAAAAAAAAAAAAAAAAAGGAACTGCCTTATCCTTTAGCATTGCAGAGCGAGGAACGTGGCAACAAAGATTTTGGACACCAAAACTCAAATGTCAAATTTTCAATGTGTTTGGGTGCATCAGTTCCCTGCTCTTCAACTCTCTAATCACAAAAAGCAATAATGCCTGCAGTAGGGACTTGCTCGGGGGCTTGAAGATGAAAAGATGCACCAGGCGAACTTCCAGCTAGGCCAATGGTACATGTCTCGATGTATGTGATAATGTAAAAAAAAAAAAATTAAAAAAAAAAGTTATTTTGTGCTTTTTAGATCAAGCTAACTTTGTATAAGATGTTGAAAACTAGTACTAAGCCTGTGTCGTTTATTTTAAAAAGCGTATGTGTCTGTCTTTTATTTTTAATGCTCTTTGACAGTGAATCCCATACAGTTTTCTTTCTTTGTTGTTGAATTGTATGATTAATAAATTAGATCTGCTAAGTATGTGACATGGACTCAGTATAAATAAATATTTTATGAAAAATGCCATACATAAAATTTCCTTAAAAACAAGATGGGCAGCATAAGACAACCCATAAAAGCTGAAGTGTTAAGTGAGGTATTTTCTTTGTTTTTTTATCCGCAGTTCCTGGCAAAATAAGGCCTTCTTCTTTAACAGTTGTTCTCAGAGAGGTAAAACTGCATGTAGCAGATTGTAAGTTAATCTCTGCTGGAGTTTTCATTTTATTTTCAGAAAGGATCAACAACTTGTCTGCAGAGTGGTAAATGGGACAGCCCTGACATGATCTATTTTCTAAGTTTATTTTTGCTTTTATTCTAACAAGCGGTGTTAGTCTGGTAGTTGACAATGCTGGAATCATGTCGCCCCTTTTGAAGAAATGTCTGAGTTGATGTCTTTAAAGTAATGTTTTGTGTGAATAATGAATATTGTTACTGTCAAATATGTAACATAATATGTGGAAATAATGTTCTGAAGTGGATTCCTTGAACACAGTAAAGACTGGTTGTGCAGTTTTATATCACTGGCTTGATATCTGTATTATGGTGCATATTTTATTGATCCCATATGTACAGCAGCGTAAAGATGAGGAACTGACTGTCCTCTGATATTGTTTATATGGCTGTTTTAATATTTTTCAGTCTGCACCCCATTCAAGTGGAGGTCACATAATGTGTCTTGGCTATGTGAACTGTACATTCTAATAAATTGGAAGAATCTTTAATATATTTTTGTGTGGATTTTTTAGCTTATTGTTTAAAGGATACTATGAATACATTGCTATAGTTTTCATAACTCTTGAGCCTTTTCCCATTTTGTTACATAAGATTGTATTTTATGTTTTATGATAGACAAAGTCAGTTGCAAAGTGGACAACATTTTTACATTTTTTCAACATTTTTACATAACTGAAGTGTCGTGCAGATGTATTCAGCCCACTTTTGCTTTGACACCCTGAATAAAATTCAGTGCAACAAATTGTCTTAAGAAGTCAGCTATTTATTAGTAAATACAGTCTACCTGTGTGTAATTTAACCTCAGTATAAATTCAGCTGTTCTGTAAAGGCCTCATTGGTGAACAAACAGCATTCTGAAGTACAAGGAACTCAGTAGACGAGTCAGAAAAAACTGTGGAGAAGTTTAAAGCAGAGTTTAGTTAACAAAAAAAATCTCACGTTTAGAACATGTTACTAAGTCTGAGAGTGTAAAAAGTATGACAAATTTATCAAGCCATGGCTGTCCACCTAAACTAACCCATGGTAACTGGTGGAGCAGCAATGGTTCGCAGCTCAGACAGTAGAATCTGTCAACAAGAAAGCCATTCACTGCACCCTCCACAAGTCTGGGCTTTATGAAAGAATAGCAAGAAGAAAGTCTTAAAAGGTAGTTTTCACAAAGCATGTAGGTGACAGCAAACGTGGAAGAAGGTGCTCTGGTCAGATGAGACCAAAATGTAACTTTTTGGCCTACAACACTACACCTTAAATACGCCGTCCCTATGGTGAAACGTGGTGGTGACAGCATCATGGTGTGAATGCTTTTCTTTAACAGGGGCACGAAAGCTGGTCAGAACAGGCGGATAGAAGAAAATATAGGGCAACACTTGAAGAAAACCGGAGGCTGTAAAATGTCTGAGACTGGCAGAGGTTTACCTGCATGAAGACACTTAAGTATAAATCGAGAGCTAAAATGGAACATTTAAGATCAAATCATATTCATGTGTTCGAATAGTCCAGTCAGAAGGAAGATCTAAATCCAACTAAGACTATGTGCTAAGACTTGGTAAAACTGCAGCAGACAGACATTCTCCATCCAATCTGACTGAACTTGAGCTACTTTGCAAAGAATAGACAAACATTTCAGTCTGTTTATGGGCAAAGCTGCCTGAGATATACAGCTGTATTTGCATCATAAAGTAATGTAATGAGTCAAGGGGATGGCACAATTTTTTTTTTTTTTTTAAAGCATTTTGAAAACCGCCTCAAAATTATGTTCTACTTTGTGTTGGTCTATCAGAAAATCCTAATGAAATATAAGGAAGGTTGATAAAAATGTGAAAAAGGCTTCAGGTATATGAACTCTTTTGTAAAAGCATTCATCCTGTGGCACATATCATAAAGAAGATGTGCACTATTGGTGCTGTCATAATGTGACAGTATGATCTAATTGTTTTATGTGGTTGTGAGTTTCCAACTGATAATGACCCTGCCCTGCTCAGCAGTGGTCTGCTTCATCCAGATGCATCCAAAGAGGTCCAGAGCACATTTACACCCAAAATTACCTTCCGCGCCCCCTCTTTCCTTTCCCGCTTCCTCCAGAGAGGTAAAGGGACTACCTGTCACTTTGGGGGGAGTTATGCAGATGGTACAACAGATGTGTGGCCAAAGCACGTGACAGGAGAGCTGCGTTTGGTGTTAAGAGGGCCACAGACTTGGTGCAGATGGTGGAAACGATGATGAGAGCGATAAAAGTGCTGCAAGGTAAAAAAAAAAAAAAAAAAAAAAAAAAGAAAAAGATTTTAACTTCCCCCATGCCCTACCTGTTTACCATACCTGTATGTTTAGACTTTATATTTACATTTGTGTTTCCCTGCTAAGATTTAGTGGCATTGCCCCATCACCCCACACCACCCTGCTGCTCCACAGCTGGCTGCCCCACCCCTCCCAGCTGCTACTGGGCCTCCCCCTGGCCTGGGCGCTTGGCAGAGATGGCGTTTTGGGCGCTCCCCCACCAGTCCTCCCTGGCAGCTGCTGCCCTCAGCTGCGCTCCTGCAGACGGTATTGGGGTCGGACAAAGTCACTCCTCCTGCGACCATGTGTGAGGCCGTTGTGGGAGGATGAAGAAATGGCAAGGAGACTCTTAGCTCAGATGAAAGATTCTTAAATTTAAGATGATCCATGCAAGACATGGAGAATCAGGGGCAAATCTTTTAGAAATGTGACTGTCTGTAGCTTCTTAGTCTTTTTATATATTTATGTCTGACAAAAACAGAAAGCTACAAATACAACCAGGGAAATAGTGAAGTGGTAGCATCATTAAAGGGGATGATTATCTTGTTCAATATTTTGATAATTATAATTCAGGGCACCTTTCAGAGGAGGCTCCTAACCACTGAGGAGAAAATGACATTGCGATCATAGCTGGCAGGCAAGATGTGATCTCTCTCTCCCTCCAACCAGGTCTCCTTTTCACTCTTTCATACTCACACTCTTGGCGTGACAGAAAGTCTATGGGGAGGTATAAGAGGTAGTTATGGGGGGAATGCAGCAGCCTCCACAGTTTAATTGGAGATGTGTCACACTAAATAAATGGTGCAAAAACAAGCGCTGACTGGAGGCTTGAGGGAGGGGCCCTGGGGATGCAGCCTGTTTTATTGGGCAGGAGCTTTTTCACCGCTCCAGGGTGAAACGGGGCTGTGCACTTGCAGAGATGCCCCCCGAACCACTAAAACCAACGTGCCTCCCGAAGACCACTGTGGAGGATAAAGACAAAGGCATTCTTCTTTTCTTTTTTCGCTCCTCAGAAAAGTGTCTTAATGGTGGTTACAGGAAGGTTTAACGGAGAACACGGCGATCTTATTGTTTTCTCATTCAGTGAGGGGCACATCTTCATCCTCATCTGCAATTTCAATTTCTGCACAGGGCCAGACAAATCTATAGCAGTAAAAAAATCTTGAGTAAGCACTGTCTGCACTACACACTACTAGATCCTCTTTATGTCAATTTATGTTTTTAGGAGAAGGCAAACCATAGCCTGTAGCCAATTTCATTTCTATGTGTAATCCATATATGACCTCTAAGTAACCAGGAGAATGTGTTTTCCAATATTATATTAATTTTCATATAACTTTGCTCATGCAGTGTGTGCTTCCACCTTAGCTTCCAGAGTTCATGGCACAGGGGCTTGATTTACCTCTAGTATGTGCTGCAGTAATTGGATGTGACACCATTCTCTCTGCTCTCCCCAGGGGATATATCAGGAATCTGACTATTATGGACCTAGTCATGAATATGTCACGACAGCTGCAAACAAAGACTCTCTATTTGGATAAGGCTCCTCCTCATTCCATGTTGTCTCTGCACTGATGTATGAGATATTTGCTGCAAGACCACATTTATTTCCTACTAAAGCTAATTGCAGTGTTACACTCATCATTCAATTGCTTTGTTTAATTACAAACTGAAATATTACTGAAAAATATTTGTATTGTGAATTGATTATTATATTCAGTTTATTAGTTTTTTTTTACAGAGGCATTGTACATTAGCTTGCAACACAGTAAATGTGCCACAGTTAGTCAAAATACTATTTTCATCTGTTGTCCCTCGACATGTATTACAGAGTCAACATTAACTAAAGATGTAAACAACAAAACATCAATATCCAAACATAAGAAAAACTATATTAGAACCTTAACACTATTTTAAAATACCAAAGGGTAGAATTCAAAAACTTTTATGAATATGCAGTCGAAACATACACCCATCCCCACACACACATACACAGATTTATTCTGTTTTTTGCTGTTTTGACACACTGAATGTTTCTGATCATCAAGAAAAATAACTTAATTTACTAAGCTATCCAAACCAATCTGACCTTATGTGAAAAAGTTATTGCCCCCTAAACCTAATAACTGGTTTTGTCACTCTTAGCTGCTTGATTCTTGCAGCAAAAGCAAAAATCAAGCATTTGCAATAATTGACAATGAGTCTCAATTCATTTAACCCCACTGAAGGGTTTTCAAGCATGAACAGCCTGTTTAAAGCCTCAGCACAGTATCTTATTTGAATTGACGTGACCACTTCAAAACCATCTGTATTTACAGAGACTCAGAGATGCACTTGTCATTGTCACATCTATTCTTGAATTTATTTAAATTGGGAAATAGTGTGTTGCTTTTTGAGATAGTGCCTACTTTATGTTGTCAGGCAGGTTTTATTTGAGTGATTTCATAATTATACAGTTCTGGCAGTAATCAGGCCTGGGTGTGGCTGATGTAATTGATCCCAGCTTTCCAAAACATGTGGTTACTTCACAGTTAATTCATAGTTTAACAACAGATGCGATTAGTTCTCACCTAGGACCAAGTTGATATGGATATTTTTTCCCCTTCATATATAAAATCATTATTTAACAGCTTTTTGTATTTACTCATGGTATATTTGTCTGATGTTGAAATTATTTTGATGATCTGAAACATTAATGTATGACAAAAAAGCAAAATTGTTTGAAATCTGTGTAAAAACTACCTTATCATAGAATTCATACGACGATTATTAAAACCTCAGCTACTGCAGTCGGGTTGGTTGTCAGTTTAACATAGATCTACAATTCAAACAATGTCCTATCAATAATTTCCTAACAGATTTTTTGGAAATGTTTCACACAAAATTTAGCAGACACATGCTTGTTTTACTGTTTTGTGTGTAAGTTGTTCTATCTAATTTCAAAACAACTGAAAATACATTTTTGGATTAGAAATACACAAACAGGTTGATCCCATAGAAAGACACTGTTTTGCATGCATTCAATGTGCAGTGCTTCATTTAAATCCTATTGTTTGCAGAGAGTTTTACACATCAAATCAAATTTAGTATGGTGTTTTGTATGTGCTCTGGCCCCCAAAAAGTAGTCTCTGGATAAAATAGCAGGTATGCTGATATCAGTATTCCCACAGCCTGCATAATTGCTGTAATTTGCTTTCCCTTTGGGTAATCTGTAAACATGGCTGTTTTGATGTTTTTGGCATCCTCCATTGGCTGAGCTCTCTTCTCCTCCAGCGGAGCCCCCATCCCAGCCCAGGGTGACACAAATAGATCCTTCCCCAGAAGGCGCACGTAGTTCCACATGGGCACAATCAATACAACCCAGTCATCGCTGGAACTGTAGCGGTATTAAAAGCACCCCGTAAGCTGCCTCTCACCACGCCGGTATTTTAGGGAAATAAAGCTATTGATCTTCCGGGACTTCTGGCAGGGCATTAACCTGGGTCCACAAATTAGAACGTGCTCATCTGGACACATCTGCCTGCGATGTTGCAAAAAGGCCTGCCCTGAGGAGAGAGGAGGAGAGCTGCGAGGCCTGCTGCTTTCAGTGATGAGAGGAGCGCTACACGACGCCTGTGTCAGAGCAGGGGAGGCGTCTGGATGCCCAGGACTTCCATTAGAAGCCCAGGATGGTGGCATGGGTCGATGTTGTAAGGTTTGGTTGGGGGTACTCCATCTCAGATCAGTGTGGTTCCTTCCCACTGATGTAAAGGGAGAGAGGGGGTTGACCCACAGTAAAGCTGAACCCCTGACTGGAGGGACAATGAAAGAAATGTTTGCTGCTACCACTGCTTGGTTCAGCAGAGCTGGAAATGTTTCTATTAAAAAAAAAAAAAAAAAAAAAAAAACTTAACATAGCTTTTTTCTTCACAAAAACAGATAACTATAAACTATTATTAAAGATTACACAAAAAATTAAAAGTCACTGACTCATTGCTCTATTTAAAATCTAAACATTGGTACAATAGAAAGTTGCCATTTCAGATTTTCAGAGTACAAAACAGAGTACAAAACCCAGAACAACACCTGATGTACACTTAAAAGCTCAATTAGTCATTTTACTCTGATGGGTCTTTTTAGATGAGCTGTCATACAAATAAAAAAGATTTTTAGGATGGTGCCTGCATTTTTCAAACTGTCCCACTTCTGACACCAGCTGTTAGGGCAGTTTTCAAGATCAATAATTATCAAAGAGTGACTAGAGAGACTACTAATGCCTTTCCCATTACATTTATTTTCAGCTGTACAACTGAGTCACATTACAGTTCTAGTAGATATTCTCCAAGAGTTTCTTTTCAGATGCAACATTGTATAGTTTCAGAAGAAATGCATGGCTAATCACACAATACAAATATACATTCAGAAACACCACAATCTTGGTGTTTGACTGAATGTCAAACACCAAGATTATGTTTCAGCTGCTAAAATATTAACTTCAGGATACCAACAAGGCTTTTAAAAGCACATCCTGTAATCATGAGTCATAAGGAGAAAAGGATAAATGACCTGGACATTTGACCATCCAACTCATAGAGATGTAATTCTTACCTAATCCATTTATCTAGCATGAACTTGTGATCCAAGATTGAATTTATTGTTTGTATTTTTGATCTCTTTACAGCTTTTTAAAGAGGCTACAACATAGAGTAGAATAGAACAGAATTGTCTTTCATTGTCCCTCAGGTGTATCAACAGCAAAGTGACAACTGGAAGCATGCTGATTCACACAAGGTAAAATATTATTGCAAAAATAAGAACTAAGAGACTTTACAATGAGGGCAAATTTACAACATAGAAAAAATTGTACAGTTATTAAAAATAGCATACTCTGGTTCTATGGAAAGCTTATCTTTCTCATTTTGAAGAATAGCTAATAAAAATTCTCCTCCACATCACAGTATATTTGTACTGGAAGGAAACAGGAAGTTATGTATTATTAATTAAATCTATACATTAAAAAATATTTCAAGTAAACCTAATTTATTGGGACTATTCTTGACACCACTAATTGTAGCCCTGGTGATTTTGTCAAAACATCCTTTTTCTTAATGTAGGATATTTAATGCAGTTAAAAGCTGACATCTTCACAGTTTTTTTTGTTTAATATTATGTTACTGCAATAAAATAAATAATTTATCTTAAAATGCATCTTTACAAGTAAATGTGGAGGGTTCTGTATGCTGTTTATAGAAGTAATGTATTTCTCCTTACAACAGATTTCACATGCTATTTGCATGCATGCTGAGACACTTTTGGAAACTTTCCCTCTTTCCTCTGCTTGCCCTCACTGTGGGAAGCTCAGAAGTTCTCTGCCCCAGTTCTCCATGTCCTTGAGAGTTGTGCCTTCGGGCCGGGGCTGCTGGGGTCCCGCCGTGCACAATGTGTGCTTCTCGCTCAGGCTCCCGCTGTACTCCACCGCCCCACCATGGCTCTGGAGAGTTGCCAAGCTCTGAGGGGTTGTCGGTGAGAGGAGGAGGAAGAGGAGAAGGAGGAGGATGAAGAGGAGGGAGCGAGTCAGTTTGAGTGTTGCAGGAGAACACCTCTGAACGTCTCACTACCTTTCCCGATGGATGGCAGCTGATCAGATATATAAATCACTCTCCTGGATTGGCTGACTACAAAGGAATGATGGGGGAGATCTTATGGATAATCAAACTAATTGCAAACAGTGTGAAGTGATGTGCAAATGACTGAGGGCCATGTTTTCCACACTCTGCTTTTGCACAGGTTAAATCATGATCCAGTGTATTTGAATCCAACATAATGATATCAACAACACTGCAATTTAAATGAAGCACAAAGAAAATAAAATTTGTCTTGGTATATTTTAACATTGAACCAACAAATCTACAATTGTAGAGGCCCATAATTTGTAGCTGCATGTTTTGGACTAATCTCCTTATATATTATTTAGCACCTTTGTGCTGTTTTTCCTTTTTGTAATTAATATGGATATTGGCCAAGAGCAAAGATAAAGATCCATTTTCTAATATTTTGTCCTTGGATTGAGCTCTCAGGGATTTCACCCCCCCTTCCTCTCTTTCGTCTCCCTGGCTAAGGCAAAGGGAATTGGTGGGATGAGAGGCTATTCCCTAAATAGCCCATGGCAAGAGGTATCCTGATTAGCATGCTGCTTGCTCTCTCGCAGCAATCCTCCAGGCCACCAGCACTATCACTTATGTGCTGTTTGTATTTGTAGTTGATAGTGTGTGCTGTTATAATTGGAATGAGCTCAGGAACCTCGTTTGCTTTTGATCCACTGCCAGCCACTCAGAGAGCTACTGGGCCACAGCTCTCACCTCCACGTTCCCAGTGGATTATGGGAAACTGCAACGCTTATGTTCTAAAAAGCGCCTGACAGCATCTCACTCAAGGTCGAACAATGCAACAGTGAGTGTGGGGAGCAGAAGAAAAATTTGGAGTAAAAAAACAAGTTTAACAGATTTTTGATGTGACTCTGGGATTTGAGTTGGGAACGTCAAAAAGACATTTTAGACTTGTGAGACTTCGAGAGAAAGTGGCGTGAGGGTTGTTTTGGGTAATGTCAATACCACAGAAAGATAGGCTGTAGGGATTTCCAACATTTTGAGACCTCAGTCTAAATCTACATTTCTACAGCTGTGTAGAGATCCACAAAAACACTAAACTCTAGTTAATATCATTAATATCCAGCGTTTTATAATTTGCGCTTTAAAAGTATATACCAGTGTTTCTATAAGATGATTTAATGCATTAGATTTTCACGTCAATCATTAATATAGAAATTATGTCATAGCTCCAACTCTAGTGTAACCTTCAGCCTCAACCAGGTCAGATGTAACAACATCAAACTTAATGCACAGACTCCCCTTCTTTGTTTTTGGTGTTTCTTTGAGACTGTGTTACATCACCACATACAAGCCTGACATATACGTTTGCATCATGAGTTGTGCCAATGAAGAAGTTTTTAGAAATTATGCCATGTTTTTGAGAAACTTCTTAGAGAAGACATATTCAAAGATTATTTTTGAAACACATTACTTTCATGTCGACTCTACCTAAAAACATTGACGTGGATGTGTACTGAACAATCAATCTATTGTATTTTGCATGAATAAACTATTCTTGTGGGGTTAGGATGGAGGGAATCACCACAAGAGGATCATCAAAACTTCCTGAGATACTTGAAAATGGCCAAAAAGGATAATAAAAAATGGTCTCAACTCCTTGTTGGAAGGTGTGTGTGCTACTCTTGGGCTCCCACCTGCCCACCAGGTTTGGTGGTTCTAGCTCACTCCCTTCACATAGCTGCCATAGACTCCCATTTATTTTTGGGCTAAGTACAAGTCCAGGTAGGAATGTCTGATAGAACTGGGAGTTGGTTCCTCATGCTCAGCTGGTACTGCTGAGTCGACAGACATCCACCATGTAAGACCTGTCTTGGGTGGAGCTAAGTGTGGGAACCTGTTGAGGGGGCATTTCAGAATGTGCCGGGGAGTTTTCAAAGTGTTTTGGGTGCAGTCAAGTTGGACTTTGGTCAGCCAAGTTTAAGTGTCAGTTGTGGTTAGGATGAGTGTAAGTGTAAGGGGGAGGTGTGTGAGTCATCATGGGTGTGTGTGTGTGAGTGGGTTAGGGTTAGAGCCAGTTCTAAAACATTTGAGACTTTTGTGGTATGAGAGGAGATGCAAAGATCATCTCTTTCCTATTCTAACCCTCATTAACCCAGGGTTCACATACTCTTAAACACAGCCCTGAGTATATATATTAAATTTTGAGGTTGAGGCCATTTCAGGAGATATAATTAGTCTATTTTATCTATTTTAAAATCAACTTTGACATGTGTTTGTAATTATTTCGTTAGAACAGCCAACTGAGACCATGTTTCAGCCTTCTGTTCTAAATATTACTGGGGATGTATGTGTATATTTGTATGTATAATCCGAATTATGGAATATGTGTATGAAATTCAAACTAATCCACTTTATTCTTGTTTTTGAAATTAACTGAAGTTGAATGTTGTATCATAATTCAAATCTAGAACAACAACAAAAAACAATTCAAGTGCATCATGAAAAAGGCCAAAAATTAATAATATTCATGTTCATGATGACTGCATGTAAATTCCAGATTCAAAATATAACACACCATGAAGCTATGATTCACTTTAAGCACATTTAGTGCTTTGCACAAGCATACACTGATGAATTACATTGTTGCTAAAGGTTTCTATTTCTTTTGTGAGTCAAGTGTTTAAAAGTATGTTTTTAACTTTTACAGCTATCAAATGTTTGAGCACAATTACACCAGTGCTTTACAGTTGCTTGATTTATTTAATAACACACCTATGGACTCCAAATGCTTGGCACAGCCTTGGATTTTAGTCCAAAGTGGTTATAAAACCAATCTTGTCATATTATTTCATCAATAACATCAGATTGGCACAAGTGTTCTCTCCTATTGTTACTTTGTTGAGTGCGTTTGTATGCTAGGTTAACTATTGTGCTGTGGCTGCATGTAAGGATCATTTCCATGCTGTAATGCTAATTTTATTAGTTAATTACTCATCAGTGTTGGCTGTCTTATTAGAACTGAATAACTTGAAGAGGAAAAGTGTAAATGTTTCATGTATGAAATTTGAAGAGAAATAATGAAGTAAATGATACAGCATAGTGCACTGATGTTCTTACCAAATAACAAAGTCATATTCCTACTGTCCAAGCATTTCAGCTTTTCTGCTCTCTTTTGGTGTTTAGCTAAACTCAGTCACTCCAAATGTTTGACACGCCAGGATGTTTTCAAAAATTAAATATAATACGTTGTTATTTCTCTATTTGCCTGTTACAAAGACCAGATTCTATGTTGATCTAGCATTTCAAGATAAAGGGTGCTGAGGGAAAGAATATGTTTTTCCACATTTACCTCCAAATGTGCACATACAATATAAGTGTACAAGTAAAATCAGAAATTTATGGTTCTGTAAATTTGTGTTAGACTGTATGTAATTTTAGATTGGACTGAATAATCATCTAACTTAAGTGCTACTGTCAGGAGTCTGGAGTGTTGTGTTTGTTTGGTGTTTTTTTCCCTTGCGCTGGAGCCTTAGGTCTCCACTGGAGGGCAGTGAGCTAGTTTTCATCCTCAATCCAATGGTCAGACAGAACGCATGAATCAAGAACTCGAAGCCTCCCTCAGATGTGTAACTTCCATCAACCCACCTGACTGAAGTCAGTATTTTCCCTAGATTGAGTATGATCACAATTCACATGCTTCCTCAGCTGTTGGTTTATCCCCTTTTGAAGTCTTACTTGCTTTTCAACCGCTTCTGTTTCCATCAGATGAAAAGGATATCTCTATCACCTCTGTCCATCACCACATCTGTCGCTGCAAACACACCTGGTCCAACACTACTTCTGCCCTTTATCACTTTGAAAAGAACTTCTGCTCCTCATTACACCTTGAACAAAAGGTTTGGCTCTCCTCTTGTGACTTTCCACTCAATTCTGTCTCCAAAAAGCTCTCTCCCATGTTTATTGGTCCTCATGAAATAGAATCTATCATCAATCCCACCGCTTTTTGTCTCTGCCTCCCTGACAACCTTCGCCATCCTACTTTCTAGGATGGGTTGGGGGGGCTGGGGGGTGGGTTCTCCTCCCTTGCTCTGGAGCCGCAGCTCTCCACAGGAGGGTCCAGCTGAGTCTGGAAGTGAAGGTTTTCACTGGAGGGCAAAGCTGAGCAGGTTCAGGAGTGCACCTTCACCTTCATTCTCCTAACAAACCTGTCCACCTTTCAATGCTTTCACCAATCCACCTGCTTCAAGCCTCCATCGCTCTCACCGTTCCACCAAGCTCCAAGCCATCTACGCTCTCCATCATTCCACCCACTCTAAACCTCCACATGGACCGACACTCCAGATTCCACTCATTCCTCCCTGGTGTTCATCCACTCTCATCTAACAGTAAACCTCTCCTCTCTTCTCACCTGGAATAATTCATTTATCCCTCAAACCCACTCACCTCTTGCCCTCTTCCTCACAGTGTTCCCGCTTCCCTGAGTCTCCAGAACCAACCGGACCAAAATCACTTTATAATTCATCTTTATTGTCAATAAACCTTTTAAACCTTTCTCTTTATCTCCTGAGAGCTATCTTGCTTGTGGGTCAGAAACTTGCCAAAAAACATGACAGCTAGACTGTTTTAACTCAGAATAAACAATCATCAGTTCATTTCTTTTAAAGTTAAATATCTTAGTTATTACAATGTCTTTCAAATCTTAGCACATTTATATGTGCATGATTTCACATGATTTGTTGAGTGCGTTTGTATGCTAGGTTAACTATTGTGCTGTGGCGCACCTTAGAAAAGGTGTGCTTTTCGTTGCAAAAGTTCTTCTTGCCGAAAAAAAAAAATCCTAAAATTTTCCCTGGACTTCCACAAAAGGCCATGGCATGTTTTGTATTGTGTTTTAGATGTTGCATAATTGAGTTCCTATTTTGATTTTGTTATAGGATGCTTTCAGATGCATCCTAACATTTACCTAATGTTAAGTAAGGATGTTTTGCATCATATGGAGACTCAAACTGAAGAAGCTTAAATACTGTAAGCCATTCCTTACATTATTCTTTAAACTCTTGTCACATACATATTTCTTCCATGAGATTTATAGCAAAGATTTCATTTAACCATTAAAGCTAATAAATTATTACACATTTCATCAATGCATAGCTCTATGGTCACACAAATAGAAGACACTGATAGCAAAATCTCCTGCTCAAATGCAAGTTCATGCAGTTTAGACATGGTTTTTTACCCAGTGAAGAGAAGGAAACTGGTTGAAATGTTGTCCAATAGCCCATAGGTTTGACAGCGGCCCCTACTCAATGGTTAAAATGTAAGTGAGTCTACTTCGCCTGTAATTTGCTACAGTGAGTAACTGTAGCAAACAGTTACTGTTTGTCACAAACAGTAACTGTTTGTGACAAACATTTAAGTTAGAAAAGGTCAAATTAAGGTAATGATAAAGACTGACTGTATATAAGAAGTTAAAAAGGCCATGAGTATATGATCAGACAGCAGCTGTAACTCAAACACCCTCAGTAATTTGGCTTAGACATAGGGAAAACAGAATCTTGGTTCTCCAGCTAATTATTGTGGGTTAACTGTGCCCTGGTCCTTGGCTTTGTGTTGCTCCTTCACTTGAATCATGTCCCTGTAAGTTGACAATGATAATTTGATTTCCTTTATTCTCATTGTGCTTTGGTGGTTCCCAAATATAACTATCTCAGAGAGTCAACCCACAACTGCTTGGGATTCTTAGCAGAATTTAGTATGAAGCTCCATTTTCAGTTGAGTCCATCACTTACCACCTACCCCAGGACCAATAATATCTCTCAAATTGTCCCAGTTTGATTGACTGGACATTGTGTATTTAACACATTTTGTTTTAAAATCTACTTGCGAGCAAAAATTCTAATATATTGTATAACAGAATGTGTTGCTCCAAATAGTATTCACTTTACATTGTTTATGCTATTATAGTAAATAACAGTATAACAGTGACTTTCAAAAGTATTTACACTGCTTTAAATTTGGCACAGTTCAACCGCAAACCTCATTAAATGTTGTGATTTTATGCTATTTTTAGTAATTTAGTTTAGTAATGGTACACTTTTGGTGAGCCATAAAATTAGGTTTAAAAATTACTAATCAGTCTTAAAAAAGGAAAAAAAAAGCCTAAATGTGATTTTATTCAAGTTAGTACTATCAATTACTTCAGGCTTACTGACACAAATAACAATACTATTTAGACAGTAAATGTACTGAACTCATAAAACATTCTAAATATGTAATGGAAGACAGGCATGCTTCAAATCTGCTCTCCATAACATTATTTACACTGATGCCATAATTTCTGATGTCAAAAGCATTGGCACATGATGCATGTTTTTTGGTTCATTTCCTCTCCCTCTGTGACATTTCTGCAGTTTGACCTGCTGGCTCAGCTCCTTTCTAGAGTGGACCATCTCCGGGGACTTATGGGAGTTTGATTCTCCCCCTGCTGCCAAATGCCAGCAGGCCATAGAAAAAAGATATCTGAAACTCCTAAGTTCAATATTTAATCAAGCGCAGGGTTACATTTCCTGTTTGATTAGTTTGGGAAATTCTACTTCTCATAGTCTCTGATTGCTTTGGCAATATTTGGCCAAAACATTAATATTCCTCTCTGAATGGGGAGCTTGCAGAAATAATATCTCATCAAAGTGCTAGTTCATAATTTCAATATTTATAATTGATTGTGGCCAGTGCAGCACCTCTTTCTGCATATTTATTTCTTTTGAAAGAATTACCATTATTATTATTATTATTATTATTATTATTATTATTATTCATATAATCAATAACAATAGCACTGATGTTGCTGTTGTTTTTGACGCTGTGAACACTGTCCTCTTCAACAGCTTCATTAATATCAATGTTTTTGACCATGAGTCCATCTCCCCTCATAATCACAAAGGACTGCTGGGATCCGCCTGAGAATAACCCTAATGAGTTTGTTCCAGGAGGGCATTACCACTGGATAAGTACAAACACCTGCTAAAATATTGGCAATTAGGACATAATTAGTGGCTAATGTATCTCTAATCCAAAGTGGGCCAAAGATTTGTCTTTTTTCGCAAAGAATCCCTTTTTTAATGTTCTCAGTTGTTATTGTTTTCCTCAGGTATTTGTATCCCGAGAACATTGACTAAGTGCCCTAGTTCATCATATGCAAATGGGTTATTAATTACACATGCATTATGCCCGTATTCAGAAGACATCAAAGGGCCTGCAAGTCTTCAGATGGTCCCCCCTCTGTAACCACGCTCAGGTTACAAATGCCTGCGTGTGCATTTTCCTGCATGCCTTTTCAGGCAGAATGACTGCATCCTCAATTAAAAATTTTCACAGGAACCTCTCTCTTCTTGCCTTCTGATATTTGAAAAACACCTCCGGTGGTCGCCGGGTTGTTTGTTAAATTGTAAATAATTATTTAAGTCAAGATTATGTAGCATTACCTGGAATCAGGGAGATTTTGATTGTGCCTTTAGAAGAAGTTGAGCAAATATTTGCTTTACTAAAGGAGAAATATTGGCCTTTAAAGGTTTGGCCTTCTTGTTTGTACCAAAAATTTTCAGTTGATCAGATCCCTATTAATTTTCGGATCTCAATAACACAATTTGAGGTTAGTGGAGGTATGTCGTTCAGTATGTCTGCATGTTTGCTCTCCTTATTCTTCCCTGGTGACTACTCTGTTAACGACTCATAGAGCAGGTGTCAGACTGTGATTTATACAACCTATAATGCTGCACATTGATTAGCAATAGAGCTCTAATGGGATGCCAGTTCTCAAACTTGGGTTAAAAGGAGAACAAAAGAAGGAGGGGAAAGAAATGGATTACCACCTTTGTCTTTGTTTTATGTCTTCATGCATCCTATTACTGCATGAATATCAGTAGAGCAGCCTTGTCCAATAAGATGGTGGAAAGGGAGCAAGAGAGTGCAATCACAGAAACCCCGGGCAGAGCTGTGTTATCAGTCTCCTGTGGGCTTTGACTGGGTGCTATAGCATAATTAGTACACCATTCACTTAGATGATAAAAAGGGTAGTGGAACACTTCTCCTACACTTCTCTTGTGCCTACCTGATTCTAACATCATTTATTGATCTAATTAAAATAATTTCTGCGTTAATGGTGTATTTCCTTGTTTTTGTTGGTGTCTAAAGGAGATATTCATTAAGAACATGTACGAGTCTTATATTTTAATTTTCAGTTAATGTATTTTAATCTTAGTCAGTTTTTGAATATTTATTAGCTTAAGACCTCCCAAACAACCTAAAAATGTTATGACAATCCATCCTGTTAGGCTAAAAGAAAGTGTGAATGCCTACAGTTCTTATATATAAAATCTCTCTTTTTTTGTTTATAGGAGTGTGTGTGTACATCAAAGCCACCAGGTGGGGCTGATTCTTTCAATTCCAATATGCCTATTTTTGTTCAGACTCAGATATCACAAAACCAAGGTGTTATTCTGCAACATTGTTTTTGAATCACACCTCCAAAAGCATCATTTCTCATTAGGAGACCAAATTGTTAGCTGTTGTCCTCATTACTAAAAAGGTAGAGCTCTAACCCCCCAAAGGTAACTTCATCAACACCAGAGACAAATCTATCTTAGGTGCTCTATTTATATTTCTGACTCAGTGCCACAAAGATTTATTCTGCACTGCTGTCAATCCATCTCTCTAATGGGCAGTGGCAGCCTTTTTAGTTTAGATGGCTTGTATCTTTGTGTGTACATGCACATAACTTTAGTACTATTTTGTTTCTATCTCAGAAGCGCACACAAAAACAAGTACCTTGAAGTCACAAAGCTGGTCTCATCTTTAAAGAGTCATCTTTAGATAGAGAGCTCAGATGTTGTGTAATTAAGATGATAAAAAAAAGCCCATTTGCACTTCCATGGGTTATTAATGTGGACTAATGATGCTCAGATCAGCTATAAGATGTCTGCTAGTTATGGGGTTAATCTCCTCATTCTTGCAATAGCCATAAAGATAAACATCTTCATGCAGAAATGGGCTCATGATAATCCCCAGAGAACTTCATGCCGACATCATAAGAAAGTTTGAAGGAACAAAAATAAAACTGCTGTGGTGACTCGCATGGTCATTTTTATGAATTCCTGCATACAAAGCAAAGTAGTCTAAGCAATGTTTGAAATATATTTTAATGCAGGATGTGGGATTCAGGCTTTGAGATTTAAAACAATATTGCATGCTGTGTCCAGTAGGGTGGTAATGTTACATCCAGCTAACAAGACAAGACAACTGGGAGAATGAAGGAAGACGAGACAAAATTTTAACAATATTTTTGAGAAAACTGAGACTCCCATTTTTTGTTATTGTTTTAGCAAACAGAAAAAATGTTTAAAAAAATAAAATAATCACAAACTGCCTTTTAAAGACTCTGTGACCACTGTAGAATATTCCAGTCGAGGTTTAACTCATTCATATATAGCCTATAGAGTGGTCCTTATGCTAGTGCAATCCTGAGGTGGTTCTAATGCTAATGCAGAAGTATAAAATATGCGTCATGCTGTGTTTTCTCAAAAATGGAACATGGTTTGTTAAATGTTAAACTGTGTTCTTACCTAATCACAGACTTATTAAAAAGCTGTGAATAGCCTTTTAGATCAGTTTATGGAAAGATTAAGGCAGACGCTAACTTCAGTGTTGTTGGTGGTTAGCCAGTTTTGGTATTCTCACAGTGCTTACCAATGGTTTGCATGTCATCTGCCACTACTGTTCTTATTTTCAAAAAAGCCATCAAGATAAAGATCTTCAGACAGAAATGGGCTCATGATAATTCCCAGAAAACTGCATGCTGACATCAATAAAGTTTAAAGGAACAAAAATTATAATTTTACATGGTCATTTTTGCAAATTCCTGCATACAAAGAAATAAATCTAAGCAATCCTGAAAGTACATATTTGTGTTAAATAGGAAATTAAAGCACCGAGACAGTAAAAAAAACAAAGCAAGGCATTGGGTTCCTATGAATAAGACATGATAAGATTTTCATAATGTTTTAGAAAAAAACTAGAAGCTCTCATATTTTTGTTTTTACAAAAAAGTTTCACAAATTACAGACTACTGTCACTGTACTATGTTTAACTGAAGCTTTTACTAGTCTATATATTGCAGTTTTCATGCTTTCGTGCATTTTGTGTTTTCACAAGAAGAAAAAAGCGAAGCTGCCTTTAAAACAATATACTGTATGTAAAATACATGAGCCAAGCCTAGAGTATAAGTTTAGCAAAACAGATGTGTTTCAAGTTTGACTTTAAAGTAAATGTAAATTACTATGGTAAATGAAGCAGAGTTCCAGGACCTAAATGACTGAAAGAACTGATTTTCAGCTGGCTCTACACATGATGAAAAGACATTTACTTCAAGAGATTAAAGCTTTGTCTGGAGTGTTTTTAGAAAAAATCTCTTATTTTAAGAGACTGCTGCCATTGTGAATGATCTTAAGTTGCTTTTAATACAGGAAATCCTCTTGGGATGCTTTAAGGTACAAGGTGTCCTCTGAACTAATGACTGCACTGCCACACACACCGACATTATTCTGAAATATAGATATTGTAACTGAAGTGACTTGTTGATCACCTATGGAGGCATAGATGAGTGCAAAATATGATGAAGTGGAGCAAAAGCTTCAACCTACTCCCTATAATAGAGAAAAAAAACCAAGGAGATGATTTTAAACAGGAGGAGATTTGAGACCACACTTCAACTATCAGAGGGTTATAATCGAGAAAATCAACAGTTTTGAAAAGAGAGAGAGAGAAAGTTTGACTTGAAGCAAAACACCCAAGCCAATTTTTACAGCTGCATCATCCATGGTATTCTGACCACTGTGGCGTACTGAGGCAGCCCCACCATTGACTGCGAGCTTGATCAAGACCTCAGAGAGGGTTGTCCAAATAAAACTGTGACAACACAATCACAAGTGGCAGCATGGAAAATAGTGTTTTGCTTTAAACACAGGACAGAGATTTATCTGGGCAGTGTAAAAGAAGAAGAAATAACAAGGAAGTTTGAGTCTCAATCTAGATACTGGAGAGTTTTTAACATAGATTGGCACTTTGTCATTTTGCACTTTCATCAATTTATATACCCAATCTTTAACTAACAGTTTCCATTTTGCCACTTTCTACTTCTGTTTTTATCTGGAAATAAACCACGTTTTTACCTCTGTACTTAACCTTTGTGAATCCATGGTTTCTTTTTAGTAGTTAAGTATTTTTGATTAATTATTTAAACAGATGATCATAAAAAATGTTCAAATCTCATGAACTGACTGAATGACTTTATGGAGACTTTATGTTACAGTCTACATCCATTGATTAGAGTTCTGATTCTTTTACAGTTCAGTGAACTCTTCTGAAATATGAGAAACTATGTGTTTGTGTGAGGGTTACTGTTCCTTGCAGTAGACCATCAGTTGATTTTAGAAAAATTCTTTTAAATCATAAAATGCCAAACAGGCACAAAATGGCCAAATATGCAGGTAGAAATAGCTGCATGTTTGGAACAAAGCCTTCCAAAGCAGATGACTCCTTGTCATACCTGAACAATTTGTGTATGTATTCAATTCAATTCAATTCAAAAAGCTTTATTTATCCCCAGATGGGCAATTAAAGGAGGCACAAAGACCATATATAAAAAATAAATACAAGATAAAATAAGTAAATAGAAGGAAAGTGCAATATGCATCAACAAGGTGCAAATGGGCATTGATGTAAGTAGTCCATTTGTGCAACTAAAGGGAGGGGTCAAAATGACCTGCAATCAGTCAAGTCCTTTTCAATTCAGTTTTAAAAAAACTTTTTCAATCCCAAAACAAAGTTAAATATTGTTTTAACTCACATTATTCAAGAACTGAAGTTGATTCTAAGGGCTGTGGGCAAGAAGAATCTCCTGTCTTACAGCTGATCTCAAAAAGTCTGCCATGCTAAAAGCAATTAGACAACACTTTGTGAGACAGACTCCACTTTCATATTGCAAGATCAAGTATCACAAAACTGCCATACACACATGAAGACCAGAAAAAAATACAAAAATAAACAATAAATATTTAACTGTACAGTTTTACGTAAGACTGATGCAATGTTGGCATTTTAGATATAAAATTAAAGAAAAAGCACATATTTTTCTAACTCTGAGAAATTTTAGGTCCATGAACTATAATAAATTGTTCTTAAAGGATTAATAATGATATTGTATATGCATAATATTATTTTTCTTATCTCCATTGGACTGAACGTACAAAGTTTTTGCCTCCGAAGTTGATGTAATGAGCTGTTTGCAGTCACTAAGGGTCACTGCTGACAATTTTGTATTTAAAATTTTAATGACTTATGAGTTTCTAAAGTAGATGAAGCCATGAGGAGGAAGCTGAGGTCCACAACAGTCTAGGGGAGGCAGAAGGCTCTCCTAATACATCAAATATGTAAGTGTCAAGCCTTCTGATGACTTTATCATAAACGCTGTGATCATTACACTGTCATTAGTTAGCTGACTCGGTTCCACCTCGTTAATGCACACAAACAATCCGAGGTGCTGGGGATAATGTTGTGTGGTGTTGGTGGTGTTTAATGAGGGTCTGCATTTGCATACTGGCCTCCACCCCCACTTGCATTCCCATCTTACTCTCATTTATAAAAATAAATCACATTAGAACATCACCGGCTAATAAAGTAGACTGCAACCTTCATCCCACGTGCCAGTGATCGCCAAGATTCGGTTGCAGAAAAAACACAAAGCAGTCTCTGAAGATTAGAGAAGACCGATTATGGCGAAGAATCCTCATAAGGTGCTGGAACATTCTTCATATTAACAGTGAGCTTCTGAAGTAAATTATGCCAGTTGTTGTGCATCCAGCAATCAAGTAATTTATCAAACTATCTACTGAAAGTTGGGGCAAATGTTGAAATTCAAGCTTATGGAACAATGCAAGCACTAGTAAGTAAGATTTAATTAAATATCGCAGAACTGAAAATACAGATAAATAAGAAGTGAGCTTGATTTTGAAGTAATTTTTAATCTTGATTGCACATAATTGTACAGGATACCACCTGAGGGGAGTTCATTTCACTGCCATTTCTGCATCATTGAGAGGCTTTGATTTGGTGGAAAGGAGATTGTGCTTTGATTAATAAATGCTTCCGCTAATAGCAAAGAATATATTTTAGATCCAAATAACTAAGGCTGCTATATATTCCTGATATCATGTAGTGTTTGGCTATAAGCGTTGCCACTTTAACTAGAGAGGTCAAAACTGCAACGTTAAAGGAGTACTTTGTCTTGTGTTGGTGTTCTATTGTGCACCCCATGTCCAAACCCACTAAATAAACAGTGTGTTTCCTGATGCCTAACGGTGTGCACAGTCCATGCACAGCTGATGTCAATCCACCCAGGACTACCAGAGGCCCCACTTTGCTCACTTACTTACTCTTTGGCTTGCTCCATCCTTCCTTCATGCTCAAATTGACACTTGGTGCAGAGGCAGGCAGACGGGGGGTCTCTTCGCCCTGCGCCTCCAGAGATGTGGCCCAGCTGTCAGCCGTCTAATCCAGTCCAACCTCCCCCTGAGCCAGGCAGGAACTCCAGGCTGCTTCCCCTCATCCTCACGCCTAGAGGCACAGCAAACAACTCAGCCTTCATCGGCACTGTGCACGGCAAGCCAGGAGGAGAGCCCTTCTCTAGTCAAATCGCTCTTAACTGTTCCTCATAAATCAAGCTCAGCTCTGTGATGGCACACTCCAAAAGACTTGTGATTGTGTTGGAAGAATAATGGGTTAGTAATCTTGTGTTTATATCAACTGATGCATGTATGGAGTTGTCCACAAGTATACATACACTCATCATTGACATGAATGTTATATTATTTTTTCTGCTTCCAACGCTGCATTTGAACCTTGTATTTGGGATGAAATAACGTTTCAACAAATACTTTCGAATTTCGAAAAACCTTTAGAATTGGGTGCACAAGATTACATTTATTTTGGCCTATCCACAGGGGCAAATTTATACATACTTGCTCAAATGCTTACATTACACTCCACTTTCTCGAGCCAGTAACAACATCCTGCAATATTTCTGGCTGGATATTTCCCCACACGTAATCTTAGCTGACTTTTGTCAATTTCAAAACCAGTTTTTATGTGTGTTTCAGATCCTTTTAGAGCAAGAGGATCAATTTTGTCTAAGTTTCAACTATCTAGCTGTTGATTTGAAGTGATATTAAAGAATAATCAGATAGTCATTCCTATTTATTATTCCATCTACACCAAAGGCAGGAAAACAGACCCTCAGAATGATGCTGCCACCATGATGCTTGACAGCTGGCACAGTGTTCTTAAGTTTGAAAGCTTCAGTGCGGTCAGTGTCCATGCAGCGGACTGATGGCACATGATCTAATTTATTGAATATGACAGTAAAGTTTTGACTTACTTAATTATGACTGTACAGGTTTTAGAATGGATAAAGCAGGATCACATTAAGCTGGAATTGTGCTGACCTCATCCTTTTTAAAAGCTTTGGACAATGTGTAATATTTTGTTGATGAGTTGGACCAAGCACAGATAGGACAATAACAGTCTCATATTGATGATTATAAAGTTTAATTAATGAAAGGATTTACCGCAAAACCCCAGGAACTGCCACAAGAGAACCAATCTCAAAACAGCAAAACAACAGGAGCACAAGCTAACCAGCATGGAGAACACGGATACTGGCCAGAAGAATGTGGCAAGGAGGTGAGCAAACTAATAGGCTTTTAACTACTGAGAGAGTTGATGAGTAGCATGGGAACCAGGTGTGACTACTCAGATGATTGTTCTGCAGGTGTAGAAAATCCAAGCACGGAACTGAATGACATTCACTAATAAACATTGATATAAACACAGAGGGAACAAAACCGAATACAAAAGGATTTTGGTAAACCAAAGGCAAAAGACTAACACTGGCATAATGATCCAAACCGTGTTACACAAAGAACAGAATACAAAAAAATCTAAAAAATAAAAAATAAAAAAAACTCAACGTAAATAAAATAACTTTGTATAGAACATCCTTAGTGACAACAACAACAACAACAACAAAAACTGTACAAAAGTATAAATAGCATGGGAACTGTCAACTATCATACTGTTCAGGAAGGCAATCTGTTCAGCATCCCAGAAATGAATGTGTTTTGCTGCAAAATTGCACATCAGCCTCCAGAAAAACAACAAAAGATCTTGTCAAAATGCTGACCAAAGCTCATAAGAGGGATTAAATATTCACAGTGAAACAAGTCATGTACCAATATGGACTGAAAAGCCATTCAGAGAGGAGAAGCCATTTCTCCAAAAGCATCATAAAAATCACAGTTTACAGTATGCAAATATAACCTGAATTGTTTGGCCATACTGTGAAGAACTGGAGTGGCAGCATCAAGTTTTGTGGGTGTTTTGCTGCATGAGAAACTGGTGCATTTCACAAAAAAGATGAGGGAAGAATATTATGAAACACTGAGATAACATCTAAAGACATCAGTCATGAAGTTGAAGCTTCAATACAAAAGGGTCTTCCAAATGGACAGAAACCATAAGGATGCCACCATATTAGTTACACAGTGGCTGAAGGAGGATAAAACCAATGTTTTGAAGTGGCCATTAAGAAGACCTGATCTTAACCCAATACAATATGTATGTGCAGAGCTAGAAAAGAAATGACTCAGTTACAGCTGTCCTGTCAGGAGGATGGGTCAAAATTCCAGAAAACTATGTTAAGAAGGTCATGGAAAGATTACCAGAATGTTTAACCCAAGTCATACAGTATAAAAGGCACTTCTAGCAAATATTAAGGAAATATATGCAAGATTCTGAATTTGAAGAATGTTAAGCAACATTTTATAAAACATTCTTTCCCTCATTATTCTGGCATTTAGCAAGCAGAAATAGTTTTATTAATCCTTACTGACCCAAAACAGGAACATTTAGACAGATTAAATGTCCAAATCTGAGAGAAAAATAGGTTGTGTCTTTTTATACAGTGAATGTAAATACCTGTTTTTACTGTGTGTACATTGTCACTTTAAAGAAAAATAGTCTTACAGAACATGTACTTTCTGTGAAAGGCATTGTCTCAGTAAAAGATAGTTAAGGCGCACTAAAAAAATGTTGTGATGAGTTAATATTTACAGTTGCATGCATCATCAACACTTTAACTTCAGATGTACTTGTTGCTTGTTTTGGCAGATAAATTAACATTTAAAGAAGCATTTATGAATTCTGGAAATTGTGAATTGTCACTGTTTAATTAAATTTGATGTTTGGTTAGTTAACCTGTTTTACACTTGATATTCAAAGTATCAGTCTTTGGATTTAACTTGCCTGTCTTTAATTGCGACTTAATTTGACTGGAAAGAAGAGATGCTACATCATTTTTTTCCAAGTCCAAATTAAGTCTCAAGTCATTGAGCGTTAAGTTCAAGTCAAGTCTCAAGTCAAGTCTCAAGTCTTTAGGGCCCTAGTCTTAATTGAATCTGAAGTCTTCTACGTTACAAAGTCAGCATTCTATCACCTGAAGAACATTTCCAGGATTAAAGGACTAATGTCCCAACAAGATCAAGAGAAACTCATCCATGCGTTTATCTTTAGTTGCATTGATTACTGCAACAGTGTCTTCACAGCTCTGCCTAAAAAGTCAATCAGACAGCACATCATCCTAGTTTTAAAGTCCTTACACTGGCTCCCTGTAGCTCAGAGAATAGACTTTACAATACTTTTGTTAGTTTATAAATCACTGAACGGCTTAGCACCAAAACACATTAAAGACCTGTTGTCATTGTATCAACCTTCCAAACCACTCGGGTCTTCTGGTTCTAGTCTACTCTGCATCCCCAGAACCAGAACCAAACATGGAGAAGCAGGTTTCAATTTTTATGCTCCACAAATCTGGAACAAACTTCCAGAAAACTGCAAAACAGCCGAAACACTGAGTTCCTTTAAATCAAGGCCAAAAACCCACCTGTTTAGAGCTGCCTATGATTAGTAGTAAGTGGAACATTGATCGGTATTTTAAAATTATATTTGCTTGATGATATTTGCTTTGATTATTTCCATATATATTTGCTTGATAATTTTGCTGTATACCTGATGGACATTTTTATGATGATTTATGTGAACCACTTTGAACTGCCTTGCTGCTGAAATGTGCCATACAAATAAACTTGACTTGACTTTTGTGACTTGAGCGATATTCAAGTCGAAGTATCAAACTCAAGTCGCCATCTATGGTTGAAAGACGTAAAGACTTAATTGTGCTTTGTAAAACAATGACTCTGTCCCACTTCTGTTAGAGGCCCCAAATTAATATGACAGGACAGGTGATGATGACTGTATAACCTTCTGACTGTCTCTGTAATGCTTGCATATATTTCAGGGACTATTTGTAAGGACTATGCTGAATGTAGCATAAAACGTTTCCAGTCATCTCTTTTAGAGTGAAGAAAATACTATCTGACAAAATACTGTTTGACTTTATCTCCACCTTGTACATCATATTATATGTGTTACAGCTGGCACTGAAGTTTTAGAAATAGTATGTCAGAGAAAATAAGGTATTTTCAGATTTAGTTACAAGTCTGAGAAATCGTCCAATACAACATTATCTTGTAACCCAGTAATTGTCAGCTAATTAAATTCTATTTGTACCACTGTTTTACAATCATGAACTGATTTCTTAAAATTGTACTTATATCTGTTATTTTGGAAAGCTTAAGGCACACTTGTGTGTTTTTAGGAGTGTTTGTGTACCTTTGTGCGGCTCCCCAAGGCATTCCCAAAATCAGTATTCCTGTAGATGTGTTTGATGTGTTTGAAGCCACGTAGCATACCTTGGAACATGACAGTAAACATGGCAGAGGCTTTCCCTCAGTGGAGCAGTGATGCACGTCACCCCTTCAGAAGTCTGTGACGGGTGTACAAACCAAACCCGCCGGGCCACGGTGCCTCCTGGGATTCTTCCTCACTTTGCCTCGCTGACTGGCTGCGTGTTGCTGCTGATAATAATTCCACCACCTCCCCTCTACCCTCCCAGCCCAGAAAACAAAAGAGCAAACTTGAAATGAGTGACAAGCAAATAGGAGAATTATAAAACATGGGCTCGTGACAAGTTATGGAACCCGTTTAACTGGTTATCTGACCCAGCAACAGTAGATGTCGTGATATATTGTGGTCTAACGTTTTGTCTGTGTTTCATCCCTGGAAAATCACTAGTGTATGTTTCCTGCATGCATCCCTGGGGAAATTAAGAGGCGCACCAATGTATCTCAGGAGGATTCCCCTAAGAATGAGAATAAAGCAGGCAGCATGAAAGAGTAGTGTTGGTGTGAGGGAGTTATTGGTCTGGCAAAGGAATTGCCAGCACATCAAAATAGCACGGGTGTTGAACAAGACAGAAACTTGCACCATTTACACCTGCCAGAGAGAGAAACAAGGAGAAAGCGCAACTCTGACATGGAAAATTTCCATAACCACAATCTCACACACACTCATACACTGTGATGTGAGGTGCAAAAGTTGAAGCTTCGTGTCAGGCTGAATTTCACAAAGTGGCAGATACAACATGTTCACATGACAGGGGTGCTTTAAGTGTTATTTTTGGGGGCTGTGAACATAAGTCATTTGTATACAGTGGTGCATTTATATTGTCATGTTAAGAGTGCCTCAAAAGAAGATGAGCCTATATTCAGGGGACAGATCTGAGTGCATGTAAACTTCATAGAAGAGACAGCATATACTGGATACCAGCTACAGACACAGAGAACTGACTGACTAATGAATATCAAAGAATCGGAACAGCTGCTTAACTTTTAAAAAGCCAAACAACATCTCTCAACTACAATCAGCAAGTGATGAATGTTTCTGGGTGTCAGTCTCAGCTACTCTGTCAAATCCATCAGTATTAATAAAGTTAGAACCTAAATTATTTCATCCTAGTAAGACCTAATATGATATACTTCCAGCATCAACAATTACTTTTGAATTAACTATTTTTAAGTGGGTTTTAAGTGCATTGTATAGAAGATGGTTTCTATCAGCAGCACTGTTAATCAGTCATTCTGCATAAACTGAAAGTTATATTTTATTTTATAAAAAGCTTTAATATTCTCAAAATACTGCTAAACATAAACATCTTCACAAATATATATATATATATATATATATATATATATATATATATATATATATATATATATATATATATATATATATATATATATGTTGTGATGTTGTGTATAGAAAAATAAATGCAAGGCATAGCAGACAGCATCAATCAGCATTGTAGTTAACAGTCACCTCTATATAACCTGTCAAGATATGGTTTTACCTTGTTTTATTTTATTTTTTAAAAAGGTTTGATCTACCTTAAATAATCCCCACAGTATAATATTGAAAACATTTATCTTTTTTGGGAGCACATAAAATATCAATAAATGACTTTATTTTGAATGTGCTGTAACTTGTTCATTGCAAAAGTAAACATCTCCCCATTTAACATTTACACAAGCTATAGTTGGACAGCATCTTTTCTAAAACTTGTTAAATCTTTTTGTTTAAGGTTTCACTTAAAGAAGTTCTCAGGCATAGTTCTTTAAAAGAATTAAATCGTAGTCATCCACAAATTAATATCACTACATGCAAAAATAGCAAGCCAGGGAATTATTTTATTTAACTGTATATGATTTTATTTAACTGTAACTGTAATTTGGATTTTGTAGGTGTTGCTACCTATTGGAAAGTCAATTGTTTTGAAGTCTAATTTTCACTTTTCCTATAAAAAGAAACATTCATTAAATCAAGAATACATTCAATAGGGATATGGGACACAATAATCACAGGAAACACTTTATAAATTCATAATTACAGGAAAATTGTGAGGATGCCAAGGAAGAACACGTTAGACAAGGAAAAGGGAAGGTACATTGGGGAGGAGGGCAGTTCACTGAAAACTGGATGAAAATAAAGAAGAGATGAGATGGGGCAGCGAAGGAGTATTTTGTAGATGAGATGTTGCAGAAGGGAAAGGGTGGTAGAGATGAGTGGGGGGGGGGGGGTAAATCTAGGCCAGTGTCCAGACTCAGAGCACCAAAGGCCCTATGTCTCTGGACGCTCCGTGTCAGGTCTCTGACAGGAGAAATGGGACTTTAAGACAGAGTTTTCCACCACCAGACGCTCCCCTTCTCCTCTGAAGAATATCACCCCCTCCTCTTCCTGCTCCTGCTCTTCTTCCTTGACATACTCACCAGTCATAGTTTGAGGAGAGAAATGCACTCGTTACAATAAGGAGGGCACATGGCATGGGACCCCAGGCTTTGAGTGCCGCCCCCTCCACACTCTCAGTAGAATTGGGATCTTTCCTGCAACTACAGAGCATCTCTAAAGCTGATGTGCAGTAAATAGAATTTCTAAGGAGATCTCAGTCTGCTGAGGTGCATGTCCACACAATATGCTTCCTAGCTCGTTGCCCAGATAAACCACATTTATTTATCATGACTGCATGAATCCCTCAAAACATAATTTGAATACTTCTCCTCAGTTTTCTTCACCCTTTCGTTTCAGTGAGTTTGACTTGTTCTCTCCTGCTCAACAGATAAAGTAGATGTATTGTCAGGCTTAATCAGGTGGTCTGTTACCTTGGCAATTAAAGCCTTGTTAGAGATATAAAACCTTGAAACTCAAATGGAGAGTCCCCGGTGAGTCAAATCACGGAGCAAATCCTTAAACCAAACAACCTTCCACTGGGAACACTTCTTCTCTGAGGATAGATGTTTAATTATGTCTGCTTGTTTGGGGAGTGAAGGAAGGAAAAAGTGTTACACTCCCTCTTGTTTGACTAAAAAGCTCATGAGTATTTATTGGAATTAATTAAAGTGGCGATCAGTGTTTTCTTTCTTCTTTATTTTCCTGAATGTCAAAATATTGGCTTAATATCATGTCTGTCAGACACCATACTTTGAATTCAGTGAATTAATTCTTTTGTAACAGAGAACCAAAATATTCATTAGATTTGAGTCTTTTTTGTACTGACTTAACAAATTAATTTTTAAGATATTGCTGCTAAATGCAATCCATTTATCATTTATTCCCAGAAGATGCAAAACACCTTTTTTATTGCTAACTCTCCTAAACTAGGCCAACCGTTTTCCCTGATGAACATCCCTTAAAAAAAAACATATTGCTATATATTTGAGAAAAACGAAGAGATAATTTATCATTATTTAATGATGTCTCAACCACGCTACCTCACACATGGTGCAGTCAGTGACAACAGCTGTGCAGGATGTCATCACAGAGTCTCAGCGTCTCCTCATGCTAAGTCCCTTTGACCCATTCTTAAGTGTCCAACATGACTTGTGTTTCCTTTTTCCTTTCTTCATGTTCCTTTTTTGGTCTATTCCTTTATTCCCCTCTGTAAACAGACCTGGTATATAGCCCATTGTCTAAAAAAAGGTATGTGTAAGCAGGGAGCAGAGGCCTTCACTAATCAGCTCAAAGCCAATACTTAGACCAGAATTCTGGACAGGTGAGTCAAATCGTTGCCTACACTCCCAGGCTCATCTTTAGAACAAGGGTCAGATCAGCTCTATCCTTTATGCCCCGGTTCCTGGTTCAATCTGCAGTCCCAAGTTGCCTGGCTTCCATCTCTAGTTGCTGGTGCCTTCCTTGTGGCCGCTGTGGGAGAAAACAGTGAGCAGCTGTTCTACCATGGGAGCCTCCTGCGTGCACCCTCTGCCGCCCCCGAGAGTGTTGACCTTTTCCTTTAATTAACGCTTTCCCAACTCCTGCCACCACAGTCCAGGGAGAGGTTTTTTGCAAGTGTAAGAGAGGCAGAGGAGAGAGTCATCAGGGAGCAAGAGAGGTGGTTGATGGGTGGCAGTGGTGAAGGTGAGAGAAGTGAGGAGGAGGTAGGATGAATAATGCCTGCATGGCCTGGGAGTGAGGGTTCTTGTAATCCTTTGGAGCCGATCTTATTCACGTCTTCACACAACAATGTCACTCATTCCATGCATATGCCTGTTTTCCAGAGACAATCCTAAAATAAATTAGACATAGTGATAGGGTGATAGTTGCTCATAATTTTTGCAGCAAAAAGGTTAGTCATAGTTTGCAAATGAATGCAACTGTAGACATTTTAAAAAGCTGTGATTTGACTGCTCATGGTTTTAAATGATTTAGAGTGCCTTGCAAATTTATTTACACTATTTTCTTGAACATTTTTTTTCATTTTCTCACCTCACAAAAGTCAACACACTCAATTGGGATTTCATATGAAAAAAAGAAGCCCTAATATATATATATATATATATATATATATATATATATATATATATATATATATATATATATATATATATATATATATATGTTTTGGGGGTTTTTTACATGTAAAACCTTCAAAAATGTGTGGTGTTGCATTTGTATTCAGCCTGTATATTTTCTGTGTTGTATCTGTTGCTGCCTCTTGGCCAGGAGTCCCTTGAAAAAGACGTTTTTAATCTCAATGGTTTTTTTATCCTGGTAAAGTAAAGGTAAATAAAAATAAAATAAAGGCCCCCTTGAGTCAATTTTAAATGAAGGTAAATACACTTTTTATGCAGTTATATCTGCAAGTCTTTTAGGATATATCGCTACAAACTTGACACATTTAGAAAGTAGTTTTTTGTAAAGACTTCTTTCCATAACAGCTGAAGCTCAGTCAGACTGAAAGCTTGTTTTAAAGTCAGTTGAGTGGGCCATTTACTATATGAATATGCTTATCCTATGCTAAATCCTTCCATTGTAGCTTCTGCTGAATTTCTAGGTTTATTGTCCGACTAGAAGGGAAACATCAACCCCAGTCTCAATGCTTTTGCATCCTCTAACCAGTTTTCTTCCAGTGTTGCCTTCTATCCATCCTCTCTTTAACTCTGACCACTTTCCTTGTCCATCCTAAAGAAAAGCATCTCCACAGCATGAAGCTGCCACCTTCATGTTTCACATAGGATGACACAGGGGAGTCTAATTATTAATTAGGTCCCTTCTAAGAGCAATTGGATCTTTTGAGGGCTATCCGAAAAAAGGGAACTGAATACTGAATAGAAATACACACAGTTTTAGAATTGTTATTTGTAGAAAACAAATTGAAAACTATGTTTAAATTTTCTTGAACTTCACAACTATGCACTACTTTGTATCAGTTTAATGCATCAGTGCAATGGTTATAACATGACACAATGTGATGAAGTTCAAACTGTATGAATACTTTTGCATATCACTGTGTGGTAGTTTATAAAGAGCTTAAGCCTGAAAATATTCATGGAAACTCCATAAATTCCTCTTATATTTATTCATTAATGTACAGATAATAGACTGTATCTGCTTCACTGATGTGCTAAATTCAATGTGAGATCCACTGAATCTGATAAGCATACACTTCTTAAGGTGTCAAGCTCCTTGTGTAAAATGCCCTGTATGATGAGGGTCTATGTGTCACAGTTACGTGTTGCAGCATAGTTACTCACTGTACCAGGAAATATGGTGGTGAGCACATTTGATCTCATCTCAATGTGAGGATCTCTTAATGAGAGTGCGGTAATGAGCAAGAAAAAAAAAAGACCCATTTTAAAGTGGAAAAAGGTATGCTGTCTGTCTGTTCCTTTCATCTTGTGAGGTGGTGCCAAGTGGAAAAATGTCCATCTTCCCCTGGGAGGTTTTTATGTTCATCTTGGCGCACGCTAATGTGCCCAGGGGATCCTCTTTCTTGGCATGTTTATAGTGGTCACCATTTGCTGTATGGACTGTAGAGGTCAAAGCTATTTGTGAAGGACATAAAACCCCTAGAATAATTTTAATCACAGTATGAAGCTGTCCCATTGTTGTTAAATAATATTATTTCTGCAATTGTAAAAAAAAATGCTAAGCTGGTCTAAATGAATAAATCCACAATCCATACACGTTGTAAACCTCAAATATAGTCAACTTGTGAATGTGCATACAGTTTATTACAGTAGCAGGAGTGTCTTGTAAATGTATTTATATTGTTTGGAGTTGTCACATTTTGTCACGTTACAACTACAAGTATTAATATATTTTATTGAGATTTTGTGTGATAGACCAACACAAAGTCATATATCTGAAATGTAAGAAGATAATATATGGTTTTCAAAAAAAAATGCACAACTAAATACACAAAATGTATGTCATTCATTTATTCGAATTCAAACACATGGATATGCTTGAATTGTCTGTGAACAACAATTGCAGTCTCCCCACAAATTCTAGATTCTGGACTTTGACTGGGCCATCCTAACATTTGAATATGATTTGATCAACTGCCCCGGTCTCAAGTCCAGGACTACCCTTTATTTAGCTCCATCTATATTTCTGTCAGCTCTGACCAACTTCTCTGTCACTGCTGAAGAAAAGCAGTGACAGGGAGCATGATATTTTACCATGTTTCACAGTGGACACTGTGTGCTCAGGTCGATATTTAGTCTTTATATCTACCACACATAGAGTTTAACTTGCAGGCCAAAAACTTACATTTTGGTCTCATCTGACCAGAACTCCTTCTTTCACATGTTTGCTGTACCCTTTATATTGCTTGTGTCAAACAGCAAAGATTTCGCATGGCTTCTGTTAAGAATCTTTGTGCAACTTGTCCACACAGGTCAGATTTGTGAAGTTCATAACTAATAGCTGTCCAGTCAAAATATTCTCTCACATGAGCTGTTGATCTCTATAGCTTCTTCAAACTTCTTAGCTGCTCCGCTGATTAATGCTCTCCAAGCCTTTCCTATCAGTTTAGCTAGATGGCCGTGTCAATCGTAGATTTGCAGTTGTGCTTCAGCCTTTCTGTTGTTCACATGGTCGGTTGAAAAGTCCTCCATGAGATGATCGAAGCTTGGGGAATTTATTTCATTTTAACACTGCTTTAAACTTTTCCTCATCTTCAGTCCCTGACCTGTCTGCTGTGTTTCTTGGTCTTCATGTTCTGTTTGTTCACTGATATTTTCTAACAAACCTCTGAGACCTGCACAGAAATTTAATTAAACACAGGTGGTTTCTGTTGGATTTTATTGAAGGGTATGAGAGTAAAGCAGTCTGAAATCAACTACACACCACAAATTTAACATTTTATTTATTTGTACAAATTCAATAGAATTGCAATAAGATACATTAAAGTCTGTGGTTATAAGGTGACAGAAATGGGAAAAAGCTCAAGACATATGAACACTTTTGCAATGTAATGTATCAACTATGTTTTGATGTGAATCAGCTGTGATTGCATGATGAAGTAGCACAACTTACTCTGTTGTTACCTCAGTACCCCTAACATTCAATACATCATACCATTGTATGACGGATATATGTGAGTGCAACATGTTCTGACCTCAGTTTCATGATTGAGTAAGTTAGGAGGAAAGCTGCCAGGACCTTCTCCTCATGAAGACCCAGAGCAAGGACACTATCTCCCCAACCCCATAGATCAGCCAGGCCTGAATGTCAAAGCGCACAGCAGCCGCCATGGTGCCAGGAGTCCCCCCTCTCACTCCCTCTCTGGCCCAGGATCTGCTGTCTGGTGACACCACTGTGCTAATGACCTGCTTTGGGATTTGTTCCATGGGGCTCCTTGGCTAGGGAAGATGGAAGTTGTAGATTTCCAGCTGGAAGGTCACTATGGACGATGACCACTTGCGCCACATATTTTTTGTTTTTGTTGACGTCCTTTAAAATGTTACCTTCAGCTGTTTCTGATGGTCAAATTTGGAAGTATCGCTATGCATTTCTACTTTTTTGACTCTTTGCACTATTTCTTAGTATAGACAGACTCTGATTTTGCTTAGACTGAATACATATGATAATTTCTTGCTCCAAAGTCTAATTGCTCAACAATTTGGATAACAGTGAAGTTGGAAAGCAGAACTCACGCCTTCCTTGCCAACTCTAAAGCCCTCTGATTGTTAGCTCTCCATGTAATTTTTGTTCTTTTTTTAATCAGTTTATGGTGAGTAGATGCATCAGTGCTCAGAGGCCAACGTTTTCAGTCACTCATATTCTTTACTTTTTTTCCCTCTCAGCCTCAGGAGTTTGGCTCATTGGAGCAGAGTGTGAAGCTTCCTGAGGGGGTTCTTCTGGTGTTGGAGGCACCTCAACGACCTCACCCGTACGCAGTGTGGGTGGCATCCAACCAGGGAGGCACCACAGACTGAAGCTGGTGATGCTCCTGGTGGACTCTCCCAGGATTCAGCCTTATTCCGGGGTCATGCATTCCAGCAATGTCTGTAATTATAAGCAAGTAAGACAAAAAAAAAGTTCAGTCTTTTGCTTTTCTCAGAATGAGCTTGCTTTGCTCCTCAAGGGAAATATTCACATGTCTGAGTTTCAGGAGCTGGATGGGTTTTAATGAGGCAAGTCAAATGTGTGTGTGCGGTTACATGTCTGTGCATCTGCCCCCTTCTAAAGATCATAATTGACCAACTATGCTTTTAAGCCACCCTTTCTCCACCATCTCTTAGCCTATTCTGCTAAATAGCCTTCAGTTATTATTATTTCTACAGGAGATGCATCGTTGGGATTTAAACTTTCTTTGTTTATAAAAGTTCATTTATTACTTTTTTTTTCTTTGGAGACCATCTGAGCCAAATGGACAAAGGGTGAGTGAGGGCACAGGTCAATAAGAACTGCTGAAGGAACCGAACACCCGAAGGCCTCGGATTCCACTGGGGAACATTTCACCCTGCTGGGAGGCAGATTGAAATCTCCAGTGCTGCAGCACAGACTTTCTTGGTGTGGCAGCTGAAGGTCTGACAAAGATGAAAAACAAAAAAAATGCACACATAACTGCTCATATTTTCCAAAAATACTCTCAAAAGAAGACTGCCTCTGCATGTTCAATGGTATCTCACTGGCTTGCAGTCACAGAAGGACAATGCAATTAGGCGTCCGCTTACGCTGTTTATGAGAATGAACACATCACATTTTGAAGGACCATAAAAGCACGTGCTGATGTAAATTTATTTGTTTTGTTATGTTTGCACGATTCCCTTTCTGCCATTTCCGCAGAGGTAAGACTTGAGAAAAGAACATTTTTGTTGATTTTTGTTTTTTTGTTTTTTTTTTTACTGTGCCTGTTTGCTCCAAAAATTTGTACTTTTTATTCTCCCTTCCATATTTATAAGGTAATCCTTGAGGGGAAAGTCATGTCAGGCAGTTTTTGGAGCATCATGAGCTGCCTTCTTTGCATGAGGTTTATTCTAGAGGTTCTTGAAAGAGAGGGAAAAAGAAAAACTTCTGAGGGAGAGTGCACTTTTACTAAGAGACTCAACTGCGTGAGCTGTGAGCCGACTCAAGCCTTGCATTGTCACTAATGAAAGTTGCAAAGACCCTGGAGGACAGAGAAGCAATGTTTGTTTGTGTTTGAGAGTATTCAGGAGATATGAGTGGGGGTGGGGGTGGAGGAGGTGGGTTGGGTAAGGTGCCAAAAAACTTTGGGAGATCTGTCTGACAGAGTGCCGCGACGCAGAGCAGGAACTTTGGAGCATTGTTAAACATTGAAGTTTCAAGGCAACCGGGACCTCCTGACAGATTTCCTAGCACCTACCGACAGATGTTTTACATGTTTGTGTTTACCAAGTTTACTGTAGTTTGTGAGGGGGCCGGATTTACCAAAGCGTGCCGTGTCAATCTGTGTCACGCTTGTTTTTATTGATCTTTGGCTAGTGTTTTGTGGCAGCAAGTGGGTTAGGGAGCTTTTTCAAAATCAAAAGCTGCAGATACAATTATAAAGAAAAAGCCTCGACATCACAAGTAGGTCATAGGCTCTAATTTATAACACTTAAATTTTATGTCTATCACAAATCTATGTGCAAAGATAAAAAACAAGATCTGTTGATACAAAACGAAACAAATGACTGTCATCCTATAAATACAATGCCTTGCAAAAGTATTCATACCCCTTAAACATGTTGACATTTTGTCATGTTATTACCTCATACATCAAAATAATTTAAAGGATTGTGATTTTTGTGTAAAACTAACACAAAAAAGTGCATAATTGTGAAGTGGAAGGAAAATGATAGATGGTTTTGAATTTTTTTTCTATAAATTAAAATCTGAGAGAAAATTTGGTATGCAAATTAATTAAGTCTCTTTGAGTTAATACTTTATAGGACCACCTGTTCCTGCACAGCTGCAGCTCTTTGCTCATCTATAGGCTGAGTCTTTGCCTATTTTTTTTTTTTTATTTTTATTTTTATTTTTTTTTGCAAAATAGCTCAAGTTCTGTCAGACTGGGTGCAGAGCATTTCAATTCTTAAGCAGATTTAGGTCTGGACTTTGACTGCAGCATTTTAACAAATTAATGTGCTTTGATATAAACCATCCCATTGTAACTCTGGCTCCATGTTTAGGATTTTTGTCCTGCTGGAAGATGAACCTCCACAACAGACTCAAGTTCTTTGCATCCTTAAAAAGGTTTTCTTCCAGGACTGGACCATCCATCTTCCCGTCAACTCTGACCAGAATCTCTAGGCATGCTGAAGAAAAGTATCTCCACAGCTTGAAGATGTCTCCAACATGTTTCATAGTGGGGTGATGTGCAGTGTTCGTTTTCTACCACACACAGTGTTTAACACCTAGACCAAAAAATTTTTGGTTTTGGTCGGACCAAAGCATCTTCATCCACATGTGTGCTCTGAACCCTACTTGGATTGTGCCAAAACCCAAACAGGACTTATGACTTTCTTTTAAAAATTGCTTTTCCCCCCCGCCACTCCATTAAAAGCCCAGATTTGTTGAGGGTGCAACTTATGATAAAGTTTACAGATGACACCATTGTGAGAGATAGAATCACATCCAACAATGAAGCTGGCTATAGAGAAGAGGTCAAAAACCTGGAGAACAGGAGCCGTGCCAACAATCTGATCCTCAACTCAACCAAGACAAAGGAGATGCTTCAAGTACATCGAAGTTGACATCAGCCACGATACAACCTGGACCGGCAACACAACAGTCAAGATTTTCATATAATGAATTAAACAGTGCCCCTAGGAATTGCTTAAACCTTTGGACATAGCTCTATAACCTAATCTTGCTTTAAACTTCTCTACAGTTTTATCCCTGATCTGCTTGGTGTGTTCCTTGAGCTTCATGATGATGATTGGCCACTAATGTTCTCTTACAATCATCTGTGGCCTTCACAGAACAGCCATATTAATACTGATAAAAGATTACTTAAGGGTGAACTGCTACTTAGATGCACTGTTTTTTTTTTTTTTTTTTTTTTTTTTTTTTTTTTTTTTTGTTGTTGTTTTTATTTAGGGTTACCAGAGTAAAGTAGTGGAAAACAACATACCAAACCTTTCAACACCATTATTTGAAAATATTTTGAAAACCGTGATTGATTTTTCTTCTGCTCCAGAATTATGGACTACTTTATGTTGCTCCACCACATAAAAATACATTAATATTTTAGGGTGCAAGCCACAGAATACACTTTCCCTTCACTGTAGCAACAAAGTTTCTTTTACATTTATATTCTTGTGTATTAGCTGCTTACCTTTGATGTCCTTAATGGTATATAACCTCATTATGAGCTCAAAGGAAAAGTGCAGAGATAACCCATAGAACAAGACCAAACCTAATGTGTACTCACATCATTAACTTTTACAGTTGCAGTTAACTTTTATGGTGAATTTTCTTTTCACAAAACTAGATATGGCCAAAGAAAAGGCTATCAAGGTCTGCTGTTAATTTTCCTTGTACTACAGTTGGAGTTGCCCTTTTGACTTCTTCTCTATCTTCCCCAATAGGTCTGCAGCCACAAAAACTCTGACTATTCTCTTACATTTGGCTCAGCCCAAACAGAAATGTACTGAAAGTGGGAAGAGCTGTTGCGTGCCTGTGATTTTGAGATGTGGCCTCTGGCAGAGGCTACCTCCAGCCTGCAGAGGGGGGAAAGAGCAGAGTGAGAAGCCCACCGCGGGGCTCCTCTCTGGATCTTATTTTCACATCGTGGGGTATAGTATTGGGGCCTGGGCAACTGTGGGGAGGTGAGGGGTATAAGCTTCTTCAGTGCACCTTTGAAGTGCTAAGAAAGAAAGAAATGAAGAAAGAAAGGAAGAAAGAAAGAAAGAAAGAAAGAAAGAAAGAAAGAAAGAAAGAAAGAAAGAAAGAGAAAAAAGAAAGATTTACTTAAAAATTAAAACGAAAAGAAAAAATAAAGAAAAATAAGACACATATAAAACACATATAATATATATCTATGTA